>OY992515.1:14015958-15396712 GCA_963921215.1 Scoparia ambigualis
ACTGCAAAACAAACGTATTTTGTTTCTTTGGTTTTATCATTGCGCGCACGGTACCCTAACACGCCTTTCGAATATTTTTTATTTGATGAAAGTAGGTAGGTTAATTTACCTGCGCGCTGGCATCGGCGTCGTCTCACACGCTCGAGAGACAGCCGTACTAAACAGACGTTGCTTTTGTAAATTTGTGCATTCTCAATACGTTTTTTTTATAAATATTTAATAGGTCACGTATTTGACCAAAGCTATTATTTTTATAAAGTATTCAGCTTTATCGTCAATCTACGATAATTGTGCTACTTAATCCCCGTTAGGGTAAGTGTTGAACAGCTTTTAAAATTAGAGTAGCTATTAGCTAGTAAGTATTTAGATGTGTGTTATTCCTTTGTTTTAGCTTTAGCTCGCTTATGCAGTGCGTGTAGATAGCATTGCTAAGCGTGCGAAAGTTTGTTTATAATTTCAAATCAGGGATTTAAACATCTAACGGTGATTTTCAAAAGTGTTGTATCATGTAACCGTTAATGGGTGACCGTCATTGTATAATGTTAATTTTTAGTTGTGCAACTCGTTTGCTAATTTCTATTTGTTTCCTTGTCTGTCAGGAAGACTTCTAGAGGTTGTTTATTATTTAATTTCTGTTGAGACCGGTATAAATACGGTCGATCTCTTATTTAGTTCAACTTTAAATTACGGAGAGGAATTAAATGTTTTACATGTAACCTCGACCGGGACTCGAACCCACACATATGTAATTTGCTTTTAATTTATTTTAATTATTATTGAGACCGGTACTACTACGGTCGATCTCATATTTAGTTTAATTTTAAATTACTGGATGGAAACCAAATGTTTTAAAAGTACCCTCGACCGGGATTCGAACCCGCACTTATATAATTTAATTTTAATTTGTTTTCTTTAGAACATGATTTAGTTGTTAGCGCTTCTCGCAAGGCTTTTTAACTAGGTTTTAGATTTAATAGTTTTGTGCACTCCGCTCTGATTGTGATCGCTTCCCACCTCACACTACAGTCTCTTCTCATCTGACTTTTTCGGATTGGCTTGGGGTGAGGTAGCTATCGCAATCGGCGGCTGCTGGACAAACCGGCTCACGCTGTGTTGTGTTCCAGGGTTCCACGTTCCACGCTCGGACTTCCACGTTTGGAGTCCTACATTCCTACGTTCCACGTTCTACGTTTGGAGTCTACGCGACCGTCTTCGCCTTACGACGCGGCCGCCATTTTGTGGACACACCACGCAGCTCGCAGCTCCTGTACAGCGACGCGCCTCCCAACACCTCGGCGTTCCCCAAGCTAAGTCAGGGACGAGAGCAAACTACCCAGCTAGGCCCTTTATGTACTCCACGCCCTGAGACCAAGTGTAAATAAATTTGTTTGATCGTAAGTGGGTGTTATCATTAATATACCCCTACGTCACAACATGATGTTTTTATCAGCTGTGTTCGGGTGGAATTTTACAACTCAAATTTGAAGCACATTTTTTTAACCGATTGAGCTGAAATTTTGCATACATGTGTAAATCGTGTGACAATGCAATATTATGATGACATAGTGCTGATCTGATAATGGAGCTGGAAGGTGGCCATAGGAACTTCACAATGAAACGACACAACCTCATCGAGTTTGGGCTCGTTTGAATCTTCTTGACGAGTAGTTTGTCTTTCAATGATAACCAGGGTCTGATGATGGAGCTGGAAGGTGGCCATAAGAACTCTGTAATGAAACAACGCAACCCCATCGAGTTTCGCCTCGTTTCTATCATCTTGACGAGTACTTTGCTTTTAAATGTTTACCAGGGTCTGATCTGATGATGGAACTGGAAGGTGGTCATAGGAACTACGTAAAGAAACGACGCAACCCCATCAGGCCTCAGCTCGTTTGATTCGTCTTGACGAGTAGGTACGTTAGTGCTAGATGGTAACCAGGGTCTGTTGATGGAGCTGAAAGATGGCCATAGGAAGTCAGTAATTAAGCGACACAACCGCGTCGAGTTTAATTCGTCTTAATGGGTAGACCGTTTTTGATGGGTGGTGAGTGGTGGTGCTTTGGTGGACGTGAATAAATTATGTATACCTACACGTTCAGTGAGAAGAACAGATAAAAAACGTGTCCAAGGATAACTAAAAAGTTAAAAATAAATTAAAAGTTAAAAAACATTTTTAAAAAACAAGCTTATATTTAAATGCGCTTAAAAGAAAAAAAAACTTTTACTAACAACTTCTAATGTCGTTACTCAAATTATATTACATAAAAGGTTGTCGCAAAATTAACTATTTAATTAAGTGCTATAGGTATATTTATGTTTAAATAAACAAGTAAATTAAATACCTTGATGTGATTGATTTTAACTAAGTATAAAAATATTCAATCTAAGAAAATACGAGTACTTAAATATCGCGACAACCTTTTAAGTATATCATATAAATTGTGTAATGACGTTATATGTTGTTAGTAAAAGTTTTTTTTTTTTCTTTTTAGCACTATTAAATAAAAGCTTGTTTATTAAAAAGGTTTTTTACTTTTAATTTTAAGAATATTATCCTTAAATAAAGGTATAAAGTTTAATCTAATTTTATTCGAGAAAATTAAGGACCATGATAAAAATGTCTTAGACAGGAAAGGTTGCAGGTTGTTTTTTTTACGGCGAGTCAAGATCACACTACACGCCGCTTTCGGTTTAGAAATCGCGGGTTTGCCTAAAAAATAAATACACGTGATATTTTTCTACACCCCCCTCCCCCCTTGTGATATTTCGTGATTTTTGCTGAACCCCCTCCTCTCCTTCGAGCCTCACGTGATTAATGGACGGCCCCCTACCTACCTACCTACTTATTATAAAACAAAGTCCCCCCGTGTCTGTATATTTACGTACGTAGGTAAGTAGGTACCTATTTACTTAGTTAAGTCTTAAGTACCTATTATAATATCAATTCTACTAGTCACCTACAATTATTAAGTACTTACCTATATTATTACAATTTACTTGGATCTGCACCTAACTTGTGTTGCACCTAACTAGGTTGACGACCTCCGTGGTCAAGTGATTAGCATGCCGCCGGGTCTAGCGTCGCGCCATCTCTGAGGTCCACGGTTCAATTCCCGGTCGGGTCAATTAAGAGAAAGACTGTTTTTCTATTTCTGATTTCCGGTCCGGATATTTTTTATGTATATTTATCCGTTGTCTTACCATATTAACGAGATCCAAAAAATACTCATCTTGGTCTAGCTAGATAATTGGTGTGTGCGTAAGCAAATTTTTGAATTGAATTTGGGTTGGTAGATAGGTACTTACTTACTTAAATGGAGTAACTGCTAATACTACTACGAGAATATAATATAAAATCGTTAGAAGTATAGCTAGTTAGTAGTAGTAAAAATAATATTAAAAATTATAAAAGTAAATGAAAAAACAGAACATTTTGTTTTAAACGTAGGTATTTTAGTTGTAGGTATTATGAATAATACGTAGGTACCCGATTCGTTCCAAGAATCGATTCAGACGCCTACGATTCATTACGATCCAAAAAATCGATACAAAGAGAAAAATCATGCATGATGCATCCCTAATCGGCCATTGTGTAAACACCACCGGCCAACATACGCCACGATTCTTTTGATGTGTGCCCAAAAACCGACAACTTTGCCATTGCGCGCCACTGCGCGCCACTGTCAACAATTGCTCGCCACTGTACACCATCTACCCCATCTACACAATGGCGATGGCCGGCAGTGGTCAAGCATGGCCCATCACACGCCACTGTGTACTGGGGCCTTTACGCCCGGCCTTGCACATCATAAATGCGCGCGCAGTACTATTTTAAAACTGCGATATCTCATAATATATTCATTGAAATCGAATGATGTTGTTTTAAATTAAATACATGTGATGAAAAACGTATTTATTTGGATAAGTATTAATATCAGTTTATAAAAACGCCTTCGCAAATAATGAATTATTTTAGAACAAATTTGGTTAGCATAAAAAAGAATATAGTGAGCCAACCTTAACAGATAGACATATGCTGTCGCGGACTTTTTTTAAAACTTTTAAAGGGGAACCATTATGGTATACATAATTTTTGCGAAACTGTAACCGTTTACGCAGCGCACGCAGCGAAGCTCTCAAAAGGAAAAAGAATCCCCCGATTTTAAAACATTCCTCATTGGTGCTCCGCTCCTATTGGCACAGAATAAATAATAGTACTACTATTGGTCTTAGCGCGACGATATAATATAGCCTATAGCCTTCCTCGATAAGTGGGCTATCTAACACTGAAAGTATTTTTTAAATCGGAACAGTGTTCCTTAGATGATTAGCGCGTTCAAGCAAACAAACAAACATTCTCTTCAGCTTTATAATATTATAGTACTTATAGATACAGTGTCTCATCAGACCTCTTAGAATTTTTATCATAAGACGTGTGAATGAGAATATAATATTAAAATATTTTAAGCATTCAGTGAAGATAAATATTCCTAGCTAAAATGGTCATTTCTTTTTTAACGTTTCAATTTCTTAGAACTTACAAAATTACTTATACTTATACTAATTGTTTTTTTTTTCCACTTTCTTGATGAAATGAATTTTACAAAATTTTATCACTTCCTAATTTAAGAGTGGATAGGTTAGGTATGTTTAGTAACATTAACATTTTATCATGTAAAGACTTCACACTTACGTGAAAATTTCAAATTAAACAATTAGGTAGTTTACAATTACTTACTAGGACACTGAAACCACTTGTTTTCTAAAACAAGAGATAAACCTGGTGTTATACCAATTCTGTGTTTACTTTGCAACATGAAGAGTGCACCCAAAAAAGCATTAACGAAATTAATACCTATCGATTTTATCATAATTTGAAAAGTAGGTCGTGTCGTTTCGATATTCTTGTTACTTGATCCAACCAGACAAATAATTACCTACTTGTTTTAAAATCTTTCTACTCTTACCTCCTTAATGCTACTGTATACCGGTGTGGGGAGGGACTACTAGGACCAAATTTTTTGAGATGGAGAGGGCACAAAGATCGTTACTTAAGGTTATGTATTTTAAACAACGCAGATTTCCTACAGTTGACCTATATGCTCTATGTAAACTGCTGTCTGTTAGGAAACTGTATATACTGAATGTTGTTTTGAGAGTACACAAAACTCTTACCTTTGATTCAAACGTTATTAAAAAGAAACGGAGTGCAAAGGTTGCTCCAATTGTGAGGGTTAAAACAACATTTGCTCGAAGACAGTATATGCGGCAATCTGCTTATGTATACAAACTGCTACGCTATGCATTACCGTCAATGCAAAAAAAACACTCATTGACTGGCTTATCAATAAGAACTATGATGAAACTGAGTCAATACTGAAGGGTGTTACTGAAAACTAAAAACAATAACTTTTCGGTTCAAAAACAATATATATTGTTCATGAAATATTTATTATTGATTCTGAGTAGCAATATAATTAGTAATTATTGTGAATATTATCTTTGAACCTATACTTTTGAACTTTGAATTTAATTTAGAATTCGCTTATTTATACATTGGCCTGCAAAAATAAGTATCACACTTTTTAAATTTCATTTTTTTCTAAACTATAGAAGTTAGAGATTTAAAACAAAAAACTTTTTATAGCAATTTTTATCAGCTTTCTTTGAAACTATAGTAAATTATACTGCAATGCTTAGTGTCATAAAACCCAATTAACATTTACAAGTATGTTTTACATGTCATTTATTTTTTAATAACTGGTATTGCCTCCTCGGCCTCCTCCTGCTTACAGCTTCGAGTCGATTTGGCATACTGAACACGAGGTTTCGGAGCCGATTTTGGGGAATATCCTCCCATTCTTCTATAACGGCCTGTTTTGGTGCTCTGAGGGTGGTAGGTGGTGGTCTGCGACTTCTGACTAGCCTCCCTAGCTCATCCCAGGCGTGCTCAATCGGGTGGAGATCAGGACTTCTTGATGGCCAAGCCATCACGCTGATACCAACCTCCTGAATATACTCCTGCACAGCCCGAGCCGTGTGTGGCCGGGCATTATCATGCATCAGCATCGATCCATCACCCATATTTACTAAATACGGCCCTGTATACTCATTGAGAATCTCCTGGGCATATCTTTCCCCAGTCAGAGTGCCATTTTCTATGCCCACTAACTCTTTGCGACCTTCTGAAGATATGCCAGCCCATACATGTACACTGCCTCCACCGTACTGGACTATTTCTGAGAAGCAAGCCTGAATGTATCGCTCACCAGGTTGCCTGTAGACACTTCGCCTTCCATCAGAAGTATAAAGTGAGAATCGAGACTCATCTGTAAACAAAATTCTTGACCATTCTTCTTGATCCGACTGTATGTGTTCACGGGCGTATCGCAGTCTCGCTACTCGATGCTCTCTCTCGAGTTTGGGGCCACTCGCTGGTCTTCTGAGTTTCAGGTTTGCGTCAGCCAGTCTTATTCTCACTTTACTGTCACTAATGTAGTCCCTTCGGGTCTGAAGAAGCTGTTGCTGGACTTCAACTGCATTTAGGTGGCGATTTCTCAACACAGTGGAAACAATGTAACGGTCTTCTCGAGAACTAGTACACCTGGGTCTGCCATTACCTGGTCTCCTCAAATAGTTTTCAGTCTCTTCGTACCTTCGTTTCACCTTCTGGACCGTTCGTAACGTCATACCCACCATTCTTGCAGTAGGTACGACGCATACTGATGCCTAGCTCCAGAAAAGTCATGATCCTAGCACATTATTTAAGTGAAAGAGGCATGATGAATAAGTTTATGTGCTGTTGTCTAACTTAGCTTTTGTAACAAGACTCATCGATCAAGAAAAAATATTGAAAACAAAAATAGAAACAAAAAATGAATGGTAAAATTGTAATTCGAAAAGAATAATTTTTGACTATAAAGTGTTTATCAGCCATTTCTTAAAATAATGTTACCGACTATAATGTTTTTATATACAAAATTAAACTCTTTTTCGAGTCCTTTTTGTTTTGAAAGTATATCTTGTGTACTTACTTAAAAAGTTATTGCAATTTTAAAAGTGTGATACTTATTTTTGCAGGCCAGTGTAGACTTGCATTACATGAATAATTTATATTTATTATAATTTAGTATTGATATCTTTTTTATTTTCATTTCAAATATTACTGCTGTTAATTATTATCGTAATTATTTAAATTTAAATTATGAGATATGCATATTATAGGTGCATATATGCATATATATATGCATATATTAGAGGTGAATAAATATCTTGATGTCAATGAAACATGAAAATTGTAAAGTTAGATTAGGTTAATTAATATGGAAATGTTATTAATTTGATTTATTTTTGGTATGAACGATGATTACGAAGAGTAATTAACACATTACTAGCACAAAAAAATCCTATGCAAAAAAAATGGCGAACCGAATAAATTGTCAACAATTTCATTTTTTTACTAAAGGTACGAGTAGTACTCTATGCCATAGTTTCTGTTGCTGTACGGATCAATCAATAACTATAGAGCCACCTCAAATTTTCTTGCGGAACTACGAACTAGGTGTAGTGAGCAACAACCTTAACAAAAAACGTTGCCGTGTTTATGGCGCTTGGTGAGAAAAAAAATGATATTGGAATGTCCTTATTGTTCTGAGGGAATGTCATTGTCTACAAATGTAAAGAAACATTATTAATCCCTAGCGATAATTAGTATGCGATTGTTTTGATGTGCACTTATTTAGGAAATACGGTGAGTAGAAGAGTATGTCGACATTTTTAAAAACGCTTATGCTGCAAAATTCCGTTTTGGCGAACTGTCAATTTCATTATTTTTTTCTGTGAAATTATGTTTGCCATTAAATAGATTTCTTTTACTTTTATAATGAATTAGTAACCACAGAATCATCTCAAATTTTTTGATGGGCCTACGTACTACGTGTTTTGAGTGACTACACTCACCGTGGTCGTAATGCGAGTACAAAATTCCAGGTGACTATACTCACCTTGGACGTAAGGGCTTATATGTCACTGGGTGAGTATAGTCACCTTGGACGTGACAGTGGTTAGTCTTTCTTTAATTTAAGATACTAACAACAACAAAGAAATTGATCCATAAGAATAAGTCTTTCGGTTGGTATCATAAAATACAGGGAGGTTTTTTTACATTTCACCGGTTCGATTCCCGGCTCAAGCAGGTAATTTAAAAAAAAAACTATAAATACAGTTTTAATTATTTTTAAAAATAAAAGAATGTTTCCTTTCTGTAAAATTTGCCATCATCAATATTAAGGGTACTTTTCCTCAAACCACGGCCTTTTTTGTCACCCTGTATAAGTACCTTTTTTTTCTTACAATTACTGGACCTCTATGAAAATTAACAAATATTATAAGGCTTCGGGTGATGGTGAAGAAAAAATACTAAATTAACAGGTTTCGTTCTTACCAACACGTAGAGTAACATGTAATTAGTCTTAAAAAAATAAACCCATGACATAATTGAATTTAGAGGTTCTTCACGTAGTTCTTGTGTTTGTCGTAAGCAGTTTCAACAATTTGAGCATTGTACGGTTTACGTACATTGGGTAATCGGAGACGCGCCCGCCGCGCGCCGCGGCGCCGGCACGCCGTCAGCACTTATAATTTTATTGTTAATTAGGTTCATTTAAATATCTTAAATTTAGTTATTACTCAGACGTCGTCACCAGTAGTTGCTACCAAGCACACGATCACCATAAATCGCGCGTGCTCCTATCATTAACCATTACCATTTTACCATTCTAGTTTCTTAGTTATTTGTCAATACAGTTTCTACCTTTTTTACCAGTGACTTATCTTACCAATCTTCTATAGATGTACAAACCATACATTTTAGTGGTCCTTCGATTCGTGAAAGAACCATCCGCGAGTGAATAGCGACTCAAACCATAGTGATTAACTGTAAGCTCAAGGAGTGTTCTGTGACAACCAGTACCATTGGATAACCAGTCGACTTACCATAACTAGCAACCAGCAGTATAGTGGGTCAGGCAGACTCGCTACACTATCTAGTTAGTGTACCAGCGACAACCAGGCGTAAGCGGTTCACCAGAAACCAGTAAGATCCTTCCAATTTTATTTACTTTAACCTTTGCTGATTACCATGGAGGCTTTGTTGGAAAAGCAAAACCAATTAATGAGGGGCATGGACCAACTTCTGTCCAATTTTAAGAAGGATGGTCATGACCGCAAGACACCAGATATGATTAAGAGGAGGGTGGAGACTTTAGACAGTTATTGGCAGGAGTTTCAAGCCAACCACGTACAACTGTGTACTCATGGGGACCAAAACCATGCGTACTTTACCGAGAACGATTTTGAAAAAACCAGGGAATTTTATAATAATGCTAGGCAAACCATTGCAAACTATTCTAAGGAAACCAGCAGGCCATCGACACCACTTATTAAACCAGGGACGTTGTTTCAATTACAACCTCAGGCTAATCAGCCGGCAGCGCCAGCCGCGCCGCCGAGGAAGGCCGATGTCACCAACAGTAAACTGGATGAGATGCTGCGAAAACAGACCAGCAATTTCAAGGCTTTTTCTCGTACAGTTTCAAACATCAGTGTATCTTCGCTTACCGAGAAATGGGAGTTTGAAGATGTCCTAAGAACATTACAGTCCCGATGGAGCGTAATTGATTTGCTTCACTGGGAGATCGACAGCGAAATAGATGACCAAAATCAGTGGTATGAAATAGAGTTTTCACGTCACGAAGAAACCTTCAACCAGATGAAGAAAGCGATCAATACCAAATTGTGGTCAGCTTCACATCGTGACAAGATGATACCCCACATGGACATACCAGTCTTTGCCGGGAACTACCAGCAGTGGACGGCCTTCAAAGATTTGTTTCAAGAAGCTATACACAATAACCATTCTCTATCCAGTGCCCAGAAGCTTCAGTTCCTCAAAAGTAAGCTAAGGGGAGAGGCTGAGAAGCTTATCCAGCATCTGAGTATAAGCTCAGATAATTACCAGGTTGCGTGGGAAATCTTAAACCATCGGTATAATAACATCAGATCGATATTCACATCCCACGTCAACGCTCTGTTAAATATACCAGTCATGCAGAGCCAGTCGTCATCTCATATTAAGAGGCTGCATGACACTACCAATGAATGTCTGCACGCCATCGAAAAGTTAGGGGTCAACATATCTACTTGGGGTCCACTTTTGGTACACCTTTTAGCCCAAAAGCTGGACGCCGATTCTCATAACGACTACATAGAGTCGCTTCAGAAACCACGAGAGCTACCAAGAATAGAAGACTTTTTAAGCTTTTTAGAGACCAAATTTACATCTTTGGAAGCTTATAAGCGAAAGCAAGACGCTCCTAAGTTTTCCCACCAGGAAGATAACCGCTTCAAAAAACCAATCCATCAACAGGCAACTAATAACTACTTCAACAAACCATCTTTTAAACCATCGCAATTTAAATCTTTGCACGTGGAATCCCATAAGTGCCTATTTTGTAACCAAAACCATCCACTTTATTATTGCAAAACGTTTCGTGAATCTAGGCCAGACATAAAGCGGAAGACGGTTGCGAAATTCAATTTGTGTAAAAATTGTCTTTTTAATCACCAAGGCAAGGAATGCTTATCTAACAAAACATGCCGGGACTGCAACGGTAAACACAACACGCTATTACACGATGCGCTTGCGTCACCGAGCGAAATACCTACCAACGCTACCAACCTGGAAAACAATCAACGAAAATGCAATGTATCTCAGGAAAATATAGCCGAAATTCTTCTAGCTACTGCCTATGTGAATGTTTTGCAGATGGAACCTACCATAAGATGAGAGCATTGATTGATCAGGGGTCCCAGACCTCGCTGATAACTGAAAATGGGGCTCAGTTATTACAGCTACAACGACAGCGTTGTAAGGGTGTCATATATGGGGTTGGGGCCAAAGAGAACAACTGTAAGGGCGTTATCAATATAACGTTATCATCTCTTCATAACGATTTTACCATGACAACAGATGTTTTTATTATGAACACGTTGATAAACAAATTACCAAACCATTCGTTTAAAAAACCATCTTGGCCATATCTTAATTCAATCCAATTAGCCGATTCCGAGTTCAATACCAGTCGGCCCGTGGACATGCTGCTGGGGGCTGATGTGTACTCGTCCATTATTATGAGCGGAATCATCAAACTAGATTCGCATCACCCAGTGGCGCAAGAAACCCAACTAGGCTGGATTCTGTGCGGCAACGTAAAAACGTACCAGTGTAACGTAGTCATAAATGACACCCAAGATCTTCAAAGGTTTTGGGAGATCGAGGATATAACACCAGATATGAGTATCACTGCTGCTGAAGACCAATGCGTGCAGTTTTATTCATCAACGACCAAGAGAAACCAAGACGGAAGATACATCGTCAGACTTCCTCTCAAAACCAATTTGGAAGAAAATTTGGGATCTTCTAAGCCAATGGCCATCGCACAATTTCGGCAATTAGAAAGAAAATTTAACAAAAATAAAACATTAGCGGAAGATTACAAATTATTTATTAAAGAATATCGCAATCTCGGTCATATGATTCCGGCCGCACGCGCCGGCGCCGGTAACACGACGCCGGGTTATTTTATGCCACACCACGGAGTTGTACGTCCCGACTCTACGACTACCACACTTAGAGTCGTTTTTAACGCGTCCGCTAAAACCACAAGCGGACATAGTTTAAACGATTTAATGGAAGCAGGACCAAATCTACAACAAAATTTACAATCTTTGATTTTAAATTGGAGGCAATACCAATACGCCTTTACCGCCGACATTGAGAAGATATTCCGCCAGATCCAGGTTCATGATGATGATCAGATATACCAGAAGGTCATCTGGAGAGATACTCCACAAGAAGTACTGCAGGAATACCAGCTTACCACAGTAACCTACGGCCATAAAGCAGCGCCGTTCCTGTCAATGATGACTCTGAAGCAGCTAGCCCTGGACGAGAAACCAAATTACCAACACAGCAGGGCGCCCAAGGTCATCGAAGAATCCTTTTATATGGACGATTTGTTGAATGGAAGCCATACAATACCAGATGCTAAGCAGCTACAGTCTGATTTAATACAGCTTTTAAAATCAGGTGGTTTCAACTTAAGAAAATGGCGCTCCAATACACCAGAGTTGATACCAAATCAAACCATAAACCAGCAAAACTTCGATTTTAAGCAACCATCATCTACCAAAACTTTAGGCCTTGGTTGGACTCCTGAGCATGATGTATTTACGTTCAGTTCCACAATAACAATAACCACTAATCATCCTACCAAACGATCATTACTATCCGATATATCTAAAGTGTTTGATCCGTTGGGGTGGTTGTCTCCCGTTACAACTAAATTAAAACTATTGTTCCAAACTGTCTGGCAATCAAATATTGAATGGGATGAAAAGCTACCAGGAGACATCTGCACCGAGTGGACAAAGGTAACAGCAGATATTAACCATATTGACCAGTTGCAAGTACCAAGGTGGCTTGGCACTCGAGAGACAGATCTGATAAGCCTGCATGGGTTCTGTGACGCGTCGACCAAAGCATACGCGGCAGTTATTTATTGCAAGTTAAACCACGGTGACTCATCGCCTGTCACTCTGGTAGCTGGGAAGGCCAGGCTTGTACCTGCTAGCAAGACCATCAGCTTACCACGGCTGGAGCTGTGCGCAGCGGTTCTTTTATCCAAGCTCATGGCAAAGGTCAAGGATAGCCTACCAAACTACAAGATCCAACTGTATGGCTGGACGGATTCCATGGTTGTCTTGGGATGGCTTCATGGAGATACAAATCGCTGGAAACCATTTGTAGCGAACAGAGTGAGCCAGGTCACGGAGATAATACCAAGCAGCTGTTGGCACTACGTGAAGTCTGAGGAAAACCCCGCAGACTGCGCGAGCCGGGGCATCAGTGCAGACCAATTGAACCAACACCAACTATGGTGGCACGGACCAAAATGGCTACCATCATACACCGACTAAGAACAAAAAACCAAATTTACCACAGAAATCGAAATTAAAAAATGTAAACAAACAAATGTTGTCACGAAACCAGCTGACAACATTGTGCAACAAATAATTAACAAGTACAGTACATTCACGCGAGCCGTGCGCGTCTTGGCTTGGACATTGCGCGCGATATCACGTTGCCGAAACCAGACACCTTATTTATCGCTACAAGAATTACGGAATGCAGAAGAAATAATTATTAAAAATGCACAAGAGCTTGAATTTACAAAGGATATTAATACATTAAAAAACCAGGAATGTGTAGATAAGAAGAGTAAAATTTGTAATTTAAAACCATTTTTAGATGAAAAAGGCATCTTGAGAGTTGGTGGCAGACTCGTAAACGCCTATATCGAAAGCGAGATGAAGCACCCAGCCATTATTCCACACACTAGCAAGGTGACCGAATTGTTAATTGACCATGCCCACAAAACGACTTTCCACGGAGGTGCTAGAGTTACATCGGCCTATCTCAGGCAAAGATATTGGATTATGGGCGGTAATCGGGCAACCAAAAAACAGCTCCGTCTCTGTGTGAGGTGTAGAAGAACGGATCCAGTAAAACATCAACAGCTGATGGGGGACTTACCAGCTTCAAGGAGCAACCCCTCGCGACCCTTTTACCAAACGGGGGTTGATTTCAGTGGCAGCGTTCTTATAAAAACCAATAAGGGTCGCGGAGTAAAAACCACAAAGGGTTATGTGGCAGTGTTCGTGTGTATGGTAACCAAGGCCGTACACTTAGAACTCGTGTCAGATCTTACCACGTCGTCCTTTATGGCCGCGCTTCGGAGAATGGCAGCTAGAAGAGGAACTCCGCGCCATATTTACAGCGACAATGGTACCAACTTTTTGGGAGCCAGCCGCATTTTGAAAAGAGAATTTGAGGAGTTAAAGCACATTTTTAGCAGCGAGTTTATGTCAGAGATCATATCGATGGGCATTAAATGGCACTTTAATGCACCGTCGTGGCCTTCAGCTGGAGGTCTTTGGGAGGCTGCCGTGAAAAGCCTAAAATACCACCTGAAGCGAGTCGTTGGTGAACAGAAGCTCACCTACGAGGAGTTTACCACCATCTTAACTCAATTGGAAGCTTGCTTGAACTCCAGACCTCTGTGTCCTCTTACGGAAGACCCAGATGATTTAAATTATTTAACACCATCCCATTTTCTAAGCAGTGGTCCGACGCTTACCATTTTTGAGACCGAAAGAGACGAGAGAACCAGGTGGCAGCTTACCCAAAAAATATACCAGGATATATGGAAGCGGTGGCAAGCTGAGTATCTCACTCAGTTGTCGGCAAGAACCAAATGGCTATTACCAAGAGAGAGCCTAAAAATCAATGACGTCGTCCTAATTCACGATGCAAACTTACCAGCCGGTAAGTGGGCATTAGGAAGAGTCATAGAGCTTCACCCGGGAAAAGATGGATACGTCCGGGTAGTGACCGTAAAGACCAAGAATGGAACCATGAAACGACCAATAGTTAAGTTATCTGTTTTACCTGTTAACTCAGACCATAATGAGGAACGAAACCACAACCAGCCAGCCAACGAACCATTAACCAGCGAGGACACTCCGCCAAGGAATACCATACGGTCAAAAAGGTCCTGCAACCTTTTGTCGTTCGTGTTAACATTGTTTATGTTATTATGGACACCTATCAGCGGAAATTACCACGTTTCCAGCCTCCAAAACAGTAACAACATGTTTTACTTCGACCAAATATCATCTATGTGTCTCGTTCGTGATGAATGGAAACTGATAGTATACTACGATCTACAACCATATCGACAAGGAAACGTTCTATTTACCAAATACATTGATCACCTGGAAACCATATGTTCGAACTTTAAAATAAAAACACAATGCGACGTTATCTTACTACAATTACGGCACGGATATGCGGAGTACGATTACTACAATACAATGTTACTCAATCAGCAGTTCACAAGGCCGTCTAGACAGCGTCGCGGGCTAATAAATGGCGTAGGATCAATTGCCCACACTTTGTTCGGAGTCCTGGACGAAAGTTTTGCGGAACAATATAAAAAGGACATAGATTTACTTCAGACCAACCAACAGCACCTCGCTTCATTATGGAAGAACCAGACTTCAGTTGTCGAGGCTGAATATAATTTATTGAAGAGAGCGGAAAATACCATGGACAAACAGCATAAACTCTTCAACCAGCATCTTAATTCGCTAGAAAAGGCCGCTAACGATTTGAAGACAGGTATTCAAAGCGTCGCTAACAGTAATGATTTTGTAATGTCATCTATAATCGCTACCAACATCTTAAATAACTTGAGACACATCCAGGACACCTTATTAGAAACCATTACCAACATATTCCATGGAAACTTCAACATTCATCTTCTGAAACCAGAACAACTTCTTCAGGAACTGAACATCATAAGTGGACATCTTTCCAAAGATCTGTCACTACCAATAGACAACATACAAACCAACTTAGCCAAAATTTACCATGTTTTGAAGGTCAAAGCAAGAGTTATCAATGAGTACGTGATCTTTGAAATCAAGATACCATTAGTCAGCCGAGACCAATATGACATCTACAAACCCATACCAATATCCCGAGACGTCAACGGAACCATGGTCACTCTAGTACCGATTGCTACTCATATTGCAATGAATCTCCGAAAAGATATGTATTTGCCTTTGTCTGACAACGATTTTCATATGTGTATTAGTTTTGATGAATCAAAACATCTCTGCTATTTACACGGTCCCCTGTACCAGTTAGATAATGACCAGTCCCTGTGTGTCAAAAGTCAAACCACGCAGAACTGCAAAACCAATGTAGATACGTGTAAACAATCGTGGACACAATTACAAAGAATAAACACCTACCTGTTCTCCTGTTGCGGTCAGTGCCCTGTACGAATAATATGCGGTAACATGATAGTGACAGAGCGACTCAGCAAGGCCGGTGTTATCACTTTAGACGAAGACTGCGTTATCAAGGGCGACTCGTACACCATAGTGTCGCATAAACAATTTAGTAACCGCCTAGATATTCATTCAGAAGTGGTGACGCATACCATACCACCTATAAATAATATCATAAATGTGTCCATGCCCAATACCACACTGGAATTAGAACCCAGTGGACTTGAAAAAGATCTTAAGGTTATCGGAAACCAGATAAACCAGCTAAAGGAGCAGCAAGGTGACATTAGCCAGATATCCTACCACGACGTCCACCACTACACCGCCATTTACGTGTGTATCGGAGCAGCAGTACTAGGAGTCATCGCTTGGGGCTGCTGTCGGGCGCATAAGCGCCGCGCGGAGCGACGCGCTGCGCGCAGCGACATTGACGCCACGTACAGTGCTAGTGTTCAGTGTGTTAGCGTAAAAAATGAGCCTATCGCGAGTGTAAGTGCTAGTGCAAGTGACAGGCCGTTTAGTGTAAGTGTTAGTGAGAACAAAAAAGGTGCGCGAGTTGACAAGGCAACGTCGCCAAGTCCACGTTATCACTTCGCAAATATTTAAACCAATAAGACTTTTAGTATAGAACCAATGCCCAATCATCTTGTTATGCACCAAAATAATTGTAAATCACCTTGTATTGCATCTCATTTCACCAGCACAACTACCATTCTTTCATCTCTTCTCTCGCCCGGGAGCATGTACGGTTTACGTACATTGGGTAATCGGAGATGCGCCCGCCGCGCGCCGCGGCGCCGGCACGCCGTCAGCACTTATAATTTTATTGTTAATTAGGTTCATTTAAATATCTTAAATTTAGTTATTACTCAGACGTCGTCACCAGTAGTTGCTACCAAGCACACGATCACCATAAATCGCGCGTGCTCCTATCATTAACCATTACCATTTTACCATTCTAGTTTCTTAGTTATTTGTCAATACAGTTTCTACCTTTTTTACCAGTGACTTTAATTTATCTTACCAATCTTCTATAGATGTACAAACCATACAAGCATTTTGGTAAGAAATTAATAACTACGTAATATCAGGAGTTTAGAAAATTCAACCTCTAAGGGGGTGAAAATGGGTTAAAAAGTTTGTATGGTTCATTTTTATTTGATGTCTAATTTACTTGAAACTTTGTAGTTCGCGCGTACAAAATAGCGGGCAGAAAGCTAGTTAGGTAATAAAAATATAGAGATTTGCTATCACACAATTTTATTAGTTCAAAACTTATACACTTCTTAAAGAGGAATGCGAGAGCAGCCGCACTCGCCAGCGATGGAGACGACGCCGCTGGCGGGTATCGTGCCGGAGAAACCCACAGCGCCGAGCACTGGGAGCTGCCCAGCGACCAGGGTGGTACCTCCTGCAATAAACTCGCCTCCGACAGCAAGCTCGGCCTCGCCATTAGACACGAACGGACCAGCCACTGGCACGGCAGACACGGCGGCGACGTCTGGCACGCCAAGCCCGTAGCCGTAACCGCCAAGCGCTAACCCGGTGTTGCCCAATCCGGCGCCAACAGAGCCAACGCCAACATTGGAAAGACCAAGTCCACCAAGGCCAATACCAAGACCGCCAGCGCCAACGTTGGAAAGGCCAAGTCCGCCAACACCGAGTCCGCTCAGGCCGTAGTTGGTGAGGCCAGCGTTGCCAAGGCCGTAACGGTTGAGGCCGGCTGGGGCGCTGCTGTATGCTTCGAGTTCCACTTCGAGGCCAGTGTTACCGAGACGGCCACTATTTATATATTGGCTGTAGGCATTCTGAAACAAAGGAATAATTTCTTAATTACTATTAAAGCGAGTGAGCTCCATATGGAAGGAAATATAGTTCTTCAATTAGAATGAAAGGTAAATCTATGGAAGGCAGTTGCATGATTATAAAGAACCGAATATTGGTTTCATTGGTTGTATTAAAATAGGCCTATGTCCAGCAGTGAACTGATCGGGTTTATTATGATAGCGTTTGATGGTAGACAAAGCCACAAGACAAAGATGGTAAGTGACTATAAGGCCGAAGGTGGAAGTGCGCTTCACCCGGAATCCTCAACCACTGAGGAACTGGCTATCCTATCTCTAACTGTCGGTCTCAAACTCAAACTTACCTGAACTAATAGCGCCTGGAGGCAGATGAGGACGAAAGTTGAGGAGGACATGGTTGTTTTGAATCGGCTGATGAACTCAGAATGATGTTTGAAAATTAGTGCCACTGTCTATTTATACGAATATCACGTATTGTAACATGTAACGTTTATTATAATTGTGGTGCAGTGGCGTTGTCGTAACGTACATTTTGTAAATTATATTTATATCAATGCAAAAATTAAATAAAAATAGGTGAGCGATAACGTCATTGGACTGAAAATACTAAATATGTTACAAAGTATGTCACATTTTAAACAATTTTCATAATAAGGTCTTTCAAGAGTGATATCGCACGTACCTACTACTTACATTAATTTGATTATAAAAGCCAAATAGCAGTCCACAGCGATCACATTCTCATTTTGGAAAACAAGATGTCATCTCCTATTGTACTTCTCGTGGCTTCGGCGTTTCTGGTCCAGGTAACGATTTAAATTAATGATTTAATGTTTACACCAAAAAGAAAATAGAAAATTAATACATATTCTGAAGTCGATTTTATTCAAATTACATGAGACTAGAGAGCGGGTTTGTACGACTTTTTTATTACAGCAAAGTGCCTTTCAAAGCTTGAATTTAAAACTTAAAAACTAATTAACTAGACTACAAAATACGTAAATTATAGACTGTCTTTATGTTTCATACTTTTTACAGGTTGCTTTTGGACAGTACATAGGGTCTGGAAGCTACGTGGCTGGCAACTCAGTTGTGGACAACGAAATCTACTTGGGAAACACTGCCTTGAACTTAGGAAATTCACGCAGCGGCCTTAACTTAGGCAGCGGCCTTAACCTCGGTAGCGGCCTCAGCAACGTTGGCTTGGTTGGTGGCGGCCTTGGTAGCAGCGTAGGCTTAATTGGAAGAGGCCTGAGCAGCGGCTATGCTATCGGAGGCCTTTCTGACTTTAACATCGTGTCCAGCGGCCCTCTGCTGGTGACTTCCATCTCGCCTATCGGCCCCAGCGGCCTCGCCGTTGCGTCGGAGAACGTGATCGAGGGCAACCTGCTGGTGAGCGGCTCGCTGCCGTTCCTGAGCGCCGTGGCCTTCGAGGGCGCGCTGCCGTCAGCCGGCTCCGGCCTGGCTACCTGCGGCTGCGGCAGCGGCAGCGTCGGCATCATCAGCGAGGGTCTGCCACAGACCTTGCCCGGTCCAGTCTTTGGCATCGGCTCTGGTATCGGTGGTCTTTACTATTAAAAAAATATATATCAATAATCAAATTTGACAGCACGTTATTTATATTATTTATTCCCTTAAACCCATCATGTGCAGTTGTAATTTGGTCTACGGCAGTGGACTGCTTCTGCGGTCGTCATTGCCTAGTTTCTGACAAACCCTTTAGGGATAATAGTCGTGATTCTAAGTATTTATTCTCTAAGCTGTACTTGAATGTATACGCATTGTTCATAGAACATTATTATTTACTATGACGACAAACATGCTGAAAGGAAAAAGAAACAAAAAAGTATTAAATGTCCCGTCATTTAACTGGTTATTGAACGTGGTATTACAAAATTAACTAACAATTCATTTGGATGGTAGTTTTGTTGATGAACCACAATTGCTGAATCGATTTTATTACAAAGTTTTAGACACTTATACAAACTTGAAACCTTTTTGTATACCTACAAGAGATAATTTTGGTTTTTATACCGACGCTGAATATATTTATTTATTGTAGGACAAACAGTTGACATTACATTACTAATTATGTATTTTTAACAAAAAAACATAAGTATCAAGCACTGACAAATTTCGATGGTTGAAAGCCAGACCTCGGTAGCCAAGTGGTTAAGGCAGCCGCCCGGAATGCGGAAGGTGCGTGGTTCGATTCCCGCCTGAGGTTGTCGTCTTTTTTCAGTGTTTAAAATTTTACTTAAGTACCTATATTTAAGCGTTAGTAAAACGCTAAAATATAAAACAATATTAAATAAATACATAAAAAATTGTGCGTGAAATTGTGAATGTGCGATATAAATAAAAAAATCTTCTTTTCTATTTTCCAAAAAATTTATGTAAACTTCTACCATATATTTTAGGTACAATCGTGCACAATTTTATTTATTGACGTACTAACATAAAGTCTCATTATTTTTAATTCCAGTCATAAAATGACACTTAAATCTATCGTTTAATATCAGTTTAACATTATTTCTATGGAAACTTGTGTTAAGCAATTGAGGAGTGACTTTTCAAAACGGCTTATTTCCGGTTTTCAGATTTTTGAATTTTTTGATGCCAATCGGTACTTTGAGTGTACCCACATCTTAATATGTGAAGTGTTCGGTGATAAAATACTTACTTATCTGAGAAAAATAGACATAAAAAGAGCTTTCCGCAACAAAGTTGCTTATTTCAGGTTATTTCTTGGCCATACTAATTACGTCAGCGTATTTTTCAAAATGACTTATTTCTTTAACATTTTGTAGGGAAACTTGACAATACGTATCAAAAAAGCTTATCTCTAGGCTAGTATCACAGGATTATTTTGGAGGGTGGATAGATTGCTTTATTTTCTGAAAGTGAATCCGAACTTACATTTATATACATTGGCAACACTATGGTCAATGAAAAAAATATTAAACGTCACCGGAAATGTCAGGATCCTGTCAATTCAAATTGTCTAAGTTATTTTTTGATAAACGAATACTTTTTTATCGTACAATTTAACGGTTTTTCTCGCTTAAGAGATTAATTTGGACTTATGAATAGTGCATAATTAACAAAACGGTGCAGGAGTTAAATTCGGGCGGAAGGAAAAGGAAATCCAGACACAATTGCCGGACAAGGTAATCGTAAGTTGTTTTCAATAATGTATGAACGTTTGATTTATTATCAATGTTTAATCTACTTCCATACTTCCTGTTAGGATTCTTTGGGTAAAAAAAATTGTCAGCACTAAGAAGGCAGCAACATCGTGGTTTTTTCACTTTTCCTTTGTATGAGTGCCGAAACAAAACGCCTTATTTCTATAAAGGTTGCAAAAAATAGCTTATTTCTTAAAATCTTTTAATGATAACTCGTGATAATGCAGAATTTAAGAAAAATGCGGTACTATGCACTAAACTACCTAGATTATGTACATAAAAGTTTTATAATTATAAATGTAATATACGATAAGTAATCCTATTTTCGTTGTTCATGATAAAAATGATAATACTGAAATAAGCCCTATTGAAAAGTCACTCCTCAATTGTCATTTTTGTGACACGAATTAAAAGTAGTACAAAGAAACACCAATTCGAGGCACCCATCGACCAACGCATAACAGGTGGCGTGATTTTGTTTACGTACGGTAATACGAGAATGGTCCGCGAAATGTTTGATATTTTGTCTGTGTTAAAACTGGTAAGCAATGAGTACAATTGCATCTTAAGAAGTGAAAGTGTTTAAATTGTAAGCGTTATAAATATTGTGGTGTAAAATCGATTTAACCGTAACAAGTCAACTTGTTTCAACTCCCCTCATACCGAGGTAAGATGAAACAGGGGTCGAGGAAAGTTGAAACATATGATTATTAAGAAGTATTGAGGGCTGTAAAATAAAAATGATGATATAATTTAAAGGTATTTATTCAAATTAAACTTTTCAAGTACGAAACAAACTTTTTTATTAATATTTTGTACTGATATATCAGTTGAGTAGGTATCTTCAGGTCTAATACAAATAATCAACTCCTAAAGTAGTTAAAAGTCGCCATCCCTCTGTTAGTCTTTCTTTTATAATCAGTAGGCATTCTGAAACTAAATAAACAAATGAAATGGACAAAAAAAATGTTGTGCCCGTTATTTATTGAGGTTTTTCTAGATAATATAAAATTGAACACGAGGAGAGTTGAAACACCCTGTTTCAAATCTCCCCAGTAAAAAAAATACCTTAAATTTTTTATTAAATCCATAATTAAGAAGCAAATACTTACACAGAAATCAATTGTACCAATCATGTAAAATAAATCGTTAGTTTATGAGCTTTTAAATCGTATATTATAACTTAAAACAAAATACAAAACCCTTATCAAAATATAGGCATCGTAAAAAAACGTTAAAAACTTACTTTTCACGATTTTTATCACATGGCACGCAGAACCACAACAGAGGGCCTAGTCAACTGGCAAACGCTCGACCGGTGACAGAGTCGAAAACGCTCATCAAATTCGCTACGATATATCGATATTGATAAGCTAAGGGATATAGAACATACAGGCTTGTCTTAGTAAATTTTTTTTGATGATAATCTAACGCATAAGTAAAATTAATAAATAGGTACCTAGTAACCACATCGATCACTAAACCTTTTTAGTGAATTGAATGTCACTTTACTAAGAAATTCCGGTAGACTCCTTGAGACAATTTGAGAAGTGAGTCGCTTTTTTCGCCTTATGTTCGCCAGGCAAGCACGTTTGTAAATAAGTAGGTACTTATTTGATGATGAGTGACTGATCTACCATAATATGACATTTATATGAGACCAAACCCATTTTTCAGCTTATAATATAAATAAATTAAGACTGAAGACCACAAGCAAACGCTTACTGCCAAGAATTTCACATAAATATTATCAACTTGACGTCTGTAATGAAATAAGTAATAACACTAAATGTTACAAACCGCGCGAACATTTAAACAGTTTGATCTAAGATAAGAGTACCCACTGGGTACAGTGATTAAAACGTTTGCATCTTGTATGAGTACATCGCCTAAAGTAACTCTATGGCGTAGCGGCTAAGGCTTTCGGGTTTAATTGTCTAACTACAACACCTATCACATTACTTGTGTAATTGATTATTTTCCTAAATAAAATAATAATAATAAATATAAAATTAAAAACATTTCAAGTACATTGTTTAGCTAGTTAGCTTAAAAATAATTTTAAAATATGCAAACTAGCGAAGCAATGTACTTACTGTTACTTGAAAGGTAATGCTATAGGTTCAGCTTATGCAAAAAGTCCCCGCCCGCGCCGCCCCGGTTGTGATCTTGCCAGTTACGCAACTTTCACACTACCGAGTTAAAGGATGGGTAACCAAATAAAAAGCGTCTCGAGCTCCTCCGTGCTTCGGAAGGCACTTAAAGCACACTGCGGTTGTATTAGCTTAGGGCGTAGCCTGTTATAGCCCAGTCTCCCTTAGTGCTGTCGTTCATGTGGGAACGTTCATAGGATGACGATGCTGACAACATCGCCTTAATATAGGATTGCTTCATTGTTACTTATTTATAGCGGTAGGTACCAAAAATAATTGATAAAAAAATTCAAATAATTTATTAAATATACGCCTTCACAGGCACAATGACATAATCGTGGTCTCTACGCGACAAGTTTAAATATTTATTTATTTCACTGCCATTAATTATGAGTTGGTTAATAATGTTTCGAAATAAAACATAGGATTATTTATATAGGTATTTACCAAAAATAATTTTAAAACCATTAATTTTATATAATTACATAGGATGACGATGATGACAACCTCGTCTTAATATAGAATTGCTTCATTGTTACTTATTTATAGCGGTAGTTACCGAAAATAATTAAAAATAAAGGTCAAATCATTTATTAAATATACGCCTTTACAGACACAATGACATGATGGTGGTCTCTACGCGACAAGTTGAAATATTTATTTATTTCACTGCCATTCATTATGAGTTGGTTGATAATGTTTCGAAATAAAACATAGGATTATTTATATATTTACAAAAATAATTTTAAAACAATTAATTTTATATAATTACCCTAGTATGTAGACAATGAATCAAGTACAATTCAATAGCTTAATGTTATCACTAGTAGAAATTGATATACTTAAATATTTTCTATAGGTACTTACTGCAAGTAAAATTAAATATCAAGTAAAAAATAACATTATTTTTGTATTTCTTAATATATTCTTATTTCTTTACCTAGCTCTCTCAATCACTTTCTCTTATTGACATTAAAACTATATGTAACCATAAAAATAAATGCCAATTGTGTGTACAAGAAAGTCTTCTTTAGTACCTAGGTACCTAAGTAAATCTTTTTAATGAAGTACAATAAACTTAGAACTTAATTAACTTTATACTTAATTTTTCCCCATCATATAAACCAAATCACTATTTTATGGGTTAAATATATTTATGGCACACTGTTCCTTTTTGTAGAATAAAAATGTTGTCAACTAAGGTACTGTTTTTTGTACCTAAGTAAATCTTTTAAATAAAGCACAATAAACTTAGAGCTAAATTAACTTTATACTTAATTTTTCCCCATCATATTTATAAACTAAATTACTTAAGGCACAGACTGTTCCTTTTTGTAGAATAAAAACGTTGTCAACATTAAAGCTCCACAAAATTAAATTATGTAAATAACTAAATTCAACTATGCCAAAACCATGTTTAATGCAGTTTCATTGTTGGATACGACATGTGGTACACATCCCTTCTTTCTTGTGAGCATGATGCAGTATTAAATATTGGTGTTATTATGATTAACCATGCTTTTTGAAGGTATACAGAATCTCCTAAGAAATTAGAACAATATACTTACATTGTCATAGATAAAAAGTTAGTAGGTAGTATAAATTTACCAAAAATAATTTAAAAACAATTAATTTTATTTATTTATTTTATATATATATATACTCTTTATTGCACATAAACACACATACAGAATAAAAAATACAGACAATAGTGAGCATAGGTGGACTTATCTCTAAAAGAGATCTCTTCCAGCCAACCTAAGGTGGAATGGGAGCGTGATGCATTAGTGGGAACAACAAAAGTGCTTATTAATTAATAACAATAAAACAAAATATTGCCAATAGATAAAGGTACTTAAATAAAATATATAAAAATAATACAACATACTAGGTACTACATATAATTAAAAAAAATACATTAAGTAAATAATATAATAATACTTAAATAATATAGATAAAAATAAACATATGTGTCTATATGTTGTCTATGATTGCGATGAAATTAGTGTCAGAAAGTGGTCCTTGACCCTTCTTTTAAAAGATGCAATTGTTGAACTATTCTGTATGCCCGTTGGAAGATTGTTCCAAAGCTGCGCAGCCCGGACAGTATATGATTTCTGAAAGAAGTTGGTGTTGACTCTCGGAATCTTAAGCGTCTTGGTGATGCAAGCAAGTCTTGAGCGACAGGCTGGGGGCAACAGTTGGAACCGGGAACGGAGGTAGGAGGGAGCATTGGGATCGTTCAGGATGTTATAAAGAGTGGAAAGGATGTGCATATTACGCCGGTGTCTGATCGGAAGCCACTTTAGTTCAGTACGAAAGTGTGAGACGTGGTCATACTTACGTAAGCCGAAAATGAATCGAATGGCCAGATTCTGAAGACGTTCCAGTTTTAGCAATTGCTCCTCAGTCACATCTAAGAAACAGACGTCGGCGTAGTCTAGTATAGGAAGAAGAAGAGATTGCGCGAGCATAATTTTGGTTTTGAAGGGGAGAAAGTGTTGAAGCCGCTTGAGAGAGTGGAAGCTATAGTGCAAACGTTTGCTGGTTTCACCAATGTGGGTTGACCAGGACATGTTACAGTCCAACGTCAAACCCAGGTTCTTAACTTTGTCAGTGTAGTTGATAGGGACACTGTCGTAGACGAGCGCGGAAAGAGAATCCAATCCAACCTGGATTGGAGATCTCAACCTACCGCTGCCCACAATCATGGCCTGTGATTTTGCAGGGTTTACAATAAGACCGTACGATTTAGCCCATGCTTGGACAGCAGATAGGTCTTGATTCAGAGCATGAATCGTTTCCGTGACCTCCGAAAGCCTAAAATGCTTGTAAATCTGAAGGTCATCGGCGTAAAGGTGGTAACGAGAAGAAATAGCAGATGAGATCTTGTTAATGAAAACAGAAAAAAGAAGTGGGGAGAGCACGCCACCCTGAGGCACTACCGCTGATAAGCAGGTCCAGCGAGAGGATTCATCATGATGCCTCACACACTGCACACGGCCAAAGAGGTATGAACGAAACCACTCTAACACCGGCGCAGAAATGTTAACAGAGCGAAGAGTAGCAAGAAGAAGGTTGAAATCAACGGAGTTAAATGCACTACTGAAATCCAACAAGACCATTGCCGTGAGTTTGGTGTTCTCCATAGCCCACCGGATATCTTCCGTAATATTCAGCAGTGCACCAACAGTGCTATGGGAGGGTCGGAAGCCGGATTTGAAAGGACAACGCAGGGAGTTGGATGCAAGAAAAGAGTATAGTTGCTTGTGAACAACGGATTCCAGGACTTTAGACAGGATCGGGAGTATAGATATTGGACGATATTGGGAGAAATAAGAAGGGTTAGGATTCTTAGGAAGAGGTAGTACATATGCTTTCTTCCACGAAGCAGGAAAGACATTATGAGTAAGAGAAAAGTTTATCATGAATGTGATTACAGACACAATGTCCTCCAGTACGGGAAGAAGCATGTCCAAACTAAGACCATCACTGCCCACTGCCTTAGTGCTGATGGAGCGAATAGTCTTGGTGATGTCGTCATCAGAAACTTTAGAAAAGAAAAAGGATTGGCAATCAGGTGGTGCAAGACAAGAGAGGAAAGAAAGGGAAGCAGTCTTTGTAACTGAATCTAAAGTTAGTGGAGGAGAAGAAAAATGATAATTAAGAGAATCAAGATCCACTGAATTCTGGCAAGTAACAGAAGCCTTTTTTGCCCACGCCCAGCGTCCCCAAAAAACTCCAAATATGCTTTTGACCAATACTTTCAATTTTAGAGTAAATATACATTCTATTGCAAATGTTGCGCAGTTTTTTGTAAGCATGTAAGTTTTCAGGTGTAGAAGATTTTTTATTTAAACTTTATATTCACAGGTGAATCGACAGTTTTATAAAAAGTATAACACTGAAAATGTGAAACAGTAAACCATTTACAGATTCACACAAATAAAAATATGATAGTAACATTACAAACTCAAGCAACAAAAATTACTTCACAATCGCCAAATTGATAATAATTAAACTATTACAGAGTATGCTAGATATGGAACTTAATTTGTATTTTAAGTATAACTAGCCACCTTATGTTAAGCCACCTATTTAAAGAAAAAACAATATTATAACAAACACAATAGAACCCACTAGATTTAATAATCGGATAGTAATTATGCAAGTTTATACATATATACCTTTGTATGTTGATAATGAATCAAGTACAACTTCAATAGCTTAATGTTATCACTAGTAGAAATTGATATAAGTACTTAAACATTTTCTATAGGTACCTACTGCAAGTAAAATTAAATATCAAGTAAAAAATAACATTAATGTTGTATTTCTTAATATATTCTTATTTCCTTACCTAACTCTCTCAAAGTCAAAGTTTATTAAATATGAGGCTTCACTTTCTCTTATTGACATTAAAACTATATGTAACTATAAAAATAAATGCTAATTGTGTGTATAAGAAGGTACTGTTTTTTAGTACCTACTTATGTAAATCTTTTTAATAAAGTACAATAAACTTAGAACTAAATTAACTTTATACTTAATTTTTCCCCATCATATAAACCAAATTACTATTTTATGGGTTAATTATATTTATGGCACACTGTTCCTTTTCTTAAAATAAAAATGTTGTCAACAAAGGTACTGTTTTTTTGTACATAAGTTAATCTTTATAAATAAAGCACAATAAACTTAGAACTAAATTAACTTTATAGGTACTTAATTTTTCACCATCATATAAACCAAATTACTATTTTATGGATTAAATATATTTATGGCACAGACTGCTCCTTTTTGTAGAATAAAAACGTTGTCAACATTAGAGCTCCACAAAAAGAATCATGTAAATAACTAAATTCAACGATGCCAAAGCCATGTTCAATGCAGTTTCATTGTTGGATATGACATGTGGTACACACCCCTCCTTTCGTTTTGAGCCTGATGCAGCATTAAAATAATAGTAGATAATAGTAGAGGATCCGAGTATACAACGACCTTCACGATAGGTACTAATCGAAAGTATGAAGCCTACAGAATATGCAAACGTTAGGTTGACTATTTTTTACTATCATAACATTGGGTAGGCAGGTGTAAACAGGCAAGTCAATATTAGTAATTTGCAACCGTCTGGTTAAATAAATAAATTTAATGTTTATTTATAGATAAGCTCATTACAAACACACACACACACACACACACACACACACACACACACACACACACACACACCAAACCAATGCAACGTAAAAAAATATATGTTTTTTATATTAAATTAATCCTTAATGGTACTGGGCTGACATTTTTCAGCCAACCCACTCGCGATATATTATTTAACATATTAAATTTGATATAAAATACTTTTCATCCATTAACCTTCCCGGTGAAGGTCGTTCTATACTCGGATCTTAGACTATAAGAACAGACAAAAAATCTTAAAAACCTAAGTTAGATAGTTTTAATATTGTGAAAATTTAAACGAACCTATTTAAGAATTCCACAAAATCGGTTACCTGGTTTCCTACTATTGATGACAGTACACTTTTAAAAGGTGTATTCAAAAAGTCGTAACTTCAAAACTATTTAATTTATCTACTTTTATTTTAATATATTTGAAATAACAAAAATGTTTAACAAGATTTTCATCATCATCGACTTGGATATCATAAACGTCCCAAGACAGCAAATTAGGCCCTCGCCAACCACGCTATCTAAACAACTTTACGTGCCTTCCAAAGCAAGGAGCGCGATATGTTATTAATTTGGTCACTCACCCAGTAACACAGCATTGCGAAAGTTACTTAATTGGCAAACTCGAAAAACAAATACTTTAGTTACTGCGCGCTATCGAGCTTTGTACATGATCTTACCTTTAAACACGATCTTTTATCATTAGTTTAATTTCAAGTTCAGTCCCTCCTTTTTAAAAAAGATGGAGAGTAGTATCGTTTTTTGCTGAAGTTTCTTTAACTGATCTATTTTATATTGCTAGAAAAAACACTTTGGTGGCAAATAGGTGCTATTTTCGTCTAAAAAAATTGTAACTCCTGCCCACATTTTCAACTTAATTTTAAATATTTTAGGTAATCATTATTTGAGGCGCTCTTGTAGAGCGCCTCAAATAAAGTGTTTATTAGGTAATACAAATATAGAGATTAGTTATCACACAATTTTATTTGTTCTAAACGTAGTGACTTCTTACAGAGGAATGCGAGAGCATCCGCACTCGCCAGCGATGGAAACGACGCCGCTGGCGGGTATCGTGCCGGAGAAACCCACAGCGCCGAGCACTGGGAGCTGGCCGGCGACCAGGGTGGTGCCTCCAGCAATAAACTCGCCTCCGACAGCAAGCTCAGCCTCGCCATTAGACACGAACGGACCAGTCACTGGCACGGCAGACACGGCGGCGACATCTGGCACGCCAAGCCCGTAGCCGTAACCGCCAAGCGCTAATCCGGCGTTGCCCAATCCGGTGCCAACAGAGCCAACGCCAACGTTGGAAAGACCAAGTCCACCAAGGCCAATACCAAGACCGCCAGAGCCAACGTTGGAAAGGCCAAGTCCGCCAACACCGAGTCCGTTCAGGCCGTAGTTGGAGAGGCCAGCGTTGCGGAGGCCGTAACGGCTGAGGCCAGCTGGGGCGCTACTGTACGCTTCTAGTCCCACTTCGAGGCCAGTGTTACCGAGGCGGCCACTATTTATATATTGGCTGTAGGCGTTCTGAAATAAGGAATAAATCTCAATTAATGTTAAAGCGAGTGAAGTCCCTATGCAAGTTCTACAATTAGATGAAAGGTATATTTTTTATGAAAGACAGTTGAATAATTATGAAGAACCGAAGATTAGTACATTGGCTTGTATTGAAATAGGCCTTTATCCAGGGTTTATTGTCATAGCTTTTGATGGTAGACAAAGCTAATTTATACAAACTTACCTGAACTAATAGCGCCTGGAGGCAGATGAGGAAGAATGTTGAGGAGGACATGGTTGGTTTGAATCGGGTGATGAGCTCAGAATGATGTTTGAAAATTGGTGCCACTGTCTATTTATACGAATATCACGTTTTGTAACATGTAACTTTTATCATAACTGTGGTACAGTGACGTTGTCGTAACGTATGTTGTGTAAATTATATTTATATCAATGCGAAAATTGAATAAAAATAGGTGAGCGATAACGTCATTAATCTGAAAATACTAATTAATATGTCACAAACTATGTCACATTTTAAATAATTTCATAATAAGGTCTTTCAAGCGTGATTTCGCACGTACTACATTAATTTGATTATAAAAGCCTAATAGCAGTCCATAGCGATCACATTCTCATTTCGGAAAACAAGATGGCATCTCCTACTGTACTTCTCGTGGCTTCGGCTCTGCTGGTCCAGGTAACGATTTAAAATTAATGATTTAATGTTTACACCAAAACGAAACAAGAAATTCAAAACCTCTTCATAAGTCGATTATAATTAAATGACATGCGTTTTTAATTACATCGTAAATTAAATTACATTGCTCTAGGAAAATTATTTAATCTCAACCCACCAAGCTGTCTTAGTGCGGGTTGGCGGGTTTTGTTTTGTACGACTGCTTTATTACAGCAACATCTGGGACAACAACAGCTTAAAGTGCCTTTCGTTCGACGCTTGTTATTGTTCTTGCTTATTAGACCATAATTTTTTTACCGTTACCTTGATCACATAATACGTAATTCTACACAGTCTTTAAAAGGCAACTTTATGTTTCTTACTTTTACAGGTTGCTTTTGGACAGTACATAGGGTCTGGAAGCTACGTGGCTGGCAATTCAGTTGTGGACAACGATATCTACTTGGGAAACACTGCCTTTAACTTGGGAAACTCACGCAGCGGCATCAACTTAGGCAGCGGAGTCAACTTAGGCAGCGGCCTTAACTTAGGCAGCGGCCTAAACCTCGGCAGCGGCTTTAGCAACGTTGGCTTGGTTGGCGGCGGTCTTGGCAGCAGCGTGGGCTTAATTGGAGGGGGTCTGAGCAGCGGCTATGCTATCGGAGGCCTTTCTGACTTGAACATCGTGTCCAGCGGCCCTCTGCTGGTGACTTCCATCTCGCCTATCGGCCCCAGCGGCCTCGCCGTAGCGTCGGAGAACGTGATCGAGGGCAACCTGCTGGTGAGCGGCTCGCTGCCGTTCCTGAGTGCCGTGGCCTTTGAGGGCGCGCTGCCGTCGGCCGGCTCCGGGCTGGCTACCTGCGGCTGCGGCAGCGGCAGCGTCGGCATCATCAGCGAGGGTCTGCCGCAGACCTTGCCCGGTCCAGTCTTTGGCATCGGCTCTGGTATCGGTGGTATTTACTTCTAAACTGAGGAAAATATAATAAACGAATTTGGCAGCACATTTTTCTTATTATTACTTTATTCCCTTTTCTACCCTACACGCGAATGTTTACGCTTTGTTTATTAAGTAGTTAGTTAGACACCCAAGAGAAGATGGGTCGGTAGTAGGTATTATTTTAATGAGCTGCCACCGCGTAGTTTAAGTAATATGGATTGACGACAACATTTCTATAAGAAAAAAGTAAGTAATAAATGTCTCCTTCCTAAACTGGTGGAATGTGGCGCTAAAAAATTAACTAATAATTTATTTTATTAGTGATTTTGTTGAAAAACCACAATTGTTCAATCTATATTAAGTATTACATTACTGTCTATTTATTTATTGTAGGACAAACAGTTGACATCAAAGTGTAACCGACTTCTAGAGTATGTAGTTAATATAACTTATTCTAGCTTTTGCCCGCGACTTTGCGTAGAATCATTACCTAAGGCAATTTTTTTCACATGCTGCTTTCAGTGGAAACTGCGCAAACTCAATTAATCTGAAATAGTAAATTGGTCGGAAATATTGGACTACGGGGATTTAAAACATACTAAGTAAAATTTTTATACACTGAAAAAAGATGATAACCTTTGGCGGGAATCGAACCACGCACCTTCCGCATTCCACGCGGCTGCCTTAACCACTTGGCTACCGAAGTATGGTTTTCACCCGTCGAAATTTGTTAGTGCTTGATGCTTATGTTTTTTAGTTAACATTGCTTCATCAAACTTTAGAAGGTCTCCTTTTGCCATTGCAGTCATTATTATAGCTTTAAGAATGTTGCGTGCGTCTAAGATGAGTAATTTTTAGCCGTTGAAATTCAAAGTTTTTGAACTTAATCTTTTCTTCGAACACGATCTTAATAATTATCATTATCCTATAAACGTCCCACAGCCTGCTGGACACAGGCCCTATGGACAGCATCATACGGACAGGTTGGGTCGTAAGTAGTCGTAACCCACCACGCTGGCCCAATGCGGGTTGGTGGGATAAGGTTCTATTTCCAAGTCAGTCTTTCTTCCTTTTTATAAATGTAGGTATAATACAACGTGTAAAAAAATAAGCAATAAAATTTGAGTAGCCTACATGTTGGGTCATAACTGTCTTTTCACAAGTAATAGAATGCTGAGAAATTTATATTTTTTAGACAAAAAGGAGCTCAAGTTTTTGTTTAAACTATTCGTTACAACCCTGAAGACGACGGGGCAATAATCTCTATTTCAAAGCTAACGAAAGCTGAACCTCGTAGTTATTTGATTGGCAACACTTTGTCTCTATCTGAGGTGTTATGTCGTATGTCAAATTGAAATTTTTCTAAGAAATTTGCAGCTGTGCGAGAAACTGTTACCCAGTCATGATTTTTTGAATTTGCCGTGTTTTTCCTGGTTTAGCTTTCGTTAGCCAGACTAACACAAAAGTGACAAATTAATGAGTCCCTGTTTTCTACCTACAAAATAGGGCTGTACAAAATGTACATTAACACTTAAATAAAAAAAATATGAATACAAACTTTACCTCAATTAATGGTGATATTTAAGCATTGAAGTTCTAACAAGGTATATGTACGCACCTTAAATATTATTACATATTTTTTTTACACGTTTTTTTTTTACATAGGTACCTACCTGGAGATTGAATTGTTCATGAACTGTAATAAAATTTATATTCTTTGCATAACAGAACACTGGCTTAAAGACCATCAGTTCATGTTCAATTTTTAGAATCATTTGGTAGGAAGTTCGTTCAGTCGAGGAAATGCAATACATGGTGGCTCCTTAATTATTGTTAGTAAAAAGTTTAAATTAAAGGAACGCAAAGATATAGTTAGCCTCTCGGTTGAGCGAACAATAGAAATAGCTTGTGTGGAGTTGGAGCAGTTTGTTGTATTAAGTGTGTACAGACCTCCTTCAGCATCATATGATTTTTTCGAAAAAGTTATGGATGAAGCATTCCATAAAGTCCGTAATGTAGGTAAAACAATAATTGTTTGCGGGAATTTTAATATTAATTTGTTTGAAAATTCCACGATGTCAACTAAAATTAAAAACCTATTTCTATCATACAACTTGAATCATTTATTTTTGGAGCCGACAAGAATAACTGCCACTTCGGCCACCTGTATTGATAACATATATACAAATGTAAAACCACTGGCTAAGCAAATTATTAATAACCTGGACTCTGATCATTGTGGCCAAATGGTCAGCTTTCCACACCAGCGTAAACAAGTGACGAAAAAGAATATCACTGTTGTACCAAAAACTGCAGGTCGGCTGGAACGCTTTAAAAGCAATCTAGATACAAAATTCAATTATTTAGAATACAATGACAACCCTAATGTCTTTTATAATAATTTTTTTAACATTTATTGTTCAGAATTTAATAAAACTTTTATTCCAAAAAAGATCTCAGTTAGTGGTACTGTAACTTTTAATGAATGGGCTACAATTGGTATTCACAGAAGTAGGAAACGCCTTTATGAACTTTATGGTGAACGCATCTATAACACCAGCGATGACTTCAAATTATATGTTAAAAATTATTCAAAGTTATTCAAAAGAGTATGTCGATTAGCCAAGGCAAACTATCTGATTTCTAAGATTAAGAATAGTAATGACAAAATAAAAATGACATGGAATATTATAAATAGTGAAACAGGAAAGGTCAAAAGTCGTAATAATTAGTACAATTTAAATTGTGATAATAAAACCTTGACTTCTGATGCTGATGTTGCTGCAGCATTTGAAAGGTTTTTTACTGACATTCCAGTTTCAACTACAAAAGCCTTGATTTCCTCCCCCACTGTAGCTGAATCTGTTTTGAAGGAGAATGTTAAAGATTGTGAAAATAATTTCAGTTTTCAAAAAATTTGTGTTATAGATATAATAAAAACATTTAACACTCTCAATAAAAAGAAAACTGCTGATCTGTGGGGTAATTCCGTGGACGTCGCTAAATCTGTAATTATGACAATAGCTCCAGTTTTAGCTTGCATATTTAATGAATGCATTGACTGTGGTGTTTTCCTGATCTCATGAAATATAGTAAAATAATTCCATTATTTAAATCAGGTAGCACTTCTGACCCCTCTAACTTTAGACCTATTTCTGTGCTACCCACATTTAGTAAAATTTTTGAAAAGTTAATGCTAGGCCAAATGCAAATTCATTTTTCAGAAATATAAAAACCCTTTAGATGGCATTACCCTTACCTTGTTAAAGCTTAGATGTGCAACTCAAATAAAAATTGTGCTACAAAAGAAAGATTAAGAATAGTAATGACAAAATAAAAATGACATGGAATATTATAAATAGTAAAACAGGAAAGGTCAAAAGTCGTAATAATGAGTACAATTTAAATTGTGATAATAAAACCTTGACTTCTCGGCTGCCCCATTTCAAAACCTAGTAAGGACCTAAAAGCAAATTTTACAGGAGAGCGTAAAAACGTAAAATAGGTCAGCCTTTGAAAAATATTTATCTTGGGTAAGAAAAAATCTATCGATTGTATAATATATTAAATACTTAACATGAAGTATTATTGATATATTGATTAAGGTGTTTGTAACATATTTTAAACCCCTTACTAACTTTGAAAATTGAGATGCTGTGGTTTAGTGCACCTAAAAGCCTGTTTCAAAACATAGTAAGAGCTTTTACTAGGTTTTGCTATAGGTTATTTAGTACTTATTATCACAGTAATTCAAATCGAATAACTGTGATAATACTAAATTAACTGTGTCAATAAAATAATAATATAGTAAGTAGGGACTGTAAATAAACTCACAATTTATTTAATATCTTTTAATTAAAACTACTAAATACAGACAATGTGATTATTGTCCTTCGTAACAAAATCAACCAAAGCAAAAAGACAATGAATATTAAAATTCCTTAAAAGAGTGCTATTTAGCTTCAAACATTTGCCCATCATTTGTCAAATCTATTGAAGAGTCATTCACGGGTAAATTCATCCAAAATGATCTTCGTGATTCTGGCATTAAACACACCAATTTATACATAATTTCTTCTTTTTTATTTTGTTTTATACCCCTTGGATTGACAATACTTTTAGGCAGAACAGTGTGATCGAATTTTTTCACTAGGAAGTCTAATTCCTCGAGGGGTGCATCAAATCTGAAAAACATTAATCAAAGTTAGAAGTTAGTTTGAAACAGAAAACATATTGAAAAATAAATTTAAATATAAATAAAGTATTTTACACCTTGTCTTATAACAAAGGTTTTTAGAGCCAGTGAAAAATTCAACATTCCATAATATAACGGTGTATGGACTTTCTTGAATTAATTGAAATTGTCATTCAAAGTTTGCCATATATTTTCACCCATTAAACCATACAAATTAATATTTAAACGTTGGTTTTATTAACTTATGTGGCTTTAAAGAGAACATTAGGTATGTCGATATATGAAAATAGCCTAATTTATTTGTTTGTAAGTTATGGTAAAGATATCAATCGTTCCATTTTCAAGCCAAAACAATAACTCTTAATGGCTCTTAACCACACCAAACAAAACAATAATCACGTGCTTTAATAATAAAATCGTTTCCATACACTCATCTTTTTAAATGGAAAATAAACAAAATATAAAGTAACAAAATGTGTGCTTAAGTTTTCAATGTTATCTATTAAAAAAGTCATGTGTATACCTACATAATATCACGTTATTGCATGAGCGACCATTACATTTTATAGATTCCTATAATACAAGGTAGCCTTACCTTTTATCCGTATCTGAATCATATTCTTCATTCATGTTTTCGATATTAGCGGCAAGATTGCATTTGGCGACTCATTTTTATAACTGCAAACACTGCGAAGACACGTATTTACTCCGTTCGCGCACGGCCTAAAGCATTAGAATGCTCTAAGCGCCGAATGACGTAGTGATTAAATCCTCTTTGGCCGAATGAAGCGCGATCTTACCTGTGCCAGTTGTGACTTGCTATTGCGCTCCCCGCGTACCCACTCCCTTCTTCATTCCCGTTCAACTATTTCAAAAACCTAGTAAGGAGCACAAACCACATGAAAACCTAGCAAGTCTCAGAGATTTACTAGGTTTTGAAATGGTTAAAGTGGTTTGCTAGGTTTACAAATGGTTATGAGGTGGTGAATGGTGCACTTACTAGGTATTGATGCTTCAATATCTTTGTTTATATTATAGATTTCAATGCTGGTGTTTTTGTATTGTGTAGGGACTTACTATATTTGGTAGATTAATGCAAAAACGTATTACCCTTACCTTGTTAAAGCTTAGATGTGCGACTCAAATAAAATTGTGCTACAAAAGATATATTTCACTAGTTGAACAATCCATTACTTCAAATCCCAAGTTCTTTTATCCTATCTATAGCTATTCATCCACAATGTCTTATCTAACCAAATCAGCAGACATCGGCGCCGGAGTAGCAAATTTATTTGCTAACTACTTTTCGTCTGCGAATGATGACCACCCTATTCCCTCTATTCCTGACTCTAGGAACAGTGACGTTGACATTACTTCTAATATTATTCCAACTCCCGTCTATACACCTCCTGAGATCTTAAAAAAACTAAAAAGCCTGGCATTGCATAAGGGAATGGGTGCTGACGGTATACCACCCAAGTTTGTTGTTGAATGTGCCGGGGCTCTTTGTCACCCCCTTACCATTATCTTTAACAAATCTTTCGCCAGTGGTGTCTTCCCTGAATTAGGGAAGGAAGCTCGTATTGTTCCCATACACAAGTCAGGTGATGCATCCGTAGTTTTAAATTACAGACCAATTTCAATATTACCGGTGTTTGGAAAAGTACTTGAGTCGCTGTTCTGTCATTTGTTAAATTGGCGTAAAAAAATATTATACATACCGCGCAGCATGGCTTCTTTTCTGGCCGTTCTACAGCTACCAATCTCATGTCATTCCTGTCTGAAGTCACAGATTCTGTAGACTCGCGCAACTGTGTAGATGTCATCTACACAGATTTTAGCAAGGCCTTCGACAAAGTAGACCATCAAATTCTTTTATATAAGCTATCTCGTTATGGTGTTGCCACAAATCTTTTATCATGGTGCAAATCTTATCTTACCGGCCGTATATCAAAAGTAGTACTAAATGGCTTTAATTCGGAACCATTCTTGTCAAAATCAGGCGTGCCTCAGGGTTCCCACATCGGCAAAATATTTTTTAACATTTTCATTAGTGACATCGTAGTTGATTTCAAGCATTCAAAAATATTCTTATACGCCAATGATCTAAAAATTATGAGGCCTATTGTTAGCACAAATGCCACGGTATTGCTTCAGGAGGATTTGGATAGGTTCTCTGAGTGGTGCAAAGTAAACCACATGATTTTGAATATCGGCAAATGCTGTTATATTAGGTTCACAAGAAAACTGTCTACGCCAAGTACTATATACAAAATTAACAACGCTGCACTTGAAGAAGTTAAAGTTATTAAGGATCTTGGGGTCTATCTGGATGTCAAGCTACAGTTCAACACTCACATTGACAAAATAGTCACCAAAAGCTTTAGGACACTAGGCTTTGTTTTAAGGAACACAAAAGATTTTAAAAACCCCTTAGCTATTATAACGATTTATAACAGTCTTGTAAGGTCTCTGCTTGAATACTGTAGTGTTATTTGGTCACCTGTATACGATGTTCACATTAAACGATTGGAGAGTGTGCAGAAAATATTTCTTTGGCATCTTTCCTTCCGAGCGCACCTTGCTAAAACTCTTGCAACATATGAGGGTCGTCTTAAACACTACAATATTGAAAGCCTCAAAAACAGAAGATTGCTCATTGATATCATGTGTTTATATAAGTTGATGAATGGTAGCCTTGATTGCCCCGATCTCCTTGAAAAAATCAAACTTAATACACCCAAAAAACTACCTCGTATTAGCAGATTCAATATTATTGTGCCTAACTCCGTGAGGAGCAATCTGGGTCGCCATTCTACATTAAATAGGACCCAAAGACAATATAACACTCTTTCTCGGCCAAATAATTTGGAAGTGTTGGATATTTTTAATGACAGTGCTCACAGGTTCCGAAAAGTTATTAGAAATAGTTACGTAAGTCCCCTTTAAACTTCAAATAATATAAAAGTAATTATAAAATAAATTATAGTAGTTTTAAATTTAGTTTTGAATTTTGTAAGTATACATACCTATTTAGTTTAGTTAAATTCATTACTATTATTCCACATTGCATGCCGTGGCTGTCTTTAATTAAAAACTGTACTTAGATTAAGTTTGGAATTCACCCTATACCTATTGTGAGACTGTTGGTACATGTTTTTGTTGACTGCCCAATAAATAAATAAATAAATAAATAAATAACGACTGCACATATTGTGCTCAGCGTGACATAATAATATGGTGAGCCCATCGCCGCTCTATGCAGTTAGATGATGTGCTATCTTTAGTCCGTTAGTCGTCTTTTACGACACCAGTGTATATTTTCTTTGCCCAAGGGAAGAGAGGAGGTGGCAGTATTCTTTTAAAGCCGCAACGCGACACGGCCGTCTTGAACTTTTTATACATCATCATCATCTCTTCATCAGCCTATGAACGTCGAACTGCTGGGCATAGGCCTTCCCACATGGACACCAGTGCAGCGGGGCTAACATGCGAAGAAAATTTTCTCGACCCGTTTTCTCGTGTTATGTCTATACACGATATTATCATGTCAAAAATAGACATAGTAGTAGTATTTGCTTGTCTGTGGTATTTTTGTCCACAAACCCTAATAAGCAACGTAATTTTATCGTGTTTTGACAACTGTAATCGAGATAGTTTGTCGTTCTCGCCCTCGATGGAAGAGAGAATATCATCCACGACATTTATATCTTGTGTTGCACATGCTAGGCCTGCAGCACTTAGGGAGATTGGGCCCTAACTCACCACCACGGGCCATGGTCCAATGCCGTTTGGTGGGTTAACCCACTTACTCCTACGGGGCGTTATAACGCCACGAAAAACCAATTTTAAGTAGCCTCAGATTAGTCTTAAAAAATGTGATCGGTGACAGCTACTGTTATCTCGTCTTATTTATACACATTGAGGCTGGATTGCGTGCATAAATTGTGACTGTATGGTTTTAATATTTGGTATTTTTTCGTATCTGAAAGTTACGAAGAGTTTTTCTTCAAAAAGGTCGTCAAAAAAGTATGTTTATGTAGTATTATAATGTACAAAAAGTAACTGTTTGAAATAAATCTTACATGTAAGTGTTATCAATGGATATGTGCAACATTTGTTTATAATATTATACAATTACTAACTTTTATTTATCGAAATGTATCATGGGCGTTGTAACGACCGATAGGAGAATCATGGGCGTCTATCATATTTTACTGCAACGAGGAAAAGTTTTAGTAAAATGAATTATTAGATGCTTTATAGACGGCTAATGACTACGTTCTTACTCCTAAATGATGTCTCAATTTTATCACCAGAAAATGAGGTGACTGGTGAGAATTTGGGCGCCCTCCGTGGTCGAGTGGTTGACGCCGGTTCTGGCGTACAGTCGGGTCAATATAGAAAAAAACAGTTCTTCTAAATTGATTTTGGGTCAAGGTGTCTTTTTCTATAAATGTATTATTATTTATCCGTTATCTAGTTTAACCACGTTAACAAGTTTCAAAAGAAGCTTATCTTGGGCTACAAAATTGGTGTGAGCTTAGAATACCCTAGGAGTGAAAGTAGTCCCGAAGGCCTCCGTCACTCCATATACTTGCGCGCTATAATTACCTGCCGAGCGGTCTCGGGCCGTTTGCGGAACAAATTCAGTGCGGTTTTCGCAAGCGAAGCGCACGCACGTTGTTCAATTTTAATTGTTCCATTCGTTTGTACGCGTCCTACGATGCCGTCTGGTGCCTTATGTTCAGTAGATGGGTTTGTTGGGCAGTAGTAGTTTTTTATTTACTTTTGATGATGATGTCAGCACCAATTTATAAAAAAAAATTTTTTATAAACGAAACAATATTACTACCACCAATAGTCAGAACATATTCACAGTTCTCAATAAAATAGACACAAACAGTTATATAAGTTAATTTAATTTTATCGAAGAGGCAGCCCTAAGATTGCTGTGGGATCGCGCGGTAGATTACCTATTACTTATAGTTTAAATATTAGTAGGCCAATAAAGCAGTAGGTATTGATAATTTTGTACTGAGCAAAGTATCTGTTAACTCTTCTTTAATCTGTGACGGGGTGTACAAAGTACAGTTTTATAAAATGTAACACAAGCAAAGCAGTATTGCACAATGCGAGCAGTAATTAATTATTTGATATTTATTGAATACAGTTGAAAGCCGCCTTTCTTTGTGTGCACACATTGTTTACCTTTCTACAATAATTCAAGAGTTTACAAGCCAGTTCCAAGAAATGACGCCGACCCGATAACAAGTACAAGACCACTTCAAAAGAGGATATTCAATCTGACCACTCTGCTTACTACATTTTTAATGTTCATGACCTTTTTATCAAGTTCATATGGCATGGCAAATATAACGACCTTCCATGAAAATCAAGAATTATATTTATAAAGGACGAATGGAAGCTGATCACATATTTCAACATGGAACCCTATCGGCAAGAAACACGAGCCTTAGAAAAGTATATTAAAACTTTAGAAAAATCATGTGCGATATTTACAAAAGAAAAGGCTCAATGTAATGCGATAACACTTCAATTACGTCACCAGTACACTGAACTAGAGTACTATAACCACCTGCTCCTGAATCAGCAAAATCAAGCTCGTGCTGGGCCCGGGCATCACGCGCGGTGCACGCGACGCGGCAACAGCGTATTAGACGAGCGCTTCGGAAAACAATACAAACAAGATATCGACTTACTTTAAGCTAATCAAAAACATATGTTTTTTTTTAAATTTTTTATTCCACAACGGGTAAGCGCTTGGCCTTCATCTCACCTGATGGTAAGTGACGTTATCGTCACTTTTTATACGGCCTTATGGCCGAAGGTGGAAGCGCGCTTCACCCGGAATCCTCAACCACTGAGGAACTGGCTATCTTATCTTAAACTGTACGGAACAAAACAATGCTATAAACATCGTTGTTATGGCGACAGACTTAGATGACCTCAGACTTAGATGACCTCAGAGATGGCGACACCATGAAAACCGGTGTACAAACCACTCCACCAAAGAGGTCGTCAAATTATGGCGCCAGACTTTAGATAAGATGGTGGTAGCTAGCCAGGCGGACTTCACAGCCCTACCACCAACCAAAGCGAGCACACAAAGATGTGCCCCCCGCTGGGAATCGAACCCGGGACCACTAGGTTTGAAACCGGGGACTTAGCCACTAGACCACAGAGGCGATAAAATTAAGGAAAAATCAAAATTGTAGAAGCAGAAAATAATCTTTTAAAGAGAACAAAAGAAGTAATGAATCAACAACATAAGACCGCAAACCAACATACGAGTATGTTAGTTTTGGAAAATGCTACAAGAGACTTGAAAAATATTGCTCAATTAATCTAGTCCTAAATCACTTCGCTTTAGAGTCGATAATAGCAATCAACCTTTTATCTTTGTATGCCTAATTTGCTATGAGCCTAAATCGCGTTTTGCCTAGACCAAACGCTAGTATCACCACACGCTGAGCACATCAGCAGCAATATGTGCAGTCTTTATTTGGTGCAACCACGGTGCAACTCTATGTAGGGTAGTTTCTTTGTGACTAACACTTTTGCAAGGTTGGCAAGTAAATAGTTGTTGATCGTTTAAGATTTGATTTGTAATCTGCTACCTGCAGCTTTCTGAATGAACTCGCGTTCATTCTCAAAATATTTTTTGATACAGTTCACTTTTCATATTTGATGACAAAGTGAGTTAACAAATCTGCAGATTTGATAACTCAATGTCTGAAATCCACAATCTCTAAATTCGATTGTACGCTAACGTCGAAAGTGGAGGTCGAAGTGACAGAGAATCGACATGCTGTATTGTGGAAAACTGGAAAGTCATCCAATAAGTTTGTATACAAAATGTTTGTTGTATCTATAGGAACCGCCTCAAAAGAAGAAACGAAGAGTAATAATAAATATAAATTGGCTATAAAATATTTTATTCGTTGAAACCGTAAATACTTCTTACAGGGGAATTCTTGAGCAGCCGCACTCGCCAGCGATGGATACGACGCCGCTGGCGGGTATCGTGCCGGAGAAACCCACAGCGCCGAGCACTGGGAGCTGGCCGGCGACCAGGGTGGTGCCTCCAGCAATGAACTCGCCTCCGACAGCAAGCTCGGCCTCGCCATTAGACACGAACGGACCAGTCACCGGCACGGCGGACACGGCGGCGACGTCTGGCACGCCAAGCCCGTAGCCGTAACCGCCAAGCGCTAACCCGGCGTTGCCCAATCCGGCGCCAACGGAGCCAATGCCAACGTTGGAAAAACCAAGACCACCACCAACGCCGACTCCAAGACCGCCAGCGCCAACGTTAGAAAGGCCAAGTCCGCCAACACCGAGTCCGTTCAGCCCGTAGTTGGTAAGGCCAACGTTGCCGAGGCCATAACGGCTGAGGCCAGCTGGGGCGCTGCTGTACGCTTCGAGTTCCACTTCGAGGCCAGTGTTACCGAGACGGCCACTATTTATATATTGGCTGTAGGCATTCTGAAATGAAGGATAATTTATTTATTACTAGCGGTCCGCTCGCGACTTCGTCCGCGTGGACCCCGTACCCCGTGACATATTTCCAAAAAAATATTTTATAAAAACATGTCCTGGCAATTACGAACGCAAGAAAAAAGAATGAGCCATATTGGTTCCAGCCGTTCTGAAGTGATGCGCGTACAAACATTTCGGCAATCGATTTTCATTTATATTGATAGATTATTAAAGTCACTGGCTTCCTATAAAAAGGTAGTTCGTTCACGTCCGTCACCAGACTAAAAGGTACATTAAAATTTACTATGTAAGGCAGTTGGATATGAAGAAACGAAGATTGACATCAATGGCTTGTATTGGGAGTGGCCTATATCCAGCAATGGTTTACTATGATGGCTTATGGTGACGAATAAGGCTAAATTATACATTCTTACCTGAACTAATAGAGCCTGAAGGCAGATGAGAAAGAAAGTTGAGGAGGACATGGTTGTTTGAATCAGCTGATGAACCAGAATGATGATTAAAAATAAGGTCGCTGTCTATTTATTAGAATATCACATTTTGCAACATATAACTTTTGTAATTAAGCACTATGATAAACGTGTCATATAAATAATTCTGTAACAGACTATGTCACATTTAAACTAGTTTTCATAATAAGGTCATTTATGAGTGATAAGCACTTATCTAGCTATATTTCATTATAAAAGCCTAACAGCCCTCCACAGTAACACATTCTCATTTTGGAAACAAGATGGCATTTTCTACGGTATTTCTTGTGGCTTCGGCTCTGATAGTTCAGGTAATAATTTTAAATTATTGACTTTTATTTAGTTTTCAGAATATAAAAATCTATTAAAACTCTATAGATGGTATAAATCTTAAAAACTTAAGAGTCTTAACCTTGTCTTAACCCACCAAACTGTCTCAGTGTGTGTGGATGGGTTTTTACGACTGTTTTTTTAAAACAACAATAATTGGAATAATGGTTTTATGTGCCTTCTAAAACTAGGTATTGTTTAATTTTATTAAAAAAAATTTTTGATTACCTTAACCGATCGATATACATTAGTTACTTAGGTACGTATTTTGTATTTTTAGTCATGTTTTTTACTTCATGCAGGTTGCTTTCGGACAGTACGTAGGTTCAGGAAGCTACGTGACTGGCAACACAATTGTGGACAACGACATCTATTTGGGAAACAAGGCCTTGAACTTGGGAAACTCAGGCAGCGGCATCAACATAGGCAGCGGAGTCAACTTAGGCAGCGGCCTTAACTTCGGCAGCGGCCTTAACCTGGGCAACGTTGGCTTGGTTGGTGGCGGTCTTGGTAGCAGCGTGGGCTTAATTGGAGGAGGCCTGAGCAGCGGCTATGCTATCGGAGGCCTTTCTGACTTGAACATCGTGTCCAGCGGCCCTCTGCTGGTGACTTCCATCTCGCCCATCGGCCCCAGCGGCCTCGCCGTAGCGTCGGAGAACGTGATCGAGGGCAACCTGCTGGTGAGCGGCTCGCTGCCGTTCCTGAGCGCAGTGGCCTTCGAGGGCGCGCTGCCGTCGGCCGGCTCCGGCCTGGCTACCTGCGGCTGCGGCAGCGGCAGCGTCGGCATCATCAGCGAGGGTCTGCCACAGACCTTGCCTGCCTTTGGTGTCGGCTCTGGTATCGGTGGTATTTACTTTTAAACGGTCGAAAATGTAATAAACGAATTTTGCAGCACGTAACAAAGTTATTTTATTTTAATTTATTCTTTATCATTCCCTGGCGATTTATCTATTTTTGATGCTTTATTAAATAACGACAACATTGCCCAAATAAAATAGGCGACTGAAAATGGCGTTATAAAAATAACCTAAAATATTATTAATTCCACTATTCATTGTGTTTGCCACTGACCACTATTGATTTAGTAAGATTTTAAAATAAGCAAAGACTTCATGTTATTTTTTGCAAATTAAACAATGAGTTTGCAATTACAAGGTTTCATAAACTGAAACTACTGGTTAGCGTGTCGTGTAGTTGTGAAAGAATACTACTACCTCCTCTCTACCCTTGGGTGTTGTAAAAGGCGACTAACGGACTATAGACAGCACATACATCCAACAGCATAGAGCGGCGATTGGCTCACCACCTGTCATGCTGAGCACATGTGCAGTCGCTATTTGGTGAAAAGTGGACTATGGCAGAGGGCTGCTCTTGAGGTCCTCATTCTCTGACTAAAACTTCGGGGATAATAGTCGTGATTATATTTATGTAGGTATGTATGTAAACTACTGGTTTTCTGGGTTAAAACAAGAGATAAACCTGCGTTTTTATACCGATGCTGTCTATTTATTTATTCTAAGACAAACAGCGCACCCTCTGTAGAAATATGCGTAAGTAACACTATAACAGCCGGGCATTTTATTACACGCATCCCCCTGTGCGCCGGCCTTTTTCGTCATTATTGTAAATTCTATAGAAAAAGAACTATAGGTATTTACTTAAAATAAATAAATTTAACTATTTTTGTAAGTGTTAGTGTAACTTATAACTCATCACGTGAATTCAGAATTAAGAAAAATAAGTCAACAACAAAATTAGGTCTTTTATGTGGATGCTACATAGGTACTTGAAATCAATTTATTAATTTTTCGCGCCACCGTTTCTTTTTTCTAAACAACGTTTTTCTTTTATCACGAATTCTTATCTTATTAACATTGAGATATTAAAACGTCGAAAAAAGTTTACAGATGGGAATCGAACCCACATCCTCCGCAATCCGGAAGGCGGGTGGCGTTAACCACTCCGCCATCTAGATATTTTTTGACATGTCAAAATTTTCAACGCATATGACTTGTGTTTTAAGCAACAGTGTCTCATCAAACCTCTTTCACTTTACATCCATTACACAATTTACACACGATATGAATTACGAATTCGAATTCATATCGGAAAAAAAACCGCTCATAGTTAGCGGCAGCCCTAAATAGATATGGATCGTCGCAAGCGTCTTTGAAGAAACGCCGCCACACACAGTTTTGCCAAATTGACGGATTTCTCGTCAGGTCTGCCGGATTGCGATCTGCGGGTCTATCGGCTAAAAAATATGGTAATGGACATGGGCTTCATTTGACATTTGAAGCCCATATTTGGTCCTTAAATGGGCATATTACGTAATATGACATCTGTATGTACCTATGTTTCACAATAAATGATTTATGATTATTATGATTATACCTAGTTGTGTTGTGGTATGTGATATGCATTTGTGTATGCGCGATTAAACTAATAACTAGTATGAGTTAATTAGTAAAGGATTAGTATTATTATGAATAGGCTATCGTGAATAAAGTAATCAGTTCAGTAACAAATTAATGATTTGAGTAACAAATGGGTGTAAAGCAAAGACATATCATTGGCACAGTATAAATATAAGCTAAAGCAGTACGGAAGCTCGGCCTTTTTCTTGTTTTATATACCTACGCGTCAATTGAGCGATAGGGTTGTCCTCTTATTTTTGTAAAATTGAAAGTTTTTGTTTAGTTAGCGCTGTATCTCAGCTAGTTAGCGCTTTTGTTGGGATAACTAGCAAAGCATAAGGGTTGTCACTTTTAATTTTTTTTAAATTAAAAACTAATAAATTAAAGATGGCGGCTACTTTCCTCATTCTGTTATCGGATTCATTGTCGGAAACCACACAGATCCCCTGATATTGATTTTTAAAGCAATCGATAGAATAACTAAAAAGTTCAAGATGAGAGCTTTTTTGTCTCATACTAAAAACGGAGTCGTTCTCAGAAACCACACAGATCCCTAGATATCGATTTTCAAAGCAATCGGTTGAATAACTAATAAGTTAAAGATGGCAGCTACTTTCCTCATTCTATTATCAGATTCATTGTTGGAATCCACACTGATCCCCGCATATCGATTTTTAAAGCAATCGGTTAAATAACTAAAAAGTTCAAAATGGAGGCTATTTTGTCTCATACTAATAACGGAGTCGTTGTCAGAAACCACACAGATCCCCAGATACCGATTTTCAAAGCAATCGGTTAAATAACTAAAATGTTCAATATAGCGGCTACTTTTTCTCATTCTAATAACGTATTCATTGCCAGAAACCACACAGATCTTCAGATATCGATTTTCAAAGCAAAGTTTAACGATGAAGTTTCGTAGTATCAATTCTTATTATTTTTCACCATTAAAATAACGCGCGCTCAAAAAATATACTAAAGTAGGTAAGTACGGCAAATATCACCTAAGCAACCAAACAATTTATTTAAAAGAAAAAGCTTTTTATTTAGTAATAATAAATCATTCTTACCTTTCAACATCAGTAGGAAGTTTAAAAAACGAAAGCTCCGGTTTTGAAGAAGCCCAGTTCAAGCAGCCGTGTACTACGCCATACGCAATACACTCGCGGCATTTTTAAAAATCGCGCTCACAGCGCACACAATACTTCTCGTCTCGACGCGATACGCGCTACTGAGAGCACTGCGATGTCCGCTTAGGGGCCCTGTAAAGACGTGCGTCTGTAGGCGTGCGTCGTTTCGAGCGTTTGTACGTAGCTTCCTTACTGCTTTAGCTCATATTTATACTGTGGTAATGGCGACCGTGCCGGCTTCTACTCAGGTTATAAAATTTATGATTCAATTCTTGTCGATTACACTGTATTCGATGTAACTTTTATGATTATTCGATAGACGGAACACTAAACTACACTATTTTAATTAGATAAGAAGGATATTTTTTTTGCGGAGACAATTTATAAACACAGTTAACAATGTTAAGAGGCGACCAAAGATGAAGACTTATTTAGAATAGGAAGTACCTTCCTATTCTAAAATAATTACTTGGTACGGTTTTTATGAATTTTTAACATCCACCATCTTCTTTGCCGTATCATGCCACCATCATATTTGTGATAAAAATAACTAATTTCTAATGTTATGGCCGACACAACAACATCCGTGTCCGTCATGCTTGCCTCTTCAGAACAAACTAACACACTCACAAGCGTGTGGACGGCGACGTTTATTTACCCAAATCAATCTAACGTTTGCGGTAAATGGCAAGCGTGCGGACGCGGCATTTGGATTTGTGATTTGTTCCGGATCGGCTACAAGCGCTTGCAAACCAAGCCAAACGCTCTATCCACACGTTTGAATTTGTGACGGCTTGTCGAGGTTTGCCAATCGGGTGGAGCCGGCATTAGAATTCTGAGTGATATTAATATATAACCATACTTTAAGCATATAGTTAAGATAACATTCCCAGCTGAAGTAGGGTGACGAACCCAATCATAAGCACTTTAAGAGGCCATTAAATTTCAACTCTAAATATTTCATATATTACGATATTCTATAACTTTTGTGTTGAGTTATTAATGTTGAGAATATAATCACCTGTTGTGTAAAGTAAGATTTTTTAAATATTTATCATTATTGAGTCAAAATTACAATTTATCAAAAAACAAGCATATCACCATTTATCAGCACAGTCATCACTAATTAATATAAGCCTACCTACTTACCCAATTATAAGCACTGTGAATTGTACGTTTTAAGGGCTAAAACAAATTATCCTGTTGAAATGAGTACTATTTTTTATTGTTAATCAGTCATTTAACATTTCTATTAATTATGGCACGATCAAATTTTACCTTAACATTATAATTTAAGTATTTAAATTTAGGATGTGAAAAACGTTAAGAATGTTTTTAAATACCAGTATCTTTAAATGTGCTTTAATCGCATTACTGAATAGTCAATAAACGTAAGCAAAATCTTAACCTTGATGTGTCAGAATGGCCTAATATCACATAAAATCACAATACGGCGCCATAATAAATGCCAAACTATACAGAGTTTTGCTTGTACAATAATTTAAAACCTTCTGAATGCGTTTCTTACCCTTGCAATTTCGAAATCATAGACCATAGACATTACCCTAAATTTTTAGTTTTTTTACGAGGTGCTGATAAACTGGTGCAGTGCTAGTATATGGGTTTTGTTACAACCACCTGCACCTTAGTCATTTATTTTTCAACGTTTTAATAATTAACTTTGAACTAAAAAATTATTTTATTAATAATTGTTTATTTTTTCACTTTCTTTAAGAAACGAGTTTTACAAAATTTTATCAGATCCTAGTATAAGAGTGCAAAGGTTAGGTATGTTTAGTAACATATACATTTTTTCGTGTAAAAACTTCACGTAACTAAGTAATTGTTTGCAAATTTAACAAATTTAGTTTGCAATTAGTAGGACACTGAAACTACTGATTTTAAAACAAAAGATAAACCTGGTTTTATACTGATTCTGTGTGTATTGTAAATAAAACAGCGCACTCTCAGTAAAAAAAATATGAGTAAGTTTTCGGGCTCCGTACCTCAAAAGAAAAAAATGGAACCCTTAGGCTCGGACTTCATACATCCGGAATCAGTCCGGCCCGGGAAAAAACCAAATTCGGCAAGTAGGTAATCGACTACACGAGCTCCGTTTTGAATCCGGAGAGAAATTTACTCAGTCGGTCTCTAGCACTTGCGCTGGATAGTCATCCAGTCGACAATAGAAAGTTTAACTTTAGTTGAAATTGTATGCTTAGCTCTACAGCTACGCCGTTAAGAGGCCTATTAACTTACATCTCGACTGTGATTTTTGCGTAAATGCCCATTTTGGTATTTTGTTGTAATTCACCAGTTGTATTTATCGTTGTTATCGCAATAGTATAATAAATTCATGCTTAATATTACAAATGTCCTTCTGCAAGGATAAGCTGACGAAGACAAAGTTCGGACGGCCGGCGCATCGCATTTTGAAGTAATTTTGCAGTTGTATTTATCGTTTTTATCGAAATAGGATAATTAATTAATTATAAAATATTTATTCATTATGAAGTAACGATTATTCTGATATAAATTTTGCTCAATAACATTATCGTAGATAGGAGAAATTCACGGTTAACTTAAAGCAATTTTCGAAGTTTTTTGGTTTAAAATAAGATTTTTTTTCTATATAAAATCAATGATATAAAAAAATCCGCACTTTAAGTCTATATAAGTGATAACATTCTATTTTTTTATTTCATTTGTTTAGAACAGTAGTTCAATCTAGGAGCTCTAAAAATGTGCCATTGCGCATTTTATGAAAATCTTTCTCTGTAATTTTGGGTTTAATTAAAAATCTTTATTATTGAAATTTTGCATTCACAATGCTATATACCTAGAGAATAAAATGTTTACTAGAAAAAAATAACCAGTCTCTGGAAAGCTCGAACGGGATTCGAACCCGTGACCTTTGGATTTCCGGTCCACTGCTCTAACCGCTAAGCTACCGAGCTGTAGTAGTATGTGTGTAGTAGATGCATGTAGTCCAAGCCTTAAGGCTCGGACTACATGCATCCGGAATCGGTCCGGCCCGGGAAAAAACCAAATTCGGCAAGTAATCGACTACCCGCGCTCCGTATTGAATCCGGAGAGAAAGGAGACCTTTCCATTTCGGCTCAAAATGTACCAAGGTACACTTTACTTTAAAATATCCTATTAATTATGCAGAAGCCTCTGATGATATCTTTTTTCTATAAAACACGCCGCAACCAGTATTTTTTTGGAAAATAAAAAGTCACTATGGTTTAAGAAATCGTAAACATGAAACGAAACGTGCAAATAAAGGGCGAAAATATGACAGTGACAACTGTCATACTTACTGGTTTTTTGTGGTGGTGACAGTTTGTGGATGAACAAAAAATATTTTTTGAGATCTAAGCTCACAATGTTGGAGTTTCTTCCTTGTCCTTTTAGCAACAACACGTGTTGTGAGACTCCATTTTATTTCAATCTACTGTACAAATCTAAATGTACTTTAAAAATAAGTACACACATCAAAAGTGTCTAGGGATCAAGCATTTTTATGCGGATTTCTTGAGATTGAGATGTGGCTTTGTAATAAATTTATAATTTTATAAATTTATATGGATCCTTTTTGGTGCATTTCATAATTTGAAACAGGAACTTTCAATCAATTTCTAGTAAAAGATGAAAATCAGCTGTCAATATTTTCCCTATAAAAACATACAACGCATTGAAGACATTATTAGTGCTACTGTTTCCCTACTACTGATTAAAACCAACGTTATTATGGAGCGGCGACGTCATTTAAGCAGGGAAGAAATGCTCAGAGCCGTGGGAATGATAGAAGCTGGTTCCCGGCAACGTACTGTGGCTTTAGCTCTGAATACAAGTCAGAGTGTTATCAGTCGACTTTGGACACGTTACCGAAGCACTGGTACCGTGGCTGAGCGCCATGGAGGACGGTATCGCTGCACCACACGGAGACAAGACCGATACATTCAAATCACAACTCGAATAGCTCCAACAATAACCGCCATGATGTTAGCCGTGAGGCTTCATCACTCTTCAGGGAACTTAATTAGCGACCAAACAGTCAGAAACCGCTTGCATGAAGTGAACCTACATTCCCGAAGACCGCTAAGGGTACCACCTATAGCAATGCACAATCGTAGGATTCGATATCAATGGGCTCTTGAACACAGAAATTGGGCAGAAGAACAATGGCGTTTCGTGTGCTTTTCTGATGAGTCTCGTTTTGGTATGTGACCGGATACAAGACGTATACGACACTGGAGAACCCCTGGACGCCAACAGCGATTAAAATCCTGCCAGGAAGTCCATCCTTATAGTGGTGGAACCATCATGGTATGGGCGGGTATTTGGATCGGCGGAAGAACTGAGTTGATTTGGATCAGAGGCAACCTCAACGCTCAAATTTATGCTGAGACGATTGTATCAGACGTCATCGTTCCTCTACAAGTGCAAATCGGTCCCTTATTTCAGTTAATGCATGATAATGCACGACCGCACACCGCAAGAGTTGTAAGACAGACTCTCGCCGCAGCTAACATCAATGTCATGCCCTGGCCTGCTCAGTCGCCAGACTTGAACCCGATTGAGCATGCATGGGATATGCTACAGAGAAGAGCTCTGCCGAATATGGAGGGTATCCAGTCGCAAGAAGACCTTTTTTTGTTGTTGCAACGAACATGGGCGGCCATTCCACAGCGTGATTTGGATGAACTCATTTTGAGTATGCCAAACCGATGTTCTTGTGTTGTTAGTGTTCGCGGTAGAAACACGGATTATTAATTGTTTAAGTGACCCAATAAAATTTTAAAGAAAACTGTTATTTCAGTCTTTTTTTCGAACTTTAATGTTAGTGGTTCAAATGTCAAAAATCCCTTTATTAGGAAAATGGCAAATTTCTTTATTAATGCAAAGGTGACTTGGTTTATCGTTACTGTAGACAAACGAAAACACTTTATTTGATGAATCCTTAAAGAAAATTTTAATTAATATCAATCAGGAGAAAAGTTATTGCAAAAATATATGTTGATCCCTAGACACTTTTGATGTGTGTATTTACTTACCACTTGAAATTGGCTTAATGCTAAACGCGAAGCCATTAATTAAGTTATTTTATATATTATCTCACAATGGATAATCAATAGGTGCAAAACCTAGTTTAAATTATATGGTTTTCTATAAACTCACATAGTCGGTCTACTAATATTTGTCACTCTTAAAATAATCAAACACACAAAATAAATCAAAACAGTTAAAAACACTTATTTTTGTTACTATTTATCATGTTTTTGCTAAAAACAGGTTATGTTTAAGTTAATTTTAACATAAACATAACATTAAAATACTCTAAATCTTTTATCTAATAATTAGTTGGCCCATAAGTAAGCTAACGAAACGCACCCGACAGCGAGAGAGTTATGCTTGCCAGTTAAATTAATCAAATGTTGCAATCCGTCAAACCTTTCTAATGATATTTTTAGGTGGTACAATTATAAAAAAAAATATAATACATATATTTCTGGAATCTACGATTTTTTTCCTACATTTTGGTACCTTTGAATCTTAGACATGAGTGGCCGTAGTGTAACGTTATAAACGTATAGCTATTAAATACTTATATAAAATTTTAATTTATAAATAAACAAAAATAGATTATCTTATCCTAATTAACTTAATTCTAAATATTACTTTAAACCAAATTACTTAATTAATAACTACAAAGGAGATGAAGCCTTAATAGTTTCGATAACTGCAAAACAAACGTATTTTGTTTCTTTGGTTTTATCATTGCGCGCACGGTACCCTAACACGCCTTTCGAATATTTTTTATTTGATGAAAGTAGGTAGGTTAATTTACCTGCGCGCTGGCATTGGCGTCGTCTCACACGCTCGAGAGACAGCCGTACTAAACAGACGTTGCTTTTGTAAATTTGTGCATTCTCAATACGTTTTTTTATAAATATTTAATAGGTCACGTATTTGACCAAAGCTATTATTTTTATAAAGTATTCAGCTTTATCGTCAATCTACGATAATTGTGCTACGTAATCCCCGTTAGGGTAAGTGTTGAACAGCTTTTAAAATTAGAGTAGCTATTAGCTAGTAAGTATTTAGATGTGTGTTAATCCTTTGTTTTAGCTTTGGCTCGCTTATGCAGTGCGTGTAGATAGCATTGCTAAGCGTGCGAAGGTTTGTTTATAATTCCAAATCAGGGATTTAAACATCTAACGGTGATTTTCAAAAGTGTTGTATCATGTAACCGTTAATGGGTGACCGTCATTGTATAATGTTAATTTTTAGTTGTGCAACTTGTTTGCTAATTTCTATTTGTTTCCTTGTCTGTCAAAGAAGACTTCTAGAGGTTGTTAATTATTTAATTTCTGTTGAGACCGGTATAAATACGGTCGATCTCTTATTTAGTTCAACTTTAAATTCGACCGGGACTCGAACCCGCACATATGTAATTTGCTTTTAATTTATTTTAATTATTATTGAGACCGGTACTACTACGGTCGATCTCATATTTAGTTTAATTTTAAATTACTGGATGGAAACCAAATGTTTTAAAAGTACCCTCGACCGGGATTCGAACCCGCACTTATATAATTTAATTTTAATTTGTTTTCTTTGGAACATGATTTAGTTGTTAGCGCTTCTCGCAATGCTTTTTAACTAGGTTTCAGATTTAATAGTTTTGTGCACTCCGCTCTGATTGTGATCGCTTCCCACCTCACACTACAGCCTCTTCTCATCTGACTTTTTCGGATTGGCTTGGGGTGAGGTGGCTATCGCAATCGGCGGCTGCTGGACAAACCGGCTCACGCTGCGTTGTGTTCCAGGGTTCCACGTTTGGGAGTTCCACGCTCGGACTTCCACGCTCGGACTTCCACGCTCGGACTTCCACGCTCGGACTTCCACGCTCGGACTTCCACGCTCGGACTTCCACGTTTGGAGTCCTACATTCCTACGTTCCACGTTCTACGTTTGGAGTCTACGCGACCGTCTTCGCCTTACGACGCGGCCGCCATTTTGTTGACACACCACGCAGCTCGCAGCTCCTGTACAGCGACGCGCCTCCCAACACCTCGGCGTTCCCCAAGCTAAGTCAGGGACGAGAGCAAACTACCCAGCTAGGCCCTTTATGTACTCCACGCCCTGAGACCAAGTATAAATAAATTTGTTTGATCGTAAGTGGGTGTTATCATTTCTCATATACCCCACGCTATGTCACAGTAGTTGTATGGGAAGAGGAAAGGTCTCCTTTACTCAGTCGGTCTCTAGCACTTGCGCTGGATAGTCGTCCAGTCGACAATGGAAAGTTTAACTTTAGTTGAAATTGTATGCTCGTTAAGAGGCCTATTACTTACATCTCGACTATTATTTTTGCGTAAAATGCCCATTTTCGCATTTTGTTGTAATTTAGCAGTTGTATTTATCGTTTTTATCGAAATAGGATAATAAATTCATGCTTAATATTACAAATGGCCTTCTGCGAGGATAAGCTGAGTTCGGACGGCCGGCGCATCGCATTTTGAAGTAATTTTGCAGTTATATTTATCGTTTTTATCGAAATAGGATAATTAATTAATTATAAAATATTTATTCATTATGAAGTAACGATTATTGTGGTATAAATTTTGCTCAATAATATCATCGTAAATAGGAGAAGTTCACGATTATCTTAAAGCAATTTTCAAAGTTTTTGGTTTAGAATAAGATTTTTATTCTATATAAAATCAATCATATCTAAAAATTCCGAGGCCGCTACGCACTTTAAGACTATATAAGTGATAACATTCTATTTTTTTTATTTTATTCGTTTAGAACAGTAGTTCAATCTAGGAGCTCAAAAAAGTGCCTTCGCGCATTTTACGAAAATCTTTCTCTGCAATTTTGGGTTTAATTAAAAATCTTTATTGTTGAAATTTTGCATTCACAATGCTATATAGATATAGGATAAATTGTTTACTAGAAAGAAAAAAAACAGTCTTTGGAAAGCTCGAACGGGATTCAAACCCGTAACCTTTGGATTGCCAGTCCACTGCTCTAACCGCTAAGCTACAGAGACCCCCGAAGACTCTTGAATTTTTTCTAGTAGTGCTGCAAGCCAGCGGTATTACGTCACTGTGAAGTGTGTGTGCGTGTGTTTTTTTCTAGTAAACATTTTAATTAAAAAGTTAAGCAACATTTCCAAAAGCTATTCTACGTTATTCAATAAGTCAAAATTGTTAATGTTTTTTCGTTTCCGAGATCCGTAACGCTAAAGTTGGCCATTTTACGCAAAAATCGCAGTCGAAATGTAATAGGAAACAGAGGAATGTGAATAGATATTTGGTTCATCCTTTTCACATAGACCGCATAACGGAATATGTAATAAACAAGTCTTATACAAAAATTAGGTTCTTTCCTGATAAATTCTACGAACACTACTACTAGTAGGTACTATTATTTATTCTGTGCTACTACTACTATCACCATAATGGGGCACTCGGCCCCTGATCACATGTAGTCGATGCAGTAAAAATTCATATATTTGTTTGAGCTACGGAATGAATCCGGGCCGTGTTTTTTCGGGTCCGTGTGATTGCGGATGCATGTAGTCCGAGCCTAAAGGATCACTTAGTTGTCCGTCCGTCTGTCTGTCAGTCAAGGCTCTTTTATCTCGGAAACGTGTTGAAATTAAAACGATATACTGATGTCTATAGTCTCTTGTGCAAAAGCTGTGAAAAAATCAAACTCCTAAGTTAACGTAAAAAAAAAGATACGGCTGCTTATGCCGCAAAAAACGTATATTTCGACACTCAAGGGAATCAAAATTCATAGGGTATTTTCCGTTGACCTAGAACTGTTACTATGAAAGGCAAGTTTTACCGTCTTATACTACAAGTAGGTATAGGGGAAAATCTGAAAACTATACATTCGTTGTTAAATCATTAAAAAACAGGGTCTTTATGCCTGGAACGGTGGTCCAAATTTTGAATTGAGTTTACCGTGTCATGTGAGGTATCGTATGAGAAGGCTTCATTTGCACAAGGCTATACAGATTTTTAATTGTTTTTATAATATAAAGTTTTCAATTTATGATAAAAAATGAAAAAAAAACCTTTTTTTTTAAATTGTTGGTACCTAATAATTTTAGCCTGACTCGCACTTGTCCGGTTTATTTTTACTTAAAATGTTTCTTTCAAGAATAATCTTCTAATGTAATAGGTCATCCTGTATTCTTATGAGAATAAAGTTAAAGTTGAGAATAAAAAAATCAGAATATATGGAAAGCTGATTTTTTTCATACTGTTTTAGTAAAAATTGGAGAATTAAAGTTTTATGTTTATAGGACACAGTGATCTTGTAGAAGCACTCAATAAAATAGTAATAAAATCAATTTGCATTTTACCGGACTGTAACAAAATAACTATAGGTCGCAATAGTCCTGTAAAGTGCGCCCAAATGCGGTCCTGTAAACGTTAATAGAATTTCTATAGGACTAAAAATATTTGGTCCTAGGATACTTACATGACCACATTTTGCTACTTGGGATAGTTATTATTTGATGGCCAGTAATTTCTAAAATCAAAGGAGTTTTTAATATAACGCGCCACCTCCAAGTAAGTCTCGGGACTTATTAAACGATCTAGTCTATGCTTAGAGCGTTGGTTTAATGCTCTAAGAGTATAATTGAGGATTTTTGTAAATTTAATCTTTAGAGGTGTGAAAAAGAGTGGCAATGTTTGTATGGTTCATTTTTAATTGTTGTCAGATTACTTGAAACTGTGTAAGTAGTGAACAAGATCGCGGGCAGAAAGCTAGTTAGATAATAAAAATATAGAGATTCGCTATCACACAATTTTATTTGTTCAAAACTTATACACTTCTTACAGAGGAATACGAGAGCAGCCGCACTCGCCAGCGATGGAGACGACGCCGCTGGCGGGTATCGTGCCGGAGAAACCCACAGCGCCGAGCACTGGGAGCTGGCCGGCGACCAGGGTCGTGCCTCCAGCAATGAACTCGCCTCCGACAGCAAGCTCAGCTTCTCCATTAGACACGAACGGACCAGTCACCGGCACGGCGGACACGGCGGCGACGTCTGGCACGCCAAGCCCGTAGCCGTAACCGCCAAGCGCTAACCCGGCGTTGCCCAATCCGGCGCCAACAGAGCCAACGCCAACGTTGGAAAGGCCAAGTCCACTAAGGCCAATACCAAGACCGCCAGCGCCAATGTTGGAAAGGCCAAGTCCGCCAACACCGAGTCCGTTCAGGCCGTAGTTTTTGAGGCCAGCGTTGCCGAGGCCGTAACGGCTGAGACCAGCTGGGGCGCTGCTGAACGCTTCGAGTCCTACTTCGAGGCCAGTGTTACCGAGACGGCCACTATTTATATATTGACTGTAGGCATTCTGAAACAAAGGAATTATTTCTTAATTACTATTAAAGCAAGTGAGCTCTCTATAAAAGAAAATATAGTTCTTCAATTAGGATGAAAGGTAAATCTGTGGAAGGCAGTTGCATAATTATAAAGAACCGAATATTGGTATCATTGGTTGTATTAAAATAGACCTATGTCCAGCTGTGAACTGATCGGGTTTATCATGATAGCTTTTGGTTGTAGACAAAGCCAATTTATACAAATTTACCTGAACTAATAGCGCCTGGAGGCAGATAAGGAAGAAAGCTGAGGAGGACATGGTTGTTTTGAATCGGTTGATGAACTCAGAATGATGTTTGAAAATTTGTGCTACTGTCTATTTATTTACGAGTATCTCGTTTTGTAACATGTAACTTTTATCATAATTGTGGTACGTGCCGTTGCCATAACGTAAGTATATTTTGTAAAATATTTTTGTATCGATGCAAAAATTAATAAATATAGGTAAGCGACGATTTCATTATTTCGAAAATATTACCTAATTTGTTACAAAGTATGTCACATTTAAAACAGTTTTCATAATAAGGTCATTTCAAGTGTGATAATAGCACGTACTAAATTTGATGATAAAAGTCTAGTAACAGTCCACAGCGATCACATTCTCATTTTGAAAAACAAGATGGCATCTCCTACTGTTCTTCTCGTGGCTACGGCTCTGATGGTCCAGGTAACGATTTGAAATTAATGATTTAATGTTTTAAATTTAATCTATTAAATTGTCATCATCATCAACTTATAAACGTCCTACTGCTGGGCACAGGCCTCCCACTTGAACAATAGGACGTGGGGATATTGGGCTATAACCATGGCCATGGTGGGTTTTAACGACTGCCATCTTGCGACAACAACCGGGGCCAACTGCTTAACTGCACGAAACAATTGGATTAAACCAATTACCTAGACCACAGAATACGTAATTCTAGACTGGCTTTAACAGGCAACTTTATTACTATTATGTTTCTTACTTTTTACAGGTTGCTTTTGGACAGTACATAGGGTCTGGAAGCTACGTGACTGGCAACTCAGTTGTGGACAACGATATCTACTTGGGAAACACTGCCTTGAACTTGGGAAACTCACGTAGCGGCCTCAACTTAGGCAGCGGAGTCAACTTAGGCAGCGGCCTTAACTTAGGCAGCGGCCTTAACTTAGGCAGCGGCCTTAACTTAGGCAGTGGCCTCAACACTGGCTTGATCGGCGGAGGTCTTGGTGGTAGCCTTGGCTTGATTGGAGGAGGTCTGAGCAGCAGTATCAATGGTCCAGTTTTCGCTCTTAATGACATCAGCATTGGCTCGAGCGGCCCTCTGCTGGTGACTTCCATCTCGCCCATCGGCCCCAGCGGCCTCGCCGTGGCGTCGGAGAACGTGATTGAGGGCAACCTGCTGGTGAGCGGTTCGCTGCCGTTCCTGAGCGCCGTGGCCTTCGAGGGCGCGCTGCCGTCTGCCGGCTCCGGCCTGGCTACCTGCGGCTGCGGCAGCGGCAGCGTCGGTATCATAAGCGAGGGTCTGCCGCAGACCTTGCCTGCTTTTGGCATTGGCTCTGGTATCGGTGGTATTTACTTCTAAATTGATTTTAATAAAATAAACTAATTTGACAGCACGTTAGTTTTTTGTTAATTTGTACCTTTTATTTGACGTAGCTCAAGGTATTAGCAAACTGGGGGGTAGAGTCGTAATAATAATAATAATAATAATAATAAATCTTTATTTGCATAAAACATCGTATTAACAGATGTTACAAAATTTTATGTCATTAATGTCGAGATCGGAACTCGCTGGGTTAGTAGTGTTCTTTGGGTCAAACGCTTTGCCTCAGAAACATATGCTGGCCAGTAGATACTTTATCACCAAAGGGTTAGTCAGATACTAGGCAATGAAGACCGCAGAAGCAGTCCACTGCCTTAGTCCACGTTTCACCAATTATGACTGCAAATGTGCTATTTGATGTATGTGTAGTCTTTAGTCCGTTATGCACACTTATACAGCGTGTATCAAGCGGGGCCAGCCTTAATCCAGGGTTTCAAATGAACCCTGGTCTAGACCCTTTCTTTATATACCCTAGTAAGATAAGCTCAATTTAATTTGTTTTTGCATTTACAAACATAGTTAATCTGTCGTTAATTTAAAATCAGAATAAGCTAAAGCCATCACTAGCAGGGTACTAACTGTATGATATACTGCCTACAGTGCAACTCCTGTTTATAAAACTGCGTGCCCTAGTCAGCCACGCTTCCGCTTCCTACCAGGCGCACAGTTTTACAAACAGACGTTTTACTGTGACGGCGGCGGGCGGCGAAAATCAAAAACCTTTCTTTGACCATGGCGGCACATTTGACACAAACAACCCGCCTGGGTTGTTTGTCGGCAGTCGCTTGGCGGGATTACACGCTGCACGTCACAAACGCAATTCATAACATACACAGTTCGTCACACACGCATTTTGTCACAAACGCAGTTCGTCACATACGCAGTTCGACATAATACGCGTTTTGACACTATCGCATTTTGTCACAAACGCAGTTCGTCACACTATTTTTTATTTTTTTTTTCTTATTGCAAAAATCGATCTCTTCCAGACAACCTTTGGATTATGGACATATGAAGGAGGTAGGGAAAATGCACAAGATCTGATGAATAGATGTACATTAAGAAATTATATAAGAGATAAGTACATAAATAATACAAACATAATTATATGAGTACCTACTAATACATCATATACATATAATATATACACAGACGTATTATAGGTACGTCTGTGACATATAATATATTACCTATTAGCTTAAATTAATGTTTAGCGTTTAAGGCGCATGTAACGCATCTACCATTTTTTTTAAATATAATTGATAACAAGATTATTATATTTTTTACAAGTACCTATTAAATCCTCATGTAATGCTTTATTTTCCTTATAACATACTAGATGGCGGTAGAGTCTGGCCAACGAAAGTTGAACCTCGTAGTTATTTGATTGGCAACACTTTGTCTCTATGTGTGTCTATCTGAGGCATGGACGTAATAATACGTCTATGATCTGAGGTCATGTCGTATGTCAAATTGAAATTTTATCTGAGAAAATTGCAGCTGTGTGAGTGACCCTGTGTTACCCTGTCATGTTTTTTAATAAATTGCCGCGTTTTTCCTGGTTCAGCTTCGTTGGCCAGACTCTAGTCTAACAGGTATTAAGTAGAAACACAATGCACAAATCATAGTAAATTTTTTGTATAACCTTACCTCTGACATTCCTAGGTATAGGTAATTCACATAATCTAAATTCATAGTATTAATGTTGAATATTGCTAGCCGATAACCGTGGTCGTTCTTGGTAATGTAGTTAGAATAGTTGAAATGATGACAAATCGCGTTTAAGACGAATTGCGATTATGACAAATGGCGTATAAGACGTACAGCTATGCGATTCTCTAAGCGACACATAAACGCTGCGCGCATGGCTTTGATCTGCTGTCTCTTTCCAATTCTATGAATATGAAAGAGACAGAGTCATTTCTCAGCGCTGCGGCAGCCGCAGCTATCAAGGCTTTAGCTTAGAGAATCTCACGGCTGCGTTGATGACAAATCGCGTTCATGACGAATTGCGTATGTGACAAACTGAGTAAATCAGAACGCTGATGTCGAACTGCGTATGTGACGAATTGCGTTTGTGACAAAATGCGTTTAAGACGTACTGCGTTGATGACAAATAGCGTTCATGACGAATTGCGTATGTGACAAACTGAGTAAATCAGAACGTTGATGTCGAACTGCGTATGTGACGAATTGCGTTTGTGACGTACAGCGTGTAATCCGCTTGGCGCTCTGTGCACTTTTGTTCATTTCTAGCAAGCTTCTTGCTACTACTCTGCGGTAAGATGGTGGTATTCTAGAGAGTAACGAAGGCTCGTCACCCTTTATGAACTATCACGCATTGTCAGCAGCGGACATATAATTTTTTGTACCATGCTTTTGCCAATTCTAAAGCTCAAGTGGATTATAACATTCGTTATCTTGGATTATAATAGTTCTTCTGATTACATGGCACACTCAGAGCAAATATAACGTCATGGATGGAGACAGTTGCAAGCTGATATCAACTACTGCAATTTTGACCGAGGGCACTGATGCCCTCGGTCACAATTGCGTTCACATTTTCTTAAGGCAAAATAGCTACGCCACCCGTGATTTGATCATCGGCATCAAAGTATTCCAGTTTATAAAATTTTGATGATTATCTATGTGAAGGTCTGAAAAATATGACAGACGTTGATTCCGCTACAGGGCGTTTAAACGGCCATAAACTTTAGAGACGGATATTGTTAATTAAAACTCAATGCTTAAGTTTTATTTTCTATTTACGTACTAGGTAGTGGTTATAGATTAATAAAAAAATAGGTATTGTAAAATTTTAAAGCAAAATATTGACAGAAACTTACCTTTTCGGAGCCATGGTGCCACCCAAAATTCTCACTTAACTTTGAAACCAAAGAAACAACAATAATCTATTTCTTTTAAATTTCTACTACTCACTCAAACAAAGACCCATAGCATCTGTTTTCTATATTGAAGAAAAAGTAGATCACACTACACAAAAACTACATTTAATTGAGTGTAGAATTAATACTCTTTTTTTGGGCGTTTAAAAGCCCCGTAGGGGAATCTGGGTTAAGAACCCAACTATTCAATACAATAATGTCTAATGATATCCCTTATAGAACAGAGGAGAGAAGCCAGCATTCAACAGATCACACTTATTTCTCTGATCATTGTGTTTATTATAAATCTATTACAATGAAACATTATTAACTGACTGGCTTTATTGCTTTATCAGAATATTAACCTTTAGTTCTATAAATGGTGAATAATTTATTCAAAACCCATTTTCAGGCAGTGGCTAAAATAGAATGCTATTAATAAAGGTAAAATTACTTTTATTGACTCTCAGTGTTTATTATACAGAGCATATAAAGTAACAAAAATGTTTAATTTATTCAATTTCTTACTCCCTTCAGGAGGTGGATACAAATAGAATGCTATTATTTAAGGCAAAATTACTTTTGTTTACTCTTAGCGTTTATTATGAAGATCCTATAAATAACAATATAATTCAATTGTACAGACTGCCTTGACAGCATATTACATCTCAAGTTTATTAAAAGATGTCTGATTTATTCCATATCCTTGACTTTAGGAAGTGAACTTAGGTTAATTATATTCATTAACCTATACCTCAGTCTCTCAGACTGGGTGATTACTTAATAGCCTACTAAATCATGGTTATTATACTTTGAGTAGGTAGGTATCATGCAATTGTCCCTGTTAATAATTAAATCAATTATATTTAGAAGTTATTCTTTAATCGCTATAATAAGTACAAAGCAGACTCTACTATTAGTCTAATCGGTTTAGGTAGTTCCCATCAAATATTTCTATGTTTCATATTATTAGAAGTAAGTACATAACTTGTAAGGTCTTTGACCATTAAGGTGAATTCAAAGGTATAAAGTAGACTGTACTATAGTCTAATTAGTAACTGGTTTTAAGTTGCTTAATATCAGCTTAAATTTTACCAATAGGTATCTGGATGTGTATTTATAATACATTGAAGAGTTGCAATTTAAGGCCGTATTGTACCTCAGGGAAAGCTAAAAATGCCTGTTTGGTCATTTCAGTATCAGAAATCAAACATCACAGCACAGTTATGCTTATATGCTATAACTTATTATTATTTTTCTTGTAATAGGAAACCAGTCTAGACTCTTAGGTAATCCAAAGTAATGATGGTTCAATATTACCTCACTTCTGCTAATTATTTAAAATGAATAGTTAATTGGTAACACCTTTAAGAAAGAAAACAATTAGGGTCCTATTAAACTACGGTAACAGATTACATGCCTAGATAGGTCCTTTCAGTGCTCATAATCAACATCACTTCATAGTAATTTCTGTTTAGGTACCATAACTTAATTATCCCTAACTTTATTAGTTGCAGTTAATCCAGCCTAGTTTCGCGGCCTACGTACTGTAAAATCGTAAAAGGGTGGTTTTTATAACTTTCTATTAAGTAAAACCAGCCAGCGCCCTAACATGGTATAAACTCTACATTCCTCCCCACATGGGGAAAAAAAAAATTTAACTAAAAATTTTTTTGCCAACTTTTTTACTTAACTCTTTTACACATTTCTAAACATCCTAGTGGAATCGGGAAAAATAATACATACAAGAATGATTCAACCTAAACCCGACTTGGATTTAGCTATTCGAAGAATTAAACTTCAAAGAACTTGGCACATATAAACCCGTCAAAACTATGTACCTATTTCGAATATCCTCTAAATCACTAACTAACACGACTCATAAACATCACCCTTAACAAAAATTACATAACTAACTTTATCAATCTGCATGTTAAAATATTTAATGTTAATGCAGAGAAAAATTCAAACTCTCTAAGGGTTTGATAGTCGTTCTTAAACTTAGGCTTTATAACAAGACTCAAAGCAGTATATTATCAACTTATCAATAGGAAAAAATATTCTACACCATTATATTTAAAACTCTCAAGAATTCAAGAGGCTCAAGTACAAGGTAAGAAATAGAATCCCCAAAAACATGTCAACTATCCCACGTTATGACTTGATACTCAACAATACAATATTCCCTCATAATCTATAGAATTAGGGAATTATTGATTAAACTTTAAGGCAAAAGATAATCCCTCTATTTCCAATCCATTACTTAGGTAGAACTTCTACGAAGTAATTCCGAATGCTTATGAGAATAGTCACTCTATTCTACACCAGAAATTGCTTATCGTGAGAGAAATTTATTAATTTACTACAAACTATTAAAATAACAAACTATTAATTAACCCTATACTACTATTACACTACTTCTATAAATCAAATAACCTACAACATCATACCCCTAAATACTGCTAACCTCTTAACCCTTCATAAACTAATGTTATAAATACTCAACCCTTTATCTGCATACTACATACTGCTAACTCCTAAACCTTCACCAACTATGCTATAAATACTCAATCCTTTAACCCTCAGTAATAATAACACACTATTTACAAACCAGATACTAACCCTATATCCCATCATTTATGTGTGTGAAACCCAAATCAGGAATCCATGACAAATAGCTTATTGCCTTATCATGTTACACCAAATAATAGAATTATTCGACTAGATCTACCAATCTAATTTTACTTAACCCTTACAACCCATTACCTTTCTGAAATACTTACTTTACCAGCATTCAACATTACATATACGTTAACAAACCTATCTCACGCTTTATAACAATATTTTCTTTCTAATTATATCAAACTACTATGTATTATTTGTATTTGGGCCTCTTTTTCAAACATCAATTGCTCCCTGCCATCATTAGGTTACCTAAAATATGTTATTCTTATTTCCCTCGTACATATGAAAACATTAAGACACATATTAGCAAATAACAATGACAACATATAACTTAAAATTAATCTAATAAAGCCTTCCCTTTATACACAAACTTATTATAATTTACAAACATACATACACAACAATGTCTACAAACACACATCATCGTGACATGAAATGCTTTAGGCGATTAGTATGAAAAACGAACTTTACAAGCCACCATTAGACCTCCCATCGCTCAATGATTCTATATGCCATTGATAAAGACGTGCCAGTTTCGTACATCTGCCAATAACTCGCTTTGGAACATAATAAAACTAAATCATTGACGTTAAAGAATACGACATACGACCTACCTGTTCTATCGAATTTTCGTTTTAGGATAACCCGTTCCTAAATCTACTTTAGTTACAAAACGTTTTTCCTCCACCGGTAAGGAAAACTCACCACTATTTAGTGCCTTCAAAAATATACGTAATCATTGTTACGCAATTTCTGAAAATCAATAAAGTCAACAATTGATTGATGCCTGTCACTTGTTGACACATCAATGTTTTTTTTTCGCACTTTCTAAAACAATTGCCTGATATAGAACATTCGATGACCTATCTGACTTTTGTTCTAACTTCAAACTTTCTAAACCAATTGTTTGACATGGAACATTCGATGACTTACCTAACTTTTGTCTAACAAGCGAACTCGATTTTTCCGAATCCTGTCTTGCAACAATAGCGGCTTTACCTATTTCGCTCGACACATTTGGCTGAACTAAATGAATATCTCCTAACTTTTGTATAACAATCGAACACGATCTTTGCGAATCCTGTCTTGCAACAAAAGCGGATTCATCTTTTTGTCTCAACACATTTTGCTGAACAGAATGAATATTTCCTAACTTTTGTCTAACAATCGAACATCTTTCAGAGTCCTGTCTTGCAACAAAAGCGGATTTATTTTTTTGGCCTAACACATTTGGTTGAACAAAATGAACTTTTCCTTGGGAAAAAGACACACAATTGTTATAAAAATCAATACACATTTTATTCTTTATTAAGAAATCCTGACCTAAAACTACACTACACACACTACACGCCGGCCATAATTATAAATTCTTGTTTAAATAAAAAATCGCTCAAAGAAAACATTATATCGCATTTTCCAACTACTTTTAACCTACTACCATTACTCGCACTAATACATCTATTTTCTATATCTCTCCATTTTACTCCTATCTCATCCGCGGCAGCTTGACTGATGCAGGAAACCGTGGCACCTGTGTCTACAAGAGCTACAGAATTAATCTTATTTGTAGAAAATACTAATAATAGCAATAACGCAGAAGAAGGTCTAACCTGTTGACACAGCTTGCAATTTCACGTCAGATGTGTGCGCTTGCAAAAGACCAGACGACATCTCAATAACCGCCTCGTCGCGACAATTGGCCTTCTTTATTGTCGGCGAGGTTGAAAACCCGGCTGCGACAGCGTTTTCCTAAAATTAGAACGTAAATTATAGCTATTTGAAGGTGCAGGTCCTAGTACAACGCGGCATTCATCTTGCACTTCCGTTGTCATTGGCGGACCAAATGGAGTGGGCGTACTACGATCACCTCCCCCACCAACAAACTTATGAACGAATGCAGCATGATTCTGCGCTAAGTTCAACTGCTCTTCACGTGCTTGTGGATACACCTTCTCCAATTGCAAAATAACCTCCCTGAGGTCTCTTTTACACGCATAGTGGGAATATGCTAGTTTACTCTTGTAGTAAGGCTTTAATCCCTTCAAAAATTGCGTAATGAACGTTGCTTCATTGGAAATGTTTGCTTTGCCAGCCAACTCCGATAAATTATAAAAATGCTCGCTCAGGCCTTTCTGGTCCTGCTTGGCATTATAAAATAATTCGGAGTAATCACACACTTTAAATTCTTCCCTCAATTTATTCACCACTTCTTCAAAGCTTTTACATGAAGATTTTATTGATCAGAAATAGTGAAGTGCAGACCCTTTTAAAAATGCTGGCAACAACAATAACCGTTCCTCAGAGCTAGTGCACTTCTTATAAACTGCTACTGCTTGGAACTGCTCCAGAAACTCTTCCACCGACTCATCAAAATCAAAATCAATATATCTTTTTTCAGTAAGCTTAAATTAAGCATTTTGAATCGTCTAAATTTATTTTTTTATGGATGGATGGATATGCATAACCCACCCACCCACCCCACCCATTCAGGAAGTCTTTTAGCTGTGGAGAAGAACGGGCACAAGAAACTCCACAGCTTTAAAATAATATAGAAGTAACGACATTTACAAAACAACATGTCGTTACCAAATTATACAATCAGTTATGTAATGTCATAAAAGACAATGGATTAAGAAAAAAACAATGTATATATATTATTATAACCAGGCTGTTTTGTCTTCTAAATATTCCTTGACTGTGTAATAACCTTTCCTAAGTAAACAAGATTTTACATGATTCTTATACTTATCTAAAGGTAAATCCAGTATAGTACTTGGTATTTTATTATAATAGTGTATACCTTGCCCCAAGAAAGAGCCGAGAACCTTTTGTAACCTAAACAGTGGCATTACTAGTTTTGATTTATTTCTAGTATTGAAATTGTGTACATCACCGTGTTTAGAAAAAGTGTTAATATTGCAACGCACAAAAACTATACAATTATACTGCGATGCAACAGTAAGAACACCAACTTCCTTAAAAATATTTCTCAAAGAAGTTCGCGATCCCAGTCATCAAAATGACCCGTAAAACATGTGACTAAACGGCCCATTTTCCTAAAAAAACATCCTTTTCTTTCAGGTATAAGTTATCATAATCTTCTTTTCTATTCTTCATTCTTCAACACTTAGCTTATTCACCATTTTTTTCAGTGCTTTCGTGCCACCTGAAAAACGGAAACTTTTCGCGCACGGCCGGCACCTATACCATTGTAAAATCGTAAAAGGTTGGGGGGCATTTGTTATTGAATAACAACAACCTTTATTTAGTATACGACTTCATTTATTATATACGTCTTTATCTTTATATACAAGTTGCATTATTACATATTTACAATATAAAACAACATGGTCAAGTCTACCCATGTAGGCACTTCAGATCGTTTTCCTCAATTCCCGGTTTGACATCTTGTCATTTCAAATTACGTATTTTATAAATTTCTATAAAGTAAAACCAGCCAGCGCCCTAACATGGTATAAACTCTACAGTACCTAGTTTATGTAGGCACAGCGTGTACACGCCGTACTATCCCCAACTACTTAACAATATATTTGACGCCTACCTACCCTACAGTATGATTTCGACCAGCGTCCGTCCCCTCGTCAGCCTAGACAAATTCCACTCTCAAAAACAATCTCCACTCGGTCTTAGATCGGCTTTCGCCTTATCTTTCCCAAGCACATCCGGTTAGACCCGGCTTTACCTTCAACAAGGTATAGAGGTTGTCCCAAGAAAGAAACTGCCCTCCTCTGACGAGGTTCCAAGCATTACCCGAAAACCCCCTACATTTTGTCGAACTAACAGTCCCTGCTTGTATACTTTTGCAATCTAGGCCTAAGCCGTATTTAACTTAATTATCGTGGTGAGTTGTGTAAGCCGAGTCGCCCCTGCAAGCAACAGACCTCTAAGTGAACTATCAAGTCGAGCCAGTATACTCAGGGTGTAAAACCTAACACTACACTGTATGTAAGGAGGCAGGACGAATTTGGACTTGGTTATACGTGCCTACCTCCAGCTAATTGGTGTCTGATCTATCTTCGATTTTCACTAGGGAGACAACTGTCTCTCCCCCATTACTCTCTCGAATATAGTGTATTGTTTAGCGTTGTAATAGATATTCCGACCTTATTAAATACAGTCAAAGGTCATCCAGACAGAAGTCTGTTGAAAGTTATATAGTTTCGTTGGCACCGTGATGCGTTTCCGCTATATAACCCGGAATACTTCATTCCGTTAACAGTTCGAGTTGCGATAACAATCATTTTACTTTGAAAATCACTTTCTATTTCACAAACAATTTTAGTTAATATCGCAGCTCGAATAACACACGCTCGCCCGACATTCGCCTGCGCAAATTTCCTTTTCTACCCTTTAGCCAACCGCTAGCCCTCTCGCCTATGCACCTCAACTTCACATTTGTTATCTTTTGTTTCATGGCCAACTTCGTGTCCTTCCACGTGGAGATAACATCTCCCCTCTCTTTCTATCTCTCATTCTCAACTTCTCGCTCGCTCATTACCGACACTCCCGCGTAATTTTTTGTGTTTTCCATAAACTAACCAAATCTCTTTAGATAGCCAATATTACATGTTTGAACATCTAAATGTAGCCTTCCATCAACAATTCCCTCTTAATAAACACCCACTTAATGTAATAATCCCGTATTTAGTAAAATTATGAAAGGTTCCGTATTCAGAACATAGATGGCGCCCGTGAACCGGTTTTGCCAACCTAACCCCGTCTTCCGCGAAACTCAAGTAAATAACGCACGGTAGACGGCGCCTATGTCGCAAGGGACGCGTTAACCAATCCCGGCGGACCCCCCCCCCCCCCCCCCCCCATCACTCTAAACCAATGGACAGCTCCCATTTCGTAAGTGACGCCCGGAACAGTCCCCGCGAAATTCAAAATAAAAATAAGCCCCTAGTCCACTGACTTATTCTTACACCCTTCAACCATAAAGCCACATGTCCACAAGTCCATTATTTTAAACTAGTTTATTTTTCCTTTTTTTATGCTTATTACAATAATGGTGCAACGCATTAATATTAATTTTAGTGCTACACTCATATATTCTTTATTAACGGACAGATACCATTCATTCTGTACCGTTACAATACTTGACATTATGTTTTAATATTATCAGAACATCATGTTACATATCAATAATTTACATGTACATACCGCGTCAGATCAACCTACCCTTAACTGTCAAATTTCTCCAATGAATATTGATCCTTAAAGTCAAACAATAAAGTTCATAATTGATTGTAGAAATTTGACAGTTTTGGGTAGGTTGATCTGACGCCGTGTGTACATGAATACTATTACTATTTTTTCTGTTTACCAAGTAGGTATTTGGGATCTATTATTTAATAAATTGTTTTTGTGAAATTATTGTTTTTTTTTGGTGTTGTGTTTCTCTATTGATACTTATATGGCATTTATAATTAAAATTTAAATCATTAAATTAAAACGTAAATTTATTTCAACCGTGGTGTTATCTTATAACTTAGGGTACATATTTATTCGTAACTCTTGCCGTGCCGTCGAGACGGTGAAACGCTCATCGGCAAAATAGTTATTTCGGAAAACCAACTATCGTTGAAGGTTGATATCGGCGAGACGTTCTATCGACGAAACGTTCAATTGGCGATACGTTGAATCGGCGAAACATTCTATCGGCGAAACGTTTTATCGGCGAAGGATTTTTTCGTAAAACCAACGGTCGGCTAAGAGTGATTTCGGTGAAATTATCTATCGATGAAGGATTTCTTCGTAAAACCAACGGTCGGCTAAGAGTGATTTCGGTGAAATTATCTATCGATGAAGGATTTCTTCGTAAAACCAACGGTCGGCTAAGAGTGATTTCGGTGAAGTTATCTATCGACGAAGAGTCTTTCGATATACCATTCTAGGTTCATCTCAGCCATCTCGCGCACTTTTATTTTTTGATCTTTCTTCACGGTTTTCAGGACTTGGTTGATGTATTGTTGAGGGTAACCTGTCATAAATTCGTAACTTCCCTGTACGAATTTCAATTGTTCGAAACGAAGTTTTAAATACCACATTGTTTTACATAATTTTGTTTATCCATGAATTTATCATACATACGTTTCATTTTCCAGAAAAACTATTAGCCGATTATCAAAACTTTTTTTTTTCTTATGGAAGATGTTTTGCTTACAATAAATTTCATATCTAGAAGTATTAAAATTAGAAGTAACTTTTTCTCTACAATAACATACCTACTTACCTACATTTTAGTTTTTTTGGTTTTTATATAAGTATTATTCATATTTTTAGGTAAATAAACTAAAACGTCTTAAAAAATAATACTTTGTGTTTTCGGTAAGGCTGTGCTTCAAAAGTCAGTGACAGAAACAAATCGCGGCAAAACCGACTCCACGTAGTCTTGTCTGCCCTACGCTGGAGTGTAATTAAAGCCCGCGTAGGCGCGGAGGGGCAAGGCGGCCCGCGAGCTGAGGAGCAGGTGCAGCTATGCGATTCTCTAAGCGACACATAGACGCTGCGCGCATGGCTGTGATCTGCTGTCTCTTTTCAATTCTATGAATATGAAAGAGACATATCGACTGTGAACCGGCAATATGTCCTATCTTGAAATTTAAGCCAAATCACTTTTTAATGGCATTTTGTACTACTTCCCATCATTTACCGTATCAATATGTAATATCTACTAGAACATTTGAATTTACCGCCAAAATCAGGTCCATTCAACTTGTGCTAAACAGCGCTCCGCCAAAACTTCGAGCAATTTGTACTATCTCTTCAAACTTGTACCGACATGAACACATTTACGCTCGCTCTTGGAAAAAAAATATAATTTAATGAATATTTAGTAGTGTACTGTGTTCTATGGTATATCTACAATTAATTAGTGTTGTGCGGAATCTAAAATGGTAAGTACTTATTGTTATTTCTTTTTAAATGTCAATATTTAGACGTAAATAATTTAAACACTAAGATAGGACAATATGAATTACACGTTACATGCACCCGATGTGGTGTCGGTTTTGAAAATTGAGCAAGATAGTACTTTTTGTTTTTAGTGCCTTACAAATTAAATTAATGTTTTTGGTAAATTTTATGTTATAAACCATTATTATTTTCGAAGTTTTTGATGTAAAACATAGTATTTTTTATTACAGGACCGTAACTTGTCTAGAGGTAGACGTTTAGTGCAAGCAGTACATAACGCTTAGAATAAAGAAAATGATAAGGTTTGTTTCATATTGCACAGGATATTACTAACAGCCGAGATAGTTTGGTGGTAATTTTGTAGCCTCACATCGGTGAAGTCGTTGGTTCGAATACTTGTCACGCACCTCTGTGTTTTTAGGAATCTATGTGAGTATTTATACCAATAGCTCGGCGGTGAAGACATTGTTAGGAAACCTGCACATTCAGTTAATTCTGACCATTATCCAAATTTTTTGGTTCCCCTTTCTAAGGGTTACGAGGGTCAGATGGCAGTCGCTTTAATATAATAACCGGAGTCGCTAAATCTGGTATCATAACGGGAATGCTAGGATGATGATGAGCATTTTACTAAGTTAATAAGAGTTATGAATAACCATTTACTATTATTTTAATTAAACTCTTTATTTTAATTTATTTTCAGGATGCAAATAGAATGGCACAAAGAAAAAAATTGCCAAGTACATCTAAAGAGGTAAACTAGTATTCAATACGTATTACTTAAGTTAGTATCGGCAAGTACCATACTGTGGCGGCGCCACCTACCTGCATGACAATACCATAGAAATATTTCTATATTTAGTAATATTCTTTTATTTTCAGAACACTAAAGACTATCTGAGAACTATTCCTCAGACACAAGAAACTCTTCCTCTTATAGTGTTGACCGGAGATGCTTGTTATACTGAAGATGTTACTTTAATTTCAGTTGATAATGAAGAACTTCATTGTGTAACGGTACAGAATGAATGGTATCCGTCCGTTAGTAAGGAATGTGTGGGAGTAGCATTAAAATAAATATTAATGCGTAGCACCATTAATATAATAAGCATGAAAAAGGGAATAATAAACTAGTTCAGAATAATGGTCAATGGTCTAGCGCTTTATCTTTAGTTTGAATTTCGCGGGGACTGCTCTGCGCGTCCCTTGCGCCATAGGCGGCGTCTAGCGGAAGTTATTTACGTAAGCTTCGCATAAGGTTACTAGTTTGACTTCTTTATTTTGAATTTCGCGGGGACTGCTCTGCGCGTCCCTTGCGACATAGGTGGCGTCTAGCGGAAGTCATTTATTTGGGCTTCGCGTAAGGTTGCTAGGTTGACTAGGACCGTATTTTATTTTGAGTTTCGCGGGGACTGCTCTGGGGTCGGCAAAGTGGTTCACATACGGGCGGACGCCATCTATGGTCGGAATACGGAACTTTTGATAGTTTCCCAAAATATAGGATTATTGGCTTAAGTGGAAGATTATTAAGAGGGAAGTGTTAATAGAAGGCTACATTTAGATATTCAACGATGAAATATTGGCTGTCGGACGAGATTTGGTTAGATTATGGAAAAAATTTAGAATTGCGCGGCGAAAGCGGCAATGAGCGAGCGAGAGGTTGAGAAAAAGACAGAAAGAGAGGTCGGATGATAGCTCCACGTGGCGCGACGCGAAGGCGGGGGGCATCGGGGAAGCGGCTAGCGATTGGTTGAAGGGAAGAAAAGCGGACTCGCGCGGGCAAATCTTAGGCGCGCGTGGCGCGAAAGTAAGATACTTAGGAAAAGGGCGGAAAATTAGGGGCATTCAGTTTTGGGACGTCAGCGGTGCGGTCCAACTTAAGAGTGCGGTACGACTCATACGGGAAAAATAGCGTCCGAGCTTGATAGTGCGCTAAGTGATATTCGAGCTGCGATATTAATTAAGATTTGTGAAATTGAAAGTTATTAATAAAGTAAACTATTGCGATCGCAACTCGAATCCGTTAACGGAATGAAGTATTCTGGGGTACATCGGCGGAAACGCGTAACGGTGGCAACGAAAACCTATGTACCTTTCAACAGACTTCGGTCTGGATGATCTTTGATTGTATTTAATAAGATCGGCGTTTTACACTATTACGCTAAACAATACACTATCTTCGACGGAGTAATGGGGGAGAGACAGTTGTCTCCCTAGTGAAAGTTGAAGATAGGTCAGACACCATTTAGCTGGAGGTAGACACGTATGACCCAGTCCAATCTCGAGTCTATCTCCATACATACAGTGTAGTGATAGGAAAATAACACACTGAGTATACTGGCTCGACTGATAGAACATTTAGGAGTTAGTTGCTTCCAGGGGCAATGCGACTCTCACCACACACCACGAATTTAAATTAAATGAGGCTTGGCCTAGTTTGCAAGGTACACAAAAGGGACTGTTAGTTCGACAAAATATAGACATTTTCAAGTGAGGAAAGTTGTAGGAATCTATAGGTAGGCGGATATATATATATGGTTAGTTATTAATTCAGACTAATAAGGTAGGGATAATTAAGTTACGGCGCTAAATAAAATTATGATGAAGTGATGTGGGTCCTAGCTAGGCAAGTAATCTGTTACCGCAGGCCGATAAAATTCTAATTGTTTTCCTAAAGTTGTTACCAATTAATTATTCATTGTAAATAATTAATAGAAGCATGATAATATCGTACCATCATTACTTTGGAATACCTAAAAGTCTAGACTGGTTTCCTATTACAAGAAAAATACTAAAAAGTTATAGCAAATAAGCTTAGTCGTACTGTGATGTTTGATTTCTAACACTGAAATGACCAAACAGGCATTTGTTAGCTTTCCCTGGGATGCAATACGATCTCACATGGCTATACTCTTCAAAGTATGGAAAATTTTACATCCGATACCTTAGCAAAAATAAGCTGATACAAACTGAACAACTAAAACCAGTTTAGAACCTAGGATAAGTCGTTGAAAGAAGACATTGCAAGCTATGAGCTTCTAATAATCTGAAACATAGAAATAATTGATTGATAACAACCAGCTAATTAGCCTGACAATGGTCTACTAATACCATTTGAATAGACCTCTTAAGATATGTAAGTACTTACTTCTAATAATATGAAACATAGAAATATTTGATGGGAACAATCTAATCAATCAGACTAATACCTAGTACAGTCTAATTTATATCTATTAAAGTGAGTAAAAGATAACTTCTAAATGTAATTGATTCAATGATTAACAGGGATAATTAACTACCTAATTTACTACCTACTAAAAAGTATATTGACTATGATTTAGTAGTCTATCAAATTAACCACTCAGTCTGAGAGACAGAGGGTGGAAGTTAATGGAAAAATAATTAACTTAAGTTCGCTTCCTAAAAGTCAGGGATGTTGAATAAATTAGGCATCTTTCAATAAACTTGAGATGTACTTACACTTTATAAGATCTGTATAATGAACACTAAGAGTAACCCAAAGTAATTTACTTCAAATGATAGTATTCTATTTCAGTTCACTTCCTAAAGTCAAGGATATTGAATGAATTTAGCATCCTTTAATAAACTTAAGATGTGATAATCTGCCAATGCAGCTAATCCAATGTAGTTATATTGGAACTTTACAAGACCTGTATAATAAATACTAAGAGTAAATAAAAGTAGTTTTACCTGTATTAATAGCATTCTACTTTAGCCACCGCCTGAAGTGGCGTTTGATTAAATTATCCACCCTTTACGGAACTGAATATAAGTTATTGCATTGAATAATTAAGTTCTTAATGTGAGAAGGATATTTGGATGATAGCCAGCCTTGAGATAAACTCTATTGATTTATGTGGAATAATAAGAATTTAAATTGCTAACACATAGTTCATAATGTAAAATGAAATTAAATTTGAGGAGAGATGTAAATTCTCAGTTTAAAGAATTAAAGGCACAAGCTAATAATTAAAGTTAAAGCCAAAGTGGACGGGGCCATAATTAAACAATGAGATGTAATGGCACGCTATGGAGCGGCGGTTGGAGCTCATAAACTTCCACAAAACTCTTATATTTCCACAAGACTTATAAATTTCCACAAGACTCTTATATTTCCACAAGACTTTTAAATTGCACAAGACTCTTATATTTCCACCAGACTTTTATATTTCTACAAGACTTTTATATTTCCTCAAGACTCTTAAATTACCAGAATTCTCTAATATGGCATATAAATTGCACCAGGCTTCTTATGTATCATGCTACTGATAATAAATAATAATACCTACAAGCTAAGCTATCATCTGATTACCTTTGAGTGGTTACAAATCTTCCCCGCAGCTGCAGTGAAGGGTTTAGGTCACAGTTCAGACGGAGTCATTGCTAGGCTACACATATTTATGTTATGATTTATAGACTGGTAGGTAATTAGGTCAGGAGAAAATAATTTAACACAGGGATAAGCCAATTACTAAACTTTCACGAAAGAACTTGAGTTACTTAAATGCGGTTAACAACGGAGGGTTCACTAGACGATCTGGCCAAAATAGTAGTTATTATAATATTACATTGCTTGACTGAAATTCACTGCAAATAGAATTAAGATATGCTAAGGTTCCATCTTCATACAAACGCTACACACTCTACAAAACTCCAGACACAACCATTAGATTGTAGATAAATTAGGTTAATTAGTTTTAAGAATTAGATAATAATTTAAGTTAAGGTAAAGCGGCGAGGATGTGTGTATATATTATAAGGTAGCTAGGCATATAGGTGGAAAAGGTTTAGATTTAAGGGGTAGCAATTTATAATGGGGGGGGAAGTTACAAATTGGTGCCGTGACCAGGATCAGAAAGTTAAGTTATAAATTATCATTAATATAGTTGTATTGGATTTCAGTCAAGCGGTAATACTTTAATTTAGAAGTGGGATTTTTTTCCCACAAATTGTTGTCGTGTTGCGATGCGTGAGTTTAGAATTGGCTTAATAGGGAATAATTCAATGAAGATTAATTAATTCAGAGATATTGAAGAATTATAATTTGACACTTTTCACAATAAACTTTGTTGGATCTTTTGGAGTTGATTCATGCACTTTGTATTACGGGCTCTTGATAGTGGGTGAATTATAATTTGACACTTTTCACAATAAACATTGTTATCTTCTAAAGTTGATTCATACACTTTATATAGGTTCTTGACAATAGATTAAGACCAATATTGTAGACAGTCGCAATGAGAGCTGGAGCTAAATTTTGTTGTACGAAATCTGTAACAAAAAGATTCTCAGGTTAGGTTAAAGGTCATATAGAGATAAAGCTACAAAACAATAGCGTAATGAGTATTATTTGAAATACAATACCTTTCAGTTATTATCTTTTTCTTCTTTATTTAATGGCGGATTTCGCCAGCATCAGGTAGGTACCGTGATGCTGGTGGCGTTGTTGTTTTTCCAAAGTTTAATGAGTGAACAAAGTACTTAGATATAGTCAATAACCAAACTATTCCGGGAGTATTAATTTTAAAACTGTTGAGTTATCTGTGAATACTGAAACCTTTAGTAATTGTTTTCTATGAATACTGAAACCAGGTACCTATCCAATTTTTGATAGGACGTTAAGATATTATTTGTTGACGTTAAGAGTTATGGTAACTGTAGTTTTGTTTCTATTCCTGGTGATAGATTTCATATAGGCATAGGCAACTGGTTCATACAGCCTTGTGTTGAGTTATTTTTAGGATCGTAAAAGGTCGATAGGGTGACATAGTTCAACATTTATTGATTTAGAAAGATTTGTGGAATAGGGGGCGTTTTAATTATTATTGCTGTCGGATGGGAAGGCAAGGGGGCGAGATTGGACAGAATTAACCAACTAAATTATTGCAGGATTCAATTTATATTATAGGACGGCGATATGCTGTACAATATTATAAAGTTATGACGCTAACAGCATAATATAAAACTAATAATAATTATATTTTGACTAATAATCGTTGAGCGATTGCGGTTTTTAGTTGATGTGCTATTCCACGTATTATATTTTATTATGTTGGTTATGTTAGAAAAAATATAATAATGTACTTGAGTCTCACGTCTGAAATCCATAGAGTAGTTTTAGGCTAGTCAGGGACTATTAAATCATTTGTCTATGGTTGGACCATAGACATATGATTTAGCTAGACCATAAACAATCTAGAATTAGGAATGATTATAAAACATGACGTCATAAAACCAATCGGAGAGGAAACTTCCTTAACGCGTAATCATATGATTTTGTTATAGCAAGCGGAATCACCTGTTATTTTCCATACCTGCTATTTTTAATACCTGCGATTTTTACATTGAAAGAGATTTTCCTAATACTTATCACGTAGTAGATTAGAATGCAATGACATTGTGGTGGAATTATTATTATGTGACATGTAGATGGGGACAATTGCTCTGCACAATGGAAATGCCGCTTCATTTTGTTAGTTCGCTAAAATCCTAGCAAAAGTAACATAAAATAGTATTACGGTTCAAAATACACGCGTTGATGAGGAATCGCGATTATAAGTAATAACAAGTAGCAGGGATGTCATGTAGGGGATAGAATCATATGACTATTCCTACTAGCAATGAATGCTAGTAGGAATTTTAGTTTAAAAGCAACGTAGTTTGGGATGCAAAATGTAAACGGATAAATACGTCTAGTAGGCGATAAAAGTCGTTACCGTCTGGAAACAACTATCTAATATCTACTCTATTGTGGGGAGGTTACCTATTAGCGAGGCTAGATGGCGTTGGGTTACCAATAAAAGATTTTATTTTGGATGATGGTAAAAGGGTGCTGTCTAATAATAATATGTATAATTGTAATACTCTTGCAGCGTTGTAAGTAGTCGTTACCGGTAATCATTGCTTCTTACCGTATAGTTGAAATCGTGATAAATAGTTAATTATGAAGATTTACAAAGGATTATTATTAGCTTAAGATGAGGTTAACGTACGCAGAGGTAAAGCTCGCTGGGCACAACTTACTATACCTAATTACCTAGTATTATCGGTTGTGAGTTACCTAGAGATATCTAAGTCGGGAGAGCGGTGAAAAGAAAAGACCTTACTACATGACTAATTAGTTAGGATAGGTAGAGATAGATAAATCATTAAATTCACTGGGTTGGATTAGCCTATTAAGAAGGGTACCTTGCACAATTGTCTATCTCCGTTGAACGATTAAGATGTTGAAAAAAAAAAAATAATAGTCGAAAAAAAAAATAGTTGACTGGCTTGAAGTCGAGATTTAACTGCAAAATTAACGAGTTATAGCACTGTTACGCTATAGGGATAACAATAGCGTATGTTATCACATCAATTATAAAGGCGAGTTGCGGGCGGATGTCACGTCATAATCAATAGTTAACTCGTTTTATTATTTTGAAAGTTAACACAAGCTACTTATAAAACAGTGATCGATTTTATATACCACGATTTTAAGTTGTAGGATAATTTTAAACTCATAATCCGCAGAAACATTCAAGCCGGAAATAAAGCGACTGATATTGCGAGCTGAGAATAAATCTCTTAGTGTAAAATTTATTAACAAGTAAATCCCTGGTATTGCGTTATCGAGATTACAATATGAAATCGATTATCACAATTCGAATCATACAAAGTAATTATTTAGATGTTATCTCGCGTCGACAGGTACAAATTTTAATGTAGATGGGTAAAGACATTAGAACTGAAATGGGTTTCGGATGTGTGACGTTCTTGGGACACGTACTGTTTAGTGGCATAATTTAAATTTTGTAAAATCGACTGTATGGGACATATTTCGTTTTGCGGATATATATATTTAACCGAGGTTATCGTGGAGGTAGCCATAGTTCAAAGTTTACTAAACCCGACTTAGAGTCATAGCCTATCTTTATATGTCAGAAGAAAATAATAAATTTATTAGTGGTAGATTTTAGAGTCAATAGTAAATTTATTTTCCCGAGGTGAACCTAGTTCGCACTAGGACATTCAAATACTTTAACCGGTAATGTTGATTATAATAAATATAGATGTTCGGAACTTATAATAATATTCTAATACTGCTATATTAAAATTGTTATTATGAAATTAAATAGGTTTGCTTAACAATTGGCAAATAATTATTAACTCAAGAATTTGTTTAGTACAAAGTAAATGTCTACAGGTTTAGAAATGATAGGACGAACGAAACGTGTTTTTGACTTGTGGGAAGGTCAGCGCGGACTGTCACAGCGGGATGATCTTGTTGGTTATTTGCTAGAATTCTTATAATCTAGATTATTGGCATCTAATATGTACGTGATGTAATTGTAGATGATTAAAATTAGTGCTAAGGTAGGTTATTGTCGAAGTTATGGCACAACCTTAAAATTGTTAGTTAATGTGAACTGCATGTTGCATCTAGATTGTTATAAACAAACTAATTAATTGGGAGTTTTCACATATGTAGGCCGGGACATTGAGTTGATGAAATAATGTTATCAAAATCATTCATCACGGAAAGATAAAGATATTTTATTTGCAAGTGTGAATACAAAAGTTTAGTTCGGGTTAGTTCTATCCTGTTCTATTTTAGTTTTGTTGTAGCATTTTACCTAGGGTTGTTCTAAATTATAAATAATTAAATATTAATTGTCTGTTGCTGTCTTCTACGTTAGAGAAGGAACGGAGAAAGATAAGGGGGACTCATTTTGTTATAGTCAGCTGTATGATAGATAATCCTTCTAGTAAATATTTCTTGTGATTGCGGTAGTAACATAGAATGTTTATAGGATGTTTTGTTCATTAACTAATTATCTTCACCGCAGCTGTGGATAGGGATGGCTAAAGTATGTGAACAGGGGTGGAGAAGATAGGTCATTATAAATTAAAATAAATACTTGAATTGCAATATGCCTGACTAAATAGTGCGAAGAGGTGGAGTAACTATGTTAGAGAAATTCTCTATTGCATAATATTCGAACTTTTGACATTTTCAATGATACTTTAGAATTTTGATTAGAGTATTTAACTAAGCGGGTCCAACGAAGAAGGCATGCTGAAAGCGAGGTCTTTGGTCGTCTATGCACACAATAAAATTATAGATGACACAAGGGAGCATTCTTAATTGGCACTGTTAAATTAGTAAAAGTAGCTTGTTTAGGGTGTTCGAATATTTTTTAGTCGCACTGGGCACAAATAGAACTTAGTTAAGCGTGTGGGTTGTTTGATTTACCTGGTGAAGTAATTGAATCGAAGTTTCGGAACTGTGCTGTAGAAGTGGGAATTACTCAGCACACAATAAAATTAAGTGGTTTCCATTTAGCTTCATTTCCTAAACTAGCCTTTCTAAAAGTTGTGAGAATTCTGCTGTAGGGTAATTCCATTCGAGGACGCCTTATGGAGTGTGGACCAGGGTAAATATGCTTGACTAAACAACAGAGAGATATTACCGGTAGCTGCGGAAATGAGGTTATTGATAGCATTTCATTTTAGCGTTATCAGTGGAACTCGCGCTACTGGGGAATTTTACAATCTGGACGGAAGGCTGAAAGTAGAGTAGAGTAATTAAGGAGTAACCAATTAGAGTTACAAACATTCGGGAGATTACCATCTTAATAATGTGTTTTGTGCGAGTGTAAAATTAAAATCATCTAATAAAAAAATAAAAAATAAAAAGGAACTAGCACTATTGAATCACGCAGTTTGGAATTCAGTAAATACGAGAAAGAACTCACGATATTAATTACCATGAATACTAAAACTGAGTGTCACCTTCAGTGGCTTATTATTTACCGATTTGATCGTTATTAGTTATATAGAAGGTAGGAAGTTAAGTAGAGTTGTGGGGGCGGATAAGATAGTTACCGGTCTGTTTATTTAATAGGAAAATGATATTTTTCAAAGGTATAGGAAAGTAAGGGGATATTGACGTATTATATATTAGCAAATGAGACTAAATGTTGTCTTTCGTCTAATAACTAGGGATGAGACATAGTTACTAGATAGGTTTTAGCATAAGTATTTGCTTATACACATAAGCTCAGTACTTGTCAATTAGTATACAATGTCCAACGCGTACCGGGGTATTAACAAGTACTTATCGATGACGCATACATTGACAGTTAGATATACATAGCACACAAACTTCTAATAGATCTGAACTACGGGGTAGCTAGTTCAAAACTCAAGGACGTGTTTCGAGATGCGTACCCCCTTAGAGTGAATGAGTTTTTCCTAAGTATTTACGATCGACAACCTTATTGTAAGGCGTTAAGACCTCTATTTGTATGCACGGTGAGTGGGTGTCACTGCGTACCGGACGGAAGCGAGTCTAGTATTCTATCTCGGTTATTTGTAGGATTAGACATAGATGTATCTCATCTAAAATAAAGTTATAACTCTTGGGCGATGATGGTATGCCTACTGGTTTTGGTTGATATGGGGGTTTGGTTAAGATTTCTTATCCGCGGAGAGGAAAATAGGTTTCCGTTAAAAGTTAATTAGGGATTGTGGAGGACGCGGGTTCGATCCCTGCCTGAGGTAGACAATTGTTCCGACGTTTCGTTATCTTAGGTAATTATATAAGCTAAGATGAGATTGGTAGCGTTGAAGTATGAAGGAAAGTTTTAATTCAAATTATTAATAATTATTCATTAGCCTAGTTGGAACTAAAACCATGACGGCGAAGTGGTTGATGCTTCACCCACGAAAGATCCCAGGTTCAATCCCTAGGTTGCAACATTTAGATGCGGAACAAGTTGTAAGAAAAGACGTAAGTTAAAAGAAGGCCATGATGACAGATGTACTTGAAATTATTCTAGGAAAATAATTTAAAGAATAGAATAATTGAATGGTTCGGAAGATGTTATAAACTTTACGTCGGAATCGTCATAGAGTTGAAGAGTTTCCGCTAGGGGGCGTTAGTAGACAGCGCAAGAGACTGTTATATTGATTTATATTATAATATGATTTGTTGTTATGATGGTAAACAAAAGGCAAATCATTATTCGGAGGTTGTGTATGATTAAAGAAATGGTAGATGTCTAAGTTATTGGGAAATATTTACCGAGACTAAGTTTACTGGGATTTCGTTTCGAACACGAGAACTGGGTATGCGATTATGATTTTGTGTCAGTTGAATAGAATGAGGGGTGTGGGCTTTTTTGCAATGAGAATGCTTATTGAGGAAGGAGTCATTAGGGATTTGGGGAGGAACTATAAATAGTAGGAATATCTTTGAGGGCTAGGATGACAATGAGGTTGGCAAGGAAGGAGGTGCTATTAAGTACAGGGTTAAGATATAATTCGCCGCAGATAAGAGTGGTACTTTATCTGCTTAAATTCTATCGGGGGCGGCTGTAACGGTACAGAATGAATGGTATCCGTCCGTTAGTAAGGAATGTGTGGGAGTAGCATTAAAATAAATATTAATGCGTAGCACCATTAATATAATAAGCATGAAAAAGGGAATAATAAACTAGTTCAGAATAATGGTCAATGGTCTAGCGCTTTATCTTTAGTTTGAATTTCGCGGGGACTGCTCTGCGCGTCCCTTGCGCCATAGGCGGCGTCTAGCGGAAGTTATTTACGTAAGCTTCGCATAAGGTTACTAGTTTGACTTCTTTATTTTGAATTTCGCGGGGACTGCTCTGCGCGTCCCTTGCGACATAGGTGGCGTCTAGCGGAAGTCATTTATTTGGGCTTCGCGTAAGGTTGCTAGGTTGACTAGGACCGTATTTTATTTTGAGTTTCGCGGGGACTGCTCTGGGGTCGGCAAAGTGGTTCACATACGGGCGGACGCCATCTATGGTCGGAATACGGAACTTTTGATAGTTTCCCAAAATATAGGATTATTGGCTTAAGTGGAGGATTATTAAGAGGGAAGTGTTAATAGAAGGCTACATTTAGATATTCAACGATGAAATATTGGCTGTCGGACGAGATTTGGTTAGATTATGGAAAAAATTTAGAATTGCGCGGCGAAAGCGGCAATGAGCGAGCGAGAGGTTGAGAAAAAGACAGAAAGAGAGGTCGGATGATAGCTCCACGTGGCGCGACGCGAAGGCGGGGGGCATCGGGGAAGCGGCTAGCGATTGGTTGAAGGGAAGAAAAGCGGACTCGCGCGGGCAAATCTTAGGCGCGCGTGGCGCGAAAGTAAGATACTTAGGAAAAGGGCGGAAAATTAGGGGCATTCAGTTTTGGGACGTCAGCGGTGCGGTCCAACTTAAGAGTGCGGTACGACTCATACGGGAAAAATAGCGTCCGAGCTTGATAGTGCGCTAAGTGATATTCGAGCTGCGATATTAATTAAGATTTGTGAAATTGAAAGTTATTAATAAAGTAAACTATTGCGATCGCAACTCGAATCCGTTAACGGAATGAAGTATTCTGGGGTACATCGGCGGAAACGCGTAACGGTGGCAACGAAAACCTATGTACCTTTCAACAGACTTCGGTCTGGATGATCTTTGATTGTATTTAATAAGATCGGCGTTTTACACTATTACGCTAAACAATACACTATCTTCGACGGAGTAATGGGGGAGAGACAGTTGTCTCCCTAGTGAAAGTTGAAGATAGGTCAGACACCATTTAGCTGGAGGTAGACACGTATGACCCAGTCCAATCTCGAGTCTATCTCCATACATACAGTGTAGTGATAGGAAAATAACACACTGAGTATACTGGCTCGACTGATAGAACATTTAGGAGTTAGTTGCTTCCAGGGGCAATGCGACTCTCACCACACACCACGAATTTAAATTAAATGAGGCTTGGCCTAGTTTGCAAGGTACACAAAAGGGACTGTTAGTTCGACAAAATATAGACATTTTCAAGTGAGGAAAGTTGTAGGAATCTATAGGTAGGCGGATATATATATATGGTTAGTTATTAATTCAGACTAATAAGGTAGGGATAATTAAGTTACGGCGCTAAATAAAATTATGATGAAGTGATGTGGGTCCTAGCTAGGCAAGTAATCTGTTACCGCAGGCCGATAAAATTCTAATTGTTTTCCTAAAGTTGTTACCAATTAATTATTCATTGTAAATAATTAATAGAAGCATGATAATATCGTACCATCATTACTTTGGAATACCTAAAAGTCTAGACTGGTTTCCTATTACAAGAAAAATACTAAAAAGTTATAGCAAATAAGCTTAGTCGTACTGTGATGTTTGATTTCTAACACTGAAATGACCAAACAGGCATTTGTTAGCTTTCCCTGGGATGCAATACGATCTCACATGGCTATACTCTTCAAAGTATGGAAAATTTTACATCCGATACCTTAGCAAAAATAAGCTGATACAAACTGAACAACTAAAACCAGTTTAGAACCTAGGATAAGTCGTTGAAAGAAGACATTGCAAGCTATGAGCTTCTAATAATCTGAAACATAGAAATAATTGATTGATAACAACCAGCTAATTAGCCTGACAATGGTCTACTAATACCATTTGAATAGACCTCTTAAGATATGTAAGTACTTACTTCTAATAATATGAAACATAGAAATATTTGATGGGAACAATCTAATCAATCAGACTAATACCTAGTACAGTCTAATTTATATCTATTAAAGTGAGTAAAAGATAACTTCTAAATGTAATTGATTCAATGATTAACAGGGATAATTAACTACCTAATTTACTACCTACTAAAAAGTATATTGACTATGATTTAGTAGTCTATCAAATTAACCACTCAGTCTGAGAGACAGAGGGTGGAAGTTAATGGAAAAATAATTAACTTAAGTTCGCTTCCTAAAAGTCAGGGATGTTGAATAAATTAGGCATCTTTCAATAAACTTGAGATGTACTTACACTTTATAAGATCTGTATAATGAACACTAAGAGTAACCCAAAGTAATTTACTTCAAATGATAGTATTCTATTTCAGTTCACTTCCTAAAGTCAAGGATATTGAATGAATTTAGCATCCTTTAATAAACTTAAGATGTGATAATCTGCCAATCCAGCTAATCCAATGTAGTTATATTGGAACTTTACAAGACCTGTATAATAAATACTAAGAGTAAATAAAAGTAGTTTTACCTGTATTAATAGCATTCTACTTTAGCCACCGCCTGAAGTGGCGTTTGATTAAATTATCCACCCTTTACGGAACTGAATATAAGTTATTGCATTGAATAATTAAGTTCTTAATGTGAGAAGGATATTTGGATGATAGCCAGCCTTGAGATAAACTCTATTGATTTATGTGGAATAATAAGAATTTAAATTGCTAACACATAGTTCATAATGTAAAATGAAATTAAATTTGAGGAGAGATGTAAATTCTCAGTTTAAAGAATTAAAGGCACAAGCTAATAATTAAAGTTAAAGCCAAAGTGGACGGGGCCATAATTAAACAATGAGATGTAATGGCACGCTATGGAGCGGCGGTTGGAGCTCATAAACTTCCACAAAACTCTTATATTTCCACAAGACTTATAAATTTCCACAAGACTCTTATATTTCCACAAGACTTTTAAATTGCACAAGACTCTTATATTTCCACCAGACTTTTATATTTCTACAAGACTTTTATATTTCCTCAAGACTCTTAAATTACCAGAATTCTCTAATATGGCATATAAATTGCACCAGGCTTCTTATGTATCATGCTACTGATAATAAATAATAATACCTACAAGCTAAGCTATCATCTGATTACCTGTGAGTGGTTACAAATCTTCCCCGCAGCTGCAGTGAAGGGTTTAGGTCACAGTTCAGACGGAGTCATTGCTAGGCTACACATATTTATGTTATGATTTATAGACTGGTAGGTAATTAGGTCAGGAGAAAATAATTTAACACAGGGATAAGCCAATTACTAAACTTTCACGAAAGAACTTGAGTTACTTAGATGCGGTTAACAACGGAGGGTTCACTAGACGATCTGGCCAAAATAGTAGTTATTATAATATTACATTGCTTGACTGAAATTCACTGCAAATAGAATTAAGATATGCTAAGGTTCCATCTTCATACAAACGCTACACACTCTACAAAACTCCAGACACAACCATTAGATTGTAGATAAATTAGGTTAATTAGTTTTAAGAATTAGATAATAATTTAAGTTAAGGTAAAGCGGCGAGGATGTGTGTATATATTATAAGGTAGCTAGGCATATAGGTGGAAAAGGTTTAGATTTAAGGGGTAGCAATTTATAATGGGGGGGGAAGTTACAATTGCCAACCAAATGATTTAAATCCACGTTGTGTGCTTTCTCCAGAACAAGAAGTTTTACCAATACAATTGGAGCTAGCTCAACACACAAGCTCCGAAAGTTTAAATCAACATAATATTAATTTGGAGAAAAAAGTAGAAGATTCTCAAGACCCAACCACGCCTACAAATATCCAGGAATTCTCGGAGTTTCCATTTGTTTTGACAGAAAATGAATCTAATAACTGTACAGATGCAAATAATTCTATTACTGAAATTATTGTAAATGACAACCTCATGCCAACCACGCCAGAAAATACACATGAATCTTTAAACTCTTGCTCAATTCTCATAGAAAACGAAACGGTTAATGTTACAGATCCAAATAATCATAATATGAACGAAGGAAGAAAAAGACGTAAGAAAGCTGACCCTATCCAATGGAAGAGGAACATTAATAAAAAATTACGTATGGAAGGAAAAGAGTACGTCGGATTCAGAAAGGCTGGGACTACGGTTATTCAGGATGTACCAAGAGAAGAACGAAAAATGAAACCAACTTGCGGGAGTACTGCCTGTGCTAACTCAAAGAAACGAAATTGCTGATTTTTTACCGAGGAACGATTTTCCATGGAAGTAGACTCTGTCCATGCGTGTATCGAGAGAAAACTAAAAAATAAAGAAATCAAGCTACCCAGTGACTACGTCTCTACTACTAGAGAAGCACGAGAAAAACCATCTCCATATGAAGCAATAGAACTCACCTACGACTTTTTCCGAGACTATGCAACACCTTTACGGTATAAGACTATCAGACCTAGACGGGTGAAAAATGATCCAACAGTAACCGACATAAAAGTAATAAGCTATAGTCCCTCGGGAATAATCAAAGTAAAACTTGATTTTTCTGAAGATTTAATTGATTTACCACAAAGACCGAAACGATTTGATCCCGTACAATCGTATCCACCATTATTTACAGCACGGTGTCGAATCACCAAAACGAAGTGGTTACATCTGCAAGAGCTTAAATCGGTTATACCTAAAGACTGTCATCATTTTTATGATAATTTACCCTATCAAGACTGAAATATTACGTTCCTATAATTTTTAAGTAAACCAGTTTTATTGATTTTGTAATGTTTATTTTTTGTTATCTTTTATACTTTTTCTTATTACTTAAACAGATAGTGAAATTTGTCCTATCTTCATTATTTAAATGGTATTTAAAACTTAGGACCTTTTGTACCAAGTAAAATGTCTTAACTTGGCACTACAGCCAATTCATAATGTCCTATCTCGATTATATAATTAAAATTGTTCAGACAGAAGAGTTTTGGGTTCATTTTTTAATAAATAAACATACTTAAAGTCAACTGTTTTTTTATTTCATAAAAATTATTGCGAATGTAATAATAATCACGTTTTTTCTTCTTCCTGATAAGTTGTCAAAAATAAGTTAGGACAATTTGCCAGTTCACAGTCGATATTCAATTCTCAGCTCTGCGGCAGCCACTGCTACTAAGGCTTTAACTTAGAGAATCGCACTGCAGGTGGGTGTAACGCTCGCCGCTGTAGCTGAAGCTGGCCGGCGCCTCGCAGTGCCGGAGCCGTGACAGAAACCATGCCAGCTGCATGCTGCGTACTTGGATGATGCTTCATGCTTTGTTGCATGCTGCATGCTTGCTTGCATGCTGTATACTTGCTTGCATGCTACATGCTTGCTTGCATGCTTTAAACGTTACTACGATTACAAGTTCTTCGATGAATTATTATAGATTTCAATTAATAATATAATTAATAATAATAATAATAAGGTCCGGCGTGGCAAAAGGACTCTCTCTACCGCCTGGATTGACTATAAGAAGGCCTATGATTCGGTGCCGCATTCATGGTTGGTGAGGATTTTAGAGTTATATAAAATTGATATAACTTTAAAATCCTTTTTGATGTCATGCATGCGGCAGTGGACCACGGTCTTGTGTCAACCAGGATGTCGAGATAGTGTTTCTGCCACGCAGGATCTTATAAGGATAGAGCGTGGCATATTCCAGGGCGACAGTCTAAGTCCTTTATGGTTTTGCCTAGCTTTGAATTCTCTCAGTACTTTGTTGAGAAATTCAAAGTTAGGCTGTCAACTGCGGAGAGGGGGTGAAGTTATGTCGCATTTGTTGTACATGGATGACCTCAAATTGTTCGCACCAAACCGCCAAGACTTGGTGAAACTGCTGAAAATTACTGAGACTTTCAGCAGTGCCATCAAGATGGAGTTTGGTGTGGATAAGTGTGCGGTTATGCATGTACAGCGTGGGAGAGTAGTAAATTCAACCAATTTACAACTCTCCGAAACGATAAACCTCAGATCTCTCTCCGAAGTTGAAACATATAAATATCTTGGTATGTCACAGTCTTTGGGTGTTGAGGACAGGGACATAAAACAGTCATTACGGGAGCGTTTCTTTTGCCGCCTGAGAAAAGTACTTAACAGTCTTTTATCTGGTGGCAATAGGACGCGTGCTTTTAATGGCTGGGTTATGCCTCTCCTCACATACTCCTTTGGCATACTAAGATGGACTCAGACCGAATTAGACGCCTTGGATAGAAGAGTCCGTCAAATGCTCACGACTTCCAGAATGTTACATCCGCGCTCATCTGTTATGAGGCTATACATCCCGCGGAGATGTGGGGGTCGCGGCTTTTTGAATGCCAAGGACCTACATAACCGTGAGGTGTGCAGTCTCAGGGATTATTTCCTTAACAGTGAGTGCGGGATGCATTTGGATGTCGTGGCAGTTGATAGACACTTTACGCCGCTCTCCTTGGCAACAGAAAACTGGCGCAAACCAGTGGTGCTAAGCACTCTCGATCGCAAGGACATATGGAAGAGCAAGGTGTTACACGGGCGCTACTATCGGGCTTTAACTGGGCCTGATGTAGATTTGCCTGCCTCGGTGAACTGGCTACGTTTCGGTGACCTCTTTGGGGAAACCGAAGGTTTTGTCTGTGCCATTGAAGATGAAGTTATCAAGACGAATAACTACCGGAAATATATTATGAAGGACGGTACGGTCGACATCTGTCGGGCATGCCGCCGTCCTGGAGAATCACTCCGACATATTATTTCCGGTTGTTCTCATCTTGCTAACGGAGAGTATTTGCACAGACACAACCAAGTAGCCAGAATAATTCACCAGCAACTTGCTCTTCAATATGGCCTTGTTGAATCAGAGGTGCCGTACTATAAGTACGCACCTGCGCCAGTTCTCGAAAATGGTCATGCAACGCTCTACTGGGATCGCTCTATCATCACGGACAGGACTATTGTCGCCAATAAACCTGATATCGTGGTGGTCGACCGATCTCAGCGCCGGGCAATATTGGTTGATATCACCGTACCTCATGATGAGAACCTCGTGAAAGCCGAGAAGGACAAGCTCAGTAAGTACCTTGACTTAGCTCACGAGGTTACCGCCATGTGGGATGTGGATTCAACCATTATTGTACCGATAGTCGTTTCGGCAAACGGTCTTTTAGCTAAGAGCCTCGATCAACACCTAGAGAGGCTCTCGCTAAAAGGTTGGGTCAAGGGTCAGATACAGAAGGCAGTGCTCCTTGACACGGCACGTATTGTCAGGAGGTTCCTCACTCTGCAGCCCTAACCACCGGTAACTTGGGTCTATCCCCGCTGCCGGTGGCAACCTAGGTTAAGTTTTTTATAATATTTTATATTGTAAATATATATTTTTTTTATATAAAATATTGTAAAAAATTTTACTTAAGATTATATTTTAAATAAAGAGCATAATAATAATAATAAAATTTGTTTATTGAACGATAAATGGTTCAAATATAACATTTTTAAACGATGCTATCCGCTTAAGCTTAAAAACTGTGTAGCAGATAACACCGCCCGCCCCCAAAGAGTATCAGAGGTAGGGCAGTATTTATACATACAGTTTACAATTATTAACCTTTTAAACATAACTAGGTACAATAAAAGTTTGTGTGTGTGAGTGTGCGTGTGGGGGTGTGTGTGGGGGTGTGTGTGTGTGTGTTTGCTCCTGTTTTTTTTTCTTGTGGGCTTAACTGTTCCCCATGAAACAAAAACGTAGAGTGAGTAATATGGGGTGCTTTATATTATTTATTTTAGTTTTCTTAAAAGGTTTTCTGTTTGATGGTAGCTCATGGAAAGCAACAGAGAGTGATTTTAGGTCAAGTTGTTTTGCCATCCTATTGTAGACATGTGGTAGCATATACGTAGGTAGTCGCTGCGCGAATGAGGTTTGTACAGAGATTGTTGGTTTTTTTTATTTTTATAAAAGAGGGAGGCAAACGAGCAGGCGGGTCACCTGATGGAGAGTAATCACCGCCGCCCATGGACACCCGCAAAACCAGAGGAATCGCAGGCGCGTTGCCGGCCTTTAAGGGAGGAATAGGTTTAAGGAAGGAATAGGAATGGGAGAAGGCCTCCGGAACCCTCACTGGTCAGACGAAACACAACAGCACCAAGTGCCATTATTTCGTGCTTTCGTGCTCATTAATGCGTGTTGCAACGCAGCGTGGCTCTACCACTCAGTCAGTGTCACTCATTTAGCACCACCCAAGGATCACGTGTAGGGTCTCAAGGGTAAACCTACGGACGCGAGCAACTTTGACCCCCAAAATAGGTGCTTTGCAGACTCTTTTTTGTGACAAATTATAGTATTCAGATGAGTTCAATACCTTGCGATGCACTTTGATACAGGCCTTCAAGATGTACATCTGGCGAACACTTAAAACCTGTGCCTCCGTGTATAGTGTACCGGTAGGGTAGAGGAAGGGTTACAATACAAATACAATACAATACAAAATTCTTTATTTATTACAAACTTAAGTCTAGATAACAGACGTGGTGTCCTCAACTGCAAAAGTTTTAAACTGCGCGCCCTCTCCCAAACAGTAAATAAAGGTACTTACCTAAAAACTATTACAGGCATATTATGCATAACAATTTTTGGTTTACAAATATATAAATAATGTGAAAACAAAAAGTGTTGGTGTGTGTGTATATATGTGTATGCTGTATAAGTTTATTCGACGGACTTCATAAGTCCTTCTGTGTCCTCGTAAGAGAGAGTAGAAAGCCAAATGAGGATTCTTTTCTTACATTGCTTTAGCGTTAGAGGATAAATACTGATAACTTTATTTATTTTGTTGTATAATGCAGAGCTTATAAAATAAAAGTGGCGACTGGCAACAGTGGTACGACGGAATTGTATTTCGCAGATGTTGTCATTTCTGCGCTTAGAGTTTGCTGTTAAAAGGTCGTAGGGGATATTGGAGTGCTTACGTAAGATAGTGTGAAGAATAAACAATTGCCTCACCGTTGGGACTTGAAATAGTGAATACAGGGAAGTGGTAGGGTAAAGACGGGGTTTTTTAGTTAAGACTTTAATGACAGCTCTTTGGGCTCGCTCCAGTCTCAACAAACGTGTTTTGCCGGAGCTGCCCCAAGAAGTAATGCAATACGAAAGTACGGATTGAGCTAGAGCATAGTAGACAGTTTTAAGACACCGGAAATCAAGAATGTTTCTTAATTTTTTAAAAACAAACATTAGTTTTCTAATTCTGGGAACAGAGGATTCGATATGAGGTCTCCAGGACATCTCACTGTCAACCATAATACCAAGGTACTTAAAACAAGTAGTCCTATCAATTTGGTCACAACTGCAAGAAACAAGGGAGGTATCTTTTAGACATGTATGCGCACAGATAACAAATGAAGGGGGAGGCTGGGAGATACTGTTTGTAGCAAAAGGAAGAAATTTTGTTTTGGCAACGTTAAGAGTAAGGAGATTGGATTGAAGCCAGCACATAACAGATCTTAACGCATTTTCAGCAAGAATTACTTGAAATGATGTATTTTTATACAATTGGAAACGTGTTTCTGGAAAATGAATCATCTAGCATTAATAGCTTCGGCCAAACGTTGAGTGGGATTTCAAAACATAAAGATTGTGAAAAAAAACAATCAATAATCGGCATTTCAAAACTTTGTCTATTGTGTTTTCGGCAATTGTGTTCTATTGTCTGTCCGGAAACTATACATTACTCACGTAGTATTAAAAAAACACAAAACAATAAAATATGTTGCTATTTTACAAGATAGAAGGAGGAAACACAATATAGTGCATATCGTCGCCGTAGAGCGAAAAGTCACTAAGTAGGTAAAACTGATATTTGAGTTAGGAAGGTTTAAAGTTTTACTAAACAAAAAAAATATAACTTGGTTTTGGTATAACATCTTTTTAATTTTATGGTCTCATAAATTGGAAAATAAATTAGCGCATTAGGTAAAATTACTATATTCAATGTATTTCATTTATTTTCGGAGATAATGAAAAAAAACATACTTAATTACTTTTCGCCCTCAAATCTTGTACCAACATTTTTAGTTATTGATTTGTAGAATGGAGTTGGTGAGTTTTCGCCCGTGTTTGTATTATTTTCAAAGAGAATAACTCCAGTTAGTTAAAATACGACTAAACTTAGAAAATTCAAAAGGTGTATTAGTGATTATTCTTAATAATTTTTTTATTTTTATTAATTTTATTGGAATTAATATCTAGTCAAAATCAAAAAGGAGAGTAATCTAATGCAGTTGTTGAACTTTTATAAAAATTATGTTAATAAATACACACACATATTGAGCGTTTTCCGACTAAGTCAGTGATCCAGTTGCAAAGGCTTTCAGAAAATGCATATGCAGGAGATTACTAATTGGGCTGCACTGCCAGACCCTATCAAAGACTTTGGAGATATTAAGCGAGACGGCAAGGGCTTCGCCGTGTTTCTTGATCGCTTCATTCCAAAGATGGATGGCATACACAAAAAGATCTCCATTCGACTGACCGTGGCGAAATTCGAACTGGCGGTCACTAAGGAGATCATTGGTCTCAAGGTATGTCAGCAGTCGAGAGTTCAGTTCACGTTTCATAATCATGCAGAGTTTGGACGTGACTGAAATTGGACTGTAGTTAGATGGATCGGCACGGCTACCTATTTTGGAAGTGGAAGTGATACAATCAAGATAATCAAGCTCTCCTATATTGTAGAATCATTGTATCTGGCAAAGTATACTTGGTACACTTATAAATTATACTAGACGATCACTAGAAGGCCCGAACCACCACAGTGTACTAAAGTAGGTTGCTTAGCCTAGGTGCATTAAGTCTACTTAAAGGTGCACTTAAAATAACCTGGGTGGTATCACTATCTGGTAGATTAGCCTTCTTCTACGGCTGAAGAACTAGACCAGTCTCAAGTGAGAGGCGATACAGGCGTGTTAGAACAGGAAACAACTCAGATGCACAGTTACGTGGGACAATGGCCAGGATTCCATCAGATTAGAACCACTAGTCTTATTCACGTGTGAAGTTCTCACATAGAGGGGTCGGCTTAGGTAACTTTAATGGAACTTTGCTGGCGACTTACAGACGTCAGTTCTTTGCAAAAAGAGAGGCATACAAGTTGCCTCCTCAGCTGCAGTGTGGGCAAGTGAGATGTCAGGCTTTTTCAGCGGTGGAAGTAAAGGGCGACTAAAATTCGCCTCGGCTGCTTTGCAAAAGGACCAAAAAGCCCTACTCCCAAATGGGTGTGAAGCAAGTTTAACACTATGTACCCGACGATTTGCGCGCTCGAGCATCAGGCTAAGAAAGCTTACTGTTTCTGTGCTTTGGCGCTGCGACAGTCAGCATTAAACCAGGGGCGAGCTTTGCTACCCGATGGAATATCGGAATATGGAATGTAATATTTCATACCCCGCAGTATTTGGAAGGATAGTCTGAAAAAAAACAGCACTGCCGCCAAGGAAAAGGTACATAGAAATGTCGCATCTCATACCAGTCTGCAAAATTTTATCGCCACACCCGTCTCATACAACTGGGGTTTGATCAGGTGGGGAGTAAAGGATACAGCTTTCACCAGACAGTGATCGGATGATCCCAAAGGGGCTGATACCGATATGGAATGTTTGTCTGGATCAGTCGTCAGCAGAAGGTCCAGGCAGTTGACAGTATGTGAGTGTGTATGTCTGGCACGTGCGTAGCGCAGTTTACAAGCTGGGAGAGATCTTGCGATAACGCAAGTCTACGCGTCTCCCGCCCAGTATGGTCGGTCATCTGTAACGAGAACAACCACTGTTGGTTGTGGGCATTAAATTCTCTCAGAATGACTAACTGCGCCGAGAGATAACGAGCCAGAGCTAGATCAGCCGACTGACTTAGTTGGTCAATTATCAATGTGGTTATCTTTCGGTCCCCGATGTGCGAGCGGTACACAGGAGGCGTAAAGATTAAGCTCTACTCCGGTATTCACCAAAGCCCATAGCACTGAAGATTTTGGCTCCATAAATCATTTGAGACGCTTGAAACAAATATCAAATAGGGTATAAATTACGTTGGCACAAAAAAAATCAAGTGCATGCGCATTCGCCGATGTCAGCGCGGTGAATTAAAGTCACCAACCACCTACGCGGCAAAAACAAAGACTAAAACCTAACCAAACCGCCCGAGTATAATAGACCAATGGGGAAATGTTGCTTAAAATTATCACCAAAACGTTTTAGCGACTGGTCGAAACAAAGCTTTGTGGCTATATACCATTAGGATAGAACTGATTAATCAAGTTTAATGGTTTCTCGCTCTTACGTATGGTAGTGCAAATTATCATAATTCTTGGTTGAAAAGTCACTAAATGGACTTAGTTAGTTTTTGCATACATGTTCTGATTCGAAACAGTCATTCTTAAACTAATTAAGTGGTTTAAGTTAATTTTAGAAAAGGTTGGGTCCTAGTTACTATCCATTACAAGAAAAAGGAAAAGTAATTAACCCGACTTAGGTACAACTTTGCAACTCTTTCCAAGAAGGAAAAAATGTTTAAGTAAGTTAGTTTATTTTCGAGTAAAATGTTTTAGTCTTAAGCAAGTGTTAATGATTTTTCGCACTTCCTACGATAAAAACTATGATAGTAAGATTGAAATTTGCAGAAAAAATCGGTGATGTTGATGACATTTCTAACTCAATTTCGGTCAAACTGCGACTTGGTGACTTTTCGCTCTACGGCGACGATATACCCTTTTTTAAAACCGTGTTTGCAAGCGTTCAATTTGAAAAACGATCTGCCTACTTATTTAATAAAATTAATAAGAGTCTACAAATTTATAATAAAACATTCCACGAGTGTAAAAGTGTGATAACCGGACGGATACTTGAGCTATCTTATGAAGAAACGGAAGCATTCATGTAGGTCACTAATTAGTTTAAAATTTAATTAAGTAGGTATACCTATTTAATTTTTATAGCATTTAGATTTATTTATACTTACATAATTGATTGTACACTTATATATTCATATAAACACATTAATGCATAAAATTCCCAAACATTTATTATTTTAGATAGAAGTTTTTATTTATATTTTTTATTTCCTTTTTTAATACAATAGTACAATAAGTTGAGTAATTAAAATTTTAACATACTTACCTACCCTACGTCATACTTAAGTTATTTGTAATAAGAGATATGAAAGAGCGGAGTCTTCTGGAACAGGCAGTTCAAATGTATGTACAAATAAATTATTTTTCATTTTTATTTTTCATTTTTCATTTTCATAAAAAGAAAGTTATGGACAACAAAAAATTACAAAACGTTTTCGGCCAAATAAAATTGGTACAGGAAAATTTCGATTTTATGATAGGTAACCACTGTTGGGTCACTGCGTTCAGCGTCTTTCGTGTCCACACGACCACGTTTGAAATCGGTATACCACCGACAAATGGTTGGTTTACATGGAGCAGATTCTGGTCAACACTTTATAAGCCTGTGCTTAAACGGTGTTTTTTCCCATTGAAAAACAATGTTTTATAAACACACGAGACTCGTTTTTTTCCATTGTTTTCGGAATTAAAAAAGTAGCGTCACTTAAATTCACAACAATTTAAAACATATAACTTGATGGTCAGTACTCACTTTCTAAAAATCAAAAGAGTTTTTAATATAGGTATGCGCCATCATCCCTATGTAAGTCTCCGGACTTATTGAACATTGAAGTATATGAGGACTTTTAAAAATTCTACCTTTAAGTGGGTGAAAAGTTGTAGCAAATTTTGTAATGTTCATTTTTATTTGATGTCAGATTTAAGTAAATGTTTAAGTTGTAAAAGTTTCAAGTGAAACTTTGTAGTTCACGCTAACAAGGTCGCAGGTAGAAAGCTAGTTAGGTTATAAAAATATAGAGATTCGCTATCACACAATTTTATTTGTTCATAAGTTATAAACTTCTTAAAGAGGAATGCGAGAGCAGCCGCACTCGCCAGCGATGGAGACGACGCCGCTGGCAGGTATCGTGCCGGAGAAACCCACAGCGCCGAGCACTGGGAGCTGGCCGGCGACAAGGGTGGTGCCTCCAGCAATGAACTCGCCTCCGACAGCAAGCTCGGCCTCTCCATTAGACACGAACGGACCAGCCACTGGCACGGCAGACATGGCGGCGACGTCTGGCACGCCAAGCCCGTAGCCGTAACCGCCAAGCGCTAACCCGGCATTGCCCAATCCGGCGCCAACAGAGCCAACGCCAACGTTGGAAAGGCCAAGTCCTCCAAGGCCAATACCAAGACCACCAGCGCCAACGTTGGAAAGGCCAAGTCCACCAACGCCAATACCAAGACCGCCAGCGCCAACGTTGGAAAGGCCAAATCCGCCAACACCGAGTCCGTTCAGGCCGTAGTTAGCGAGGCCAGCGTTACCGAGACCGTAACGGCTGAGGCCAGCTGGGGCGCTGCTGTACGCTTCGAGTTCCACTTCGAGGCCAGTGTTACCGAGACGGCCACTATTTATATATTGGCTGTAGGCATTCTGAAATAAAGGAATAATTTCTTAATTACTATTAAACCTAGTGAGCTAGCTCCCTACGAAAGGAACTTGCCGTCCCCGGCGAATAAAATGACAATGGCTGTAATACTCTTTTTCCTTTTGATGTATTTTTAAATCTATGAGTGTCAATATACGTCATATATTTTTTGTAGATTTTATTTTCTAAAATTAAAAAAGTTAATAGTATTCATAATTTTTACCCATATCTATTTTTACACGAATAAAATTAAAGCAGTCGGTTAGTATAAACTTCACCCAGTAACTTTTATGTCTAGAGCCATTACAATAATGTTCGCAAAAATAAATATCGGCAAAAAATGGTAATAGCGCATTACCATTTTATTCGCGGAAGATATGGTGCTGCGTTACCACAGACCACAGCGTTACTGAATAATCTACGGAACACAGAAAAGAGTAATCGCCTATTAGTTCAAAGCTTGTAAGATGCGGGAGCACTGCCATTCTTGTCCCTCACAAGCCTAGACCTGAGTGCGAGCGTAATAGCAATATACATCGTAACAGGTGACTCCCAGCACGTGGCATTGTTTGGTTACCATCCAGTGCTACAGAACAACCGAGCACTCTTGAGCCTGAACTCTGTATCTTATAATCTCATCCGCAAGTATCTTATGGCAAGGGTGGTGGCGGGGTGGCTATCTACTTATCTCACAGCTTTTTCCACAAGCTTCCTGTGCCTCCCGCCACGGCTGCATGGAATATCTCTTCCTTGAGATTGATGTGAAAGGTATGAAGGTTGTCCTGGGAGTTTTTAATTGCCCTCCTTCCGTTGAATTTCAGCCTGACTTCGATTCCCTTCTTAACTCATTGGCTACAAACTATTCCCACCACATTATTATGGGTGATTTCAACACCGACCTTTTAAAGGTCGCGCAAGTATCGATCCATAGTTGAGTCAGCTAACTTCCAAATTCTTCCACTCGATCGAACTCACCATAACTTCTGACTCTGAGATCGATCACATTTTAATTTCATGTGGTTTAACATGGCCAATTACCTGCTCCTAGCTTCTCCACCTCATTTTTGTAGCTTATAAGGCTAAGGGTGGATTCGACCAAACTAGAATAAGACTTACTCCGAGATTAGCCTATACAAATTTGGCGATCTAGGTAAGTATAAGACCTTATTCCAGTTTGGTCGAATCCACCCTTAGCCTCCTAAACCCAAATCCCTTATCGTAAAAATGCGTAATTTCGCTAGACTGGATGTGGAAAAACTTAATAGTGACGCGTACGCTTTGGACTGGACACCTGTTATTGAGGCTTATTCTGTCGACAACATGGTTGCGTACTTCAACAGTTAAGTCTTGAATCTGTTTGATAAGCAAGCACCAAAAAAGCTAGTCAAGCTACGTCGGCCTCCTGCGCCTTGAATTGCACCTGGTGTACCAGGTTGGCCATGCGTAGGCGCAACAAAATACTTTCGTACATTCAAAAGATGCCGAACCGATTCTGACTGGGATGTTTTTAAAACCGCTAGGAATCGCTGCAATCGGATGGTGGGAACTGCTAAACGCCAATATATCCAACATAATATTTTAAGCCGGGCATTGAACACTAAACTAAGCTCGGTGCTTAGTTTAGTGTTTAATGGGTCTACCTAGGTCTTGTTATTGACTGCTCTCTCAGTTGGGAAGATCAAGTGAACGAGATCTCTCGTAAAGTGGTCAACTCGGTGATACTGTCCTTGTATAGACTGAAATTTTTTCTTCCATCCATTACTAAAAACGCGCTAGTACAGGCTCTCGTGTTTCCTATTCCTACGCCGACGTATTTTTTATTCTAATTCCTAGGTCTCGTTATTGACTGCTCTCTCAGTTGGAAAGATCAAGTGAACGAGATCTCTCGTAAAGTGGTCAACTCGGTACTACGGTCCTTGTGTAGACTGAAATTTATTTCTCCTATTCAGCACTAAAATCGCGCTAGCACAGGCTCTCGTGTTTTCTATTTCTACGCCGACGTCTGTTTCTCTGACATTTATCAACTTCTTCTGAATAAGTTGGATCGTTTGCTAAACAGCTGTATCCGTTTTATCTTCGTCCACATTTCTCACTACAGAAGACAACTCAAATGGCTGCCTATCCGTGAGCGTTGGAACCTTAAAGTTTTCTGTATGCTGTCCAACATCCTTATGGATCCACGAACCCCAGGATACCTGAAATCTAGGTTTCAGTTTCTGTTAGCCTCTCATCACCGTGACCTTCGCTCCAGTAACAACCGCACTCTTCAAACCCCCGCACATCATTCTGGCTTGTTTCCAGTTCCTTTACTCTATGTGCTATCCGCCTTTGGAATGCTCTTCCATTTAATATACGTCGTGCTCATAGTAAAATGGTATTCAAAAGACTTGTGCGTGAGCACTATTTAAACTCTATCTAGATGTCACACTATCTGAGGTGTTGTATTTACTTATATAATTATGTATTTATATATCTATGAAAAATGTTTATTTATTTATTTTATATATTGAATCTTTGTTATGTAAGTCTGCGTATTTTATAATATTTATTTTTTCTATTTTTTTTTTTTCTTCTTCTTTATATTTATGAAGTTGGTTGTAAGTAGTTGTTTATTATTCATTAATGAAACTTTTTTGATTTATCGCCTTACCTAAGTCTACTACATTCTTACCGGTTGACTGGTAGAGAATGCCTTGTGGCGTTAAGTCCGCCTTTTTCAGATTTTTATGTGCAATTAAGATTAAATAAATAAATAGACCACTACCAATAAGATACCACTCTGCACAAATCAGGAGCAATCCCCACTTACTACCACGGTTTTTTCGATTCCCTGACCTCAGTTGAAATTCCTGATAGCAATACAAATGAAGAAGATCCTGAAGAATAATAAATATTAAGATTTCTAAAGTATGCTAAAATTGTTGTTTTTATAAATTGTATTATTTAATAAACCAAGAAATGATTACAATTATCTTAGCTTTATAATAAAATTCTGAATAAAACTAAATGATTCAATACCATACGACAAGTTACTAGAACATAATGGCGAACCATTCTTGTTTTCATTATTTGAGACACAATTTTGTGACGAATATCATTGTTATGTAATATAACAATACACACTATTTCGCAGAAATAACGAGAATAAAATGTAAGTGCATATTAGTAATTATTAACGATACACTTTTTGTAGTAAGTATTATTTATTTTCGAAATATCTTCTTTAAATATTATATGAAATATTACCTACTAACGCCCTAAAAGGTACAAAAATTAGCCTTCATTTGAGATATCACACTTGTATACCAAACACATAGACGATTTTTAATCTGTAAAAATATGTTTTTCATTTTTCCTCGACAATTGCATTTTTGCGATTGCCATTTTATTCGCCGGGGGCGGCGAATATGGTTCTTCTAATTGAAGAACTATTTCAAACCGAAGATTAGTCTCATAGGCTTGTATTGAAATAGGCCTATGTCCAGCAGTAGATGGGTAGTGATCGGGTTTATTATGATAGCTTTTAATTGTAGACAAAGCTAATTTATACAAACTTACCTGAACTAATAGCGCCTGGATGCAGATAAGGAAGAAAGTTGAGGAGGACATAGTTGTTTTGAATCGGCTAATGAACTCAGAATGATGTTTGAAAATTGGTACTACTGTCTATTTATACGAATATCTCGTTTTGTAACATGTAACTTTTATCATAATTGTGGTACAGTGCCATTGTTGTCGTAACGTATATTTTGTAAACTATTTAATTATATTTGTATCGTTGCAAAATTTTAATAAATATAGGTGAGCGACAATTTCACTACATATTTCGAAAAAATTAATCTGTTACAAACTATGTCACATTTAAAACTGTTTAAGTAATAAGGTCATACCAAGAGTGATATAGCACGTACTACTTACATTTATAAAAGCCTAATAACAATCCACAGCGAACACATTCTCATTTTGAAAAACAAGATGGCCTCTTCTACTGTTCTTCTCGTGGCTTCGGCTCTGATGGTCCAGGTAACGATTTGAAATTAATCTCATCACCATCAGCCTATAAACATCCCACTGCTGGGCACAGGCCTCCCAGGTGGATAATAGCACGTGGGGATATTGGGCCATAACCCACCATGCTGGCCCAATGCGGGTATTAACGACGGTCATCTTACGACAACCACCGGGACCAACTGCTTAACGTGCCTTCCGAAGCACGAAGCAATTGGATTAAAGCGATTACCTAGACCACAGAATACGTTATTATATACTGTCTCTACTGTCTGTCTGTCTGTCTGTCGTAAGTCAACTTGATGTTTCTCACTTTTTACAGGTTGCTTTTGGACAGTACATAGGGTCTGGAAGCTACGTGGCTGGCAACTCAGTTGTGGACAATGATATCTACTTGGGAAACACTGCCTTGAACTTGGGAAACTCACGCAGCGGCCTCAACTTAGGCAGCGGAGTCAACTTAGGCAGCGGCCTTAACTTAGGCAGCGGCCTTAACTTAGGCAGTGGCCTCAACACTGGCTTGATTGGCGGAAGTCTTGGTGGTAGCCTTGGCTTGATTGGAGGGGGTCTGAGCAGCAGTATCAATGGTCCAGTTTTCGCTCTTAATGACATCAGCATTGGCTCAAGCGGCCCTCTGCTGGTGACTTCTATCTCGCCCATCGGTCCCAGCGGCCTCGCCGTGGCGTCGGAGAACGTGATCGAGGGCAACCTGCTGGTGAGCGGCTCGCTGCCGTTCCTGAGCGCCGTGGCCTTCGAGGGCGCGCTGCCGTCGGCCGGCTCCGGCCTGGCTACCTGCGGCTGCGGCAGCGGCAGCGTCGGCATCATCAGCGAGGGTCTGCCGCAGACCTTGCCTGCCTTTGGCATCGGCTCTGGTATCGGTGGTATTTACTTCTAAGTTGATTTTATTATAATAAACGAATTTGACAGCACATTATTTTTTGTTAATTTGTACCTTTTGACGTATATCAAGTTATTAGCAAGCTCGGGGGTAGTAGTCATATAAGATCGAGATCAGCACTCGCTGGGTTAGTAGTGTTCTTTGGGTCAAACGCTGTAACCACAGTAACATATGGCTGGCCATTACATATTTTACTTATATACACAGATTCACGATTATTAGAGTCTGGCTAACGAAAATTGAACCAGGAAAAACGCGGCAAATTCAAACAAATCATGACTGGGTAACACAGGGTCACTCACCCAGCTGCAATTTTCTCAGAGAAATTTCAATTTGACATACGACATGACACCTCAGATAGACACACATAGAGACAAAGTGTTGCCAATCAAATAACTACGAGGTTCAGCTTTCGTTGGCCAGACTTTATCACCAAAGGGTTAGTCAGATACTAGGCGATGAAGACCACTGCTATAGTCCACGTTTTACCAAATTACGACTGCAAATGTGCTGTTGGATGTATGTAGTCTTTAGTCCGTTAGTCGCCCTATACGACAACCGAGTTAAGAGAGGGCTTGGTAGTATTCTTTTAGTGAGCCGCCACACACACAGCCAAAAAACTGGCAAAATGAGGGTTAGTGGGTTTTAACGACTGATATAAAACACGAAGTAATATTTCAATGTGTTTAACCATTCGGTGACCCAGCATTGTAAGAGTTGCTCAGCTTGCAAGATCGCATTGTTGAATGCACCATAGTGGTAATATCCCTATAACGTAGTACTTACTAAAGACCAGAGCGGACTATGACTGCAGCCCCATCTCGTTCGTTAAACGTCATTTACGGGCGGAAACGATCGAGCAGTGGGACTGCAGGTATAGAACCGAAGCCACAGCCGCGACCACCAAGGTATTTTTCCCTAATGGGGTGGAGGCATATAACACGGTGAGGAAGATGTCCATCGACCGGACTGCGTCGCAAGTTCTCACAGGCCACGGAGGATTCTGTGCATACCTGCACAGATTTAAGCGCAGGGACAGCCCCTATTGTGTCTGCGACCCGTCGATGGACGAGGACATTTTCCTCATATTACTCGATTGTCCAGTACACACACAAGCTAGGTACACTCTGCAACAGAAAATCGACACAAAACTAAGCAAAGATACCCTTAAGGAGATTATGAAAATATAAAAAGAGAGGATACTACTAATGGAATTTGCCCAGAATATCGTTTTAATTGTTAATGAAAGAAATAGGGACAATTAGAGCAAATAAATGTGATAGAATACGTAAGCAAGACCACATTGTGGCAGGATTAAAATAGGGAAAGAAGTAAAATGTAAGAAATTAATTAGATATAGTAAATATGTAAAATAGAAATAATAATACATACATGTATAATTAAAGAAAGGAAATGAATAAGAAAATAATATTAAGATGTTATAATATTAGATAATTAAGAAATGTAAAATATTAGAATTTAAGATAAAAGAAAATAATGTTGTTAAGTAAGAAATAAATGTATTAGAAAATAAGAAAAAATGTAAAATAATATAAGCAAAAAATGTAATATAGTATTACGAAATGTATGTAAAAAAATTAAAAGAGAAAAAAAAAGAAAAGAAAAGATAAAAGAAAGAAATAGAGTAGAGCTCTTAAAGCTTAAGTTCACTTAATCCCATAAAAAAGACAAAAAAAGAAAACGCAAAAAACTGAAATTTAAAAACGTGCCAAAAAGCGGGAGCAGCCAGCTAATAAAAAAAAACGTAGTACTTATACAATTAAAGATTATAACAAACTAGCGGTGCGCCCGCGAATTCGTCTGCGTGGACTCCGTACCCAGAAACCAATTTTCAGATTATTTTTTCATACAAACCTTTTTAGAGTTATATAGTTATAAGTAAGAGATTTGCCATATAGGTGCAGCCTTTCAGAAGTGATTTGGGAACAAGCATTCGTGGCAATTCGTACGTACATAAAATCACGAATATTATCCCCGAAGGGCTAGCCGAGACTAGGCAATAAGGACAGCAGCAGAAGCAGTCCTCTGCCATAGTCCACTTTGCAAAAGTGCTCAGCGTGGCAGGTGGTGAGCCCATCCCCCTGCGGGGGACCGCGGTCCCACGCAGGAAAGAAGCGGAGGGGGGGGGGGTCGAGGGAAACCTCCTCCCCCCCTAGGAGGGCCGCGGCCTAGTGTTGAGGAGCACTAGGCTGCATTGCACGAGCCCTCCTCCCGTTTGGGGAGCAGTCTGTATCTGCCAGACTGCTCCTTGTGGTGCGGGGGACCCAGGTCTGACTGGGTCCGCAGCGTGCGGCGTTTCGCGGGGCGTGTCGTACGGTACCGCGGCGCCACTTTACGCTCCAGGCGGCAGATGTCGGTTCTTTTACCAGGTCGGGCCCGTATGTCCTTACTCACCCGTTTCCCCCACGGGGGGGGCGGGTGGGGACATATGGGTTCCAGCCCTGGACAGTGCATGGGGTTCTCACCTTCCTCTCGAGGCCTCATGCCAGTGCAGAGAAGCATTTTCTCCGACTAAAACAAAGAAAAAAAAAGGTGGTGAGCCCATCGCCACTCTATGATGTTGGAAGTATGTGCAAACTTTTGTCCGTTAGTCGCCTTTTACCACACCCAAGGAAAGAGAGGTTGTGGTTGTACTCTTTCTCCGCTACGGTGATTTTTATTTATACCTACATAAGTATGTAGATATAAATAAAAATCACGAATGTATATAATGTATACGTAGGTAAGTACCTACGTATACATTATAAGTAGACAGGACGAATAGGCAAAACAACAGATATACTGAGATTGATTATTAATTTCAGCCGTAACGAAACACGCTTGCTAAATTGCTGAACACATCATTACAGCCAATGACATTATAAATAATTCATAGATTACACGCCAATCTATAAAGCCGAGCGCCATCTAGTATAGCTTTAATGAACTTAATACTTATTGTTGCCTTCTTTTCTTGAAAGATGGCGTTAGGTAGATCATCATCAACGTCAGTTTAAAACGCCCTGTTGCTAGGCACAGGGGCCTTAGTTTACCATCTGCTCTTAGGGCGTATTTTGATTGGTCGATAAGTCGGTTATTAGTCCGAATGCGGGGGAGGCCTTGCATTAGGACTAAAAGGTTTCATGGTTTACAACTGCCGATGGATTTTTAAACTGACTGATTCAGAAATAAAAAGAAGACATTTATGAATGTAAGTATAAAACTTTGGGCCCTGTGGTATGCCTTTCAAAAATCTTCCCGCACCCCGCATGCGGGCGCTAGCGACCAATGAAAATGCGCCCCTAGAGCAGTTTCACTTTAATTTTAATCTTACTATGCCATTAACCTTGTCCATTATTATTATGACGCTAGTATAACAATCTAGGTATTCTAGGACACTAAAAATATTTTTTCTGTTAACCAAAAAATCTTAATTAATGTATCTCTTATACATATTACATATTACATTCTACACCAACGTGCTTCGGAGGACATTTATTTAAGAAGTACCGGTGTTTGCCGTAAGATGGCGGTCGTAAAAACCCACCAACCCGCATTGGGTTAGCTTAATTTGGCGATGTTTTGGCTCGATCATTATGGGCATTTACGCCTTACGGTTTCTCATACAAACTTCTAAAAGTTTCTATTTCTATAGTGGATTTAAAATTGCAATATTTCAGCTATGTATGCACGTTCTGTTTACCTAAGTATGATCTGTGTAGAAACAGTGTATATGTTATAGGAATTTTATACATTACCTAGGTAAAGTATGTAATGGACTAAGTATGCTTATTATTTCATACATTGCCTGGACGCCCCAGGTATTCTATACATTGCGTAGGTATTGTATCGAATACCTGAATTATACAGATTGCCGGTAACATTATACAAACGTTGGAGAATCTATTATATAAAAAAATAACGCGTTTTTTAAAAATGTTTTCAACAAACTATTTAGATCTCTATTTGACAAGCTTTTATTTGACTTCCCCTGTTTGTTAGTATGTACTTATGTGTAGGACAAATCTTGCAACTGAATTTAAGACCAGGGGCCCAAGTCTGCTAATTTAAGAATGGCATAATTGAATCGCAATTGGATCGCATTGTAATTGTTTGACACATTTGGTATTCTCTTACTCATCTATGAATACCAAATGTGTCAAACAATTACAATGCGATACAATTGCGATACAATTGCGATTCAATTATGCCATTCGTAAATTAGCAGACTTGGGCCCCTGTTCTCCTCAACCGATTGAGCTGAAATTTGGTATACTTATGTAAGTACGATGACAATGCAATGTTATGGTACCATTGAGCTGGTCTGATTTTGGAGTCTGGAGGTGGCCATAGGAACTCCTAGACGAAACGGCAGAATCGCATCAAGTTTGGGTTCGTTGGATTTGTCTTTTCGAGCACTTTAGTGCTAGACGATGTCCAGGATCCTGATGATGGAGTCAGGAGGTGGCCATAGGAACTCCTAAACGAAGCGGCGAAACTTCATCGAGTTTGGTTTCGTTGGATTTGTCTTTTCAAGCATGATGTCCAGCGTCCTGATGATGGAGTCGAGAGGTGGCCATAGGAACTCCTAAACGAAACGGCGGAAACTCATCGAGTTTGGGTTCGTTGGATTTGTCTTTTCGAGCACTTTAGAGCTAGATGACTCTAAATCCAATACTAAAAATTAAAAAAAAAACCTTTTTAAAAAACAAGCTTTTATTTAAATGCGTTAAAAAGAAAAAAATAAACTTTTACTATCAACTTATAACGTCGTTACACAATTTATATGATATAAAAGTTTGTCGCGAGATTTACTTGTGTTAATTAATTAAAATAACTTGATGTGATTGATTAAAATTTTCAATCTAAGTATACTTAGTTAAATACGAGAACTTACATAATCTCGCGACAACCTTTTAAATAATATAAATTGTGTAACGACTTTATAAGTTGATAGTAAAAGTTTATTTTTATTCTTTTTAGCGCATTTAACTTAACTTCCTTGATGACACACATTCTCGTGTATTGAGATCATCGGAGAACTTGAAGTTGGAAATACCTACGCACTCCACCAGATTTTACGATAAGTAAGCCTTTTACCGTTCAAGCTGCCCGTCTGTGGAATGCATTGCCTACAGATATTAAGCTTGCCCAATCCTTGGACAGCTTTAAACGACTGGTTAGAGAACACTATCTGTCACTGTCAACGTCTTTATGATTTTAGTCTATTTAGATAGAAAACTTTATAAGTATTTATTTATGTAACTAAATATGTATGATATTGATAAACTTAAGCATGTTTATTGATTTTTATTTCTTTATCTAATTCAAATTTATTTAAATTGAAACACCATAACTGCCCTTTAAAATTTAACTTTCTTTCCAGTCCAACACGGTTGCCTTTAAGAAATTGCTTTTTAGCGAAAAGGCCGCCAATTGTATGTTACTTTGTGTTTGTCCTTTTGTTGTTAATTTAGTATACAATTTAGTATACAATAAAGAATATTTTATCGATCATTATTTTTATCTTTAAAGCTTGATTTTTTTAAAAGGTTTTTTATTTTTCACTTCAGCATGCTCAGTTTCAAATAAAATCGACCATTGGTTTTTAAAAATTTGAACGTGTATGTTTGTATGGAAAACCGAAATGAGTAAAACCCTTTTATGAACCTTACATATGTACAAAAAAAATTATTAAACAAAAATATTTATTTAATTTAAGAATGAAATCGGAGTTTTATTGTACTTAGGTAAGTACTAACGTAATTTGTAAGTTACTAACATAAATGGTTTTTTTTGTTATCTGAAATTAAATTAATTATTATACTATTAGAAATACTACTTAAACATTATTAAGTTAAACATTGTTTTGTCTTTTTTAGTAGTTAAGGCTGTACGGATCAGGCCAAACCCGATGACATGACGACCTTCGTGGTCGTTAAATATGTGAGGGATCGAGGTATTCCTCGAAGCGCTCCTATTTTAAAGCGCTCCCAACGAAGCGCCCCAAAACTATTCCTCGAAGCGCTCCTTTTAATAACTGCTAATAAAAGGAGTGCTTCGCAATAAAAAATATTGCCATTTTATTCCTCGAAGCGCTCCTACGTTGAAAAATAGGGAAGAGCATGAAGGAAACGTAATATAATTATGATATCGATGATCTTTTAAAACTCATTTGTGCATCATTACGAACACTCTAATGTGTTATGTATTTATACGATAAGGGATGGTAAGAAATAAAACGCAACATATACTCGTAATGTTTAATCACACTTTGCAGAAAAATCTACACAATAATTATTATATCGTTATTACTTTGCGTTGTGTTATCATACATATTGTTTTAGAAATGTATGTTTTAATATTTTTATAAATGACTTTAACGTTATGGTATTGAAAGTATGACACAACAAAGACAGCCCCTCTACTATGACGAGTTACTCCGGTCTGATCCAGTAATTGATCCCTTGCTGGATATTATTGTTATTTAATTCCGGTCTGATCCCTTGACCCACTCTCTTTGACAGTTAGGTACAGTCAAAATTAAAACAGTTGTCTAAGTAAGAATTATATTTATTTTTATTTATTGTGTGTGTTTACAATCATCACAGGCAATCAGGCATTTGGTCTTATTTTTTAGATAAACCTTAGTTCTAAAAATAATATTGATCATCTTTAAGCATTAGATAAAATCACAAGCAGTCATACATTGGGTTTTTTGATTTGGACAGATAGCATAATATACAGAATATAAAATTTCTTTTTCATACGAAAATTTATTCTAAGTGAAATTTGTAGATATCTATTTCATTTTTGTTATTTAAAATCCCAGTTACTCGTTTAATATTTGATTGTCTGTGATAATTATATTGTAAGTATAGTGGTTCAATTTTGGTTATTTATTTTATCAAGCGGACCCCTAATATTTGATTATTTAGAATTTTTTAGTTTAGTTAGGTTATTGTTTTTATTTCATTGTCCAAATAAAAATAACGAACATCTGATTGCATGTGATAACTATATCGTAAATATAGTGTTTTGATTTTGGTTCTAGTTATCGGATTAAACTGACTAAATTCTTAAATTACTTAGATTTTTTTTATTAGGTTATTATTTTTGTTTAACCCTTTCGAAGGCAATGGCAGCTATATTGCCACCAAATATTAAACCTTATACTCTTAAAATAAGGTTGAAAAGCAATGAAAAAATGTAACTGTACTGCCCGTGAAAGGGTTAATAATTGTCCAAATGAAAACACCAAATATGTGTGACTGTGATAATTATAGTAAATTTTGTTGTGTTCGTAATGATGCACAAATGAGTTTTAAAAGATCATCGATATCATAATTATTTTACGTTTCCTTCGTGCTCTTCTTTATTGTTCAACGTGGGAGCGCTTCGAGGAATAAAATTTCAATTTTTTTAATTGTGAAGCGCTCCTTTTATTAGCAGTTATTAAAAGGAGCGCTTCGAGGAATAGTTTTGGGGCGCTTTGTTGGGAGCGCTCCAAAATGGGAGCGCTTCGAGGAATACCTCGAGGATTCGATTCCCTTCATTTAATTTCAGACGTGATGTTGGAAACATTTGTTTCACAATAAAATTTTATTTTATATGTGTTGTGAAATGTTGTCCCACCCACTGCAGGGTTAATAAGGCATTCATCATTAAAATCAAGTCATCGCTACAATTGACGGGTATTTTCTCGTTTGCCAATAATGGGGGTTAGTGATCACAAACCCGGGCTGTCCATTGAAAAATACATAGGTAGGTACTTACTTATATACATATTATAATCACGTTAACCCGGAAGAGTTAGTCAGAGACTATAGCCAATGAGGACCGCAAAAGCAGTCCTCTACCATAGTTCACTTGTCACCTCACTCACTTGGCACATGTGCTCAGCGTGGAAAGTGGTGAGCCCATCGTCGCTCTATGATGTTGAATGTATGTGCAATTGTGCAGTCTTTAGTCCATTAGCCACCTTTTACGACACCCAAGTGAAGATAAGGTGTGGTAGTATTCTTTAAAATCCGAATTCTCTGTAAAATTCGAATTTGTAAAATACTTCGCCTGCCCTAGGAATTGAACCCTAGACCTTCAGTTACCGTTTTGAGCGCTTAAGCCACTTGACCGCCAAAGTGTTATAATTATAAATAATACAAAATACAAACACGAATTCAACTAAAGTTTTTTCATAAACAGAAATACTGCAATTTTTGCAAATAGATAGCAATATTGAATTGAGTGCCTACATAATCACTTATTAATACACGTAATTATTTCTCAACTCATTTGTAATTTGAACTTATCAGTAAAATCGTGTTTAAATGACATTACAATATCTGATCAACTTTGTCATCTTGTTATGTAATATTACTGAACAATTAATATATAAGGTCGGGACAATAATACTTTTATGTTTTTGGTCGTACACATTTAGATTACTAATCATGAAACCATACGTTTTGTTAAATTGTTTTACCATAATTTTAATTCAGGTAAGAGTACATCATAATAATAAACATACTATATTATTTATTATTATTATACTAATACAATTTCTACTGAAATACTAAGTAATTAATAATACATTTATATTTTTCCTAATACTCTTTCAATACTATTGTGCATGTCGAAAGAAATTAAATTCTACCTCAATTTATGTCTTTTTTTATATTTCCAGAATGCCTTCGCCCAAACAAATTACCTCGGCAACAATTTTGGATCAGTGAGTCTATCTAACAGCCAAGGCATCAACAGTTTAACCAACAACAACAACATTGCGGGCAACAGCGCAGTTTCCAACAGCATAAGTATAGGCAACAACAATTTGCCAAGCAACTTCGGCGGGTTGGCACTAAACAAAGTTGGCTTAATCAACGATGGACCAACAAATATCGTCGGCAACAGTGCTGTGTCAAACACCATTGGCATCAACAACTACGGTTTGGCATCAAACAACAACAACTACGGAAGTGTCAACTTGGCTGGCAGCAACGCAGCTCAACCAAACCTTATAAACTTGAGCAATTTCTCACCAAACAGAAACGAACAGAGATTGACCAACACATTGACAGGTAACAGTGTTGTATCGAACAACATAGACATTGGCAATTTGATTGGCGGCGGTGTTAACACCCAGAATTTGGGTAACACTGTCTCTTATAACGGTAATGCAGTTGCCAGTAACTTAGCTGGAAGTAACGTTATTGCCAGTAACTTTGCCGCCAACAATGTGCAGTTGGCAGGAGTTGGAAGCAATATCGGTGGTGTATCATTGGGTGGTATAGAGTTTGTCGATGCGTCAGTTGCCAATGCCTACCCTGAAGAGATGCAAGTGATTGGCTACGTAACATTTGAGGGTTACTTGCCTGTAGATGGTACGGTCAGCGTCGCCGGCAACGGTTGTGATTGCAGTAGTTAATTGATTAATAATTTATATCATGAAAATAAAAATTTTAAGTCATCATACTTTTTTTGTTTAAATTAATACACTCATACATAAATAGATTCACGACTATTATCCCTAAAGGGTTAGTAGGAGACTAAACAATGAGGAGCGCAGAAGCAGTGCACTGCCATAGTCCACGGCACACCTAATTATAACTGTGCTCAGCGTGATAGCTTTATACTGTTAGATGGATGTGCAGTCTTTAATCTGTTAGTCGCCTTTTACGGAACCTAAGAGAAAAGAGTGATTAGTAAAATTCTTGTAGGGAGTCGCTATACCACGCATGGCTAAGCGTGTCCCGTAGCGGTAAAAGAATACTACAACCCCCTCTCTTCCCTTGGGTGTCGTAAAAGGCGACTAACGGAAAGTGCTGCGGGGAATGTGAGTTTCCCTTTAAGTTGGCAGCTTTGTCCGGTTCTCATTGGACATTGGTGTTGACATCTCCGGTACTATAGTCTGGAGAACTAGTAGAGGCGGCCTCCTAGATGCCGTAGCCTCCGGTCCAGCCAGCCGCGTAGCACGTGGGAACTGGCTAGGCTCCCGGATGGGTTCCGAGAAGTGAGTGTGCTTACTACTCCGCGACCAAGGTTGACACTTGAGAGTTGATTTTAGAGTCGACGACCCGAGCAGTGCAACTGCGAGTTGTGCCCTTCGTGCAAAGAGAAGTGAGCGTGCTTGACAGCTTTGGTTACCTATCTGGACAATAGGCAGTGAACTACATTGTGTTTACGGGGAAACTCTCCCGAGACGCTAGTCTTATGAGTACCAAATGAAGAGCGCGCTTCGGTGGGCACTGATTTGGCGTCAAGACCTAACGCAGATGGTCTTCTGCGCGAGTAATTTACTGGCGCAGGGACGTCTGACACTTCTTGTATAACCTAACGGTTGGTCTCGAGGTGCCAATACAAATAAAACTTAGTGAATTAAGGAGAGGGGATTCACATATTACCAACAGCATAGAGTAGCGATGGGCTCACCACCTGTCAGCTGAGCACATGTGATGTGCAGTCGCTATTTGGTAAAAAGTGGACTATGCTAGAGAATAGTGGACTATAAAAAGAGAATTGGTTTTGCTGTCCTCATTGCCTAGTCTCTGACTAACCCTTCGGGGATAATAGTCGTTATTAAATGTATGTGTGTAAACCTTGATACTGTGATGTTATCTCACCAAACACCCTTTAAATCAACATGATAGGTTATGTGGGTCCTACTTTCCCATGTGCTGTAATCCATGTGGGAAGGCCTGTGATGGTTGTAGGCTGATGATGATACGTGGATAAGTGGACTATAGTAGAGGACAGCAAAAGCAGTCCTCTACTATAGTCCACTTTTCTTCAAATAGCGACTGTACATGTGCTTAGCGTGACAGGTGGTGAGCCCATCGCTGCTCTATACTGTTGGATTTAAGTGCAGTCTTTAGTCCGTTAATCGCCTTTTGCGACACCCGAGAGAAGAGAGAGTCTAGTAGTATTTTTTCACCGCTACGCGAAACTCGAGTTACGGCACCCGAGTTAAAAGAGGGGTTATGGTTGGTGTATTCATTTAATAGTGAGCCATGGCTCATGAGGATGTGGTTATGAGGAAGAGAATGAGGAAGAGGAATTGTATAGCACTAAGAAAGAGGATGCGGATGAGGATGCGGAAAATTTATTTATGAGTAAGAGAATGCGGATGAGTAAGAGGAAGAAAAAATAAGTGTGATGAAACAGGCGCATTATTAAGTGTATTTCATCACACTCTCCGTTTTTCTTCTAGTTATTAATGAAAACAAAGTACTGTTACTTGACTGTTACGTAGTGTTTTATTTATTTGTTGCCGGCCGGAGACTTCGCGCGCAATTTCAATACCTCCTTAATTCCTCTTAATTTTTGAGGAAGCGATAGCGGAAGAGGAATTATTAACTTTCATTTACTGGGGAAGCGATAGCGGTAGGGGAACTGTAATAATTGCGGAACATCCGCAACATGTGGCAGCGGAAGAGGAATCATCATCAACCCTACTAAGAACAGAGAGTTGCACTGAAAAAACATTCTCGTACAGATAACCAGAACCTGATTTTTCGTACAATACTGTTTTGCTGTATATGTGACGACAAAACTGTTTGTTACCGTTACCATTCTATTCTCGTTAAATTTTAAATGTAAATATGTATAATGAAACACACTGTACCTACACGATCCGAAATGTTAACCTTACAATTTTATTAGTACTATCTATTGAGTGTATTATTAATAAATAATAGATATAGGGTTGCATGTACAGATCATTTCCTAGTATTATAATATAGTTATATTATATTAATATAAATATACCTACTTTCTTGTAGTGTATTGTAGTAAATCTTTTTTTCCGTGTGAGTGGAAGTTTGTAAATGTGCAAACGTTACTATCGCGTTTGAGTTAAGTTTTGACAGATAGATCTTAATGCTAAGTACATAAGATCGAGAATCAAAACTCTTAACTCAAACGCGATAGTAACGTTTGCACATTTCCAACTTACAATCAGCGTTCTGCACATATATCCAAAAGCATAGAGTGACGATGTGCTCACCACTATCACGCTGAGCACAAGTGAAAAACAATAATAATAAATATTTACTTACTGATGAATTTGATGGTCTATGCATTTTTAATCTTCGGGACGCGTGTTTACATTATAAGTCAATTGTCATCAAATGTCGAGTCATATTATATAACATGCTAGCTCGACAAATAACTAATTACTAGTTTAATTCAATTCTAGTAAAAATATTCGTCATCACATCATTATTCAGCCTACAGGTAAACATATAATCACGACTGTTATCCCTGAAGGGTTAGTAAGAGAGTAGGCAATGAGGACAGCAAAAGCAGCCCTCTGCCATAGTCCACTTTTCACCAAATAGCGCCTGCATATGTGCTCAGCATGACAGGTGATAAGCTCATCGCCGCTCTGTGCAGTTGGATGTATGTGCAGTCTTTAGTTTGTTAGTCGCCTTTTACGACACCTAAGGGGAGAGAGGGGGTGGTAGATTCTTTCACCACTACGCGTCACTATTATTATTTTAATTCTAGTAACAATATTCGTCATCACATCAGCCTGTAGGTGAACATCCCACTTTTTTATAATAGTACCAAGTCATGTGGTACAGCGCCTCACCAAAATAATACCAACCCTTCTCACCACCTATTAGGCTGAGCACGTGTGCAGTTGTAATTTGGTGAAACGTGGACAGTGGCAGTGGACTGCTTTTTGGTCCTCATTGCTAATAAATAGTTGTTACTATTGTATGTACTTATGTATACTAATAATAAAATGTAAGTACCATACATAATAACAAACATCAAAAACGATTAATAATTAATTATTTAGCCGTGTCTCGTAGCAGCTCTTTTATATAATATTACCATCCCCTCTTTTCCCTTGGGTGTCGTAAGACCCCGAAGCGACTAACGGACTAATGCACATACATCCAACAGCATAGAGAGGCGATGGGCTCACCACCAGTGTTGCCAACGGTTAAGCTTGCTACCCACCAGATTCGACTTTTGAAACCACCAGACATTACCAAATTTTTGTACCAAAAAAATTACTGAGTGGTTGAGTGATTTCGCCTACTGAAAATTAAATTCTTTTTAATCCACTAGAAAAACCACCAGCCACTAAAAGCAATATTTCACTATTAAGAGAGGGGTTGAAACCACCAGTTTTAGTGGGAAATCCACTAAGTTGGCAACACTGCTCTCCACGCTGAGCACATGTGTGCAGTTGTAACTTGGTGAAACGTGAACTATGGCAGCGTACTGCTACTGCGGTCCTCATTGCCTAGTCTCTGAATAACCCTTTGGGGATAATAGTCGGGAATCTTTGTATGTATGTATTGAATACAATTTACTAGTATACTTATGTTAAGTACTACTAGCGATCCGCCCCGGCTTTGCACGGGTTACTACCCGTACCCGTACCTAAAAAAATATAGCCTATAGCCTTCCTCGGTAAATGGGCTATCTAACACTGAAATAATTTTTAAATCGGACCAGTAGTTTCTGAGATTAGCGCGTTCAAGCAAACAAACCCTTCAACTTTATAATATTAGTATAGATAAGTAGTATAGATAACATATATTGTTATGTACTTACACGAAATTGTGTAAAGGGGTTTGGGTAACTTTGTATGGACTAGTGGCGTCATATTTTTTTCAGCGGCCACCAATAATTTTAATATTACTTTGTTGAGCTGTGTTAAGCATACATATGTATATGTTCAATTGACTGATGTTCAATTGAATTTGATTGACGACCTCCTTGGTCGAGTGGTTTGTACACCGGTTTGCATGGTGTCGCCATCTCTGAGGTCCCAGGTTCGATCACCGGTCGGGTCAATTTAGAAACTATTGTTTTTCTAAATTGTCTCGGGTCTGGGTGTTTTCTATGTATATATTTATTAAGTATGTATTTAAGTATTTTAAGTATGTTTATCCGTTATCTAGTCTATTAAACGAGTTTCATAACGAAGCTTCTCTTGGGCTAGATAATTGGTGTGAGTGTAAGAAAAATTTATTTATTTATTGATATAGTTTTGTCTGAGATATTACAATTTGAAGATTTCAAAAATGTTCAATATAGGTAAATATTTCAAATATTAACTTGAATTTAACCCTTTGCGTGCCAGCTCGTTATTATGACTTTAGAAGATTGATTTTACAGATTGACTTTACCGTTTTACGAGCGTCTGTCAATGTGACGTCAATATTACGTCTTGGGAAATAATAAAAACATATTACTACACTTTATTGAATTTTATTACACAATAATTAAAATAAAAATTGAGAACGAAATACTTAGGCGAAGAGAATTAAAATGTTTTAATAAATATAAATAAATAAATAAAAACTTATTTTATTTTATTTATTATCTAAAAAAGCTACAAAACAAATAACCATAAATACAAATAAAATACTTATACAATTTACACAAGTTCAAAACTAAATTGTTATCTTAAACTATGTAGCCTTATCATGGCTTTAAGGTTTTACAATAACATACTGTAAGTACTTATAATTTAAACAATTCAATGAATTAATAATAATGTGTTTTCCACTAAAACAATTCAAAACCAAATTAAAAAAGTTATTAGGTTTACATTATTTGAAAAGAGTCTTAAATATAAAACGTGCAAAAATACCACTGCTGCTCATAACATCCAAAAAATTATTTTTAGCTTCGAGCTCGTTATACAGTCGACACATACGGATTATGGGGTTATAATAAGAGGTTATGTTATTCCTGTATACTTGCAGCGAGAAGATGTTCGGATAACGAGCTCTCTAATGTGTATTAAAATTAATTAAGGAGAGCAGCTTAGCAATTATTTATTGCAATACCAAAAAATAATACATAAGTAACATATATTTACAAGTAACACAATTCGCAGGTAACACATACAAACAAACTTAAACTATATTATTATTACTTGCTGCTACTTTATTAAAAAAAATATATTAATGCATTATCCGGAGGGCAAAAGGGGATTAGGAGAGTAAACATTTTTTTATTCGTAAGTAAGAATAATCGTAAGTATCTTAAAATAGTGCCGGCGGAGTCAGATTATATTGATATCTGCCCCTTTCCATGTACCATATAACAGACATTACATGCGTATTATGTATTCTATGACAGCAGCCTAAGGTCCGTTTCCCAATAATACATGAGCAATAGTGCCCCAATATTGCATTTAGCCCTTGTGTAGCTCTTTCTACGAGAATATATACACGTAATATAATATAATAAAATCGTCTATTTTAATCCGCAATACAAAGCCAAATATCTCCGTTCCGATTTTAGAGAAATGTGTCCATTATAGCTTTTTACCGCATTATTTTGTTCTTTCATAATATCGAAGTTTCATTGCTGGCCGCCTAGCTTCAAAACGACGCCAACTTTACCCAAACCCCTTTACTTATTTTTAAGTCACTGTACTATGCGCTAAATTAGTTAAATACATTAAAAGAACATAATGTAAGTTAGCCTGATCATTGCACAAGGTCATAGCCTTGTTGAAATTTGAAACAAATTCTTTAAACAATAACAAACAATACATAAATCTAATGACTCCTAAAAACATATTTTTTCGACAACTTTCTTAATTTTACGCATGAAACAATAATTCTTACATGAAAATATTTGTATTGATATTCAGCAGGGTACCCCTTCTTTGAAAAATAAATTTTAATTTTTAACACAAGCGCGTGACGGTTTTGCACATTTCGCAGAATAAAAACATTGCTCTAATTAAATTTCTAGGTCTGAAACTTCAAAGCAGAATTGTTCTAATTATAAATATCAATATGATTGATTTTGCTTTGGTCAGAGATGTCAGTTTTTGCGATCGCGCGGCACCCCCATAATATATTTGAATAAATTATTTTTGACTTTGTTTATGACAATTAATAAATACTTAATTGTAATTTGAAAATGCTATCAACCTATAAGAAACATGTGTAAAACGTCTCTTAACTCTGCATAAATTAAAACTATGTTTGGAATAAGCACGGGTGTAAAATAAAACGTCTCATCTCTGCACATATTAAAACTATATTTAGAATAAATACACACGACATTTTAACAACCAAAAATAAATTGTTAAAATCATTGACCACCACATCCACAGCTGGCAATGCCGTAACCACTTGAAGGCAGTTGGCCATTGACAGCTACTGTAGAATAGAATGGCAGTTGACCATTGACACCAACCAAACCACCTACTTCTAAAGCATCAGCTAATATCTGGATACCGCAAGGCAGGTTGCCAAAAAACTGAGCAGCAGAGTTGCCAAGCGCAAAGCTGCCAGTGTTGATGTTGAAGCCATTCGCCAAGTTGATTGGCACGTTGGCCGCCACCCAATTCTGGTTGTTACCGATACCGTAACCGTTGGCGTTGGTTGTAACAATGTTGCCGCCCGCCAGGTTGGTTGGTATTAAGTTTGCGCCTACATTGGCTGTCACTAGATTTGTGCCCAAATTGTTGGACACAAGGTTTGTGCCAGCATTGCTCAAATAGTTTGCGCTTGCCAAATTGCTGGTCACGTAGTTTGTGTTGGCGTTTGTTACCACGCCAGCAGTTGGCACGTTTCTGGCTAACTGCAGGTTGGAGTTCGAAACGACGCCGACGTTTTGTAACCCATTCAGAGCATTGTTCTGTAAGCTATACCCATTGTTCTGGACTGTCACAGTTCTGGGATTTGTGTTGATATTTTGATAGGTAGGGCTGTTTTGAATGCCGTATGACAGCACTTGGGCGGTGGATAGCTGAAAATAATAAAAAATACTCATATTTTACTTTTACTTGAATCTTCTTAACGAGCAGCGGTGGCATTTCTAAATGTCTTTCATTGCGTGGCACTAAGGATTTACATATTTTTTAAAACTATCAATACATATCGAAAATGTATCCGGAAATCGAACCATTCTAGGAACCTGGCAGCATTACTATCAACTTGCCAAAGCGAGACTGTATATGCACTTGAGCACTTTATCGTGTAAGTAGAAAACGTTGACTTTTCCAAGGGTAGATTACACTCAGGACAGCAGGTTCGAATCCAGATCATGGAAAAAACATAAAAAATGGAAACAATTATCATATGCAGAATGAGGCCATGGGTTCGATTTCCACTTGAGGTACTATTTTTTTCATCGTTTCGATATATTAAAATTCAACTATTTTCGTATTAAATTAATATAAACATTAAAAATTAGTACATGTGTAGGATATACCAACCTGTATAAACAAGCTCGCTGATACCAATACAAGATACTTCATCTTGGATATTACAGGATTAATAGTTGTAAGTTTCACCTAACATAAACTCTTATATACTTAGTTTACATACTTTCAACATAATATTTAGTAACCATAATGATACGTGACAATCGTGATTTAATCGATATGAAACAGATTGTTTAAAATTTGTTGCATAATATTGGTAATCAGTTCATATGGCTTTGCATATTTCATTACCTATTTCCTTCGATTAACAATACCAACTAGATAACGTGTCACGTACAAAATCGCAAAGCTAAATTCTGTCCACGTGAATAAATACATTTTCAAAGCAATAAATTACTCCTGTCACTTAAAAAATAAAAGACGTCAATAACATTTAGTGATGAAATCAAGCGTATGGGTTATAAAGTACTTTTTCCTGTTATGCCTTGCGAGAAAATAAGAGCTCACTTCTCAAGTGCGCCTTTATTTACCGAGACATATTTTTAGCGCCGACCTGACATCTTGTTATATTGTTGATCGAAGCTTATTTCAATAAAACTTCAAATATAGAGAGATAGATACATTCTTTATTGCACATTATAAGTAAGACAGTTTTACACATAACTGACCTACACAATTACTTAGCGTGATCATAATGAGATCATTATTATCTGACTGATAATAATGATCTCATTACAATAAATATTCCCTTAACTAAATTACCTACTTACAATTTTATTAGTACCTACCTGTTGATGTATACCATGATATTTAACGTACCCACCCTGTAACAAATAAAGACTAGTACCCTAGTACTATTACTTATTCTGTGCTAGTAGCATTCGAAAGAAGTTTAAAATACAACATTATAAAGACAGTTTTACTCATAACTGATCTACACAATTGCTCAGCGTGATCATAATGAGATCATTATTATCCGGCTGATAATAATTGATCTCATTACAATACATATTCCCTAAACTAAATTACCTACTTACAATTAGTACCTGTTGATTTATACTATAATACTTAACGTACCCACCTTGTAACAAATTAAAACTAGTACCATTCGAAAGAAGTTTAAAATACATCATTATAAAAATAAAAAATCATCCTTTTGGTCGCCTCTTAACATGGTCAACTGTGTTTATAAATTGTCTCCACAAAATAAATAGTTTAAGTGTTAATAACGCTATATATCCTTCTTATCTAATTAAAATAGTGTAGTTTAGTGTTCCGTCCATCAAATAATTATAACAGTTACATCGAATACAGTGTGATCAACAAGAATTGAATCATAAATGTTATAACCTGAGTAGAAGCCGGCACGGTCGCCATTACGTTCATCGCGCAGAGTTCCACATTAGCCCAGGCGAATCTCACGGTTACGCGCAGCATGTAAGTACCAAAATCGTGCGCGCTCCTCGACTCGTGACGTCTGCCGCGTTCTCGCGCATGCGCAGTGCAATACACCAAAGATTAAGCAACACAGACAGGCAACTCGCTTATAACACCGCTGAGAGGTTATTGTGTACTTAATTTATAACTACTGTATAATGAAGTGCTACGGTTGCCTAAAACATACAAACGAGCTAAAATCTATAAAATGCACTTCGGATGCGTGTAACAAAACTTTTTGCGACTTATGTATCAAGCTTGATTGCATCCCTAAAGAGCGTCATAATGTTTGGAAATGTCCTGACTGTTGTGCAATGGCTCGAAAAGGTGGAAATAATAGCTCGACTCCAGTTCGACTCACTACTGACGCCCAAAACGTTACTTTGAGGAAAAAGTCTGGGCCTCCATCATCTACTGATACTGCTTGCTCGGAAATAAAAGAGCTCACGGACGAACTCCGTCTTCTCACCAAGGAAATATCCTCGTTAAAGCAACGATTGGAGGTAGCCACTGATTCTCTTACGCGTTGCCACGATCGCCTAGATGAACTGGATGGTATCGTTGCTACAAACGAGTCTCGACTACAAGCTGTGGAGGAGAGTACCAAGGAAGTTCAGGTTCTAAGGTCAACAGTCACTCAACTGCAAAAGGAGTTAAACTCCCAAGCTCAAGCACATCTTAATAACGAGATTGAAATTTTCGGAATCCCAGAAACTCAAAACGAAAACTTGGATCACTGTTTTCTTTTAGTATCTCGTAAATTGGGTGTTAATCTAGAGGACGTGGACATAGATTGGGTCTCCCGTGTCGGCCCTCGCAAATCAGCAACACCCAGCAGTGACAGCGCTCCGCGACCTATTGTGGCACGTCTGCTGCGTAAATCGAAACGCGATCATGTTCTTCGAGCATCGAAAGCCAGAAGAACCTTGACCAGTGCCGATTTTGAGATCCCTGGTCCTGCTTGTAAAGTTTACTTTAACGAACGATTAACTAAGGAGAACCGACTTTTATTTCGTGATGCTCGTGCAAAAGCTAAGTCAAATGGATATGCTTTCTGTTGGTGCTCCCAAGGCTCAATTTATGTACGCCAGAGGGAAGGGAAAAAAGCAATGCAGATTTCCTCCCGTGAAGATCTCAAGAGTATTATTGGAAGAATCCAAGAAGAAGTTACAAGAACCGAAGACGAACAGAATATATAGGACAGCGTTTTGTAAGCTTGCTTACCACAACTTAATAATAATTGTTGGTAAATTAACACTATGCGTTGAAACAACCGGGTGTTCAATTTTTGTTATTTTTATAGTTTTATTAATTTTAATTGTCTTTTTAAACCACATAATATGTTATATTTTTATTTTTATTTTATTTCGTCTTTTTATATATATAATAATAAAAATACGACAGCTCTTAAATTCAATATTCATACAAAAAGTATATTTTTACAAAATCCGCGCTAAACTATTAGTTGCACTTACTTCTTTTCTAATCAAGAGACGCACACTCACCTTAATAATTTATCACTGCACCTTAATTCAAAAATATAAAAGAGATTATAGAACATTTAATAACTGACTTAGACTCTTTGGATATTGTGTGTCTCGACGTAGATGAACCGGAGAAATGTGCAACTTTTTTATCAGACAAAAAATTTAAAGTTATAACTTTAAATATCAGGAGCCTAAATAAAAACTTTGATACGTTTTTAACTACGTTAACTCGACTCAATCTAAAATACGATGTAATTGTTCTAACTGAATGCTGGATTACTGAATCTACCATTATTCCGAAGATTCCGCACTACTCAGAATACGCAACAAGTAAAATTATAAATCACAGCGGCGGAGTAGTAATCTACGTCAGGGATATCTGGAGTGCTGCAGTGTCAGAGCCGAACATAGATAATGCAAATTGCTTGCAGGTTGACATATCACAAGTAGCTACGATTCTAGGCATTTATCGATCACCTTCATTCACTAATACTGATAAGTTTTTATCGTCACTTGATTGTATACTGTCGTCATGCAAATACGAGAACAACCTTTTCTTAGTCGGCGATATTAATATTGATATAATTTCAACCACTGATACTGGGTCTGGTCAAGATTATCTCTGCCTATTAGCTGAACATGACTTGAAACCGGCAATAACTATCCCTACTAGGAAAATGGCTTGCCTCGATCACATATATGTAAAATCTTCGCTGTCCCTGATTGGTTTAGTTTGCTCCTCAGACATAACTGACCATGATTTAGTGATGGCAGGAATGTCTCTTGCCAAGTCAAAATTATGTAAGCCTTGTGTAAATACCACAAAAAGAGATATAGAGGCTATGATAAAAGAGCTTAAAACTATTAATTGGCAAAAACTTTTCAAATGTGAAGACGCTAACGTTTTAGTAGACATTTTCACCTCAACTATTAACACAATTTTGATCAACCATACACAAACTTCGCTAAAGAAACGGTCTCAACGTATATTGAAACCCTGGATTACTCCGGGTTTAATCAGATGCATGCGACATAGAGACCGTTTACACATTTTATCCAGACGTAACCCAGAAAATCAGCTGACGCGACTAGTGTACACACGTTACCGAAACTTCTGCAACCGTCTTTTACGAAACCTAAAACATCAGTATCAATCTAAAGAACTGGATGAAAATAAAAATAATCCAAAGAAGTTGTGGAAATCCATCAAAAATATTTGTTATCTTTCAACCGATAAAAAAGAACCCCGAGAACTTCTTACTATTGATGGTTCAGTTAATTCAGCAGAATCTTTAAATGTCTGTAACTCCCACTTCTCAACAATAGGTAAAAAACTTGCTGATAGTATACTTACTGGTCTCAACGCTACCCAAGAAAGCTTAGCCGCTAATACCAAGTGTAAAAAACATCTACTTAACTCTTTCTTTATGGAGCCTACCGACGTTTCTGAAGTTAATGCTCTTATAAATGACCTACACATTGACAAAGCCCCGGGCATAGACAGCTTAACCAATCTTTTGCTAAAACATTTAAAAGAATTTGTTGTTGAACCTCTGACCTTAATTTTTAATACAAGTTTAGCCACAGGAATTTTTCCAGACGCCTTGAAAATAGCTTCTGTTATTCCCATTTACAAAGCAGGCTCCCGTGATTCACCTGACAATTATCGCCCCATATCACTTTTGAATATATTCGCCAAGCTCCTTGAAAAGATTGTCAACAAGCGCCTTATTAAATACATTGAACCTCATTGCCTTTTATCAGATAATCAATTCGGTTTTCGTCAAAAGAAGTCGACTGATGGGGCAGTTTCTCTTGTGGTTAATACAACGGCTGAACATCTTGACCGTAACGATAAATGCATTGGTGTATTCTTAGATCTTGCCAAGGCGTTTGATACTGTTTCCGCCCCGATACTTCTAAAGAAACTAGAACACTTGGGTATCCGTGGCATCTCCCTTGCATGGTTCGAAAGCTATCTGCAGGGGCGTCAACAATGTGTTAGCGTTGGCGGCTTTTCCAGTGTACTTAATTCTGTTGATTATGGCGTGCCTCAAGGAAGTATTCTCGGCCCAACTCTTTTTATTATTTATATGAATGGTATCCACGACCTTAGCCTCAGACATGCTGACATAATATGTTATGCTGATGATACGTCAATTTTATTTCACGGTGCTTCTTGGGAAGAAACTCTAACATGCGCCGAAGAAGGAATGTCAATAGTAAGTAAATGGCTTCAAAGAAATCTTTTAACAATAAATCCCAATAAATCTAAATTCATCTGTTTTCATAAAACACTAGCCTCAGTTAGTATCCCTTCCAATCCACATTTGCCAGGATGCCACTTTCTGTAACTGCCATCATATTCAAAGGTGTGATCAAATAAGATACCTTGGTGTTATTCTGGACGAAAATCTAAATTTTAAGGCCCATGTTAGTAATTTGTCAGGGAGGGTTCGCAAAACCATTCATATAATGAGGAGACTCCGTAACGTAGCAAACTTCAAACTGCTCAGATCTGTCTATCGGGCTTTATGTGAATCTCTCATTTCTTACTGCATAATGAGCTGGGGTGGTTGCTCAAAGAGTACAATGATTACAATTGAAAGAGCCCAAAGATCAGTTTTAAAAACAATGTTGTTTAAACCATACAGGTATCCAACGGTAGATTTGTATAAGGACAGTACAGTCTTAACCGTTCGACAGTTATTTGTTCTAAAATCAACTATTTTTACTCATAAAATAACTCTTCAATCAGAAAACTACAGCCAATTGCTATTGAAGAGAATATTTAAAGTACCAGTTCACCCAGTTAATACCTCTTTCGCCCAACGTTTTCCTCCTTTTATTAAAACGATTTACAACAAAGTTGTTTCTTTTTGTAATATTAAATCTGCTTCAGTTTATGACGCCAAAAGAGTCGTAGCAAAATGGCTCTCAACTCTTACTTACGATTCCACAGAAAAATTATTTGTAAAGCTGTCATAATTCCAAATTACTAAATTTATTTTTATTTTATATAAATTTCAAAAACTAATACTTTATTTGATATATATCATTTTTATTTTATTAATATATTATATACATATTCATTAATATTCATATTATTTTTTTTGTATGTTGGGTTTATATAATATAACTTAATAAACTTAATTGTATGTAACTTAAGGATAAGATGAGGCTATTCTTCTTGTTAAACGTACAGGCATCAACGTAACAAAATTTTTTTTAGTGTTGATGTCACAGACCCCTCAAACTCCAAGCGGTCGCATGAGACCGCACCTACAAAAACACACTTGACTTTGTACCGTGTTTTCATAGACTTACAGACTACTTTAGTATGAACAAGTTTGGTTATTTCGGTTCTGTGGTTCATCTTATGTATTGTTATCGCACAATATCGCATAATCTATGCTCCGTTCTGTCTAATTTGACGTTGACAGTTACTGTCAAAAAGTGTCAAAAAAATCCAAGAGTGAGTGGTTAAACTGCTGATATATCTTTACGACAAAGTAGGATGTAATTTGCTATAAGGTATACTGTATAATCTTGTATTATCCTATTTTTGTTGAAATAAACATTTTTCATTCATTTTTTCATTTTCATTACATAATTATATAAAAATAAAACTACCACCCCCTTTATTCCCTTGGGTGTCGTAAAAGGCGTCTAACGTACTCAAGACTGCACATAGTACATCCAACTGCATATAGCGGCGAAGCGGCGATGTCTCCCCACCTAGCTGTCACGCTGAGCACATGTGCAATCGCTATTTAGTGAAAAGTGGACTATGGTAGAGTCTCCGACTTTCTCTTCGGAGATAATAGACGTTAGACGTGATTATATGTATGTATGTATGTAGTCTAAAATGCTGAGAGGTGGGATCGAGTTCAATACAAATTAATCTAAGTACATCTTATTTTTATTAAAATAGATATTTCCCAGAGCCATTCTGTAAATATCTAAAGTAATTGATGACATCATCCTTGCTCAATCCACTATCTTGTCTGTTAATATTCAATTGTGGTAGCACATTCTTTTGCTGTTGTCTTCTCATTAATAGATCTAAGACTGTTGGTTTGTCCACTTGGTTTTCCTGTAAGAAAAATATGTATAAATTAAATAACAATAAAGCTTTTCAGAGTGGACAAGGATAGCGAAAGATAGGAAAGAATGGAGTAGGCTAGAGGAGGCCTTTGCCAAAAAAGGCAAACATATATTTATTTTTACGAAAAAACGGGATTTTTACCTCAGATTTTTAGCGCAGTTGCATGCACCATGATCACGGAGTAACTGAGCAGCAGTTACTCAGCAGTTACTCCGTGATCATGGTGCATACAACTGCGCCGAAATATCGGGGAAACAGACATGGTAAAAATCCCGTTTTTTCATAAAAATAATTGTAGTGACCATGAAAGTTTAAAATGTTAAAACATATATTTATTACTGAATTGTTATTTTAAAAATGTACTTGCAAACTTTACCTGAATAAAGGCTTTATTAATATTATTATGGCTTTTCAAGTCAAAAATCCTTTATTAAAAACTTTTGTAAAAGTGCTTTTGAATCGTCTAACATTTTTGTTGCCTTATATCCTTTTAAGACTTCTTTATCTAATGTCCCCCTAACTACCACGCTGAGCACATGTGCAGTTGTTAGTTTGTTAAACGTTGACTGTGGCAGGCTTTTGTGCTCCTCAATGCCTAGTCTCTGACTAATCCTTTGGGGATAGTAGTCGTGATCTTAGTATGCATTCTGAGGCCTATTACATCTCGAATGTGATTTTTGCGTAAAATGCCCATTTTTTATTTTGTAGTAATTTTGCAGTTTATTTATCGTTTTCATCGAAATAGCATAATAAATTTGTGCATAATATTACAAATCTCCATTCTGTGAGCATAAGTTGGATTCGGACGGCCGGCGCATCGCATTTTGTAGTAATTTTGTATTTGTATTTATCGTTTTTATCGAAATAGGATAATAAATTTATTATACAATCTTTATTCCTCATGAAGTAACAATTACTGACGTATAAATTTTGCTCAATAATGCGGCTGGTCCATTGAAGAACCTAGTAAGTGCAGCGGAGTAAATTTTACAGTAGAGCGAAAAAACACATTCTCATTTGCCTGATGCTGATGCTTAAAGATTTGGATAACTTTCGACGTTTATATTGAAGATTAGTAATTGAACTATATTTTATGGAATGAAAAAATGTATTTACTTATAAGTTGCAAGTTTTATGCCCCTTACTAATACTATAAAATAATTTGTTAGCATAATTAGCTCGTTAAAACCAAAATCAAAACCTAGTATGAGTACTTCCTAGGTTTTAATATGGTTATTGGGTGTCTGCTACCAGCTCGAAATCCATTTTAAACATAGTAAGTATAAAGGATAATTAAGCTAACAACAAAATTTACATACTTAGACGTTTTAATAAAAATAAACAACAACAAATTAGCAGAAAAAAATCATCAGTTACTATTCCTCTGAAGTACGTTGCTGGGTGGACAAAAGATCCAATAAGCTATCATTGACTGGTAGGCTATACCTACCAGAAATTTTATCTTGTTTTGGGCATCAAAAATCTAAAACTATAAGTACATCATAAAAATAATTAAAAATCTGTTAAGCTTGTGCCAATGAAGCACTTTCATACGATACCCCATATGACACAGTTAATTTAATTCAAAATTTGAAATGAAATTAAAAATAATTTGAATGCCGTTTCTGGCATAAAGACCCAGTTTTTTTAATGATTTAATTACAAATGTCTATACATTTGTATAGTATGTATTTGTTGTTTATAAATTTTTCCCTATATGTTTGTAGTATAAGACGTACTATAAGACGGTAATACCATAGGTAAACGGAAAATACCCTATAAATTTGATTCCCTTGAAAGTGTCGAAATACCTATTCGTTTTTTTTGGCATAAAGACTTTTTAAAGGCATAAAGGTTTTTTAATGATTTAATTACAAATGTATAGATTTCAGATTTATCCCTATACCTACCTGTAGTATAAGACAGTAATGCTTGCCAAATTTCATAGTTCTAGGTCAACGGAAGATACCCTATAACTTTTGATTCCCTTGAGAGTGTCGAAATATGCGTTTTTTGCGGTATAAACGGCTGTATCTTTTTTTTACGTTAACTTAGGAGTTTGATTTTTTTACAGCTTCAAGAGACTGTAGACCTAAGTATATCGTTTTAATTTCAGCGCGATACCTCCACGCGTTCCCGAGATAAAGGGTCTTGACAGACAGACAGATGGACAACAAAGTGATCCCATAAGGGTTCCTTTTTTTCCTTTTGAGGTACGAAAACCTAAAAAATGGTAAATGATAATTTGATTTTAATTTTAATATTTGATTTGACCAATAAAATTGTAACTGCCGACTTATTTATTACCAAGTAATAATTTAGTACCTACCTAATGTAACGGAAACTGGCAAAAATTGCGACACGACCTTTCGAATGTCGACAACCTCCTTAGTCGAGTGGTTGGTACACCGGTTTTTATGGTGTCGCCATCTCTGAGGTCCCGGGTTTGATCCCCGGTCGGGTCTATTTAGAAATAATTGTTTTCTAAATTGTCTCGGGTCTGGGTGTTTTCTATGTATAATAAGTATGTATTTACGTATTTTAAGTATGTTTATCCGTTGTCGAGTAATTATTTAACGAGTTTCATAACGAAGCTTCTCTTGGGCTAGACAATTGGTGTAATTGTAGGAAAGTTTATTTATTTTATTTTAATGAAGCGCTGGCGCGGTACTATATTAAATTAAATAAAAAATTAAAATTCGTTTATTTATAAACACAAGTCACTAACAGTAGTGGGGTGAATCTTAGTCTCTAGATGAGTACCTACTAGTTACGAAGAGAATCGTCGCAGCCCTTCCCCTTCTTACTAGTTTGTTATTGATCGACAGATAAGTTAAAACGTATTTCCAATTTCTAGTAAGGCACATTGACTATTACAAAACCTAGTAAGTCCATGCACTTACTAGGTTTTAAAATGGTCTAGGTTACTTGCTAGGTTTTGATATTGGTTAAAGCAAATTTGCATTGTACTTGCTAGGTTATGAGGTAGGCGTCTTTCCGGTGTTTAGTGTAATATTGCGATTTCTGTCTTCACATCCTGTGGATACCATAATTTTAAGGTGGTTTATGATAAAAAACAAAAATCTGCAAACATGTCCCTTACTAGGTTCTTCAATGGACCAGCCGAATGTTATCGTAGATAGGAGATATTCAAAGTTAACTTAAAGCGATTTTCGAAGATTTTTGGTTTAAAATAAGATTTTTTTCCTATATTAAATCAATGATATCTAAAAATTCCAAGGCCGCTACGTACTACTAGACTATATAAGAGATAACATTATATTTTTTTATTTCTCTTGTTTAGAACAGTAGTTCAAACGATGAGCTCAAAAAAGTGCTTTCGCGCACTTTATGAAATCTGAAATCTTTCTCTGCAATTTTGGGTTCAATTAAAAAATTAAGCAAAATTTACAAAAAGCGAGGCCGCTACGCACTATTCTAATAGCTATTCTACACTATTCAATAAGTCATAATCGTTAATGTATTTTTGTTTCTGAGATCCATAACGCCAAAATTGGCCATTTTACGCAAAAATCACAGTCGAGATGTAATAGGCCTCTTAAAGATTGCGAGCGTCTTTCTCAGACATTGTCTGACTGAAAGACATTGTCTGCTAAAACAGAGATAGCATTGTTGTGTTCTAACAGTTCAGAGACAAGATAACCTTCGGCCTTATCGTCACTTACCAACAGGTGATATGAAGGCCAAGTGCTTACGCAAAAGTAATTTTAAAAAATCCGCGAGAGTCGTGGCACGTGCAAGCGACTCATTAAAAGAATACTACCACCCCCTCTCTTCCCTTGGGTGTTGTAAAAGGCGACTAACGGACTAAAGACTGCACATACTTCTAACAACACAGAACGGCGAATGGGCTCACCAAACAAACGTGACAGGTGTCACGCTAAACACATGTGCAGTTATAACTTGGTGAAACGTGGACGGCAGTGTACTGCTTCTACGGTGGTCATTGCTTAGTCTCTGACTAACCCTTTGGGGATAATGGTCAGGAATCTATGTATGACTATGTATTTAATTAAAAAAAATACTCACTGTCGGGTTAAGTGTCAATATGGCCGGCAAGTTCTGTAAGACTGGCACTTTCGTCAGTTTCGGCGATGACGTCGGCGAATTCGTCAACTTGATCACCGGCTGCTGCAGTGGCGGTGGGGTTATCGGCAAGCTCGTCATTGGCTGTTAAAATAAAATCAGTACAGTAAAGTTACAGACGAATCTGTGAGTAAAGTACATAATTAATTATATACAGGCCCTGACAGCCCCACTCAAAACAAATCAGAAAATTTTTAAATACATAAGTCACTATATTTATCAGAGACTATAGGCAGTGAGGAACGAAAAAGCAGTCCTCTGCCATAGTCCACTTTTCACCACATAGCAACCGCACATGTGCTCAGCGTGACAGGTGGTGAGCTCATCGCCGCTCTATGCTGATGGATGTATGTGCAGCCTTTAGTCCGTTAGTCGCCTTTCACGACACCCAAGGGAAGATAGAAGGCATATATAAATAGCGACCCCATAAAGAGCGACCACGTTTCGGCACCGTACGTATGTCGTCACTGGCAACACACACACACTAGTCGAAGACTTTCGTCTTGAGACACTGCGGTATTTTGGACGAGAAGATATTTCGTAGCTTACCGAACGCTGCCCAGCCGAGTTGGATTCGACGATTGACATCTTTCTTAAAGTTGGACCTACCTAACTGGACTGTTTGTCCCAGGTATACATATTCGTCAACAACTTCAAGAGCAGAGTCTCCAATCTTCAGAGGAGTGGGTACGACACGTGAGTTAGACATGTATTTCGTTTTCTCAATGTTTATTTTAAGGCCCACTTGTTGAGAGACTCTATTGAGATCACTGCACTGAGCATTGTGCCGAGGTACTTCAGGGTCTCAGCCATGACTATTAAATCATCGGCAAATCGAAGGTGATCGGTCGGTAATCGTCAGTTCCTATCAGGTAATATGAAGGCTAAAGTCATAGATTTTTTTTAAAGTACCTCAATCAATCGCCTCTGTGGCTGAGTGGTCTACGCTCGGCTGTCGAGCCGAAAGTCCCGGGTTCAATTCCCAGGGTTTATGATCACCAACCAGTTTTGATTAAGCCAATACCCATCAGTTGGCTACTTAACTGTTCTCGGGAAAGTATTTTAATAATAGCAAACGCTTATTTTATATTTCATAGAAAAATAACATACGAACGAAAACGGTTGGTCACGTGACATTTAGCCCTGTGACGTCACACTTCAATAAACAAACAAATATTTTGAAACCTGACAGATAGTTTTCGTTTATTTTGTGAAATGTGACGTCACACGAAGCTCAATCATGGCCGCCGTTTTTCGGGTCTTGTAATCCACAGATAAAAAATCGCAAATTGAAAATAGAAATTACAAATTATCTTAATAAAAAAACTGTTGAATAAAGTTATTGTTAAATTATAAACTACCATTATCTGACATATTTCTTAATTTAATGTTACAACTGTTACATAGCCAATTGTAGCGATGACTTGATTGCAATGATGAAGGCCTTTGCCCAGCAGTGGGACAGTATACATAGGCTGTTCTATACTTTACTTTATAGACTTACAGGTGCCGGTTCGTTGCCCGTCGCGGCACTGGTGACCGACGCCACTAGTTGGAGTATGTTCTTGATGAGCTGGTCCTGAGCTGGTGATGGTGGTACTTTGACTGCGTTCACCTGTTATTAGAGTTACATACATATGTATAATAACAGCTATTATCCCCGAAGGGTTAGTCAGAGACTAGGCATAAGGACCGCAAAAGCAGTCCTGTACCATAGTCTACTTTTCACCAAATAGCGACTGCGCATGTGAGTGGGTGCGGTCCACAGGTCCCGGAACAGGACCTCGGAACCAGGCCTTCTCTGGTAGCAGAGACTTGCTATTAGGGAGGTCAGTCGATGACCTCTCTGGACCACACATTCTAGGTTAGTTGATTGACCTCTCTAAAGCAAACATTTTTGGTAACCAGGAGCGTGGTTTACCTACGAACCTGAATTAGGTAGTAATAAGTTATTAGTTTTATTGTTAAGATTGTTTGTAACCCCACGGTACAGCCGCAGCCAGGACACACTACAGCGCGGCTGGCGGCTCTGACTGCAGCAGCCGTCATGGACCCGGCTTGTACACAGTGCGGCCAAACGGGTCATGCTACAACGCGGTGTACATCCGCGGTATCACACGGGCGGGGGCCTTCTTTGGGGATGGGGGACCCGGGCAGGCCATAGCTAGCCTGCCCCCTTTGCGAGAGCAAAACCACGGACGGTTTTACTTCTACTACGGCGGCCGCGGTTGGTAGATTTTAAATAAACCTTAAATTTGAAAATTGTTGGTAGATTTTAAAGAAATCTTAAATTTGAAACTTTAATTTTGTGCGACATTGTTTGGTGGCATGCTTACTGGGAGTTTGACGGGGCTAAAACAAGTCACCCTCTCCTCGGTACATGTATCTATGTTGAGAGTGTCAATGTCGGTAACGGTAGTGAATTTACCATTGTAGGTTAACAGCCTTTTACCGATTCGCCCGCAGGGATAACGGCACAGACATTAGTCTAGATCGGGCAGACCCACACTTTTTCCTGGCCCAATTGACCTACTCTTGGGCTCGGGTGTACTAGGACGGATCCTACTAGGCACCCAGGCAGCTCTGGGTCGCTCTACACTGCTGGCAGTGCCAACTATTTTGTTTTTTGTTTCTATTATGTACACAGTTTGACGTCTCGACTCCGCATAGTCAAGAGTCATTGTGTTTGTGTCTCTTTCCATAACTATGCACAAGTTAGGGAAATTAAGAAACTTCCCATGAGCCTTTCAATAGGCCAGTACGTCACGGTTGACGTCTGTTGGATGTGTTACTAGGTAACCTAATTTGTAATTTTGAATACTGTTTGTTCGAAGAGCTACATTTGTGTAGTGCTCTTTCGGTGTTTATTTTGTCACAGTGGACGTCTTCACCCGTGCAGCCGCAGACGGGGGGTCTGCCTTCGGACCGAGTCACTCAGTCTGTCACCAAGAACGGACGATTCTTGGTGGTCGCACACACAGCTTAAGTCTAGTTAATTGATTGGAGCTTCGACAGCGGTCGTCAAGCACGAGGTATTTGGCCTCATTGGTTATGAGACCCACGCGCGTATATCTCGCGTTGATCGTTATCTCGCGCGCCAGTGAGGGTTCCAGAGGCCCTTCCCCCCCTCCCCCTCACAATTCGTATTCCTTCTTAAAACCTATTTCTTCCTTAAAGGCCGGCAAAGCATCTGCGATACCTCTGGTGTGTGTCCATGGGCGGCGGAGATTACTCTCTGTCAGGTGACCCGCCTGCTCGTTTGCCTCCTACTATTATAAAAAAAAGTCCATTGCGTGGTTTAAAAGAATAAGCGGCGTCACAGACACAGGTAAACGGAGACTTTACTTTGTAATGTATAAATGTAATGATAAAGATAAAAGATAAATTACACTTATTTATTCTTGTATACACGTAACATAAAAAGGATAAACACAAAGTACATACAATTGGCGGCCTATTGCTAAAATGCAATTTCTTCTAGGCAACCATGTTAGATAGAAAATAAATTATTTCTATAATTATGATATACATACGTTTATAAATAAATCCTACTTAATATTACACTTTGTGATTTCGCTTAATTTTGAAGGCTCCTGGTTATTAAATAAATGACTTAATGCAAAGGAATCAAGCATACGGACGTGAAGGGTCTCTTTCTTTAACCGTTGCTGAAGGGGTGGTGGGGGTTGGTCCGGTTTTGGAAGGGGGCTGCGGGGCGTCGTTTTTCTGTGTTTGGTGTGGGAGTTTTGTGTGCCGCGTCGGCGTGGTGTTTCCTCTTAACTCGTAATCCCTACGCGCGCGCGTAAACCCTGCGCTCCTGACGGACGTCAAATCGATATCGAGTCGGCTGTGCTTATCGGAATATGAACGCTCGGGTCACGAGATAGGTTTCAGTTTCGCGTGGGAGTCGTTGGAGGGTGAACCTTCTGTACGGTAGTAGTATTAGTTATTCTGTGCTTGTACCAAGACGAATAACGAAACAATTTTAAAACACACAAGTTTATGCTTATTAATTTTTGACGTTTTTTTATGCTTAAGTTTTTATAAAAAAAGATATTTGAATGATTAAAAATGTCAACCTTATTGGTTAGGTACTAATGTTTTCCAAAACTCATTTCAGCCGCTACTTTATTTTACTTCAATAACTCCAATTTATATTACTTACCACAGTATCAATACGATAATTGGAAATCATATTACACAATTCTATGACCACGGCTTATATTTCGGTTCGACGCGATTCTGTTTCGGCGTGCAGTGGTACTGGGGGTAGCAATGCGCATTTGTCTGGCACAGACTATAATAGCTCGTTAGATTAGTTATTAAGTCTTAACTATAAGTTAGTTAACTGTTTTTTTATTATTATTAGTATTGACGTCAATAAGTGCCTGTAAAGGTTTACATTGAATAAATAATTTGACTTTGACTTTTGACACATTCTATAGGGAATTAAATTAATAAAATCATAGAGACATTAAGACAATGAATTATAGTGTTCTTGTACTTGTTGTTTAAAACTGTCTAAGGATTGTGTCAAGCTGTTAGTCCCGGTGGTTGTCGTAAGTTGGCAGCCATTAAAACCCACCAACCCGCTTTGCCCAGCAGTTGAACGCCAATAGGTTGATGATGAAAACGAAGAAGTTCAAGCCAATGAGGATTTCCAAAATATAATTGAGCCCAATCGTTTTTGAGGAGGCAAAGGGAAAATCCAAAGCAGTAGGAATCCAATACGATTTCTTTTTTAAAAGAAACAAACTTTATTTTTTTATTAAAATAAATGTTAAAAAATAGTTTAGTTGCCTAACCTAACCTAACGCATTCAAAATCCTACTGAAAATGAGCTTACAGGAATAAAAACAATTTTTTGCTAGACTACTTAATAAAACACAGACAGTTATTCTAACAAAAGTAAAGAGGAAAACAAAAATTTCTTACCCCAAAGCAAAATGCACAAATCACAATAATTCCAACACTATTCATTTCGACAATAATTATGATTTTATTTGAGTCAATAATGCCTACTTATATATGTTACATTATCAATTATATTTTTGAATGACTAAGATGGACATGTTCAAAACAAAGTAACAAAAAAATAATCTATATTTAATTAATATGTCGCAGTAAACTAAGACGTAATTGTGGTTTGGAATAAAGAAAAACTAAACTTATATAAAAATGTATGACTTTTCCACTCAACACCAATTATTATCTAGTCCAGGTTAAGGTTTTTTTTTAAATCAATTTAGATAAACAGTTTTTCTAAGTTAACCCGAACGGGAATCCAACTCGGGACCTCAGAGGTGAGGCCATTTCTGAAGTCCTGAGTTAGGCTGGTTTCAGAGTCACGCTTACACCTGCGCGGGCACATACATCCAACAGCATAGAGCCAGGGTAGAGCGGCGATGGGAGCATAACCTGTCACGCTGAGCACATGTAGCTGTAGCTATTTGGTGAAAAGTGGACTATGGTAGAGGACTGCTTTGCTGTCCTCATTGCCTAGTCTCTGACTATCCCTTCGGGGATGATAGTAGTGATTATATGTAAGTATACGTAATTTATGAAAAATAACCTAGTTTGGTCAGGGCAAATGAATGAATGATAGTGGGAAACACAAACATTTTTATATATCGGATATGGCTTTAAATTAAATTGATCAAATAGGTACATAATTAAACAAGGTCTTAGTCCCTTGGCCAAGACGAATTAAAAGAAAATACATTGGTACTTAAATTATAAACATTATTTTTAATTAGTTTATTAGGTACATTAAGTACTTGAACATTTTCTACTGTTTAAAATTGTACGTAAAACTTTTGAAGACAGTGAAACATTAAAAAAACGACTACCTCAGGTGGGAATCGAACCCACGTCCTTCACCTAAAGGCGGCTGCGTCACCACTCCGCTACCGAAGTATTTTTTGAGGGTTGCTAACGCAAAAATAAACATCAAATAATACAACCCCATTTTTGTTTCATATATTTTATTTACAATAGAAGTTTACATTGACACAAAACAAAAAAATAACATTACACATATTTTAACTAAGCATATAACTATAAAAAAGCGCTACAGGTGCTGTTTTCAGCCACTCCCACTTCTCTAACACATAAGATAAGTCAAATCAGCTAAAAACTAGTTTAAATAAGCATAATAATAACTATGCTAATTCTGAGCCATCTCCAAATGACTTTAAGAGGCAACACTACTTGGAAATGGCATGCAAAATTCTCATACAAAACACAGAAAAACGACGTTTCGTAATCCCCTGTTTCCTCCTTCAGAACTGGACCAATTTTTATGTTGTTTTTTTCAGCATCGGTTTAAAAAGAGATTTTCTACGTCTGTATGTTTAATTTTTTGCATTAAGTCATTAATTTAATAACCAGGAGCCTTCAAAATTTAACGAAATCACTCCGTTTTAGGGCGTCTTTTAAAAGAAATCAAACACACAGACATAAAAAACTCTTTCTTTAACCGATGCTGAAAAAGTAATATAAATTGGTCCAATTCTTAAGGAGGAAACAGGGGACTATGAAAAGTCGTTTTTCTGTGTTTCGTTTGAGAATTTTGCATGACACTTCCACGTAGTGTTTTCCCCTTTTTTAATGTATTTATTTTATAGTTATGTACAGTATTGTTTATTGTTACGTATTGCAATATAATAGGTATCTTATTTTGAAAAAATATCAATCATTTATGATTACTTATATTCTTTTCTCAATAAAATATGTCCTCCAACTTTGGGCACATGGGTACGGTCCCAAATGTGGTCTGCGGGTCCCAAGAATGCTGGCAACATTTATCTCTATCTTATGTTTTATATTACCGGCTTTAAATTATTGAATTACATGGCACTCATCAACCTTAGCAGTTTGACAAATGTCACCACCGTCTGTGGGTCCATTTTAACCACTTCCATATTAGGTAGTTCAAGAGGCAGCTTTTCAATTATCTCTGATAACTGGTCGATTTGCTTCATGACGTCTACAGGGTTGCCAAGAGGATTGGACGCGGTCAATGCAACCTGAAAGCAGGAAATTTGAGAATTTTGTGTAGTATGACCATCATCATTCATTTAACAGTCTATAAACGTACAAAGTAGACATTTGCATGAGTTATTTTTATATAAACCGTGTCGTGTAGCAGTGAAAGAATACTACCACCTCCTATCTTCCCTTGGGTGTCGTAAGAGCGACTAACGGACTAAAGACTGCACATAAATCCTACAGCATAGAGCGGCGATGGACTCATCACCTGTCACGCTAAGTACTTACATGTATAGTCGCTATTTGGTGAAAAGTGGACTATAGTAGAGGACTGCTTTTGTTGTCCGCATTGCCTATAGTTTTGAGTAGGTTAGTAGGTTTTGAGTAGGTAGGTTGTAGGTTGTAGCATTGAGTGCCAAATTCACTAATCCAAATCCACTTGTGCTTGGTCTTGATGAGTTTTCCTCATCATTAGTTAGTAGCCATGGTACCAATTTTTTTATTACTTTTTTTGGCATTTCATATTTGTGGCAGCATTTTTTTGTAGCAATGAATGATCGAACGAAACGAACGAAATAAAACAATACGGGGATTCCTCGTAGTTCAAGTTAAAAACTAAATATATGGCTCTGCATGAAATTCGGATACACACATAAAATTTTGAAAGAAACAAAACTAAAAGTAATTTTTTTTCATGTATTGGAATGGAGCTAAAATATCAAAATTATAGAGCTAAAGAGCTGAAATTGTTTTTTTGGAGCTGATTAATTGAAAACAGGTCTAAATTTAGCTCTAAGAGAGCTAGTCCTAGCTAGTGCTTGGCAACACTGACCACGACCGGCGATATTCGCTTGTGCTACATTCCGACCGCGCGTACCTACATAGGTAGGTACAGTCACGAGCAATAATATGTAAACAATTATAACTCTTAATACAATGGAATAAGAGTCAAAGTGTATACATATTGGTGCTCGTGACTGTACAGTAGCGTGCGCGTAGATGTATGCAAGCGAATATCGACGAAAAGTGGTCCTACGCAAAGATAGTCGATCGTACATAAAAAATAGCAGTTGATGTAAAAGAAAAAACTTACATTTAATAACGTTTGACATCTTACCGAAGATTCGTTGCAGCAAGCTACGAGACAAACCACAGACAAACAAATTGTAATATTTCGTTTGTAAACATGACTATAGCGGCCCGCCCCTTCTTTTTACTCTGATAAGTAGTAAGTAAATAAGTAGATGTGTAGTCGACTCTAGGGTGTTTGCTCGCAGCATCACAAAGATCGCGCGTCAAAATTATTTTAGATGAAGATTTTTTTTTAATAAAATTCCACATTTGGTCTATTATTCACCATATAAATTCTTTCACACAAACCTTTTCTTGACAATTACGAAAACACAACGAAAAAGAAATTAGCCTAATCGGTCGAGCCATTCGTAAGGCATAAATAATTAAGGCTAACTAAGAAAAACCGTCATACTTCAGCCATTTAAAAAAATATATCTACAAAATATAAACAAAAACCATTCTCAGTTATCGCTCTATCTTTTAGTGAAAACCGCATAAAAATCCATTGCGTGGTTTAGGAGACTAATGCGGTGCCACAGACACATGAAAATGGCGACTTTACTTTGTAATATGTAATGAAGATTATTTTTGATTAGCTCTTTTAATTGGAATCGCCAAAATAATCTTTTAGCTTCAACTTCAACCAACATGACCATGAACTGAGTTAGAAGATAGCTGATGAATTGATGATGGTCACTCTAGGAAAACATAAAGACAAAGAAGAAAATGACAGAAGGCAGAGTAGAAATAACATTACGACTAAGTATAGTATACATAGTAAGTAATATCTTACCAAACATCCAAGCAGGAGAAAAACGAAAATTCCTTTCAGCAAAGCAGCCATTGTTTCAGTCAGAAATACTATACACGCTCAACTTACGAAAAGTGAAGTAAGTGATTTATATACGGTTTTGTTTATCATGCAAGTAGGTCATAATGCGAGTGTACTAGTTAAAACTAGTGTTGAGCCCGTGACTTTGCGCGCAAGTTACTCGGTCTGCCACAGCGAGCGAAAAAAACATAAAGATCTAACCTAACGGCTATAGTATTGGACCCACTAAAACTATCCTGGGCTTGAACGAGTATTTCTAATTTATAATCTAAATTCTAACGATTTCCGTACGCCTCGCTTAACGACATTTGTTTGCCGAGTGCACAAAGAAAAAACCCTTTGCTCTCTGTATACCTATAACGCAGTGTGCCTAAGTCGCGTTATGCCAAGACCGAACGAGATGTGGGCGTATTGCGACTTAGGTCAATTCCGTTTTAGTCCAATAGCGAGATAGGCTTAGTGAGACTAAGGTTCATTGCGTTTTAGTCCAATAGCGAGATAGGCTTAGTGAGACTAAGGTTCATTGCGTTTTAGTCCAATAGCGAGATAGGCTTAGTGAGACTAAGGTTCATTGCGTTTTAGTCCAATAGCGAGATAGGCTTAGTGAGACTAAGGTTCATTGCGTTTAAGTCCAATAGCGAGATAGGCTTAGTGAGACTAAGGTTCATTGCGTTTTAGTCCAATAGCAAGATAGGCTTAGTGAGACTAAGGTTCATTGCGTTTTAGTCCAATAGCGAGATAGGCTTAGTGAGACTAAGGTTCATTGCGTTTTAGTACAATAGCGAGATAGGCTTAGTGAGACTAAGGTTCATTGCGTTTTACTCCAATAGCGAGATAGGCTTAGTGAGACTAAGGTTCATTGCGTTTTAGTCCAATAGCGAGATAGGCAGCATACATACATAAGTATAGGTACATATAACCAGGACTATTATCCCCGAAGGTTTAATCAGAGACCAGGCAATGAGGACCGCAAAAGCAGTCCTCTGCCATAGTCCACTTTTCACCGAATAGCGAGGGGGTGGTATCTGTATTCTTTCACCGCTACGCAACATGGTTATGAATGTAAAGAAAAAACACTTTTATAATAAACTAGCTTTCTGAACCCCGTGACAAATTTTCTTCATACAAACCTTATCCTGACCATTCCGAACGCAACAAAATAAAGAATTTATTTGTTTATTATTTCTAGGAAGATTTACAGACAAATAAAATCTATAGGTAAGGTTTATAAATAAACAATTTATGCTCTTAACAAATCTTCACAACTATAAAATAAGCCTCAGCCGTTCCCAAGGAATGCCCCAACAAACATTCGTGGCGAATGATTTTGTATTTATATATGGTGACTGACAGAAACCGCAAGAAACTTCAAGGGCTGGTCAGGCTGCTTTAAACATGAAAATAATGACAAAAAAGGAATTTTCATTTTTAATTAAATAATCCATTTTGTGAATTTTAATTGGATAGTCTTTGTGTAAGTATCTAATTTATTGTAAAGCAATAACATAAGAAAAATAAAATGAAAAACAATTAAAAACAACGATTATTCACAACGCGCGGGCAACGGCCGGACGGCCGACCGTCTGTTGACCCGTTCGCGTTAGCTGGGCGATAAGTACCTACGTTAGTCTGCAATGAGACTATTTTTGTCATGTTTAAAACACTTGACCTGACCAGCCCTTGCAGTTTCTTGCGGTTTCTACCAGTCACCTGTTAAACCTAGGCAGGCTTGATATAAGCGCGTGCTAAAGCTAAACATAAATCCATCTTATTGTTGCGAGAGTGTGTATTAAGTTACTCAAGGATAGCGCAGCTATCTACTAGAAAAATGTTTTTTAAATAGTTCCAAAGATTACAACTTACATACAGACGTACAAACAGATTGTATCTTCTTATAATATTAGTAGATAACAGCTATTAGAGCATGAGTCTGTCTGTTTCAAAGTCTTTTGTTTAGTACTGTCAATGTAGTGATAATTGACTATAAGGTTTTATTTAGTTGCTAAAGGCGCTATAGACGTAGTTACTTTCATTTTTTAAATGAAACACTTTTTAAGAGTTGTATGGTGTCTCTACCAACCCATCTTTTCCCTGGGTACCGTAAAAGGCGACTAGCGGACTAAGGTCTGCACATACCTTCAACAGGATGTGCAGTTGTTATGGTGTGTGACAGTGGACTTTATTGTCTAGTCTCTGACTAACCCTCCAGCAATAAAAGTGTAACATGTTTTTTTTTAACAAGAGATATTATCTAGTTTCAAATTAATTTAGCTTGAATCTTATTTTATAATATAATACATCAAATATTTTATAACTTCTTCCCTTGGGTGTCGTAAAGTTCGTTCGTACGTTTTTAAGCGTGGTTAACAATAATTGTAAAATTCCTCTGTAAAATGCTAATGTAATCTCTATTATAGAAAATCAATAAATAAAAGGCAACTAACGGACTAAAGACTGCACATACATCCAACAGAATAGAGCGACGATGGTGTTACCACCTGTCAAGCTATTTGGTTAAAAGTAGACACTGTAGTCTTGCTGTTCTCATCTATATACCTACCGACCCCTATAGATAGGGTATCGCAGCTGGAACTACGGGTCCGGCTGTGTTTCTCAGTACTACGGGGTTCCGGTTCATGCCCCTCGCTGGTTGTGCCTTCTAGTGCGCCTCGGGCGGGATCCGGACGTGGGTTGGAATAGTAGTGGCTTGTGGTTAGCTGTAGAGTTTGGGAATGTTCGTTTGTCCTGGTATTGTGTGCCAGTACTTCCAAACTCGCGCACAGCGAGCGGGGCCTAGTAGTGGTCTCTGTAGGGCCAGCAGCGAAGAGTCCTGGGGGGGAACGTGAGTTTCCCTTATAGTTGGCAGCTTTGTCCGATGGTTCTCATTGGACATTGGTGTTGACATCTCTGGTACTAGTCTGGAGAACTAGTAGAGGCGGCCCCCTAGATTCCGTAGCCTCCGGTCCAGCCAGTCGCGTAGGACGTGGGTAATGGCTAGGCGCCCGGACGGGTTCCGAGAAGTAAGTGTGCATACTACTCCGCGACCAAGGTGGACACTTGGGAGTTGACTTTAGAGTCGACGACCCGAGCACTGGCAACTGCAAGTTGTGCCCTTCGTGCTACGAGAAGTGAGCGTGCTTGACAGCTCCGGTTACCTATCTGGATAATAGGCAGTGAACTACACGTGTTCATGGGGAAACTCTCCCGAGACACAGTCTTATGAGTACCAAATGAAGAGCGCGCTTCGGCGGGCACTGATTTAGCGTCAAGACCTAACGCAGATGGTCTCCTGCGCGAGTATTTTGCTGGCGCAGGGACGTCTGGCACTTCTTGCAATAACCTAACGGTTGGTCTCGAGGTGCCAGTACAAATACAACTTAGTGAATAAAGAGAGGGGATGTCCTCATTGCCTAGTCTCTGACTAACCCTTTGGGGATAATAGTCGTGATTATATGTATGTATGTAACATTATTATAATAAATAACCAACCGAGTCATTCGTGTGTGTCGGCCTTAACGAAGCTGTGACGACATCAAAGATATTTCAATACATATTAAAAGTAAACGGACATTCTCTCACGTCCGGCGTAATCTGAGGCCTGCTGATAGTTGTTATTGTCCGCGTGGGACACAAGCCCAGCCATGGGCTTTATAGGAGTTGATACATTACTGCATAAATACCGTCCCATACGAGTCCACCAACGGTTAGTCCATATATTTATACTATTAGTTATACAATATAACAAATTAGACGAAAAATGTCTCATTTGTTATTATTGGATTCGAAAAATATAATAGAGATGTCCATGAAGTTTTATACCTAATTTATTATGTTTTTTTTTTAATAAGTACCTATTTTAATTTTATTTTTTGAATAACAAGCAAGTAAGTACTTATAGAGTAGTTTTAATTTTGTACTATAAAATTTTCATAAAATTTAAGTAATTTTAGAAATCCTTTGAATACGGATTTTGTTGTTTAATTCATAGCTGTAGTAAGTTTAGTAGTATTACTACATGAATAAACCTCTATTATTTTTTGGAATCCAATAAGTTATTATTGAGCAGTATAACAAATGAGACGTTTTTCGACCATTCTGTTATATTGTATAACTAATAGTATAACTAGATGGACTAAGCCTCCGCCAACGCCCATTGGGCCAGCGTAGTGAGTTATGGCTCAGTCTGCTCACGTGTTATTGTCCAAGTGAGAAGGCCTGTGATGATATATTCTTACAATACATCACTCCCTTTTACATAAGAGGTAGAAAAAGACCACATTTATACTTACCAGCACGGAAAGTTAGCCACCCTTGATATCTGCAGTAATTCATAATTAAGTATGTTATTTGTTGATTTTTTAATGAAGATAGAGTCCGTTTTGATTTTTTAATTGTTTTAAACACTTTTTCACTCATTTAATCGAGTTGTTGAAGTTACAAACTCGTTATCGTGAAATTGCATGTTTTAAAAAAAATAAGACTTCGTTTAAAAATACTGGAAAATTATAAATTACTCAAATTCTTTAGTTTTTTGATCCCATAATAACGAGTGCTTCCCCCCCTAGCCCTGATGACCATTTGCATCCGATTTGGCAAGCTTTTGATTTTTGTTTATAACATTGTTTTTGTTTATAGCTTTTGATTTTCGTTTGTAACATCCACCTGCGAGTGGTTTGTACACCGGTTTTCATGGTGTCGCCATCTCTGAGGTCCGGGTTCGATCCCCGGTCGAGTCAATTTAGAAATTATTGTTTTCTAAATTGTCTCGGGTCTGGGTGTTTTCTATGTTTAATAAGTATGTATTTAAGTATTTTAAGTATGTTTATCCGTTGTCTAGTAACCATTTAACGAGTTTCTTCGAAGCTTCTCTTGGGCTAGATAATTGGTGTGATTGTAGGAAAGATTTATTATTATTATCCTCTTTATTTAACATATTTCTTAAGTAAATTTTTTAACAATATTTTATATAAAAACATATTTACAATATAAAATATTATAAAAAACTTAACCTAGGTTGCCACCGGCAGCGGGGATAGACCCAAGCTATCGGTGGTTAGGGCTGCAGAGTGAGGAACCTTCTGACAATACGTGCCGTGTCAAGGAGTACTGCCTTTTGCATCTGACCTTTGACCCAACCTTTCAGGGAGAGCCTCTCTAGGTGTTGATCGAGGCTCTTCGCTATAAGGCCGTGTGCCGAAACGACTATCGGTACAATAATGGTTGAATCCACATCCCACATGGCGGTAACCTCGTGAGCCAAGTCAAGGTACTTACTGAGCTTGTCCTTCTCGGCTTTCACGAGGTTCTCGTCATGAGGTATGGTGATATCAACCAATATTGCTTGGCGCTGAGATCGATCGATCACCACGATATCAGGCTTATTAGCGGCAATAGTCCTGTCCGTGATGATAGAGCGATCCCATTAAAGCGTTGCATTACCATTTTCGAGAACTGGCGTAGGTGCGTACTTATAGTACGGCACCTCTGATTCAACAAGGCCATATCGGAGAGCAAGTTGCTGGTGAATTATTCTGGCTACTTGGTTGTGTCTGTGCAAATACTCTCCGTTAGCAAGATGAGAACAACCGGAAATAACATGTCGGAGTGATTCTCCCGGACGGCGGCATGCCCGACAGATGTCGACCGTACCGTCCCTCATAATATATTTCCGGTAGTTATTCGTCTTGATAACTTCATCTTCAATAGCACAAACAAAACCTTCGGTTTCCCCAAAGAGGTCACCGAAACGTAGCCAGTTCACCGAAGCAGGCAAATCTACATCAGGCCCAGTTAGAGCCCGATAGTAGCGCCCGTGTAGCACCTTGCTCTGCCATATGTCCTTGCGATCGAGAGTGCTTAGCACCACTGGTTTGCGCCAGTTTTCTGTTGCCAAGGAGAGCGGCGTAAAGTGTCTATCAATTGCCACGACATCCAAATGCATCCCGCACTCACTGTTAAGGAAATAATCCCTGAGACTGCACACCTCACGGTTATGTAGGTCCTTGGCATTTAAAAAGCCGCGACCCCCACATCTCCGAGGGATGTACAGCCTCATAACAGATGAGCGCGGGTGTAACATTCTGGAAGTCGTGAGCATTTGACGGACTCTTCTATCCAAGGCGTCCAATTCGGTCTGAGTCCATCTTAGTATGCCAAAGGAGTATGTGAGGAGAGGCATAACCCAGCCATTAAAAGCACGCGTCTTATTGCCACCCGATAAAAGACTGTTAAGTACTTTTCTTAGGCGGCAAAAGAATCGCTCCCGTAATGACTGTTTTATGTCCCCATCCACAACACCCAAAGACTGTGACATACCAAGATATTTATATGTTTTAACTTCAGAGAGAGATCTGAAGTTTATCGTTTCGGAGAGTTGTAAATTGGTTGAATTTACTACTCTCCTACGCTGTACATGCATAACCGCACACTTATCCACACCAAACTCCATCTTGATGGCACTGCTGAAAGTCTCAGTAATTTTCAGCAGTTTCACCAAGTCTTGGCGGTTTGGTGCGAACAATTTGAGGTCATCCATGTACAACAAATGCGACATAACTTCACCCCCTCTCCGCAGTTGACAGCCTAACTTTGAATTTCTCAACAAAGTACTGAGAGAATTCAAAGCTAGGCAAAACCATAAAGGACTCAGACTGTCGCCCTGGAATATGCCACGCTCTATCCTTATAAGATCCTGCGTGGCAGAAGCACTATCTCGACATCCTGGTTGACACAAGACCGTGGTCCACTGCCGCATACATGATATCAAAAAGAATTTTAAAGTTACATCAATTTTATATAACTCTAAAATCCTCACCAACCATGAATGCGGCACGGAATCATAGGCCTTCTCATAGTCAATCCAGGCTGTAGAGAGAGCCCCTCTGCCACGCCGTACCTTCTGGCATATGGTCATGTCAATGAGGAGAAGCTCCTTAGTACCACGGGACCCAACCCTACATCCATTCTGAGTCATGTCCAAAATATTGTTTGCAACAATGTGCGTGTTAATTTTTGTTCTCAGAATGGATGTAAGGAGCTTGTATAAAGTAGGTAAGCACGTGATGGGTCTATAATTTTTCGGTTCCGTGGTACTACCTAATTTATGGAGCAGAAAAGTGACACCAGTAGTCAACAAACTTGGGAGTGAGCCGAGCTGTATGGCTTCTTGGAATTGCGTCGCCAGTAACTCGTGTGAACATCGAAACTGTGGCAGCTGCATCTGAAAACATAAGCTTAAAAATAAATAATTAATTAAGTTTTGTTATTTCACATATAAATAAATAACTTAATACTTGTAAAACAGTTAAACATAGATAATATAATACATACATACAAAGATACATAGATATATTATATAACTTTATACTTAAACATAATCAAATAAAATATAATAAGTAAAACTGTATAAAATGTCATAAAGTGCACTAACTTATTCATAAAGATCATAAAACATCAATTTGTAATAGATTAATTCATTTAATATTGAATGTGTAAGTTTATATTCTTTTTGTTAAATTCATAAATCTAAATAACGTAAACAAGTCAATTTTTCAATATTTGTAGCTTACGCTAATTTGTACTACGCACGACATCAAACTATCCTTTTGTTCTCGATTTATTTGCGAAAAACGGCGGGTAGTTCGGCCTCCTGCGGCGCTTGGACCGCAGAGAGATAGCTTACGTCTGATGTGATACATTGTCGTCATCTTGTATGCGCTTCCCGCTAATTTACTTGTTGTCGTGCTGTTTATAGTGCTAACTGTGATCTAGTGTTTAGTTAAAGTGCTAAATAATGTTATTTACATGATTGTGGAACCCAAATACAGAAAGCAAACCCGATTTGTGTATATCATTTGAGTGAGTACTACCCATATAAAAAACAATAGTGCCACAAAACCATTTGATCCAGAAGTTGTGCAATCCGTCCGGTCCTGGGCATTTCCAATTTTGGGCCGTACGAATTGCACAACTTACGTCAGCAGTACTTATATTTATAGGCTGCATGGTCTCGATAGGTTCACACGCGTCACTGACAACACTCATCCATTCACCTTCCGTGTGCTCGACGGGCACCGACCAAATGCTGCGCCAGAAATTAGTCATGGCATCAACATCTGGTAGCTGCCCGTCGCTCACACGTTGATCAGCTTCTTCCCAACGTCTGTATACTTTTCTTTGGTCACTTTGAAAGAGGCGATTTTGTTGGTATCGGTCCACACGCACTCTGTAGCGACGTATACGGTTTGCCCACGCATAGACTTTTTGCTTCAGAAAGTCAATACGTTCCGTCACACAAGCCATATAGTTTTCCGGTCGGACATCAGTCCCGACAAAGGCTTGTGTGACGAATCGTATGACGCGAGGTCGATTATTGCCATTTCTGAAGCAAATTAGCTTTGCAATGAGTGTCCTGAACTTATTAATACGCCCCTCGATCCTCAATTGCCAAGCAGGGGCAGTCCCGGTTCGCCGCGGTACTCGGTCAGAATCCTGGAATTTGACACGAGCAACGCGACACACCGTGATGGCCCCACAATAAAGGATCGAGTGGGTATCAATTAAACTTTCACTGGTTCCAAGATAAGGAACCAGTAAATCGTTCAAGGCACTCATTAACGCCAAATTATGTCTATTCGTGGGCAAACAAGGTATACGCGGCCTAGAGTTACGCGTGTCACGATACTGTAGAATAGCATCGTTCAAAGCGCTCCTCATTTGCTCATTCGCCTGTGTACTTACATTCGTATTTATGAAATCTTCATCGTCGGGTACCGGATCTACTCGCGCCACCAAAACCGGCGTCACAGCCGGTAATTGTGGGGCAGGCCGATCCTGCACCGAAGAAGAAGCCGCACAAATACGTTGTGACTCCAGGCGTAGCCGATCAAGTGCTGACTGATCCAGCAAGTTGTTACGCTGGATCACCCGCACCTGATCCGACAATCGTTGGGCAGACACGCCTATGGTCGGCCTGAAACAAAGACAGCATCCTAACACGATACGCAGTAAGGTTAATTCCTCCCTCTGTTGCCCTGTAGTAGGCGCGCATGCAGTTCTCATTTATTTGTTGAGTCCATCGCATGCGGCGCACTACACCACCGATAGCGGGGGTCGTACGCGGGGCAGATGGCCCCACTGATCCCAAGCGTGCCGGCAGCGGTGGTCGTCCACGTCGCGCAGGTCGTTGTGGCGGCGGGGACGGCGGCGATCGCCTGCTCGCGCTGCTCGACTCGTCTCTGGTGAAATCATCAGACGAGAAGCTTGAGGTCGGCGGAGCAGGCGATGGTGGAGGGCTTGCGCTTCGTCTTGCTCTTCTTAATATCATATTTTCTTTTAATTGATCATGTATATTGTTGGAATTTTGCGTTGACAGTGCACGTCATTGGCCAACTTCATTATAATTGTTTTGTTCGTTGTAAAATTATTGTTATGTATTTATTGTTGCTGAATTCCTTTCAGCAGGTTTTCTTGGTGTATATAATGTTAAACTGTAGTAATTAGTTAAAAGATTTGTAAGAAAATAAAGTAAAATACATAAAAGAAAAAATGACGTGACATGTTGACAAGAGCTTAGCTTTTTATTATTATTATAGGTTCTTCCAGATGTTTAATGTTGCGTTTTAGAGCGCAACCAGCTCTTGTAGGGGGTTAGAGGAAGAACTTTTTTTCGACGATTTGGTTGGCAACACTGCTGCCACCGTTAGTATTAGCTCCGTGGAAAAATCGTTTAAATAATTTTATCGTTGTTAATCCGTTTAAAAACTGTTTTTAGTAAACCTTGCGACCTGATTCTCGTGCAGTATTGTTATCTCGTCGAAATTTTCAATAGTTTTGGTTCATTTCATGCTGGCATGATACCTACCTACTTACAAGTGATTAAGGTTAGGTGTGGCTAAGTGAACCTGTGTTCTGTCTGAAGTTTAGCGATAAACATGAATTGCCTTTGCTTTTACCATCACATAATATCATTTGTGGCTGCCAAATAAGTGAATGACTTTAAAATTATATTTTCATAACCACGCGGTCGAGCTGCACTGCAAGCTCAAGCGAGCATTCGCATGCGACGCCATTTAAATAAAAATGTCACACAATTCGCATCCTGCTCCGATTGAATGCGCTATTTGCAGAAACAGTTACCCAATAGAGAATTTATGCGCTGCTGTGCTTGTAAATCTACTTTTGATCTCGATTGCATTAATTTGACCACGAATCGATTTTATTCATTTTACAAGCATGACAAGAAACGCCTTGATAACTGGAAATGCACTGATTGCGTAAGTAAGAAGATATCTCTAATGACTCCTGCTCGTCCCGATCTCAATCTGTCACCGCAGACTACTAATAATGTCACCAAGCGAGGCAAGCCGGCATCCACAAACAATATGCTTGGAGAAGATTTTCGCAATGATGATGATGATGAAGATACTGACGAGGTTCCTGTGCAGCCTCCATTGGATATCAAAATGCTTGTGGAAGAAATGCGTGCTTTTCGTGCAGAGATGAGCTCATTCCGCTCAGTTTTAGCAGATTTAACTGCAACTATTAAATCCCAGAATATACGTCTAGATTCCTTTGAAACTAGACTAGGCCATCTGGAGGCTGGGACTAGTGAGCCTGCAAGCGCTCTGATTTCCAATTTAGAAGAAACAATTGCTTCATTAAAGCTAGAAAAAAAAGAAATCAGGAAACACTGGCCAATGACATTGAGATTTCTGGCTACCCGGAGATAATCAGTGAAAACTTTATACACATAATGCTAACAATAGTGAAAAAGTTAGGTGTCGAGCTTGAAGAGCGCGACATTGTAAGTTCGCAACCAGTGGGTGCCCCGCGAGCGTCGCCCACAGCGGGCGCTGCAGTACGACCAAGGCCCATTGCTGTGCGCTTGGCGCGTTGGTCCCTGCGCGATGCATTGCTGCAGGCTGCACGTGTTCGCCGTCGCATGACAACAGAGGATATTAGTCTGCCCGGTACCCCTGCCTCTCAAACTTTCTTCATTAATGAGCGTCTTACCCGCAATAACAGGCAACTGTTCCAGAAAACTCGTGAAGCTGCAAAACGTCTAGGATGGAAATACGTGTGGTCACGTGACGGAAAGATATTTGGAAAGGCGCGTCATCGTCTCTACTCCGAGGCTGATCTCATTAGCGTTTTTGGGGCAAACGCTGTTAGCGATGCTAAGTGAAGTTCAGAATTCCATTACGTATAAGGTATAGTTTGTGCCCATATGGGTTTTTGTATGCCTGTTAAAATGTAACAGTGTATTATTTCTTAATTTTTATATATTTTTATCTATATCTATAAATTGTTTTGAGAACTTTTACGGTTCATTTGCATTGGTTCATAAGCAATGTTTCTTGTGGTTTGTAGTTCCTCATGAGAATAACTGTAACCATAATACTATATGGTACATAAATTACTGTATGGTAGGGCCATTACCACAATTTAGTACTTGCTTTAAGATTTTTGAGATTTTTCTTTTTATGCATGGTGTGTTCTTCATAGATTTGGAAGATTATATTACATTATTATTTCTTCATTTTTCTAGCTACAAGATTCTTGTTAAGTATTTAGTGTTATGTATTTAGTAGGATAGATTTTTATGGGGCCTCAATGACATTAACCTATACTGGTTGCTTAATCAGAAGCGTTCAGCTACTTTGTGAAGGATTGATGATTATGTTAACAAGTTTAAATGTTTATTTTTTGCTTAAGATTTTCAATAATTTATGGTGGTTGATTGTAACATTTTATGTTCCGCCAATTCCCATCCTAATTTTTCACAATGTAAATAACTGCATTATTAGTTTAAGTTATTGCAAAGAAAACTGTTTTGTAAGACAACATATAGATAACTGTAATTTAAATTCCATCTGGTATACAAAATACTGTGTGGCAAGGCAATCTCCACAATTGTGTATCTGTTTTAATATTAAATGTGTGATGTTTCTTTATATGCATGGTGGGTACTTTATGGATTTAGAAGATAATATTGAATGAATATCTCTACATTTTTCTAGCTACAAGTTTCTTGTTAACTACTTAATGTTATTTGTTAGGTTGATTTTTATGAGACCTCAATGACTTTAACCAATACTAGTTTCCTAATCAGAGGTGTTCGGTTACTTTATGAAGCATTAATAATTATCATTACAAGCTTAAATGTTTATTTTTTGTTTAAGATTTTCAATAATGTATGGTTGTTGTAAAGTTTTATGTTCAGCCAACTTCCTTACTAATTTTTCACAATGTAAATAATTGTTTTTTCAGTTTAAGTTACTTCAAGGAAAGCTGTTTTAATGCACCACATATGAATAACTGTAATTTGAATTCTATCTGGTATACAAGATACTGTGTGATAAGGCAATCGCAAACATTTTGTATTTGTTTTAATATTAAACGTGTGATATTTCTATTTATGCTTGGGATGTACTTTGGAGTTTTGGAAGATGATATTACATTGTTATCTCTACAACTTTCTAACTACAAGCTTCTTTGTGATTTCTCGATCATATCTGTTAGGTGTGGTGAAGATTATTATAAAGCCTGTTTGACCTCAACTCATATTTGCTGTTTAACTAAAAGTGATCTGCCATTGTATGGGGCATTGATTGTTACTAGCTTAAATGTTTATGTTTTATTAATAACTTCCAATAATTTATGGTGGTTGACGGTTAAATTTTATGCTCCGTTACTAATCTTTCTTTATGGATGTAATTGTATTTCTGGTTTGGGTTTTTATGGAGAAAACTATATGCACATGCGTATAGGAATGCTAGAATTTGTGACTTCTTTTAAAATGATTAGATTATACTTTCTTATAACCCATCTCTGTTGCTGTTTGTCTGCTGCTTTGTCGCTGTTTGTTGGTCTCGGGCATCTATTGAATGCAGCATATTTCAACCATAATTATTCTCAAGGTAGACTCGCTGATAATAATTGCTTTCTTGCGCGTTACTTTTTCACTTTGAGTTTAAATAGATTTCTTAACAAGCGACATCTCATTATGATTAAAAAATATCTCAATAATTCTAAAATTATACTAATTTCGGTTTCTTTCATTTATCAATTTATTAATAAAAATAAACGCTTGATTTTCGGTTTCCTAAACCCAGGGTATCTTGGCACGCGACACGAAGAATTTGTAGTTGCACTGGAAAGTCATTCAGTTGATGTCATGGCCATAAACGAGACGTGGCTTAGATCTGGCGAGGAGAAACGTGCGCCTGCCCCAATTGGTTATAGACTACGTCATATACCACGTCCTCTGAACATACGTGAGCGAGGTGGCGGCGTTGGCTTTTACTTAAGGGATGGTGTTAGTGCTCGACAACTAAAGCCTCCGCTCTCTAACCAAGTCGAGCAGATGTGGTTGACGGCTTGCCGTTGGAACAGCATACCGCCCTCTATGGCAAAGCGTAGATACTTTTATTGACTCACTCACCGAATCTGTTAGTGCGTTTTCTTCATTTGATCATATTATTTTACTAGGAGATTTCAATATTAATATGTTGGTTTCCAATGAACCGAACGCTAGGAAACTAAGTGCATTTTTACAATACTTAAATCTTAATCAATATGTAACCGTCCCAACTCATTTCACAGATCACTCTGCAACTCTTATTGATCTTATATGTAGCACCACAAATGTCTGAAACGTCTCTGTTGATTATATTCCTGCCCTAAGTCATCATGCCTTATATATCGTTTGATTTACATATTAACAAGCCTAATCCGCCTTCAAAGTGGATATGCTATAGACCACTCAAAGATATTAAATTAAATGATTTTAATGATCTTGTTAAGGACGTGCCGTGGGAAGAACTGATTACTGGTGACATTAATGAAGCAGTGTTAAGGTTTAATACTTATGTCTTACATGTTTTTAATGTTTTTGCACCTGTTAGGCATTCTTATATCAAGCATCAGAGCTATCCCTGGATAACACCTACCGTTAGGCGGATGATGAGGTTAAGAGATGACGCCCATAGTAAATACCATATTACAAAAAAGGAATCTGATTTTAACTATTATAAAGACTTGAAAGCTGTAGTAAATAAAGCCATGCATAGTGAAAAGGCTGCCTTTTCCCGACAGAATATTAATCAGTATTCTAAAAATTCTCGGTTACTTTGGAAAAATGTCAAGAAAAACATTGTTGATTTTAAGAGCAAAGAAACGTCTATACCTTGTCATATGATTAACCCGAATACTATTAATAGTCATTTTCTCAATATACCCGGTAATGATTCGGTCAGTACTTCATATCTTTCATATTTTGAGCATCACCGGTTTAATTCTTCTACATTTAGCCTTTATTTTTATTTTTTTTTATTTATTTAAACTTTATTGCCTAAAATACAGCAAATGGCGAACTTAATGCCATAAGGCATTCTCTAACAGTCAACCAGTAAATGTGTACATAAATTTTTTGTAGGCGGTGACATTATTAGAAACTTACAATTAATTTAAAAAAGAGACAAATGAAACACTTAACTTTACTAGCACAAATATACATAAGTACATGCATTATACACAAAATATCTATACCTATACACATACATATTATACTAAATATATAATTATATTTTATATAAATATATATATATAAACGACAAAAACATAGTGTAAATCAGCTCAAAACTATTGGACGGATTTCAGAAAGTACTCACGCGCTAAACTCTTGAAGGCAACCTTGTTGGAAGCATTTCTAACGTCAAAAGGCAGTGCATTCCAGAGTCGAATAGCAGTAAGAGTGAAAGATTTAGAAACGAAATTAGTACTATGAGAAGGAGTTTGGAGTACCAGATTAGTGCTGGAGCGAAGATGGCGTTGGTGTGAAGCACCCAAGAACTGAAAGCGGGATTTAAGATAAACCGGGACGCGTGGATCGAAAAGGATATTAAAAAGAAGGCAAACCAACCTTAGGTTTCTACGCTCACGAATAGGGAGCCACTTAAGTTGTTTTCGAAAGTCAGAGATGTGGTCGTATTTTCGTAGACCGAAGACAAAGCGTATAGTACTGTTGAGAAGACGATCCAATTTGTTGAGAAAGATTTGATTAATATCGGACAAACAAACATCAGCATAATCAAAAAGCGGATGAACAAGAGCTCGTACGAGCACAACTCTAGTGCTGGGCGGTATAAAGTTTCTTAGTTTGTAAAGTGCGCCAAGAGTCCCATGTACTTTACGACTAATATTTTGGAATTGACCCTCCCAACCCAAGCTGCAGTCAAGGACAAGCCCAAGGTTCCTCACAGAAGTAGCGTATGGGATTGCAATGCCATTAAATGTCAGAGCCAGAGTATTACTCAAATTGAGTTGTGAGAGCTGACGAGAACTGCCAATAATGATGGCCTGACACTTGTCTGGGTTAACAGAGATCCCAAAACTATCCGACCACGCACGTATCCTATTCAGGTTTTGGTTAAGGAGTGTTATAGCGTTGTCGAGGTTGCGCAGATCACTCTGTGCATACAACTGCAGATCGTCAGCGTACAGATGATAAGAAGAGGAAAGAATAGATGTAAGAGAATTAATAAACAAGGAGAAGAGAAGAGGTGAGAGCACGCCGCCCTGAGGTACACCAGCAGTCAAGTTGGACCAGTTAGAGACTAACTGGTTGACTCGCACCGCTTGTTGGCGCCCCCGAAGATAAGAAGTAAACCACAGAAGTGCAGAGGATGAGCAGCCGTAAAGGGAGAGGAGAGAGAGGAGAATGTCATGGTCCACTGCGTTGAATGCGTTAGAGAAATCAATTAAGACTAATACAGTAAGACGTGAATTCTCCATCCCATCGCGTATATCTTCGACAACTTTGAGTAGAGCAGTAGTAGTACTGTGACCAGGCCGAAACCCAGATTGGTAGGAGGAGAGAATATCGTTACGAAAGACATAAGAGGAAAGCTGTTTGTGGACAGCAGCTTCAAGGACCTTAGAGAGGAATGGTAAAATAGAGATGGGTCTAAAGTGACTGAGAGAGCTGGGGTTGGATACTTTGGGAAGTGGAATGGTAAACGCATTGCGCCAAACGGCAGGAAAAACACCAGTGGAGAGGGAATGATTGAAAATGAAGGTAAGTATAGGAAGGAAACAGGAAAGTAATGATGTGATCATAACCCTACTAATGTTGTCGAATCCCGTAGCTTTGGACTTGATTGACACTATTATTTTACGTAGCTCATCCTCTGCCAGAGGGGTAAAAGAGAAAATGTGTGCTGATAATGGAGCAGAGGAAGTAATTCTAGAAATAGTAAGAAATTTTACAGTATCGGAAAGGGATTTAGTAGAAGAGAAATGGCGATTGAGATCATCTAAAGGAAAGGAAGGGGAATGTCGTGAGGGAGTCTTGCCAATACCAAGAGAATTAAGAAATTTCCACATGTCAGCAGGAGAAGAATTTGATAAATTTTGGTGAATGTAACGGCGCTTGGCTCCTCTTATCATTTGGTTGCATCTGTTTCTGGCATGTTTGAAAGACTCCCAGTTAGAAGCGGTTCGGCACCGCTTGTAGACACGAAAAGCTCTGTTGCGTCTCTTCATCGCAATTCGCACTAGAGGAGTAATCCACGGAGCGGGTGGCCGCCTAAGCCTGACACTCCTAACGGGGGCGTGAACGTCAAACAACCCCAAAACCGCGGCGTTAAAGGAGGTTACCATGTCATTTACAGAGTCCGCATTCAAAATCGGCGACCAATCGATGGCATTCGCGTCTTCTTCGAGTTTCTCAACGTTCAACCTAGAGAAATTACGCATGCGCACGAACGCGGGCCTATTCTTGGGCGGTTTAACTCCATACGCAATAAAAATAAGGTCATGCTTGGAAAAACCCGGGGCCGGCAGTTGACCATGTTTGAGGACGCGGTCAGTAGACGATGTGATCAGGTGGTCAATCCATGTATCGTCTGTGTTAAGATTGTGATGTGTTGGACCAAGGGGCAGAATGGAGAGATTCACAGACGCGACCAAGGATTGAAACTGACGTGAGGATTGGCTATCCTTTTTTAATAGGTCCGTATTAAAATCACCCATAATTATGCGATGTTCGTAAACCGTGGAATATGTTTCAAGGAGAGATTCCAATTCGGAAAGAAAAGAAATAGTGGGGGGGCAGTAAACGACACCTAGAAGCACTTTGGTGCCTTTGACGTTAAGTTCGAGAAATAAGTATTCCATACAGCCGTACCTGGATGAAGAAGAGCCCAACAACTTAAAGGGAATGCCACTTGATAAGTAAATGGCAACCCCACCACCGCCCTTGCCTACACGGTCGTTGCGTAGAAGTTCATAACCAGGAAGTTGGTAGGACACCGAATTCAGGCAGGGTTTGAGCCAACTTTCGGAAACTAGAACAGCCTGAACTGTGTTCTTGGAGAAGGTGTTCAGAAGGTCTGTGTAATGGCATGGGATACTCTGGGCATTGATGTGGCAAATCTTCAGGCTGTTAGGAAAGGAAGCAAGTTCACGCGCAAGGAGAGTGCCAAGATCATCTAAATCCACAGAGGAGGCGTCAAGAGAGTAGTACGAAGAGTTAGCATCGTCCGCAGAATCATAGTTGCTACAATCAGACATTTTTATAAATTTATATAAAATAATAAAATAAAATATTATAATACCTACACACACACTATCTATAATAATATAGAATTAATTAAAACAATTAACAATTTTAACATAAGTACCTGCACATCCTGCCAGTTAAATGTTAACAATAAGTTGACACAAAATCGAAAATAAACAGACAATGAGTTACAAAAAATAAAAATAGACACAATTTTAAAGGCAAAAACAATAAAATTTCTTAATGACACACAGTGAGATTCCGACCTAAAAATAGAAAAAATATTATCAAGCGTAACCTGCGTAACAAAACACTTGATCCTAGTTAGCAAAGTATCAAAAATAATTGTGCCAAGGAACAGCACTAACTTAAAAAACTACAAAATAAAATAAACGAAAATTCAATTACGATGTTATTATTCTTATCAAAAAATTATACGTGGAAGGAACAAGGCTGCAGTGAATGACGGATGACAGCTGCCAAAGTCATTTAAGTCAAAACAAAACATCATTGACTATGGTCAAATACAAGTTTAGTGTGAAATGTATAAAAAATTAATTATTATAGTTTTACCCTACAAATGTGCAAATTATTATAAAGCATTATGTAAGCAGTAAACTAATAGGTAACTGAAACATACTCGACCGATACCGACAAGCGATACAAGGCCAGCATTACAAAATTGACTAACAGCAAGTTACATACCTACATAAAGTTATGATGCACTAACCACGGATCAGTAAAAAGCAATACAGCAAGAAAGCAATTAAGAGAAGCATTATAAACTCACTATTTTGCGGCCTTAGTATTGCGCTTTGATCTAGTTTGCACCGATCGGGAGCCGGACGCCGACGGACCGCCCACAGTCATGCCCTCGCTGACTGATGTCTTTGCAGGGAACTGGTTTACAGCCGCAGCCAGCTCTTCATCGCATGTGACTCGCAGTCGGTTTCCATCCGGAGTTTTGATGAAAATATTTCCGTCACTTGTCCATACATTAGACATTCCAAAGTGAGTCCGGGCAGCGTAGAACACAGCTTCACGCGTCTTGGTTAAGAATTCTCTCAACACTAATGAGGTGCCCTTTAACTTGGTCTTGCTCTTCCACAAAGCAGAACGCAAAGCACGGTCAGCAAAGCGCACAACTACAGGACGAGAACGTCCTTCACTTGAGGTGCCAAGTCTATAACACGACTTGATGGAAGATGATGTAGCATCTATGGCACCTAGATGCTTCTGGAGTAGTGTTGCAGTAGTAGACAACAAATTCTCACCAGGCTTCTCCGGAACGCCACAGAGCAGAAGATGTTTGCTTCGAAACCGTGCCTCGTTATGGTCAAGCGTTTTAATGACAACACCAATCTGCTGCCTCAAGAGTGAGAGTATGTTCCAAACGAGATCTTTGAAGGATTTGAACTCACCATGCAATTGCGCCACATTTGTTCCATCTGATGAAGATGATGATGACTTGAGCTGCACTTCGAATTCCTTCATTCTCTGCATCAAAGTGGATTCCAAGGACTTCTGTGTGTCGAGGATTGCAGCAATACTTGTCATTATTGATGATTGAAGCAGTGCAGTGTGTCTACTTTAGAAAATGTAGTGGTGAATAAAGTGATGGCAGGTTAGTGTAGGCCAATTTCTTAAATGATCATCACACAGTGTTTACTACAATATATGACGAAATATAGGCCAAAAGGAATAGTTACTGCTAAAAATTACAATTTAAAACAGTATATTTTAATTTAAATAATAAATTTACTTTAGAAGTGATTGTTGTCTGTTTTACGCCTACCGCCCAAAAAGGTGAAACTTTATGCAGTTGATGAGTCATGAATTTTGAAAATTATCACTAAAATTTCTACAAATGTCATAGGAGTTGACGGTATTACACGCGATATGATTTTTTTGACATTGCCACATACACTCAAAGCTTAAACGAAGTTGATAAATAAGTCTATTCAATCAGGCATTTTTCCTGACCTTTGGAAAGAAGCTCTTGTTAGGCCTATTCCGAAAAAACCCCAACCCAGTGACTTTAAGGATTTAAGGCCGATAAGTATCCTCCCATTTCTTTCAAAAATAATAGAGAAAGTTGTCTGCCAGCAGTTAACTGAGTATTTGAATGATAACAACATCTTACCGCAGAAACAGTCCGGATTCCACGCATCCCACAGCACTACCACGGCTTTATTGGATGTTGTGGATGATATTCTGTCGGGCAGAGACACAGGAAAGGGTACTATCTTAACTCTCCTAGACTTTTCACGGGCATTTGATACGATCAATCTTTTGCAATCCAAATTGTCATATTATGGTTTTACCAGTGGTGCATTAAAGTGGTTTTCTAGCTATCTTGATAAACGTTCACAGAGAGTTGAGGTTGATAAAAATGGTGTTAAATCTTTATCAGAAATCTTGTTCCTCAATCGAGGTGTACCCCAAGGTTCGATACTGGGTCCAATTTTATTTATATTATATAGCGCAGATTTAACTGCTTGCATTAAAAACTGTAACTTTCATTTATATGCAGATGATCTGCAAATTTATATGTCCTTTAAAGCTTATGAAATATTAGATGCTGTCGGTAAAATTAACGAAGACCTTGAAGCGATTGAACAACGGTCAAATAAGAATTGTTTGGTTTTAAACCCACTCAAATCTAAATTTCTTGTACCTACTCGGGTCAGACTCTCAAATTAACTCAATAAATAATCTTAATCCAACAGTTAGAATTGGTAACTCAGATATTGAGCAAGTGGCTGAAGCGCGGAACTTGGGGGTTCTTATGGATAACGGTTTACGGTTTCATAACCACGTTTTGGAAGTAGCAAGAAATTGTTATTACAGGCTTAAGGCTATATCAGGTGAGAAATTTTCTGGACGTTGACTTAAGAACAAAACTCTGAGAAACTCTTATTCTATCGAAACTCAATTATGCTGATACGGTTATGGGCGAGTGCATGTTTGATAAACAAAGAAAATAATTCAACGTGTTCAGAATTCATGTGCACGATATTGTTTTGATATTCCTCGTAGAGCCCATATCACCCCGTTTCTTAATAGGAGTAACCTCATCAATATGCAGTCAAGGCGTACACTCCATTATGCTTGTCTTCTGTTTAGTATTGTTCAAACTAAAACTTCTCCATATTTGTTCGACAAATTGCTGTTCTCTAGTCGTGCTAGAACTGCTTCTCTTCTTGGTTGCCCGAGCCACAATACAGCTTCATTTCGAGGGAGTTTTCGTTACTCCTCTACGAAATGCTGGAACAATATCCCACCTCCCCTTAAAAAGTGTCTCACTTTGCGTTCTTTTAAAAGCAAATATAAGGAATATCTTCTTAATTTACAAGAGGATACTCACTAAATTAATAGCTGTGTTACATACTTTAAACCAAATTTTTAAAATTTGTATAAAATATCTACGTTAATTATAATATTCATTTATAATTATTCAAAGTGATGTATTGATGAAGGTCACGGTTCATTTTGTGATAGGTACCTTTATTTGTAATTAATTTTTATTATTGAGTGTTATTAATTTTTAATGTTTATGATGTGCGTGCGCAGCAGTGCGTGTTTTGTAATTGTATGTTATGAAAAGGGTTCTTCTGAAAATCAGCGTCACAGCCTTGGCTGTGGCTTTATGCTGAGAAGAATTCTTTTTGGCATTTCAAAATATGTGACTGTTTGGGTTGTGTAATATTTTACAATATTGTAACTGGATGGAATGCTAAATAACTATATTTTTCTTTCTTTCTTTTCTTTGAAGCTGGTCCCAGATATGCTCTATTGGAGTTAAGTCATAAATACGTGCAGGCCATTGCAATTTTCTCTGAGTGGTAGAGCCACGCTGGCTAATGGCACTTGGTGCTGTTGTGTTTCGTCCGGCCAGTGAGGGTTCCGGAGGCCCATCCCCCCCCCTCCCCTGACTTACTCTCCACCAAGTGACCCGCCTGCTCGTTTGCCTCCTTTTTTATAAAAAAAAAATTTCAATACCGGCTCCTTGAAGGTATTCATTTACACAATTTGCAATGTGCGGTCATGCATTATCGTGCGTTAGCAGGAACTGATCGTACTTTATATATCCAATATAGGGTAAAACATGTTCCTCAAGAAATTTCTCGATGAACCACCTCGCAGTTAATGGGTTATCGTCCACAATCAACTCCATACGTATCTCCGAACTTGTTCCTTTCAATACCATTATAGAGCCTCCGTGAAAGTTGACTGTCTCTGTAGTGTTAATGTAATGAGTAGAAACCGCTCCTCTCTTCTTCTATACACACGTTCTTGACCGTCTAGTACACGCAAGATAATTGGGACCTCATCAGTAAACAAAACTCTTGCCCACTGCTCGTGAGTTCAGTTTACATGTTCTCTAGCAAATCGTAGTCGGGCTACTTATTGTTATCTGAGCGGTTGTGGACCGCGTGCTGGCCTGCGATCTTTTAAATTAACTTCCTCCATTTGTCTTCTTATCGTACGTTCGCTTTCGTTGACCCTTCTGGTCTCAACGACAGGGATAAAACGATTTTAATTATTTTCTAAAACAATAAAACGATCATCCTGAACCGTGGTACATCTTACACCCGCTTTTCTTGAAGCTGCCTATACCCCGGTATCGTTTAAACGCGGTAAACCCAATGACCTGGTAAACCACGCGCGAAGCCACTTCGCGTTGTGTCAGTCTTTAGCTAAGTATAGCTACAGCCAGTGCAAAACCTCAGTTGAAGGCATGTTTTTTTGCTTTTTTTACAAGTTAAAGTCTTAAATTACCACTACTAAAACACAAAAGTTTAAAAAAGTAACGTTAAAGTTTACATAAATCCAATTTTTTACATCAATATTATTGCACAAATTCTCCATGACTAATGTCTAAAATAGGGGTCTCTTTTGGATCGCCTAATTTTTTGTACGCCTAATTTGCAATGGCACCCAAACGAAAAGCCTAAAATTTTTTCGCCTAATTTCACTCTTCAGAATCGTGTTTGCCCTAATTTCACTTCGCCTAACTTTTTATCGCCACATTGTCATTTACCAAATGCGTCATTTGGCAGAACAATTCGTAATCCCTAAAGTTTACAATTCCTAAATATTAATTCGCACAAAATTAAAAATGCAAAACATGCAGCATAACATGCAGCATGCATGCAGACATGCAGCATGCAAGCAAAAACACAGCTTGCGTGCAGCATGCATGCAGATATGCAGCATGCGTGCAGGCATGCAGCATGTAAGCATGCAAGCACGCATGCAGCATGCGTGCAGGCATGCAGCATGTAAGCGGGCAAGCAGGCATGCAGCATGCAAGCAGGCATGCAGCATGCAAGCAGGCATGCAGCATGCAAGCAGGCATGCAGCATTCATGTAGGCATGCAGCATGCATAGTTTTCGTCACGGCTTCGGCCCGCCTCGCCCCTCCGCGCCTACGCGGGCTTATATTGCACTCTAGGGTAGGGCAGACAAGACTACGTGGAGTCGGGTTTGCAGCGATTCGCTTCTGTCAATTTATTTTCTCAATAAAATTCTATGCTTTTATTCCAATACATTATTGGCACATTTAATTTTAGATATGTTAAAATTAGAGCTTTTATAAATTTTGCGAAATAATCGTTATGCCAAAATAAAGTTATGCCAATATAAAGTTATGCCAATATAGTTTAGGCTATTTTACGTTAGACATTCTAAAATTAGGCCTTTCAATTCCTAGGCCAAACTATAATGGTGGCAAAACAATTTTTAGGCGAAACAATAATTGTACGTTTTAAGTTTAGGCCAAAACGGTTTGGCCAAACCATATTAGGACAAACAATTTTAGGCTAACCGAAGGGCACCCATAAAATAGTGCACACAGGGCATTCAAACGTATGTATAACCTCCTCAAAAAATGCTATACGTAATTTTAACCTACCCTAACAAGCGACAATTATAATAATAACTTAAAACTTTTGATTACGCAAGATAAAAGCTTGGCCAAGATTCCGTGCCGCTGAGTGTAATATTAATGACATTTTGTAAACCATGTCGCGTAGCGGTGAAAGAATACTACCACGATGTCGTAAAAGGCGACTAACGGACTAAGGGTGGATTCGACCAAACTAGAATAAGACACTCCGAGATTAGTCTATACAAATTCGACGCTTAATCTAGGTATAAGACCTTATTCCAGTTTGGTCGAATCCACCCTAACGAGTGCACACATATCCAACAGCATAAAGCGGCGACGGAGACACCACCTATCGCACTGAGCACATGTGCAGTTGTAATTAGGTGAAACGCTGATTAAGGCATTGGACTGTTTCTGCGGTCATCACTGCCTAGTCTCTGACTATATGTACAAGTATACCCTACCATACAAACCCACCAACGCGCATTGGGTCACCGCGGTGAGCTATGGCCGAGTCTTCTTAGACAGGGTTATTGGAAATACGTAGCGATCCCTTTAAGGGTGATAGTAGAGATCATTAGCTATAAAATTGCCCTAAAGTAGGTAGGACAAAAATGTACCGAAATAGAAAAAAAACACTTTTTAAAATTCCTGTTCTTTTTTTACGTATTGGAGTGTAAGCAAACTAAAAACAACCATTAAATACTTAAATTTCTTTTTTAATCCACTTTGATGTAGCCTGACCCACTTTTCTTAATATTTTAAATAAATCTTTACAAATATTTTTTTCGAAATCGGTCCATTTTTGTCCCATCTACTCGAGGGCAATTTGATAGCTATTAGTCTCCACAATCACCCCTTAAACGGATCGCTACGTATTTCCAATAACCATGTATAAGGTGACTGCTAGAAACCGCAAGAAACTTCAAGGGCTGGTCAGGTCAAGTGTTTTAAACATGACAAAAATGACAAAAAAGGAATTCGTGTTTTTTCCGCGTCATCTGGGCGCTAAGGACCTCTACGTTGACGGGTCAACAGACTGCCGGCCGGCCAGCCGTTGCCCTCGCGTTGTAAATAACCGTTATTTTTAATAGTTTTCAGTTTATTTTTCTTATGTTATTGCTATAAAATAAATTAGATACACGGAAAGAAATTATTAGTTGGGTTTACCATATTTCAACAAAATTTAGGGTTAATATAGCACCTACTCTTGAGTTTTGTTGAATGAACAAAAACTGTATTGTTGATCAGTTACGGTAATTTGAACTTATTACATATATCTTTTGTTGTTTTAACGTATTTATTTTGTAAATTTAACTTTAAAAATGGTTATTTCAACAACTTGAACAGTAAAATCAACAATTACCTATTGAATTATGCATGAATTGTTACGCCAACATGTACAAATAGGTAAAAACAACTGTTTTCATATCAACAAAAACTTTTCTGTGAAAACAACAATTTGTTCATGTTGCTTTAACCCATCAATTTGTTAATTCAACTAATGTGTCGCCAACCCGTGCAAAATCAACCTTTTTGTTCTTTCAGTGTACTCACAGACTATCCAATTAAATTCACTAAATGAATTATTTAATTAAAAATGACAAAAAAACGAATTCCTTTTTTGTCAATTTTGTTATGTTTAAAACACTTGACCTGACCAGCCCTTGAAGTTTCTTGCGGTTTCTAGCAGTCACCTTATATTGTTGTCCATGTAGGAAAGGCCTGTGCCCGGGGACGTTTATTGACTGATGATGATGATGATATAACCGTGTCGCGTAGCGGTGAAAGGATACTACCACCCCCTCTATTCCCTTGGATGTCGTAAAAGGCGACTAACGGACTAAATACTGCACACACATCCAACAGCATAAAGCGGCGATGGACTCATGTACAGTCGCTATTTGGTGAATATTGTACTATGGTAGAGGACTGATTTTGCGGACCTCATTGCCTAGCATTATCCGCGAAGAGTTAGTCTCTGACTAACCCTTCGTGGATAATAGTCTTACATTCATACTTGTGCCCTAAACTGACGACCATGTATGGAGAATGTTATGAGAGTAAGTGAAACTAAGGATGTGTGGCCGAAATTACCCGTCAGGAAAGCGGGCGTGATTTGTGTATGTATGTATATATAGCTCTCTTTTCTCCGTAATGGGTAAAGGATCATAAGACCGCCGGCGGTCGCGAATCTATGGATTTTGAATTGTGTCCGGTTTTCTGGTGCTCAAGGGGTTCATTGGTAGACAGAAACCACATAGATGTCGATGACATTTTGTTACCGTCACATAAGTAACGGTGAAAAATGTACAATGAAAACCACTTTATTTTTACATTTTAATTTTAAAAAATCTATAAAAAACACTTAAACAAAATTAACACTATAAAAGTACAAATTACTTGTGACAACAATATTACTTTACAACAAATTGACTACTTTTTTTTTTCTATCTTTGGCAATTACACGGTTTCAGATTGACAACGCTTTCCGTCATGCCAATGACTGGAAAACCGTTAAACAGTGGTAAATTGCCAAGTCCGCCAAGCCCGCCAAGTTGCAAGCCATTCAGCGATACCAACGACTCACTGCTTGGCATAGAACTGGCCAATTTGTTCTCCAACATTGACAATCCAGCTTGGTTACAATTGCACTCATTGGCTACAGGGATACTTTGAATGGCTTGCCTGCCTTGCCTGACATAATTTTGCGGAGAAGCAACCTGTATAACATTGTTGAGAAATGGCAGGTTCGCAAAATTATACACCTGGCCAGCTGGCAAATTGCTAACTGGCAAATAGTTTAAATTGCCAACGTTTGCGTTTATATTGGAAACGGGATAGTTATTCAGCAAGGCACCTGGATTATAATAGCTTGGCAAAGTATTTAGTACTACGTTCGCGGGTATATTATTTACAACTGGCAAATTATTTGGAATAGGTATTTGATTCACATTTGGCAAACTAGTAAGTATTTTAAAATTATTAAAAATTGGAACGTTATTTTTAACTGGCGGTGTATTGAATGGCAAATTATTGATTAATGCGAGGTTATTATAAAAGGGAGGGCTGCTAATAATCGGCAAATTACTTGCTGGTAAAGTGTTAAACGCAATGTTATTTATAGGCAAAGAGTTAGCGATTGGCATCGTGTTAAAATTTGGCAAACTCGTAACTGGCAATATATTTCCGTTTGGCAAACTATTAAGTTGAGATACAATTGGCACATTCCTTCCAATGGGTAGATTATTTAATGGAATAACATTTATTGGACTGACGTTTGGCACATTATTCGTTATTGGCAGCCTGTTCAATGAAGTCATAATTGGTACATTATTTAAATTCAATTGATTGTTTATTGGGAAACTATTGATAGCTTGCAAATTGTTTACTATTGGCACTTTCCTGCTTAGCAGGTTGTTTAGAATAGTCAGTTCGTTTGTAAGTTGCCGATTGATTGTATTCAGAGGCACATTGTTTCTGTTGTAAGCGGGTATTGGTTGAAAGTTGAGCACATTGGCAAACGGAGATATCTGGCCGAAAACGTTCTGAAAAAAATATTTATTATGATTAACAAACACTTAGAAATTCTTATAAAGACACAATAGAAATTTCTATTCATTAATGATCAAAGCGCGGGCGCTGTCTAAAGGTTAATAGTACAAGAGGCGACAAAATTAAGCGAAGTCGATTCTCTAACGCTCGATCGTAAGCTCACGCTCTATTCGACCCACATGCTCCAATCAAAAGTGACCTTTATGACGATAGCGTAAAGTCAAATTAAGAGAAAGCGGATTTGATAACTCGCTGCGGATCAAGCATGTCATCATCAAAGTGAGCGCGAGCGAATCGAGCATTAGAGAATCGCACCCCTTAGACAAGCGGCAAACGCTCCCCCTTGTATATTCGTATTTCGTCGTACAATGCGCGCGCTGCTGTATTTTTCTCTAGCAATTGGCACAGTGGGTGAGCGTTTACCACTTTTACATAGGCCCTCTGGACGCACACCAACAAGATCGGTTCACTGCAGCACTGGAAAGAAAGTAGTAAAAAAAGGAATGGAAGCTTATGCCCCGTGGGCCTAATATAAAAAAAATCAAAAAGACGTCAATAACTGGTGCCAGTAAGGCTTAACCCTTTAACGGGCAAAGCATGTTAAGTTTTTCATTGGTGTTCGACCTTATCTCAATGGTATAAAGTTCAAAATATGGTGGCAATAATATGTGCCACTGCCTTTTATAAAGGGTTAATGACATTTTATTATTTTTTCGTATTACTGAGAAGGCCAACGAGAATTACGGCCCTTTGTAATGGAAAGGGTTTTGGAGGATACTAGATCTAGTGATAGTACAGGCCATAGAGGCATAAAAATTAAAACTTTTGCATGTCAATTCTCTAACGCTCGGTCGTAGGCTCGTGCTCACTCCGATTGCGGTATGCGGAGACGTAGGTTCGATTTCCACCCGAGGTAGTAATGTTTTCAACGTTTCCCTATTTTTAAGTAAACAATTGAGCGTTTTTAACGCAAACGCTAAAAAAAACAGTAAACATTACAAACAAACTATTAAAAAAATTAAAGTAAATAAACGAAACGTTACCTGTACACAATAGAGGTGGAACAAAACGTAATAAAACTGACGGTCCGCCATTTTGTAACGGAAACTATGTCGCCATTTGCTGAAGTGTTTCAACACAATAAATCGGTTGTTACAATTTATAACTTTTATAGATCTCTTATCGACTGAACGTATTTTATCTTAGTCGATAGATCGTCCGACATCTATCTTAAATTAATTATCAGAGGGCACGTGTTTTTTTAAGAAGTGATAAAACGAATGATGATTGAACATGATTCTTATTTTCTGTTTATAATATTTGATGGATTGTTTTTATTTTTTATTCAAATAATTATTTATATATGCGGTTGTTCAAAATTCAATATTGTTTATTCTATTTTGAACACTTTTTAAATGTAAGTCGCTACTCCATGTTCGTAACTGTTTGGGACAGGAGACCTTGTACTGAGAAGAGCCAGGAAGAAACACAGCTAGGGTATTTCTTTTCTCCCTTTCTATTACAGCGTCAAATAAGGTTTAAAAAATCTTCATCTTCACCTTACGACAACAACCGGGACCAATGGCGGCCTCCGTGGCCGAGCGGTTAGCACGCCGGGTTTGGCGTCGCGCCATCTCTGAGGTCCCAGGTTCAAATCCCGATCGGGTCAATTTAGAGAAAAACTGTTTTTCTAAATTGATTTCAGGTCTGGGTGTTTTTTCTATGTTTATGTATATTTATCCGTTATGTTACCATATTAACGAGTTTCAAAAGAATACTCATCTTGGGGTGTGAGCGTAAACAAATTTAATATTATTTTTTTAACTTTAATTTAATTTTTAATGGCTTTACATGCCTTTCGAAGCACATGTGTAGTCGTTATTTGGTAAAAAGTGGACAATGGTAGAGGATTGCTTTTGCTGTCCTCATTACATAATATAGTCTCTTAGTAAGACTTCGGCGATTATTAAGAGCTCAACAGCTGTCATAATACGAAACAATAGAAATGTATAAAAATTAAACTTGACCAAGCGTTTTTATGAACAACGACGACACGTGAGATTTCGCAATGTAAAGCACCTGATATTATATTATAATATTACACATTCGTAAAATGCACACTTGCATTTAGCTTGGTCATTGTCAGGGTCAATGTCACACTGACATTGTAAACAGTATTCATCATTCGCGCGGTACCGACGAGGGCATCACTCGCGCAACCACTCTGAAACTAACGAAACGTTTTTAGGTATATATTTTTTATTTTCAATAATTTAAGCGTTAATAAAACGCTAAAATATATAATAACAATTATTTATAAACGCAATGTTCAAATATTTGTAAAAATATTTCTTTCGGATCTCAGATGTGAAAACTTCTAAGATTTGATGAAGCTATGTTTACTAAAAAACATAAGCATCAAGCACTGACAAATTTCGACGGGTGAAAACCAGACCTCGGTAGCCAAGTGGTTAAGGAATGCGGAAGGTGCGTGGTTCGATTCACGCCTGAAGTCTTTTTAGTGTTTAAAATTTTACTAACGAAACGTTGAAATGTCCTCCGCAATCCGGGCGGCAGCGTTGACGCGGGTTTGATTCCAGCCTGAGGTAGACATTTTTTTAACGTTTCGTTATCTTTGAGTTTATTTGAGCGTTTTTTTAACGCATATAATCAAATATTACGAATCCATAAAGCAGTCTTTAAAATATTGTAAAATATTTTCGTTCAGATCTCTAAGGATGTAAATTCTAAGAGGTTTGTTATGACACTGTTGCTATAAAAATGTAAAGTGAAAAGCGTCGAAAAATTTTATCAGGTCTAACCAATAGGTACCACAGTGGCGGAGTGGTCAACGCGGGTTCGATTCCCGCCTGAGGTAGACATTTATTTTAACGTTTCGCTATCTTTGACTTTATTTGAACGTTTTTTTAACGCATATAATCAAATAATAGGGAGAGTAACCTATATTGTACCGACTCCTAAATTGTACCAAATTTAAATTTCCCACTAAACGGTGCCATTATTCTACACTGGCAACACAAAACAAGACGACTACAGCGCCACTGTCACTGCGCCATTTTGTTTCTTCAACAAGACAGATGACACGAGAGTGAGAGTGAAAAACGATTTTTTTTTTGTGATTTGATGTAGGTACTTAATTTCTTTGTCTTAGACGGTAGCTCAACAAAAATATTAGTAATCATTTAACACTGTACCTATTCTGTAAGAAAGCACGATATCTACTGTTTTAACATCGCGAGTACAAATCAGTTGGTTAAGGTTATATTGGACCTCTTCGAGGTTCCAAAATTAAACCGGTACAATTATTACAATTATAAATATATATGTCAATCAGAGGTAAGATTTAATGTCTAGTTCCTATTAAGCCAAGAATGATCCTTATCATTACCAAAAATATTGCTCCTAATAATACGTAAATAAATAATTATGATTAGGTATAAATATTATCCCGTGTTACAATTTAAGATACTAAGTAGTTACGTAAATTGACCCAAAGGACAACTATCAGTAGATTAATATTTTTAAATAGTTACAACTTGATAAGAATCTTAAGTACGTAATATGTTGTAACAGGAATACCAAGGTTTCACCTAAGTAAGATTGGGTTTCTCTAACTTACATGGTTTAGGTATTTTTTAGTGTTATGTCAAAAGTGGTCCTATATAGGTTACTCACCACTACGAACCACCCTGAAGCTAGTTACTATGCCTCTATGTCCTGTGATGCAACTGGATCTAGGTCCCTTCAAACCGGAATACAGCAGCCAGCAGTGTAACACAATGCTGCTTAAAACAATACGGCGGCAATTAAGTTCATACATACTTATAATCAGGACTGTTATGCCCGAAGGGTTATTTAGAGACTAGGCAATGAGGACCGCAAAAGCAGTCCTGTACCATAGTCCACTTTTCACCAAAACGACCGCACGTGTGCTCAGCGTGACAGGTGGTGAGCCCATCGCCGCTCTATGCTGTTGGATGTATGTGCAGTCTTTAGTCCGTAAGTCGCCTTTTACGACACCCAAGGGAAGAGAGAAGTGGTAGTATTCTTTCACCGCTACACGACACGGTTAGTTTAAGTTCATCATAAGCTGCTTATAAACGTCCCACTGCTGGGCACAGTCTTCCCACATGGACAACAGCACGTGGGGAGATTGGCCCATAACTCGCCACGCGGGCTCATTGCGGGTTGGTGGGTTTTAACCTTCGATCAACAATACAACTAGATGTCAGGTCGGCGCTAAAAATGTGTCTCGGTGAATAAGAGCGCATTTGAGAATTGAGCTCTTATTTTCTCGCAAGGCTTAACAGAAAAAAGTACTTTATTTGTTGCCGCTTAAGGTTAATTTCACCACTAAATGCTCATGTTATTGACGTCTTTTCTTTTTAAAGTGACAGGAGTAATTTATTGCTTTGAAAAAGTATTTATTCACGTGGACAGAATTTAGCTTTGATTTGGTACGTGACGCGTTATCTAGTTAGAATAGTATTTTTGATCGAAGGTTTTAACCATTGAGGTACAATATGGTACCTCAATGGTTTTAACGACTGTCATCTTACGACAACAACCGGGACCAGCGGCTTTAGTGCCTTCCGAAGCCCAGGGGAGCTCGAGATGTTTTTAATTCGTACCACATGCCTACGGCCCATTTGTTACGAGTTGACGAAAATAATAATGAACAATTATTTTTATTCGCCAACTCGTCGTACCACATTACTATTTAAATGAGAAAATAGGTACAATCAGCATTAAAAGCGTTAGTGTGGAAAATAGTAACAAAATACTAACTTGTTATATTTCTAATCAGTTATTTTGACTCTTAAATTATGCTTAAATTCATTATAAATCTAAGTATAATTTTGTATGTCTTTTTAGTTTTGTTCAGGAGTACATTACAGGTAAGATGTTATTATGAGTTTTGGCACTTCCAATATCAACATGTAATGTATAAAATTACATGTTGATATTGGAATATGAGTTTTGGCACTTCCAATATCAACATGTAATGTATAAAATTACATGTTGATATTGGAATATGAACCGTGTCGCGTAGTGGCTTATTAAAAATAATACTACCACCCCTTCTCTTCCCTTGAGTGTCATAAAAGGCGACTAATGGACTAAAGGCTGCAATACATCCATCAGCGTAGAACGGCAATGGGCTCACCACCTGTCACGCTGAGCACATGTGCATTCGCTATTTGGTGAAAATTGGACTATGGCAGAGGACTGCTTTTGCGGCTCTCATTGCCTATAGTCTCTGACTAACCCTTCGGGGACAGTAGTCGTGATTATACAAGATTTTTTTTATCTGTGCACATATAAGTATTTTTATAAATTACTTAATGTAGAGCTACAGATATTTTAACCGCCTCTGTGGTCTAGTGGCTAAGGCTACCGGTTTCAGACCCAGAGGTCCCAGGTTCGATTCCCAGCAAGGGGTACATTTTTGTGTGCTCGGTTTGGTTGGTGGTAGGGCTATTAAGTCCGCCTGGCTAGCTACCACCATCTTATCTAAGTCTGTCGCCATAATAACGATGTTTAGGTATAGCATTGTTGTGTTCCGGCAGTTTGAGATAAGATAGCCAGTTCCTCAGTGGTTGAGGATTCCGGGTGAAGCGCGGTTCTCCCTTCGGCCTTATCGTCACTTACCATCAGGTGAGATGAAGGCCAAGCGCTTACCCGTTGCCAGAAAAAAAAAAATTTTTTTTTTATTGAAAAATAGAGGAACTAAAATTTATCAATCATATCCACAAAAATACCGCTAATCATGGTCAATCGGCTAGGACCGCACAATTTAACTCTGACACTTACGATACCACAGGATACCTAGGTTAGGTTACTCAATTAATAGTTATATAATTATAGTTACGTTAATAATGAATAATAGAATTTAAAAAAATATTTTTTTTACATTGCTCTGGTTTGGTGTGTATCTTAATATAAACATAAATTTTTTTTTTTTTACCAGACGGTTGCAAATTACTAATATTGACTTACCTGTTTACACCTGCCTACCCGATGTTATGACAGATTTTGCATATTCTATAGGCTTCATACTTTCGATTGGTACCTATGTAATTTATCTATTATCCAAACAAGTGCAATGTTTAAAAAAAACCTTTTTAAATATTTAATTAATTATATACTGGACTGAAAATTTTCAGCCAACCCACTCGCAATATTTTTTTTAACACATTCAATTTGATATAAAATACTTTTCATCCGTTAACTCGGCTCGGTGAAGGTCGTTGTATACTCGGATCCTCTACTATATGTATGTATCAATAATTGTAGCGAAGGCTTGATTTTAATGAGGAAGGCCGTTGCCCAGCAGTGGGATTGTAACTACCTATAGATATAATAATTTCTAATACTTTACTTTTACTCGAATTTTGAATAATTTCTTCACTGTCAAGAGTCCGGCCGTTATGTTCCCAGTCCGGTTAGCCCCCGGGCGGTATGCACCCATAGTTTCTGTTTTTGTCATAATATTCGAATCAGTACGGTAGATAATTGTTAAAAAATAAAAGTTAAATAATACCTACAGAACACTTAAAGTTCTATAAATAGACAACATTAGAACACTATGACGGTTAAACAAAAGGCCAGATATTAGATAATCTTATTTACTTATTCAAAGCAAAATTCAATAAATAACAGCTTAATTACACATACATTAACACACAGCTTTCCATTTGCTTCGATTCTTACACAAATCTTTTGCTTTACTTACTCACAGTTACTTACAAACAAATAAATTAAAAAACGTAATACCATTTTACCATTATACCTACCATTACCATTTTTAATGTAACAATCAAACGAATGGCGGCAAAATCTTCATGTTTCTCGCGTACCGTGGCGGTTCTATTGGCGTATTACTTTTCAGTGGTGGACGACGCAATGGCGGTGGCGGTGGCATTTGTGGCGTTAATGGCGGAAGGGGTTTAGGATCTGATAAATAGTTTTTCGTTGTTGTATAGCTTGAAGTTTGGGAATATTGCTGTCTTGACGGGTTAGTTACAAATGCGTTTGGCGGGGCAAACGCTAAAACATTTGGAAAGGATGCCCCATGGGATGCGGTTGACACGCCTTTTCCATATGAATTTGTTGGGAAATCACCATACGCAATTGGAGAGTTTGCCCCATACACATTTGGTGGAGTTGCCCTGTACACATTTTTTGGGGCTTTCTCAAATGCATTGAACAGAGACGGCCCATTTATATTTGGAGGTGTTTTTCCATGTAGATTTGGAGAGCTTGCCCCATACACAATTTGAGAGGTTGCCCCGTATACATTTGGCGGAGATGTCTCATATATTTTATTTAATGGGGATTTCTCAAATGTAGCTTTTTGGGTCGTTGCAAATGCGGTTGGCGAGAAAGTATGTACTGGCGTTGGTTTTGACAGACTGATTAACGATTTTGAAGGTATGGTTTCTGAAGGGCGAGTGTAGTAATCGTTTATCTGGTTTGTGTACTCATGGTACTGGGCAAGAGTTAGCTGTAAAAGAAGGAAAACATTATAAGTGTATTGAAATAGTAACTGCTAACTCATAGTAAAATAAACAAACGCGAAAATTGTCATTCTAGTCTGAAAAGGACCAGTCTTTACCCGTGGACCCGGTGGGTCGACCCATTACCGGGTCCATTTTAATTCCCCTTGGTCCCATGGCACTAGGGATTACATTAGGATGAATATTTCGACTTCGATTATATCGACTATTGCTGTATTTTCTAGAGCCGTGTTTGTGGTGGCTCGCTAAAAGAATACTACCATCCCCTCTCTTACCTTGGGTTGCTTGGGTGTCGTAAAGGAGACTAACGAATGAAGACTGAACATACATGTAGCATAGAGCGGCGACAAGCTCACCACCTATCTGCTAAGCACATGTGCAGTTGTAATTTGGTGAAACGTGATCTGAGACAGTGGATTGCTTCTTTGACTAACCCTTTGGGATTATAGTCGTGATTCTGTGTATGTATGATGAACAGTCACGAGTAAAACTATGTAAACAATTGTTACTCTTAATACAATGGAATAAGAGTCAAAGTGTATACATATTGGTGTTCGCGACTGTACCTATCTTTTATCTAATTACTTAACTATGGTTCGCAAAAATGACGCGAGCCGCACAACCTTGCCCAATTTCTTTGTTCCCATTCAGACTTATCGACAAGTGCATTATCGTCATCCGTTTTGAATCAACAGGCATGAGTCTATAGACGTTCCACTGTTGAGCACAGGCCGCACAGGCCTAATCAATAATGATTGATTAGGCCTGTGCGGCCTAATTAATCTGTATAAACAGGATTTTTTTTTATCTGTGCACTTAATTTTTTAAATTATAGAGTAACTTAATGTAGAGCTATAGATTTAATTAATTTCTTATAAGGGAAAAATAAAGTAACTAAAATTGATCAAACATATCCAAAAAAATACCGTTAATCATGGTTTACTGACCAGGACCGAGCAATTGAACCCTGACACATTACAATACCCCAGGATACCTAGGTTAGGTTATCTTTACGTTACACGTGACCTTTCGTTCTCCCGCTACCCACGAGTTTTTTTTTATTGTGCCGGAAGAATTAAATAAATAATGAATAAGTAATAAATAAATTTAAAAAAATAAAAATGATGTTTAATAATGTTACTAAATGATTTAAAAAAATATACGCACATACAACAAATTGTCCTGTAAGTAAAGGCTTTATTAATTAGTACTATCCAACAAAATGTGCGGGATGGTGTGTGTTAACAGCCGTCTTACTACAAAAACAAGGACCAACGGCTTCACGTGCCTTCCGAAGCAGGAAAATCCAATTAATCATAAACATACGTTCATACATAGATCCACGACTATTATCCCCAAAGGGTTAGTCAAAGACTAGGCAATGAGGACAGCAGAAACACTGCCAATCCACGTTTCACTAAATTACAACTGTACCTTTATGTGCTTAGGTGGTGAGCCCATCGCCGCTCTATGCTGTTTGTATGTGAAATCTTTAATCCGTTTATTGCATTTTACCAGTGTATCCCAGTAGTCCCCTCTAGCCATTCCCCCTTGGGGGACAATTGGGATTTTTTTATAAAAACCTCCCAGTTGTCCCCTCTACCAACGACACGGGTGACAACTGGGACTTTAATTTTTAGATGTCCCAGTCTCCCCAACTTGAGATGTTGCCGTAAGTGGGAGAGACTGGGATATTTAAAAATGTAAGTCCCAATTGTCCCCTCCACCGGTGACACGGGGGACAATAGTAACTGGGATACACTGCATTTTACGACACCAAGGGAAGATAGGGGTTGGTTGGTAGTATTTTATTAATAAGCCGCTATACCACACGGCTCATTATCATAAAATAAAAATTAATACAAAATTATGATTAGTAACAAAAGAACCACTTGATTGGATATACTTACTTTGATTAACAACAAAGTGAATATACTTAAGCAAATATTTTCTTTCATATTATTAGTTACTCTAATATTACGTTGTTGAACGATAGGTTACAGTCGAGTGTAAATTAAAACTAAGTATTTCTTTGTAAACTTTACAATGTCAACATTTTTTTTTCAATAAATTATGAAAATGTATTATGTGCAACGCAATGAACTAAGATTGTTATCGTAACGTCAATAAAATTGTACTTACAACATTTTAATAAGTATTTGTAATAATGATGACTGTAGTGATGATTTATCTATTGGTTCATGAAAATATTTAACACCGCAAGTAATCGAAGTGATGACGTAACCATTATCATAACCTTAGTAATTATTATGTATTTCTAATTGTTTTGTGTCTAGATGTTGTAAGTAAACACGTAGGTATGTACTGTACACACAACCTATTAAATGACGAAAATAAAATAAGAAATTATAAATACTTACTCGTACCTATTTTAAAATTTGTTGAGCAATTAAAAAAAAAGAAAATAATAAGTACAAGAGATGAAAACTAATCAAATAAACACATTAAATTTTTGTAATATTTGATTATTTTGCAATTGCGGACGTGAGTTTGACTCCTACCTGAGGTAGACATTATTTTCAACGTTTCTTTAACTTCAAGTTTTTTTGAGTTTTGACGCAAAATAATCAAATATTACGAAACTATAAAGCAGTATCTACTTAGGTATTATCTTTAGTGTTCAAAATATTGTTAATTTTTTTAATTCATATCTAAGTATACGGATGTATATAGTTTTCAGGTTTGCTAAGGACACTGTTGCTATACAAACTTAAGTCATTGAAAAACTTTGTCAGTTCTAACCAATACCTAAATGGCGGAATGGCTCGTCGTCCGCAATCCGGGCGGATTGCGGACGACGAGTGTCGAGTGTCGGTCCCACGGGGGAGACATTTTTTTCAACGTTCGTTAGAAACATTTTAAATACTTAAAATGGATTTATATTAAATAATTTGATATTATCTTCTTTTATTTCATTGTATTTTGTGTCAAAAATTGCGACTTGCATTGAAAACTCTTGATTTCGTAATAACATTTTATTTTAAAAATAAATCATTCATTAATTTGTAAACCTTATACACAATAAGAGACTTAAATTAACATATTATATTATTAATTCAAATTAAACACCTATAATTTTTACATTGTCATAATAGGGTTTAAACTTTAAACCATCTCTCGTCTTTGAAATAAAAACCATCGCTCGTCTTTGAAATAAAAACCATCGCTCGTCTTTGAAATAAAAAACGATAGTCACGGCTATCTTTTGAACGGTAAAAGAGATCATTTAGATTCAAACTTATATAATGTCTCAGTTCTTAGTAATCTGTTCTGGTATATTATAAACTACTCCAAGAAGTATCCCTTTCCGCGCCGGTCTTCTACGTTTCTAATTGCGGCAGTTCAAAATTCAAGTATCTAAACACACGGCGGGGAAATAGGTATCTTCCTCAAATATTGGCAGCCGTTGCAGCAACTCGTCGCGGGCGGCAGGAGCGGCAGAAGCGAAGACGCCAATGCCGACACTGGGGATGCCGCCGGCAGAAACGGGTTTGCCAATCCGAACGGCAGCGGCAGTTCCGTTATTACTGGGATTGATGTGACGGCTGGTGCGTATGGGGGTACCACTGCTGTGGGTAAGTAGGGATTCGGCAAACCGATTGGTGGAGGTAAGTACTGGTTACCGCACGGTAAAGTGGAAATCGGTGGTAAAGGCGCCGTTATTGGTGGATACACAGGAACTGGATTCGGCAAGCCAATTGGTAGAGGCGGTAAGTACTGGCTCCCGCAAGGTAGTGTGGGTAATGGTGGTAAAGGCACTGTGATTGGAGGATATAGTTGCGGCACTGGATTCGGTAAGAATGACGGTGATGGGATTGGTGCAGAAGCTATTGGGGGATATATTTGGGGATATGCTGGTAGTGGTATTGAAAATGCTGGAGGCAACACGGGTGGCGGTGGACCCAGCAACTGCCCTTTGATCTGAAAGAGAGTTCAGTTTTAAACATGCGTAATTTTAAGGTAGGTTTACGAGAGGTTTTTCTACCAGTTTCTTTTAGGGGCGGCGGTGATTACTCTCCATCAGGTGACGTTGTTTGTAAAGTTTTGTTAAAAATGTTAGTAAACGCGAAATCATCAATAATGTAAGAAATAATAACTTTATTATTATAACTATTATCGCTATAATTGTCAGACTAATTTGTCCCACTTATTCAGGGCAAAGGCCTCACTTTCTTCTATCCACTTTTTTCTGTCTGCCGCTAATAATAATAATTAATAATATTTGTGGATGATCATTTGATGAATAAAAACCTGTAGTTAGAAGGTATGTAACACAAGATATCCCACACAGCGTGTAGACGCCGACACTGGTCTTCCGTGGTCACCTCATTTTAAGAGGACTACTACGCCGCAAATAAATTACTGTTTATCTTCCTTATAGTGCACAGCAACAAAGTTAATAAAATTTTAATACTCACATAAGGCAGTGCAAGACAAAACAATATAATTTTACAAAACATGGTATTATTTTTAGTGTGTCACTAAAACAACTAGAACGCCTAAAGTAAACTTGTCTCTTTTATACGTATTTAACCAGCTTTATTAGTAAATATATTTCGTATGTTTTTTTATAATATTACTACAACTTTCCTAATTGTTATCTTTTAGGCTATAATTTGGTTATAAGCGTCGATTTTTGATTATGCAAATAAAGTGAGCACATAAAATTATTTACGAAAACGTATGTTATGAATGTTATGATGTAAATAAGTAATCGTTTGAATTGCGAAATGAAATAATATATGTCTAGTAATCGTAGGCGGTCCTTTAATTTCCTTACAAATAACAAAAGAAAGACAATTTGTTACATAAAATTCCGACTATTATCATCCTAAGGGTTAGTCAGAGGCTAGGCAATGAGGAAATGAATGAATCACCACAAATGCAGTGGTGTCATAGTCCATATTCCACCAAATTTCAACTGCACATGTGCTCAACGTGACAGGCGGTGAGCTCATCGCCGCACTAAGCTGTAGGATGTATCCTACAGTCTTTAGTCCATTAGTCACCTTTTACGACACCCAAGGGAATAGAGGGGGTGGTATTAGTGGTAGTATTCTTTTAGTGAGCCGCTACGCGACACGGCTCCGTTTATTCCTTACCTTTTTGTTTAATTTTCTACAATTAATTTTGTCTTAAGCCCGTAGGTATATTCATTGACAGTAATTGTAGATTCCTTATCGTATCGTGAACGTACAAAATGTTTATTGAAGTGCAAACAATACTTTCCAAATTATCTCAAGAACTCCGCTTGTGGTGTCAGAAAATCTTCACTAAAACTCAAGAAAATTAGGGATAATATCACTATCGATTATCACCAAAAGAAAAACAAATGTCAACCCTTTAGAATTGCTTAAGCTTCGGAGTAAATACAGAGTTTCTGCTAATTTTACCTGTTCATTGCCCTTGCCATAGTATTTCTCTTTGACCAAGTACATACTTTCCTACTGCTGGGCGAAGGCCTCCATCGTTGAAATCAAGTCATCGCTACAATTGATGGGCTTAATCACCAAGCAAAATGCGGGTCAGTGATCACAAACAGGGGCTATGCATCAAAAAATCCCAAAACACACTTTGCCCGTTCTGAGAAATTGAACCCAGGACTTCGAGACATCGACCCGAGCGCTTGACCACTCGGCCACTTAGGCGTATATCAACAAAACACTTAAAAGTTAACTATGCCAACCGCATATCAAAAAATTTTGCACATTCAAACAAAGACCATCAAAAGGTACCGACGCACAATAAAATCAAAGTAAACACATTTCAACAACTTTATTATATTAAATAAATACAACAATTATAATAACTCAAGTTATAACTACACCTATATTGTCGGTGGCAGTATAGGGATTTTCCTTAAGAAGTTACTTCTCACTTGGGTTGGATTAACAGGCGGCAAGAGAGAGGATGTTGGCGGGGCAATCGCGGAGACGGGTGATGCCGCCGGCAGAAACGGGTTGACCATAGGTGCCGGTGCCGACTGGTAGTACGGCGCGGTAGGATAGTACGCTGTCGCCGACACAACAGGAGAGGCAACTGCCGGTTGCACCCCACAAGGTTGCGGTATTGGCGCGCCAGGATACACCGCTTCAGTTACAACGGTCGGGGTAACAACTGGCGGATATATTTCTGGCGGGCGGACTTCGACGACGGGCAAGTTGGCTAATTGGCGCTGCGGGATCCTCGTTTGTAGTAACTCGGGTAAATATTGTTTGGCGGCCGCGATCGCGTTTGGCGGGTAAGGTAACCTTGGCAACGGTATTTCTTCTGCCACGTTTTGCTTGGCGCGGCCGCCCGCGACTGCCATGCGTAGTATTTTTAAGGCTCTTTCGGCGTTGGCGGGAGACATGACACTTTCGAGGAGGGATGACGCTTGGGCCTGTCTCGGACATGATGCGTTTGAGAATTCTAATACTGATATGGTGATGATGAGCATTGAAAACACTTGCATTAGCCCCATGTTTACCTGAAACAGTTTTATTCGATAAATAACCAATCTAGCAATCCTGCTTTACTAACTAGCTGTTTTGTTTATCTGTCTTCGTGCCTGGACTCCGCTTCTCTTGAAAACCAGGTAGTGGAGAACGGGAATTGAACCCGGGACTTCAGAGATGGCGCGACGCCAGAAGCGGTGTTAACCAATCGAGCACGGAGTTCGTGGATATTCCTCGCTATTACCAAACACCTTCTACAAATTGAATTACATAAATAGGTATTTATAAATTCGTAATACCTATGTAATGTTTTCTGCGTTAATTGCCCTCAAACATATTGGGTTAGGTTAAGATCTTCGATCAACATTGACCGAAGGTTAAGATATAGAAACGTTAAAAAAAATATTACTTCTCATTTGAGATAGGTATTTTTTTTAAAGTTTCGATTTCTCAAAACACTCATTAAATTTTAAATAAATAATAGTTATTTTGTTTAATTATCAGTAGCTAATTAGTATCATTGACACTTACCGTTTAAAATGATAACAAAGTTTATGAATGCCCTTAATAAAAATACTTGGTTTATATAAAAACGAATCTGTGACATAATGCTTTGATTACATACCTACTTATGTAATTAATTAGTTAAGTGTCATGTTACTATCTAAACATCTTTGTTGCTAAAAATATGACTTATCAAGTTAAGTTGTAATGTAATATATTTCAATTTCACTCCAATGTTGGTCATCGATATTACGATAAGTATATTTACGGTCCTAATATTCTATTATTATTGTCACTCATTTGTTTTTATAAATAATGGCAAAATTAAAACAAATTTACCCCAGGAGGGTACTAGCAAGGCCGGAGAACCCCTTCCTGGTCCTTCAGTGGGGCAATAAATATGCTTATTTTTAAGGCTGCCTCAGGCAGCGTTCCTTCTGTGCCGCAAGGGACCCAGGCGTGCCATACTCCTTCGGGTTCAGGCGCGTGTACGGCGGGGCCTACCGCGAAACATAGTGGGGATGGACACCTTCGGGGACCAACCCTATCAACTGGACGTGGTAGGCGCCGCGGGGGCAAACGCTCGGCTTCGGGTGCACCGGCACGGCATCCGCTGCAGTCGGGATCCATGCAGGGGCCTGGTGGGAGTGGGAACCTTAGGGGGCCTAACCCGCCGGGAACCACCAAGCGGTCGAAGGTCTGCTACTCGGTAGTGGAAGGTAGGGCATGGATACCGGTATACCGGTACACCGATATTTTTTTCGGTAATTTTATACCGGTATTTGAGAATTAAATTCCGATATTTCGGTATTTCGAAAAAGTTATCTATTTTTGCAAGGGTGTTTATAGACTACACATAACACTCGATTTGTCTATTCATAGTGTTGTTCATACTGCAGATGAGTTTTTATATGTTTTATATAAGAACCTCCCCCAAGCGTTGAATTAGAAAGGGCCTTTTCAGGTGCAAGATATATAACAAAATAAGATCATCGCTCAACTACGCAAGTTTGGACGCGTTGTGTTTTTTTCGTTCGATTTTCCAACAAACGCGATCTTCTTGATTGATGGACTTGACCTGCACCTATGTTTTGGATTATCCTACTAATATTATAAACGCGAAAGTTTGTAAGTATGGATGGATGTTTGTTACTCTTTCACGTAAAAACTACTGAATGGATTTGGATGAAATTCGGCATACAGATAGTTTATAACCTGGATTAACACATAGGATACTTTTATCCCTATATTCCTACGGGAACAGGAACCACGCGGGTGAAACCGCGAGCGGCCGCTAGTATCAAAATAATTACTTTTTACGATACCTTCATTTTCAATTTGATTTTGTTTTAACAATAAGTTCGTATCCATAGTATAAGCTGTGACTAAGAGATTTTAAAAATTTTTGATACATGTTTTCTTATCATTAGAGTGTAAGACTGATTTTAATATCGATTTGATTGTGACATCGTGCCAATGAAACAATATAAATAATTATTAGATCAAATTACATTTGATTTTGTTTTAACAATAAGTTCGTATCCATAGTAGCTATAAGCTGTGACTAAGATATATAAAAAAATTTTGTTACATATTTTCTTATCATTAGAGTGTAAAACTGATTTTAATACCTATTAATAAAATAATAAATAAAACTTAATAAAACTTTCCTACACTCACACCAATTATCTAGCCCAAGAGAAGCTTCGAAGAAACTTTGTTAAATGCTTACTGGACAACGGATAAACATACTTAAAATCACAGTTATTATTACATAGAAAACACCCAGACCAGAGACAATTTAGAAAAACAATAATTTCTAAATTGACCCGACCGGGGATCGAACCCGGGACCTCAGAGATGGCGACACCATGAAACCCGGTTTCCAAACCACTCGACCAAGGAGGTCGTTTGTTTGTGACATCGTGCCAATGAAACAATATAAATAATTATTAGATCAAATAACATAATATTTTCTTTAGTATTCTTAATTACCTATACTTTAATAACTCATTTTGTGGTTTCTAGGGAGTTGATAAATAGTTTGAGTGTTTCTGCCATATAGCGTAGAAAACTGCTTTAATCACTCTCCGCAAACGAGACTTACTAATCGTTCTTGGAATCATTTGAACAGTAACTAGCAGTATTTAAGAAAATACCGAAAAATACCGAAATTTCGGTATACCGGTATTTGAACTTTCAATACCGGTATGAAAATCATCCCGGTATTACATGCCCTAGTGGGAGGGCGTCAGCACCTGCCCAGCAACCCCCTGTTGAGTGCCGTGGAATAGTGGGGCTACGGGATTTGGTTCCTGCTGGGGTCCGTCCCGTCGCCAACCGCGCCGGACCATCGTGGCCACAGGAACTGGGTTCTCATAGGAACCAACCTGGCGGCCCCAGGTCTGATGCAGGGGGGGGCGTGGGCAAGAAGCCGAGGCAAGGTTAGGGCCATCGCAGGCGTCTGGCCAAGCTGCAGAGGCAGCGGGCCCAGGAGGCGACGGCGGCTGCGGTGGAACGAACTAAAAGGCGGGAAATCAGCAATGAGAGTCAGGAGACGCTTGATGCCAAACGCGTTAAGACTCACGGGTCTTACGCGGGGGCAGTGAGCGCCTACAAGATGGCTATCATTGCTGATGACTCTCAGCGACTACGCTGGGGGAGGATCACTACGTGGCGATCCAAGGGACCATTTGGGAAATGCTGGAGACCGCGCCTGACCCTCTGCCAGTGGTCAATATCGGAGGTATCCCGTCGGGAGCTATTCTTTTCACTTGTGAGAGGAGTAGCTCGGCGAGGCAGTTCCGAGCACAGGACGGCCTTACCGTGGAGGGTGTCGTGCTCAAGGTGGTTGACGCGAAGGATCTTCCGAAGCCGGTTAAAATGGCTTGGAAATCCCATAACGTCAGCCGCTTTGATGTTGGTAGGGTGTCGAGGACGAGAGGTACCATCCGGGCTTGCAGACTGCGGCTGGAAGATCGTCGACACTAAGGTCGAGGGTCTGACAGTCCGCTGGATCGTGTTGATGGATGGCGCCTCTGCATCATTTATCAAGGTGGAGAGCTACTGCCTTAGTACGGGCATCGACAAGAGCGTCTTTAAGCTTCTAGAGGAGAGGCCTACGGACAATCTTATCAATGCCCAAGGCAGTAGCGCGGTTGTGAGCGTGGCGGGAGTAACTGGAGGTGAGTGCTCCCAAAGCGCTTTAGAGGCAGTGTGCAGCCGGGAATTGGCGCAACGGTAGCGGTAGCCGAGAGTGTTGGGGAGGAGATCACACCAATGCAGTGTGGGGGGGGGGATCTCCTCGCCTAGATCCGAGGATGATTTGGGAGAGCTCGCCCTGGACGAGCTGCTTCTAGGAGGGTCGTCTCCGTTGACTGTGCATACGGCATCGGATAGCGAACTCCGCTCAGAGGACGGGCGCTAGGCAGCTTCAAAGAGCTAAGGTGCGTACAAATCAATTTACATAATTGCAAGGCCGCAACTGCTCTTCTGGCACGCGAGTTTACAATGAATAAATTCGATATTGCCTTGATCCAGGAACCTTATCTTTATAGGGGCCAGATTAATGGTTTAGGTGAAACTCCTGGTACATTATTCTACAATTGTTCTACTAATGACATGAGGACTTGCGTTTATGTCAGAAATGACCTACACGCAATGCCTCTAATGAAGTTCTGTCGCAGAGGATCTGCTGCAGGCTGTAAAGGTCCTTACGGGGGAAGGGGGTGATAGGCGGACGGTAATTTTAGAGTCAGCTTACCTCTCCTTCGAGAAGGCGGATCCAGTATCAAAGAAGATGTGGGAACTGGTAATCTGCATTGGCGAGAAAACCAAGATGTCAACATTGGTTGCGACGCCAACGCACATCATGTGATCTGGGGCAGTTCATACACCAATTAATGAGAGAGGGGACAGACCGCTGGAGTATCTGGTGCGTTCACCCATGCAAATTCTTAATAAAAAAATAAGGCCACCTTTTTCAATGCCGGAGGGCTCAGGTGATTGATATAACCACGGAATACAGAAAGATATCTGTGGATATAACCATTGCTAGTAACAGAGTGGTTAATAACATCACAAACTGGCATGTGTCGGACGAGGTATCACTTTCCCACCACAACTAAATATGCTTTAGGTACAGACTAGGTAAGATCATAGGAACTGTGCAAAGGAAGAACCCTCGAAACATCAACTGGATCTAGATGTTTAAAGCGACAAACTCACCTCAGCTGTGGACATGCAGTTTGAAGCTGACAGACTTACAGAAGCACTGATGACTGCCTGGCAAAACAATTGTCCAGAAATGAAATCAGTGGCAAAGAAACTATCATGGTGGACTTCAGAGGTTGCTCAAATTAGAAAAGCGACACGACAGGCGTTCAATGAAGCGAAGGCTAAGAACAATTTTAGTGAATACAATAAGGCTTTAACTCGCTACAGCAGTGCGGTTCGTAAAGCAAAGAGATCAGCTTGGAGAAGACATTGTGAACAGATACAATCCGTTCCTGAAGCAATGAGACTAACCAAGGCCATTTCTACAACAAAGGCGATTCCATTGTCCACAGTTACGAGGGCAAATGGAACTCGCACAGAAACTGGTGGTGATACACTAAAGGTTATGTTTGATACTCACTTCCCTGGATCGAGTATCATCCAGGACGAACATGAGCATGACCCAATCAGCTGGAAGGAGCAGCATAGTAGAACTTCCAAGTACGATTGGACAATATCTAAAAATGTAGTAAATTAATCTAAAGTTAAATGGGCGCTGAGGAGCTTTCAACCATTTTAAGCACCAGGGCCTGATAACATTTACCCCATCCTACTACATCAGGACGCTTCCATACTGGGCCCCCACCTCTGCAGACTGTTGTACAAATCCTGCATTGCGTTCGGCTATATACCCCAAATATGTCGGCGTGTTAAAGTTATTTATATACCAAGAACGGGTAAACCGGATTACGAAGAACCCAAAGCTTTTAGGCCAATAAGTCTTCAATCTTTTCTCCTCAAGGCCTTGGAGAAGATGGTAGACAAATTTATCAGAGCGGGACCATTGAAAAAATTCCCACTTCATGAACTTCAATGCGCTTATCAGCCAGGGAAGTCAACAGAAACTGCTCTTCAACATGTGGTCAGTACAGCGGATTCCGCCTTGGAGATCAAAGAGAGATCTCTACGAATGTGCAGACGCATCTGCGTCTGCACATTCGTAGATATTGAAGGTGCATTCGATCGCACAACCTTTGACTCCATTAATGTGGCAGCCAGGAATAATGGCGTGCCACAACCGATTTGTAAAGGGATTGAAGGTATGCTAAAGGGTAGAATCATCTACTAGGAACTACTAGGGGAAACCTTACTTGCTCAGACAACTAGATGGTGCCCGCAAGGAGGGGGTTCCCTCTCCTTTGCTATGGAGCCTTGTGGTTGATTCAATCATAGCAAAGCTGAACCATGGACCATCCTTTACGATTGGTTACGCTGATGATCTAGTTATCACGGCCAGTAGGAAATTTCCGTCAGCGGTATCGGAGCTAATGCAACGTGCCCTGGGTATGCTGGAACGTTGGTGGTACCAATCATATATCTGTAAACCGGGGAAAAACTACCGCCATATTTCCATTCCTTGGTCCAGAGAAGGGAAATATCTAGGCTTAACACTAGATAAGGAACTCACCTGGAAACAGCACGTGGATACTTACGACTGTCGTCAAGGCCTATAGGTTCTTTGGTATGTGCCGGTCCACTTATGGCAAAATGTGGGGACTCAACCCCGAAATCATAAGGTGGATCTACATGATGATGGTGCGGCCGATTCTCACATACGGCAGCATCAGCATCGTCTGGTGGCCCAGGACCAGGCTGAAGATCAGAACAGTATGCTTGGCGATTACCGGGGTATTTAGAACCACACCGACAGCAGGTGGTGCTCACGGACTTCCCACCCCTGCACAGTGTCATAGAGGCGGAGGCAAGGAAAGCGCTACACAGACTAAAGGTGGAAGGGCTTTGGGACGCATCTTTGCCTCTGACAGATACACAAAATGGGAACCTTATGATACCCTTGAAAGGATCATGGAAATGAGGTGCGACAAAATTGCCCCCAAGTAAATGTTCGAAAAGAAATTCAGTATACATGTCCCAACTCAGGACCAATGAAAACAGCCACCGTCTCCAGACAAAGACAGCTTGATCTGGTACACCGACGGATCCAAAATGGAGTCGGGCACTGGAGCAGGTATCTTTAGCAATGACTTTAAGCACACTCGGAGTATGGGGAAGTTCGCTACTGTTTAACAGGCAGAAACATTCGCAATTCTCGTGTGCGCTAAAAAGAATCTAAAACTCGCTCCCAAGAAGCGTAACATATTTATCCTGAGTGACAACCAAGTCTTGCTCAAGTCACTTATATCGCCTCGAATCAATTCCAGCCTTGTGCTTGAAACCACGAAAGCGTTAAACAAGCTAGATTGGCACAACAGGGTGAGGTTGATCTGGGTACCAGGCCACATGGGAATAAAAGGCAATGAGATGGCTGATGCACTTGCTAGGGAGGGCTCAGAGACCCCATATATTGGTCCTGAGCCGTTTGTGGCACTAGCATCAAGTAACATCAACAAAGCCTTCAAGGACCACATCCAAAACAGGAAAAAACCGAATGGAAAGAGCGACCCGGCTTAAGACACTCAAAACCTTTGCAATTGCGTAGAGATATTGCGTCACTCAGCGTCTTTTACCGTTTATACCATGGCGAGTGCTCTGAAGAACCCTTTGACCTCATCCCTCCTTCTCCCTTCCTACATAGGAGTACGCGTGCTGCTCTCCGGAGTCACCAATTTACAGTCTCTAATATTCCGTCACGCACAAAGAAATTTGGTGACTCGTTTCTTTGCCGCACTTCCAAAAGATGGAATAGTCTACCAGCACACGTATTCTCTCCTACCTATGACATAGGGTCCTTCAAACAAGGCGTGAAGAAGCACTTTGTGGACCGGCAGGGTGAGGGTGACTGATGCTACGTCTCTTACGCTGCACCAGTTGTCCTCGCGCCTGGACTTTATTTCCACTTAACATCAGGTGGAGTGGAATCATTTGCCGGGCTTAGTAAAAAAAAAATCCTTCATAGGCGAAGGCACCCTAGGACGGAGTAAGATCATATGCGGAGGTAGCAGAAGGCAGGCCCGATTAATCACCGGTGCCCTGACTGGGCACTATGTCACAAAACAAATGCTCCACAAAATGCAACTAGCAACAGACAACCTCTGTAGGGCATGTGGAGGGAAAACGGAGTCCATGCAGCACCTACTGTGTGTCTGCTACTCTTTTGCCAGGAAAAGAATGATTCTTCTGGGATCGGCCTACTCAAAACCAGAAGATTTTAGGCTCTTCGCCCTCAAGGACATTGCCAAGCTTATGGCAATTATCTTCACTGAGGACGCAGAGTGATAAGACGGGGTTGCACAAAAGATCCCAATGGGTCGACATGCTACTGCAAGAGGGATACCTCTGCAGGCTCCACTAGATAAGATAAGATTATCGCTTTATTAATTTACACTCATATGTAACCTTGGCTTACAATATTTTACAAAAATAAAACATTCATAATTGTTATAAAAACTTATGATCGTGTCGCGTACCGGTGAAAGAATACAACAGCCCCTTTCTTCCCTTGGGTGTCGTGAAAGGCGACTAACGGACTAAAGACGACACTTACATTCAACAGCATCTATGCTGCAGCGATGGGCTCACCATCTGTCACGCTCAGCACATGTGCTGTAGCTATTTGGTAAAAAGTGGACTATATTGTAGAAGAGTGCTTTTGCTGTCCTCATTGCCTTCCAGTAGCCTCTCTAAATGTTAGCTGTAGAGCTTGGGAATGTTCGTCTGTCCTGGTATTGTGTGCCAGGACTTCCAAACTCGTGCACAGCGAGCGGGGCCTAGTAGCGGTCTCTTAGGGGCCAGAAGCGAAAAGTCCTGCGGGTAGTAGATAGTTGGCAGCTTTGTCCGGTGGTTCTCATTGGACATTGGTGTTGACATCTCCGGTACTAGCCTGGAGAACTAGTAGAGGCGGCCTCCTAGATGCCGTAGCCTCCGGTCCAGCCAGCCGCGTAGGACGTGGGAACTGGCTAGGCGCCCGGATGGGTTCCGAGAAGTGAGTGTGCTTACTACTTCGCTACCAAGGTGGACACTTGGGAGTCGACTTTAGAGTCGACGACCCTAGCAGTGGCAACTGCGAGTTGTGCCCTTCGTGCAACGAGAAGTGAGCGAGCTCGACAGCTCCGGTTACCTATCTGGACAATAGGCAGTGAACTACACGTGTTCACGGGGATACTCTCCTGAGACACTAGTCTTATGAGTACCGAATGAAGAGCGCGCTGCGGCGGGCACTAATTTGGCGTCAAGACCTAACGTTGGTGGTCTCCTGCGCGAGTGTTCTACTGGCGCAGGGACGTCTGGCACTTCTTGCATAAGCATAACCTAACGGTTGGTCTCGAGGTGCCAGTACAAATAAAACTTAGTGATGTAAAGAGAGGAGATGTCCTCATTCACCTAACGGTTGGTCTCGAGGTGCCAGTACAAATATAAACTTAGTGAAGTAAGGAGAGGGGATGTCCTCATTGTCCTCCCTATCTACTCACCCCTATAGATAGGGTATCGCAGCTGGAACTACGGGTCCGGCTGTGTTACTCAGGGTTACTATACGGAGTTCCGCTTCCATGCCCCCCGCTGGTTGTGCCTTAACCAGCGCCTACGGCTGGATACCGGACGTGGGTTGGACTCGTAGTGGCTTGTAGTTAACTGTAGAGCTTGGGAATGTTCGTTTGTACTGGTATTGTGTGCCAGGACTTCCAAACTCGTGCAGAGCGAGCGGGGCGTAGTAGCGGTCTCTGTGGGGCCAGCAGCGAAAAGTCCTGCGGGGAACGTGAATTCCGGTGGTTCTCATTGGACATTGGTGTTGACATCTCCGGTACTAGTCTGGAGAACTCGTAGAGGCGGCCTCCTAGAAGCCGTAGCCTCCGGTCCAGCCAGCCGCGTAGGACGTGGGAACTGGCTAGGCGCCCGGATGGGTTCTTTCGGAATAAGAGAATATCAAATGTGTCAAACAATTCTCTTACTCATTTAAGAATACCAAATGTGTCAAACAATTACAAAGCGATCCAATTGCGATTCAATTATGCCATTCGTAAATAAGCAGACTTGGGCCCCAGGACACACCCCGACCTGCTACTAGCCAGCGGCGCACGAGCTGCAAAACGGACGTGTGCGACGACGAATTCTTGTTTTTGCAGCACCAAAGTAAGTTTTAACTTGTAATTATATTGTCTGGTATTCACTTAAAATGTGTTAATCTCTTGAGATTTTTTATTGAGTCGTCAGCTGAACTCTCATACGTTGCGTAGCTATGTGTTTGTTTGTTAGTGTTCAGTAAATTATGAGATATGAATATTTTTCCTTAGATTGTCCGTAAGGGACAGTTGTACTACTCACGATGGGGGCAATTGTAACGTTACAATTGTCCACGTGTTACAATTGTCCACATGTCCACTATTGGAATAAGAAGCCATACAAAGAGGAGCAGAAACAAGGAAAAAACTGATCAAGTAAAAAACATTTAGAAGGAAAAGCAACAGAAAACCAAAAGTATTGTCAACTGTGATGAAGACAAAAGCAGTACAGAAGAAGAATGGTATTGTCTTGTTTGTATGGAGCCTTACAACGCCAGTCGACCGACTGAGACCTGGATAAAAATGTACTCAATGTAAAATGTATGCGCACGTGGAGTGTACCGAACAAGAAGTCAATTATCCTTGTCACAAATTTGCGAAAGTAATTAGTTTCTAAGGTTTTTTTTATATATTTTTTTAGTTTGCCTTTGTGATTACTTTTTGAATTTTATTCAAAATCACATATGTTTGTCACAATTGCTAAAGTAATTAGTGGTTTATTTCAGTTTTATTATGGACTTCTTTTTTATATTGATTGAGTTGCTGATAGTTATGTTTGTTTTCGCTTATTTTGTTTGTTTTCGGTTATTTTGTTTTTAACTTAGGTATACTACTTAATTAAAAGGCAAATACACATGCCTTTTTAATAATAATAACTAAAAGGGTGCTTTTGCCAAATAATGTGAGATATTATAATAATATATGCCTGGGGATATTTGTAACGGTGGACAATTGTAACACCATACAGATAGAAAATGTTGCATATTTTGATATTTATTAGTGTTTTAGAGATAATAACAAGCTGTAATATTATGTTATATCTGTAATTATCATTTGTCAAAGAAGAAATTGATTTTGTTTGTTATTTAAAGCCGCAAAACGTATGTTACTTTTAATTCATACAATATTGTCATTTTTTTCTTTTTTTATGATCTGATTTGTTTTTTTGATTAAAGTCTGATTATTAATTGATAAGACTGCAATAAAATAATAGTTTGGGTGTCCCTACTCAACGCACCTGTGTTTTATTTTATAAAAAATCTTTGTTACAATTGACCATAGCGTGAGTACAATTGTAACACTTGTCTTCGTTCACATAAAATTCGATTTTTACGTTTCTCTTATACCTACAATAGGTATATTGTGAGTTCAAAATATCTTAGTTAAACAACCTGTGTCTCTAAACTCATTGACTAATTTTATTTATAGCAAATACATTTTGCCCGAGAGGCCTTCAAACAAAAAGTGTTACTTTGGTCCCCAGCCTCCCCTACTAGAAAAAACTACCAGTGTCAGGAAAGCCCAAATGGGATTCAAACCCATGACCTTTGGATTGCCGGTCCACTGCTCTAACCGCCAAGCTACCGAGACCCCAGAAGACTCGTTGAATTTTTTCTAATAGTTTGTGATTTACGCTGCAAACCAGCGGTACTACGTCACTGTGAGTGAAGTCTACCCTCACATTCGAAAGAATTACTATTGCAAGTAAGTATTTAACAATCGATAAAGACGTTTGCTTTTAATTATTATTGAATTTTTTGCATTCACAATGCTTTATAGAATAGGATAAAAAATGTAATAGAAAAAAAAACAACCAATCCCAGGAAAGTTTGAATGGGATTCGAACCCATGACCTTTGGATTGCCAGTCCACTGCTCTAACCGCTAAGCTACCGAGACCCCCAAAGACTCGTTGTATTTTTTCTAGTAGTAGTTCTGCAAGACAGCGGTATTAAGTTACTGTGAAGTCTACCCACTAGTCAGTCTATCACAGTCGAAATAAATAACTATTGCAAGTATTTATCAATTGATAAAGACGTAGGTAATTGCTTAAAACTATCTTTATTATTGAAATTTTTGCATTCATAAGACTGGTTGTTTTTTTCTAGTAAACCTTAGATTAAAACAAAAAGGGAAGATACGGCATGCTCCTACTTGTAGTCAATCAAAATATAGTCCTACTCAACTACATATGCAAACACTCACACACGCACACATATAAAAGTGTAAATCGAGCGAGCGAGACAGAGCAGTAAGTTTCAACGTCAGCGCGAGGGAGTCAGCGAGTAGCGCGTTGACGTCTCGGTCGCTTCGCAACCTTAGATTCCTTTTTCTGAGTTCGCAACAGACGAGTACGTACGACCGATTCCGTCCGACGCCACTGCGGAGTAGCGTCTTTCTTTTTTTATCACAGCAGAATATCCGCAATAGTACGATGTAGCCTGTACGCTCGGCAAATTGCGACTGAAGTGAAATTGTGCCTTTAGGCCTAATTTTAGCGGCTTACTCACCTGACGCTAATGCCGTATCTTCCCTTTTTGTTTTAATCTAAGTAGTAAACATTTTATCCGAAAGAATACCACCTACCTCTCTCTCCCGTGGGTGTCGTAAAAGGCGACGAACAGACTAAAGACTGCACAAATATCCAACAACAGAGCGGCGATGGGCTCACCACCTGACACGCTGAGCATATGTGCAGTCGCTATTTGGTTAAAAGTGGACTATGGCAGACTGGTATTGCGATCCTCTTTGCCTAGTCTCTGACTAACCCTTTGGGGATAATAGTCGTGATTATAATATGTATGTACTTATGTATATAAATATTTTGTATTTTGCAAGGTGCACTGTACCTTCCTGTACTTAGTACCTATGGCGGATGATGAAGAGCTTCCAACTCCAGCTCGTGTGCTTGGACACCGTTTGCAGTACGGGATCGAGCGTCGTCGTGCAGGAGCAGCGGCGATGAGCGATTGACCAAAGCTTGTTGCAGATTCATAAAAAGTATTTCAAGGTGCGGCGATTCTTCACGCCTGATCAGTTGTGTCTATTATACAAGACACAGGTGCGGTCTTGCGTGGAGTATTGCTCTCACCTTTGGGACGGCTCCGCAAAGTACCTTCTCGATGCCTTGGACAGATTGCAGCGCCGCGCTGTGCGCATTATCGGCAATGCAGAGGTCACTAAAACTCTCGAGCCTTTGCAATTGCGTAGAGATATTGCGTCACTCAGCGTCTTTTACCGTTTATACCATGGCGAGTGCTCTGAAGAACTCTTTGACCTCATCCCTCCTTCTCCCTTCCTCCATAGGAGTACGCGTGCTGCTCTGCGGAGTCACCAATGATACAATACAGTCTCTAACATTCCATCTCGCACAAAGAAATTTGGTGACTCGTTTCTTTGCCGCACTTCCAAAAGATGGAATAGTCTACCAGCACACGTATTCCCTCCTACCTATGACATAGGGTCCTTCAAACGAGGCGTGAAGAAGCACTTTGTGGGCCGGCAGAGTGAGGATGACTGATGCTACGTCTCTTACGCTGCACCAGTTGTCCTCGCGCCTGGACCTCATTTCCACTTAACATCAGGTGGAGTGGGGTCATTTGCCGGGCTTAGTAAAAAAAAAAAAATTAAGTATGTAACGCTCAAATAAACTTGAAGATGACGAAACGTTGAATAAAAATGACTAACTCAAGTAGGTGGTTGCAAATGTGTGAACTTCTTCATAATTACATACTTACATGGATCTATGCCTTTTCGCCGAAAACTGTTTGCCAGATTTTCACTTGCCAACTAACGTTTCGTATAATTTTATTTCACCGAATAATCATTTGCCAACATCATATAATTTTGATTTATTTCTCAACCTCACAGTTACCAACTGTTACACGATTCTATAAGCGATTTGGTTTCAAGTAGCAGAATGTTTTAGTTTGCGTAATATTCATTTAGTTGTTTATTGTTTACCTACCAAATGGTCTCATTAGTAGGGTTTCGTTTAATAATTATGTAATATTATGTGGGTAAGCGCAACTTATTTTTATGACAATGTAAGTAGGTACTGTCCTAAATTACTAACCTATCGCGTGCCTACAGTAGACCGGCTAGTATTTCTGTAGTCTAATAAAAAAAAATTCGTCGAAATTCAAGACAATAACTACGCTGCGCTTCGCGATTGTCCTAAATCTAACCTATCACGTGACCTACAGGAGTAGGGCAGGGAACTGTTACACTGACGAAACGTTATTCGTCTAATAGTTGTGTGGCCTAGTGAAATATTTGACAAATGATAAATGTCACAAACGTTTCGTGTCTTTAAAATAATCAGCTTAACAATAATACTACCAAATAAAACGTTGTCATACAAAAATTTGCTAATCGTTAGTTGTCAAAGTAAAACATCGGCGAAACCTTTGTTGGCTAGTGATAATCTGCCAAACAATTTTCGGCGAAAAGGCAGGATAGCTACATACATACACACATCACGCCCGCTTCCTGGAGTGGCAGGCAGAGACCACAGGCTGCTTCCCATTCACTACGATCTTGCTTGACACACATCCTTTGCTTCACTTATTTCATACGTGTCTCATATCTTTACTTATCTCAGTCTCGTTCGCGTCGCCACTTTACTCACACGTCCTACCTAACGCAAGTTACGTTCGAAATTCCAGTTACCTAGACCTCTCGCATACGCACGATAGCCCGGCCGCGCGGTGTCTCGCACGACTGGTCACCCGGTACATATTGCACCGACATCCAGGGATTATCATACCGCGGGCCGCACGTATAATCAGTCGAGCCGTTATTATGTTTAAATGCGGAAGATGCGACTCGGCGGTATCAGAAGGAGCGCAGTGCTGTGCCTGTCAGAAGCATTTCGATTTTGCCTGCGCCGGTATCTCTGAAGCTAACTACCGAAAATTGTGCAAGAATAAATCCTCTTGGCGTTGCCCAGAATGCAGGAGCAGTGTTTCATCGCACTCAATAAAAGGAACATCAAGTCCGTCCATTAATCCAACCAAAGGCTCAGTACAAGAAGAGCTGCAAAGGTTAGCCACTAGGTTACTAGTGCTTGGTACTCTGTCTGACGATGTCAAATTAATTAATTCTGAAATTCAGCACCTGAAAACCTCAGTTGAATTAGCCCACGAGTCAATCAAAAACTTCACAGACAAAATAAACAAGTTGGAGGCGAACGTCAAAAAATTAGATGCTCAAGTCGCGGAGGTACCTGTCCTGCGTGCAGAAGTTGACAAGCTGCAACAAGGTTTTTACCAGCAGGAGCAGTGGCTCCGTACAAAAAACATAGAAATCAAGGGCATTCCTTTGATACAGAATGAAAATCTGTACACCAAAGCGGAACGAATTAGCAGAACTCTGGAGTGTCCGATAAGGAAAAGTGATATAAATTTTATCACGAGAGTACCTACTCGCCAAAAAGACTCTGAGAAGCCAATTATTATATCTTTCCTGTATAAATACCAGAAAGAAGATCTAATGGTGGCAGCTCGCAAACACAAGGATATAACTGCTAGCAGCATCGGATATGAAGGAACCAACAGAGTCTTTATAAATGACCACCTCACTTCACAGTATAAAAGTCTTTTACTTAAAGCAAAAACTCTCAAAATGTAATCCGATTTCCAGTTTTTATGGGTAAAAAACAGCAAGATACTCGCGAGAAGATCTCCAGGAACGCCTATATTTACTATCAACTGCGAAGCCGATCTCAAGAAAATCAAATGATAACCTTGGAAAACTGTATTTCTCACTTTTTTACTTTAAATTACAAATGTTTATTTTGTTTAAATTTAATGTCCTCATCAAGTGTGCATAAGCGGCCCTCTAGGTGTAGCGCACCTGGCGAATTTATTACCGCTCGCTATTCATTCGTTTGCCGGCGCTCGTTGTCAGTGAATACCACAAGTGTGCAATCGCGGACTACCCTTATTACTTTGATGTTTGGGTCGAGTTTGCCAAATCGTGAGTACGTAAAATACTTTTTCATATCCACAGGTGCTTTTGAATGTTATTACTTTCAAAAACAGTTGTCACATACCATAAAGTTATCCTATTAAACACTTGACCGTCATTAGAAGCTTATAATATTGAGAAAGGCATATCCGTTTCCCGTCGTATTTTCCTTCTCTTTCTTCCGGTATATCGCTGTCTCTCTCGCTCATCCCACTCAGTGGCGTCACCAGGTGGCGCGGTGGGGGAACCAGGAGATTTCACACCCGTGCCCATTTGTTCATCATTGGCGTGAAATTTCCCGTCGGCGTAACTTGTGCACTACATAGTGATCAAGTGACAAAGAAATAGAATTATTTTTATTTAAACTGCAACACAGTTCTCGTGAGTTTCTACAATACACGTGAGTACTTAGAATAGTTTCTTAACTTAACGGTGTTACCGTTCGCTGAATTTATAATTTAAACTTAACTGGTATATCAAACTTTTTATTTTACCCGCAAGAGATGTAGATACACCTTTTCTTTTAAGATAAGAAAGCATTCGAGTAAAGATAGTATTTTTAAAAGTGTTTTTTGTCTTTAATACGTGGTATCTACCCTCCAGGCACTTTTTCTTTTTATTTTAGATAAGAAACCGATAATTAGTGCTTATATTAGATAATGAGAAAAATAAATTGTAGCTAAGCGGCTATAGCTAGTCCTTCTAACAATCCCGATCGCATCGGCGAAGGTTGACTTCGAGTTAGTCGTCATCGTTCAAAGAAGCATGGTCATCGTACCTACCCGCCTTTCATGACGATAACGACAATGTGTCTGCTTTATCGGACGTTAATGGAAATCTTACAACGATTATTGCACCTCGCAGGTGTTACCAATACTGACTAAAACAGTTAACAATTTAAATATTCCGTGTAGTGATCTAGATTTGATTTTTGATTTTAAAAGTAAACTAAAAGAGCCAGCTAGGCCTTAAGCACCAATATTCTGATAAATCTTGTGCACCAATAACTTTTCGTATTTTAAAACTAAAAAGATATTTTTAATACTTCTCTGCGCCGTTGTTGGTCGCAAACATCTGATGCCTCTCTTAAAGGTCTTATTTTCAGTGGTGATTAGGTTGTAGACTGAAACTATAAATATACGAAAAGAGGATGGGTACTCATAAAAATGTAAAAGACCCTCTAATGCTTACTACTTTGAATAAGATTCTACCTTCAAACACACATTTGTTTAATTCTGAACAGATTACAGTAGCATTTGAAAAAAAAAAAAAAAATAGTCCTGTTAGAAAACTTTTTGGCCAGTTATTAAATCTGGTACTGGGAATGCCTCGCAAGCAAAACCTGTACTAACAACAAACGGTTACCTTTCGCAAGGGCAAACTTCTTATAGTGTACCATCGCGTTGTTCTTCTGGTTCATGGGACAGACACACGCACAGCATGCTGTGAACCGCCCTCGCAGGGCGCTTACCAAAATTATGTCCTCCGCAAGGACATACTTATGGCAGCCACGAACCATGTCGTGGCTATAATCTGCCCGCCCTCGCAGGGCGCTTACCAAAATCAATGTCCTCCGCAAGGACATACTTATGGCAGCCACGAACCATATCGTGGCAATAATCTGCCCGCCCTCACAGGGCGCTTACCAAAATCAATAATTATTACATGAGTGTTCGCGGTTTTGCGAGAAGATGCATATATGTTAATATAATGCTAAATGTACCTTATTTAATTTAATTTGATTTTGAATAATATGTTTAATTATTGTAATTGGTATTTAACCGTTTTAATAAAATTTAATAAATAAATGTCCTCCGCAAGGGCATGCTTATGCGGTTATGCCAGCACGAACCATATCGTAGCTATAAACCGCCCTCGCAGGGCGCTTACCAAAATCAATGGTAATATTACTTGAGTGTTTGCGGTTTCTGCGAGAAGATGCATGTATGTTAATGTAATGCTAAATGTCCCTTATTTTATTTGAATTTGAATAATACGTTTAATTGTTGTAAATGGTTATGTAACCGTTTTTAATTAAATTAAATAATAAATGTCCTCCGCAAGGACAGGCTTATGCCAGCCACAAACCACATTGTGGCTATGAACCGCTCTCGCAGGGCGCTTACCAAAAACAATGTCCTCCGTAAGGATTTGCTTATGCCAGCCACGAACCACATTGTGGCTATGGACCCTCGCAGGGCGCTTACCAAAAACAATGTATTCCGCAAGGACATGCTTATGCCAGCCACAAACCAGATCGTGGCTATGAACCGCCCTCGCAGGGCGCTTACCAAAATCAAAGTCCTCCGTAAGGACATGCTTATGCCAGCCACGAACCACATCATGGCTATGAACCGCCCTCGCAGGGCGCTTAACAAAAACAATGTCCTCCGCAAGTACATACTCATGCCAGCCACGAACCACATCGTAGCTATAATATAAACAACGGAGGCTGTTCTTACTTTCGATCCCCAGGATCATAGGCATGGCAGCTCTATCAATCAGGACAAAAACGTCCATCTTCTCTGCTAACAGAGGTAACAAAAGACGTAGACAATGACGCTCCTAAATTTCGAGCCGGTCAATTTGCACTTTATCGACACCGTTGGGACTAAATAGGTGCTCCAAGTTTTCTATCATAACACAAAGGTATCGAATACCGTTTTATCTGAAGCCATCGCTCAAGGTTCCAAACGTTACAATTGACAGTTGTTACACGCTTGTATCGGACAAAATGTCTGCAATGCTGACACAGTCGTAGGAACAGGTTTCTAGAAACAGTAAGTTTTTTTTCCTAACTTCTTTTTAACCCAGTTCTTAGTACCAAAAAGCACTCAAGAAAGGTCACTCCGTCCAATTTTTAACCTGAAGTCGTTAAATTATTATATGAATTCCGGACTGTGTACGGCCAAGAGACGAGATGTACAAATTACTTTTCTCAGACCTGACTATAGCCAAATCCCACAATGGTTTCTTCGTCTGTTCTACAAAGGCGAATTACTAAAAATTATATGCCTTCCATTTAAGATGAGCACGGCAATGTTTTCTTAGACTATTATCTTATAGACATAAAGACCAGATGGTTCTGTCCAGACATGCCAACATTGTAATAGAAACACTTACTTATTTTGGTGTCCACATAAACTTCAAATAGTCTGTTTGACCGCCTCGCAGGGCGCTTACCAAAATCAATGTCTTCTGCAAGGACATACTAGGATACATAGAGGAATCACAAGCGTCCATACATACCTACATATACTCACGACTGTTATCCCCGAAGGGTTAGTCAGAGACCAGGCAATGAGGACCGCAAAAGCAGTCCTCTGCTATAGTCTACGTTTCACCAAATGATAACTGCACATGTACGTGACAAGTGATGAGCCTATCGCCGCTCTATACTGTTGGATGTATGTGCAATCTATGGTCCGTTAGTCGCATTTTACGATACCTAAGAGAAGAAATTGGGCGGTAAAATAGACTCTACCTTACGATGTAGTTAAATGTATTGGTAGCTAAAAATTATCAGAAACACCAATACATATACCTCCACCAACATTCTTTTTGTCAACCGTTGCTTCAGGATTGGGGGGTCACAACTCAACAATTCTGCCCTATCGGGAAGGTGGAGTGCATCCGAACAAAAGCTGCACTGCAATCAAAAAGAAAAGCGGGCTGTTCTAAGTCTTAGAATTACAAGCATCGAACACGAAGTCTGCAACAATTTTATTTAAATCCTCCAAATTGCCAACCAACAAATGACCACCAACCAAATTGTGGTCAAAATTCTTTACATTCCAGGGAAATTGAACAGCCATGCAGATGAACTGTCTCGACATAGCCAAGCTCTAGAGTGGCATCTACTGCCAGAATTCACACAAACGATATTCGCGAAGTGGGCCTGGCCAGTAATTCACCTGTTTGTATCCAAGAACGCTCGAGTAGTGGGTAAACTATGCAGATTTATCTCAATGATTACGAAGCGATGTTTTACAATGCTTTCAGCCTGAAGTAGAACGCTTCCCTCTGGCTTGGAAATTCGCACCACGTTCCCTCATCCCCCGGGTGCTAGCACACCTCAACAGGAATTTATCTGATTGTGGTACACCTTGCTGCTTCATTCACAGTATGGAATTCGAAACGTAAACGCCTGGTAGACATAACCACAGACCTGCCAACCCCCAGGGTTCAAGACATGACGTTGAAATTTGGTGTGCTTAAATGATATATCGTTATGGAACCACAAGCAAATTTCCCTACTCAAGCGTCCGGCTATTATAAAATCATATGAGCACTTGTGCTTGGTCCAGTAGTACAGGAAGGGCGTTAGCAGCAGCAGCGGCGCCATCCACACGCCAAATGGGTCCAGTCAGTCCAGTTTTTGGCAGATTTACACTTAATATTTTAAATCTTCTTACAATACTATACACTACCATAAATTGTCGTTTCTACTTTATGCAGCGCACAATTGTATGGAAATCTTAGTGACGAGGTAATAGTTAAACATGTTTTAAAATCAATCTCAATTAAACATTTAAAAACAACAAAACCTCCTTTTTCCAGGTTTCAGTAATATTAGTCTGTAGACCTTTGTAATGTATTTCAAACCTAGAATCAACTAGATTTCAAACAGTTCGTAACACTGCAATATTATTGTCGCATTGCTCCTTTGTTACCTTGCTGTGGACACCAAACATTATTTTGTTCAGGACAATGCAGTAATATTATGGCGACAGTTTGGGTCAAAAACTGACTGTAGGGACTACAGACAAACAAGCTAGAAATTGCTACTGGTTAAAAGGATCAATAAATATAGTACAAAATGGCTAAACTAATTTATTTAAAACTTCGAGTGGTTCACCTGTCACCTGTTTCAAGCACTGTGGTAGCTAGATGGATATTACAGCCACACCTGGTTGTGTTTTGCTCCAATGTAGCATCTACAAACTAGATTGATATGATTTACCCATTGAGGATATACTAACTATTGGTAATAGGAGATTAGTTAATACTTTTCACAAGGTTTATAGTCGTGAAATATTGATTCAGGCGTCACGAAGTTTTTCATTTTTTATTTTTACCCTGTAAAGTGATTGAAATCAAATATTAAACACTATTTATTTCCTAATAATAATGTTCGTTTACATGGTTTACAAGCTAAATTATTTGATTTTTCATCAATGACTGGCCAATTATTTTCTTACATGACTTAAATTGTAAATAATGAGTACTTAATTAAATCTCTTATTATAACTTTTTGTTTAAACCATAATCATATGATTAACTCTCTCGCACTTATTGTTTAATTTATTTCTCACATTGGCGTTTTTACCAGGCGATAACAAACAGGTCTCAATATTATAAGCTTCTAATGACGGTCAAGTGTTTAATAGACGCGTTTTACCTGAAATAAAACGCATATTAAATACTTACCTCATTAGAAGCTTAGTTTTTATTTCCGCCTGGTGCTTATTGCATATTTCGACGCAATGATGAACAAATGGGCACGGGTGTGAAATCTCCTGGTTCCCCCACCGCGCCACCTGGTGACGCCAATGAGTGGGATGAGCGAGAGAGACAGCGATATACCGGAAGAAAGAGAAGGAAAATACGACGGGAAACGGATATGCCTATCTCAATATTATAAGCTTCTAATGAGGTAAGTATTTAATATGCGTTTTATTTCAGGTAAAACGCGTCTATTATCTTGAAATCTATTTTTGCTTATTTTTCTTTCAATGTCACAATAATGCAGCAAACGAATTTAAAACCAAACCAGTTACGATCGATGTTTACCTCGCGCAGCCTTTCACGTTATTGCCTAATTATTCTATATATTCAGTCTCACTGATGTTTATGTATTCCCAACATAGCTTCTTATATGGATATCTCCATCACCGTAACGGAGCTTGAACTTAGTATTTATTACCAGAATACCCGCGGCCTACGTACTAAAACCAACTTATTTAAACGTGATGTTATGCTTTCGAATTATGATATTATTTGTATTACCGAGACTTGGATATTCGATCAAGAGTTGTTTAACGATAACTATATTGTATGGCGTCGGGATAGGGACTATGAGGGTTGCGGACAGGTGATGGGTGGCGGGGTGCTCGTCGCCGTGCGTCGAAACTTAGTGGTTCACGAACGAACAGATTGGCGATCGTCTGCAGAAGATCTTTGGCTCACGGTTAGCTGGAATTTAGATAAACGCGAAACGATTTACCTGCATCTAGGGATTGTTTACTTGTGCTCGCAGAGCGGCTGTTTCAGCTTCAATTCACAATTGAATAACTTTACGGATAAATTAGCCGAGGTCTATACGCAGTTCCCCAATGATGAAATTCTTTTGCTTGGCGATTTTAATCTTGCAAACATAAGCTGGATATCGGAAACACTATCTAACTATTTGAGTCCCATAAACGTACAAGGCGACTCACAGTGTTACTTCATCGACACGATCGATCAAAGTGATCTACGCCAATTTAACTGGGTTCGTAATGAATCAAACAATCGGTTATTAGACCTTATTTTTTCTAATAGAGACGTAACCGTTGACGCGTGCGACGAGCCTCTCGTCCCTGAAGACCCTCACCACAAGTCTATAACAATAAAACTACGGCTTAATATGTGTGAACAAAAGTTATGCCACAATGCTAGGCGTAAGTATTTCTATAGGTATGGGGACTACTCAGCCATATGTACTAAGCTAGATAAAATACAATGGAGTAAACAGTTTGGGGATAGCAATATTAATAACAGTTTGTCTATTTTCTATGAAACCATATACCGCTTGAGGGATGAACACGTATCCAATAAATATATAATAAGGCATTCACACCCACCTTGGTACAGCGCGGAACTGAAAAAAGTTTTAAGAGAAAAACATAAATACCACCGGAAGTATAAGGTGTATGGTAGACAAACAGATTACGAATCCTTCTCATATCATAGGAAAAAAGCTAAAGAGCTTGAGAGTACCTGCTATAATAAATACATAGCCCGAGTAGAGGACTCCATAATTGACAATCCCAAAATGTTCTGGAACTATGTTAATTCTTCTAAAAATGCAAAGGGCTCTTATCCTGCTACAATGTATTACGGGGATACCAAAGCTGAGTCTGGGGTGAGCATTTGTGATCTGTTTGCTACCTACTTTCAAACGACCTTCCAACTATCATCTAACGTAACAGCTGTTCACTGCCGAGAGGCTAATAATCACATGATGCTTATTGATAAGGTACTAGTTGATCCTGCACAGGTTTTGAGGTTACTTAAAGGCTTAGATACGAGTAAGGGCGCAGGTCCAGACCTAGTGCACCCTCTCCTCATAGTTCATTGTGCTACAAGTTTAGCGAGACCCTTGTGTCTGCTCTTCAATAAATCATTTCACGAAGGGGTAATGCCAGATATATGGAAAAACGCGTTTATTACTCCCGTCCACAAAAAGGGCAAAAAAGCCAACATTAGCAATTACCGGCAAATCTCGAAGCTATGCATATTCTCAAAGGTGCTTGAGAAAATAGTTCACGAACAACTTTTTGCAGCTATCAATCCACTATTAGCACCTACTCAGCACGGCTTTATAAAGAAGCGTTCTACTACTTCAAATCTCATCTTATTTAACGAATATTTAACACATAACATGGAAGCGGGTAAACAAATACACACCATCTTCACGGACTACTGCAAATGTTTCGACCGTATACAAAAACTTTACTCGGCAGGAGTTCACGGTGATCTGTTCCGGTGGTTCACCTCATATATTCGCAATAGATCTCAGGCAGGCGCTATCAATGGCCACACATCTGGGTGGAACGTGGTACCTTCAGGAGTACCGCAGGGCTCTATATTGGGACCGCTCTTATTTGTTATATTTATAAACGACGTATCGGCATGCTTTAAATACTCAAAATTTTTATTATTTGCGGATGATATGAAAATTTTCAAGGAAATCACAAACACATCCGACTGTCTTATGCTGCAAGAAGACTTGTACAGATTCGAGGGTTACTGTTATACTAATAGACTCGATCTCAATACGTCTAAGTGTTTCTCTATGATCTTTTCCCGAAAACGCGAGGATATTAATTACAATTATCATCTAGGTGGTCAAGCCCTCGCCAGGATCGATCATATGAGAGATCTTGGTTTGCTTCAAGACGCCAAGATACTATATGACCAACACGTTGAACATATAGTGAAAAAAGCTTCAAAGGCACTTGGTTTCTTGATGAGATCTTGCTCTCAATTTAAAAAAGCTAAAACCATTAAATTTTGTACTGTTCTCTTGTGCGAAGTATCCTGGAGTACGGTTCGCAGGTATGGAATCCGCGGTACTCTGCATACATCAACCGTCTAGAGTCCATACAAAAGAGGTTCATGAAATATTTAGAATTTAAAACCGGAGTTCATGACAATACATATGTTGAGCGGTGTGCAAGACACCATTTGCTACCTCTAAAGATCCGCAGAGACTCGGCTAAACTGTTGAATGGGATCAAGCTCATTGTGCCTCGTAATTTCACCACTCGCAAAAAGTTAAGGCTACACATTTCACCAGCGCGTACGAATTATCGACAGAATAGCTACCTGATACGTACTTGTCGTTTGTCTAACTCAGTAAGCGATGACACTGACATAGATTTATTTTGTGATAGTATTACTTCAATGAAGCGAGTACTGGCAAATGAATTACTCAAGCGCTATGGGAGGGTCAATTATGATTGAAACTAGGTTTTTAAGATTAAGTTAGTACAATTGCGATGTTTTGGATATGTGTGATGTTTTTTGTCTATATGTGAAGGTTTGTTATATTAGCTTTTAGATGCTACTTACTTGTACTACTATTAATACGGCTGTAAACCTTCCTAAGAATAAAATAAAATAAAAATAAAATAAAAAATACATAGGTACATACATACCTACTTACATAGAATCACGCACGACTATTAACCCCTAATAAGGGTAAGTCAGAGACTAGGCAATGAGGCCCGCAAAAGCAGTCCTCTACCATTGTCCACTTTTCACCAAATAGCGACTGCACATATGCTCAGCGTGACAGGTGGTGAGCCCATCGCCGCTCTTTTACGTCGCCTTTTACGACACCCAAGAGAAGAGAGGGGGTGGTAGTATATTCTTTTAGCCGCTACACGACACGGCAAACCTAGTCTTTCATGCTAATTGTTTAATTAAAACTACCAACCCATCTCTACCCTTGGGTGTCGTAAAAGGCGACTAACTGACTAAAGACTGCACTCACATCAGACAGCATAGAGCGGCGATAGGCTCACCACCTATAACGCTGCTGAGAACATTGTGCAGTTGTTAATTGTTGCAACGTGGACTATGACAGCGGACTATTAACCCGACTGCGCTAGAAGGAGGGTTATGTTTTTCGAGAGTAGGTATGTACCTACATTTTGTCAAAAAAATTTCGGGAACGGAGGATTTGTTTATGATTCCAAAGGAGATGTTTAATTTTATGCCAAGACCATGTACACCTACTCAAAAAATAGTATAAAATACATGTATTTAGTTGGTAAAAGTAATATTCCGATATGCTTTACCATTTTCGTGTAGTAAAATAAAAATGAAAACATAATTTTCAATAACCTGGCAACTCGATATGCCTTCCTGAGTTAAAATCAAGTGTCCAAGCTGTAAAGAAGGCAATAAAAAGCGTAACTGTCACCATGATTTAAAAAAATAGACCGGCGTTTTTTTTTTCATTCCGGTTTTTTGTTGGTGGATTCTGAGTACCTACCTAGTTGTGGTGTGGTTTTGTGCTGTGCTGTTTTTCTATGCTGATTTCATTGAGGTATTTCTGATTTGGAGGAGCGATTACCTGATAACCTGATAGATAACCGTTTACTGCCTCACTTCTTGACTTCTGCCTGTTATCCTGGACTTTCGTTTGCTGCCTCACTTGTTGACTTCGGCCTGCTATCCCGGACTTGGATTTGCATTTGATTGACCTGTTAAATTGTTGATACCAATGTTGCTACTACCTACATTCGTTGTTTTCAGGTGAGTTTTTCGTATTTTAATTAGGCATTTACGAGAGAATTAATAAAATACTTACTATCACTTCTTTACAAGGAAATAGATTCCGAACACTGCTCTATTGAAATAACAGTAACTATAATTAAAGTGAAATACATTAAACTAAATATAATAGGTATCTTAGAATAATAACGCTATAGAAAGATAGTCTTCATACAAGCGCTCTGTCAAAAATGAAGCACTAAACCGATTCACACACGCGTGACGTGCGCACATGGCTGTGATCTGCTGTCTCTTTCCAATTCTACAAATATAAAAGAGACAGCACTGCGGCAGCCGCTGCTACCGAGGCTTTAACTTAGAGAATCACACTGCAGTACGTTTATATTTTGCCCTAATTAACTACAAGAACCTATGATATACTGAAAGCTTACCTGTGAAAAGTGATGTTATTACACTTCTCTTGTTTTTCAGATGTGTTGTAACACAATTTAACTGCACAAACCGTCATATTTTTTTATGTTTTCGCGAGACACGTTCGGCGCGCTGTGACATTGAACACTACGGAGCGGTCCGGCGTTTGGAGCCATTTATGGCTCCAATTAATGTGCTTCAAAATAGGCGCGCGAACTTGGTTTCTATAGCGTTATTATTCTAAGATAGGTATCTATTTCAGGCAGCAAACAATGTCTTCTTTGTGTGTGATGGACAGATAGATGTGTTCGGTTGACCATTATCTGGCATCTGGGGATAGAATTACTAGGTACCTACTAATCTTGGAACAACATGTTGGACATGAGGTTAGTAGTGCATGTAGATAGATAATACTTTTATTGTAACAGTTTACAATAAACATGTAGTATTTATGAAAAACTATTTTTATTGCATTTTTATTTTCCTATTATTTAGAACCTAACACATTCTTCACAAGACAAAATAAATAGTAGTTGTTAACGGTGGTCAAGATGCCACAAGCGGGACTCGAACCCGACGTGACGTCTCCAAATTACATATCCCATCTAATATTCAGTTGGCCGATACAAGTTTATTCCAACCTTCAGAAATTCATATATTGCTGGGTGCTGATGTGTTTTGGGATGTTGTTATGTCCAATCAAATTAAGCTAAGTCCAAATCAACCAACATTGCAAGAATCTAAATTTGGCTGGCTAGTAGCTGGTCCTATGTGTAATAAATTTAATTCTTCTTCTCAAATCCGGTGTAACTTCTCTCAAGAGATAAAAAATTCTCTTGCTACTCGTAAGTTTTGGGAGGTTGAAGAGCTTCCACCGTCATCAAAGCTGTTGTCCAAAGAGGAAGAGCAGTGCGAAGCTCACTTTATAGAAAATTATAAACGTCTTTCAGATGGAAGATTTTGTGTCAAGCTTCCGTTCCATGAAAACCCAGAGGAATCACTTGGTGATTCATACACCATTGCTCGGAAGCGCTTCTTTAATTTAGAAAAACGCTTAACTAAATCAAATCTTAAACAAGCTTATTCGGATTTTTTACGTGAATATGAACAGTTAGGTCATTTGTCTGAGGTATCGCGTCCTACATTTGGATATTATATACCTCATCATGCTGTCTTGCGCGAGCAAAGCGAAACAACTAAACTTAGTCGTGTTTGATGCGTCATGTAAGATGTCTTCTGGTAAATCATTAAACGATTTGATGCTGGTAGGCCCAACAATACAGGATGACTTGTTTTCAATCCTTATAAGGTTTCGTCTAAATATCTATGTCATTACTGGAGATATTGATAAATTTTTTCGTCGAGTAGTCATTGATGAAACACAACGCCACTTGCAATTGATTCTTTGGCGAGATGATGAGTCACAACCATTAAGAGTTCTTCAATTGAATACTGTAACGTATGGTACCGCATCGGCTCCGTTTTTGAGTACACGTTGCTTATTCCAACTCGCTAATGAATGTCCAGATAAAAAGATTGCTGACGTTATACGTCACAACTTCTACGTTGATGATTTGAATGTGTCTTGTAGCTCGAAAAATGAATTAAAATCAGTAGTTACCGGTGTTATAGAAAAACTAAAAGAGGGTGGTTTTCCGTTGCAAAAATTCCGTTCCAATGTGCCTGAAATATTCAACGATCTTCCAATAGATAATCAAGCACAAGACTTTTCCAAGGACTCTACTGTTCTAGGCTTAAAATGGTCACCCATCAGCGATGTCCTTCAATTTTCCACACAATCTGAAATACCAGGAAAAATAACAAAACGAAACATTCTGTCTGCGTCAAGTAAATTATTTGATCCCCTCGGTTTATTGTCTGCATGCACGATAGTACCAAAACTCATCCTCCAGAAGTTGTGGTCCTTAAAATCTGATTGGGACGATCCAGTGCCCGACGAGATCAAAGTTTTGTGGGAATCAATTTTTAATAATCTTTTTTATTTGTCACACATAGAAATACCTAGATGTGTACTATCTGAAAAGTCACTTGATCTTGAAATTCATTGTTTCACGGATGCCTCACAAAAGGCTTATGCTGCTTGCATCTACATAAAGTCTTCCGGTCAAGTAAAATTATTATGTGCAAAGTCTAAAGTAGCACCGTTAAAACCAGAAATGACAATACCACGATTGGAATTATTGGGAGCACTTCTTGGTGCACGATTGTACTCTAAAGTGTTAGAGTCATTTAAAGTCCCAGTTTCAAAATCCTTCTTTTGGTCTGATTCGACGATTGTGTTGGGGTGGCTCAAAACTCAACTAAAAACTCTTAAGACTTTTGTTTGTAACAGGATTCAGGATGTACGTCAATTAAGTGATCCATCGTCATGGCGTCATGTACCTACCGAGGTCAATCCAGCTGATCTGGCTTCTCGTGGTGTTTCACCGCAGCAGCTGCATCGTAGTAGTCTCTGGTGGCATGGTCCTCCTTTTCTAGCAAAATCTAAAGAGTACTGGCCTCCTTCTGCTCCCTCTCGTGTCGAATTACCTGAAACAAAAATAAGTCTTAAATTACAATGTCTCGAAAGTGTCGTACCGTTTGAAAGATATTCAAAGTTTTGTACACTACAAAGAGTAATGGCATTTGTTCTGCGGTTCATAAATAATTGTAAAAAAGGTAAACTAAATAAATTAAAACATAGACTTACCACTGAAGAATTACAGCAATCCCTAATCGTTCTAGTGAAACAATCACAAAATGATACCTTTCCAACAGAGATACAGTCGCTGTTGAAAACCAAATCAGTTAATTCAAAGTCTTACATCTTATCATTAAATCCTTTCTTAGACGAATATGGTGTACTTCGCGTAGGAGGTCGTATTCAGAATGCGGTCCATTGTTCTTATAATAAAATTCATCCTATGGTAATTGATTCAAAGCACACTCTAACAAAACTTTTATTTAAGCGAACATCTGCGTCTACTTCATTGTGGTCCGCAGCAGTTGTTAAGCTCCATACGTGAGCGATTTTGGCCAATTGGTGGCAGAACACTAAGTTCAAAAACTGTATTCAAATGTATTACATGTAAAAGATTTAAAGCGCAAGCGATTCAACCTTTAATGGGTAACTTACCTCCACCTCGTGTCAGTCCAGCTCCACCCTTCGAGACGTGTGGAACTGATTTTGCAGGTCCTTTCCGCAAGGGTCGCGTACCACTAAGTGTTATTTGTGTATTTTTGTCTGTCTCTTTACAAAAGCAGTTCATCTGGAAGTCGTTAGCGAGCTTAGTACCAATGCCTTTAAAATGTGTTTGCGAAGATTCATAGCTCGTCGCGGCAAACCTCGAACCATTTATTGTGATAATGGCAGAAACTTCGTAGGAGCAAGCAACGAGTTGGCCCGACTAATAAAACAAAATGACCAACCTATCGGTGCGTACGCGGCCAGTGACAACATTAACTCTAAATTTAGTCCTGCATACTCGCCTAACTTTGGCGGAATCTGGGAGGCGGGGGTAAAGGCCGCTAAATTCCATCTTCGACGCATTGCGGGTAACACTAGTCTTACGTTCGAAGAACTATCTACATTATTCGCTCAGATTGAGGCAATTTTAAATTCGCGTCCGTTAACGTGTCTGTTCGCGGATCCGTCCGACTTAACACCACTCACTCCTGGGCACTTCCTTATTGGACGGCCTCTGACGGCGTTACCCGATCCAATCTCCGAACCGGTTCGGGTCAACCGTTACCAATTGCTGGAGAGACTGCGACATCAATTTTGGAGAAGGTGGACGCAAGAGGTGCTGTCTGATCTGCAGCAGCGAGTGAAGTGGCGCACAAAGGGCCACAACATTCAAGTCGGCGACGTCGTCTTAATAAAGGACGACCATTTGCCACCACTACAATGGCTGTTGGGACGAATCAAATCACTGTATCCTGGTGAAGATGCAAGATGCATTACCAGAGTCGTCGATGTCTCCACAAAAAAAGGACTGCTACGACGAGCGATCTCCAGACTATGTCCCATGTTAAGAGAATCCCACGAGCCTCTTGAAAGTGGTCCTTTCAAGGGGGGGGAGGAATGTTAACGGTGGTCAAGATGCCACAAGCGGGACTCGAACCCGCACCAATTCCACCGCGGCGGCACTACAGCGGCGGCAGGCGACGGCGGGCACCGGCGGCGGCGCGAGGCAAGGGGGGATGCGCGGGCGCGCGCGGGCCGCCCCTCTCCGAGAGAACATTCTCGTTCCGTCAAGCGACTTGGCAACCGGTCCGCACTACTGTTGAGCGCCTACAAATTATTTACATACAATCACTTACCACTATTGTATTACTGTACGAGACATAAAGAAACTTCAACTACAACTGCCTATCATTACATCAGCTCCCGTATGAACAGTAGTTTATTAACAAACTTCTGAATTTTAGGTTGACACTGATGGAATATTTTGTCATCCATGTTTCTCAGGACTAGGCGCAGGAACGTCATTAACTGAAAATGAAGCTTCTAGCCATCAAGAACATGTTTGCGTTTAGTGCAGATCATTGTTTCAAAGACGAACACGTTCTATCTCAGAAGGACCTTAGAGAGCACTGATTGCTGCTAGAATTTATTCTAGACAGGTATTGATTAACTTTTTTAATACATAATATAAATTCATGTTCAAATAATAATAATTGAAGTACTTACCTAGATCTTTTTATGAATTACTGATTTAAATTATGGTCTTTTTTGTAGATTCCTGAAGGAGGATTAGTACGTTATTCATGCTGGGTCTACTTTAGGGGCTCATTAGTCAAAATCCCAGGCCTCCTAGAACTTTGGCATCACAGGACTCAAATGTCTGTGTATGGTGCAGAAGATCACATGCATTGTTAGAAGGCCCCGAAAGAAATAAACTCGCAGAAAGAATTAGTCCAAGACAGGTATCTTTTCATAGCTTTATTTTCAAGAGACACAAGTGAGTGATCTAATGTAAAAAAATTACTTTACATTCCTCACATTTTATGATTTCTTTGTTTACAGATACCTAATAGTGGACGTGTTTGCTATGCTTGTTGGGTGGCTGCTCAGCGAAATATTCGCAGACAAGTTGCAAACAATGCTGTGAGGCAAATGGAGAACGTAATTGTTGATAGGAACGAGGATCAAGCAATCACGTATGATAGAAAGGTTTGCATGGGGTGCAGATCCTCTTTGCTCCACAGACGGACACATATGTAGGGAGATGGTCCTGAGAGAAATATAATTTCAGAAATAGTGTTTTCAAGAGAAGTAAGTAGTCTTATTTATCAAAAATCTTTTTATATAATTGCCCTGAAACACTATGCCCCATATCTTCGTTCTACTGTACGGGGGGATGACAAAAAAATTGTTTTGAGCTCACAATTCACTAAATAGTCGATTACATTTAGTTTTTTAAAAATATCTTCAGTGTTTTATAATAGTATAGATAGATGTGGTAACAATTTTGTGTTTTCAGCTTCCAGCGGATGCATTAGTATGTATGGGATGCTGGAGAATGGTCCAGGAGTTTCGAGAGAACCCCAATATTATCGCAGTACCAGAAACAAGTTTGCAAATAAAATAAACATTAATTATGCTTCATAAATTGTAAAAATGTTTTATTTCATTACTACCAGTTACCTACTCTACCTACTTAGGTGTGTTACTTTAACTAGGTATTATTCACTGCATATTAGTACATACACTAGGACTAGTACCATGTTCTCATATGGTTGTGTTCTTTAACGTATGTTAGATTTGATTTGATGTAAGGGTCGAGGTGCTGCTCTTCTGTTATGTGTAGGTGCAGCAGTAGGTAATAATACGCTGAAATCTAGCAGTCAATTACAATTAACAGCTTAAGTATAACTCTACCTACATGTTATGAAACTAATAGAAGATATAATTGTTATTATTAGCCGCAATTGTCCCACTGCAGGGCAAAGGCCACCCTTCCCTTCTTCCATTCCTCCCTACTAGCAGCGATCTGAGACCAATCCTTTTAGGAAGAGGAAAATTATGTTAAGTACCTATAAAAACAGGCTCATCTGGGTAATCTCCTAGTGCCCAGTTATAGGCAGCCAAATAAAGATAAACAATGTTCCTCATAATGTTTGTTGTAAGTACTCGTTTGTTACCCTAGGCACTACTAGTAGTGTCATTTATGCCTACTCCAATAAGAAAACAATAGGTCTACCTTAGATTAAAACAAAAAGGGAAGATACGGCATGTGCCTACTTGTAGTCAATCAAAATATAGTCCTACTCAATTACTCAACTGACGCACCTTGCCGTCTCTCGTCTCTCTCGTACGTACACGACCGATTCCGACTGAAGTGAAATTGTGTCTTTAGGTCTCTAAGCCTAATTCTAGCGGCTCACTTACTAAACGCTAATGCCGTATCTTCCCTTTTTGTTTTAATCTAAGAGGTCTACCTTAGAATAAAACAAAAAGGGAAGATACGGCATGCTCCTACTTGTAGTCATTCAAAATATAGTCCTACTCAACTACTTAAGCAAACACACACGCACACCTATAAAGTGTAAATCGAGCGAGCGAGACAAAGCGGTAAGTTTCAACGTCAGCGCGAGGGAGTCAGCGAGTAGCGGGTTAGCGTCTCGGTCGCTTCGCAACAGACGAGTACGTACGACCGATTCCGACGCCACTGCGGAGTAGCGTCTTTCTTTTTCACACAGTAGAATATCCGCAATAGTGCGATGTAGCCTGTTCGCTCGGCAAATTGTGACTGAAGTGAAATTGTGCCTTTAGGCCTAATTTTGGCGGCTCACTCACGAGACGCTAATGCCGTATCTTCCCTTTTTGTTTTAATCTAAGAGGTCTACAGATGGAATGGATGCCTCAGAAAACTGCATTGTTGTGCAGAGCAGCAGGCAGATGTATGTTTGTCTATTTCTCTTTTATACTTACACCAATAGAAATACATGCTTTGCTAGTAAAAATACCTCGATTTGACCTGGCCAAGAGTAAGTTAATTTATAAGTAACATTATCAATGTCAGTATTGGAATATAGAGCTGTTATTAGGACCAAAATCACAGAAAACAATTATTAAAGACCAAAATGCTGTACGTAGGTAGGTACTACGCTACTACGAAAAAGAAAAGTACTTTTCCTTTGACAGCTACTTGACATGTCACATGACGTTGACAGATTACCGCCTGCGATCACGAAAGTTGCTTTAATTTGTTATTTAAAATAAATTCTACATGAAAACTATTCATTTATTTGAAGAAAATCATTTCGAATAAGCTTATTCCATTAATTAGCTACATTTTGGTATTGTGTACATGGTGTTGGCATTTTCTCCATACAAAATTAAACATCTCCTTTAATTTTTTGTTTTTTTGTTGTTGTTGTTGTTAGATTGGCACTTAGAGCATTCAACCAACAGGAGACGCCACTGGCAGACGTTCCCCTCTGCCAAGAGGGTATGCCCAATGGTCATACCCGTTATATAAAACTAGTTTTCGCGTGTCACTGCACCATTTGCATGTCACAGTTGACGCGTCACGACGGGAGCAAATAATGCCAAATTGCAGCGTCTTTTCGTGCAAAAAGCGAACAGATACATCAAATGTACAAAAGGATAGCGTTACTTTTCATCTGTAAGTATTATTTTGTCTTTATACTATTGATAAATACACTAAATTAGCAATAAACTGAAAAATATTGTCAATCAAAAAGTGTTGCCACTAGAACGACAATCTGCAACTTTGCGTAACTTTTAAAGTTAAACGTGCTAACATTAAAAAACTACTTTTATGTCCCATTCATTATTGTTAAAACTATTTTTCACTATGGATGCTAATTAAATGAATGATAGATAACAATATTGTTACTTATTTTCATTTTCTTCAGTCTTTTTTAACTAAATTGCTTGAAAAATTATCAATACTATTAAACTGTATGTTTATGATCAGTCTACTTCATTAATATATTATATTTACAGCCTATCATTTATCCCGAAATTAGGAAAATTTTATTTCATTACATTGGCACACTGAAACAGTTCTAGAGATACGACAGTACAAAATATCGATATCGACTTCATCATAATGTTTATTCTTGTTATTAATTTTTCAGATTTCCAACCAAAAGATGTAATTATTCGAGATGTTTGGATCCGAGTTTGTGGAAATCACTAAGCTAGACTCGTGGACTCCTAAGCGCACTAGTACACTTGCTCACAGCATTTTCAAACTCATGCAATCCAATAACAAGAGAAGATTGAAAAAGCGTGTCGTGCCTACGTGTCGTTTTCAGAATTTAAGCTTTTTATTCTTCGATCACTTGGAAAAACTAGATGCACAATCAAGGCTCTCAAAACTTCTGCACAAAAAGAGTTTGTTATATAGTGAGATGTTTAGATACTTATTTTGTTTAGTAAGCTAAATGTCAACATGAAAAAGAGCTTCTTCAAAAATTCTGCTAAAACATATATACTTACGTCAATTAATGTATATGTCAAAGCTGCCACTATCCGCTACGATTTAGTAGGATTGTAAATCTATTTTTACATGGTGTTTGAAGTTTTTATTATGATAAAGTACTAAACATTACTTCTTTGAAATACTTCCATTACAAATAAAGATTATTGAAATTGTTGTTTGGTTTTCTCATTTTGTTTTCCCAACTTTAAGAAATCCTTAAATATGAAAAATCTTTATTCAGATAAATAATAGGAATATTTTACAATTATTTGAAATAGGAGCAGTTAATGTAGAATGTTCATTTTTATTTTGTTAGTCTACTTTCATACTCATAGTCCTCTTCTTAGAGGACCCTTCCTACACTAACTACATAAAAATAATTGATCGGCGTTTAGAACCATGAAAATACATGTTTTTCAGTTTTTCAGTTCCTCCTGTTTAAGAGTCGTAAGGTTAGGTAGCCAAGTATTTTTTAAAAAATAATATTGCAGCATTTTTAAAATACAACTAATCAGTCTATCCTCTTGCGATTTTAACTATAACGAAAAGCAAAGTGTCTATGTTATCTAACCATACGGCCCCTATAGACCAGTGGCAAATGGTCACTCCATGTCTATTCGTAATTCCTCGTAAACTGATGTGTACTGTGTAATTTATTTATTTATTTTTCTTCTTCTTTATGAAGAAGTTTATTCACAAGTACTACAAAATGCACTAGTTGTAGAGCCACCCTAAAGGGTGGCTATCCTAAGGGCAGTCAGCTCTTCATATTTGGACTTGTTTTTGGCAAGGCAAAAGAATTCAGCGGCATTCGCTGTTCCCGTCTACTCCCGAATGTTTCGCAACCACTACTTTCTTCTGCAACCAGGTATCCGTTTTCCTGCAACTTTTCCCATCATTATCGGTTCCAAGAACTCGTATCTGTCGTGTCTAAGCACATGGCCCATATTATGCAACTTTTCTTTGCTAGATAGCTTGCAAAAGCTCACGTTTCTGGCTGACCCGTCGCAGAACTTCCTCATTGGTCACTTTTTGAGTCCAGGATATAGACATCATGCATCTGTATGCCCACATTTAAAAAGCTTCTATATGTCTGAGATCCTGATATCTTCCTTTATAGTCCAAGCCTCACATCCGTATAGGCCAGGGGGGCGCTAAATAATCACAACCAAACCACAACTGAACCGCAGCCGTTCTGCCGACTTCGTAATTCGTATAGCGCCATCGCGTGTGCCAACGCGATAGCACTATACGCACATATAACGGCTGAGGTTCAATTGTAGTCTGGTACTATTATTTATTCTGTGGTTTGGTTGAGATTGTTCAGCGCGATCGCCCCCCTGATATAACATTGGAGAAGGCGTATTCGGAAGGCGATTATAAGGTTTCAGTTGCAAAACATCGAAAAAATTTAATCGATAGTGACAACCTCTATAGACGTTTACATAAATATGACGTTAGACTTGTGCACGGACAGGTAATCCCTGTGTGTGAATATAATAGTGTGCGTCTATTTTATGCTAGTGTTCAACAATGTTGTCGTTTGCGTGCGTAGCGACGTCATTCAAAAATGCATTAAAGACCGATAGCGCTAGGTTTTGAGGTTTCAAAAATATTAAAGTTGTTTGTGTTTCACATATAGTTTCCGGACCTTTTGCCCAACCTAATATATTATTTTGTGTCATCCTAGGTACTTGCATAGGTAGAAATTTAGGTATTTGTCGCTTCGATCCGTATTGGACGAAAAGAACATTAGAGATGAAAATTTTACTGTCATGATAATAACGAAGTAGTAACTGATGTACATAGGCAATTTGTGTCATTTCTGTCCACGAGAATCCTGATATTTAACCAGTACTTATCAAATCGCCCAACTAGCTCTGAAAGAATATTACAATAGGTTAAATAGGTGTTACGCGTTTTAGAGTATCTGTTGTTCAAAATATTTTGTGTCGAATTCATCCACGACAATTATAGATATTTCATTTTTTTGTTACAAAACCCTGTAAAAGCCACAAAAGAAAGTGCAAGTTATTAGAGTTTAAGTGTTTTGATAATTATGGTGTAACAAAACACTGTTCATAATTTGTGTCATTTTTATCCACGAATTCTTATTATTTTAATAAAAACAGACTTCTAAGCACGTGTAGGGCGAGCGCGGGGAAGAGCGCGGGCGCGGGCGGCGGCGCCGGCGCGCGGCTGGCAAAATTCGAAGCGAATCGAAGCGTCATGCTCGCGTCAGGGCCCTGAGCCTAATTTATATACAAAATGTATGCTGTATGCAACGTCTCAAATCAGTTCTCCGTCCAGGCCACGCATACGGCACGCCCGCCCCGTGCACGGCCCGGTCTAATATAATTCATCCCTCAATCTAAAATAATATTGACCCTTATGCTACGGCCACACTATCGCGCTAGTGCGAAGATTCGCGTTGTCGCGACACGTCTGGCCAAACACTTCGTCATAATAACGCGATGCATCATCGCGTTATGCTACGGCCACACTATCGCGGTAAAATTGTTGTTCCGTTGTCGCGGTAAAAACTTCATGTTCCGTTGTCGCGATAAAGCTTGGCCACCTCATAAAAACTTCGGGACGACGTCGCGATAATTGTGAACTTTGTCGCGATAATGCATTTCAACTAGTGGTGGGTAATATATTCGAAACTTTATATCGATATTTGATATCGGATTCCTAAACTATAGCTAACATTTATTTTAATATCGGTGATATCGGAATCGATCATTTCTACGGACTATTAAAAATTCATGCAATATCGTGTTTTTTCCACTATACAGGGCGTCCCACGGACATGCCACATGGAGGGAAAGTACCTTGAATATTGTAGATGGAACATTTTACTGAAAGAAGACATTATTCGAATTTAAAAAACAATTTAAACTGCGTTCATAGATATTTAAATAATTACATGGTTGAACCGGGAATCGAACCCGTTATATGACAAAAATAATCATCCTGTAGCTTTATCATACCGATCGAAAGGCTTCATCATAAGGATTATTTTTTGCTAAATAACATAGTGTCACAAATAAAAGAAAGACCATGAATTTTAAAATTTTTAATAAAAAAATTAATCAATTTACGTATGTATTTATTTCAATGTCAGTTGTATGTCCTTACGGCAATGTCAGCTTTTCATTTTTCTGATCAAAATTTCATCAATCAAATCACTTATATCGCCTCAAATCTACTCCAGCCTTGTGCTTGAAACCACGAAAGCCTTAAACAAGCTTGGTAGGCACAACAGGGTGAGGTTGATCTGGATACGTTGATTTTAACGTACCACATGGGAATCCAAGGCAATGAAAGGGCCGATGCACTTGCTAGGGAGAGCTCAGGGACCCCATATATTGGTCCTGAGTCGTTTGTGGTACTAGCATCGAGTACCATCAACAAAACCTTCAAGGACCACATCCAAAACAGGCATAGAACCGAATGGAAAGAGCTACCCGGCATAAGACACTCAAAATTCTTCATAGGCGAAGGCAGGCCCGATTAATCACCGGTGCCCTGACTGGGCACTGTGCCATAAAACAAATGCTCCACAAAATGCAACTAGCAACAGACAACCTGTGCAGGGCATGTGGAGGGGAAACGGAGTCCATGCAGCACCTACTGTGTGACTGCGACTCTTTTGCCAGGAAAATAATGAATCTTCTAGGATCGGCCTACCCGAAACCAGTTGATTATAGGCTTTTCGCCCTCAAGGACATTGCCAAGCTTATGGCAATTATCTTCACTGAGGAGGCAGAGTGATAGGACGGGGTTGCACAAATAGGCGGTTTGACGGCCGGGTGGTTTAGTGGTCAGAGACAAATGTTTGTGTGGTGAGCACGAGCATTTTGTGAGCGAGCCATGGATGATTATTAGTATTTATGTATGTTTGTGTATTCGTTATTCAGTCACCATAGTTCGGGTTATGCTTAGTTTGGGGCTGAATGATTGGTGTGACAGTTGTAATTTTTTTTTGTGTTTTGTAACTTGGGGATAACATAAAACCGGTTCTTATTTGTAATATTTTATTACTTCTAATACTTTATCGTTACTCCAATCCATAATGATCGAAACAGAATAATTTCGATAGTCGTATTTACAAAACGTTCACAGAGTTCACACCTCTAGTTGTCTCGCAGTCAACTCCTCTTAGGGCAACTAAAGTGTGCGAATAAAGTGTAGCTGCACGAACTTTATCGCGACAAAATTCATTGATGAGCGGCAATTTACCGACAGCAGCGCGTTAACGCAATGATGCATCGCGCTAAGACGAAGTGTTTGGCCAGACGTGTTGCGACAAAGCGAATCTTGAAAATAGTGTGGCCGTAGCATTAAAGCGCCGCTGTCGGTTATTAGCCGCACATTAAAGGATTTTGTCCCGATAAATTTCATGCGGTTATACTTCCTTCGCACACTTTAGTTGACTGCGAGACAACTAGAGGTGTGAACGTGTTGCAAATACGACTATCGAAATTATTCGGTTTCGATAATTTATGGATTGATTTAGATTCGATAAAGTATTAGAAATAATACAATATTACGAATTAGAACCGGTTTTATGGAACCCCCAAGACCCAAATCACAAAAAAAATCACAACTGTCACACCTATCATTCAGCCCCAAACTAAGCTTAGCCCGAACTATGGTGACTGAATAACGGATAAACAACCATACATAAATACTAATAAACATCCATGCCTCGGTCACACATGCTCTTGCTCACCACACAAGCATGACCGCTAGACCACCCGGCCATCAAACCGCCTTTTAAATATTAACTTTTTAATATGTTATCAATTTTAATAAAATAAAAATTAAAGCAAATGAATTCTCCTAAGAATTAAGTGGTAATAATAATTTTCAAATGGAAAAAAGTTAATTATCACAAACAACCTGAAATATCAAAGTGACGGCAAAACAAATAAAACCATAGACCAATCCATAGAGTACATAAAATAACTAGCGAATAGTTATTCCAACTCTTTTCCAAGTTTATTAGGAAGAAATTATAACCTTCCTATTCCCAATTTAAAAACACATTTTAAAAGTTTTTATTTGTAAGCAAATAATCAAATATTACAATTAAACTAGTATTAAAAACTAGCAAACTTAAGCAAAGTTAAAAACACGATATTGCATGAATTTTTAATAGTCCGTAGATATGGTCGATACCGATATTAAAATATAATTATGTATCTACCATAGTTAAATAATCCGATATCAAATATCGATATACGGTTTTGAATACATTACCCACCACTAGGTAGTTAAATTGCATAATCGCGACAAAGTTTAACATTATCGCGACGTCGGCGTCGGTCGCTAAGTTTTTTTTGATGTGGCTAAGCTTTATCGCGACAACGAAACCCGAAGTTTTTATCGCGAAAACGGAACCAGTTTTTTCGCCGTCTAGTGTGGCCGTAGCATCAGAGCAAAGTATTGACCACATTGACCATTGCCATTCGTAGGTAATGGGATTGCAGACGCGCTTCGTTCACAATTAGCACGTCATTATTGTAATCTCTATAGGTAGGTACACATTTGTTAATTACGTAGCGGAGATAAAAAAGAGTCAATTAAACTTAATATGATAGGTATGTAATTTATATGAAAGAAATCGTACCGAACGAACGGGTGTGCGTGCGTATGCCCCCCCGCCCGCTGTCGCCTGCCCGCGTCCGCCAGACCGCAACAATTTGCTTTTGTGTTTAATTAATTCATTTAAATATCGTGCATGAAAATGACACAAATTTACAAAGTCGATTTTTAATGCATTTATAATATTGAATATGTGAACTCTAATCATTGTAATATTTTTTTTATGTGTTTGTAGCTTGAAAAAACAAAATAATAAAAAATCTTACAATTGCGTGGCCTAATTTGGCACAAAGTTATTAAATGGGCATATGAAAGTGATCTGAGATAGGAAATAGTTATTTCATCAATTGTAATTTTTTGTTTGCAATGTTTTTACATACTGACCCTAATTCAGTTTGCACTGGACGAAGATGACACAAACTGTGTTTGCACACTCCTCAGGCTATCATAGATATGATACCATAATTATTTTAAACTTTAAATTAATTTTGCCACTTCTGCTTTGAATAAAAAGAATCAACCACAAAACATCGAATTGCTGAAAATGCAAGTGACAGATGTGACACAAAACGCACTATTACCTAAGCTTCTTAGGTACGACTGTATCGACAAGCAAGAAAAATCTAACTTTAGAATTTTTTAAACTTATGACCCCAAAATAGCCTAGCGCTATCGGTCTATTAGTGTGTTAACAATTTCTATGTGTGTTTCCTTCCCCCCGCAGGAAATGACAGACTTTTTTGCATAGAAATTAGTGCGCGTGTCGTCTCCTGTTGGTTGAATGCTTTATGGATTGGCACAACTGTTATCCATTTTGGCGAGGAGTTTGAGTTGCATCTGTTAATTAGATTAAATACCTACTTACAGCATTGAGTTATAATTAATACCTACCTACAGCATTGAGTTATAATGTACTAAATGACCTACAGTGCTGTTTTTAATTAGTTTATATCTAGTATGTATTGCGAATTTCATAATGGATAAAAACATCAGAAAAAGAGTTTGTCTTAAATTTTGCGTCGCCAATGGAATTTCGTGTTCGGAGTCACTCAAAATATTACAGAAGGCTTACGGTGAATCGACATTATAAAAAACACAAAGCGATCAAATGCGGTCGAGATGTGATGGAAGATTTGCTTCGCTCTGGTAGGCCATCAAAACGTCTGAAACTGAAATTAACATCGCAAAAGTGAAGGAAATGGTGACTAAAAATCCTCATTCAAGTTTGAGAGAGATAGCCGCTGAACTTTCTGTGTCTCAGGAGTCGATCCGTAATATTTTAAACAATCATTTGGGTATGAAGCATGTTGCCGCTCGGCTAGTCCCAAAAGACCTGAATTTTCTCCAAAAACTCAATCGCATAAGAGTCGCATAAGAGGACATGCTAGAACGAGTCAATTCCGACCCAACATTCATGCAACGCATTGTTACTGGTGACGAGACGTGGGTTTACGAGTTTGACATGCAAACTAGTCAACAAGCTACGGATAGGCGTCTTTCGACTGAACCGAAACCGAAAAAACCACGCCAAAGTCGATCAAAAGTCAAAGCCTTGTTGACTGTTTTCTTTGACTATCCCGGTGTTGTGCACTCGGAATTCTTGCCGGAAGGTCAAATGGTAAATAAAGAATATTATTTAAGCGTTATGCGGCGTTAAAGAGAGCAAATTCGACGAAAAATGCCAAATTTGTGAAAAGAAAATTCTTGGATTTTGCACCACGATAATGCGCCTTGGCACAAGGCCATCATTGTGAACGAATTTTTGACTAAAAACTCAACAAATATAATCGAGCAACCACCTTATTCACCAGATATGGCTCCAGCCGACTTCTTTCTTTTTCCTAAACTCAAATTACCACTTCGTGGCACCCGTTTCATTCGGTAGAAGACATAAAGAGGTCGCATCAAGAACTGAACTCAATTCCGAAAAAGCGTTTAAAAATGTTTTGATGATTGGATTATTCGTTGGCGTAAGTGTATCGTTTCTGAGGGAGCATACTTTGAAGGCGATAAAATAAATTTGGATGTATCATCCAAATTTTTCTTTTCCAGGTACATACTTTCTTGACAGAGTAGTATGTATGTAAGTATGTTTGTTTGTTTGTTTGTTTGTTTGTTTGTATACTTAATTGTTTGGCACGCTCTGCGGCCTGAACGGCTCGAAGGATTTTAGCTTGAGGGGTGGTGTTAGATTCGTACCTATTTATTTATTGAAGAGTGACACTGGGTATATCAAAATAAAAAAAAACAAAATGGCGAATGTTTAGCGCCAAATTCAAATGTTTGGCATGCTCTGCAGTCTGAACGGCTTGATGGATTTTAGCTTCAAAGTAATTGTGTGTCATGTGTAAGTATATAGGTTACTATGCAAAATAATTCAATAATTAAACTAAAAAAAACTAATTTAAAAAACTAAAAAACCCGATTGCGTTTCTGTGTAATTTGGAAATAAAAAACCCTAAAACAAGAAAGTCGTCATACCCGATTGCACTTAACTTAGAATCGCCAAAGTTGCAATGAAAAATTATAGCAGTACTGGCCCATTCTATATTATACGATATTTACGATAGCTGTAAATCTACATTAGGTTCACGTGATTCACTAATGAATGACGAACAAAGATACAGTAAGCTCGAGAGTAAAAGAGATAGCTATCTTTAAGCTATTGCGCTTCGAGCGTGACGACCAACTGTCACGGACGACTCGCTATATGGTTTGGACTTCATGCATCCGGAATCAGTCCGGCCTGGGAAAAACCAAATTCGGCAAGTAATCGACTACACGCGCTCCGTTTTGTCATCCGGATGTATGTAGTCCGAGCCTTAGGCTTGTTTGATGCAAACTGATTGCGACCTGAGACAATTGGGCTATAAATGAGTCTTTAACTCAAACCTCGTATTAACATACTCTTATCTACTTACTTACTTAATTTTAAAATGTAATATCATTGATGTACCTACGTATGTATGTTAAATATGAAATTTTGTAATCTAAGCCGTATTCCTTGTGGTAGCGATAGCAATCAATCGTTAAAATCAAACAGTTACCTACCATTGAGCCCGCACAGTGGGTAATTATGGCCCGTTATTCTCTTGTTGTTATGTGAGAAGATAGCTCAAGCCCAGCAGTGGGACGTTTGTGTGCTGATGGTGACCAATATTTTTAACCGCCTGTGTGGTCTAGTGGCAAAGCCACCGGTCTTAAACCCGGAGGACCCCGGTTCGATTCCCAGCGGGGGTACATCTTTGTGTAGATACTTGGTCTTATCTAAAGTTTGGCGCCATAACAACAATGTAAGAAACATTGTTGTGTTCCGACAGTTTAGAGATAAGATATCCAGTTACTCAGTGGCGCGTTTCCACCTTCGGCTTTATCGCCACTTATCATCTGGTGTGTTACAGGCCCAGTGCTTACCTATATTGAATAAAGACAAAGACTTAAGCATCAATAAACAATTATGTTTACCTAACATTTTGCACTACAATATAAGTTCCTAACAATTTTCTACAGTGCATTTAGTCGTAGGTACTAGGTAATTTAACATGTCACTGTCGTAAAGCTCGTGCACGGCGAAGCCAAGTCATCCATTGCCATCCCTGGTCGACTTTCTTTAATGGTGTGAGGTCCTCGATGAAGTACTTCAGTGGGTACCTAATATTTAGTGGAGTTTCAATGACACATCGAATGAAATTAGTATTTATTCTACCAGGCGTATTCATTTTGAAAGGTTAAAAAGGAGAAGCCAACAACAAAACAAAAAAAAGTACACGTCAAAAAATTTATTACCAACTAAAAGTTTACAAATATGGTGGCTGTACGCACACCTGCCTCAAATACTTCGTGCAACCAATCATAGGTGGCACGGGGGGTAATAAAGGCGATGACAAGCCACAACCGCATGGGGTCGATCCACACCCACAAGCTACATTGGGTAAAGCATACGTGGCTTCAACTACAGGATAACTCACACTCGTAGGCACGCCAGCGCCGCATCCGCATGGCGTAGCACAGCTACAGGGCGTAGCGCACCCACAGTTGTTCGTAGCGCAGCCGCACGGACTCGTAGCACTGGTATACGCCGTAGCGCAGCCGCAGTTAGGCGTAGCGCAGCCGCACGGAGCAGGTAGACATCCTAACGCTTGCGCGTCGACTATGGGTAATGCAGTTGGAACTTCAATGAAAGAGTTGAGGTACTGTATGCTGGGTAAAGGTGATACGTAGGGTAACGTTGGACGCGTTAGCACCGCTGCCGATGCTTTCATCTGAAGGAAGAGTTGGAGGTACTTTAAATGTTTGAAATACTCTGAGTACTACTGCGAATGGGAAGGCGCAGATGGTTACGGTAGGTTTATCTCCACAGCTCATGCCCGCTATTTAGGTCCAAAGGCCGGGATTCGGGAGAATACGGATATACTGACTTAAACCCAAGTATCATCATCACAGCTGTGTGGTATAGCGGCTCTCTAAAAGAATAGGTACTACGAACCCCTCTCTTCCTGGGTGTTGTAAAGGCGACTAACAGACTAAAGGCTGCACATACATCTAACAGCATACAGTGGCGATAGACTCACCACCTATCTCGCTGAGCACATGTGCAGTTGTAATTTGATGAAACGTGGACTATAGCAATGGACTACTTCTGCGGTCGTCATTGCCTAGTCTCTGAATAACCCTTTGGGGATAATAGCCGTGAATCGTTCAATTAAGGGGGCCGCCTGCTAGTTTGCCTTCATTTCACAATGAAAAAAAAAGTTAATAGGCTGATGAAAAATTATACTTACTGTCAGTAGGCCTAAGCAAAACAAATAAACGGTAGAACGATACATTTTGTTAATACTGTAATTGAATTGTTTATGTCAATGCGTTTTATACATTACGATTTGATAACGATTACCACATGGATGGGGTAATATTTTTAAAATCGATAAGTGATTTAGTTGATATTTCACTGTGTTTCATTATACCTACGTATACAGATTTCATAATGCAGTGATAAAAAAAATGAACGGGCAAGTGATAATTATAACCGCCTGTGTTATAGTGGCTAAGCTAGTGACCAAGCCACCGGATCAACCGGGGACCTAGAGCTCCCGGGTTCGATTCCCAGCGGCGGGCACATCTTTGTGTACTTACTTTGGTTGGTGATAGGGATTGTTAAGTCCGCCTGGCTAGCTACCACCATCTTACCTAAAGTCTGGCTGCATAACAACAATGTTAATAGCATTGTTGTGTTCCGACAGTTGAGAGATAGGATTGCCAGTTCCTGATTCTGGGTGAAGCGTGCTTCCACCTTCGGCCTTATCGTCACTTACCATCAGGTAAGATGAAGCCCAAAAAAATCACAGTCGAGATGTAATAGGCCTCTTAAAGTCTATCTTGAATTAGTAGTTATTTAGCTTAGACTAAAACAAATTAATCTAAGTTATTTAGTTATTGATGCCAAAACCATATCATACCGGCCGACCTTGCCATATCAGAGTTAGGTTGCGCTAATATTTCCAAAAATAATTACACCTACTTGGCACATGTTTAGTTTATGGTTTCGCACCAACAACTTTCACCTTTCACTCCTGTTTTTCTCACACTCTGATAACAAATGTTGGACATCGTCTACCTTATTGCAAACTTCACAATTTGGTGAATTGACCTTTCTCATCAAGTGTGCAAATTTCAAGCAAGCAAGAGACAGAACTACATAAAATCTACTTAACTTGGTTTCTACAAACCATGGCGTCCGAAGCGGCTGACATTGGATGGTCTTATACCATTACCATAAAAAAAAATTGTATTTGACAAAAAAACTTCATTTAAGTAATAGCCACATCACGGAGAAATAAGAGTTTTTTTGTCAAATACCTACAAATATTTTTTTAATTTCTGTTGCTCTCATATTTCTCCGTGATTTGACTATTACATGTACAGTGTGTGTTATTTTTAAACTTTGACTACGGTTTGGCTACGAGGAATTAAATTTGAAAGGGCCCAAATATTTACCTTTTTCTTTACTTCTCTGATCAAAATGTTCTTTAAATTGGATGAACAAATGATTTTAAATTTAGCCAATATTTCCGTTTAACAAGGGGATATTTGAATTTCGATTCCTTCTAAAGCTGCCTTTCCTGCTAATCTGTCAGCCTCTTCATTGCCTTTTAATCCTATATGAAATGGAACCCGTACCTACATCAGGCTGCCTGTCCATTAAAGCGGAGCGAGGCTGCGGTCGGTGAGGAGAAGCGGGGAAATGACTATAAACTATCGCGTTGCATTGCATTAAAACTGTTTTAACGGGACCTAACACGATTAATTTTGTAAGTAAAAATTATCTACTCACTGCTCGACGGTTCGGCCGCGATGCTGCGGCCGTGGTCACAAGCGAACGTCAAGCAGTAGGTACTTAAGTAGATATGTACTTACTTACAAAATTAATCGTGTTAGGTCCCGTTAAAACAGTTTTAAATGGGAGAAATATTAACCAATAGGATTGCATTAAATCTCCGTTCTGCTCTAGTGGACAATCCTATTGGTTAATATTTCTACGCTTCTTCGCACCGCAGCCTCGCTCCGCTTCAATGGACAGGCAGCCTCACGCCCGTTTTCCGTAGGAGTAGGCGGGGATCAAAGCTTTCCATTTGCTACGATCCTTACCTCTTTAGATTTAACCCTCTTTTACATTGGTCACACCAGATTTAGAAGATAACGAAACGTTGAAAAAAATTACTACTCCTGCTTGCGTGGTTCGATTCCCGCCTGAGTCTGTAGTATTTTTTTCTGTGTTTAAAAAAATACTTAAGTATATTTAAAGGCCTGTTCAAACCTGAGCGGTATTCGCTGTCGCTGTGGGTAAAGCGGCAGCGAATACCGCTCAGGTCAATCTAGCCGCGAATCTTGATACTAAATACTCGTACTAGCCCCCTTACTCTCGAAACCGATCGTTATTGGATCGGATTGGTATTGTGAATTTTTGTACTCCTAAGTTACGACACCAGAACCAGAGCTGATATGGATGCATATTGCGTGGATATTGGAGTGAAAAAAATACAAAACTCAATGCCATTTAGTTCATCCAATATGAATCCAAATTAGCGCTGGCGTCGTAACTTAAAAATACGAAAATTCACAATACCAATCCGATCCAATAGCGATCGGTTTCGAGAGTAAGGGGGCTGAGCGAAACCCGCGCGGCAACTGCGCGGTATACCTTTACCCACAGCGGCAGCGAATACCGCTCAGGTTTGAATAGGCCTTTAGCGTTAATAAAACGCTAAAATATATAAAAAAAACATTAATCTATAACGCAGCTTCATTTTAACCGAATGTTCAAATATTTGTAAAAAAAATTGTTTCGGATCTCAGAGGTGAAAACTTCTAAGATTTGATGAAGCAATGTTGACTAAAAAACATAAGCATCAAGTATACTGACAAATTTCGACGGGTTAAAACCAGACCTCGGTAGCCAAGTGGTTAAGGCAGCCGCCCAGAATGCTGAAGGTGCGTGGTTCGATTCCCGCCTGAGGTTGTCGTCTTTTTTCAGTGTTTAAAATTTTACTTAAGTATATTTAACCCGCGAGGAGTCGCGCTGGGTCTAAAAGACCCAGAGCTGTGCCAATTCAGTCGCAAATCGTGTGGCTCATCTTGGCATGGCCACCATCACCAACTCTAGACTTAATAGAAAGTATGTCGATAGTATGTCGCCAAGTATCAGAATTTGTCGGTCTACCATTCAAAAGTTATAAGGGGTCATTGGTGGCCATGCTAGGATGAGCGCTCATTCTGGCATGGCCACCTGTATCTCAAAAACTACTGGTCATAGCAAAGATCTGATTTCACCAATAGTATGTCGAAAGTATGTCGAAGTATATCGCCAAATATCAGAGTTTGTCGGTTTACCGTTCAAAAGTTATAAGGGGTCATTGGTGGCCATGCCAGGATGAGCGCTCATCCTGGCATGGTCACTTGTATCTCAAAAACTACTGGTCGTAGCGAAGATCTGATTATACCAATAGTATGTCGAGAGTATGTCGAAGTTTGTCGAAAAACTCCAGAGTTTGTCGGTGCTTCTAGGAAAAGTTATATCAACTTCTTTTTTCCATACAACAGCAAATAGTACAATCGCGTACACGAGCATTAAATAATTTTTATTCGGCTATTTAATGAACGCATAAAGTGTTGAACGAAGAACGGAACTTCGATGTGTATGTATGTTTATCAGATGCTTATAATCATGCAAAACATTAGTTCACCGAAAATAAAGCAGTACCTGATATAGCCTTGATTTTGGTGTCATAATTTAGACTTATATTTTATCATTGCATTTCTTTATATGTGCTATTAGCGAATAGGCGCAATTTAGAACTGTACATTTTGTCATCTGTTTTATAGATTAAAAACAAACCATTGTTTGTGATAGTTGAGTGGAGAGTTACGAACATAACAATATAGTAGAGGATCCGAGTATACAACGACCTTCACCGAGCGGTTAATGGATGAAAAGTATTTTATATCAAATTTAATGTGTTAAAAAATATATTGCGAGTGGGTTGTTTGAAAAATTTTAGTCCAGTATATGATTAACTAAATATTTAAAAATATTTTTTTTTAAATATTGCACTTGTTTCGATAATTTATAAATTACAAAGGTACCAATCGAAAGTATGAAGCCTATAGAATATGTAAACGTTAGGTTGACTATTTTTTCCTGTCATAACATTGGGTAGGCAGGTGTAAACAGGCAAGTCAATATTAGTAATTTGCAACCGACTGGTTAAATAAATAAAATTTATGTTTAAATAAAGATAAGCTCATTACAAACACACACACACCAAACCAGTGCAATGTAAAAAAAAATATTTTTTTTAATATTAAATTAATAATTAATGGTACTGGACTGAAATTTTTCAGCCAACCCACTCGTGATATATTATTTAACATGTTAAATTTGATATAAAATACTTTTCATCCATTAACCTTCTCGGTGAAGGTCGTTCTATACTCGGATCTTAGACTAATAGGTTATTTAAAAAAGGGGATACTAATAAAAAAATATGTAAGTGTAATATGCTTTATTTGAAAATATCAATCAGATAGGTAACTATTAACTAAGCTATAGACGACCGCAGGTCAATTAACCCTTTACAAAATATCAAATCCAATAAATTTAAAAGTTTGGGGATGTTGACTTGCTGGCTTCGGAATCCTACCCGTTGTAACAGCGACAAAGAGGGTGCTTCAACTCACAGCAGATAGATAAGCTACCACCATCTTATGTAAATATGTCGCCATAACATCAATGTTCGTGTAGCATTGTTATATTCCGGCAGTTGTAGATAAGATACAAGAAACAGCCAGTTCCTCAGTAGTTGAGGATTCTGGGTGAAGGGCACTTCCATCTGTATGTATTATCAACTTATGTACATAAGTTGGTTTCTCAAGGTTCAGTATTATTATGATTGATTGTAGACACTATTGTACATTTTGCGAAATTTCATGCGTGATTGATTATATTGGAACTGGTGCTAGATTCTACTGAATCTACCTATTGTTAAGATTTACCTAATTGATAGTTAACTGTTATTTTATTAGTTTTCGACGTCAATAAGTAGGTACTTATTTCATTTAATAAAACCTGTGATGGTTTATATTGAATGAACTATTTGTCTATTATCCAAGCATCGGATTAAGTACCTACCTATCACTCACATACACATAATTAATAAAGTTGCCCTCTTTAAATCAAGGAACCTTTCAGATTAAAATTATTCATTTACTTTTTCAATAAACTTTATGCACGCGATTGTACATCTACTATGGGAAAATTAAAAATTGATTTTTTTTTATAGAAGCACCGACAATCTCTGGAAATTTTCGACATACTTCGACATACTCTCGACATACTATTGGTGAAATCAGATCTTCGCTACGACCAGTAGTTTTTGAGATACAGGTGGCCATGCAAGGATGAGCGCTCATCCTGGCATTGCCACCAATGACCCCTTATAACTTTTGAACGGTAGACCGACAAACTCTGATATTTGGCGACATACTTCGACATACTCTCGACATACTATTGGTGTAATCAGATCTTCGCTACGACTTGTAGTTTTTTAATATATAAGGTGGCCATGCCAGGATGAGCCTCATCCTGGCATGGCCACCAATGGCCCCTTATAACTTCTGAACGGTAAACCGACAAACTCTGATATTTGGCGATATACTTCGACTTACTCTCGACATACTATTGGTGCATTCAGATCTTCGCTACGACCAGTAGTTCTTGAGATACAGGTGGCCATTCCAGGATGGCCACCAATGACCCCTTATAACTTTTGAACGGTAGACCGACAAACTCTGATATTTGGCGACATACTTCGACAAACTATCGACATACTTTCTATAAAGTCAGATTTAGAGTTGGTGATGGTGGCCATGCCCAGATGAGCCACACTCGCAATTCCTTAAATATTTGTTATTTCGCGGCGTAATTCTAGGTATCTTCAAACTACATTATAAGCTACCACCAAGCCCCGCACCGGTCCGTTCCCGCCAGGCGTTTGCGCAGGAAGGACGCGTATAGTAAGTTTGGGTCGATTCGACCCACATGCGATGGTTGACGTAAGTGTTAATTTCAAAGTAGTGTTATTTAATATTGGTTTTTTTATAAATAGAATGTTGCGAAAACGCGTAGCCGACTCTGTTATCAAGGACATTCTGGCGGAAGAAGATATTTCAGAAGGTGACTACTTAGAGGAAGAAGATAACTTAGAAATGGACTCCGATAATTCAGATTTTTGGTGTGTTTGGTGAAATGTGGAAGATGATTACTCTGAAACACCTACGATTTAAGTCGGTTGACTTGGTGCAGAGACCTGATTTAAGTGACGTTCCACTTTTCTATATTCGCCAAGGTTATTACATTGGCAAGGACAAGATCACACAGTGGCATATCCATGAACCACCAAGAGCTGTAAGGACAATGCGACACAATATTGTTACAGAAGCGTGCGTGAAGCTAGATATGCAGAGGCACCCATGGGTTGTTGGAGTCTGATGTTTCCCGCTTGGAGCTTTTTGGAGAAGATTGTTACTGAACTGCTGTTCCTAACCTACCTAAGCACATTCGTACCCGGATATCTGTATTACTCGGTGGTGAAGAAAGCACTAGTCAGCCAGTAGAAGGCCCCGCACTTGGCATTCGCGGGATGTATGTGCCCCACAAAGGACAGAAAAACAAAAACATCTTGTGAATATTGCAGGGGGTCTATATGTCGTGAACACACTAGCTTTTTGTGTAAAAGGTGTGACGAAGATCACAGGAATTAGTCAGATTAGGTGAAAGTCAGAATCGACGGTCAACAGTCGTATTTAACTTTAAAATTGTGCCTAAAATTTACTTATGAATTGCTTATATTTGCTTAGAATGATGAGAGAATTGCTTATTGCATAATTTAATAGAATTAAAACATTTAAGGTTGACCGTCCATTCAAATGTCAGAATGGCTGGTCAATCTCTGTAGAGTAGTAACTATGTAGAATTACTAAAATTTTCATGAACCAAAGATTGCTTATCAATTGCTTATTTCACAATTTGTAAGCTTAGACACTGTTATTCTTTCCCTAAACTAGGTAGGAGCTTAAAAGCGCCAGCGCCTGTTATAAGTATGAGAGCAACATTACTTTGTTTTATTGTTTTTAATTTATTTTTAAATTTACTGCCTGTTGCTTATCTATAATAAGCAAATGTCCTATTGTATTTCTGTAACCTTGTTTAATATTTATATTTATATATTTTTTAAATATAACGAGGTTGCGAGGTTGCGAAAATATAGACAATTTTTAGCCTCCTTCTACTATAAAAAAAAGAATCATACGAAGTACCTACAAAAGAGTGATTCCACATTGTATTGTTTATGTTAGGAAATAACGATGGTATAAACTATATTATAATTTATTCGCCAAAATAAATGCACTTACTTAAATAAATAAGAACAATTATTATACATATTTCAATAAAACAAAAAAAATTGTCTATATTTTGAATAACAGACTATTTAACTCATTTTTCTAATCAGTGTTCAGGGTCTAAATAAAGCAATCCTTTTGCGTTCCTGTTGTTTTCGCAACGCAACCTCGTTATATTTAAAAAATATATAAAAATTCATAATAAACAAGGTTATATGAATACAATAGGACGTTTGCATATTAAAGATAAGCAACAGGCAGTAAAACTTAAAAATAAATTAAAAACAATAAAACAAAGAAAAGTTGCTCTCATACTTTTAACAGGCGCTGGCGGTTTTAAGCTCCTACCTAGTTTAGGCAAAAAATAACAGGGTCTAAGCTTACAAATTGTGAAATAAGCAATTGATAAGCAATCTTTGGTCCATGAAAATTTCAGTAATTCAAAATAGTTACTACTCTACAGAGATTGACCAGCCATTCTGACGTTTGAATGGACTGTCAACCTTAAATGTTTTAATTCTTTTTAATTATGCAATAGGCAATTCTCTCATCATGCTAAGCAAATATAAGCAATTCACAATGTCAAAGTTAAATACGACTGTTGACCGGCGATTCTGACGTTCACCAGATTAGCCATAGTTGCGTTATAGTTGCCTTATAAAAATAATGTGATTTTTTTATCTCTATTTTAAAAATAGTCCTATAAAAGTTGATTGTTATTTCGTTTATTTAAAATATAATATTTTGTTTATTGACAATTAAAAGTTATTTTGCATGTTTGTTAAGAGAAAATTTCTATTCTTTTTGTTCCTACTGTAAAGCATTGGGTACATTGTTCAACGCTTTTTACTTTTTATTTTTTTATAGCAACAGTGTCTTGTCAGACTCTTAGAATTTACACCCTGCCATTTTTATTAATGAGACGGTAAGATCAGAATGAAAATATTTTAAACATTTAGAGTGGTCAACGCACGTGGGTTCGATTCCCAATTGAGGTAGTATTTTTTTCAACGTTTCGTAATCTTCGAGTTAATATGAAAAAACCGTTACCGTTATAAAAGTAAAAAGCGTTAGCGTAATAAAAAATTAAATATTGGAATTTAGGTCGGTCGGTAGGTTTAGACTGTACTTTTAAACGGTCCGGGTTCACGGGAACGTGGTGCCGCCATTGATCTAGAAGTATAGACAAGAACGTTCATACAAACCATTTATTAAAATTCTGGAATGAGAGACCTAAAGTTCGCTGGAGCCGCTGCAGCGCTTAAACATTTAAATGTCGTCTAATCAACAGAAAGACATCGCAGCGCCGCAGCGCCAGATCGGTCAAATACAATGTAGTGTGTATCAAGATAGCGTCCCAAATAGATTGTCAATAACAATAATTAAAAAAATATCTTTTCTATTCTAATAATACGATATAACTACATAATAATGACTTGAATAACAATTAATTTCACTTACTTGACAACGAGCGTCATGTTGGCAGCCACGCCACGGAATTAGACGGTTTTGACTATGTCAAAAAATTGTGTCTAAATAGTGATAAATAGTGACGTATAGCATATAAATAGTGATACTATGGTTCAAAAGATATTTGAGTATCTTGGTGTGCCTGCTAACTTGACGTCAAGATAGCAGGCACCTTAAGAAATACAGTTCGTATCAATGTGATTTATATGTCAAAAAACTGTGCATAAATAGTGAATCGAATACGCAAAATTTAAACAATTGTACTTCAATACAAACCGAGATATTACGGTCTCTAAGTGGGCTGCCAACTTGACGATTCTTGCGATGGCGATTCCGGAGAAACGGGTTGAAGTTTTAAACAAATAAATACATGAAAAAATTGTGTGTGAAATTGTGAATCTTTCAGTATCAACAAAAAAAGAATTCTTAATTGCTATTTTCCAATAATCTAATGTAAACTTCTACCATACATTCGATTTTAAGTACAATCGTGCACAATTTTATTTATTGACTTAAGATACTGACATAAAGTCTAATTATTTTTAATTCAAGTCATAAAATTACACTTAAGAGGCCTATTACATCTCGACTGTGATTTTTGCGTAAAATGGTCAACTTTGGCGTTCAAAAATACATTAACAATTTTGACTTGATGAATAGTGTAAAATAGCTATTGGAATAGTGCGTAGCGGCCTCGCTTTTTGTAAATTTTGCTTAACTTATTAATTAAACCCAAAATTGCAGAGCAAGATTTTCATAAACTGCGCGGAGGCATTTTTTTGAGCTCATCGATTGAACTACTGTTCTAAGCAAATGAAATAAAAAAATAGAATGTTATCTCTTATATAGTCGTATAGTGCTTAGCGGCCTCAGATGTTTTAGATATCTTTGATTATATATAGAAAAAAAATCTTATTTTAAACAGTGAGCGTCAAGTTGGCAGGCACACCATGGAATTAGATGGTTTAGACTATGTCAAAAAATTGTGTATAAATAGTGATAAATAGTGACGTATAGCATATAAATAGTGATACTATGGTTCAAAAGATATTTGAGTATCTTAGTGTGCCTGCTAACTTGACGTCAAGATAGCAGGCACATTAAGAAATACAGTTCGTATCAATGTGATTTATATGTCAAAAAACTGTGCATAAATAGTGAATCGAATACGCAAAATTTAAACAATTGTACTTCAATACAAACCGAGATATTACGGTCTCTAAGTGGGCTGCCAACTTGACGATTCTTGCGATGGCGATTCCAGAGAAACGGGTTGAAGTTTTAAACAAATAAATACATGAAAAATATGGTGTGTGAAATTGTGAATCTTTCAATATAAATAAAAAAAGAATTCTTCTTTGCTATTTTCCAAAAATCTAATGTAAACTTCTACCATACATTCGATTTTAAGTACAATCGTGCACAATTTTATTTATTGACTTAAGATACTGACATAAAGTCTAATTATTTTTAATTCAAGTCATAAAATTACACTTAAATCTATCGTTGTAATGTCAGTTTCACGTTATTTCTATGGAAACTTATGTCAAGCAATTTGTCATTTTAGTGACTCGAATTAAAAGTCTCGGGATAGTGGCGGACGAGCGAGTTTCGCGAACGACCGAGAGATGGCGTGATTTTGTTTACGTGCGGTGAGCCGGTGTTACGAGAATGGTGCGCGAAAAGTTTTATTTGTTTGTGTTGAAATTGATAAGCAGTGAGTACATTTGCATCAGAAATGAAAGTGTTTAAATCGTTTAATAACAACCTACATTTTTATAGGTACGCAGCTTATTTTCTATTATGGTATTTACAAAAAAGATATACCTGGGTACGGTCGGGGTCGCCGTCGCTTTACCACTTTGCAGCGATTTTCGTGTGAAGCGCACCGACCGCCCGGGTACCTACGTGCCCGTACCAAATAGACGACGTGGTGTGCAAGGGATTTTGACCTTTAGACTGGTAAAGCGACGAAGTCCGCCATTGTATCTAATGTGAGGTAGATATTTTCTCAGTCATTCAAAACTTTTCATATTTACTACTTGACCAACATAATTAATCGCATTAAAGCTAGACGTTTATCATAATTGTTTAATGATTAACAATCTAAATATATTGCACTTCAATTAGTTTGCACATGCTGAGTGGTCAGATTTTAAAATGGAATATCGAAGTAGATACGTTTAGTTTGTAAATTATTGAACAACTGTGATAAACGTCTGCCTAGTCTTTTATGACTAATAAACAAAGAATAAGCTACGAATAGTTATTCCGTGTTTTGTTCCTGTCATTTAAACGTAATTTTTAATTAGAGTAAAAGAGACAAAACACGGAATAACTATTCGTAGCTCATTCTTTGTTTATTAGTCATAAAAGACTAGGTAGGTAACTTGTCGGTGGTCGAGTAGTAAATATGAAAAGTTTTGAATGACTGAGAAAATATCTACCTCACATTAGGTACAATGGCGGACTTCGTCGCTTTACCAGTCTAAAGGTCAAAATCCCTTGCACACCACGTCGTCTATTTGGTACGGGCACGTAGGTACCCGGGCGGTCGGTGCGCTTCACACAAAAATCGCTGCCAAGTGTTAAAGCGACGGCGACCCCGACCGTACCTAGGTATATCTTTTTTGTAAATACCATAATAGAAAATAAACTGCGTACCTATAAAAATGTAGGTTGTTATTAAACGATTTAAACACTTTCACTTCTGATGCAAATGTACTCACTGCTTATCAATTTCAACACAAACAAATAAAACTTTTCGCGCACCATTCTCGTATCACCGGCTCACCGCACGTAAACAAAATCACGCCATCTCTCGGTCGTTCGCGACACTCGCTTGTCCACCACTATCCCGAGACTTTTAATGCGAGTCACTAAAATTACAAATTGCTTGACATAAGTTTCCATAGAAATAACGAGAAACTGACATTACAACGATAGATTTAAGTGTAATTTTATGACTTGAATTAAAAATAATTAGACTTTATGTCAGTATCTTAGGCTCCCCTTACAGCGGGAGTGCCGCAAGGTGGGGTACTTTCACCTCTCCTCTTCTCAATCTTTATTAATGAGCTCGCTAAAGTTCTATCTTGTCCGTACCACCTTTATGCGGATGACTTACAGATTTATAGGCATTTCGATGAATCCCATACTCACACTACAATCGAAACAATTAATAAGGATCTTCTCGCGGTGAAGGCTTGGGCGGGTGCTTTTGGATTACTGGTGAACCCTACCAAATCACAAGCTATTATTATTGGTAGCAATAGGCTGTACGACAGGTTGGATCTAGATGGACTCCCCAATGCACAGAAAACAAAAAATCTTGGCCTCGTTATTGATCGCACACTGTCCTGGAGATCACAGGTAAATGAAGTAAGTAGGCGCATGCATTATTCCTATCATTCTCTGAAGCGACTCCAGTTTTTCCTACCATACAACACCAAAATTATGCTCGCTCAGTCCCTTCTTCTCCCTCTTCTCGACTATGCCGATGTTTGTTATTTAGATGCGACTGAAGAACTGCTTAACAAACTGGAGCGCCTGCAAAATTTGGCCATTCGGTTTATATTCGGTTTGCGAAAATATGACCATATTTCAGAGTTCCGGTCTAGGTTAAAGTGGCTCCCTGTACGTCTCCGCCGAGATATGCACATCCTATGCCTCCTTTACAAAATCCTTCACTACCCCATCTCCCTTATTACCTACGTTCCCGCTTCACCCCCTTACCAGCTTCTTCCCGCCCCAAACGTTCTTATGATACAAGAACTCTATCCTATCCACAATCTAATTCCAAATTTTTCCAAAATTCCTTCACTGTCTATGCAGCTAGATTGTGGAACAAACTACCGGCTAACATTCGTGAGAGGTCATCGGTAGAATCGTTCAAACACCATCTTAAAGAGCACTACCTATTAAACTTAAGTAATAATCAGTAACATAGTATATGTATAAGTAATCTTATATGTGTATGTGTATTTATTTATATAAATATATTTAATTTATGTACGTATATAACTTTAGCGCAATAAGTCCCGCATTTTTTTATTTTTTATTACCACAGCTAGGGTTGGCTGGAAGAGATTTCTTATAGAGATAAGCTCACCCTTGTATATGTCCTGTATAACGTGTGTCTTTATGTAATTTATTTGTGCAATAAAGTATTATTATATTATTATATAACTGGAGCCCATTTTTTGTCATTGTATTCAGAATTATCTAATTAGATACCGCCCTCAACGTTCGCTTATTGATGAAAATGCAACCTTTAACTAAAATTAACCATATTTGTCTACGTCACAATAATCTAATATCGTAAGTAGGTACATGCCTATTAGACATTTTATTAAACCATGAAACTTTACACCTTAAATTTTTTATAAATAGAGTCTGGCTAACGAAAGCTGAACCTCGTAGTAAGTTATTTGATTGCCAACGCTTTGTCTCTATGTGTATAATTGAGGTGTCATTTCGTATGTCAACCTTTTGTTGGCCAGACTCTAAAAGCGACTCTAAAAGCGTTACATTGTGATTGCAAAACAAAAATAATGAAGGTGTAGTTATGCTAAAATAATGTTCTTTAATGTTCCATCACAAGGTAATGCGCTTTTTTTTAATAAAAAAATTGGGTATGTGATAAAAACGCAAAGATTTAATACAAAGTGTAAAGTTTTATAGTTTAATAAAAATTTCTAATTGGTATGTACCTACTTACAATATGGGATTATTGTGACGTTGACGAATATGATAAATTATCGTTAAAGGTTGCAATGTAGGTACCTTTGTACCTATATAATGTATAATATTTTTTTTCTAATCAGGTTTTAATTGTTATTTTTAAATTTTTTATTATTTTTATTATCAAGAACATAATAAAAGCTTATTTTTAAAAAGTATTTCTTTCTTTTAATTTTATTTAGTGTTTGTTTTATATGGAATCTAGAAAGCTTAATATGTTGAACTATTCTTAATATTAATTTCGTTTGGTTCAGCATTGGTCGAAAAAGGTATCAATGTGTAAAGAAGTTAAGATATACGTGTACACTAAGAAATGCAAATATAGCAAGGTATTTCTTGCCATTAAGGCATATAGTATTCTAATCCTAACTAATGTTTGGCCTCGTTTGATTCTTACCTCGTTTAACTCGTAATAATAAATCTGAAATAAAAACTCGACCTTTTATTGCTTTTTCACACGTAAACCATTCAATCGATTTGATTGAAATTTGGCAAATAGGTAGTTCTGTTTTATGGTGTTGTATACTCCCATGTAAATAGTAATTAATTTTATTCTAATCTAAGCTATAATTTTTATCTAAAACGAAAAACGTCCTTTGCTATAAAGGATTAGGTAAATAAAAATAATGTTCCTAACAAATATTCACATACTAGACCCATGGCACACTAAAAATGTGCGGGTACAGCGATAACAAATTACTCCATAGAAATACTAAAAAATATAAACTTGGGAAAAGTATCAAAATTGCTTGGTCGTAGTTTTAACATAGTATTGTGGGTGGACTCGTGAGCTTCAATGAGTTGTCGGGCGGGACGTTTAAAATACCTATTCACGCAGAGTTGAAATTTGTAATAGGGCTCTTAAATCTACCGTTGTAATGTCAGTTTCACGTTATTTCTATGGAAACTTATGTCAAGCAATTTGTCATTTTAGTGACTCGAATTAAAAATCTCGGATAGTGGTGGACGAGCGAGTGTCGCGAACGACCGAGAGATGGCGTGATTTTGTTTACGTGCGGTGAGCCGGTGATACGAGAATGGTGCGCGAAAAGTTTTATTTGTTTGTGTTGAAATTGGTAAGCAGTGAGTACATTTGCATCAGAAGTGAAAGTGTTTAAATCGTTTAATAACAACCTACATTTATAGGTACGCAGCTTATTTTCTATTATGGTATTTACAAAACAGATATACCTAGGTACGGTCGGGGTCGCCGTCGCTTTACCACTTTGCAGCGATTTTCGTGTGAAGCGCACCGACCGCCCGGGTACGGGCACCTACGTGCCCGTACCAAATAGACGACGCGGTGTGCATAGATTTTGACCTTTAGACTGGTAAAGCGACGGAGTCCGCCATTGTACCTAATGTGATTTAAAATGGAATATCAAAGAAGATACGTTTAGTTTGTAAATTATTGAGCAACTGTGATAAACGTCTAGCTGACATGCGCCTAACTATATTGGTCGACTAATACGTATTACTTCATAGTAGGTACTTACCAAGCTAATCTTTCGTAAAGTTATCTGGGGTCAAGTATATTCCTAGTGCATTAAATGTTAAAGTTACCTGCCTAGTCTTTTATGACTAATAAACAAAGAATAAGCTACGAATAGTTATTCCGTGTCTTGTTTCAGTCATTTAAACGTAATTTTTAATTAGAGTAAGGGTGGATTCGACCAAACTGGAATAAGGTCTTATACCTAGATTAAACGCCGAATTTGTATAGACTAATCTCGGAGTAAGTCTTATTTCAGTTTGGTCGAATCCACCCTAAAAGAGACAAAACACGGAATAACTACTCGTAGCTCATTCTTTGTTTATTAGTCATAAAAGACTAGGCAGGTAACATTAATATTTAATGCACTAGGAATATACTTAACCCCAGATAACTTTACGAAAGATTAGCTTGGTAAGTACCTACTATGAAGTAATACGTATTAGTCGACCAACATAATTAGGAGCATGTCAGCTAGACGTTTATCACAGTTGCTCAATAATTTACAAACTAAACGTATCTTCTTCGATATTCCATTTTAAAATCTGACCACTTAGCATGTGCAAACTAATTGAAGTGCAGTATATTTAGATAGTTAATCATTGAACAATTATGATAAACGTCTAGCTTAATGCGATTAATTATGTTGGTCGAGTAGTAAATATGAATAGTTTTGAATGACTGAGAAAATATCTACCTCACATTAGGTACAATGGCGGACTCCGTCGCTTTACCAGTCTAAAGGTCAAAATCCATTGCACACCGCGTCGTCTATTTGGTACGGGCACGTAGGTACCCGGGCGGTCGGTGCGCTTCACACGAAAATCGCTGCAAAGTGGTAAAGCGACGGCGACCCCGACCGTACCTAGGTATATTTTTTTTGTAAATACCGTAATAGAAAATAAGCTGCGTACCTATAAAAATGTAGGTTGTTATTAAACGATTTAAACACTTTCACTTCTGATGCAAATGTACTCACTGCTAACCAATTTCAACACAAACAAATAAAACTTTTCGCGCACCATTCTCGTATCACCGGCTCACCGCACGTAAACAAAATCACGCCATCTCTCGGTCGTTCGCGACACTCGCTCGTCCACCACTATCCAGACTTTTAATTCGAGTTACTAAAATTACAAATTGCTTGACATAAGTTTCCATAGAAATAACGTGAAACTGACATTACAACGGTAGATTTAAGTGTAATTTTATGACTTAAATTAAAAATAATTAGACTTTATGTCAGTATCTTAAGTCAATAAATAAAATTGTGCACGATTGTACTTATAATTGAATGTATGGTAGAAGTTTACATTAGATTTTTGGAAAATAGCAAATAAGAATCCTTTTTTTATTGATACTGAAAGATTCACAACTTCACACACAATTTTTTCATGTATTTATTTGTTTAAAACTTCAACCCGTTTCTCCGGAATCGCCATCGCAAGAATCGTCAAGTTGGCAGCCCACTTAGAGACCGTAATATCTCGGTTTGTATTGAAGTACAATTGTTGAAATTTTGCGTGTACGATTCACTATTTATGCACAGTTTTTTGACATATAAATCACATGGATACGAACTGTATTTCTTAAGGTGCCTGCTATCTTGACGTCAAGTTAGCAGACACACCAAGATGCTCAAATATCTTTTGAACCATAATATCACTATTTATATGCTATACGTCACTATTTATAGTGTCCATGTCTACAGCTTCCTCATTCGACATAGAGAAATTCTAAGCATGCCATATTTTTGTGCATAATATGTGCAATCAAACGTGTCAGTCCTAATTTTTGTGCCACCACAACTTCGTTACTATGAGCTGTTTTATGTGTGTAAGCTGGAGACACGTGTCACCAGCTCGCACACGCCCGTTAATACAAACCAGTGAGGATAGGGTTTTAGACTATAGCCAGAAATTTTGTGCATAATTTGTGCACTAGGAACAAAAAAAACTAACCATCATACTCAAATACTGTTGAAACTACGATCATAAAACTGTGTGCGAGCTGGAGACACGGGTCTCTGGCTTGCACAGCTGTATCTTCGTAATTGTTTAAGCTACGGTTATGAATTATACCTCAAAATTTTGTGCCTAATTTGTGCATAAGGCACAAAAATTTTCAAAACTTTAACTCAAAAGGTTTTTGAGCTACGAACCGATAAGTATGTGTAAGCTGGTGACACGTAACACGGGCTAACACATGCTGAATTACTGTAACTGTATAAGATAGCGTTTCGTTTTAAAGATCAACTAATACGTTATAATTTGTGCAAACACGAGGCAAAATTTCAAATCTCTGGGCCTCTTAGTTTAAATATTATAAGCCAAAAACTGTTTTCCCGCCAAAAAATTCAAAATAATGGCTCGGAAGTGGCTAAGCGCGCCGTTGCCGTTCCGTGCGCTACAACGATTGCAATCGAGTTTGAACTGTAGAGCTAGCAATATTTAGAGTCATTTTAATTTGCGCTCTCGATTGTTTTAATTTATGTACCGAGAATTTTAGACTAGGAGCCGTTTGTTAAAGCGATGCGCGACGCGACTAATTTAGTTTCACTATAGGTACCTAACTAACCTACTCTACTTTTTTTTAAGGTCCCAGTACTAGTGTTGTTGCAATAGTGATAGTTTCACTATCGATAGTTGACCTTGAAAAATAGTCGATAGCGCGAATAGTCCTATCGAAAATATCGAAATGCTGCGATACTATCGATACTATCGATAGTGAAAATTAGGTAATACTATTAAACTTGGTCGGTACTATCGACATACGATACTATCAATAGTATCGATACTATCTATAAACTATCGACACGTTTCGATAGTATCGATAGTTTTGCTTTAGTAACTATCGACGAATTTTCTAAACTATCAAGTGAGTATTGTAAATCTAATGATATGATGTGATTAGATGACCTATGTAGGACCTTCGATAGGACTATTGATAGTATGACTGATTTTCGAGGTCTCGATAGTATCACGATACTATCGATCGACTATCGCTATCGCAACAACACTACCCAGTACACCATGGCGACTTGGCGTATGTTAGCCCATTGTCGGCAATCGCCATTGTGTAGAGGGGGTAAATTACGCGCCACTATCGATAAATTTGCCCGCGACTGTACACCATTACCCCGTCACAATGGCTATGGCCGGCAGTGGGCCAACATACGCCAAAGTTTACTGGGTAGTGTTGTTGCGTAGGATAGTTTCGATACTATCGATAGTATCTGCAAAAAACCAATCGATCGATAGTAACAGTTGTTCAACATCGATAGTCAAACATTTTTCGATACCATTGCTTGCTTATAAAAGTATTATCAGCTCATAATATAGCTGGTAATTACGTAGGTCATCTATCACATCATATGATTAGATTTACAAGTCTTTAGGGGGTCAAAGTTGCTCGCGTCCGTAGGTTTACCCTTGAGACCCTACACGTGATCCCTGGGTGGTGCTAAATGAGTGACACCAACTGAGTGGTAGAGCCACGCTGCGTTGCAGCACACGTTGGGCCGGCTCGCCCGGCGTAATACCACCCTCTCTCTAATATTCGGCGTGAAATAATGGCACTTGGTGCTGTTGTGTTTCGTCCGACCAGTGAGGGTTCCGGAGGCCCCCTTCCCCCCCCTCCCCTCCTCCCAATTCCTATTCCTTCCTTAAACCTATTCCTCCCTTAAAGGCCGGCAACGCGTCTGCGATTCCTCTGGTTTTGCGGGTGTCCATGGGCGGCGGTGATTACTCTCCATCAGGTGACCCGCCAGCTCGTTTGCCTCCCTTTTTTATAAAAAAAAAAAACTCACTCGATAGTATCGAAAATTCGTCGATAGTTTCTAAAGCAAAACTATCGATACTATCGAACCGCGTCGATAGTTATAGATAGTATCGTATGTCGATAGTATCGATAGTATAGACCAAGTTCAATAGCATTACCCAATTTTCACCATCGACACTATCGATAGTATCGATAGTATCGCAGCATTTCGATATTTTCGATAGGACTATTCGCGCTATCGACTATTTTTCAAGATCAACTATCGATAGTGAAACTGTCAGTATTGCAACAACACTAGTACTGGGGCTTTAAAATAAAAAGTAGGGTAGGTTAGTTAGGTACCTATAGTGAAACTAAATTAGTCGCGTCGCGCATCGCTTTAACAAACGGCCTTAGATTAAAACAAAAAGGGAAGATACGGCATGCTCGTACTTAGTCATTCAAAATATAGTCCTACTCAACTACATAAGCAAACACTCACACACGCACACCTATAAAGTGTAAATCGAGCGAGCGAGACAAAGCGGTAAGTTTCAACGAGCGAGGGAGTCAGCGAGTAGCGCGTTGACGTCTCGGTCGCTTCGTAACAGACGAGTACGTACGACCGATTCCGACGCCACTGCGGAGTAGCGTCTTTCTCGTTTTCACACAGTAGAATATCCGCAATAGTGCGATGTAGCCTGTTCGCTCGGCAAATTGTGACTGAAGTGAAGTTGTGCCTTTAAGCCTAATTTTGGCGGTTCACTCACGAGAGACGCTAATGCCGTATCTTCCCTTTTTGTTTAAATCTAAGCAAACGGCTCCTAGTCTAAAATTCTCGGTACATAAATTAAAACAAACGAGGGCGCAAATTAAAATGACTCTAAATATCGCTAGCTCTTAAGTTCGAGTAAACTCGATTGCAATCGTGTAGCGCACGGAACGGCAACGGCGCGCTTAACCACTTCCGAGCCATTATTTTGAATTTTTTGGCGGGAAAACAGTTTTTGGCTTATAATATTTAAACTAAGAGGCCCAGAGATTTGAAATTTTGCCTCGTGTTTGCACAAATTATAACGTATTAGTTGATCTTTAAAACGAAACGCTATCTTATACAGTTACAGTAATTCAGCATGTGTTAGCCCGTGTTACGTGTCACCAGCTTACACATACTTATCGGTTCGTAGCTCAAAAACCTTTTGAGTTAAAGTTTTGAAAATTTTTGTGCCTTATGCACAAATTAGGCACAAAATTTTGAGGTATAATTCATAACCGTAGCTTAAACAATTACGAAGATACAGCTGTGCAAGCCAGAGACCCGTATCTCCAGCTCGCACACAGTTTTATGATCGTAGTTTCAACAGTATTTGAGTATGATGGTTAGTTTTTTTTGTTCCTAGTGCACAAATTATGCACAAAATTTCTGGCTATAGTCTAAAACCCTATCCTCACTGGTTTGTCTTAACGGGCGTGTGCGAGCTGGTGACACGTGTCTCCAGCTTACACACATAAAACAACTCATAGTAACGAAGTTGTGGTGGCACAAAAATTAGGACTGACACGTTTGATTGCACATATTATGCACAAAAATATGGCATGCTTAGAATTTCTCTATGTCGAATGAGGAAGCTGTAGACATGGATACCTATTTATACACAATTTTTTGACATAGTCAAAACCGTCTAATTCCATGGTGTGCCTGCCAACTTGACGCTCACACTTGACAACTGAATTATAGTAAACGTCTAGGTGTACACTTTGAAAAGAAATAAATAATTATTATCGCCGCTCCGCACGCGCGAATGTCAAAGTCACACTAAAGCAAGGTGCCGAGTCGACTCCGCAGATGAGTGGAACATAGTGCGTGTTCGGAAAGGCCTATCTGGTGTAATGTATATATCGCTGAGTGCCGGTTGTTGTCGTAAGATGGCAGTCGTTAAAACCCACCAACCCATATTACACCAGGGTGGTGGATTATGGTCCAATATCTGCTTCTTTATGGGAATACCTGTGCCCAGCTGTGGGACGTTTATATGATTTTTTTTTTTATACTAAGCCCGGCAAATGACCCCACTCCACCTGATGTTAAGTGGAAATGAGGTCCAGGCGCGAGGACAACTGGTGCAGCGTAAGAGACGTAGCATCAGTCATCCTCACTCTGCCGGCCCACAAAGTGCTTCTTCACGCCTCGTTTGAAGGACCCTATGTCATAGGTAGGAGGGAATACGTGTGCTGGTAGACTATTCCATCTTTTGGAAGTGCGGCAAAGAAACGAGTCACCAAATTTCTTTGTGCGAGATGGAATGTTAGAGACTGTATTGTATCATTGGTGACTCCGCAGAGCAGCACGCGTACTCCTATGGAGGAAGGGAGAAGGAGGGATGAGGTCAAAGAGTTCTTCAGAGCACTCGCCATGGTATAAACGGTAAAAGACGCTGAGTGACGCAATATCTCTACGCAATTGCAAAGGCTCGAGAGTTTTAGTGACCTCTGCATTGCCTATCGGCAATGCAGATGCGCACAGCGCGGCGCTGCAATCTGTCCAAGGCATCGAGAAGGTACTTTGCGGAGCCGTCCCAAAGGTGAGAGCAATACTCCACGCAAGACCGCACCTGTGTCTTGTATAATAGACACAACTGATCAGGCGTGAAGAATCGCCGCACCTTGTTCAGGACACCGAGTTTACGTGAGGCATTTTTAATCACGGTTTCGATGTAGTCCTTTTGGTTCAGATCGCAGCGGATATCCATACCGAGCATGTTAATACTGCTCTGCAGGCCTAGAGATGTACCCTGAAGAGAGGGAAGGGGATGATAATAGAATGATACACACAACATACTTTACCGGTTTCAGTTTCCACATCATTTTGGTTCTCATTATTTTGGACTGCATCGGCTGCTTACCATCAATCAGGCAGGATGCAGTCACTATGACGTGTCATAATAGAAAAAAAACCATAAAAAATAATAAAACAATATATTTCACATTTATTTATTTATTTACTAACACTATTCAACATTAATTTACATTCAAGTAACTAACTAACTATAATTAAATACAACAATTTTTATTAAATCCCCCGGTATTCGAAGGTAGGTTAGGTTCAGTTCCCAGGTATGCGTAGCCCGGGTTTGTGTTCACACCAACCCGCATTTGGCAAGCGTAGTGATTAAGCCAATACCCATCAATTATAGCGATATGCCTCCATCATTGAAATGAAGTTTCAATGATGATGATTTCAATGATGCAGGCATTTGCCCTGCAGTGAGACAGTATACAGGCTGTTTACTTGCTTACTAACATAATATAGTTATCAATAGTATTATCACATTTTGTGCTATCGATAGTATCGGTACTATCGATATTCTAACTACTAACGATAGTTCGACATCTCTAATCTGCACGTTCCTACTGCGCGGCCCCACCGCCCGCGCTCTTCTTCCCCGCCCCGCAATATTTCGTCCCCCGTCCCGCAGACCATGAGACTGTCACGTTTTTTTTTAAATATATAGGGTCTAACAATATCAATAAGCGAACGTTTAAGGGGAGTATCTATACATAACACTGAGCATGCTCACTAAATTTAATCTAAAACTACTGGCTCTTACAGAGATAATCAACAAAACATTATGATAATTCACCAAAAAATACGATTCCAAACCCGTAAAGCTGTACTACACACACACACAAACATAGCCGAACATACACACTTAACTCGGAGCAGACTGAGCTTTCTTTTAATTGACGCTTGGATTACGTGACTACAAAGATACACACACAAAGACGGGAGAAATGAAGTTATTTACGTTGATTCTGTCCATCCTGACATGGTGCGCAGCATGCCCCACAGTCTTTCCGTGGCATGGAACCGCAATAATAAGAGGAGAAACGACTGGGTGCACTTTCACTATAAATGGGGAGGAGATGTCCGAGGCGCAAGTCAAGACTAGCAGAATTTATGGGTTAATACTAGTCACCTGCGACGATTGCGATCTGGCTCTCATATCAGAGGTCCTTGGGTGTGACGGCTGTTGGTTTTGTTCGCATGATGAAGGACTAGAGAAATGGGGCCATATTCTTGGGGTTCGTAATAGGATTTCTGCCGTTTCCTGCTGAACCTGTGAACCTGCTTCTGCATCTCGCGGCACTACAAAGGCGAAAATTTGTTTCACAAGTTTTTCTACCACTTCCATACCCGCAAGGATAGGAGAAGAGCAAACAGGAGGGCTCTGTGCGATGAGGTAGTGATGAGTTGGCTTGCTTCAGGGCACCTCCCTGTGAGGTACCTAAGTCTCAGTGGGCTGCCAGGGAGTGATGAACTTTTTGACAGTAGCAGCAAACTCGTGGGAGGAGCTGAGCTCCCTAACACCAACCATGGCACTCCGAGTTGTGGAACAGGGGCCAACTCAGAAAAGAAGGAGGGGAAAGGAGCGCCTCTGATCACCGCCGCTCTCATGGCAACGCTAGTGGCTACCGAAACCATTCCTAAGGTCGAGGGGTGCGATTCGGTGATCTTTATTCCCAGGGGCAGATTTTCGAGGATGAGCAGCTGAGGACTGTGAGCACCGGCTTTGACAATGTTCAAACCCGGATCGGAATTGTGCCTGAAGGGCCAAGGTATGCCCGAAGAATCTTTTAAGCTGACTCATGTGACTCTCGCAGAGACGTACGCAGAGATGTACAGGGCGTGCAGACCGATCCTAGAAACGGGCACTGGACATGAATGCTTGGGAGTTAAAGAGTACTGGTCCTGTTCTTCTTGTCACTCAGGGTACAGATTGGAGAGGATAGGTGGGAAAGTTATGGATGTCCCAGAAGAGCAGGTTGGATGTGTGCTGACGCCTAATCTCTCTGGGAGCTCTTGTGTTCACAAGCAGATCTGCGTGTGGTATTGGTGGAGTGTGGAGCCTAATCTGAAATCCTGTGATGTCATCTACAAAAAGGTTGATGAATCCACGAAGTTTCATTTCGAATACATTGATGAGGCTTCTAACACCAGAGACTTCACCCTGTCCTCTATAAGTCCTGCGGTTGTTGAGCCCATGACGTTTCAATTAAGTTCTCATTACATAAAATCGCATGAGACGTTGGACAAAATCAGAAGACATGGCTCTCTGTACATGGGGACCCTGAAATCAACCAAGCCATCCCCGGCCTATTAGGAGACATGCAGATTCAAATTAATAATAACAATGTGAGTCTTACCCAACACATGCGATAAAGTGTGGAGTGAGTGGGCATGAGTACCGATGCACCATGCCTTAATCTAGCTACGATAGATCACTGCAAATAGATTCCAAGTCTTTAATGAGGGTAGTGCCCGGAGAAGCAGGGACTGTGACGAGAGTTAGAACAGTAGAAGGCACTGCGACGGTCTTATTCAGATCAAAAATCATTAGTCCAGTGCAGGTGGTGCGGTCCGCCATATGTTCCATCAAGGTGATCAGCACATATGGCTGCACCGGATGTGTCAAACCTGCATTCATCATAATCCTAGCTTTCGATATTAGTATAACTGGCATAGTGCCTTTCAAGTCAAATTGCAGCTTCTTGTCCAGCGACCTGATATGCTCTACCACTCCCCAAAGGATTGTTCTCAATGATAGGGTCGATGCCTGTGAACTCAGAGCTCCGACTATAAATGTAACCCTGCTCGTGCCGATCACCTATGAGTCTGATAGACAAATCTTTAAGATGGGTATCACCGGGTCTCATCTAGTCGAAAGCCTAAGCGACAAGCTTGGAGTCATGGTCAACAACCCGAATTTCTTACAGAGTCTGCAATTCTCAATACTCGCAGGATTGGTCACGACCACTGTGCTGACCGCGGCTAAAATCACCGCAAGGTATGGGGCATACAGAGCCATAAGGAAGGAAGCGGAGGTTTAATTCTCTTCCTGTTTCATTAGTATTGTTTTTGTAGTACGATATTAGTTGTATCAATTCCTGTATTGGGGAGAGTCAGACGCAAAGACAGAAAGATACAGCATGTTTCATGATGTACATTATTGTAAATTGATTTAGTTTGTTAGAAGACATAAAAATCACTATAAAACTGGAGCCCATTTTTTGTCATTGTATTCAGAATTATATATAGATAGATATCGCCCTTAAACGTTCGCTTATTGATTTTGTTAGACCCTGTATATAGCCTATAGTACCAACATTATGTAGATAGATATAATTATATAAATTAATTTTTTTTTATTTATGACATTTACATAACAGTTTCTTCTATAGTTAATATTTACAGAAAGTGTTATCTATAAGTTTTATATCTTATTGAAACAATAAATTCAACCATTTTACACATTTACCAATGAAACGCTTTTATTATATACTTTTATAAGTACATATAACACAGTTGTCAATACACAAGGATATAGTACCTATACATAGTAAAGAATAGGTATAATAGCGAGCGAGTATTATTATATAATACTATCACTCGCAATACAAATGCATAGACTTACAACTATTTGTGAACATTATTTTTGATGGCACGGAGTATAAACAATATCGCTAATACACACAAAAAAAAAGATTTAACTACTTACAACTTTTTGTAGATTTTAAAAAATTTACATTTTGCTTGAGCACAAATGCAAAACGCAAATATGTAAAAATTTGTTTTTTCAATACTTAATTACATACCTATAATATAATCACAACTATAAATATCCCCAAAGGGTTAGTCAGAGACTGGACGAGCAATGAGAACCGCAAAAACAGTTCTCTGCTATCTTCCAATTTTTAAATAGCGTCTGCACATGTGCTCAGCTTGACAGGTGGTGAGCCTGTGCAGTCTTTAGTCCGTTATTCGCCTTTTACGACAGCCAAGGAAAGAAAGGGGTCATGAAATCTAGCTTATAGCGGTGAAAGAATACTCTTTCACCGCTATAAGCTAGATTTCATGAACCATACCATTACTCAACTAGGTGTGTTATTTATTACTAAACAGACATAACTCAACTAATTTTGATACGTATTACTAAACAGTTTGGTAACAACTAATAACACACCAAGATATTGTAATAACAACCACACTGTTTACTTAACAGTAACAATAAAAAAATAAATTCGTTGACAAAGTGTTAGGTAACCAATAGGCACATCATTACCAGTACCTAGGTAAACCGTTTGTTAAATTGATGCAAAATATTTAACCTATTAACTACACATCGACTTGTTAATAACAACCGCACAGTAAAGGTACCAGTAGGGCGAAGGTTGCTCATTAGATACAAAATCTAAAAGTACTTAACAAGAAAGTGAAGTGTTATACGTTCATAAACTGGTTGCTTAAAAACAGCAAAACAGTTGTATCAGTTGCAACAAAATAACTTTAGCAACTAGTACCTCAACTCAAATAGCAAAACTCTGTTTAGCAGTTAGCTAGTAAAACATACTTTGCAAATCACTTTTTTTGTGTAAACAGTAAGTAACAAAAGTTTTTGTAACTGTACTTACACAAAACATTTCTTTCAGTGTGCTCAGAATTCGACTGGAAGGTGACTACTCAAAAAGGCCGCTAAGCAGCATTGTTATACATTGCTGCGTTACGGTTTGAAAATTGCTGAAAGTTTGTTCGCGCATCGCTTTAAAACGGCTGCAACTAATTAGCTATTTCTTTTTTTGTTGTGTTCGCAATTGTCAGGACTAGGAATTGCCGTAAGTTTGTTCGCGCATCACTATAAAACGTCTAAGGTACCCGTCTCAAACATTTAGTGACACCTGTAGATACCAGGTTTGATCTAATGATATGATGGCTATGGATCGTATTTTCCATTTATTTTAGCAAGGTTTGTTTTTGTTCAAGGATTACAGTATTATATAGGGCAACGCGTCCGGGTAGACGAAGAGCTCCTCGAGCTTACAGAAATTACAGCAAAGCTACTTTATGCCTTGGCAGCAATCACTAGTGTGCCTCTAAGAGAAGCTGAACGAAATTTTAAATACCACGAGCAACTTTGAGCAGAAAACGTCGTAGAGTCCAACTCAAGAAAGTCGGCCGTCCCCAAGTGTTCAACGATGATTTAGAATAAGTGTTTGTACAATCGATTGCCACAGCTGCTGCTTGGGGCTATCCATTAACAGGCCTTGTCTTTAATCGTTAAGTCATATTTGGATAGAGTGGGCCTTACTGAACCACGTTTTAAAAATAACGTACCAGGTCGCTATTGGTTGGAGGGATTTATTCAGCGACACAAGAACGTTTTGTCTTTGAGGCTCTCAGAAAAAATTAAACGTCAAAGAGCCGGCGTCACACATGATACTTTAAAATCATATTTTAAAGAATTGAAAATTACGTTGGAAGGTATTGGACCAGCCACAATAATAAACATTGTCGAGACTAACATGTCGGACGACCGGGGCCGAAAAAAGTGTTAATCGCACGATTTAAATGGGTACTGATTGCAGCCCACAATGAAACTCTACCATGTTGCGATATATAAGGTGACTGCTAGAAACCGCAAAAAACTTCTAGGGCTGGTCAGGTCAAGTGTTTTAAACATGACAAAAATGACAAAAAATAAATTCGTGTTTTTTTTTATTTTTTAATTAGAAGGTCTTTGGGTATCTTATTAATTTTAAACCAATAACATAAGAAAAATAAAATTAAAAACAATTAAAAATAAAGATTATTTACAACGCGCGGGCAATGAACGGCTGGCCGGCCGACTGTTGACCCGTGCGCGTTGTCAGCTGGGCGATAAGTACCTACGTTAGTCTGCAATGTTTTGAATTAGGCGTAGGTATAAGGTGCAGTTATTAAGTCCAACGACTATCGATAGCATCAAGTTATGTTATGGCCACATTTTAACTGTAATTATGATAAGTGTATGAAAGTAATTTCAAATCAATCCTAGTAAAAATCTATTACACCCATTGAGGTACAATATACTAGAGAAGACACCGCGAAGCAAGTTTGTGCGCAACTAAGGGGCAGCCGCAAGGTCCACAATCGCTTGAATCACGCACATCACTGAGGCGTTTGCAGCCCAAGTGCGGCCGGCAGGCCGGCCGGCAGGCCGCACTTGAACGGAACACATTAGTGGTGAGCGGTGTCTTCTCTATACGTAGTAATATAGCTCAATGATTACACCACACATTATGAGAACTTACAATTATCTTTCCTTACAAATGAAAGATCAATGGGTAGTTATCTAATGTCGCGTCCGCACGCTAAGCACTTGCCGCTAACTCCAAACCAAATGACCAGATGACCTTTCATGTCCTCGACAACTAAACAGCCTAAAGCATTGAGATAATAAGTATCAGTCTTACCTATTTATTTACACTAAATTAAGTTAAACTAATGTCTCGCAATAAAGGTAACGTTAATACCTAAAAAGCTGTGTAATTAATAGGTGTCGGTAGGTACTTACATGGTGTTAAATAGCATTCCAGTTTATTCCATCGAACAGGAAAGGTGATAAGCTTCCCATCACACTTAACAGGCTTTCAAACTAATGTAATATTACATAAAAATTAAACCTCCGCCAAAATTACGTAAGTACTTAAATAAAATAAAATTTATTAAAGGACGAACTAAAATAACTTTTGTGATCGGCACATATTTATTATTACACTTATTCAACTTGTTTAAAACAACACCACCTATTCTACCTACAAGTCTTAATACGACTTAACACCCATTTGTTACTCAAATCATTAATTTGTTACTGAACTGATTACTTTTTTCACGATAGCCTATTCATAATAATACTAATCCTTCACTAATTAACTCATACTAGTTATTAGTTTAATCGCGCATACACAAATGCACCGCACATACTACAACACAACTAGGTACCTACACTACACAACAAAATTTCCCCGAGGAAACTGAACACACCTGCTGCGCATGAGAATCAGTGAGTTCAGTGACTGACTCAGCACAGACAGCGCAGCGCAGTGCCACAGTGCGATTCTCTAAGTTAAAGTCGTAAAGTTGGTGCCGCTGCGATGAGAATGACTCTGTCTCTTTCATATTCATAAAATTGGAAAGAGACAGCAGATCACAGTCATGCGCACAGCGTCTTATGTGTCGCTTGCATTCGCATGCAGTCCGGCAGATCTGACAAGAAATCCGTCAATTTGGCAACACTGTGTGTGGCGGCGTTTCTTCAAAGACGCTTGCGACGATCCATATCTATTTAGGGCTGCCGCTAACTATGAGCGGTTCTTTTTCGATATGAATTCGAATTCGTAATTCATATCGTGTGTAAATTGTGTAATGGATGTAAAGTAAAAGAGGTTTGATGAGACACTGTTGCTTAAAACACAAGTCAAATGCGTTGAAAAATTTTGACATGTCAAAAAATATCTAGATGGCGGAGTGGTTAACGCCGCCCGCCTCCCGGATTGCGGAGGATGTGGGTTCGATTCCCATCTGAGGTAGTAAACTTTTTTCGACGTTTTAATATCTCAATGTTAATAAGATAAGAATTCGTGATAAAAGAAAAACGTTGTTTATTAGAAAAAAGAAACGGTGGCGCGAATAATTAATAAATTGATTTCAAGTACCTATGTAGCATCCACATAAAAAGACCTAATTTTGTTGTTGATTTATTTTTCTTAATTCTGAATTCACGTTATGCAGACCAAAAACAGCTAGTCGCACTAGTAGTGATGCGATGCGTACCAGTTTGAATCTCAATCATTACCATCAGTAGCTTGTTTAACCATTATGTTATGATCCTTTTAAACTTTTACGAGCAAACATTTTTGGATATTTTTATGACCAACACAACAAATCCCATAAAACTGTAGTCAATACAGTACATACATGTTAATCTTAGAATTGATATTCCAAGTGTGTTAGTTTGTGTACAATGTAAACCTGCTGGTGCGTTGTGGTTATAGATAATTAAAGTTTTTGTTTTCTTTTTCTATTGAATTGCAATCCAGATTTATTAACATTTACTTGATAGTATAAGTTTTTTGGTTTACCAAATTAACTAATAAAAATTAACAGATAAATTATTGATCTAATGTAATAACTTTTATAATTGTAAATTCGCTTAATATGCAAGTTTGGCCGATAGCTTTAATTATTTAAGTTTGTCTATTCATGTTTGTAAAAAAAATGTGAAAGAGTTTGTTATCAACAAAAGGCCAAAGTTTTGACATATCAGTAACTTCTAGGATCTAAGTAAGTAATGGTTTTATTTTCTTGTGCGTGCCAACCCTATCACGTGACCTACACACGGCTGCTTTGATTTTTTCGGCAGTCAACGTATGCATTCTGGTGCATTCGCGTCGCGTCGCGTGTGCGTAAAAATGCCTAGGTATACGAACCAGCAATATCTTGAGATGCTATTTTGCTATCGTGAGAGTGACGAGGTAGTAAGTGGTGCTATGCGCTTAAACGAAGAGAGAGTTTTTTAGTTTTAAGGTGTAAATAAGACTTGTAAATACATAATACATGAACTTTTAAACACGCCGAATTAGTGTAATAATAATCATGTGCCGATCACAAAAGTTATTTTAGTTCGTCCTTTAATAAATTTTAATTTATTTACGAAATTTTAGCACAGGTTTTCACTTTTATTTAATTATTATTACATTAGTTTGACAGTCCAAAGCCTGCTATGTGTGATGGGAAGCTTATCACCTTTCCTGTTCGCTGATGTAATAAACTGGAATGCTATCTAACACCATGTAAGTACCTACCGACACCTATTAATTACGCAGCTTTTTAGGTATTAACGTTGCCTTTATTGCGAGACATTAGTTTAACTTAATTTAGTGTAAATAAATAGGTAAGACTGATACTTATTATCACAATGCTTTAGGCTGTTTAGTTGTCGAGGACATGAATGGTCATCTGGTCATTTGGTTTGGAGTTAGCGGCAAGTGCTTAGCGTACGGACGCGACATTAGAAAACTACCCATTGATCTTTCATTTATAAGGAAAGATAATTGTAACTTCTCATAAGGTGTGGTGTGATCGATTTTTATTAGGATTGAATTGAAATTACGTTCATACATCATAACACTTATCATAATTACAGTTAAAATGTGGCCATAACTTAACTTGATGCTATCGATAGTCGTTGGACTTAACTGCACCTTATAACTACGCACATTTCAAAAGATTGCAGACTAACGTAGGTACTTATCGCCCAGCTGACAACGCGCTCGGGTCAACAGTCGGCCGGCCAGCCGTTCATTGCCTGCGTGTTGTAAATAATCGTTATTTTTAATTGTTTTTAATTTTATTTTACTTATGCTAATGGTTTAAAATTAATTAGATACTCAAAGACCTTCTAATTAAAATTTACAAAATGAATTATTTAATAAAAAATAAAAAAAACACGAATTTCTTTTTTGTCATGTTTAAAACACTTGACCTGACCAGCCCTAGAAGTTTTTTGCGGTTTCTAGCAGTCACCTTATATAGGCCGCGCTTCCAGCTTCGCACAACGCACCCAGACGGAGGTCTATGCCACACCTTTTCTACCAATTGAGGATACGAGAAAATGGAGATCACCAGTCACTCAGACAGCCATTCGTAATGACATATTTCAGTATACTAACACAACAGCTGAACCTGATGATCCCCTGCTAAGGCTAGCAATTGCCCGCACTTACAGAGCTTTCGCTCTACCAACTCCCGTTAAGATGATCCACCTCAACGATGTCTTTAACCAAGATTTAGACATTTGGACCAAATCACCTGGTCTACCATGGCGAGATGTAGGTTATAGAACCAAAGGATGTATCAAGAAAGATCCAGATGCAGTACGTCGAGTGCGACTATTTTGGCATAAAATTAAGAATGGAGAACAAGTTCGAGCTCCTGACTGTATGGCGAACGTTCGCTCACACGTTTGTCCTGTCGGAGAATAGAGAATAAGAGCGATTTAGGATACCCTGCAACTATCACTTTTGGCGAAGCAGTATTTGCTTTACCATTAATTAGAGCGTATCAGAAGAAGCAGGACCCAATTGCTTATGGATACGAGACAGCTATTGGTGGCGCACGTAAAACCTGCCGCCGATTTGATTCTGGCAAACGTTATGTTGCCATGGATTTTAGCAGTTTTGATAAAACACTCCCAGCTTGGCTAGTACGTTATGCATTTCAAATATACCAGTACCAATCATGGTCATAAAATTTTAGATACGTCAAAGTCCAGTACCTCAGTTATCTTTGCAGGAACAGCGTCAGGTATTACGCTGGCACCCTATATGATGTATAAAGCAGAACATTTATACAGTACTTAGGCGGAAGGAGGACCTCCAAATACAGTTTTCAATACATCAAGGAGTGGGTGGTACGACACCACAATTTTCGAGGACTGGTTGTTAAAAGTTATGATTCCCCACGCACAATCTATAAGGTCCCGGTCACCGCAGTCCCGTGGTTGTTATTGGTGAGATCCTGGCACCCTCTTCGATCTCCTTGGAAAGTCACCTCTAAACATATTGAAACAAGGACCGACCACTAACATAATTCTAGATTTGGTAAAGCAAATAGAAACTCCCAATAAGAAGCTACCAAAATTACATGTGTCGATTATCTACTTGAGTATCTCTCTCCCGGCCCTAATCGTAAAACATTACGAAACATTCTCACCAAAGAGGATAAAAGCCTTGTCAAATGCGTCGCTCATTCGTTGGGACTTCGTAATAAAAACCCCAAAAGACACGACGTGTAATGCAGTTGAAAATTCCGAAGGGGGAGATCATGTACTTCATGCACAAAGCACAGCACTGCTTCCGATTGACACAGAAATAGTCGGTGGCATTGACGAAGCCGATGAAATTCTACCTGAAGCACGACAACGACGAATGGAGCTTCAACAAGTACAACCTGAAACTGACATTCAATAAGGAGACGCTCTCGACTTCGGAATCCCTAGAACAGGAAAATTTAGACAATATAGTGACAGTAATAACAAACTGGTTCTATATATATGTTAACAAGGAGCTTTTGACGTAGGAGAAGCTCAAAGAATTCTATGCTCAACACCTGAGGGGATTGTCGCCCAATTTATCAAAAAGTTTTAGCGCGTTGCTGAGCTATGTAAGCCGGAAGGCTAAGGCGGAGTGGCTCCCGGCTCCCGCCGGGATACGGAAATAATTTGAGTCAACAGTCAATATTTGTCTTTATCTAAGTCGACTTTAAAAAGCAAATATTGTGTTAAGTATAACATACACCATGAACATGGAGGTCTAAGTCGGGACTTAACAAGCGACATGTTACGGGCAGTGCGTGGGCGGGCAAGAAGGGGTTGAGATACACATAAAATTATAGGTTTTTTTTTGATCTAAGGTAACGGTGAAGAGAAAGGGCGACTGGTACGCGCGAACAAGGGAGGGGCTAGTGTATAAAAGGGGACGAGCGCCATACGACTGCAACAGTGTACTCATGTACTACAACACGATAGCAGTACACGGGAATTATCGAACAATACACTGAAGAAGATGAACAGCCACGAACTAACAGCCAGAGAGGAAGAAGCCGTGGCCAATATGGCGATGCCGGTTTCGCCTCTATCTCAAACGCCAGAGGGCTCGCCACGATCAGCAGAGGAGGACCAGGATACGACATCATTGACTCAGACCACGCCGAAAACATCGAAACGCCCGATGAACGACAATCAGAAAACAAACGCCCCGAGGAAAGTATCGAAGAAACAACAACAAGAGGAGACATCGGAAGCGACGACTGCGACCACAACGGACACAACGAGCAAACTTTACACTGTTCAATACCTGACAAAAGAAGGTATAGATCCTGGCACCCTCTTCGATCTCCTTGGAAAGTCATCTCCAAACATATTGGAACAAGGACCGACCACTATCATATCATCTACGTTTCAACCAACAAAGCGTGGGGACATAATTCTAGATTTGTTAAAGCAATTAAAAACTCCCAATATAAAGCTACCAAAATTACATGTATCAATTGGCCACTTGATTAACTGTCTCCAGGCCCTCGACCACTATCATATCATCTACGTTTCAACCAACAAAGTGTGGGGACATAATTCTAGATTTGTTAAAGCAATTAAAAACTCCCAATATAAAGCTACCAAAATTACATGTATCAATTGTCTACTTGATTAACTGTCTCCAGGCCCTAATCGTAAAACATTACGAAACATTCTCACCCAAAGAGAATAAAAGCCTCGTCAAATGTGGCGCTCATTCGTTGGGAGTTCGTAATAAAAACCCAAAAGACACGAAGTGTGATGCAGTTGGAAATTCTGAAGGGGGAGATCATGTACTTCATGCACAAAGCACAGCACTGCTTTCGATTGGCACAGAAATGGTGGGTGGCAATGGCCACCATTTACCACGCAGCCGATGAAATTCTACCTGAAGCACGACAACGACGAATGGAACTTCAACAAGTACAACCAGAACTGACATTTAACAAGGAGACGCTCTCGAATCGCTAGAACAGGAAAAACAACTCCCGCCGGGATACAAAAAATTATGAGTCAACAGTCAATATTTCTCTTTATATAAGGCCCGTATTTATAAATCACACTTAAGATCGATCTTGAGAGCGATCTCAGCTGATACGCTCTCAAGATGTGATCACGATCTTAAGATCTTAATTAATAAATTATCATCAAAAGCGTATCAACTGAGATTTAACTCTAGACCATGAACTCAAGATCTTGTTTTTTTTTTGGATTTGATATAAAACGTCAGTTTTGAATGAGTAATTGACCGAATAATGTCAACATAAAAAAACTATGAATTTTATCTGTAGACGTGCCGTGTCAGTGGTGTCAGTGTCGCTGTTCTGTGGTTCTGTGCAATTCTTTTCTAACGTACCTACTTAAGAAACAATATCTCCTGAATAATGGCAGCCAAGAAACATTCCTTTAATCAAATGGAAAAGAAAGTTTTCATGGATATTTTAACCTTTAATTGAACATTTGTGTTTTTTCAGGTTGGTATATACCTAGACAACCAAACCGCGCTGCAAACATGGTAATTTTAAATGACATGGATAAAATTTTATCTTATGACGATTTTGTGATGTTTTACTACAGTGATGGCATCTGGCCCTGGCCAGAAATTCACTATGTCATTGCTGAACACTGCTATGGGTGTCAACAAGCCATAATTAATGATTCACGAAGACCAAACCATTTTATATCAGCAATGACTAAAAATGACATTTACAACTTATTAAATATTTCATATTTTTGGTGCCGTAATTGCGAACTATTTCTATACGACCATATTCCTGCAGATGAATGCACAATTTGTTGAAAAGGTTGACTGTTTTTTTTATATTTAAAATCCTATTCTACAATAGTGTAATAGAAAATAAAAACACTGATGGCTCAACATTGCGTGACAAAAATGTGGCATGGGAAAGCATAACTATTGGTTGGAGGGATTTCTTCAGCGACACAAGAACGTTTTGTCTTTGAGGCTCTCAGAAAAAATTAAACGTCAAAGAGCCGGCGTCACACATGATACTTTAAAATCATATTTTAAAGAATTGAAAATTACGTTGGAAGGTATTGGACCAGCCACAAAAATAAACATTGTCGAGACTAACATGTCGGACGACCGGGGCCGAAAAAAGTGTTAATCGCACGATTTAAATGGGTACTAATTGCAGCCAACAATGAAACTCTACCATGTTGCGATATATAGGCCGCGCTTCCAGCTTCGCACAACGCACCCAGACGGAGGTCTATGCCACACCTTTTCTACCAATTGAGGATACGAGAAAATGGAGATCACCAGTCACTCAGACAGCCATTCGTAATGACATATTTCAGTATACTAACACAACAGCTGAACCTAATGATCCCCTGCTGAGGCTAGCAATTGCCCGCACTTAGAGAGCTTTCGCTCTACCAACTCCCGTTAAGATGATCCACCTCAACGATGTCTTTAACCAAGATTTAGACATTTGGACCAAATCACCTGGTCTACCATGGCGAGATGTAGGTTATAGAACCAAAGGATGTATCAAGAAAGATCCAGATGCAGTACGTCGACTATTTTGGCATAAAATTAAGAATGGAGAACAAGTTCGAGCTCCTGACTGTATGGCGAACGTTCGCTCACGTTTGTCCTGTCGGAGAATAGAGAATAAGAGCGATTTGGGGATACCCTGCAACTATCACGTTTGGCGAAGCAGTATTTGCTTTACCATTGATTAGAGCGTATCAGAAGAAGCAGGACCCAATTGCTTATGGATACGAGACAGCTATTGGTGGCGCACGTAAAATCTGCCGCCGATTTGATTCTGGCAAACGTTATGTTGCCATGGATTTTAGCAGTTCTGATAAAGACTCCCAGCTTGGCTAGTACGTTATGCATTTCAAATATACCAGTACCAATCATGCTCGTAAAATTTTAGATACGTCAAAGTCCAGTACCTCAGTTATCTTTGCAGGTACAGCGTCAGGTATTACGCTGGCACCCTATATGATGTATAAAGCAGAACATTTATACAGTACATAGGTGGAAGAAGGACCTCCAAATACAGTTTTCAATACATCAAGGAGTGGGTGGTACGACACCACAATTTTCGAGGACTGGTTTTTAAAAGTTATGATTCCCTACGCACAATCTATAGGTCCCGGTCACCGCGGTCCCGTGATTGTAATTGGTGAGATCCTGGCACCCTCTTCGATCTCCTTGGAAAGTCACCTCTAAACATATTGAAACAAGGACCGACCACTATCATAATTCTAGATTTGGTAAAGCAAATAGAAACTCAAAATACAAAGCTACCAAAATTACATGTGTCAATTGTCTACTTGAGTATCTGTCTTCCGGCCGTAATCGTAAAACATTACGAAACATTCTCACCAAAGAGGATAAAAGCCTTGTCAATGCGACGCTCATTCGTTGGGACTTCGTAATAAAAACCCAAAAAACACGCAACGTGTAATGCAGTTAAAAATTCCGAAGGGGGAGATCATGTACTTCATGCACAAAGCACAGCACTGCTTCCGATTGACACAGAAATAGTCGGTGACATTGACGAAGCCGATGAAATTCTACCTGAAGCACGACAACGACGAATGGAGCTTCAACAAGTACAACCTGAAACAGACATTCAATAAGGAGACGCTCTCGACTTCGGCATCCCTAGAACAGGAAAATTCAGACAATATTGTGACAGTAATAACAAACTGGTTCCATATATATGTGAATAAGGAGCTTTTGACGTAGGAGAAGCTCAAAGAATTCTATGCTCAACACGTGAGGGGATTGTCGCCCAATTTATCAAAAAGTTTTAGCGCGTTGCGCGTTTTATGAGCTCTGTCAGCCGGAAGGCTAAGGCGGAGTGCTCCCGGCTCCCGCCGGGACACGGAAATAATTTGAGTCAACAGTCAATATTTGTCTTTATCTAAGTCGACTTTGAAAAGCAAATATTGTGTTAAGTATAACATACACCATGAACATGGAGGTCTAAGTCGGGACTTTGACAAGCGACATGTTACGGGCAGTGCGTGGGCGGGCAAGAAGGCGTTGAGATACACATAAAAATACAGGTTTATTTTTTTTTTTATTCAAGGTAACGGTGAAGAGAAGAACGACCGGTACGAGCTAACAAAGGAGGGTGTTTGCGCCAACCGCAACGACCAATGGCGGCCGTCTATACGCCAGCCAATGAGAAGCGCGGCGGTCCGCCGTCGCGATGCGCGCACCGCGCCGCCCGCGCCGACAGTGTGCCACGAACCCTTGGAGCGAATCCACGCGCGCCGCGCCCCCGAATTCAGCCCAAACCGCTCCAGCGCCCTTCTGTAAACACCGAGTGAAGTGACGAAGTGTGCTACCGCCCTCACCAGTTCAGCCCGTGGCTGCCCGCGACCTCAGCCCGTGCCTACTCCGCGACCACAGAACGCGGCTTTATATCGGTGCAGCTCGCCCGGGTACCCCAGGTAAGTCCTTTCCCGCCTCCCTCCTTATAACGTCGCATGTTGCTGCGCCTCACGCAGTAACAGAGGCTCGCGTATAAAAGGGGACGAGCGCCATACGACGGCAACAGTGTACTCATGTACAACAACACGATAGCATTACATATCGTGACGAACGCGTCGGCGGGAATTATCGAACAATACACTGAAGAAGATGAGCAGCCACGAACTAACAGCCAGAGAGGAAGAAGCCGTGGCAAATATGGAGATTCCGGTTTCGCCTCTATCTCAAACGCCAGAAGGCTCGCCACGACCAGCAAAGGAGGACCAGGATACGACACCATTGACTCAGACCACGCCGGAAACATCGAAACGCCCGATGAACGATAATCAGAAGATGAACGCCCCGAGGAAAGTATCGAAGAAACAACGACAAGAGGAGACATCGGAAGCGACGACTGCGACCACAACGGACACAACGAGCATACTTTACACTGTTTAATACCTGACAAAAGAAGGTATAGATCCTGACACCCTCTTCGATCTCCTTGGAAAGTCATCTCCAAACATATTGGAACAAGGACCGACTACTATCATATCATCTACGTTTCGACAAACAAAGCGTGGAGCTATAATTCTAGATTTGGTAAAGCAATTAAAAACTCCCAATATAAAGCTACCAAAATTACAAGTATCGATTGTCTACTTAATTAACTGTCTCCAGGCCCTAATCGTAAAACATTACGAAGAGAATAAAAGCCTCGTCAAATGCGTCGCATATTCTTTGGGACTTCGTAATAAAAACCCATAAGAGACGCAGTGTGATGCAGTTGGGAATTTAAAAGAGGGAGATCATGTACTTCATGCACAAAGCACAGCACTGCTTCCGATTGGCACAGAAATGGTGGGTGGCCATTGCCACACATCATTTACCACGAAGCCGATGAAATTCTACCTAAAGCACGACAACGACGAATGAAACTTCAACAAGTACAACCTGAACTGACATTCAACAAGGAGACGCTCACGACTTCGGAATCCCTAGAACAGGAAAAACAACACCCGCCGGGACACAAAAAAAAAGAGCCAACAGTCAATATTTCTCTTTATCTAAGGCCCGTATTTATAAATCACACTTAAGATCGATCTTGAGAGCGATCTTAGCTGATACGCTCTCAAGATGTGATCACGATCTTAAGATCGTGACTAATTAATAAATCATCATCAAGAGCGTATCAACTAAGATTTAACTCAAGATCTTGTTTTTTTTTATTGGATTTGATATAAAACGTCAGTTTTTAATGAGTAATTGACCGAATAATGTCAACAAAAAAAAACTATGTATTTTATCTGTAGACGTGCCGTGTCAGTAGTGTCAGTGTGTTGCTGTTCTGTGCTTCTGTGCAATCATTTACTAACGTACCTACTTAAGAAACAATATCTCCTGAATAATGGCAGCCAAGAAACATTCCTCTAATCAAATGGAAAAGAAAGTTTTCATGGATATTTTAAAATCCTATTCTACAATAGTAGAAAATAAAAACACTGATGGCTCAACATTGCGTGACAAAAATGTGGCATGGGAAAGCATAACTATCGGTTGGAGGGATTTATTCAGCGACACAAGAACGTTTTGTCTTTGAGGCTCTCAGAAAAAATTAAACGTCAAAGAGCCGGCGTCACACATAATACTTTAAAATCATATTTTCAAGAATTGAAAATTACGTTGGAAGGTATTGGACCAGCCACAATAATAAACTTTGACGAGATTAACATGTCGGACGACCCTGGCCGACAAAAAGTGTTAATTAGCCGAGGTACCAATCATGCTCATAAAATTTTAGATACGTCCAAGTCCAGTACCTCAGTTATCTTTGCAGGAACAGCGTCAGGTATTATGCAGGCACCCTATGTGATGTATAAAGCAGAACATTTATACAGTACTTAGGCGGAAAGAGGACCTCCAAATACAGTTATCAATAGATCAAGGAGTGGGTGGTTAGACACCAAAATTTTCAAGGACTGGTTCTTAAAAGTTATGATTCCCTACGCACAATCTATAGGTGGCGGTCCCGTGGTTGTAACGGTGAGATCCTGGCACCCTCTTCGATCTCCTTGGAAAGTCACCTCTAAACATATTGAAACAAGGACCGACCACTATCATAATTCTAGATTGGGTAAAGCAAATAGAAACTCCCAATATAAAGCTACCAAAATTACATGTGTCGATTGTCTACTTGAGTATCTGTCTCGCGGCCCAAAACATTACGAAACATTTTCATCTAAGAGGATAAAAGCCTTGTCAAATGCATCGCTCATTCGTTGGGACTTAAGTCGGTGGCATTGACAAAGCCGATGAAATTCTACCTGAAGCACGACAACGACGAATGGAGCATCAACAAGTACAACCTGTAACTGACATTCAATAAGGAGACGCTCTCGACTTCGGAATCCCTAGAACAGGAAAATTTAGACAAATTTGTGACAGTAATAACAAACTGGTTCTATATATATGTGAACAAGGAGCTTTTTACGTAGAAGCTCAAAGAATTCTATGCTCAACACCTGAGGGGATTGTCGCCCAATTTATCAAAAAGTTTTAGCGCGTTGCGCATTTTCTGAGCTCTGATAGCCGGAAGGCTAAGGCGGAGTGGCTCCCGGCTCCCGCCGGGACACGGAAATAATTTGAGTCAACAGTCAATATTTGTCTTTATCTAAGTCGACTTTGAAAAGCAAATATTGTGTTAAGTGTAACATACACCATGAACATAGAGTGGTCTAAGACGAGACTTTGACAAGCGACATGTAACGAGGCAGTACGTGGGCGGGCAAGAGGGCCTTGAGATACCCATAAAAATAAAGGTTTATTGATGGTTAAACAAACTTACCTGAAGTGAAGTTTGACCGTAATTGTACGAAACGTTGCATCCGAAGAGATTTATATTCACAAGGTAGTCCACTCTTCAATGTACCAGGCATCCAACACATATTAAGAGCTATCTAACAGAAATATTATTTAAAAAAACATAAAACGTTACCCATAGTATAGACACAGCGGCCATCTTGTGAATACCAACCGAGTGCACGAGTTTGTCACCCGCGCTGTCATCGTCATTCACTTCTAGAGCTTTTTTGCAAAATTAATTTATATGGGGCCAGCATGTAAGGAAAGGGAGGGATCTTTATATAAATCTCTTCGGATGCAACGTCTCGTACAATTACGGTCAAACTTCACTTCAGGTAAGTTTGTTTAACCATCAATTGTACTTCGACGTTGCATCCTCGAGATTTATATTCACAAGGTAGATGTTTAGAACACAAATTTTGCGAAATAATTTAAGTACCTATATGATTTCATTCAACTATTATAATTGAGTATTTACGAGTATAACCGATTAAATATAATTAGGTACCATATTAGTACAAACCAGTATGATATATTATAATGAATGATAAGCTAGAAATTAATCAATGTAAATAGCCGCTGCAAAGGCATTATCGTCATTGTCAATGGTAAGGGGTCGATTGTAAGACCGTGCAAACACCAGAGAATTACCAGTCCATCCTGCAGTTATTGAAAGGCCTTTTCTGTTTGCTGCCGAGGTGGACGTGGACGCGTGTCTTACACGTGTGTGCTGAGAATAAAGAAGTGTCAATACCGCTGTTAAATAGGGTGTTTTTAAACTAACGACTTAATGTAGAACTATTTGCATTATGAATAGGCTTCAGGTGAGCAATAACCTTTCCGTTCTAGGTTTATCTCTGTGAACTTTAGTCATATCTAAGTAGGACAGTAATGTTTTTGCAGGGCAGATCTCAATCTTATTTAGAAAAAATGGTATAAATAAACAAGGCGGTCGTCGCCCTGGAGCAGATGTTTTAATTAAATCATCCACAATGGTTTCGACATAGTTATTATTTATTTTTAAATTAGAAATTCGAAGATAATGTCTGTACTCGTTGTGCGGTTGACAATGCGAGCAGAGTTACTAATAGCGAGCAGAGTTTTAGTAATAAACTCCAGAGCAAGTTCCTCATTTGGATATAAATTGCTAAGGTGATCGATTACAATCTTTGGATCTCACGTCTCCGAATATTTCGGATGACTAGGTTTAGTCCTGTAAATACCCTTAAAAAATCTAACAACTAAACCAGCTTCACTATAACGTTTGCCCTAAATAGCTAGAGCAGAACGATGCATATTTAATGAACTACAACCAATTTTTGCTGTTAACAGTTGACCGTAAGGAATTTTGATAGAATTGCAAGTGGGGAGTTATAGATACCAACTTTATAAATATCACAATAACTCCACCATTTCGTAAAAGCGACATTGTGTTGTTTTAGTGAGGATGTAGACAATGAGGAAATCATCACCTCGATGGTTTCATTACATAACGATTGTCTTTGAAATGCTTTCCTGATAATTTGTATGCTACCAGGATAAGTTTCTTGCAAAGGGGGTGCTGGGTCCTGAAAGGTGATAATAACATATCGTCACTTGGGCCGAAGTATATTGGTGGTGAGCTACTGAGCTAAGTAGGGGATACCAGGGTTGACTCGGCCAATACGATACGACTAGTACACCAGTGGCTTCGTCGTTACTTATTTTCCTGAAGCATTTTAATATGAGCGAGAAAGGGGGAAAAGCACAAAAAAATAAAATATATTCCAATTTAAGGTGAATGCATCTATGTCAAGGGTCTCGTTGCCATGAGACGTATTTATCGAATTTATAATTTTGGTAAGTAACAAAGAGATCTTTAAGAGGTGTCTCAAACGATTGAACAATTTTTTCGAACACAGGTGCCGGCATTTGCCATTCTGTATCGATATTCATACGCCATGACTCCTTATCCGCCTCGAAGTTATCTTTAGATTTTATGTAGGATGCAAAGACAAATATTTAGCGTTTCTCGCACCATTGCCATAGAAGACAAGTGATATTATTTAAAGGAACTTATTGTACTCCACCCATTCTATTGATATAGGATATTTGTTCAAGAATGCGTTTTCGTTTTCCTATTGGCAATTGCAAACATATTTTCTGAATTAAATTCAAAACCAAGAAATTTTCTAGTCTTTTGTGGTTCCACTCTACTCTTTTTGAAGTTTTTATCAAAGCCTAGATTTTGTAATAAACAAACAGTTTCGAGAACAAAACTTTTACATTCTTCATAAGAATGGCCAAGGCACAAGATCTAAATATATTAGAATTAAAAAACCTCTGGTTTCTAAGATAAATGCGGTAGATATACCGGTTTCATGAGTTTCGTAAAGACATAATAAGGTGCTGAACTAAGTCCAAACGGTAGGCACTGAAATTCATACGTATTACTTTTGTTTTTGTGTCCCAAAAATTTGAACCTTAAATACTTTTTGTAGTTTTCATCAATAGGAACTAAAGAAAAAATACGCGTCTTTGATATCAACATTGGCCATATAACTGTCTTGGAACAAAAATTTGCTTGCTGTCCGTATGTCCTCCATTTTAAAGTGGTATGAGGCGACAGCTTTATTCTATGATTTTAGGTTCAAGATAAATCTGGACGATCCATCAATTTTAGGTGTTAAGAATATGGGAGAAATAAATTGGTCTTTGACATCCTCTCATATGCATATTACTCCTGACTGGCACAAGTCAGATATAGCTGTGATTAACTTACTTATTTCAGCCGAAGAAAAGTTAGGAGTGATAGGTTCAGTAGCTTGCTTTACAGTATTATTAAATGGTATTTTGTAACCCGTAACGTACTGTAAGACTACCGGGTCATTTGCGATTGAACACCATGAATAAACAAAAAAAAAATATACGACCAGCGTGTAAGGTTACCTTGGTTGTTATTTACGCAACATCGGTCTGTATGACGGTCTCACTGCTGTCGTGGTGTGATAACAGGCGGACGTCGGTGCTTGCGCTGATCTCCTCGGAGGTGGATACGGGAATCTTTGCTTGCTCCCACCCGGCCTGGCCTGGCCTTAATAATATTTATTTATTGAAATGAAACACTTTTTTACGGATTAACTCGCGTTTAATTTACTATTTATATAGTTTTTTATATTATCCTGACGTTTCGAACCCTTTACAGGGTCCATGGTCACAGGGACCACAGACCCTCCCTCGCTCGCTTAAACCTCAGAAAACAATATTTATGTATGTACTCTAGGTCTTGTATTCAGATGGAAACTAACCTATTGTTGAGTTTCTCCCGTGTTCTTTTAGCAACAACAGACTCCACTTGTGAGACTGCATTTTATTTCTATCTACCGTACAATACTAAATAAATAAATAAAACACTTGAAATTGGCTTAATGCTACACGCGATAGCCATTAAATAAGATATAATAAAATAATAACCTATTATTCAATATCAGGTCACAAATAAACAACTGAGGCGGCTGTGGATGAACACAAAGCAGCGTCAAAGGGAAGCCCTTACGAAAGAGCGGCAACATCGCATGGCAACTGGTGGAGGGCCCTCAACAAGTGATGCTGTGATCGACCCGGATGTGGCACAAATTGCCCCGGCCCTAATGGTTGAGATTCCTGGAGCAATTGATTCGGACACCGTCTTTTTAGGTATCTGTTCCAGGCATTCCTATAGTGCTAATTTTGTCAGTGGATTGATGTGCAGTTCTGTCTGTTTAGTCTGAAATTAAGTAAGCACTTGTTCTTGATATTATTTTTTATTGATAGACTTTTTCTTCATAAAATTCTCCACGGTGGAACAAAATGCTGTCATCTCCTTCAGAAGATATCTCTCAGGGTTCCTCACAGATGTCCACGTGTTCCGTGCTCTAAGTTATTTCACATCCCTAGAAGTAGAACGAACTTGGGTTTGCACCAGCCGCTGTCTAGAATATGCTCTTTGTACAACACTATAAACGCTAAAGTATTCGACATCAACATTTTTAAAGACAACCCGAAAACTTTTAGAGGTAAAGTGCTGGAATATATTAGATGTAAAATGTGATTTGTGCTATAAATAAAAAACAATGGCAAAAAATGGTCTCGCCTTTTTGATAGCGCCCATTAATGTTATTTATACCAAACGAATTTATTGTTTTTCGCATGTTTTTACTAATATCTAAATATTCCCTTGAAAGCCGGCGTTAAATCGAGTAATAAAAAAGAATATCAAAGATGTGTTTTTACTCAATCCATCAGCCATGTTGAAAATCGGTATGTGAATACAATTATTTTTTATCGATTTGATATTCAATTGAACATTAATGATCAATCGACTTTGATTCCACCCACGAAACAGTAAGTAAGTTTCTTGTTCTCACTTTATTAATGGTGATTGGTGTCTGTAGAAGCCGCTTTAATGCCATTCAAGCATCTACCGTATTTGTATCGAGTTAAAAAAAACCAAGTACTGCATGATGTATCGATACTATAAGTATCGAATTAAATTGTAGTGAAGACAATCACTTTGACAGACTTGACAGTTACCAACTTACATGACAGACAGAGGAATCACAGATGCGTTACCGGCATTTAAGGAAGGAATAGGAATTGTGAGCGGGGGGGGAGGCCTCCGGAACCCTCACTGCCCGAACGAAACACAACAGCACCAAGGGCTATTATTTCACGCCGGATATTAGGGTGTTACCAGATCAATCGATCGATGGTAGAATGGATTAGTCGACGTCGATCGATAGTGTCTACCAGACCTATCGACGACATCAATTGATGGTAAAATGGATTAGTCGACGTCGATCGATAGTTTCTACCAGACCAATCGATCGATGTCGATCGACAATCGACCGGTAAAATAGATTGGGTGTTAAATCGAGCTGTTTGATTAGACGCACCGGCCGCTTCACTTTTTTATTAATTTATTTCGTGCTCATGGATAATAATCGTAATATTAGATTATGTTTATGTTGATAATAATGAGAGATGATAATATGAACGTTTAAATACTAAATGATATTCCCCCAAACACCTTGGGAAGCACTTTAGATTAAGCAACACCGAAAAAGGGGGGAAGGGGAGGGGAGGGGGAGCCAAAGTGCGAAAATGCATAGTTTTCAAGATATTTTTATTTTGAGGTTATTTTAGGTTATTTTTAGGAAAAACCAACAAATATTCTACTAAGTTACCATTACTAGCTAAGCTATAGTCTAAGCCCTATCGTCACTGGTTTGTCTTAACGGGCGTGTGCGAGCTGGTGACACGTGTCTCTAGCTTACACACATAAAACAAGTCATAGTAACGAAGTTGTGGTGGCACAAAAATTAGGACTGACACGTTTGATTGCACAAAATATGCACAAAAATATGGCATGCTTAGAATTTCTCTGTGTCGAATGAGGAAGCTGTAGACTGGGGAGGGGGAGCCAAAGTGCGAAAATGCATAGTTTTCAAGATATTTTTATTTTGAGGTTATTTTAGGTTATTTTTAGGAAAAACCAACAAATATTCTACTAAGTTACCATTACCGTACCCCCTCCATCCCCCTCCTCTCTACCTCCCTCGAAACTACTAACCTCGAAATTCATGACAATCGCTACGCAAAAAAAAAACAAAAACAAAAACCGCTGCTTAAAATGTAATTTGGATAAAATAAGCGATCGTTGGCTTTAAAAAACGGCCGCATCCAGATTCTTCTGCGTTTGCGTCTCCGTAATAATAGTACGAGCACAGACATACTAATATGTCTGTGAGTATGAGCAACATCGTACTGGCCAAGAACAACGACTCCTTTTCTGAATACATTTCGAAAGAAACTGATGGAATTTAGCCAGGGTTTATCGATCAACGTCGACCGACCGTCGATCGATGGGTTAGACGAACGGTATCCGTCGATTGATTAAAGCTACCACACCTATCAATCAACGTCGACCGACCGTCGTCGATCGATTGGTTAGTCAAACGGTATCCGTCGATCGATTAAAGCTACCAGACCAGTCGATCAACTTCGATCGACGTTGATCGATGCCGTCGATCGACGATCGATCGATTGGTCGGGTAACACCCTTAGTGAGAGGTTGGTATTTACGCCGGGCGAGCCGGCCCAGCGTGCCCGGCGTGCTGCAACGCAGCGTGGCTCTACCACTCAGTCAGTGTCACTCATTTAGCACCACCCAAGGGTCACGTGTAGGGTCTAAACGGTAAACCTACGGACGTGAGTAACTTTAACCCCCAATTATAATAACAAACTAGGTACACACCACATTAAAGTGATTATATCGATATACTAGTCACATCTTTAGTCACGCACACATGTACAAATAGAAAGCTGCACACTAACAAAATACGGACATGCTAAAAATCCAAAGACTCTGTCCATTGTGATATTTGGTCCGAGCTCCGCACTCTTTTTCGTTGGTGGTTGTTTTGTGTCCATGTCTACAGCTTCCTCATTCGACATAGAGAAATTCTAAGCATACCATATTTTTGTGCATATTATGTGCAATCAAACGTGTCAGTCCTAATTTTTGTGCCACCACAACTTCGTTACTATGAGTTGTTTTATGTGTGTAAGCTGGAGACACGTGTCACCAGCTCGCACACGCCCGTTAAGACAAACCAGTGAGGATAGGGCTTTAGACTATAGCCAGAAATTTTGTGCATAATTTGTGCACCAGGAACAAAAAAAACTAACCATCATACTCAAATACTGTTGAAACTACGATCATAAAACTGTGTGCGAGCTGGAGACACGGGTCTCTGGCTTGCACAGCTGTATCTTCGTAATTGTTTAAGCTACGGTTATGAATTGTACCTCAAAATTTTGTGCCTAATTTGTGCATAAGGCACAAAAATTTTCAAAACTTTAACTCAATAGGTTTTTGAGCTACGAACCGATAAGTATGTGTAAGCTGGTGACACGTAACACGGGCTAACACATGGTGAATTACTGTAACTGTATAAGATAGCGTTTCGTTTTAAAGATCAACTAATACGTTATAATTTGTGCAAACACGATGCAAAATTCCAAATCTCTGGGCCTCTTAGTTTAAAAATTATAAGCCAAAAACTGTTTTCCCGCCAAAAAATTCAAAATAACGGCTCGGAAGTGGCTAAGCGCGCCGTTGCTGTTCCGTGCGCTACACGATTGCAATCGAGTTTGAACTTAGAGCTAGCAATATTTAGAGTCATTTTAATTTGCGCTCTCGATTGTTTTAATTTATGCACCGAGAATTTTAGACTAGGAGCCGTTTGCTTAGATTAAAACAAAAAGGGAAGATACGGCATTAGCGTCTCGTGAGTGAGCCGCCAAAATTAGGCCTAAATGCACAATTTCACTTCAGTCACAATTTGCCGAGCCAACAGGCTACATCGCACTATTGCGGATATTCTGCTGTGTGAAAAAGAGAAAGACGCTACTCCGCAGTGGCGTCGGAATCGGTCGTACGTACTCGTCTGTTGCGAAGCGACCGAGACGTCAACGCGCTACTCGGTGACTCCCTCGCGCTGACGTTGAAACTTACCGCTTTGTCTCGCTCGCTCGATTTACACTTTATAGGTGTGCGTGTGTGTTTGCTTAAGTAGTTGAGTAGGACTATATTTTGAATGACTACAAGTAGGAGCATGCCGTATCTTCCCTTTTTGTTTTAATCTAAGGCCGTTTGTTAAAGCGATGCGCGACTCGACTAATTTAGTTTCACTATAGGTACCTAACTAACCTACCCTACTTTTTATTTTAAGGCCCCAGTACTAGTGTTGTTGCAATACTGATAGTTTCACTATCGATAGTTGATCTTGAAAAATAGTCGATAGCGCGAATAGTCCTATCGAAATGCTGCGATACTATCGATAGTATCGATGGTGAAAATTGGGTAATACTAAAAAATTACGAAGATACAGCTGTGCAAGCCAGAGACCCGTGTCTCCAGCTCGCACACAGTTTTATGATCGTAGTTTCAACAGTATTTGAGTATGATGGTTAGTTTTTTTTTGTTCATAGTGCACAAATTATGCACAAAATTTCTGGCTATAGTCTAAGCCCTATCCTCACTGGTTTGTCTTAACGGGCGTGTGCGAGCTGGTGACACGTGTCTCCAGCTAACACACATAAAACAAGTCATAGTAACGAAGTTGTTGTGGCACAAAAATTAGGACTGACACGTTTGATTGCACATAATATGCACAAAAATATGGCATGCTTAGAATTTCTCTGTGTCGAATGAGGAAGCTGTAGACATGGACACGGTTGTTTTATGTGTTTTTTCGGTTTTTGTTAACAATTCTTTACCTGGACTGCTTTACGGACTCCGATTGATTCTTTCTTGTGACTATTGCGAGCCCAAAGGACTCTGATTTTGCTTCTGCGGAACATTGTGCTTTTCCCTGCTGGACTCAGTTTTGTCTTGTGAATTGGATTTGTTTTTCAACAATGAGTGATCGCGAGAGACAATCGTGGTCTACGCGCATGTTATGTGTGAACTGTAATATATGCGTGAATACATTGCGCCGATATAAAGTCCTGACACTTAATCCAAGAGCTGCTGGCATACTCTGCAACTGGGTATACCCGCAAATCGTAAGTACCAAAGTCAAAACAGTTTTATATTAAATAAGAATAGGTATAACTCTATTGAATAATCCAATTATTTTTACCTATCACCCATTCCCATTGCGAAGAAATATGGGCGCAAAAAACTTCACAACTTGTAACTGCTGCCTAATATTTTATTGCGTGTTAACTATAAATCTTTTAATTTCAACTAAAGTAACAACAATTAAAAAGGCTTTGTTGTTACCAATGATTACAGAAGCTCAAAGTGCAAACTACATGTTTCAAAAACAAACATACTCCCTGCATAAGTATAGAAAACTACTAAAACCATTTATGATTGTAGCGAGTGATTGATATATTGTTGATTGTTTTGGCCCATATAAAGCAACAACCTCAGATGCAGTAATTATGAATGATTTGTTCCGTGATGGGTCTGCTTTAAGATCATATTTTCGAGATGATGATATGTTCATACTTGATAGAGGATTTAGGGACAGCATAAGTGTTTTAGAGAGTTGTGGTTATCGAACATGTATGCCAGAATCTCTATTAGAAGGCGAACATCAATTGACAACAGCACAAGCCAATCGAAGCCGCTGTGTTACCATATGCAGATGGGTGGTAGAGACCGTCAATGGACATTTTAAAAGAGATTTCAAATTATTACGTCAAGAATATTTCCATCGGTCTCTACCACACATGATGCAAAACTTTCAGATAGCAGCGGCTTTGTTAAATAGGTTTGGTGTTTGCTTTGAAAATAACATAAATGCAACACAAATTCTTAATATTATAAGAGAACGAATGGCATTAGAAAGCAATCTGGCAAACATGGTAGATGCCCTCAACATGAACAGACGTTCATCCAATTTTATAAATATGTGTGCTGATCAAAATAATCTTCTTTGTTTTCCTACATTAGAATACAATGGTTTAATTCTCTTCGCTTTGGGGACATACCAAATAAGGCAAGCTCGATCCTATTACGGAGAGCATGTGCGTTTGGGGGATACAGAATAGAGGTGGACAGAGGTGAACCTATCAATGAAAATGAGTATGATCTTAGAGGCAGTGGACCTAGAACATTAATAAGAGGAAAAATTAAATCCCGTCACATATCACTAAAACAATATTATGTATACATTATGATTGAAAATAATATACCCGGCCGCACTGGCATCATTGAAAATAGTTGCAGTTGCCTAGTGGGTCTGTAGGTTTTTGTGCTCACATTATGCCCCTTGTTTGTTATTTGGGATGGGCCAGACGTCAAGGATATTTTACAGCACCGGCAGGATTGGATGGATGAAATTGTTATAAGAGATGATGTAGAATAAAAAAGATAATCATAATAAATTGGTTTTACTGGGGCCCAAGTCTGCTAATTTACGAATGGCATAGTTGAATCGCAATGTAATTGTTTGACACATTTGGTATTCTTAAATGAGTAAGAGAATACCAAATGTGTCAAATAATTACAATGCGATCCAATTGCGATTCAATTAAGCCATTCGTAAATTAGCAGACTTGGGCCCCTGTTTACCCTTCCCCTTGCACTTAAAAAAGAGATTCGAAATAAATAAGTATCTTGTGATAGTGACCATGAGAGTTTAAAGTGTTAATAAATAATAGATATTTTTTATATATATACTTTATATAATTTTTGTTTCAGATACTCCTGAAAACCCATTATTCTCCATTTATACCATGCATCTCCAGAAGAAAGTTTGATACTTGCAAAATGAAATAAGCCATTTACGCAAAAAAGGCAAATTGTTTAAGGAACGTTTGGCAAATGCAACTAAATTCTCAACTAATGTTGAATTACAACGACTTAAAAACGAAAAAAAAAAACGAAATAGAAAAGCCGAAAATGCTTTAATCTGCTATGTAAATATGTTTCACTTCCTTCTAATAGAGCAATGAAGCTCTTGGAGAGCCAGATAAAATTAGGCCCAGGGATAAATAATTTTATATTTTAAAAGTAAAAAATTCGTAACAAATATATCTCTGATCGCCTGAGTAGCTTCATATTAAATGAAATGTCAATCACGTCATAATTTTTTTGTTCGGCGCAAAATGACCAATTGGAAAGTTTCTCCAGCAATCCAAAAAAATTTTTGCAGATCATGTTTTGGCCTTTATGGTAAAGAGTGCGAAAAGTAATTTTAAGCAGCCAATAGCCTATTTCACAAATAGTTTAAACACTCTAGAGCTGAAATTTTTTTTAAGAACAGTAAGGTCAACTTGGATAAGACCGGCATACTTTATCAATAGTTACAATTGATTTGCCACTATGTCTCTTTTAATTATTCTAGAAAGACGGAGTTTAAAGCAGATGATAAAGTAGTCATTTGTGTACATTACAAATAGGGCGAATGTCCGGGCGTACTAATGTCTTGGCAAATACGGATGGTATTTTAAAAACATATCTTCTAGACGGACTTCAAAGTGACGAGGGGCAAGTTCGTCTAGTGAAAGTATTCAACTTTGTGTGTACAAAAATGGACTAATGTAGTTATTAGTTCATTTTTGTACATATGAGCAAGGATTATCTTATTAGTCTATATGAGGCAACTCCGTCATATGACTGGGTAAAGGGGTGTTAAACATTTTTTACATGGATAGTTAATTTTAAACAATATATTACTTTAATAAAAAATAGTCCTTATTTTAAATTAAACCCTGTTTATTAGTAACTATGACTTTGTAATTCAGAGGCAAAGGTTTTTATAAGCTAAACAAAAACTGTGTTCTTTGTATAATAAATGGCAATAAAGTCGCATAACATTCGACTTATTCTACTTAGGTTATTCGACTATCGAGCCCCTGATGAAGAGCCTGTCAGAGCTGTCACAAGCTCAGAGATCAACGTCCACACAGCTGGATGAGCTCAGGAGGGATCTGGACAGGGTGGATGCCAACAACAAAAAAGCCTCCAGCGAGGAGGCGGAAACCCTGTCCAGACTTGAAGAGTGAATATCCCAGCTGTCTACTCAAGAAGCCTCTACCGCAACAACAATAGAGAGCGTTAAGACAGATCTCGCAGACCTTAGAACGAGATCGCAACACCCTTTACCCGGACACACAAATAATGGCACCTAACTACTCCTGTGAGGTGGACATCTCGCACCAGCTGCAGCCCATCTCAGAGCAGCTGGAACGTCTCAGCTTCGCACCATGAAGCAATACGAAACCAGGGAGAAATCTCAACCATTCACCACCAATTTGGGCTCCGAGCTTGAATCGGTGGGGATAAACACCATAAATCCTCCAAAACCCAAACAGCATAGGCCAATTACGTATGCAGCGGCTGCCGCAGCCCCTTGTCCAACCACGTCCCCTAGCGAGACCGAACCACACATTGATTGCCTCGTCCACGGATCCATTGAGGACCGGGGATGGGATAATCAAGTCCCTAAATGAAGCGGTTGACGCAGGAAAAACAAAGTTGGCAAAGTTCGCATTGCGCGGAACAGGAAGGTGGTGGTCACCTGCAGTACGGAGGAGGACCTAAAACTGATACATTCTCGGGTTAGCTCGAGAAAAGACATCAGGGCTGAGATAGCTAGGAAGACCAACCCCCTAGCTAGGATAAAGGACGTCCTACCAGTGACGAAGGTTCCATACAACTCGATTCCCACCCATGTTGTTTGACAGATTATTTGCTTTGTGAGGAAACATGCTTTTCAAAGTTAAGTTTTAAAAATAAAAAAAACATGTAATTCAGTAAGGCCGTGCTCGCCCAGATATGACTATAAATTACAAAAGACGCGATGATTTTTTGAAACATTTTAATATATTCCTTTACGATAAATATCAATGGCTAACTGGCAGTTGTAAATTAAATAAAATATTTTGTTGGCCATGTTTACTTTTCTCAGATGCTAGTAGTTTATTGAATAAAGGTGGTTACACCGGTATTAATAATCTAACCAATTCATCTAGGAAACATTCTCAGACCGAAAAGCATATACGTAGTTGTTTAGCTTTACATGAGTTCGGGACTAGTATTCTTAAATGAGTAAGAGAATACCAAATGTGTCAAACAATGACAATGCGATCCAATTGCGATTCAATTATGCCATTCGTAAATTAGCAGACTTGGGCCCCAGCACGGCTGGAACGAGTGCCCCGAACGTCAACAGGGGTACCCGCCAAGCTGTATCAATTGCACCCGGGCCAAATCCACGGGGGACACAAAACATACAGCCCACAGCAGTGAATGCCCCGAAAGGCAGAAATGGGATGCAATCGCCCGCAACCGGGTGACATACTGCTAAGGGCACCCCCAAAACACCAACATCAGACGCTGGATAATGACTTGGAGAATATTATAAAATTGAAAGCGATATTGGACAATAACAAGATTAACGAAGAAGTATTTTTTAGAAGTACGTATCAACATTTTATGAAGAGGGGAGGTAAGAAGAATAACTTATTTTTCTTGGGTCCACCGTCGACCGGAAAGACGATGATTATAAATTCATTGATTGGTTGTCATTTTAATTATTGCTTGTTGACTGGGTTGATATCCAATTCGAGTTTCAACTTTAGTGGATTGTTGCATACGAATGCGTGTTTAATGGACGAGTGCAAGCTGACTGACAACCAATTTGAGCAATGGAATATGTTGGCATCCGGGATGCCGATGTCGACTGACGTCAAGTTAAAGACAGATGCGACGTGAAGAGTCGCGTTTTATATACATGTAGTAATTATCCGATAGAAATGTATTGTAACGTTCCGATGGCAGATGACGCGGTGAGGTCACGGACGATTAAGTTTGAAATGAGAGTTAAGTATGACATTTATTTTAAGTTGAGTCCACATGCATGGGAGCAATCCTACAACTCCCTACTGGATGAGCTTAGCCTCCACATACTCAACAAAGGCACAACACCTACATTTGAAACACACTAAAGAGGCAAACTATGCTCCAGTATAGTTGACGTCACTGCCTGCAGCGACTCATTGGTGGGAAGAATTCAGGACTGGAAAGTGTACAGGGATCTGAGCATGTCAGATCACAACGCCATCGTGTCCGCCTGCGGTTGGCGGGCGCTTTGGTACCTCTAGAGCCGGTCACCACGCGCAGGTACAATACAAAAAAGGCGGACTGGCCACGATTCAGAAGGGAATTCGAACACCAATTAGCGTCACATAATATCACTCCAGAACACATCGGCAGCCTAAACAGCGCCGAACATATCGACAATATAACACACTCATACATTGAGGCAATCCATAAAGCCTGCCGCAATACCATCCCATAGGCAGGTAAATGGAAAGGCAAACAGCGTCCCCCTTGGTGGTCAGACACACTGGAGGAGCTAAAAGGAGAGGTCCTTAGGCGGAAGAGACGCATCAGGAATGCCGCTCCCGATAGAAGGCCTTCAGTTGTGGAAGACTACGTACTCATAAAGAGCCAGTACGTGACGAAAGTGCGAGCCGCCCAAACGGAGAGCTGGAGGAAATTCTGCACCACCCAAGACAGGGAGAGTATGTGGGACGGAGTCTACAGAGTTATAAGGAAAACATCAAAAAGAGAGGAAGACATGCTCCTGAGGAACTCCTCAGGAGACACGCTTAGCCCAGAGGAGTCAACGGAACTCCTGGCAAAAACCTTCTATCCCGATGACTCTGTGGACACCGACAACATCAACCGCACCAACATCCGGAAACTTACTGATGGAACCCCAGTCGAGGAAACGTTGGGCTAGACAGAGAACGACCCGCCTTTTGTGGAAGCGGAGCTGGAGGTAGTGCTTCGAGCTCTGAATCCTAAGAAGGCGCCCGGGCCAGATGGGCTGACGTCGGACATTTGTACGGCCGCTATAGAGACAGATAAACCTGCTTTTATGGCATTGGCCAACAGGTGCCTGGCGCTGGCTCATTTCCCGGTGCAGTTTAAATCAGCCCACGTAGTGATACTGAGGAAACCTGGTAAGGAGGATTACACTCACCCCAAGTTCTACAGGCCAAAAAGGCTGCTATCCGTTCTAGGAAAAATCCTGGAAAAAATGATGGTAGCCCGTATACAATGGCACATCTTCCCGACTCTCAGCAACAACTAATACGGCTTTATGCCACAAAAGGGCACAGAGGACGCCCTCTATTATTTTACAGAAAATTAAAGATGAGTAATTATACTTAATGCCTACATAATAAGTTCCATCTTATTATGTAGGCATCAAGTATAATTACTCATCTTTGTTCTGTCTACCTGTAGAATTTTATTTTATATAAATAGGTAGGAGTACTAGCTGCTCTCTTGTTCACATTCAAAGGATTTTTTACTTTCTACTATGCAACCAGAACATCAATTGATTACTAGCTGATATTTTCAAAATAAGATTAGGTGTTTTTTGTGACGCTGGAATGAACAGACAGAAAATATAAAAAATGGTTTCGCATTTAACCGGTCTATTCTGAATATCACCTATTTAAATCATGTCACCGTCATATTTTTTCTTCATCAAACATAATTTTACGTAGGTGCTGCGCCTGCCTCCTGTTTAGTTTTCATTACTTCCAGCAAACTTTCTTCGTTCGTTCGTTTTTAGTTAGCAAAGCTTGTGTTTGTTCTATATTCCATCATCTTAAACAGCCACACACTGCTGGGCAAAGAAGAAAGACCTCCGTCATTGAAGTCAAGTCATCTCTATGTGTACAAACACTGAAAAAATGAGTTATCTAAAGTGTTCAGCTAATTGAAGTTTTGTTATCTTCACTTAAACCTCAGCTTCTAGTTCCTAAACTAGGTTAGGTGCAGATTCCGTCATTAATTAGTAATTGTTGACTGAGCTACTGTATCTAAAGTTTATTACTAGCTTAATAAAAGCTTACTTACCTAAACAAAATAATCGGGTTGGTCAATTTACCCTAAGTACTCTACTAAAAATGTTTCGCTCTAGTGCCAAAAGTATATATTTTATTACTTCCCGAATTATTTAGATATTATGTACTAAACGTTTGATTTAGTTAAATATTTTGTTCAAATAACCAAACGGTGGGGGGACTAGCTATATAACATATTGTTCTATAACAATTTGTTGTATTGCACAAAATTAGGTAAGTAACTACTAAAGTTTAGCTAAAATCAGCTAAATTTGTCAAAGTTTATCTGCTGTCTCAACTCAACTCTTCTCTCCCCCGCCTGCTTCGCCCGATCCCGGCTTGCGCACACCACGCCAATACGTACGCCATTATGTTTTGGTTGCGTTTGAAGCTGTGAACGGACGCTGGACTCGCGCGCTGTAATTGACTGTAGTTGCAGAAAATAAGTTGTGTTGATTATTCCTAAGGTTGTGGCTCGGAGGAAAAGACTTGTTGCCCTTGTGGCACTATATAAATACCTAATCTGTGCTTGTGATAAGTGATCGAAAGAATAATATTATTTATACCGGCCAAAATAAAGGGCACATTTTTTAAAACTAAATCAATACTTGTAGACTATGAACCTGATTTAGGAGATATAAGTTTCATGTGTATTAATAATATCTTTCTGTATAACACTGATTCAGTTATCTTTGAATGTACTTACCTGTTTATGAATAGGTAATGGTGAACTGTGTTGTATGTGCGAACAAATAATTAATTGGAACAGTTTAAGTGTCTGTCTGCATGGACTTCAGTAACACACTAACTAACCTGTCATGGATAGATAGGCTATTGGATAGGCTACTACTGCCTATGCATAAAAATAACTTGACTCTACTTGAGGTACCTAGATAGAAGGTATATAAAATAAAGGGCACATTTTTTAAAACTAAATCAATACTTGTAGACGATGAACCTGATTTAGGAGATATAAGTTTCATGTGTATTAATAATATCTTTCTGTATAACACTGATTCAGTTATCTTTATATGTACTTACCTGTTTATGAATAGGTAATGGTGAACTGTGTTGTATGTGCGAACAAATAATTCATTGAACAGTTTAAGTGTCTGTCTGCATGGACTTCAGTAACACACTAACTAACCTGTCATGGATAGATAGGCTATTGGATAGGCTACTACTGCCTATGCATAAAAATAACTTGACTCTACTTGAGGTACCTAGATACAAGGTATATAAAATAAAGGGCACATTTTTTAAAACTAAATCAATACTTGTAGACGATGAACCTGATGTAGGAGATATAAGTTTCATGTGTATTAATAATATCTTTCTGTATAACACTGATTCAGTTATCTTTGAATGTACTTACGCGTTTATGAATAGGTAATGGTGAACTGTGTTGTATGTGCAAACAAATAATTAATTGGAACAGTTTAAGTGTCTGTCTGCATGAACTTCAGTAACACACTAACTAACCTGTCATGGATAAATAGGCTATTGGATAGGCTACTACTGCCTATGCATAAAAATAACTTGACTCTACTTGAGGTACCTAGATACAAGGTATACAACATGTCCCAAAATACAAGGATAAGCTGGTACCAGAGGATGAACCTTTTCTTGACTATTAAAGAAAAAAAAAAGAAAAAAATAAATCTCAACATTCTATGAAAATACAAAAAAAAATTGAAATCCTTAGAAAATTTACACCCCTTAACATATTTTTAACTACCATAACCACAACTTTTCTAAAATTTCAGTTTTTTTTTTTGTATCGGCAACTTACATAGCACTGCTATACACCACAATCCTTAAAAATCCTAAAACTACAGTAATTTTTATTCAAAAATCAATCATAATATTTTATTTCCCTAAAAATTTGAAAGTTTTATACTTTCAGTCTACTTTCACTCCTCGTAGCGTAAAAAAAACGTATGGTAACTACTATGGCAAGTTTTTTTAAAAATTAACGCAACTAACTATGATTCTAAAATGGTATAAGACTCTACGAAAACTAGCCACGAAAGAAAGTGCGTTCTATTTCTAAAGAATAACCAAATTTAATAAATTGTTGTTGTTGCTAGTAATCATTTTTAGTGTGGGCCCAAGATAGGTTTATTGTTGCAAATTCTTGGAATTTGAATATGACGCGTGCGTGTCAATAAAATTTAGACGTCAGAGAGAGATAGATAGAGAGAGATTATGCGTTAGAGAGAGTTAGATGGTATGTTCCTTATTAAATAACAAGAGCAAGTCAGTACGCTTTACTCCTTTGTTTACTGTGCACCATTCTGTATTCAATTGACGTGGCTCTCGTACTAACGACTTTTGGCTTGGCTTTTTGGACCCACTAATTAAACTGACCTGGCATTATTTTGGACTGTGATTGTGTCTTTTGTGAATTGGACTTTTGGCGTATTGTGGACTATTTAGTGTTTATAATGCCGCTACCATACACACCGCTGGAATACGCTAATATGCACCTCATCTATGGAGAATGCCGATGCAATGCTAGCGCTGCTAGCAGATTGTATCGAGAAAGGTACCCGAATGCTCAAAGATACCCGGGTTACCGAGTATTTACTAATGTGCATCAAGCGTTTTCGGAGGGTCGTTTACCTTCTGACAGGAGAAACGCTGGAAGACCTAGAATGGAACGCGATGAAGAAGTTCTCAATGAAATAGAAGATGATTCAACTACCTCGGTACGTGCCATAGAAGCAGTAACTGGTATTCCCAAAAGTTCTGCACATCGAATTCTAAAACGTCACAGGCTTCACCCATATCACTACAGGCGTGTGCAGACATTATTACCGCGGGACTATCCGCTACGTGTTGCATTTTGCCGTGTGATGCTGCAAAAGCACAGAGAAAATCCCCAATTTTTAGATAAAATTCTATGGTCGGATGAAACAACCTGCAAGAAAGATGGTTATTTAAATCTTCACAACTTACATAGCTGGAGCAATGAGAATCCACACCTGATGAGACAAGACAAATCCCAATATCAATTTAAAGTTAACCTATGGTCGGGCATATTAAATGGAAAAGTGATTGGGCCCTTTGAGTTACAAGGAAACTTAAATGGCAATAGTTATTTAAACTTTTTACAAAATGACTTGCCAGATTTATTAGAAGATGTGCCCATAAATGATTTACAAAACATGTGGTTTCAAAATGATGGTTGCCCAGCTCACTACGCTCATTCAGTGCGAGAATACTTAAACCAAGAGTATCCAGGACGTTGGATCGGGCGACTTGGTCCTATCTTATGGCCACCACGTTCACCCGATCTAAATCCCCTAGATTTTTTTTATTGGGGTTGTCTCAAAGACAGGGTCTACTCAAAACCCATTGCAACATTGGACGAGCTTCGCCAAAAAATCGCTGAGGCTGTGGATCATATCAACGGTAGAAGATATGCACGACGAATAAAACGATCCTTTTTAAGGCGATGTCGTGCCTGTATTAATGCCGGTGGCAAACAATTTGAACATGTACTCTGATGTTAACAATAAATTAATAAAATAATTGTAAAAATGTTTCTACTATTTGTTTTAATTCATTCAACATTTTTGAACAACTAGAAACCTATTTTGGGCCTAACTAAAAATGATTACTATCAACAGCAAAAAATCATTAAATTTGGTTCTTCTTTAGAAATAGAACGCACTTTCTTTCGTGGCTAGTTTTCGTAGAGTCTTATACCATTTTAGAATCATAGTTAGTTGCGTTAATTTTTAAAAAAACTTGCCATAGTAGTTACCATACGTTTTTTTTACGCTACGAGGAGTGAAAGTAGACTGAAAGTATAAAACTTTCAAATTTTTAGGGAAATAAAATATTATGATTGATTTTTGAATAAAAATTACTGTAGTTTTAGGATTTTTAAGGATTGTGGTGTATAGCAGTGCTATGTAAGTTGCCGATACAAAAAAAAAACTGAAATTTTAGAAAAGTTGTGGTTATGGTAGTTAAAAATATGTTAAGGGGTGTAAATTTTCTAAGGATTTCAATTTTTTTTTGTATTTTCATAGAATGTTGAGATTTATTTTTTTCTTTTTTTTTTCTTTAATAGTCAAGAAAAGGTTCATCCTCTGGTACCAGCTTATCCTTGAATTTTGGGACATGTTAGCTAGGTATAGGTATCAAAGGCAAACCCCTCGTTCCGAATTTCGTACATAGCACCGATAGCACCAATATACGCGCACACGAACGTTCCGAATTGAACATTATTCACCGTCGCGAACGGTGTGATGTCATCTATGACGTCATTATAAAGCGAACACGGCGCTCACGGTCAGGAGGATGTGCGTAGTGTTCACTGTCACTTTGACGTTTGCATTCGCGGGATCAAGAGCTACATTTTTAAAATAGGACGTGGTTGAAAAATTAAAAACCAGCTAAAAATGAATTTTCAGCGTATCACTGTGCAAATAGAGGGCACGGATGAGATGATCGAGCTGTTTAAGAGTGCGGAGGATGTGAAAAGAGCGGGAAGAGGTAAGCTAAGTGCAGTAAGTAAATTTTCGTAACCACTTGCCGTTTCATACTTAATTACACTAAAAAGTAATGCTACATACTATAACTACAATATATTTTATTGACTTTAAGGCCCGGGTGTCGCAAAAGGGTGCATCAAAAATACTATAATATAATAACTTTTTTTTAACAAACTGACGGACACGGACGAGAAAAAAGACCACGCTCGTCCGTGGTTTAGGTAAACTAAATGCTTTTAGGATAGTGTTTCATGCACCAAACAGGCCGATGCTTACTGTCTTTCCTTTCAAAGTCCGTACTCTTTAGGACAAAATTGTCCTTCCTTAATAGTTATTTTTTTATCTGAGAATTCTTAAGTACAATTACTTTGATAATGTTATAAAATAAAATATCACTGAGGGTGTTTTCGTGTTTTCAGATAGTACATTCCTTAGGGAGTTTGTGGATAAGGAGAGGGAAAATAGGACCCTGCAGATGCTGGAGAACGAAGAAAATGAAGGAATGGAAACCCTAGGAGGAGTGGCTAATGGCAATGGTAAGTGTTATTTCTCTTTTGAATACATGGCTGTTGTGTAGTGGTGAGTGGGTCGGTTACATACTTATAGCATTATTCTAGGTGTAGGTTGCCTATGGCAATATGTACCCAAGTAACACACATAGGCTGAACACTAGATGAATAATGGATTATTGTGTACTTAGCGCTGAATAAAATTACTGAATAAAAGCAGAGTAGCATGCTATTCAGCCACTACACTGCTTAAATGGGCACAAATTATTCAGCTTTAGTTCGCAATTGCTGAGTAATATCATTATAATAACGTTTTAATCGCAGTATAAGGTGTAACAGGTGGTAACAAGGCAAAATACTAGCAAATTAAGGAAACACTAGTTACACTTTATTTAGACAATTGTCGTCTATGTACGCTTTTATATTTATAGTAATTAAGTTAAAGGTTCACGATTTGTTCTGTAAGAACGTCTGCTAATACTTTTGGTGACAGATGATTCATATTTATGACAGTGAGAGAAGATAAGTTTTTAAAATGATTGTATGATATCGGTATATGTACCTTTTGTTAATAACTTCATTATTTTACGTGAAAGCTAGTGGGAATTCAAACTTACTGTTAGAGTATACATATATTTCTAAGAAAATTTTCAAGCGCCAGTGCATAAATAAGTTTTTACTACAAATTATACTAAAATAAACACATTTAATCGAAAACATTTCCGGTAAAAATTGATTGATTGTGTCATTATTCTAGTCTGTCACCAATAATCACATTAAAAATATTTATTTGTAATTCCTTACTTTACTAAGTTTGTGTTAAATAAATAAAATTATGTATATCAGTGTAGATATTATAGGTTATACAGTATAAAAAATGATGGTGAAATTAAAAAGCGATGTGAACCGGTATACTTCAACATTACTGTCGTAGCCCGCGTAATGGGGCACATATGTCTGCTTATTCAAACTTAGCCGTAATAAAGTCTCACATGTGAATCCATATACTGCAACACACTGATTACTGGCTGAATATTCGTTCGAACTAGCAACGATAAAATGTGTGATAAAATACATTTTTAAGGATCCGCATAATATAGACTGATCCATTTTAGGGACTTGTTTCGTAAATGAATTGATCCGTGACAAGATTCACGGAGATATACTTATTCAGTCATCACCAGATTAAATTAACTGATGTGAACCTCTATTAAGAAATATACGTTATAAAATACTCGAAGTGCTCTTCAAGAGTAATAATAACGTTCAGATGAACTTGTAAACAGCCACTATTCAGTCGTAAATAATAGCAGTATAGATACGGATCAACAGGGAAATTTTCACCATTTACTGAATAACACACGAAATGTACTCCTATAAATATCATATAATTGTGTAACAGTACACAGTACCATAATAATGGTAGAACAGCAAGATGCGTTTATTTGGTATATAACCTACGCTTTTATTCAGCCGTTTTAAATTTTCAAGCCTACTTACTGAATAAGGGCAATTAAGTAGTGGCAAATATGTCATATGCTGTATAATAGAGTAAATGTGTACCTCTAAACGCTGCCTTCTAAAGGAAGAACTAAATATAGTTCTTATTCAGAATATAGCTCCTTGTGTACTAAGATTCAGCTTAAGGATCACCAGTGAATTATAATAACGGTTTTAATACTCTGTAAGCAGTTATTATGACCACAAGTGATTAAATATACAGCTTTCTGTGTTACTTGGGTAGTCTGCTCGGCAGAAAAGTGTAGGTACATAAAGTCTGGCCCTCCTTTCAGAGAGGTATGGGTCTACAGAAGACGGGCAGTTTTTATATGCTCTCAAATAGTTTCATCCTTCGTTAAAACAGGCATGAGTAATAAAACATTTATGTTGACATCAAACTGTTTTTGTACTTAGGTTAAATATATGTTTTACATTTACGAATTCTAGTGTTATATATTTAATTGTGAACTTTTTATTTTTACAGAAAACAATGACTCCGCCTTCATATGGACAGAGCGATGTGTATCGTTACTTCTCGCACTGTATGAGGAGCACGAGAGCCAGTTTGCAGCAGGAGCAAAACCTCAGAATAATAACAATATTGTTCTGAGAGCAAAACGCCACCAAAAAGTTTGGGAGGAAAATGATTCCCGGATGGAACAGGCCGGATACGTTGTAAAGTAGTCTCAGTGCCAATCAAAATTTAACAGCCTCAAAAGGCGCTATAAAATTATTCTAGACCATAACAACAAGTCCGGAAATGACAGGAAGACCTGGATATACTTTGATGTGAGTAAAAATATTTAAATATTAGAAGTATCTTTTTAAAATCCAATCTAAATTTTAGAATAGAATAGAATAGAATATTATTTATTTGTGAAATGCAGGTTAGGTACAATGTCATAGGTGTTAAACTTATTAATTAGTTTCGAGAAGCTATATACATACTAAATTTATTTATCAGCGTAACAGGTAAGACAAGTTACCATTTCTGCCTTGTTTAATAGAATCTACAAAATAATTATTAAATACGTTTGCCATTTCCGTAGGATCGCACACTCTTGAACCATTATCGGCATAAAATAATTTCGCAGTTTCAGTAGGGTACTGATTTTTATTTCTATTAATTACTTGCCAGGTAGCTTTCGATTTATTAGCCGATGAACTAATTTAATAATATAAATGCGAAAGTGAGTTTGTGTGTTGCTGATCATTATGAAATGTTGCACACACGGGGTACAGAAAAGAACATAGTGTACCTTTAATCCAGAAAAAAGTACTGTTTTAGAGGAATAAAGGAATAACTTTTAGAAAAAAATAATAAGTAATAAATAATTTAATATAATTTTATTACTAAATTAATTTACTTTTATTTTTTTCAGAAAATGGATGAAATGTTTGGCAAAACTGGCTGGGCGAATCCGATCGCCGTAGCAACGGAAGCTCCAGTTGCGTCAAACGAAGAGACTCCAAAGAGGCCTGTTAAGAAAAGGTTGTAGGTACACCCCCACCACGGCCTCCCCCAAACCCTTCCACGCATCTTTATCTTTGGCGCTTTCCCACCAGTTTCCCACAAAGGCATCAAGATCGTCTCGCCAACGTTTCCGCGGTCGTCCCCGCCCACGCCTCCCGTTCTCAGGCACCCAAGGCGTGATGGAGTGTGCCCATTTCTCAGGTTGCATTCGGCCAACGTGGCCGAAAGTGTTTAAATATAGCTTTTTATTATTAGATGCAAAATCAAGAAAATGTAGAGCCGGACACAGACACAGATGTGCTTTGACGATCATGGAATGTTCCAGAAATAATTATTGACCGATTTCAAGGTAAATACATTCTGATAAGTACCTACTAGGTGTGTACTGAGAGTATGTAATGTATTGTCTATTTCTATAAACAGTTAGTATGATACTTATTCTAGAACACGCCCGCCCTTAACACGACCCACTGACATTGTCGTCTTAAGCGGGGAATTCACTAGCTAGACGGACATGCCCGCCGGACCTCGCTACTTTAGGTCTGTGCAATGTTTGCTAGTGACCATCGCAGTCAGTCTGGCAGACTTGCCCGTTGCCCGTTGCTCCGCCGTGCATTCATTTTGTATGTGCGGGCACATGTCCCTACAGACATGCCCGTACGTGAATGCTCATCGCGGGTCGCCTGCCCTCAGACCTAAGAGCGACAGCAACCAGTACAGACCTTTTTTTTATGATATATGTATGGAACTGTGAAGTAGGTATTTAAGTAAAATAAGTTTTAATGAAAATAAATTATTTTGGGAAGAATTTTTAGCCGAGTATAAAAAATATCAATGTTAATGGAAGATAAAAAGCAAATAGTTTATGAACTCAAAATTAGGCAATTCTCCCTACCAAAATGTATAAAGTGTAAGGAAATATACCCCAAAGCTGATTTAGCTAATGTTAGAAAAAGATTGAGTCCCTACATCGTAACAACTAAACCGTGTAGCCGGTTGAGAGTGCTTGAGACAGAGACAACCAACTGACGAGTCTGTGTAGTGTATTGTGGCGACAGACATGCCCGTACAAACTGCCCGCGGGCATGTCCGTCTAGCTGTACCTACTCGTATTAAGGATAACTTTATTTTACAGAAAATGAAATTATACTGTAATTAAACTGTGTAAAATTAATCAATCGAGGTATTTAGGCGAAGAAATTTTAAAGGAGCTGTGCCCACTAATAGGCCTGTGTCGTCTGTATAAAGAATATATAGGAGAAAAGAAAGAAAAAATTGTGAATGACATTCTGCGAAAGTGACGTTTTGCGAAAGTGACCTTTTGAGAAAGTGACCATTTGCGAAAATGACATTCTGCGAAAGTGACCAGTTGCGAAAATGACATGCTGCGAAAGTGACCAAATTTTTCGTGATGACCATTTGCGAAAATGACGATCTGCGTCAAAACCTTATCAAATGTACGGCCACCTTTCCCGGACTTTGATTTAAAAACACTTCTTAGCACTTCACCATGTGGGAACAGTATTATAACATACTACAACTCACACAACACACTAACCGCTAAGCACAGAAACCAGTTGGTGGATATCATTGTGAGGCACATATTTACTAGAATTGTTAACCAGTTAGTTGTTTCACTTGTATTTTAAACACATTGTAGAATATGTTAAGCCACGAGGTCTAAGTGGTTTGAATCCTTTATTACTAGGTGAACATGAAAAATTGCTAACTCATTTTAATCCTTTTAGTAAAATTACCCACTGTAAAGTATGGGAAAAGAAAAACTGGACCGGATCCGACGGACAAGGACCAGAAGGAACCTGCCAGACTCTGACGGGGTCCTTCTATTTCTTCTCAACAGCAAGCGAATGACACTCTCTAGAACTGTTAGATCTACTGTGAAATACCTGCAAGAAATAGCCACCACTGAGGAAATAGACAGCTTTGCCTTAATACTAGCAGAACCCACAATTGCAACAGCAGTGCGCGAAGGAGATCGGAAAATGTTAGCACGCGTGTTTGGGGTGTCCACGGTCACCTTTGAACAAATCCTGAGAGACCGAGGATGCACCTATAGGAACACGGGCACGAAGTTCGAGCTCCTTGTAGACCGTAAGGTTTGTTTAGACGTCGCAGACGACGTCTATGGCACAGTCGGATGTGCCATTGTCAGCCGACTGGTAGCGCGCGAAGGTACTAACTTGCCCTCGTCTTACCTGCGAGGTGGACGTGCCAATAACGAGTTTGAGGAACTCCTTGGGGCCACGAACATCGCAGGCGTGCGCCTAGCAGCCCAGGTATTGCCGGCGTCGCTCCCGGTCATGACCAGGGCCTGTAAGCAATTGCTAAGCGCGCACGATAAGATGGCCGTAGACCGCCAAGACGACAAAGTGGCAGTAGGCGAATACACCAGTGCTGTTGCAGCATTGTTTACGCAATTACGGACTAACCCGGACCCAACAATAGTTCGTGACACGCGGGGGTGCGGCTCGCCGCTAACGCTGGGGGCGTATATAAGAGCGGCGGACAAAAAACCCGGGCAATCATTTGTCCCTAAGGGAGGGAGGACCTTTTCCGACGTCGAGCTGGGAATGCTTGACATGTTGGAGCTGGAAGGCTACGAGGTGGTCGCGGCGGAGGACGGGAGTCCGTTTCTACGCAGTGTATCAGTGCGTCTATTGCGCGCGGCTATTGACTAGCGCTTCCACCTCAGCCATCAGAGTTATTAAAGTTTCAAAGTGAGGTGCTCGTTCTTTTAAAATCACCTTAAGTGACGATTTTACAGTGCGGATCATTCTCTCCCAAGATCCGCCCATCTCAGGTGCACCAGGTGGTATGAATTTCCACTCTACACCACGGATGGCTCCAGCCTCACGAACTGCCTCCTGGTCTAGCTCAGAGATACTGCGCTTCAGCTCCGAGTGCGCGCCTCTAAAGTTGGTGCCGTTATCAGAAATAATTACCTGCGGCATACCACGTCGAGCAGCCATACGCCTGAGGGCCATAATCGTTGAGTCCGTAGTCAGGTTTTCAGTCACCTCAATATGAATTGCTCTTATTGTAAGGCAGGTAAAGAGCATACAATATCGCTTGAGTCGTCTGCGGCCGACTGTAATTTCGAGTGGGCCAAAGAAATCTGCTCCAGTGTAAGTAAAAGGTCGCCTGTTATGTTGGAGTCTAGCGGCCGGCAGGTCCGCCATACGCTGGGGTTGTGGGGTCGCGCGTCTATAGCGGCAGAACAGGCAGCGAGACGCAATCGTACGAACAGTAGGTCTGAGTTTCAAAACCCAATAGTGTTGCCGTAAATTGTTTACGACGAGCTCGTTCGCGCCATGCATTGCTTGCCTGTGGTAATATTCTACCAACAAACGCGTAATCCGGTGCTGCCCATCCAAGATGGCTGGTCTTCGGGCGTCGTGCCCAACACCCACAACAGAGTCAATGCGTCCGCCAACACGCATGACGTCACTCTCATCAAGGTAAGGTGTAAGTTGAAGTAAGCGGCTGTTAGATGGTAGTGGTTTATTATGCTTTAAATACGTAATTTCCGTGTTAAAAGAATCAAGTTGACATTTTTTTATCAGTAGGTCTTCTGCCTCCTTCATTAGAAACATGTCAAGTCTGCACACTTTACGTTGACATTTTCTAATGAACAGCAAAACCCTTGCAGTAGCGCGCACAAGTGTCATCCAACTTGAAATATTATCTTCGTTAGGCAAAGATAATACTGCCCCACTGTCCATTACCAAAGTCACAGTGCGTTCCTCACACTTTGCATCATCTAGTGCTTTAGTGAATCTACGATCCTTGGGCCACTGATCTTCAGGCGATGTTTGTCATCGTATTTCTTAATAGGTGGCACTGTGTCAACTTTACGATCTCGTATTTATGACACTCCGGTGGCCGATAGCATCTGGGCCTCTCTTTTCAGAAAAATAGCTAGTAGTTGAAGTTTAGGCGTATCGGTGGCTAATTTGTCGTACGCGTAGTCAGTCCACTTGCTGATCAGTATGCTGGGCAGCTTAGAGATAACAGCTGCTGATAACTCTGGACTGCGTAGATAATCATTTTGGTTTAGTGAGCATAAGGTTGCAACACAGTTATTTACTTTCATTAAAAAATTTATTAAATCATACTGGTAGGTACTTGGGAGCGGTGATAACCTTTTCATCTGTGAGGTCAACTGCTGTATGATCAAATCAGAGTGACCAAACCTGAGTTCCAGCGCCTCCATCACTACAGCTGGTTGAGTGTTGCCGATTAAAAGGTCAGTGACCGCTTCCTTGGCATCACCTTTAAGTGCTCGACGTAGTCTCCATAGATTCTCAGAGTCGCTAAACTGGCATATGGCTGTAGATTCATCGTATGCATTCTTGAAATGTAGCCACTCAATGCAGTCGCCGTTAAAGAACGGTAGCTCACGGGGTGTGGACAAACGAGTGAGAAGTCGCTGTTCGTTCTGCGTGGATGATGAACCCATCACCTCTTTGAGCGTGCGAGCGAGCTGGAGGATGCAGTCAATAGGAACGTCGGGGGCGGTTGCACGGCTAGGTTCTACAATAGGTGCCGGCTCTGCCTCCTTCGCTGTCGTCGCTGCCGCCACATGTGACGGCTGAACATTACTTCGCTCCAGCCACTCCTCAACGTTAGACTGTCGCTTCTGGGAGCTGGTAGACCTTTTGCTCAAGCTATTTCGAGATGAACACTGGTCGTCTTCGATCATGGCTAGTTCGCATTCCAGTTTCTTATCGATGAGCTCCATTTCGATCTTCGCTTTGGCTTCCGCTGCCGCTAACTCAAGCTGTTTGCGCTTAAGTCGTGACGAAGATGATACAGAAACTCCGATGGATTCTGTTTTCACTGCACGAATATCACTCATCTTTTGCAACGAACATTCACCGGCGAGCACGTGCTCCGACGCACTTTCCAATCTTTTGTCTAACTTAGTTTGGCACTTTTTCCTTACTAGGGGCGGTGTACTAAACATATTTGAATTGATTCGGATCGAGGGACCAGATTGTAAAGTATGGGAAAAGAAAAACTGCACTTTTGATTGGAAAGCTGGGAGCAACCGACGAACGTACGTTTTTGAACCACAACTGCGGCGGCCATCGAAAAAGGGGTACTGCCAACCGAATAAACGCGCGTCGGCGGCGGCGGCGGCGCGGGCGTTAATTATGTTGGTACGCTCGTTGGTCGCGCGCGGGCCATATTTAATGTAGCATTTAAAAGTTACATAATTATTAATTTGTACAATAATATTAGTTAGGTAATTTTACATTAGGTAGTTATATTTTAAGTGTGTAGTGCGTCGCCTACACCCACGAAGAGTATAACTTTATCACAGGAAAAATAATTGTCCTATTCCCGAGGGAGAATAGCGGAACATACTTTGTTCCACTAGTAAAAAAAAAAGAATCTTTTTCTGGGAAACCATTGTTTGCAAAAGGAAAGTTAGTAGATAAAATAAAAAATACCTTGTACAAATCTGGCCGAGAAAAGAAAAAGTAAGACAGAAATAGAACCAGGTAAAAGTGTGAAAAAAAACAGATATTTAGAAGAACTAAAAGGTTTTTTTAACATTACCTACGTATACAGTACTTACAACAAATTATGTGTAGTTTTAGATAATGTTATATGTAGAATAGAAACATTTAATAGTTGACAAGCGCTTGTTATGCATGTGTTACAGGCAAAGTAAGTATTTAATTTAGGAATTGTAGAGAAAGCATACAAAATTATATAGGTCATGTGCGTTCCACTGATGCCATGGCACCTACATAATTTATCAAGTAATAATGTTTCAGTCACTAAACAATATAGGTACCTAATAATGTCACATGTTAAAGTTTTGGCTGATTAATGAATTCTTTGTGTGTTTTTACGATTTATAGTTTCCTAGATGTAGGTTTTAATTAATTTTATTATTTCAGTGACGAAATTAATTTCGACAATGTTGCCCGTGGTGGAGCGCGTGGTGGAGCTCGTGGCGGAGCTAGTGGCGGAGCGCGAAATGGACAGGCGAGGTCTACGAGCCGCTGCCATAAATATATTTTATTTTGACTGTTTTCAACTTCGACGACCTCCTTGGTCGAGTGGTTTGTACACCGGTTTCCATGGTGTCGCCATCTCTGAGGTCCCGGGTTCGATCCCCGGTCGGGTCAATTCAGAAATTATTGTTTTTCTAAATTGTCTCGGGTCTGGGTGTTTTCTATGTATAATAAGTATGTATTTAAGTATTTTAAGTATGTTTATCCGTTGTCTAGTAACCATTTAACGAGTTTCTTCGAAGCTTCTCTTGGGCTAGATAATTGGTGTGATTGTACTAAAGATTATTTATTTATTATTTATTTATTTATTTATAACTGTTATTGTATTTTTTAGTAATACATATTACTTCATAAATATAATTTGAATCTAGATCTACGAGTAGAGGTGGAGCGCGCGGTGAAGCGCATAGTGGTGCCCGTGGTAGAGCTCGTGGCGGAGCGCTTGGGCGCGGAATTGGACGAGGGGAGGTCGACGAGCCGCTGCCGTAAATATATTTTATTTTGGCTGTTTTCAACTGTTATTGTATTTTTAGTAATAAATATTACTTCATAAATATAATTTGATTTTAGTTCTACTAGTCGAGGGGGTTGTGCAAGGGCGTGGACGCGGGGCTGTTGAAGAGCCACAGCCATAAATATAATTTATTTTGCCTTTTTTGAAATGTAATTGTAAATTATTAGTAATACATATTACTTCATAAATATAATATGATTTTAGATCTACTAGTCGAGGGGTTGTGCAAGGGCGTGGACGCGGATGGGGACGCGGGGCTGTTGAAGAGCCACAGCCGTAAATATAATTTATTTTGCCTTTTTTGAAATGTAATTGTAAATTATTAGTAATACATATTACTTCATAAATATAATATGATTTTAGATCTACTAGTCGAGGGGTTGTGCAAGGGCGTGGACGCGGAGGGGGACGCGGGGCTGTTGAAGAGCCACAGCCGTAAATATAATTTATTTTGCCTTTTTTGAAACGTAATTGTAAATTATTAGTAATACATATTACTTCATTCATATAATTTGATTTTAGATCTACTAGTAGAGGGGTTGCGGAAGGCCGTGGGAGTGGACGTGGACGCTTGCTGATGGAGGAACCGTGAGTGTAAAATATATTTGAACACATTATGTGTTTATATGTAACATACTTATGTAGAACTTTTTTGCAGTGCGGAGCTAGTTCAGGTCAGGGCGGCGAAGGCGCTGACCAAGAAGCGCCTCAATGCGTTGCCCGCTGAAGTTCGCAAGGAGTTTGTGGACAGGAAAAGGCAAGCCGAACTTCAGCGGGTACTCCTACTCGACGCGCCCCCGCGTAAAAGACAAGCAAGGTAATAATTAATTATATTGTTCACAGTAAGAAGGAAGTTTCTGTTAAATTTTATGTGGTATGAATATAATGGATTGAATTTGCAGGCGACCTTCTCCAGCAAGAGAGGAATGTCCGATGCTCCTAAGCCCCTCGGAGCCTCAACCTGAGCCTCAACTCAACCCTCAGCCTCAACCAGAACTGGACGTGGGTAATGGTAATAATCAATGGGTAAGCCTGAAGCGGACGCTCCTAAATTCACCAAACTGAAGAACGATCGTATATATTAATCTTAATACTCATATTTTCTCATAACAGGAGTAATCCTCTTGGGCGAGGAAGTAGAAGAGATGGAGGAGATGGACGTAGGCGAGGAGGTCGAGATCGTCACGGAGGGACGATGCCGTCAGCCCACGGAATCTATTAGTAAGTATTGCATTGTACTTACATACATATAATCACGACTGTTATCTATATAGAAGAGAGGAATAGGGGTTGGAAGTTTATATGGCCTTTTTTTAGATGTTAATGAGGACACCTTTGCGGAGCGAGTGACGGACTGGCTCATGGATGATGATAGCGACGTCGACTTAGACATTGACTTACTGCCTGACGACTATGCCTGTCCATTCCACACCGTAACGCAGCAGTTGAGCCTGCTTGTCCCACGGACATGTCAGAGCTGCAGACTGAAGTGTTGCGAACTGACGACGAACTGAATGACCAATTTTTACATGACTTAGTCACTGACCAAGAATCCTACAACTTTGACTGGAAGAAGGGCAGGTCCAACTTTACGGGGCGACGGGAGACATTTTTGAGGACAGCAGGACCGACTTTTAACTTGACTGATTTGACTGAAGTAGACGTTTTTTACAAACTTTTCGAATCAGACTTTATAGACCTAATATGTACTGAGACGAACCGCTATGCAGACCAGAAGATAGCTTATTCGAGTTCCCAAAATAAGCTTCTTCCGACTTCGCGTCTGCATAGATGGACTCCGACAGACCGCGACGAAATGATAACGTTCTCGGCTGTCATGATTCTACAGGGATTGTACCCTATGCCAGAGGAAGAAAAATACTTTTCTTTCAACGGATATGGTACAATGCCGTACTTCTCCAGAATCATGTCATACAACAGATTTCTGCTACTCAAATCTATGTATCATTTCGTCGACAACGCAACGATGACTGATAATAATGACAGACTATTTAAAATTCGACCGGTACTCGACTACTTCAATGACAAATTCTCGACATTATACATGCCTTGCCAAGAAATAGCCATTGACGTGACGAGTATCTACTAAAGTGGCATAATCGTTTGAGCTTTGCGCAGAAGATCGCGACCAAGGCCGCCCAAGTGGGCGTCAAATCCTATGAGCTTTAAGAGTCTCGCAGTGGCTATTTGTGGAAGTTCCATGTATATGTTGGGAAAAAGACTAACACTGCACCGACTCTTACCAGGCCTGCCGACGACGAGACTCATGACCTGAGCACTGACCGACCTGACGATGTGACCGCTGCCCGACCTGACGATGAGACGGCTGACCGACCTGACGACGAGACCGCTGACCGACCTGACTATGAGGAGCAGGGTAATACAACTGACGCATTACAACGACCTACTAACGCGACTGCTCAGATTGTGTTTGACTTGATAGACCCGCTACTAAACCTCGGACATACTTTAATAGTGGACAATTTTTATAATACTTAGTTCATTATTATTGCGATGTCTGAAACGACAAAAGACGGACTGCTACGGGACACTGCGATTGAATCGGGAATTCGTTTCTGATTCAATCAAGACTTTGACGAAGACTGACCTTAGACAAGGTGAGGTAGTGGCAAGCTATTTCCCCGATTTGTCGGTAATGGTATGGCGGGATGCTAACCTGGTAAGCATAATTTCGACATACCATCACCTACAAATCGGGGCACAAGACAAATACAATCGACTGACTTACAAACCTAAGATTGTGTTCGACTACAACAAATCTATGGGTGGTGTGGACAGGGAAAACCAGCTACTGTCTCCCCATCCCGTAGAACGGCTACGTAACAGAGTGTGGTATAAGAATGTTTTCTGCAGGTTGTTGAGCACTGCTGTGTTCAACGCCTTTGTTATCTTTAACAGACAGCACCCCAGTGCCACGCATCGGGGGTTCCGCACCGTGTTGGCAGAAAACCTTCTTAAACGACACAGACTAATCGACTTGACGACTGAGCTACGATTTATAACGAACAAACAGACTTACAATTACGTTACGTCTAATAATTCGATGTTTTCTTGCTCTTGTGCCTCTTTCGGTTTCAAGAAATAAATTAAGTATCACTATTCTCAAATTTAAAATGAATCAAATCCGACCGCACCCGTGCGCGACACTCTGTGTATGTTGCAACTTGTGTAGATTTTGATAGAAACTTGCGCAATTTTTTTAACTGACTGATTACTTTGTAAGTAGTTCGTTTTTTATTCACCCTTATTTTACCTACTGTCGTTCTCTTTTTACCATTGTAACATTTTAATACCGAAAAATGATATGTTTTTCAGTATAAAATACTATTCAAATTAAATGTTACGTATATTTAAGCGTTAATAAAACGCTAAAATATATGTATAAAAATATTAAATTTATTGTATCATTAAATACACTTTTTGTCTGTTTTAGGAGACATACTACATACCTGGTGTCAAATTCCAGAGCAAATATAAACCCGCAAAAGGTAAACTAATAGATAGGTACAATAATCAAAGAAGGCTATGACAACGAGAAGGAGTACTTGGCCGGAAACGAAAACAAGCAATTGAAAATATTCCGGAAAATTCAGGTACCTAGGTACTCACATTTTTACAGTCAACAACAAATACAAAGAGCAATGTAATCGGGTCACTTTGTTGTATGGAAAATCCCATACAAAGTGACCTGATTTCATTGCTCTTGAGTGTAGGATGAGAGCAGACAAACTAGCCAAATGTATCGTAAGCCGCAACACATGTTAATTATTATAGGAATAAGGATGCTGTCTACGCCAACGTACACTCAGAAAAAAATCCTGAGACAAGGCTGCAGTTTTACATTGCGAGCAGATTATTGCGAAATTAACAAAAGATTTTTGTGAATGCAGCAACATACCCTTTGCTGCCCCAGCAACTTTTTTTTTGTGAAACGCAATTATTGTGAATGCAACAATATAATTATTGTGGCATTAACAATTTTTAGGCTTCTTTGATAAAACCGCAAAGGAGTATTTTGCGAAGATCACATTGTTATCAGTTGTCTCGTTGACAATGTAAGCCGCACATTGTTTTTAATGTTGTGGCATTAGCAATTTTCTGGGCTGTGATAATATCACAAAGTCGGTATTCTGCGGGATTCGCATAGTTCAAGTTTGTGTGATTCACAAGGTAAGCCTGAATAAGTTGCAGTTTTAACAACTTTTAAAACTTTGACAATACCACAAAGTCGGTATTCTGCGGGATTCGCATAGTTCAAGTTTGTGTGATTCACAAGGTAAGCCAAACATTGACTGTATAAGTTGTGGTTTTAACAACTTTTAGGACTTTGATAAAATCGCAAGTGTGGTAATCTGCGAGTTTCGCATAGTTCAAGTTTGTGTGATTCACAAGGTAAGCCTGAATAAGTTGCAGTTTTAACAACTTTTAAAACTTTGACAATACCACAAAGTCGGTATTCTGCGGGATTCGCATAGTTCAAGTTTGTGTGATTCACAAGGTAAGCCTGAATAAGTTGCAGTTTTAACAACTTTTAAAACTTTGACAATATCGCATAGTCCGTATTTTGCGGGATTCGCATAGTTCAAGTTTGTGTGATTCACAAGGTAAGCCTGAATAAGTTGCAGTTTTAACAACTTTTAAAACTTTGACAATACCACAAAGTCGGTATTCTGCGGGATTCGCATAGTTCAAGTTTGTGTGATTCACAAGGTAAGCCAAACATTGACTGTATAAGTTGTGGTTTTAACAACTTTTAGGACTTTGATAAAATCGCAAGTGTGGTAATCTGCGAGTTTCGCATAGTTTGAGTTTGTGTGATTCACAAGGTAAGCCTGAATAAGTTGTAGTTTTAACAACTTTTAAAACTTTGACAATACCACAAAGTCGGTATTCTGCGGGATTCGCATAGTTCAAGTTTGTGTGATTCACAAGGTAAGCCAAACATTGACTGTATAAGTTGTGGTTTTAACAACTTTTAGGACTTTGATAAAATCGCAAGTGTGGTAATCTGCGAGTTTCGCATAGTTTGAGTTTGTGTGATTCACAAGGTAAGCCTGAATAAGTTGCAGTTTTAACAACTTTTAAAACTTTGACAATACCACAAAATCGGTATTCTGCGGGATTCGCATAGTTCAAATTTGTGTGATTCACAAGGTAAGCCTGAATAAGTTGCAGTTTTAACAACTTTTAAAACTTTGACAATACCACAAAGTCGGTATTTTGCGGGATTCGCATAGTTCAAGTTTGTGTGATTCACAAGGTAAGCCAAACATTGACTGTATAAGTTGTGGTTTTAACAACTTTTAGGACTTTGATAAAATCGCAAGTGTGGTAATCTGCGAGTTTCGCATAGTTTGAGTTTGTGTGATTCACAAGGTAAGCCTGAATAAGTTGCAGTTTTAACAACTTTTATAACTTTGACAATATCGCAAAGTTGGTATTTTGCGGGATTCGCATAGTTCAAGTGTGAGTGATTCACAAGGTAAGCCTGAATAAGTTGCAGTTTTAACAACTTTTAAAATTTTTACAATACCACAAAGTCGGTATTCTGCGGGATTCGCATAGTTTAAGTTTGTGTGATTCACAAGGTAAGCCAAACATTGACTGTATACGTTGGGGTTTTAACAACTTTTAAGACTTTGATAAAATCGCAAAAGTGGTCATCTGCGGGGTTCGCGTAGTGCCTAAAGATGCAGGACGCCGTGAGAAGAAATATTGTGTTTTAAATATTAAACAGGATTATACCATGAAAACATACAAAAAAGAGACTGAACACAAAACTGATGCTTCATAGCGGAGTTTGATTACTGTTTGTATAAATAAACTACCATTATGGCAATCATAGTGGTATAGGTATAATTTATTAATAATCATAACATTTAATAAAACTCAATAAAAAATATTAAAACAAGATAGATCCTCATTATTTCATTACTTATTCTTACTTTTATGTATCTAGTAAGCAAGACATGTCATTTAAATAATAATAGCTGTTCCTCGCAACTTTATCTTCGTAAAGTAAATAATTAATAAATAAATATATTTCAACAATCACACCAATGAGCTAGCCTCAAACTAAGCCGAAGCTTGTACTATGGCGGCCAGTTAACGGATATCCATACTTAAATACATATAATGTGACTGCTAGAAACTGCAAGAAACTTCAAGGGCTGGTCAGGTCAAGTGTTTTAAACATGACAAAAATGACAAAAAAAGATTGCAGACTAACGTAGATACTTATCGCCCAGCTGACGCGGACGTTTCAACAGACGGGTGGGTCCACGGCCGGCCGCTGCCCGCGCGTTGTAAATAATAGTTCAATTCTTTTATTTTATCTTTCATTATTTATTATTGCTTTAAAATAAATTAGATACTCAAAGACTATCAAATTAAAAATCATAAAATGAATTATTTAATGAAAAATAAAAATGCACGAATTTCTCTTTTCTTATTTTTGTCATGTCTAAAACACTTGACCTGACCAGCCCTTGAAGTTTCTTGCGGTTTCTAGCAGTCACCTTATATTTATAAACATCATATTAAAACTATGTCAACGGCATAAATCGCGACACACATTGCAAGCAAATGCCTACTTACTACTGTTTGACATTTCGTATGGTAAAAAATAATATTAAAATCGATTCAGTAGTTCCCGAGTTTATCGGCTACATGCAAACAAACAAACAAAATCTTTCCTCTTAAAATATTAGTATTTATTTAAATTCATGTATTTTATAAAACAATTGCTTTCAAAAATATTCTTTTTTTTCTTATTTTGGGGTAAAATTCATATGGCAGGCAACACTAGCCCGCCAGCGCATGACTATGTATCTGTCTTTGTCTTATTTTAGTGACAGCATGGTTCTTGCGACTTGTGTAGATGAGACAGTTATATGTTTACATTGAAATGTTTATTGGTTTCAAAGCTACGTCGTCGCGGTTAAATAGTGGTTACATTTTTTAGGACGCGCGGTAATGAGCAGAGGTGGGCGTTAAAAGCAAAAGCACTTAAAAAAGTATACTTTTAGACAAAAGTACTAGGCATGCTTTTAGGTTTACACTTAATAAGCTTTTCACTTATAAAAGTGTACGTCCCGCCATCTATGAGGTCTCTATATCTATATCAATACTTCCAGTATTTCAGATTTTTTTTAGCAGATCCACGATGATAAATTGCCGAATGTAATAATGAAAGAAAAATATAAAAAAGTCAAAACTTAAATGCTGTTTGCTTTTTAGCTTTTTACTTACAAAAAGCTGGCAACGTTATGTTTAAACGAAAAACGAGAAGCAGACAGACAACTTTACGTTTTTCATTTAAATACGTAGCCAGCTTTTTCTAAGCAAAACAGCAAAAAGCATTTTTAATGGCATGCTTTTTGAAAATCGTACAATGCTTATACGTTAAAATAAAATAAGCACTTTTTCCCAACTCTAGTAATGAGGTTTGCTCCTCTATTAGTTTAACTCAATACTAGGCGATAACTCGGGTGGCGGTATTTTTTGGAGATCAAAGAGATTTACTTTTTATTTATTTATTTAGATTTTTTTCTGTCAAATTTTCCCAATTGATAAACCTTATTCCTTTGAAGTAAAATTGAAAATCTATCAAAGAAATTTGACAAATTGGGGTAGCTTGATGTGCTGGCCTCTGTACCTATAATGTACTCTGGAACATCGCCAATTTTACCACGCCACCAATGAATGAGCATTGACGTTGACCGTTCAGGTGTGGCCACTCAATTTGTCGCGAGAATTATTGGAATAATTATCGCGATGTTTATTGCAATCATGGGCATTTGACGTTGACGGTACAGTAGTGTGGCCCGGGCATGAAAATCCTATTCGTACAACAAGAAATCTAAGTAGGTAGATACTACTAATAGGAAGAATCTAGTAGGTAAGGTAGGTATGCTTAAGCCCTAAGGTATATACCTATACCAACCTACTTTAAATTCGAAATTGTTAACAACGCAACTCAAACATGGCGTGATGTAAAAACTTAGATAAAAATACAGATCCATGCTTGTGAAAATGACAACATGGATTCCCGAATATTGAGAAAGACACAGTGTAAAGTTATTCTAACAATGTTTTTATTGATAAAATAACAATATAGCCATTGCGAAGGCAAATATACAAAAAGTAGTTAAAAACGCAAATTTAGGCTTGTAAAAACCACAACGTTTATTTTCGAAAATAAAGAATGTCGCAATGTGAAAAAATAAGCAATGTCTATTATTGTTAAAACGATATTCTAACATTGCGAGGGATCCCTAACATAGATAAAAACGCATTTTAAGCTTGTGAATATTACAACGTTATTTTCTCGATTTTATGGCAACATTGTCATTCTTGTTTGTCATTCGCATTTCCGCAATTTCCGCTGCCATTGCTGCTAGCGTCTTCGGGGGTATCGCATCGTTTAAAGTAATTACACCTCGTAAAACGCATAAATGGATCAGCAAGACACGCTGGCAGACTTTTTACTCGACAACAACCTCATCAGCCTGCTGCAACCGCTCACGGGTAAGTTTTTATTCTAGCCAAGTATACCTAGTCCCCGGCACGTAACTTGGCGAAAGTCGTTAGATGCGCAGAAGTAATTTTTTAGGTATCTTTGGTTGTAAAGCCTATGCGCAAACTTGTAGCCATACGTGCCGGCGACTCTATCTAGCTAAAAAGAAAATGTAGGTAAGTTGTACGACGCGACGCTGCGTCTCGTCGCCATGTTTTTTTTGCATGTTTTGCATGGTCGAGTAAAGCCGGGTCCGCTACGCCAGATTTTGAACAGAACATTGTTCGAAAACATAAATTACTCAATGGGCCACATTATTACTCAATGGGCCACGCCCCTTAAACATGTTTTCGAACAATGTTCTGTTCAAAATCTGGCGCAGCGGAGCGATGACGCGACGCGACTTGTTTGAACTTGAAAACGAATCGTTTTGTTCCGTGGTGCTCTTTCCATCTGGCTTTCTATATTGCAGTGTATGCGTTTTTTTATCCAAAACCGCACCCTTTTTCATCCATAAAGTCCGTTGGTACCTACCTGTACTTATCTACTTCGCTGCAGGTCATGGTTTTTTTATGCTTCTAGATCAGGAAGCAGACCTAGACTTTCTTCTGCAGGCAAATGACCACGAATTATCCCTGCTGGTCCCAGGGGTGGTAAATAAAGGAAAGTTGCGATTAGCACTAGCCCGATATAAAGAATTAGTAAGTTACTTTGCTTGCTTACTTATCCTACTACCTACCTTGCAACTTAGTTCATCACATGCATCATGTCATAATGTTATTTTACAGATGCTTCAGGAAAAGCCGGTGCATGTGACTCCTCCATTTAGGGCTGGTCATTTGACATCTGATTCTGACCTATCAACGTGGACTCTTGAAACTTCAGAGGTATGTACAAATACAATTTATTGTTTTATGGTAGTACATATTGGCTGACAATCAATGCACAGCCTTAACCTATAGTCCTAGCAGTATGAAATTTCAAGGGTAACTTCCTTATGTAGTGTACATATGGTAGCATTATGACTAATCAAGTTCTTTCTTTGTTACAGACAAATCTAGTGGACCCAGGTTCTAATTGCTCCCCTGGTCTACCAACCACTGTGGACACTGCTCCGCCTGCTGCTGAGTCATCTTCCACATCCCGAAAGCCTGACACATTTTTGTCACCTGTGATAGTCTCCAATGCCAGTAGTGGATTTAATTCTCCTGGAATAACAGTCATAGACACGGGCTGTGCTGTAAGTTTAAAAATTACTTGATTTATTTATAACAGCCCTCATAGCTTGTTGGTAGTAGCTGTGCTTTCGCCGTTGTAGGTTGTGGGTTCGATCCCCACCGATAACAAACATTTGTATGATGAACTTATAAATGTTTAAAAATATATAAGTATTATATTAGCTATCTGGTTCCTTAATACAAGCTTTTCTTAGTTTGGGGCTAGATAGTGATGTGTGGAATGTCCGTAAATATTTATTTATTGGTTTATCTGTACATAGTAAACAAAGTCTGTCTGTCTGTAGGTATATCCGCCAACTCCTAAACCAGCCAACAGATTTTGGAAGGAACGGAGATTGTGCTGTGGGAATCGGATAGCTGATAGAATAATTGTGTATGCTTTTTTGATTTGTATTTTTAATCAAACATTTTCTCTTGTTTCAGGAGTGGGAAATCGCAGATGAAATAATAACTTCGGTAGATTTTTTTAACACAGGGTCTGCAAGTCTAAAGACCATTTTAGAAAACACGTCAGCGGGAAAACCAATTTTAAGCAGAACATTTTTAACAACAAAAGATCGAAAAATACTCACTGCCATAATTGTGGAGGCGGAGATCCGCAAATTAAAAAAAATATCAGACCCTATCAGAAAAGAAGTGTGGGAAAATTGGACAACTGAAATAATCACACTATTCCCAGGGGAAACGAAAGCAGTCTATTACAGTCCCTTTCGTATACTAGATGGTCGGGTTTTGCAGGCCAGCGGCCTCATTGTTAATCGGCTTATCACAGTTCGGCGAAGACTAGTACCTGCAGAAAACCGCCGCAGCAGGAGTCGCAGCAGTGACGATAGCAGTGATAGCAGCACTAAAAAGAAAGCCAGGACAAGTACAGAACCAGTACGGGTTCGGCCCCTGCCAGAATCATTTAATTCAAAGAAAATTGGAGATCAGGAAGAGTCTGGAGAGAGCTATTTGCAGTGGCTGAAGGCCTCGTCTTCACCCAGGGATTTAGTCAACTCCAAATGGAAGAACTGTCTTAGGGGAAGAATAGATATACTCAAGGAAAGCGACCATATAACCTACTTTAAAGAATTCCCTGCACTTCAATGTCCATGGGGTTATGAATTGGTGAGTGATGTTGTTTATTTTTAACCGACTTCAAGTAAAAAAGTAGGAGGTTTGTCAAGTTTTTTAACTTAATTATCACAAAATAACTATGATCAGCTCTTGTAAGTGTCACTGAAGATTATACTGTTGTGATTTAAGTACCTAATATTGTTTTTTTTTTGTTTCATGAAGCTGGCAAGCGACTTCGATGAAATTTATCCAAACACCAAAGAAAAGTTTGAAGAAAAGTTCCCAATACTAAAAGGCCGTTTGCTAGCATTATTGGATGAAAAATCCCAACAACTGACACGAGCTGACATTTCTATACAGTCTGTCTTAGAACTTGGAACTTGTGAGTAAAGTTGGATTCAATAAATGTCATATCATGATTAAGTAGGCTAGGCTAAGCCCTGATTTCACCAAGCTCTGTTAGTTAACTAACGGTTGATATCACAATATTAACCATCTGACGTAGGATATGTTACTGAGACGTTTGAAAATTAACAAAGCTTTACTAAATCAACCGTTACTTTAACTTACAGAGCATGGCGTAATGACTTACAGGTGCAAAATTTTTAACAGACAAGGAGCTCCTCAATTTTGTTGTATTTTTAAGTTAAATGTTTGTTACTGCATTACTTTGTCATTTAAAAACCACTTTTAAAAGTTCTGTTATACCAATTTAAAAGTTCTTGGTGCGGATAGAACCCACAACCTAGAGCCAGTAAGCAAAACTCCTTCTAACTGAGCTGTGAGGAAGTTCAAAATTATATTTAAAATTAATAATTTAAGATTATTAGTATGTACTAATAACAAATAAAATTATTTCCAGTGGGAGAGGAACAAGCAAATGTGGCAGCTTTCCTATCCATACCCTTGCTATTGAAGCAAATGCATACGATTCCTGTTAAAGGTACAAGAAAACCTTGGAATCCGTCACGAGCAGAAGTTAGCAGTGCCTTTTTGAGTTTAGTGGCATCTTCTTCTGACGTTGAAACCCATCGCTTAGAACGGCAAGCGAAACTCATAGATAAAAAGGTACCTGTACTTCCGTATATTGTTGCCATAGGCCCTGGTTGGAATGATGTTTCGCAATACGACTTAATAATAACAGATAATGTTAGGTATACCTTTTCCAATGTTTGTGACGCTGTTTCTAGTACTTTTAAAATCTTATGGGCATTAGATTTGCCATACCCAAAAGACTGTGTGCCGATTTGGATGTTCATCCAAAGAAGCGTTTTTGTTATGAAAAGTAAATACGACACTGAAGGCACTCCTATGCTAGATTTACTTGCTTCTGTTGCCAACAGACATGACAGTGCAGTGCGCGATATGTAGAGGGTCTTTTAGTAATTTAAGTCAATTTCATTTTCACTTTACATTTTATCACTTGGGCTGTGTCTACTTATGTCCATTTTTTGATTGTGGAAGAAGTTATCAACTTTACCACTCATTTAGACGTCATTATTTGAAATACCATTCCGAGGCCTGTGAACCCGAAGCCAGTTCATTTGATGTAGACCCTTCACAAATGCACACTACGCCCATGTTACAAAGTGATGATAAAAGTTGCATTGTATCGGGCCATGAGTTAATTGTCGCAAATAATTTGATCACAGTTCCTTTAAGTAACACCTTGGCTCAACTTTTCTCATCCCTCTATGGTAACCCTAATTTGCCGAACAATGTAGTAGATACAGTTTATCGCGGTATTGAAAACGCGTTCAATTTATCAATCAAACCTTTATTACTACCGATTACACCAGGGTCTGCTTCAGAAAAAATTATTACCGATTTAAACATGTTTAGTTCAATGCATAAAAGATTAGAGTACTTTGAAGAAAACGGGTCATTGATAAATCCTCAACCTTATGTAGTGGGTCGAAGATTTGACTTTGTAAAAAGACATGGAAGAAGTTTTTATCAGGCAATAGAGTGCTTAGCGCATAAAATACCTATACGTGATGTTTTGCACAAATTCTTTTCTTTGCCTCATTTACTACACAAGACTTTAAATAATATTACAAAACTCACTGATCATGACACGTCTAAAAGTATAGAGCATTTTATGCATGGTTCATTTTGGAGAGAAAAACTTTATGTAGAAAAAATTGTCATACCAATGTTCTTGCAAGTCGATGATTTTGAAACTTTAAACCCTATAGGCAGTCATAGTGGTATACATAAACTGGGGGCCGCCTACATTTCTCTTCCTTGTCTGCCTTACGAATTCGCCTCTCAATTGAAAAACATTTTTTTGATCTTACTTTATCATTCTAGTGACAGAGTCGAATTTGGGAATCAAATAATATTCCAACCTTTAATTGATCAGTTTAATGACTTAATTCGAAATGGTATAACTTTTGATCTGCCAGACTTCAAAGGAAGAAGAAAGGAACATAAATTACTCAATGGGCCACATTATTACTCAATGGGCCACGCCCCTTAAACATGTTTTCGAACAATGTTCTGTTCAAAATCTGGCGCAGCGGAGCGATGACGCGACGCGACTTGTTTGAACTTGAAAACGAATCGTTTTGTTCCGTGGTGCTCTTTCCATCTGGCTTTCTATATTGCAGTGTATGCGTTTTTTTATCCAAAACCGCACCCTTTTTCATCCATAAAGTCCGTTGGTACCTACCTGTACTTATCTACTTCGCTGCAGGTCATGGTTTTTTTATGCTTCTAGATCAGGAAGCAGACCTAGACTTTCTTCTGCAGGCAAATGACCACGAATTATCCCTGCTGGTCCCAGGGGTGGTAAATAAAGGAAAGTTGCGATTAGCACTAGCCCGATATAAAGAATTAGTAAGTTACTTTGCTTGCTTACTTATCCTACTACCTACCTTGCAACTTAGTTCATCACATGCATCATGTCATAATGTTATTTTACAGATGCTTCAGGAAAAGCCGGTGCATGTGACTCCTCCATTTAGGGCTGGTCATTTGACTATTTTGAATTGGCACTTATTTTGGGTGATAATTTAGGATTGCATAGTATTTTAGGATTTGTTGAAAGCTTCTCTTCCAATTTCCCTTGTCGAACATGTAAAGTAGAAAAGAAAGTAATGGAAAAGCAACTGTATGAAGATATATCTCTTCTAAGGACGGAATCTAACTATGTGCAAGATTTGTTAACGGACAATGTATCGAAGACAGGCGTGAAAGAGAAATGTATATGGCTGCAGATAGATAATTTCAGTTTATTTTCACAAGTAGGTTTTGATGTAATGCATGACATGCACGAAGGTTGTTCAAAATATATTATGTGTTCATTGCTTGTGGTTTTTGTGGATAAACTCAAGTACTTTACAATTGATGTTGTTAACAATAAGATTTCTTCATTTCAATACGGGCCTGATAAAAAAGATAAGCCTGTCGCGCTAGCTATGTCTAATATACGAAAAGGCAACATGCGGTTAAACGCAGCTGAAATGTACACGTTTTGCAAGTACTTTGGGGTGATGTTTGGTGATTTTGTGCCAAGGCGCAATAAGTATTGGGAACAATATATTCTACTGATGAAAGTTTTAGATTTTATCATGTCTCCCGCCTTTGCACCTGACCAAGTTGACTATTTTAAATTTTTAGCTGCTGACCTTTGCGAAATGTTTACTACGTTGTTTAACAAGACTCTAAAGCCCAAATTTCACAATTTAGTGCATTACCACTCGGCAATGTTGCGATTTGGTCCCTTACGGTATCTTTCTTCGATGCGCTATGAAGCTAAACACCACCCAAACAAGTTAGCTGCAAAGTCCACAAATAATCGAATGAACATGACATTGACAATAGCTCGAAAACATCAGTTGACATTAAATGATACTTTTCTAAAGGGAACTACGGTATCGCCTTCTGTAACTTTCGGTATAAAAAAAAAATACTTAGTAGAAAAGTTAAACAGATTGTAGATATATTAAAAATAACCAATATTCATAGTTTATATAAAGTCAGCTGGGCTGAGAAGTGTTCTGAGCGGTATAAATTAAATTCTATAATTGTTTCATCCATCGAGGAGGAAAATGTATGCTTCGCTAAGGTACAAGAAGTCTATGTTGATGGATTATGTAAAATAATAATTAGGGCTAAGCTCTTAAAAACAATCGGTTTTGATGATCATTATCACGCATATAATGTTCTGGACTCATCTCAAGAGTCAATATATATTGATCAGGATTCCATGCAACATCCGTTTGTATGCAATTCTGTAATCATTGGATGTGACATTAATCATCCCGAGCTCCATATTGTACTGACTAAACCGATTTAACCAACCTAAATAGCATACGGCCCTATGTACTACCATGTATAATTGGCGTCGTTTACTTAATTCACCTGCGTTATTGCACCCAGGTGAATTAAATATTCTATTTGTAATCTTAATTCACCTAGGTACATTATGTATACTTCGTTTACTTAATTCACCTGCGGTTATTCATCTAGGTATAGAAAAAAGAATTTTTTTTTAATAAATATAGAATATTAATTCACCTGGGTGCATTAACGCGTGCAAATTAAGTAAACGAAGTATACATGATGTACCTAGGTGAATTAAGATTACAAATAGAATATTTAATTCACCTGGGTGCAATAACGCAGGTGAATTAAGTAAACGACGGGGTATAATTTTATTATTAAGTATAATTTTGTTATAATAGTTAGTTTTGTTTTATTATAATTTTGTTTAAGGTGGTATGATTTTATTACAAATTGATTTTACCATCTAGGGGCGAAGATTGTTTGTATGCTGAAATAACAAGAGTTAGAGAAAACAGTGGATTAATAGATATATTAACCACACTAATTATTATCAAATACAGACCAAAATAATAGCCTATTACAGTTATTTCAGTATACAAACAATCTTCGCTCCTAGATGGTAAAATCCATTTTAATACAAATCCTCCACCGTAAGTATATTTTTAGTTATTAGATCTTTTTCAGAATATTTCATAATATTATAAATGGAAATCAATCTCATCAGGTTATATTCACTGGGCTCATACAATCAAACATATTAATAAAGCAGTAGGTATAACCTGGTAGGAATAGTATTATCATGTGTTTTTAAAGGTAGCAAGTACCTAATTGAATAATGTAACTGTATAAGGCTGAGTTTCCACCAGAGATATGTAGCAAGGGATGTGTTTTTAAGAACCATTATAATCACTGCGCTCATTGAGGCTAGGTAACTGCTGTGATTCTATTGGAACACATCCCTCGCTACAAATCTCTGGTGGAAACGCAGCCTTGTACCAATAGATCTATCCAATCCCACTGCTGGGTATAGATCTACCCGAGATAGTGTTCCTATAATATTATAAGATTATTGTGTTTACTTAACCTGTAAAAAAGACATGAAAAATAAACATTGATTACTTTTAATACTTTATTGTTTCATTTTTTAGGAAGAGGACAGTGCAGCAACAGAGATGTGCTATAAATGTTGCGATTCATGCAAAATCACCTTGTCGTTCTTGGTACGTATTTTGCTTTATTAGATACTTTCGAGTTGCGGTTCTGACAGCTGTCATATTAAAGTTGCGATTCACGCAAAGTCGCCTTTCAACCTTGTGGTTCTAGCTAAGTGTACTTTGCGTTATTAAAGACTTTCAAGTTGTGATTCTAACAGAGCTGTCATATTAAAGTTGCGATTCATGCAAAATCGCCTTTCAACCTTGTGGTTCTTGGTACGTATTTTGCTTTATTAGATACTTTCGAGTTGCGGTTCTGACAGAGTTGTGATATTAAAGTTGCGATTCACGCAGTCCCCTTACGTTGTGGTTCTTCCACAAGGTTGTAAGGAGACTAAATCGCAACTTTAATATCACACCTTTGTTAGAATCACAACTTGAAGGTCTCTAATAACGCAAAGTACACATAGTTAGAACCACAAGGTTGAAAGGCGACTTTGCGTGAATCGCAACTTTAATATCACACCTCTGTTAGAATTACAACTTGAAAGTCTTTAATAACGCAAAGTACACATAGCTAGAACCACAAGGTTGAAAGGCGACTTTGCGTGAATCGCAACTTTAATATCACACCTCTGTTAGAATCACAACTTGAAAGTCTCTAATAACGCAAAGTACACATAGCCAGAACCACAAGGTTGAAAAGCGACTTTGCGTGAATCGCAACTTTAATATCACAGCTCTGTTAGAATCACAACTTAAAAGTCTCTAATAACGCAAAGTACACATAGCCAGAACCACAAGGTTGAAAAGCAACTTTGCGTGAATCGCAATTTTAATATCACAGCTCTGTTAGAATCACAACTTGAAAGTCTAATAACGCAAAGTACACATAGCCAGAACCACAAGGTTGAAAAGCGACTTTGCGTGAAACGCAACTTTAATATCACAGCTCTGTTAGAATCACAACTTGAAAGTCTCTAATAACGCAAAGTACACATAGCTAGAACCACAAGGTTGAAAAGCGACTTTGCGTGAATTGCAACTTTAATATCACAGCTCTGTTAGAATCACAACTTGAAAGTCTCTAATAACGCAAAGTACACATAGCCAGAACCACAAGGTTGAAAGGCGACTTTGCGTGAATCGCAACTTTAATATCACAGCTCTGTTAGAATCACAACTTGAAAGTCTCTAATATCGCAAAGTACACATAGCTAGAACCACAAGGTTGAAAAGCGACTTTGCGTGAAACGCAACTTTAATATCACACCTCTGTTAGAATCACAACTTGAAAGTCTTTAATAACGCAAAGTACATATAGCTAGAACCACAAGGTTGAAAGGCGACTTTGCGTGAATCGCAACTTTAATATCACACCTCTGTTAGAATCACAACTTGAAAGTCTTTAATAACGCAAAGTACACATAGCTAGAACCACAAGGTTGAAAGTTGACTTTGCGTGAATCGCAACTTTAATATCACAGCTCTGTTAGAATCACAACTTTAAAGTCTCTAATAACGCAAAGTACACATAGCTAGAACCACAAGGTTGAAAGGTGACTTTGCGTGAATCGCAACTTTAATATCACTGCTCTGTTAGAATCACAACTTGAAAGTCTCTAATAACGCAAAGTACACATAGCCAGAACCACAAGGTTGAAAAACGACTTTGCGTGAATCGCAACTTTAATATCACAGCTCTGTTAGAATCACAACTTGAAAGTCTCTAATAACGCAAAGTACACATAGCCAGAACCACAAGGTTGAAGAGCGACTTTGCGTGAATCGCAACTTTAATATCACACCTCTGCTAGAATCACAACTTGAAAGTCTTTAATAACGCAAAGTACACATAGCTAGAACCACAAGGTTGAAAGGCGACTTTGCGTGAATCGCAACTTTAATATCACACCTCTGTTAGAATCACAACTTGAAAGTCTTTAATAACGCAAAGTACACATAGCTAGAACCACAAGGTTGAAAGGTGACTTTGCGTGAATCGCAACTTTAATATCACTGCTCTGTTAGAATCACAACTTGAAAGTCTCTAATAACGCAAAGTACACATAGCCAGAACCACAAGGTTGAAAAGCGACTTTGCGTGAATCGCAACTTTAATATCACAGCTCTGTTAGAATCACAACTTGAAAGTCTCTAATAACGCAAAGTACACATAGCTAGAATCACAAGGTTGAAAGGCGATATTGCGTGAATCACAACTGTGAGTCTTTAGTTAAGAACTGTTATTTTCACAAGGTTCAGTTTGCGAAGCAGCAGTTAATATCAAGCAAAGTTAACATAAGTAGAACCACAAAGTTTAACATTGTGTGAATCACAACCGCAAGATTGCTACTGTAGCAAACCGTGCATTGCTAGATAACACAAGTATAACACTGCGATATTCACACGCTTGACTTTGTTAGCCAGGAGCCAACAGAGTAAAATTGTGAAAACATGCCTTTGTGAAATTAGATAAGTCCATATTGTGAAAATTAGTATTTCCACTTTGTTTGATTCGCAATATTTTTTCGCAAAATTGGAGTAGCTGCGCCAGCAACCCTACTCTGTTGGCTCCTGGCTAACAACCTTTTCCTGTTGATTTCACAACTTTTTTTTATAGCTAAGCAGAGATGTGGAAGACCGCCTTAATCAAGCGGGGACGCGGGGGGGATTGCCGCAGCCCCCGCCCGCCCCGCAGCAGCGCTTCAAAAGGCTGAGCTGCATATTGCATCGGCCCAGCGTTGCCATTTACACGGCAATTGCCGTGTTACACGGCAATTTGGGTCTATTCACCAATAAAACACGGTACACGGCAATATGTTCATTGCCGTGTTCTAAAACACGGCAATCCAATGGTTACCAACTTTTTCAGATAATTTTAACGATAGTCGATAAGTCATTATATCGTACATCGTTGGCGCATTCGAGGTAGATTCGCGCACACTTTATTGTTTATGGTACTCATTTCATTCATTCATTTTGTGTAAAGTACATTATAAAGATATTCTGCTGTTTAACATTTATTTACTTTCTTTAGTGTGTTGTGTGAATAAAGTATTAACATGGATAGTGAGGAAGAAGGGCCATGTACTCCAAAAAAGGTAAAGAAACGAACACATTTACCCCAAAAATACCGATCTCAATGGGAGCAAGATAATAATTTTAAAGATTGGATTCAACCCGTGGATAACGATGTATATAAAGCAAAATGTAAATTGTGTGATGTAAAATTGAGTTGCGAATTGACAACTTTAAAGCGACACAACGAAAACAAACAACATCAGAAACATAAATCAAGTTTAAGCAAATCTAAATCGATTCAATCATATTTTAAAGGTGCCTCAACCTCTTAGGATTCTGACACAATGGTGACGGAAGCAGAAATTAAATTATGCGCTTTTGTTGCTGAACATAACATTTCGTTTCTCGCTATGGATCACCTTAGCGAACTCATGCGATCCTGTTTTCCGGACTCAAAAATAGCATCTGAAATGAAATTAAAAAGAACCAAATGTACGGCTACAGTTACAAATGTCATTGGCAAAGAACATAAAGACGCCCTCGCACTAAAGCTTCAAAAAACAAGATTCAGTGTTTTAGTAGATGAATCTACAGATATTGCCTGCTCCAAAACTATGTGTATTGTGGTCAAATTTTACGATACTACTTCTTCAAAAATTGAAACATGTTTATGGGAATTAGTCCCACTATTTAGACACGGCGATTTTGACAAAAATGTAGAAGGCTGCACTGCAAATGTAATATATGAAGCAATTATGAAAAGTTTTTCTGATCGGGATGTACCTCTAACAAATATTATTGGATTTGCATCAGATGGGTGTAACGTTATGATGGGTGCGCACAATTCTGTTAGCAGTAAATTGAAAAATAATTTTCCGGGCATCAAAATATTCAAATGTATATGTCATTCCATGCACCTATGTGCCAGTGCGGCGTGCAAAGAATTACCGCGGCGCTGTGAGGATCTTGCGAGAAATATATACAGCAGAAAAGGCAAGCCGAATACACAGAATTTCAGATTTTTACAAATAGTAAGATACACAAAATTCTCCATCCCTCTCAAACACGATGGTTGTCATTATTAGCAGTTGTTAACAGAATACTTGAGCAATGGGTCAGTTTACAATTATTTTTTTCGAAAAAATGGCTCGATGAGCGTATCTTTGCCACTGAAACAATTTACCATGATCTAAATGATCCTTTTGTCAAATTGTATTTTCTATTCCTGCAATGGGTGCTGCCAAAGTTCGTAAAACTTAATGAGTATTTCCAGAGTAGTGAACCGAAATTGGTAGAATTGGATGAGAGGATCAGGATGACATTCAAAGAATTGTTATATTGCTTTCTTTCTCGAGACTATGTCAATCAAACAGATTTTGCAGAAATTAATCCGGATAACTGCGATAATCACATCCCTACATTATATCTAGGTGTGAAAATTTTAAATGAACTTAAAAAACCGGATATTATAAATAAACCAGATCATTTGAAAGAATTCCAAACCAGAGTTAAGAAATTCTTAATTATTGGTTGTAAGGAGATCCAAAAAAGATACGATTTTTCCGACCCCTTATTACCTTTATTAAAATATCTAATGCCAGAAGAAGCAATCAGTGAGGAAATCCGGGAAACATTTCCCACATTAATGCCTATAGTCGAAAGACTATCTATAATTACAAGAGACGAAGATCTTCATCAGAAAATCGATGACGAGTGGCGAATGCTCCCGTCTGTAATTAAATATTCCAAATTAGAAGTATCGCAAATGAAGACGGATAACTTTTGGTCAAAAGTTTTAACGCAACCTGAACTCGGTTGCGAAAATTTAGCTGGTTTTGTCCTTAGCGTATTATCCCTCCCACACGCCAATGCAGACTGTGAAAGGATTTTCAGTGAGGTCAATTTAATAAAAACAAAAACAAGAAATAAAATTATTACTTCTACTATAAATGGAACTTTACTTGCTAAGCACTTTATCCGATCCCAAGGAAATTGTGTAAATTTCAAACCGACCAAACAAATGATAGACAATATGAAGGAAAAAACTAAATATAAATTGAACAAAGATGAAGAAGAAATTTTGGATACGATAAGAAATTTGTATGATGACTGTGAAGAATAATGTTTTTATGTCATGTTTAATCTTACGTGTTAATTTAAAATAAAAAATGTACACGGCAATTTTGTAGTTTTTATTCCAAAACACGGCAATCCAGATCCCAAAACACGGCAACTTCAAATTTCGAAATGGCAACCCTGCATCGGCCTCTTTCGCCACATCGGCCCCGACTGAACGCACGCGCGCGCGTGCGCTCTTCATTAGATTGAGTTTAATATTTTACATAAGTAATTCATTTTAGAACTCTGTTCAACGAAAGTAAAAGTTCCTTTGTTTCTCATTCTTTCTTTTAATTAAAAACCCAACATAGTCTTCGTAGTATTTGACCACTTTGGCTGCTCTTACGTGTTTTATGTTGACTTTACATGTGCTGTTTTGCATTTTACTTTTTTACTGAAACATCATTATCATCAGACATTGAAGAAGACGAGGACACCGTTATATGGGTTCAGTATAATAAGTAGCCCTTTCATGAGGTCAAAGAAAAATGGCTGGAAACTAGGAAATATCGCATAGAAACAGATTACAAAAACGCAAAACATAATTTGCAAGACATATTAAAGAAATATCCATTATTGAGGCAGAGTTTTGAATTTCAGTTTGTAAGTATGTTTTTATTCATGTGATTATTACATAATGATACTGGTATGTTAAAGTCGAAGGATGTCTGTCAGCACTGGTTTATATTTATTATTACCTATGGTTTAGATACAGTTGGACTTTGAATACAGTCATCCAAAAAAGGTCGTCTCACTTTTTGTTAAGTTTCCACAGTTTTTAGAAAAAGCTACTGATGCTTTTACTGACGTAAAAGTGTAAGATTTGAAGATTGCCTTCAACGACACGACAAAAGCAGGTAAATTTTGCCTTCGATCTTATCGCGCGATAGATATAGATTTGTATTATGTGGATGAATCGAGAAATCGGGACATTGTTTCTATCACCCCGGGAAAAAGGACATTATGTTTCTCTTACCCCAGCACCTGATCTTATACATAATAATCGTCTTAATTGTTTAACGAATACCTACATTACCATATTTTATAATAAGTTGTAGTATAATATAACAAAATAAAAGCCACTAAAACAATTTACATTTAATTTTAGACACGAGAGCATTTATTGCTTTATCATTACTTTGCGGGAAACTGATTCTTACCGTGGGCAGATCAGAAAGAAGAAGAGACAAAGACGTAAAGGTCAATAATAGTACATTTATTGTTATACTATATTTATTTATTTACACCTGGCAATAAAGTACCAATAACCGCACGCTAAGCATTTTGTACTCACCAAGGGCGGTAAAACCAAGAAAGCCCCAGATCGCTTATTTATCGCCCTTGCTTTGCTGACAAGCTGACAATAGGTACTCCTTTCACTAGTCAAAGCCTGAATGTTGGGGACTTTGTACTAGTTCCATGCCCTTCAGAAAAACAAATTGCATCTTCGGCTTTCGTTGCTAGAATTGAAGAAAAGGATGAGAAGGACTTAAATACCTTTACTGTAAATTATTTGAAGAGAAAAGGAGATGTTTTACTTTCCTGAAAAAGTTGATAGATGGTCTTTTACAATTTTGAATATAGTAACAAAACTGCCAGCACCTAATAATGCTCCTCGCACGTCCAGAACTGCAGGAAGGTATTCATTTAGATTCAATTTTTCTTTTTTTCATGTGGAATAGGTAGGACAGGACCTACCTCAGATGATTACTATAAAATGATTGTGCAACATGATTATTTTTGTTACGAAAGTAGAAGTCTAACTTAATTAAAAACTATTATTAAGTTTAGAAGTTTGATATTAAATTTATTTTATGTTTAATTTGAGGAGCTCGATGGCGCAGCGGCTAGCGCGTTCGGCTTGCGATCTTGCCCGCTAAACAACTTTCGCAATGCCGGGTCGCCTGATGGGTGACCAAATAAAAACATCTCGAGCTTCCTCCGTGCTTCGGAATGGTCGTAAAAACCCACCAACCCGCATTGGGAAAGCGTGATGGGTTATGGCCCAATATCCCCACGTGCTATTGTTCACGTGGGAGGCCTGTGCCCAGCAGTGGGACGTTTATAGGCTGATGATGATGTTTAATTTTGCGTCTGAGGCAGTATTATATCGTGGGAAGACAAGAAAAACTCACTAAGTACAATTTTTGAGAAAATTACTTTTTTGCACTAAGTTTATTATTTTAGCTTATCCGTTTGCAAGAAAAAGTCACTAAGAACATACTTCCCCATTTTTGCCATTTAAAACATTTAAATTGTCATTATCTACTACTATGAACAAAATTACAGGCAGGTAAAATTCATTATGTACTTAATGACATTGTGCTAGCAACGTAGTAAAGCTGGCAACTACCGCACGTCACTAATGTCAATGTCAGTATTATTCGTTTCGCGGCTTTTCGTTCGATACTTAGGAGAAAAGTGAATATTATTAGAGAATTATTAATAAAAATAATTCAAGGGGTAAATTAATGGTTGATTTATCATTAAAAGAAGCTCAAAAACAGATTAATGAACTTGTAAATACTCTTACCTATTACAGTTATAAAGTGTGTCAATTAAATTAAAGTTTGTCAGTTTTATTGCAACCAAAGTATACATAAACGTGTGTAATTCCTTCCAAAATTTTATAACAGCAAAATTACAAAATTTTAATGAAACATTAGTCCGCCTTTTCAAAATTAACAGTCACATGGCTTTTTACTTTAATACGCTATTCCCTTTTCGTTCTTAAGTTCACGTACCTATGTCTTGCAGTGTTGTCAGCTGTGAAAGTTCCCTGACCTTCTTGCCAGCGTAGATAGCACCTTAAAACTTACACTCTCTTCCATTTTAAACATTAACTTCTACGACCGCTCTTGGACCCAAGCATCATTTCCAATATTTAGATTCGATGGCCTGGGTATCCGTAAAACTACTAACGTTTCCCTCCCGGCGTTCTTGTCCTCGGTCCATGCCTCCCTACCACTTATTAACAAAATACTGGAACGAACGTCAATTAATTCCTTTTTGATGCCTGCGTGGAATCCAGGTGGAATCGGCTTGTGTAATTGGCTGAAAGTCATCAAACCTGCGTAAGAGACGATTAGTTAAAACTCTCGAGAACAGCTTATAAAGCTTAAAGAACAACAAAACCACACTTTCATGCCACACTTCTGGCGTTCTAACTCCGAGTACGACAGAATTATGTAGTTTCTGAAGAGCTGCGAGTACCGGTATTTCGCCTGCTTTCAGAAGCTCAGCCGTAATTCCGTCAGCACCTGATGCCTTGCTGTTCCTAAGCTGCTTGAGAGCCATACCAATCTCGTACAGACTGATGTCCGAGACATCTTTGCCCGTGTTCTGATCGTCCAGCCAACACCTCCTCCCAAAGGCTTTGGGACGGGCTCCTCTGCGAACTGTTGCGTAATAACATTATCGACAAGTCTTCTTGTTCCGCAGAGCGTGGCCGCCTTTTAGCTGTAGGCAGATGGGAGTCGGGTCTTTGGTTACATGCTACCCTCATTGAACACGAGTACTTTGCTAGTCCGCAGTACTTTTCGCCTGGCCACTGCCCTGCGTCTTGGCGCCCCCAGTATCATCCCCATCATTGTCGTTGTGGCGCACCGGGAGACACCCGCGGCCACCCCTGGCAGTCCTGTGCACGGAGCGCTGGCCGCATTGCCCGCCATCATTCTTTGAATGACATCATTCGTCTGTCACACGTCACAATTTTCTACCTTTGTCTGCAGCAAAAAAGGAGAACTTGTCAAACTGTGCAATGCTTGTCAAATACCAGAGGAACTAATTCAATGGTACAAAAGTTTGCCATCATCAAGTGGTGGCTCAGATTGCGTCCTTCATTTGATGATAGTGATGATGAGAGTGATGATAATTGAAATTAATAGTTGTTTTTTTTAAGACATTTTTAATCTAATAACATTTTGTAGTTTCATTAAATATCTGTACAGGAGATACCTACAGACAGGTAAAACTCCTTAAGTACATTTTTATTAATTACTAATAGAGTTGTGAACTTTTTTATAAAATTTATTTTCTGTTAAGTAAGATATCCTTTATTTTAATAGTCACCACCATTTCAAAGATTTAGATGCAAACACTGATTTTTAATAACATAATATGTTTAAATTCTCATTATCTCTCGTTAGCTCATAATGCAAATAATGAGTATGAATTAAAATCTTGGATACAAGGTGTGAATTGAATTGTAAGACCTACCTACTTATTCTTTTTTTAGATTATTTGTACACTGTCATTTGTAACCAATGGAAGTTATCAAAAAATTGTTGAAAAAAATATTAACACCTATATGTCACAATCTTTAGCATCTAGATGTATAAAATTAATTGTCAAAGCACTAAACCATCCAACTATTGTAAGAAAATATATGAAATTTAGACAAACAGCCACAGAAAGACCAGACTTGAAAAAAAGGTAACCGAGATATATTATATGGAATAAAATGTGTCAGGTACAGTACCAGCATTAAGATGTGATGTGCAAAAATAACTGATCATTGGTGTAAGGCATTATATAGGCATATTATATGTCTTCCACCAATGATCAGATCTTTTTGCAGGTCGTCGATAGTCACATCATGCTGGTGACTGTACCTATTTAAATTACAGAAAGTATTAAGAAAGTTTATTTTCTTACAGGATTTACGAGTGTTCCAAGATTCTGGGTGTAATTGGCTGTGTAGATGGGACTTTTGCGTCAATGGTTCGACCAAAGGAAAATGAATAAAGATATTATTGTAGAAAAGGTTACCATGCTAGAAATGTTCTAATAGTAAGTGAGTATAAAAAATATATATTATTATAATATTATTGAATTGATTGTCTAGGTTTTTGCCTATACTTAGGCATGTCATTTTAACTTTACTTTCTTTTCAGATAAATGACTGCGACTTAAACATATTGCATGTGGATGCTACTTTTGGAGGAGCTACCCATGATTATTTTATTTTTAACTATAGTGTTATTAAAATTCACCTGAAACAACTGTACAATACAGGAGAAACTTATTAAGAAAACTTCATAAAGTTGTCAACATTAATCTAGAATAAGTTTTTGATTTGTTTGATTTTTATTATTCAGCATTCTATGTATATAATTAGTTTTTAATTGAATATTACTTTTAGATTAGATAAACTTTAACATGGACGCTTATCGTGTTGTGTACACATGTTTTAGACAGGAATTTAGATTTTTATACTATGATCTACAAATGATATCAAAAATGTTGTGTAAGTATAATAAATAAATGAGGAGTTCAAAACTAGCTATTTACGTTTCAGGCTGGTTTCGTTTTTTTTTTCAATTTGTGTTCTCTGACTTGAATTTCTTATACTTCGGAAAAGAATTTGATCAAAACTTGCCGTTTACAGGCTAAAACACAATTTTAAAATATCAAATTTGATCAATACTTGCTATTTACATAATAAAATATATTATTTTTTATGACTATAAAGTTTCCGATGATAATGGTCTATTTACTGTATTATTTCATTGACTTTATTGAGATTTTGAACAAAAGTGTCCAAATACTGCGTGTCAGGATATTACGAAGTTAGAGACTGTAACGTGAAAGATATTATAAACCTGGCTGTATGGTTGGATACCTTGGCCATCTTAACGTACCGTACTCTAAGAAAATTGATTGTCATTGTCAATGTCATAAGTCAAATAAAATTTATGTAACGTCTGTCTGAGGTTTTTAAACTTTGTGCTGGTCGCCGCTAGAAGTAACGACTTTTATATCCTTTTTTTATTGTTTTATTAAACCTTTTGTGAAACCATGCATTCACAAAAGCAACAGAAAATTTGAATGCTCATCTGTTACAATTGACCAAGTGCTGATGATCTTGGTGATCATGAACAACATGACCATGGAGATGAAGGCTGTGTCTGCTTATAATGTGATATTGGAGAGCTTAGAGTGTAGTTTGAGTATTATGTAATGGATATTAATAAAAATAGTTGATTTTTATTTTTTTCTTTTATTCTAAAATGCAATTATTTCAATATAACATTTCTCATCAAAATTAGATATACCTATACAAATATTTTTTTATCAAACTAGTCTATTTACCAAATGATCCATAGCTAAAGTGTCTATTTACTACCATCTGCATCAAAAGTGTCTATTTACAAACTTCTTAATTTTTAAAAATATATAAATAAGGTATTTGAAAAAAAAAGGTCATAAAGATAACTAGCCAACTAAACCTCATACAACATACCACTCAAAATTAATCTATATATTGGACTTTTTAAATTATTCATTTTTGGCATTTCCTCTAAAGTTTGTCCTCATGTAATTAGCTACTTTTGAACAGACACTCCTCAAATAAGAAACTGCATATTTGCTTGGTTAGTAAAATACTAAGTGACGATTTTTCAATACCCAGTTAAAATCTCAGTTAGTTATCCGTTAATTTATATTAACTGAGATTTTAACAAAGGAATAAAAAAACGATTATATTGAATAATCGTTAACAATCAGATAACTATGCTGCCGATTTTTGAGACAAGACTCTAGTGTTGCCGAATGAAATAAAAAATGTGTAGTAGAAAATTATAGCTAACTTCACCCTAATACTGCGAGAGCGAGATGCGCTTATTTAAACTTGCAGTTAGAGAAAGAGATAGTCACCTAAGCATAAATGACAGCGAATGTCATACATGAGTGACACAAGTCATAACCTTCATCTCCTGTGTTTGTAGTTTCGGTTGCTCGCGTGTCATTAAAATTTATCTTTCGAATTTATTTTGCTGTAATTATGGAAAATAAAACTGGAAAACGGGAACGTGAAACCAATTTTACGAAGAGTGAAGTGAGATTGTTGACCGAGTTAGAGGCGAAACATCGCAAAATAATTGAAAATAAAAAGACCGATGCCGTCACAAACAAAGACAAAGAAGCACCATGGAATAAAGTCGCTTCACTGTTTAATGCTGCTACAGGCGTCACAATGAGAAGTGCCAAGACTTTGAAGTTCAAATATGAGAGCGTCAAAAAAGAAACAAAAAAACTGTAGCCCAATATCGTCAGGAACTCTATAAAACTGGCGACGGTCCGTCTTCAGCCCCAGATGTTGAGGAGAAAGTGATGGCAATTTGTTCCAACATGACTGGACTCGATGCTCAAAACGATAGCGATAGTATTGCAGGTATGGAGTAAAATTTGGTTTTTTACCCATTATATAGGAGCCATTTTGCTTGAGATCTATCATAGGTATTGATGAAACCGAAAGTAAAATTATGGACAGCTGTTGTTGACATTTACACAATATAGCAGGACATACTTTAACTATTCTAAACTACTTTTTTTCAGCACCTGTGCCTGAAAAAGTTACTAAAGTTATAGTGGAAACATGGCCATCACAACCACTAGCATTATAATTTTGCCAAGTGATGATATTCCTGTCATAGGTAAAGTATCATAATTATGTGATAATTAGACAAGAATATGCAATGTGTATTGTAAAATGTGTACGATGAATCATAATAATTTATGTTTTGTTCAATACAATAACGTAGGTACTTATTCTTTTTTAGATCAAAATATAATTCCTGATGTTCCAAAGCCAAATGCAATGGTTGCAGAAATAGAAAATGGTATGTTTACTATCATTTTGATCAATTTATTCACAATTAACTATAAAATTACAATTGTTTTCTTTTCTTCTTAGATCAAGTTGTTTTTGATGCATATCAACCTATGGAGGATGACATTATAGAAAACAATCAAACTCAAAAAGGTTTGTTCTTCATGATCAAGTTAGATAAATTTTATATTTTCTATGTTATGTATAAATATTACATAAAAGGGACTTTCCTCCGTGTAGCTTTGGTAGGATTCCTCCTGCGAGTCAGAGGGAGGTCACTTTTTTCTAGTATTTATATTTGTAAGTAATAGCAATGCAAATGCAAAATTAATTAATAATTCTATTTAATAATTCATAAAAAACTTTGTTTTTAGAAAACAATTGGTCGACATGGACTCCAAAATCCTATGTTACAAGCTTCAAACGCTGATCCCTTGCAGTTATCACAGTCTATCTCAATAAAGGCCGGCGAAAACTATATCAATATGTTGTCGCCGGGAGAGCGTGGGTTGACGCTTATAAAATTAGAGCTCTACCCATTCAAAGATTGTGTGAGACTAAACAAAAACCAATATTGGACGATAAGGAAGTTTACATCACTAGCGGTGAGCTCTGGCGAGGATTCAGATGTGTTCAAAACAACGATGAAGCTGAAATATTTGATCACAAAACAGATAAAGAACACAAAAGGCCTTACAGTGGAAAAGAAAAGTCTAACAGGTTGGAAAAGTTTTTAGAATCTTTTATAGATTACACCAACCAAAAACATTTTGTATACAGGACATTGGACGCAAGGTCCTTTTATTTACATGCCCAAAAACAAAGCTATTTTAACGACATGTTTTCATAATATAAATCAACAAACTGTTGACATGTCAGTAAGAGAAATATTTCTCAAAACTCGTAAAATTAGCATGAATAAATTAATATATGTACCCAACCATGGAATGCAGTGGGTGAATATTATTATAATATTCCAGATTCCGTGCGTGTTTTACAAGAATTATTATTTTTTCAATTTAAGTTAAAGAAGAAGTATTTAATTTTCTACGAAACTTATTCTACCTGTTAGATAAAAAAGTACCGAAACGCAATTGTATTTGCGTAATGGAGCCTCCAAATTCAGGTAAAAACTAATTTTCGATTGCGTCATAGTGTATGACGCATAAATTACGGTCAAATTGGAAACTTCAACAAGTACGACCGGTTTCCATTACAAGATGCTGTTCAACGCAGAATACTTTTATGGAACGAGCCAAACTTTGAACCCAGATCTGAAGAAGTACTTAAAATGTATATCCGAGGCACACTGGATTATTAGCAACTCCTGCATTAACATAGGCATATTAACATAGAAAAAGGATTTCAAGGTTACGGTGCACAAATTTTTGGTGTTACTGCTACTACTTCCGGCCGTGTTGAGTCTTACCGGCCAGAGCAGCAGCATACAGGAAGAGAGTGGCAACCTGAGTACGTACGTCATCCTAGAGAACGAAAATGAACAAGCGGACGGGCCAGTATCACAAAACGATTACAACGAACGAGCCTTACAGATCGTCGAAAGGAAATTAGGGGTAGAAACGATAGACGAGTGCAATCCATTGAGTCCGACCCCCAAAAATTACGAACCAGACGACACCTTCGATTTACTCGACATATGTTCATTTCAGTATATAAAGGCTCGATTTCATATTTTATAAACTAAATGATACCAACGCGTGGACATAAAGGACAAAGACGATACGGTGCTTTACAACAAGCATATTCAGTTGCTTGGAGAGAATCATCTACTGCTGAAAGAAATCAGTTCATAAACGCTTTGAGAATAAGTGATGCGGGGAAGGCTGTCAAAAGAAGATTTGACAAAACTTTCAGTGACGGTGGAACCAATCCCCCGATCCCGGAACCGGTGACGCCAGTACCTCCAAACGACAACGTCAAAACGACGACGATTTCGATTTGGACGATTTATTTGGCACTGTTGATTGGGATAGTCACGAATTGGGCGATATGGCAGATATAAAAAATAATCTGCCGATTAGTACCACCTAGTATTAGTACCACCAATACAACTCCAAAAAGCAGTTAGATAATGTTTATCTAACTTTGAATTTGAAAAGCATACTATGGAGCCCAAGTTCATGAATTTGGATATTTATTTAATGGAAAATCACAATATTTAAAAGAAGAGCACTTGAACGATGTGAGGTTGCGATGCAAGAATTTTTTGGTGGAAATTTGCAAGGAAATACAAAAGAGGCTGCCTAATAATAAGAAAATCTTAGAAAACTGTAAACTGATGAGCGCAAAAAATGCAACAAGCCAACATAAACCAGATATAACAAATTTGGCAAAATCTTTGAAGTCTGTTTGTGGCGATGTTGATTCTACTGTCCAGGAATGGAATTCACCATCATACATCGCACCATGTGGAAATGTACACACGGCGTCAGATCAACCTACCCTAAACTGTCAAATTTCTCCAATGAATATTGATCCTTAGAACCAAACAATAAAGTTCAAAATTGATTGTAGAAATTTGACAGTTTTGGGTAAGTTGATCTGACGCCGTGTGTACAGATAAACCTGAAGAATTCTGGATTGAAGTTTACAACATGAAAAATGCAGTGGGTGAACGGTGCTATACACATGTTGCTAAATTGGCCATAGCTATTTTATCCCTGCCATTTTCGAATGCGGTGGTGGAAAGAGCGTTTTTACAAGTTAATATTACTAAGGATAAATTGTGCAATCGAATGGCAATTGAAACAGCAGAGGCGATTCTCAGGATTCGGTAATCGTTATTCAATGTCTCCTAAAGGATGCATCAATTTTGTTCCAACAGCAATTATGCTAAAAAGGTTTTTCTCAGAGAAAATAAATGAAACCGACAGGGATAGAGAAAATGATTTGATGTAAGAAGCCATAGCGGAAATATAATAAAGACAACTTTGTTATTAAATTGATATTTTATTTTCCAATAACATAAAATATTCGCTGTATTAAGGGTATTAAACCCTTATCGGAGTTCGGATGTACACAAACTAACTTGACTTGACTAACGAGAAGCGAGTCGAGCTAGAATTAGAAACGAGTTATCGAGCAGCGGAAAGCGAGCGTGTAGTTCCGATAGTTTTGTCGCTGGGCTATAAGCGCCACTGCCGCTGGTTGGACTCTCATTTCTGATCGCTGAGCAAGTATAAATATAGCTAAGCGAAAATTATTTTTGATAGCTCTTGTCGCTCAGCGACGAACTAGTGGAGCGAGTCCTCGACGGCAGTGTGAACAGTCAGCGATCAACTATTTATATATGCATCTCTTTTGTTTACACGGAATGTATATTGTACGTTTCTTGAGCGAGAAAATAGCTATATAGTATAGTTAGTCGTTTACTCGCCGTTGGAGGGACAACTGCCATAATCACTTGATTTTTTTTAGCATTTTTAACCCCTTTAACCCCCGTCGAGTTGAAGAAGGTCAATAATTCTATCGCACAAGAAATGTTTCTGCTAACTATTAGCTTAAGTCCATTGGTCGCGTGATGTTTTTTTTTGCATTTTTAACCATTCATTAATTGGGTAAGCCTTCATGCTGGTACTGGACAAAATATGAATGAAACTAACTAACCAGCCTTTGTATGGTCCGTACAGTAGTTGACGATGAAAACAAGACAGATTTAACAAAGTTCTCATAGTCATAGAAATGGCGATCTTGACAGGCTCAAATGGAGTCATGATGTATGATTACAATTAACAAGATCCTGCTTGTTAACCACTTTTTTTTCAGTGTAGACGGCTCCCATTTGTTAAGGGATTTTTGTCATCGCGTTCAGATTTTCTTTTTGGTGTATTAGTGAAAACCGCATAAAATTCTATTGCGTGGTTCAGAAGAATAAAGCAGAGCCACAGGCACAGGAAAACGGCGACTTTACTTTATAATATGTAATGATAACGAACCCGTGTCGCGGAGCGGTGAAAGAACACTACACCCCCTCTTCCCTTGGGTATCGTAAAAGGCGAGTAACGGACTAAAGACTGCACATACATCCAACAACATAGAGCGACGATAGACTCACTACTTGTCACGCTGAGCACGTGTGCAGTCGCTACTTGGTGAAAGGTGGACCGATGATGGCATAATGACATTCATAAGTGCTGTAACCTAAACATGGCCTAACCTGAAAAAATGATATTGATTCTTGAACACTCAAAAAGAGCACCTAGCCGCACAAAGAGATGTTTAGGCACTCATTTCGTTTAGTAGTGTGCGAGCTAAGTGTCATGTCAACATGATGTCATGCCAAAAACACATTAAATTAATAAAGTCAAAGCTGCCACTATGGCAGTGCACTGCTTTTGCGGTCCTCATTGCTCAGAGACTACTCTGACTAACCCTTCGGGGATAATAGTCGTGATTATATATATAGTATAAATAATTAAGTATCCTTTTCTCGAAACATTTTGGACATTGCAAAACCACTTACACGCTAAAGAACTGTTCCTCTTCCACCACATCGTCACACCTCGACAGCATCGGGTCTCATTGGCTGTTCGGCGGCGGCGGTTTCCCGCTGGCGAGGACTTGCTTCATGCTCTTCATCATTGAGGGTATCAGACTAATGTGTTTGTCCACACATTTCACTGCGCACCTCTCGAATTCGATCGAGCATTTGTCCATCTGAAAAGTCATACATAATCATAAACCTTGGCAGGCCTATTAAGGGTTTAAATTCACTCGCGTCTCTAGGTAAACTCTTCAGATAGGTGGTGCTAAATGACTGGTAGGGTCACACGCATTGGGCCGGTTCGCCCGCCGTAATACCACCCTGTCATGAAATATTGTCGTGTAACAATGGCCACTCGTTCCTGTTGTGTTTCTTCCGGCGAGTGAAAGTACTAGAGCCCCTTCTCTACCCGCTCCTTCACAATTCCTACTTTTTCCTCAAAGGTCTTATTCCTTCCGCAATGCTGGCAACCCATCTTTACGAATCAAAAAAAGACCAGATAGGTATATGATGACTTGGTGGCATAAACCCAGCAACTCGCATTGGACTAACGTGTTGCGTTATATCCCGATCTACCCATGTGCTATTGTCCATCTGGGAAGGCCTGTGCCCAGCAGTAGGACGTTTAAAGGCTGATGACGATAATAAAATTAAAAATTAAAATTCGTTTATTTATAAACACAAGTCACTAACTGATGATTATGATAATGACTTACCGTCTCCTGGCTAGGGTCCGGCCCCAGCCTATCCCTGGCTGCGTCGTTACAGTCCATCACACACCGTTGTAGTCGGTTCTGTAGGTGACTGATCTCATTCTGAAAAGATATAAGTAAGTAATAATAAAATAAATATCTATGAACAATCAATCTATGTATATAAAAATGAATTGCTGTTTGTTCATCTCGCAAAAACTCGAGAATGACCGAACCAATTTGGCTAATTTTAATCTTGAAATATTTGTGAAAGATCAGGGAAGATTTAAACTTTGATAAAAACTTTTGAGAAAAAATTGTAAAAATCCTAAAAAAAACTATAAACATAAAAGGATTTCTCGTCAGTTGAGTCTGTTGACATTGTGATTTTGACAGGACAACGTCTGTCGAGTCCACTAGTCACAAATAAACACTAACTGGACATTCTGACAATTGGCCTAACAAACCCCCGAGTCCTAGATACGGGTCGGCGTGGATCACCCAAAACCTAATTTTCTGAATTATATTTGATTCATATTTCGACTTTTTCCAGTAAAATTATGAAACCTCTTTTAAAAATCAAAGTACGTTCCCCTTTATACACTGGAAAAAGTCGAAATATGAATCAAATATAATTCAGGAAATTAGCTTTTATCTTTCATGCATGCAAGTCTTTTTTTATATTTTATTTTTGAGACTGCTAATTCTGTGTAAGCCCTTTGACAGTAGTTTATTGTTAGTAACTACTAAGTGTACTTATTTATTATTTTCATTAAAGATAATACAACATTTTAAATTGATTTAAATCAATGATTTTTATTTAAAAAATCACCAGATTTTGATTTAAATCAGCCAACCCTGGTAATGTGACATGCAATAAATAAATTGAAATTGTCTAACGAAGCACAACCAACCAACATACATACATACTTACATATGCTGTTATCCTCAAAGGGTTAGTCAGAGACTAGGCAATGAGGACAGCAAAAGCACTCCTCTATCATAGTCCACTTTTCACTAAATAGCGACTGCAAATGTGCTCAGTGTAACAGGTGGTGAGCCCATCGCTGTTTTAAGCTGTTGGATGTATGTGCAGTCTTTATTCCGTCTTTTACGACACCCAAGGGAAGAGATGGGGTGGTAGTATTCCTTCACCGCTATGCGACACGGTTTTTAATTGAATTAATTTATTTTCAACAAACCTGTACATAATCGTTGGCACGGTTCAAAGGGCCCGTGCACTTCTCTATGCAGCCATGCACCCGCTCCAAGGTGACGGTCTGGTCGTCGCAGCAGGTGGCCGCGCATCGGTGCATGTCACCCTGTTGGTGAAGGGCAAAGTCAAAATACATACATCGATCGAGGAAGTTCCAGGTCGACCATTTTCTGGCGACATTCCCTTGCACTGTGCATGCGAATATAAATAAATATGCAAAAGGAGGACCGGCAAAAATGTATGGACCCCAGCCTATTAAGCAATAACGTTGAGTGATATGTCGTACAAAAGGTTTTTTTTTATATTCTACAACTTTTGCTATGGCACCAAGTCTAGAATCGCTGTGGAAAAATAGTTATGGCTAAATAAAAATAAATAGCCCAGCAGTGGGTTGAGAAAGGCTGAAAAAATAATGATGACATTTCTGTTGTTTGTATCGATGTCACTGCTTTAGTTGAGTCTCTATAATGCCTCTAGCTACTCTCTCCATGTGCACGACTCCAGTGGGAAGGCCTGTGCACATCAGTGAGAAGTTTATAGGCTGATGACGATTACAGGTACATACATATACTACATACATACATACATATAATTATGACTATTATCCCGAAGGGTTACTCAGAGTCTATAGGCAGTGAGGACATCCCTCTCCTTAATTCACAAGTTTTATTTGTACTGGCACCTCGAGACCAACCGTTAGGTTATGCAAGAAGTGCCAGACGTCCCTGCGCCAGTAGAACACTCGCGCAGGAGACCATCTGCGTTAGGTCTTGACGCCAAATCAGTGCCCGCCGAAGCGCGCTCTTCATTCGGTACTCATAAGACTAGTGTCTCGGGAGGGTTCTAAATTCCAAAGGGGACCCCCGAATTTGAGGGGGAGGGGAGGGGGTAAGGGTAGGGGCCAAAGCGAAAACCCCAAAGCGCCAAACTCGGAAACGCATGCTTTTTTTTTATCGAATTTTCAATTTTTCAAATTGCTACTAACCTATCACGTGACCTACAGGGGTAGGGCAGCTAGTATTTCTGTTATCTAAAAATCCCCCTTTAGGTAGGGAAAGGGGAGAGAGTACGTATAAAAACGTCGCACATACAAAAACGTCGTTTCTGGCGCTTCGCCGGCCGCTGCCGCGGCACGCTTGCTTCGCTCGCTCGGCTCGCGCGTCTTTGGTCAACATACTAACCTAACCTAACCTAATTATTAACTCTGCACTTATTTCATGGCGGGGGGCTTCGCCCCCCGAGCCCCCCTTACGGGGGGACTGCGCCCCCCCCCCCCGTCCCCCTGCTTCGGTTCTGTTACTATTGTACTATTTATACGCGCGCGTTTTTACGTTGGAAAGTTGGCAAAAGAGCTGTCACTTCACTATACAAACTAATGTTAACCTACAAATTAATTATTTTCAATAATTTATTGTGAGAGTCCTATTTAATTCCGCGCGATAAAAACTCGTGTACTTGATCCTTATTAGGAGTTCTTTACACAAATCACCTCAAAATTCGATGGCTCCCTTTGGAATACTGAGCCCTCGGGAGAGTTGGACAGCAAAAGCAGTCCCCTCTACCATAGTCCACTTTTCACCAAATAGCGACTGCACATGTGCTCAGCGTGACAGGTGGTGAGCCCATCGCCGCTCTGTGTTGTTAGAAGTATGTGCCGTCTTTAGTTCGTCGCTTATCCATGAAAACCGTAGGTAGTTGTGTTTTAACTCGCACTGTTTTGTTTAGCCATATCTTTTTTACCCACAGCAATTAGAGACTTTCCTCCATAGTAAAAGTTGTAGAATAAAAAAAAACCTTTCTAACAACATATTGCTTAATGTTATTGGTCATATAGGCTAAATTGCCAGTCCATCTTTCATCCAAATCCGTTCAGCCGTTCTCGAGTGATACACTTATAAACAAACAGCATTTAAGTTTTATTTAGATAAAAATATGACAAGTACAATATTATGAACTTGACCTCAACAGTCATATAACATTACAGACTGACATAATATAAAGTGCAATTTCAGCTAAATAATGAGGTTCATTGCTACTGTGATTCAATAGCATTTATTACAATGTTTACTGTAGATTTGTGCTAATTTTCATTATTGCTTATAAAGATTTATACTAAACACACATAGTGATGTTTTATTTAAGCTTATTCACAAACAATACTGTCAGACATTGGTTATTTTAAATTTATTGATAATTACCTGCTTTTTTATTAGAAATTCTTTTTATTTAATGTTGTTGCATTTGTTTTATAATCTTACTGGCTATAATGTTTAAATATTCTAATGGAAAATCTTCTAATGAAATGTTCTACTATGATAGGGAGGGCATTTCAATTTTTTTTTATAAAAGGGAGAAAAAAGCTATACTTAAAAGTAAGGTTGACTGGTAGAGAATGCCTTTTGGCGTTAGGTGCAACTTTTGTACTTAGTACTTTATAGGCAGTTTAAAATAAATATTAACCTATTTGACTGATTCTTTTTTTGTAATTGACAAGGCTAGGTATGTTTAGAAGTTTTTTTTGGAATTTCATAACAGGGTAAAGGGTGTTCACGAGGACGAAGTCACAGGTGGGCTGCTAGTTAATAATATTAATAATAATGGGTGCCGAGCAGTACCAACATCATTCTAAACATCATTGCCAGCAGGCTTCGCAGTGAAATTTGAAGTCATTACTGCACCATACGATACGGGAAAAACATGTAAGTAATTACAATATTATTAAATTACAAATCATGTCACTAGCTAACTAGACTCTATAAAGCAACACACTCTGCCATGCTTAGTTTATTATTTGGAATATAAGGCTGATATTCCAGCCTAGGTAAATTATATTACTAACAATCTGAGATCCAGTACTGGTTTACAGTTTACAACGATTAAAGAAACAACGCTTAATTATGTTTCAGTAAAGCATAAAACAAACAAGTTCGAAATAAAATTAAACAGGTTCGCGTAGAAAAAAAATTAGCATGGTACCTACTAAAAAGTTTTTATTTATCATTTGTATGACAACACAGTATGTGGTTACATTATACTTTTTATGCAAATGATATCCTTAACATAACAATATTGCGTAAGGTTATCTGCACGACACTGGACTAACCTAAAAACCAACCTGCATTCGGCGCAAGTAGTTGCGGTCTAACTCGTTGACCATCTGGGTCATTTCCTGCTCGATCCTTATTTTCTGAGCTTCCACCATTTTTAGTTATTTCACAATTTGCAATTATAATAAATTAAAATGCACCACAATACTTTCGCCAACCAGTGCGCTCAGCAGATTTTGAATTAGATTAAATTAGTTATAGTTAGACCGACTTTAGGTTAGGGATGCGCCGATCCAATCCGATCCTTTGAATGATCGGATACGATCCAGCGATTTTCGGATCGGATCGAAACCGTACGACTTTTTGTAGGATCGATACAAAACTTGAAAGATCGGATCGCTTAGATCGTATGAATAAAACGCGGTTCGTTTAAAAATAATTAGGTACATGGTTAGGTTTATTGTTACGAAAGTGTTCTATCTTTGTTTACATTTTGGTTTTGGCAGCAACCTTTGCGGGTAGATTGATATAGCTGTTAAATTGTTATAACAAATGTGTGTGACCAGTCTCATGCATAATTATTTACAAGGTTTACATGGGTTTACCTAATAAGGATCTAAAATTAATTGTATCTTACTTAATTGCATCCGATCCGGATTGATTTCCTGAAGATCGTGGCGTTACGATCCATTACGATCCGAAAAATCAGATCGACGACCCGGATCTCGCATCCCTAACTGACTTTGACAATTTTATTTGACTGACAGCTGTTAGGGATGGCGATCTGAAATTGATTAGTCAAAGAATTGATTAAACGGGACCAAACAATTAATTTTATAAATCGTTAGGTAGTACTCAATCGATCCAGTGGATCGATATCATTTCAAAATAGAAAATTTAATTTGATTTTTATAGTTTTGTTAAAGACCATAAAATGATTTACAGCTAGTTGAACGTACTCAAACACATGTAGTACAGAAATAATAGTTTTCCGCTAAACTTCTCAAAAACTCACGAGGTGGCTATGCTCTTTTTAATTTTAAAAAAAGTTACGTTTGTAACCTTGCATTTGTTAGTATTGTGAATACAAACATAAAATAAATCGACCTTTGAGAGACTGACCATAAAAAACTCAATTTTTTTGTGAATTGATTAGATTTTAGATTTCGATTCAAATCGGTTTAAAAATCGACTTTTTTTAATAAGAATCCATCAGCCATCCCTACTGACAGTGACATTCGTTTTTTAATACAATGTAAAACTCAGCCATAGCAGTGAAGTCACATTAATCATGAGGCCCTACCACATCACGATATTAAATATGTTGATTTATTTATATCAAATATTATTTTCAAAATTAATTATAAGTGAATTTAGAAATACAAAACCATAAATGTATTTAGCCAAAAATGCTTAGGATAAAATTAATGAATTCCGGTGGAGTCAACAATTTAACATAGCACATTTAGTATGTTTACAATGTAATAAAAAAATAATTTTAATGCTATCAACATTTATTTTAGTTACATTACTCAACTAAACGTAAATAGGTAGTTTTTTTTACAATATTATAGGCTTTGCATAGGCTCTCAGCTCAGGACACTGAGGTGTGGCTAAACGAGTACAGCTGCAAGGTGAAGAAATCGGCACACAAGAGCTGCATGGTCCATAGCAATCATACGCTGCGGCTACCAACGGCGCCGCTGATGGTAAATACCCCAAACCGCATGGCAGCTCTGCTGCGTACGGCGGTAGAATAACATCTTTGTAGAACGGAACGTCCTGACATCCGCATCCGCATGGCGCGTCGACCAGTGTTGCCAGCTCTTCTAACAATCCGATGGTGGTGGGTAGGTTGCAGCTGAGAGGGGGTGGGGTCGGAGCGGGAAGTATTTGTACGCGGCGTGGGCGTGATGTCACAACCTGGAAAAACAAATAAAGAAATGAAGGGTTGCTTTATAATTCTATACATGCTACAGTTACATATAGACTGTACCTTTTTAAAACACATTAATATAGTGGGCCCATTGAGATTATAAAGCTCAATGAGTAGGCCAATTACTGAGAATTAGTAGGGATACGTCAGACTACCCCAAAATGTCAAAATTCTGCAATCGATTTTTAATCAAATACCCAAACACTGGAGTTAAAAATCGATATGAGAATTTTGATAATTGTGTAACGCAATAAGCGCCACCACGCCCGCCGCCGCCGCCGTTGTGAGTAGGCGCCTACTGACGCCAGCACTTCAACCTACCAAAAAATGTCTCTTCAATACATATTATGAATTTTGTGAATAAGATACTAAAGATCAATATTGTTTGGATAAATTAGGCAGTTTTGGGTCGGTTGATCTGCAGGAGTGTGTACCTACTAAAAGTCTAATTGTATGCCTAAGTACACGGTACACCACATCCAAATGGAGAGACTTATCTCATCATAGACAATCATTTATTAATTATTGAGATGGATTCTATTCCGTGTCGCATAGCGGTAAAAGAATACTTACCACCCCCTCTCTTCCCTTGGGTGTTGTAAAAGGCGACTAACGGACTAAAGATTGCATATACACCCAAAATCATAGAGCGGTAATGGCCTCACCACCTGTCGCGCTGAGCACATGTGCAGTCGCTATTTGTTGAAAAGTGGACTATGGTGGTTTTGTAGGACTGCTTTTTCTGCGCCTAGTCTCTGATTAACGATTCGTAGATAATAGTCGTGATTAAATGTATGTATGTATAATGTACTAGGTAATCAATGTTTCTGGATTTTTTCGCGATATTTCATTCTTTGTCCGTATCTTTAAGATTATCTGTAACAGAGGAGCGTCTGTTCAAAAGGAGATAAATCCACTTTCCATTTTTTTGTTTTTTTTTAAATATTATTGTTCTCTATGTTCGAATACACAACTTAGTGCTTAAAATTGGCTTCAAAAGGCGTTATTTCCAATAGAAATTCAAACTCACAGTTTCCATCAAAGAGATACATTTCCAATGAATATTAACAGAAAAATAACACAATAAAATGTTTCGAACAAATGGAGTTATATTTCATACAAAATGACCACCGTGCCAAAAGGAGATTTTTTATTTCTGTTTCAGTTATTATCTTTTTAATCGATTTGTGATGTCAAACAAGGCATAACATTAGGAAGTTACTCAGTAAATAGTCAATCCACCTTTATAATAAAAAAAATACCTCAGAACTATGCATAATACAGCGTGTATCAAGCGGGGCCAGCCTTAATCCAGTGTTTCAAATTATCCCAAGTGTAGACCCTTTCTATAAATACCCTAGTAAGATAAACTTAATTTAATTTGTTTTTGCATTTACATACAAAGTTAATCTGTAGTTAATTTAAAATCAGAACAAACTAAACCCACCACTAGCAGGGTCATGAACTCTGTATGATAACTGCCTATAGTGCACCTCCTGACTATAAAACTGCGTGCCCTAATATGGCCGCGCCACGCCCCCGCCTCCTACCAGGCGCACAGTTTTAAAAACAAGAGGTTTTACTGTGACGGTGGCGGGCGGCGAAAATCAAAAACCTTTGACCATGGCGGCACCTTTGACACAAACCGCCTGGGTTGTTTGTCGGCAGTCGCTTGGCGGCATTTTTTGTTGGATTTGTTAAGACAGATAAGTAGGCAGCTATTTTACTTTCGTGATTTAATAATTTGTATTAAGTAGGTACCTACCTAAGTACCTAATTATTATCAAAGTAATAAAAATATTATCATTTTACAGTCACATTGTTTAGACTCTAAAGTAGATAGGTACGTTTACCTACGAGCTGGCCACTGACGATCAGTTTTGCGCGTCAGTCCTGGCGTAAAACTGTGGCATCACTCCAAATGGTTTTACGCCAAAAAGATTTCCCACTCACTGGCGACACTCCGGCTCGTCAGTTCTCGACCGGCCGGTACAATCAATTTTGAACTTTATTATTCGGCATTAAGGATCAATATTCATTAGAGAAGTTCGAATCGAACTGAGGTGATACAATCAATTTTTTTAACGACATTCACGATCAAATTTTGGACTGACGTCAGTTCAACTGATGGGAAAAAGTGATCGTCAGTGGCCACCTTTAGCCAGAGTCCTAAGTCACGGCGCATCGCGCAGGCGGAATCCGCCGCGCACGAAACAAATACCTGCTCGACATGTAAGAACCTGTCCGAACTGCAAGCGGGCGCTTACATACCTACTTTATTTCTACGCTACGCAATCCACCTCCGCGATGCGCCCGTGATTCAGGACTCGGCCTAAAGGTAGCTACGCTTACTTAGAACTAGGTACCCTAAGTCCTTGATTACAATGACTTATTTTTGAAATAACTAAAATCAAAACCTCTCAGTCTTGGAATCGAAATGTCAAAAAATGTTTAAAACATTAAAAATAACAAAGTTATCATGTAACAGTAAACAAAACAAATATTGTTACAATTCACTCGGAAATTGAAAAAATGCTAACGGATTACACCACGTATTATTTTACTCGTATTTCGATGTATTTCTTACAACTTATTACCTACTCATCATTAGTCAGAATAATAATTTTCTAATAAACAATAGTACCTACTTACATTAGATAAATCTGATAAAAACAGCACACAAAGATTCACTTCTTGCCGCTTGGGGCTTGAGAGGTAAAGCGAAGCACGTGTAGTCCACTGCACTTCACAATAAACAGTTTACAAAAGTGGCTCCAACACAGTCTCCTCAAAACCCGGGTCCCGCATATTTGGCTGGACCTCCGGACTCGTCGCACGAAAGGATCCAGTCTGCTGGAGCCGCAAAACCATTCGTCGAAAGCAATCCGCCGATGGCAAGCGTCGCTGCTCAGCTTCTGGTCTGCCGTCGATGAATCTCTCGCGGTACAGTTCACGAGCACCACGGAGACTGCCATTAGCTGCTCCGACACAAAGAATCATTTCGTAATACTCCTGATTACTTAGAAATGCCATATTAATTTAATAGGTAGTCGAATCGAAACCAAACAGCAAAAAATATCTAAAAGTAGGTATGCACTCTGTAAGCTTTAACAAACGACTGCGAAAAAATTGTAGGCATGAAACAACAACAACATGAAAACAAACCTATCGTACCGTTGGGCGTTGCTATGTCGGGGGTGTGCCGCCTATCCTGGTACTTAGAATTCCGAAATGTGTAGTTTGCCCGCTCCCACAAAGGCACAGTAATGCCCACACTATCAACTGCGGTCTCATGCGACCGCTTGGGGTTCTAGAAGTTAATACCGCCCATAACCCTAGTAGTTTTTAGGGTTCAAAATAAGTTACGAAAACCAGCAATATTTTTAAATTAGTTAAGTTATTCATCAATTCATCACAAAATACTACCAAAGTGTAAACTGGCTTAAGCGCTGCGTATTATTTTTAGGTTTGTTGCTATTAATTTAGTCAATTAGTGATAAAATATTCCATCACACGTAAGTTTTATTTAGTACGTATGTCACAGATGTTTAAAAATGTTATTCTTATGAACATTATTATTGTAAACAACAACGAATGTGTTACGTATTGAAACTATGTGTGATACAACATAGTTAAACTTAGTTAGTTAGTAAAGTTTAACTATGTTGTATCACACTAGTTAGGATTTCAGGAATGCTTACATTTATAGCGGGTCAACCAAAGCGGTTAGAAAAATAAAATGAGCTACAGAACCCATTAAGGAGAAAGACGCACGCGCACGATTTCTTGTGACTCCGCCCATACCAGGAGTGACCCTAGTACGAATACCGCCAATAAGTTAATGCCGCCCATACTTTTTAGGGCTCGTAAATTAGACTTTGAGTTACGAAAACTAGCAATATTTTTAAATTAGTTAAGTAATTTTTTATCACTGTTCAAATTATTAACATTATTATTTTCTGTTTTTTTAGAGCCGACATAAAAGTTACAATGAAAACTCACATGGTGACAGATTTTTCTGTTTTGTTATTTTTACTGCGTGTAAACGGGTGAGTTTAGTTCAGTGCTGAATGAAACCCGTATTCACAAACATTCACTTGTCTAAGCCTCAGAACAATACTGCTTTAGTTATTGTTCAGCAGTGCGATTCTCTAAGTTAAAGCCTTGGCAGTAGCGGCTGCCGCAGCGCTGAGAATTGACTCTGTCTCTTTCATATTTTGAATTGCACCGCCTACAACTCTTTCTGCCTAGCCCTAAGGTTGACTGGTAGAGAATGCCACTTGGCATTAAGTCCGCCTTTTGTACATTTTGTTTTCTTTGTGCAATAAAGATTAAAATAAAAAATAAATAAATATTCATAGAATCGGAAAGAGACAGCAATCACAGCATCTATGTGTCGCTTAGAAAATCGCGGTCTAAGCAAAGTAGAAATGCTATGCGAAGTAAGACATTTCTCAGTGCGTTTCGTATGACAAGCCTTTCAATTCATGAACAATACTCAGACGACTCTTTACATTTAAGTACATTTAATTTTCTCAAAATCATAAATGTTTTGGATTCGTACCTCCATACTAATTAACCGTCAAAAGTACTTACCTGATAGATAACACATTCTTGACCTGACCTGGTGATAGGAACAGAGAATAATTGACTAAATAAAAGTAGGTAGTCGTAACTTATTTTCTTAGTAAATAACAACACGGAACCCTTTAAACTTTATCAAAAATAAATAGTTGAAAGCGGGTGGAGTCAGCACAATAGGCACAAAAATACTAGGGTCACAGCAGAGGCAAAGGAGGAAGTAACACTAGACAGAGTTCATTACTCCAATCAGCTGTTTGATCAGCTGTTTGTTAGTGTTGTCATAATGTCGATAAACTCGTATTATTTTCAAAAGTATGTACTTCCACAATGCCCGAGATATCAAGAAATGTTTTTATCTGTGCCAGCTCACTAAAAGTAACTGATTAGGTACGTGGAACATGGCTGGCCCCGCTTGATACAAGCTGTATAAATAATTGTGAATCATTAGGGAATATTTTTAAATATTTTAATCTAACTCTAAAGTGTACTTATATACCTACTAGAAATTTGTGTATTTGTAAGGGAAAATAGAAATCATTTTTGTCCTAAAAATCAATCCAAAAAGAATATACGCTCACAATTTGCTTATGATGTGTGTATCATTATACATTAAAGATAAAGATAAAGATAAAGATAAAGATAAAGATAAAGATATATTTATTTGCAAATATGGGTACATGACTGGTGGTACAAAAAATTAAATTGATTCAGCCATATTTTACCACTAGGCATGCAAAAATATGTTAAACATAATTAAATTATTATAAATTCTAATTTATTATATTAATAAGATAACTAATCAATTATAAATTGTTTCTCATTCAGGAATTCACTTACACTATAATATGCTCTATCTGCTAATAAAATTCGAAGTTTATGCTTTAATTTGAATAGAGGTAATTCTTTCCAGCACTTAGTCTTAGCTAGAGGTCGACATAGTAGACTATTGTCGCGCCTATTCCGTGGGACTACGTCGGCTAGGCGTTCAAAACGACTTGGGTTAGACATTACAAAGACAGCTACTTCTAGTATGTATAGACTTGGCAACGTTAATATTTTATATTGTTTAAAGTATGGAACACAACTATCAGTAGTTTTAAGTCTAAACATCGCTCTAATGCACCTTTTTTGTGCCTTGAATGCTGTTTCTTTTCCGGTCGAGTTACCACAAAATATAATAGCGTATCGTAAGTGTGATTCCACTATGCCGTAGTAGGCAGTAAGAAGTGCATCCGTGTATATTATTGGCGATAATGTATGCAGAGCGTATGCGGACTTACTAATTTTCTTGCATAAAGTATCGATTTGTGATTCCCAATTTAGCTTTTGATCTATTTCGAGTCCTTAAAATTTTGTATTTTCTACTTCTTCTATTCTATCATTAGCGTACTGAACTTTGAGGTCTGTGCTAGGAATACTCTGTCTAAAATAGATAACTTTTGTTTTTTTAAAGTTATTTTTTAATTGTCATAATGGTAAATATGTATAGCAAAGCAAAAGTACTGTGATTATGGGGATAAAATATCTTTAATCATTTACTGGTTCATATCAAATGTACTGAAAACCCATTTTAAAAGAACTATTAATAAACGTTTTTTCTTTTTTTCTTTAATCTGTCAAACATGTCAAATTTAAAAGAGGGAAATGAGATTAATCTGGTTCAAAAGGAGATATTTACAAAGCTTCCTGAACAAAAGGAGTTATAATCTAAAATTCCAATAAAAATGCAATATTCCTAAACTTCCATTTTTTAAAATAAATAACATGATCAATAAAAAAAAATTTTTTAATTACTTCTGTAATATGGTGGTAATACCTACCTATCACCTTTAAAAAGAAAACACTACAAGTTAAACTCAGCATGATGTCAGTTTTTTGTGTTTTCTGAAAATTCCTTTATGGGAGAGTTATCTCTTTTTGAACAGACGCTCCTCCTGTTCTTTTGTACATAAAGATGCCCTTTTCCCGAAGGGGTAGGCAGAAACCCTTCGATCAACAATGGTATTATAATATGAGCATTTATCTACCACTAGTAAGAGCTTAATTGTAACTAATAATTTAGATGCGAAAGTGAGGTGGTTTGTTAAGCTTTCACGCTTATACTGCTAAACCGATTTTAATGAATTTTAGTATGCGAGGCCGCGGGCAAAAGCTAGTAGGCTTTGATTATACATGTCTAGACCCTGGCCGTAAAAAAACGTAGAAAAATTTATAGGCCATTACTGGCCTATCGCGCAATCCTGGCGGTCAGTGTCATTGTGCCGTCAAGCAGTGTTTACCTCTCGCGTTTCGGTGAAATTGTTCGCAAAATGACCGTTTGCTCAGTAAAATTCTGTCGAAACTACATAGGAAAAATCTTTTCGAAAAGAAAAGTCACGTTCCATCTGTAAGTATCTATAAATTTTAATGAAAATTTAAAGTTTAACAATAATAACGGCCATATAAGCGTAGTGTTGCTGGTATCAAAATGTAGGATTCCCATTAATGGTGGCAGAATATAAAAGTAAGTTTAAATATAATAAGTATGATAAAAATACTCAGTCTTGTAAGTTAGTATTTATACATGGTCTTGTTGTAAATAAAGTAAATACATTAAATATAATTATTATTGGAACGATTTCAAAGTTTCTCTTTTTTTTAAACCGATTTTTAAGAGCGTGAACAAATGTCACGGTTACTATTCGATGCCGAATGTTAGTAAACATATTACTGTCATTTGTGCAAATGTCTAGTTTTACTGTTTTTGAAAGAAAGACACAATAGTTAACTGTTTTCTTGTGAATGTCTCTCAAGAAAAAGTAAAATCCTACTGCAACTAGGTATAACAGTAATCTGTTTACAAACATTCGTCATCTAATTTTGCTGGAGTATAGGTTCCGTTCTAAAACAAGAAAAAATATAATACCTACTGTAATATTTTATAATACTATTATTATAAATTGTTATTGTGGTATGGTATCGATATTCGAAATGAATAAAAAAATTATTATGTTTGAAATGGAATGTACGTAAGTATTTATGTAAGAAGTGTGTCTTTTTTCAGTGTTTAAAATTTTACTTAAGCAGTGTGTGTTTAAGTATATGTATGTAGGGGATGGTAGTATGTATGCTTCAGAGCTCGATGGCGCATCGGCTAGCACGTTGGCTTGCGATCTTGCACGCTAAGCAACTTTCGCAATGCCGGGTCGCTGGATGGGTGACCTTATTTAAAACATCTCGAGCTCCTCCGTGCTTTGAAAGGGACGTTAAGCCGTTGGTCCCGTTTGTTGTCGTAAGATGACAGTTGTTAAAATCCACCAACACGCATTGGGCCAGCGTGGTGGGTTATGGCCCAATATCCCCTCGTGCTATCTCCACGTGGGAAGCCTGCGCCCCGCAGTGGGACGTTTATAGGCTGATGATGATGATGACGATGTTTGAGAAAGTGCGGGTTTATGTTTGTGTCCCTAAAAGGTCAACATTTCTCGTCTCATGTAAACTATGGGAAACGGATATTGATGAGCAGTCATCACATTATGTAACCTTTACAACTGTTCGATCACATAGCAAACATTTTCATTTTCAGATTTCCAACTGATCCGGTAGAAAGAAGTCGTTGTCGAAATATTTAATTTTAGAGAACTTGAAAAATGATGTAACATCCGAACGAAAGTTATTTAGAAACAAATACAAAGAGAACGCCATTAATTGTTTTGATTTTAAAATAAAATATTTAAATTTCTAATTAAAAAATCAATTTTGAGTACCTAAGTATTAAATGTAAATCATCCTGCCTGTTTCTTCTGTTTCGTCTCTATTACAAACATATCACACGCACGCAGGCTTCCATTAGCGCATTATTTTATTGTACTCGCCCTCGCCTTCAATTATCCATTTCTTCTAAACACACCAGCTTCTTTTATGCGTTATACTTACATATACGATAGACATACCTAATTTAAAAAGTTATGTTATGTTAAGAATCATTTTAAAATTGTATTGTGCATAAATATTTTTTCCCTACTTTATCGGAAATTAGGCATTCGCTGGCAACCATTTGCGCTAGTGTCAGTCTAATGGCGCGGTCCCACGGCCTGATTTTAGGCGCGCCCAACCGCACCGACAGGCCGTGGGAATCAACACATCCGATGAAGCCTGCCGCGGCGTGCCGTCGCCTGTGCGATCCATCGGCCGCAACACGCCGCGCCGCGCCGCGGCACTCCGCGCCAAGCCGCTCCAAGCCGCGACAGGTATTGCCGGTCCCACGGCCCGTTTGCGGAAGCGCCGCGTCGAGCGCGCAATTGAGCGTTCCCACGGCGCGGCTTGTCTTCAGACAGGGCGTGGGACCCGGCCAATACGCGGCTGTCACGCACACTTCAAATTCAATACAAAAACCGGGTGGATTTTGAGAAGCGTTTGTACCGCGATGCTCCGTCTAGACATGTATATAGTCAAAGCTACTAGGTACCTAGGTAGGTATATTAAAATCCTGCAATTCCTGCATCTGAGCAATTATTTATATTTAATATCAAACAGCCTGTCTACGCGTGCATTTTAACGTGTCATGACAGTTTTATCTTCTAATCTATCTACCTACATTACCAATAAAATACAGTCTTGAGTTTTCCATGACATTGTTCTTTTTACAAAACTTAAAATGTAAACACAGTGAAGTAATTTTACTTTATTTTATCAATTCACTCGCTTTTGTAACTTAGCGATAAAATTAAGATACTCAAACTCCACTGATATTAATGTCAAAATGTTTACCTAACTATATAAGTACATAACACATGTTTAAGAAGTAGGTAACATATTAAAATAAAAAATAATAACAAACTTACACAAACGAGGGTTGCCAACACAAAAAAATAAATTTTGGAGTTCATTTTAAATTCCCACTACGCATTTGGCAAATGAAAATATGAGTGACTATTATATTCATTTGGTCCCCTTTATTAAATAGGTACGTTAGGACTGTCACCGTGAAATATTATTACGGCAGCACAATTTGTAAATTGAGTTTAGCAATTGGTGACCCAATTTAGATCATAACGACATGAAACGTGCGTGAGTGAAATATTGTACCATGTCTTCATTACGTACGTATTCATTCATTATTTAACCAGTGAATACGTTAGTGTAGGTATGTAGTTAAGGGTCGATTTTACCAAAGCCGAGTAAGGGTGTTACCAGTAGGCCTAGCATGCGCAACACGAGATATGTCGCGGACGAGAGACGACAAATCATTTAAAGTTGTCATGTTAAGGTTTGTAGACAAAAATACCACAGTTTATGCAAAAACTACTACTTATTAAGTCTATTTTTGACATATTATGTAAAGTTCTAAATGCATCCATGTGTCTTTAGTGTTAATAGACATTAGAGATAAATGAATAACACACGAGAAAACGGGTCGAGAAGAGTTCTCGTGTTGCGCATGCTAGGCCGGCTGACCAACCGATCTATCGTCGATCGACGGCATCGACCAACGTCGATCGAAGTTAATCGACTGGTCTGGTAGCTTTCATTGATCGACGGATACCGTTCGACCAACCAATCGATCGATTCCATCGGTCGACGTTGATCGATAGGTCTAATAGATTTAATTGATCGACGGATACCGTTTGAATAACCAATTAGATCGACGGTCGGTCAACGTTGATTGATTAACCCCGGCTATATTCCATCAGTTTTTTTCGAAATGTATTCAGAAGAGGACGCGTTGTTGTGTGAAGCGGCGGGGGCGCGTCTATTCAAACAGCTCGATCGACGTCGACTAATCCATTCTACCGGTCGATCGATTGTCGATCGACCATTTGATCTATTGGTCTGGTAGAAACTATCGATCGACGTCGACTAATCCATTTTACCATCGATCGATGTCGTCGATCAACGATCGATCGATAGGTCTGGTAGAAACTATCGATAGACGTCAACAATCCATTCTACCATAGATCGATGCCCTCGATCGACGATCGATCGATTGGTCTGGTAACACCCTCTTATCCCGATGATCTTATCTTATCTTATATCATAATGGGGCCTGCAGAGGTCTCCCTATAGCAGTAGCACGTCGACCCATTGCACTCTTTTTTGCAACCCTCTCTATATCACTCTGCCTACTCAGTGAAAATGACTGCGATAAGCTTGGCAATGTGTTTAAGGGCGAAGAGCAAGCGAAGAGCCTAAAACCTTCTGGTTTCGGGTAGGCCGACCCCAGGAGATTCATTATTTTCTTAACAAGAGAGTCACAGTCACACAGTAGGTGTTACATGGACTTTTCTCTCCACGTGCCCTGCACAGGTTGTCACTGTCAGATGTCTAGTACCTAATTACCATTTAAACGAGTTTCAAAAGAAACTTAACTTGGGCTAGATAGTTTCATGAGCGTAGAAAGTTATTACATACATACAATAATCACGAGTATCACGACTATTATCTCCGAAGGGTTAGTCAGAGACTAGGCAATCCTCTACCATAGTCCACTTTTCACCAAATAGCGACTGCACATGTGCTCAGCGTGATAGGTGGTGAGCCCATCGCCGCTCTATGCTGTTGGATGTATGTGTAGTCTTTAGTCCGTTAGTCGCCTTTTACGACACCCAAGGCAAGAAAGGGGGTGGTAGTATTCTTTTACCGCTACGCGACTCAGTTATGATGTTTCGCTTTCCGACAACAGCTCTTCCATCTTCTTACTTGCCTCCGTCCACCTGCGTCACTCCAAAGCAATTTTTATGATTTTATTGACTACGTGCGAACAGTCTTGTATTAGCCTTCATCTCACCTGATGGTAAGTGACGATAAGGCCAAAGGTAGAATGTTTTCCGTCTTTAAAAGTATAATTTGAAAACAGTATACATATTTTCACGACTATATCCCCGAAGAGTTAGTAAGAGACTAGGCAATCCTCTACCATAGTCCACTTTTCACCAAATAGCGACTGCACATGTGTTCAGCGTGATAGGTGGTGAGCCCATCGCCGCTCTATGCTGGCGACTAACGGACCAAAGACTGCACATATATCTAACACCATAGAGCGGCGATGGGCTCACCACCTGTCACGCTGAGCACATGTGCAGATATGTGCAAAATGTCAACCTGTTTCTTGTCACCGTCCGTCAGTGAAATAACAGATTTACAGAAGGATGCCTTGGCTTGCCACGATCTCTGGTTGTCTACCATGACCTTGATCATGCCATGAGGAGCGTGATGGCGCAGCGGCTAGCGCGTTCGTCTTGCGATTGCGATTGCTAAGCAACTTTCGCAATGCCGCAGTGTCGCAGTTGCCGGGTCGCTGGATGGGTGACCAAATTAAAAACATCTCGAGCTCCTCCGCGCTTCGAATGGCGAATTAAGCCGTTGGTCCCGGTTGTTGTCGTAAGATAACAGTCGTTAAAACCCACCAACCCGCATTGGGCCAGCGTGGTGGGTTATATGACCCAATATGCCCACGTGCTACTGTCCACGTGGGAGGCCTGTGCTCAGCAGTGGGACGTTTATAGGCTGATGATGATGATGATGATCATGCCTCGACCTTCTATCAAGACCTTAAAGTGACCCTGTAGTCCTCGGCGAACGTAGGAGGAACTTAGATCAGATCGGTGACGTTCTCTTTAAAGGTCAGGTCAAGAGTACCATAAACCGACGAGCATGTATGAAGAACGTTAAGAGGGTAAGTGAAACAAAAGATGTGTGTCAGGTGACAGAATCGTAGCAGATGGAAAGCTGTGGTCTCTCTACCCCTCCAGGAAGAGAAGAAGAAGAAGAAGAAGCGGGCGTGACTTATGTCTGTGTATATATGAAATAAAGTGACCCTGTAATTGCCTTCACCTTTTATCAGTCTGTTGATCAATACATTCTGTTGTCAATATTTCTAACTGTTACATTACGGTAATAGCTAGATAACAAATGATTGAAACGATTTTACGATAGTGTGTTAAACAATAAATAGACACAATGAATATTTTGATGTTATTGCACTTCTGGTGGTTCACTAAAAAGTATATACGTCACTGGATTGTATAAAAATATTATATAAAGAAGAACCTCCAGAATATTTAGAAAATGACTAATTTACTATTGACACTTGCCTGCTTTTCATTCATGGTTTACCAGGTGAGAAAACTTATTTTTTAAACATATTTTTGTCATTAATTTACTTATACCTATTTTTATTATTATTTTTATTTTTATTTTATTTTTTTATTAAAACTTTTGCAACAATATATTACATGGCGGACTTAATGCCTATGGCATTCTCTACCAGTCAACCATAGGGTGGTGCAGAGAAAACATGGTAGGTGCAATTAGCTGCGGTGACAAAAGATGTAAAAAAAAAAACAATAAAAATATATTTAAACAAACAATAAAAATATATATATATATATAAATAAACATATACATAGGTGTAGGAATATACATAAATACTTTTACAATAATATAAATATACTTACATACACTAAATAATATATAAAAAAGGCGTTATCGAGATGATTCTGCCATGTTTCTATCAAAAAGTAGCATGTGGACTTTCTTTTTAAAAGCGTCACCAGTCGTATCTATTTATTAGTCATTGCAATGTTGTTAATTTAACAAACAACTGACCGAAACTGATTAATCGAGATGTTTCTACTAATTCGTAATAAATCTTTCTTTACAGACCTCATCTCAATACATAAATCGACAGATCGAAACTCTAATAGAAGCACCGAGAAATTATGTACCCCAACCTTACCCCATTCTCGAAAACCCTTACTACTACACACCCGGAAGCACTACTGCACCATCCACTACCATTATTACTGATTGTACCCCTGCCACCTGCAAAAGCCTGGTGGAAACACTACAGCTGATGATAGTATGCAACCTCCTCCAGAACAGCTACGGAGGATCGGATTTAGCGCTACAATTAGCCGCACCTGTAGTAAACGACCTGCTGACCTCACCAGCCTTCTCTTGTGGCTGTAGTAACCCTTTTGTAACCCCTACTGTTGTTTCACCTAACTTTGTAACTCCTAACGTTATATCTCCTAGCTCACCTAATTTGCTTTCGGCGAATGCGGTTAGCCAAATTATGAATTTAGTTGGGGCGTTGTCGGCTTCGCCTGGTCTGGTTAACTATTTCTAATTTAGTGGTGATTGATTATTTATTATATTATTCTAACTATTGGTAGTTTTAGTTTTAGATAGGTATAATTTAGGGTAAATTATGAAAAATTCAATAAATGACAAATAAATTAATTTAAAAACACGTTTTATTTTTGGACACCTTAATGGTTTATATTGAACCTTTTACAGCACATTTTAAATGAGGCATCATCATCAGCCTATATACGTCCCACTGCTGGGCACAGGCCTTCCCATCCCACGTGAACAACGGCGCATAGGGAGGGTCGGTTAGTTAAATCATTTTTACCCATGGACGTAATATTCGTCTGTGGGTAAAATGAACCCCCCGTGTGATGTGTGACCCGCCCAGTGCGGGCTGATGGGTTTTAACGATTGTCATTTTAGGACAAGAACCAGGACCAACGGCTTTACTTGTCTTCCGAAACACGGACGAGTTCCAAATATATGTACATGTAGTTTAAGGATCAATATTGATTGGCAGTGTTGAATAGGTTGATCTCATTTTTAAAGAAATCTACGTCTTTCGCATGTTACAAGAACTTTGGGCTGAAGGCACAAAAAGACCCAAAGATAATCTACTAAAGTTTTGGTTCCTAACGGAAGGAGACGACGCGGCAGACCGGGGCGAAAATGACGAGACGAGCTTGACGCATATTAGCCAGATTAGACCATTGTTGCGGCGGACAGGAAGAAGTAGAAAGAAGGAAAGGAGCCCTGCAGCATAACAATATGCTGATTATACCTGTTAAAGCAGTGGACTTAATGTTTCCATAAAATTTAATTGGGATGGTTCAATTAAAAAGACAGTAATTATGCAATGGCGTGTAATTCGGTCCAACACCACACAAAAGAAGAAAAAAGCGGAAACGGATATAATATAACACCTTTTTCCACATTGTGTTGCCATGCTAAAAGTGTTGCAACTATAAAATGTTGGATATTCCAACAATACCTAAATTTAAAAAAAGTAAAGTACAGTCTGTATACTGTCCCACTGCAGCCGTGCGATTCTCTAAGCTAAAGCCTTGATAGCTGCGGCTGCCGCAGCGCTGAGAAATGACTCTGTCTTTTTCATATTCATAGAATTGGAAAGAGACAGCAGATCACAGCAATGCGCGCATCGTATATGTATTGTGTCGCTTAGAGAATCGCATAGCTGAGCAAAGTCTCCATCATTGAAATCAAGCCATCGCTACAATAGATGGGTATTGGCTTGATCACCACGCTTGCCCAATGCGGGTGATCACAAACCCGGGCGAAGCATCGTAAAGTACGAAAACCCGCTTTGCCAGACCTGGGAATTGAAACCGGTACTTCCGGATATAGAGCCGTGCGCCACTAGACCTCCGAAGCGTTAATACCTATTTTATTAATAACTAGCTACCCGCCCCGGCTTCCTTACTCGTACCCGTATCTAAACAAATTATAGCCTATAGCTATCCTCGGTAAATGAGCTATCTAACACTGAAAGAATTTTTCAAATCGGACCAGTAGTTCCTGAGATTAACGCGTTCAAGCAAACAAACTCTTCAGCTTTATAATATTTAATATAATATTTTAATATAATATCTTTATTTACTCTTCACAAATTTACTTAAGGCTAAGATTGAACAGAAGAAGTATTGAACATTAAATTTGTAAGAGTCTGGTGCTTGATAATGGTTTAAGAAAAACCTGTCCCACAGGTCACCAGGCCCCCCGCAGTTAGCATTCAAAACGAGCACGCAAAAAAATTAAATAAAATAAAGATTGCCAAAGCTGATCCAGATGTAAATACGTATTATATACATTGCAACATAAAAGAAAAAACTTACAGAACTCTTAAGCTAAAAGAAAAAAGAAACAAAATATTTAAATAGTAACAAGCTTGTTACAAGTCACAGAATGAGCACTTTGAGGTGTGTTTGATGAGATTGTGTGTGTTGTGGTGTGTATATGATAGTGGCTGTGTGTGTGGATGGATGCATAAACTACAGAATTTACTTGAGAGGACAGAGAAAACCTTCTGTAGAATCATAGTCTAGTGACTTAAGGTATTAAGTAACAAATTTTTTGCAGGTTGAATTAGGAAGAGGATAAATGTTTATACTGGCGTTAATTTTATTGTAAAGATAGGGACCAAGAAAGCAAAAGAAGGAGTGGGAAAAGGATGTGTTGTATTTAGACGTTTTGCAGACAGTAGCGGCCCTACGCTTGCCCTTCAACTTCTCGGACTCATACTGTGTCTGTGAATGTTTTTTTAGTATTACATTAAGAATAAATGTTTTCCTTACTGTTAACACGTCCCAGTCTTTGTATAGTTTAACTGTTGAATGGCGAAAAGGAAGTCCTGCTGCGACCTTAAGAAGCGCACGTTGTGCCCTCTCTACAGTGAGCATGTGTGTTTTAACAGCACCACCCCAAACAGAGAGACACAATACTCCAGGAGAGAGTGACATAAGGCAAAATATACTGTTTTAATGACCTTGCGATCAGCTACATGTTTAAGGGTCTTGAAGATGTAAATAAGCTTTCGAAGTCTCGATACAAGTGCGTCGATGTGGGGTTTGAAGGTCAGACATTGGTATAATAAGACTCCAAGGTATTTTATGCTCTCTGTTCTAACTAGGGTAGGACAGGTACACAAAACCGCAGACTGTCTAGGACTGCACCCGTGGGAATATATGTTATAATGTTGAGGTGGGAGTTGACCAGATCTCATTGCGAATGCAATGTATTTCGTCATACTGACATTCAGTGTTACCCTGTCAAATCCCAACTGAGCACTATCAAATGCGCTATCCCAGATCTCCCCATGGAAGTACAAGGCAGTGTCATCGGCAAAGGTAAAGATCCTCCCCCCCTGAAGTTGCATCTGACACAGATCATTGATGTATATTAAAAATAACGCTGGGCCGATTATACTACCCTGAGGCACTCCATAAGTGACGATGGCCTCCTCGCTCACCCAGTTATCAATTTTAACTCTTTGGGTTCTGCCATTTAGATAATCCTCAAAAAGCTTTAAAGGAAGACCTCTAACTCCAATCCTTTCCAGCTTAGTCAGAAGGTGAGGGATTGAGACAGCATCAAATGCCTTGGCAAGATCGAGAAATATGACTACGCATTTACTTTTATCATCTAGGGTGGTAACAATAGAGTGGACCAGGTCATGTACAGCATCATTTGTGGATTTTTTCACTTCGGAAACCGTATTGGGAAGAAGACAGAAGGTTATTTACCTCAAGAAATTTCGTTAATCTTTTATTCATTAGGCGCTCAAGAATCTTAGAGAAAGTTGTTAAAATGGATATAGGTCTGAAATTGTCGACACGATTCTTGTCCCCACTCTTATGAACAGGTTTAATAAGACCCTGTTTGAATGCAGTGGAGAAAACCCCGTTTGTAATTGCCAAGTTGCAGATATGTGTAATCGGAGAAACTAAGGACTGTGCATATCTTTTAACTAAAGTTATATTAGTATAGAAGTATTGATATAGATACGAGGTAGTGGATGGTAAAAATAAAACGTAAAACAACAACCATTACACTATTAACAGGTCGACGTCGTTTACTTCGATTTTAAGAAGGCCTTTGACAGGGTCGACAATGACGTTCTCCTAAACAAACTTTGTGCACTGGGTTTTACGCCGCGACTGCTCCGATTTTTTGCAGACTATTTGCGAGGCCGTCAACAATTTGTGCGTCATGGATGCTACGTATCAGATCCATATAACACACGATCAGGTGTGAGCCAGGGATCCATTCTCGGTCCCCTGCTCTTTACTTTAATGATAAATGATCTGGATCAGGTACTCAAGCAATCAATGTGCCTACTTTATGCTGATGACTTAAAGCTGGTTCGCTGTGTATCAGGTGCCGAGGATTGTGCGTTGTTGCAGGAAGATATTGAAGCTGTGTTTCAATGGAGTGTTAAAAATAAATTGTTATTCAACTATTCGAAGTGTTGTACGCTATGTCCTTCACCCGTGCCAAATTCCCTATAGAGGCAGACTACCGTCTCCATACCGAGGTTATTAGTCGTGTCGACTCAGTCAAGGACCTTGGAGTGATTTTTGACTCGTACCTTACTTTTAATCAGCACATTAAAAAGCTTGCTAGTGACTGCTATCGTCGATTAGGCTTTGTGATGCGAAACGCAAAAGACCTTCGAGACCCTCACGCGATTCAATTATTGTTCACTGCTTTGGTGAGGAGCAAACTTGAAACAGCTGCTATAGTCTGGCATCCGCACGAGAAGTCATACACGTTAATATTAGAAAAAATTCAAAAAGCATTTTTACGATCTCTATATAAAACAAAATTTGGCTTTTATCCTTTCTTGTACCCTACCAAGTTTTTGCTGGGCGTGCTAGGTTTCAACTCTCTTGAAACACGCAGAAATTACACCCTATTGGAAACTGCTTGTCGTATTCTTCGGGGAGAGCTAGACTGTCCTTTTTTGGTCCCTATCTACCGACCTCAATAGATAGGGTATCGCAACTGGAACTACGGGTCCGGTTGTGTTTTCAGAGGTACTACGGGGTTCCGGTTCAAGCCCCCCGCTGGTCGTGCCTTTAACCAGGCGCTTCCGGCGGCATCCGGACATGGGTTGGACTCGTAGTGGCATGTGGTTAGCTGTAGAGCTTGGGAATGTTCGTTTGTCCTGGTATTGTGTGCCAGGACTTCCAAACTCGTGCACAGCGAGCGGGGCCTAGTAGCGGTCTCTGAGGGGCCAGAAGCGAAAAGTCCTGCGGGGAACGTGAGTTTCCCTTATAGTTGGCAGCTTTGTCCGGTGGTTTTCATTGGACATTGGTGTTGACATCTCCGGTACTAGTCTGGATAACTAGTAGAGACGGCCTCCTAGATGCCGTAGGTCTCCGGTCCAGCCAGCCGCGTAGGACGTGGGAACTGGCTAGGCTCCCGGATGGGTTCGGAGAAGTGAGTGTGCTTACTACTCCGCTACCAAGGTGGACACTTGGGAGTCGACTTTAGAGTCGACGACCCTAGCAGTGGCAACTGCGAGTTGTGCCCTTCGTGCAACGAGAAGTGAGCGAGCTCGACAGCTCCGGCTACCTATCTGGACAATAGGCAGTGAACTACACGTGTTCACGGGGATACTCTCCCGAGACACTAGTCTTATGAGTACCGAATGAAGAGCGCGCTGCGGCGGGCACTAATTTGGCGTCAAGACCTAACGTTGGTGGTCTCCTGCGCGAGTGTTCTACTGGCGCAGGGCCGTCTGGCACTTCTTGCATAACCTAACGGTTGGTCTCGAGGTGCCAGTACAAATAAACTTAGTGAATTAAGGAGAGGGGATGTCCTTTTTTGGTGCAAAGGTCTTGCAAGTTGTTTGCTCCAGGCAGGTATTTTAGAGCCCGTCATCACCGTTTGTTGGTAATCGACAACGCGCGTACCATGGAGCATCGTAACTCGCCACTAGTTCGTGCAATGGTGCATCTAAATGCGCTTCTGGCAGTGGCACCACAGTGTGATGTGTTTGCTGGAAGATTGACGGATGTACTTAAGGATTGCTTGGAGTTCTGTGAGCGAGATGGTTGAATGGTCTGTCCTTTGTTATAAGTTTTTTTATTGTTTATTGGTGTATGTTACATATTGTTCAGTGCATTAGTGTATACTGTAATGCTGGCAATGTTTGTTGAATAAATAAATAAATAAATTAACATCATAATTTGACGCCCTCCGTGGTCGAGTAGTCATTTCCCGGAGTTCAATTCCCATTCGAGTCCATATAGAAATACATAGTCTTTTTTTCTAAATTGTCACGGATCTTGTTGGGATTTTTGTGTATTCTATGTTTCGATCATACAAATTACGAAGACTCTATGTATGATTTTAAGTATACTCGTAATCTAGTTAACCATTAACCCCTACTAGACACAAAATAAATTTTATTCATTGAGCATTGATTATTGGGCCTCAGTTAAAAGGTCAAACAAGTTTTATTGCAAAAACTTAACTTGGGCTAGATTATTAATATAGGTGTGAGAAAGTTATTTACTTATTTATATACAGAGTGTCCCAAGAAATAGGGTCAAACGGAAGCCCAGAGGAAGGGGCACCCAAATTATATTATGTTCCACGAAATTCAATAGTGTTTGAACTAAGAATGTCTGAATAACTCTAGTTTGATTAGTTTTTTACTTAATGTGACCTGAAAATATGGGGCACATCATGTCTCATTCTACGGGCCCATATAAAAAAGTACCTTTCCTTAATTATTAGAGTATTACAAAAATTCGTAGTTCGAAAACAATTGAAAATCTATGGCTAGGGCTATCAAATCACCTCCATTGAAAAATGGAGGTTATTTGATAGCCCATAAATCTTCAACAATCTCCAATCAATAATCTTAGACGGCACTCCATACTTCATACTTGTTTCTTAAAATGTAAAAGATCTAGGTTTGTGTTTTGTTTGACTCCAGGTTGAATTGACAGGCTCAGGTAACAAATGTTTGTGGGAAAGTAACTGGAGTCCTTCGTTACCTTTACTGCCTCAAAAACTTTTTGCCTGTTAACGTCAAGGCAATGCTTGTACAGACCTTAAATTTTTCCTATTATCGACTAGGATGATGTGCGCTGCCTCGACCTGAATGCAGATCTACTCAACAAGCTTGACCGTCTCTTGAATAACTGCATTCGCCTTCGGAAGTATGATCATTATGTGTTCGCATGCCGATCACAGCATTAGAGGTCTATTACATCTCGACTGTGATTTTTGCGTAAAATGGCCAATTTTGGCGTACTTGATCTCAGAAACAAAAATACATTAACAATGTTGACTTATTAATAGTGTAGAATAACTATTGGGATAGTTCGTAGTGGCCTCGCTTTTTCTACATTTTGCTTAACTTTTTAACCCAAAATTGCTGAGAAACATTTTCATAAAATGCGCGACGACACTTTTTTGAGCTACTAGATTTAACTACTGTTCTAAACAAATAAAATAATAAAAATTAATGGTCTCTAATATAGTCGTATAGTTCGTAGCCGCCTCGGAATTTTTAGATATCATTGATTTATTATAGAAAAGAAATCTTATTCTAAACCAAAAAACTTCGAAAATCGTTTTAAGTTAACTATGAATTTCTCATATCTACGATAATATTTTTGAGCAAAATTTATACCAGAATAATTGTTGCTTCATGAGGAATAAAGATTTCATAATGAATTTATTATCCTATTTTGTTAAAAACGATAAATACATCTACAAAAGTACTGCAAAATGCGAAAATGGCATTTTACGCAAAAATCACAGTCGAGATGTAAATTGGCCTCTTAAGAAACACTACGTGAAAGTGGCATGCAAAATTCTCATACAAAACACAGAAAAACGACGTTTCCTAGTCCCCTGTTTCCTCCTTCAGACCTGGACCAATTTTTATAACTTTTTCAGCATCGGTTAAAGAAAGAGATTTTCTATGTCTCTATGTTTGATTTTTTTTAAACCAGCCACTTATTGTTTCTGAAGACGCCATAAAACGGAGTGATTTCGGTAAATTTGGAAGATTCTGGTTATTAAATAAATGACCTAATGCAAAAAATCAAACAAGTAACAGCCATTAATGCGGGTGTGACGAATTGCGTCAAACCGCGTATAAGACAAACGGCGTTTGTGGCAAACTACGTTCGTGACAAAAAGCGATAGTGTCAAATCGTGTATTATGTCGAACTGCGTATGTGACGAATTGCGTTTGTGACGTACAGCGTGTAATCCATTTTATCTAGTGTGGAAACAGTGGAAACAGTACACTTTTTTTAATGTTTCGCGATAGACGAAATTTTTTTTTTGTAAGTATGTGGAGGCAGGTACAGTCACGTGCAATGAAATGTATACGTGGACAGAATTTTAAATAAATGTTCACTCTGAAAATTTCAAAAACAAATAATCACCTTAACAATACATACTATATAACTATCAGAGTTTCTCGCAATAATGTACACATTTTTGGCAAAAATATGTACACAAATTGTTTTCAGACAATTGCTTACACGTTCATATGCAAAAATATGAAGACATTATGAATTACAATAATAGGTAAACGATGTTATTTCACAAAAATGGAAACAATACCGTTTCATTACAATGTAAACAATGATGACTGTGATTTTTTTCTTTCATATGTATACACTTATAAAACTGTAGCAGTTTTCACTATTTTGACAAATGTGTATAAATTTCAATAAAATGTACACAATGTAGTTTGCAATATAATGTAAACATTATTTTTTGTCTTTTTAATTATGTTATGAAGGTAGCCGAGTCGCGGCGCGGTGCGGCCGGCGCGGCGGGCGGTACCGTGGACTGTTTTATTCGGTTATGCCCTTCCTATCTACCCTAAACAATGTGTTTTATTGGGAAAACTAGGCAGTCTGGAGCAGTGCTAACGCGTAGTTTGTGATTGTTATGAGTTGCAGCGGAATTCAGATAATCGGTTACGTAAAGCAATAATATATCAATTGTGGTGTTTGTTTTTATAGTGAAGGACAGAATGAGTAATAACAATGTGCCATACCGGATTTCTTCACATGAAAAACATAAAACTGTTATTTTAAAAGAACAGGGTCACTCTGTTACCGATATTTCAAATAAAATAGGAATCACAGTGAGTATTATCTGCTTAAAAAAATATTTACATTTTAATTAATACTTGGTTAATCACTGACTGCAATATAATCAATTAAGGGTGGATTCGACCAAACTGGAATAAGGTCTTATACCTAGATTAAACGCCGAATTTGTTTAGACTAATCTCGGAGTAAGTCTTATTCCAGTTTGGTCGAATCCAGCCTAAAATGAATATTAGAAGAAGTTAAGTAGGTATACAAAAAATAATGGGGTAATCAGAAGTTGTATATATATTTTTTAATAAATTTATTTGAATGTTGTTTAGAAGCATAATATACAAACTTAAATTAGTGCGAAAAACTAAAATTTATTTACATACCTAATAAATGGCTTATTTAATTAAATATGATAGCTGACGATGATGATGTAAAAATTTCTTATTTATTTCTGTTTTCAGAGAAAGACCGTATATCTTTGGCTCAAGCGGTGGAAAGAGGAAGGTAACGTAAACTGTCGTAAGAGCAGAGGCCGTCACCGTAAAACTACCGAAGCGCAGGATAAGGAGCTCGTAAGCAGAGTACAAGGTGAAAGATTCGTTAAAATACAGGATTTATCACTATCATTTCAAGTGTCTTCTTCAACCATTCGACGTCGCCTACACTCAGCTGGGTTGCATCACAGAACTCCAGCTCGAAAACCAGTTTTATCTGCTCAGCATAAACATCAAAGATTACAGTTCGCTCGGGAATATATAAACTACGATTTCAGCAGAACTATTTTTTCTGACGAAAAAGTTTTTGTGTCTTCTGCTGATGGACGCATATCTTTGTGGCGACCTGATAATACCAGGTATTTAGAAAGAAATATCTTACCATCGAGAAGAAGTGGTCGAATAAGTTTTGGTGTTTGGGGATGGATGGCAGCCAGTGGTCCCGGTGAATTGGCCGAAATAAGCGGAAGAATGAACAGCCAGCAATATAATGAGATATTAGAAGAAGTTTTACTACCTAGTTTGGAGATATCTTTTCCTGATTCTGGACCTGTTCCTTTTGTGCAAGATAATTCCGCTGTTCATAATTCACGTTTGAGCCAAGCCTGGTTGAGTCGCCATCGCAGTGAGCTGGTTTCGTTGCCATGGCCGCCTAAAAGTCCAGACCTAAACCCCATAGAGAATCTTTGGGGTTTAATGGTCCAGCAGTGGGACAGTAACCGAGCTAGAACACGCGAAGCCTTAATTAATCATGTCTATGAAATATGGGACAGTTTCAGAAGTAGTGGTGTATGCATTAACATGATTTCATCAATGCAACATAGATTGCAGGATGTCATTGATTCTCACGGTGGTTACACAAGATTTTAAATTCTACAATATTTGTAATAATAGGTGTAAGAACAGTTTATCCTTCGATTCTTTAATACTGTTATCATGCGTATTAGACCTAATTTAATGAAAATAATATTTAAAATCAAAAGTCCCAAGAATGGTTTGGCGAATGAATTGGCGACATTCAGTTGTCAAAAATATTAAAAATAAATTATTATTTTTGGTATTTTTTTATTATGATTGGTAATTTAAATCTGATGTTACCAAAATGTTTAATTTAAGTTTGTATTTTTGTTATTGTAAATAGATTTACACGTATTTTGGTTAATGCCCTAACGATCCAGGACGGACCCATGTTGTCATGGTTTATAGTGTAGATAAGTGATAACATGATTACGGCTCGACTTATTAGTGTAGTTACTAAGCACCCTGAATACATCTCATTGTTTATCACATTTGACATAGTGCATAAAATACTTTTATATTATTTTTGTGCAAATAATAATAAAAGTATCATTTGTGGGTAATTAGATCATATTATGGTATAAATAAAAATGACAAATAAAACCATATCATTTTCAGTATTTCGACCTAGGGTTTATTATGATGAAACATAATAAATGGAAAAGACACATTTTGATTCTACAAAATCTTTTATTTCATATGCATCAACCCCTCAAAAACGGAAAGTAACTACCTACCTACCTTAAACTTCTTATAAATTAATGATGTAAAATATATTTGTAATATATAATATATTTTATATCGTGTATACATTGTTTTAAAATTGCATTGCATATATCTCAAAGATATTGTCACATATACATAGTTATAAACTTGGAAGTGTATAGTATGCACTGATAGTGTTCTGTATACTTCACTATGAAGACAAAGTATACCTAATTTTGACCCAGTTTGAAGAATATGTAATTTCTAATACAATACAACATGCTTATTTTTGAAATATCAAGTATTTACATATTTTTGCAAATTTATCACTGTTTACATATCAGTGCACGTGACTGTACCTACACTATGTATCTACACTTCATGATTCCCGATGGTAAAATGACAAAAAAATTGAACTGATACATTCAATACAAAGCTTATTGAATTGATTGGGTTCGCAGATGCTTCTTTCTTGTTTCCAGGAACAACTGTCTATGCTTGCCAGTGTTCGTTGAGAAAGAGTATACAGGACATGTTTACATCAAAAATAATTAATTCTCAAACATAGAAAGAATAAATGACATGCATGTAATGCTTATAAAAATCTATTTTTATTTACCAATTAAATCAAACTACACCATTGAATCAGCAACTAATCAGTTTGTAAGTTTCCATTACTAAACCTGTGCTAACAACCTTCTTAATCTGTTTTATACAAAAAAAATTAACAGCTTCCCACAATAACATTAAATGTTATTAAATTTTAATAAACAGCAGAGAACGACAATGTAGGCACCGACGATGGGCCTAAATATACATTACCAGGTAATAATCCAGGTGTGTACAAAGGTTGTACTCTATCTACAACTGAAGTAACCACTGTACTGCCGGGAAATGCACTGACATACTCTGTTCCATACAACCCTGACAGAGGAATTTGATTCACAATCTCAAAACCGCATGCAGGTGGGAACGGTGCTATAATAGGCTCTACGCAACTAGGAATAGGAGTTACGACTTCAATTGGTGGTGAGCATACAGGCACAATTTCTTGTACACATGGGCAGTTTGGTTTATTGGATGATTCTATAGCTTTGCTCGCCACTAACAGTTGTAGAACATTAGCTAGAGAGTTTGCTAATTTGTTGTCTTCAACTGTAGTTTGGTATACGGTTGGGGTAACTACAGGGTAAGTCGGAATGGGGAGAGGTGGAAGAGATACAGATGGAACGGGCAGAGATGGGAAACCTACAGTTGGAAAGGGTAGAGATGGAACAGGAACGAACGGTCTAGGTAGAAATGGCAAAGGGTTTAATGGAACTTCAATTATAGGCTCTGATGTGAACACGTCAATGTTTTGCTGCACAATATCTATTGACGGTGGAAGATTCACTGAGTAAGACGGCGGTAGAAGTTGTGGAGGGTAGGCGATGCTGACTTCTGGATAAGATGGTAAATTTGGGTAGATCGAGGAGAACTGCAGGTTGGTGTTCACCAGTTCAACTGCTTGCGAGTGTACCTGAAATTTCAATAAAAATTGCCATTGGTTGAAAGAAATTAAGTAAGACAAATAGCTAAAAAATTTAATACATTGGCTATAAGTTTATTCCTATTCTTCTCTATAAAAAATATAGTAGTAGTTATTACCCTATAAACTGCCCCACTGCTAAGCAAACTACTTAAGTCTATGATTGATGGGTATTGGTTTAATCACCACATTTGCCAAACGCGGGTTAGTGAACACAAACCATACATAATAATCACGACTATTATCCCCGAAGGGTTACAATGACCAAAAACTTTTCACCAAATAGCGACTGCACATGATTGAGCTTAGCGTGACATGCGGTGAGCCTATCGCCGCTCTATGCTGTTGGATGTATGTGCAGTCTTTAGCCCGTTAGTCGCCTTTAAGACACCCAAGGGAAGAGAGGTGGTGGTTGTATTATTTCACCGTCACGTGACACGGTTATACTTAGATGTCTGTTTTACAGGAAGGTAGGTAGAGAAAGACCACAGCTTTCTATTTTCTCCGATCCTGAGATCATGGCACATTTCTTTAGATTAAATTACTCTCATAATATTATTTAAGTACACTTAGATCATAATTAATAAAATTATTGAATAAGTTAGGTACGTAAAAATCTTAACTCCAGAAATAAGGTAGATCGTGTCGCCACTCCACGAATCATCACCATCATCATCCTATAAACGTCCCACTGCTGGGCACAGGCCTCCCACGTAGACACATGGGGATATTGGGCCATAACCACATGCCATAACATAACCACCATGCGGGTTGGTAGGTTTTTAACGACTGCAATCTTACGACAACACTCAACGAATGAAGATTAAAAAAAATGAAAACAAATCTATTATAATTTATGTTAAACCACTACCTTGTACACCAGAGCAGCAAAACTCAACACAATTATGACAACCTTCATTTTGATTACCTTTATGGAAAATAATAAATAATTCTCCGATCGAGTCACCTTATATACTAACCTACATTGAGGACTGCAATTGTTTCACATGACAATTGCTGTAACTACAAATAGTTTTCGTAAAGATATACGTAATAGGTACTACAATAAGTTGCTATGTTATAATGTACAAATTAATCAAAGTAACGCAAGTGTTTGGCTTCTGCATAGAATACGATTGGATGGTGACCGTATCGACCTGAAAGCATCGAAATGAAATTTTTGAATGAAATTTATTGGAAATGTGTCTTATAAAATTTATTTCACACATTTCCGGGCGATTTTTTTTTTATTCTAAGCCCGGCAAAAGACCCCACTCCACCTGATGTTAAGTCGAAATAAAGTCCAGGCGCGAGGACAACTGGTGCAGCGTAAGAGACGTAGCATCAGTCACCCTCACTCTGCCGGCCCACAAAGTGCTTCTTCACGCCTCGTTTGAAGGACTCTATGTCATAGGTAGGAGGGGATACGTGTGCTGGTAGACTATTCCATCTTTTGGATGTGCGGCAAAGGAACGAGTCACCAAATTTCTTTGTGCGTGATGGAATATTAGAGACTGTAAATTGGTGACTCCGGAGAGCAGCACGCGTACTCCTATGGAGGAAGGGAGAAAGAGGGATGAGGTCAAAGAGTTCTTCAGAGCACTCGCCATGGTATAAACGGTAAAAGACGCTGAGTGACGCAATATCTCTACGCAATTGCAAAGGCTCGAGTTTTAGTGACCTCCGCATTGCCGATAATGCGCACAGCGCGGCGCTGCAATCTGTCCAAGGCATCGAGAAGGTACTTTGCGGAGCCGTCCCGAAGGTGAGAGCAATACTCTACGCAAGACCGCACCTGTGTCTTGTATAATAGACACAACTGATCAGGCGTGATGAATCGCCGCACCCTGTTCAGGACACCGAGTTTAAGTAAAGCATTTTTAATCACGGTTTCGATGTAGTCCTTTTATTCAGATCGCAGCGGATATTCATACCGAGCATGTTAGTACTGCTCTGCAGGTCTAGAGATGTACCCTGAAGAGAGGGAAGGGGAAGGAATGGCGACTTTTTCGCTGTGAACGCGCACACCTGTGTTTTCTTGGCATTGAACTCCACCAGATTATCGGAGCCCCATTTAGAAATGAGGTCCAACACCCGATCGAGCTCAGTGACAAGATTTGCTCGCTTCATTTCGGTGTCTACCCGCCCAGTCGTTGGGTGAACGTTATATCCCCAATGCACTGTGCTATCATCTGCATAGCAATGAATGTTTCCAAGAGGAAGCATGTCATTGATATGCAGAAGGAACAGCGTGGGGGATAGAACGGAGCCTTGAGGAACACCAGCGTTCACTGACATGAACAGCGAAGCGCATCCATCCGAAAGGACACGGATTCTACGCTCATGCAGGAAGCTAGCAATCCAGGTACAAAACTGAGCGGGCAAACCGTATGCTGAGGAGCTTGGAGAGAAGAGCTTTGTGCCAGACCCGATCAAAAGCCTTGGCTATGTCAAGGCTAACTGCCAGTGACTCGCCACGCTTGTCAATAGCCTCACCCTAGAGATGTGTGACGTACGCTAGAAGATCACCCGTTGACCGCTTTGGCCGTAACCCGTATTGTCGATCGTGAATTAGGGAGTGATCTTCTAGGTATCGAATAAGCTGTTTGTTCAATATTCGTTCTAGGATCTTGCACAACACTGAAGTTACGGCTATAGGGCGGTAATTAGTCGGATCTGACCGATCTCCTTTTTTAGGGATCGGTTGCACATTAGCTCCTCTCCAAGATTCCGGCACACAACCCGAAGAGAGCAAGAGACGGTACAGACGAGTTAACACAGGGGACAACTCCGCTGCACACATTGCTCAGGACTATTGCTGGGATGCCATCAGGACCGTTAGCTTTCCGGACATCGATTGACTGCAGCTCCGCACGGACATCACACATGCCTGATTTTAATATCAGACATTGTGTGGCCACAGTGAGGAATTGAGGGTGGCTGTGCATTACAGTCATCGATCCGGGAGTTAGCCGCAAAGAGTTTGGACAGGAGATCGACCTTATCCTGCGGCTTGTGAGCTAAAGTTCCGTCAGGACATCTCAGTGGTGGCAGCGAGGGTTGGCAGAAGTTGGATTGCACGGCTTTGGCCAGACGCCAGTAGCTACGGCTGCCCGTAGGATGCGTCAGGAGTTCTTGGCCTACTCGTGCAACGCGCTGGGCATCCGCTGTAATGTAGGCCCTCTTACACGACTTGGAGGCATTATTATAGGCTGCTTTTAGCGAGCGAGTTTCGGGATCCCCATGAGCTTTACCTCTGATCCAAGCGCGGTATGCCGTCTGTTTGCTCTCAATAGCACTGGCACACTCGCGATTGAACCAGCGGTTGCGTCTGCCTTTGCTGATAACATAGGAGTGTGGCATATAGTATTACATTCCTAATACTATCTCATAGGCAACGGCAGTGGCGCTAGCTCTCAGGTTCTTCCCACTAAAGCAGCGCTGACTCCAAGGGACGGATGCGAAATACTCCCGCATAACGTCCCAGTCTGCCGACGCATAGTGCCAAATCTGGCGTTTCGAAACCGCTGTTGGCGGGCGCGATGCCAAGGGCACTGTGCTGGATATCAAGCAGTGATCCGAGGAACCTAAAGGAGCTCGAATCTCCACCCGGTATCCAGCAGGGCGACTTGCCAGCAGAAGGTCGAGTAAGAAGGGCGCATGGCCAACTATGTCTGGAATCCTGGTGGGCTGGTTTACCAGTTGCGTCAGGTCATGCGTGAGAGCGAATGCGTGGGCAGTTCTACCAGCATGGTCTGTTTTGGAGGAACCTAACCACAACTCATGGTGGGCGTTGAAATCCCCCAAAAACACCAATTCCGCAGATGGAAACCGCCCCTACTCATCATCTGCTACCCGACTAAGATGTTCAATTAGTCGAGTTGTCTCGATATCGCCGTTATGGGATCGGTAGACGCAGACGTAGACATGGCAATGAGAGCCTAAGTCGACGTGTACCACTAGGAGGGAGAAGGAAGGGTCCTCCAGACAGCGCAGACGGCGACAGCAAACATCCGCCCGAACGAATAAGCAAACTCCGGCTTTGGCTTTGAAGGATTCTTCAAGCACAAAGCCGGGATAGTTCAGGTAGGTGGTGTCAGCTGGGCGGATTATTTGCGTCTCCGTCAGGAACAACATTGCTGGCCGTGCCGTCTCAAGATGGTGGTGGACGGCATTGAGGTTTGCATGGAGTCCGCGGATGTTAGCGAACTTCACCTCAAACGGTAAGGTTGTGGTGGGGGTGTGCACCGCTGTAGTACCAGTTTTGTTGTTAGGTGCTGTCATTTTAGGAGTGGAAAGAGAGAGGCGTGAATCGAGAAAATGATGCCTTGATGCGAATGGTCAAAGTGGTGGCCTGTTTCCCCAGGAATTTGCCCACAGACGAGTATTATTAACCTGCCGAATGGAAGGGCCCCCGAACCCCCCCGGGAATTGCCGCCGGGACCCCACCTTCCGGTCACCAACCGGCACGACGGACCACCCCGAGATTATGCGTGGCATGGTGAGGCAACCTCACGAGCTGGTTAGGCTCGCTTGGGCCCCTGTACTGTGCCACGGGCGGCCAGCGGGACAACCGTTTCTACGGGTCTCCCTGGTCGGCAGGTTAACGAAGTCCTCCTGGCACTGGTTTGACGGAAGCCTCCACAGACCAATTACATCGCAGCATCATCCTCTCGAGCTCTGGTTATACGCTGGCTGATCCCGAAACGCGACCGACAAGCAGTCACTTGACGGGTTTTACACCATGCGTACGGTGGTCACCAACCAGACGAGTCAAGCCCTACAACCAGTGGAGCAGATCATCGCTCGAAAGAGTCCGTTAGTCGCTTCTTACGACACCCACCGGACGAAGAGAGGGGCGGCGATTGGTATTCTTTCTCCGTCACCGCACGGATAAAAATTTTAGGAATTACATACTTACATTTCCTAGGAATTTTATACGGTGACGGATTACATACATTTCCATTGACATACATAAGTACATCTGTCCTGTTACATTTGATGATCATATTGAGCGAGGTCATCTAGTAAGCAAAATTTGATGCCTTTAACAGGTGACCTTGCTCTTCCATAGCTAATAGGTACTATGTATAATATTAAACAAACCTAAGATTAACTTAATTTATAATAAACTGAACGTAACAAAACTAAATGACGACCTTCTTGATCGAGTGGTTTGTACACAGGTTTTCATGGTGTCGCCATCTCAGAGGTCCCGGGTTCGATCATCGGTCTGGTTAATTTAGAAATTATTGTTTTTTTAAATTGTCTCGGGTGTTGGTGTTTTCTATGTATAATAAGTATGTATTTAAGTATATTAAGTATGTTTATCCGTTGTCTAGTAACCATTTAACGAGTTTCTTCGAAGCTTCTCTTGGGCTAGATAATTGGTGTGAGTGTAGGAAAGTTTTATTTTATTTTTAAATTTACAGGAAACATACTATCATTTTAATTAAATGTATATTTGTTTCTTTCTAGAGTGTATCTCTTTCTCTATTTAAGGAATCTACTTTCAAAACTCTCTAAAGGCACTTTTTCACAAACGAAGTGTTAAAATTTTAATACAAAACCGCAAAAAGCATCGTTTGCGACGACAACAAAAACGCCTGTTACTTATTACTGCACATGTGCTCAGCGTGACAGGTGGTGAGCCCATCGCCGCTCTATGTTAGTTCGATGGGAGGGTAGTAGGTATTCTATTACTAAGCCACTACCAGCAAAGCACTATATAGTATTTATGTACACTGTAACTTTTTTTTAATAAAAGATGAAGGCAAACGAGCAGGCGGGTCACCTGATGGAGAGTAATCACCGCCGCCCAAGGACACCCCGCAAAACCAAAGGAATTGCGCGTTGCCGTTCTCTAAGGAAGGAATAGGAATTGTGAGAGGGGGGGAGGGGGGCTCCGGAACCCTCACTGGCTGGACGATACACAACAGCACCAAGTGCCATTATTTCACGCCGAATATTCGTGAGACTTTTGTTACTAAGATGGAGAAAAAAAGCCCCCTGTGTTTCTTGCCAGTTCTTCTCAGTTGAAGGCTCTCCCAAAATCCGAACTGGTGGTAGATTCAGTAGTTAAGATTTAACTAAATTTTAGTTATCTGTACATACATACATAGAATCACGTCTATTATCCCCTAAGGGTTAGTCAGAGAAGCAACGAGGACCGCAATTAGCATAGACCTCTGCCATATGATAGTCCACCTTTCACCAAATAGCGAATGCACATGTGCTCACTGTGACAGGTGGTGAGCCTATCACCACTCTATGCTATATGTATGTGCAGTTATTAGTCTTTTAGTCGCCTTTACCGACACCCTAACTAAGAGATGAGTTGGTAGTATTCTTTTGCTGCGCACGTTTGGAATAATTGATGGTTTATAGAATCAAGTGCTTCGGACGCGGTTGTAGCACATAAGTAATTTACTCATGTAGTTGTAGCTCGGAGCCGCCTTAAAAAACATCAATACAAAGCAAAGACACAGTATAAATATAAGCTAATAATTTATACTGTGGCAAAGAGTATCAATATCCGTGTCGCGTAGCGGTGAAATAATAATACCTCCCCCTCCCTTCTCTTAGGTGTCGTAAAAGGCGACTAACGGACTGAATACTGCACATGCATCCAACAGCATAGAGCGGCGATGGGTTCACCACCTGTCACGCTGAGCACGTGTGCAGTCGCTATTTGGTGAAAAGTGGACTATGGCAGAGGACTGCTTTTGCTGTTCTCATTGCCTAGTCTCTGACTAACCCTTCGGGGATAATAGTCGTGATTCTATGTTTATGTATGTATGAGTAGCTATAAAAAATGTCATCCATTCAGTGTATAGACATTACGAATGTTGCTTAATTTGCAAGATCGCAATCCGAAAGCGTAAACCGTTTGCTTTAGCCTCAATGTCTGATAAGAAAATTTAAACATAAATTATTCAGTTTTCGATAGGACACGAACATCAGTTTAATAATATCATAATAATATCTGTAACATAAACTACAAAAATGTCGTCCGCTGATCGTCGACAGTCTCGCGATGGGCCTCCTGAACGCAGTGCGACGCCCATCCTGATCAGTCAGAGGCAGGAAAAGGTGAAGGACGTGCCGTCCTTTATGGAAGTCGTCGGTCACCTTTGCTTCCAGATCAGGAGGGCGGTCACTGCCGGCAAATCAGTGATTAAGGCTCACAAAGAGCTGATTGTCGACGCGGCGAGCGAGATAGAAAATTGCCTGGACATACTACCATCTTTGTGCCAATCTCCTGAGCAGATCAACGACATCAATGTCCGAGAGCTGAGCGACAAACTCGATAACAGCGTGGATGCTGTTATCAGCATCCAAAACGAGATGGCTGTAGAGGTCCGACGCGAGGTCTCGCAAAAGGTCGATGAACTACTCAAGCAGGGCGAGAGGCTTGAGGACCTGGTGCGCCTCTCGGGCAATATGCTCTCGGCCGCTCTCAAGGAGCAGAACCAACACCCTTTAGCCAGTAGCTCAATGAGTGAAGCCCAAACCGCCCAAATAGCCCAAAACGTCCCCACATATGCAAGCGTTACTGCCAAAACTATGCCCCCGACGCCACAAACACACCCAGCAATCATCGTCAGCTCGTTTGACTGCACCTTGAAGCCTCCGGAGGTGATGTCCCTTTGGAAGAAGGAGATGTCCTTTCGGAGGCACAAATATGCCCCAGTGAAGATCTTGCCGATTCCAAACGCGAAACTGCGGGTCGAGTTCGAGCGAAAGGAGCAGTGTGAGGAGACTATAGCCCGCCACACAGAGAGCCCTAACTTCGCCGCCGAACGGGCGAAGCAGAGACCACCACTACTCATTTTGAAGGGAATTTCCAAGGACGTCACCCGCGATGAACTAGTGGAGGTCCTTGTGACCCAGAATGACGTGGCTGTCTCCCGCATCTGCTTCTTAACCTCGAATAAGAACCAGGCACTGTACAACGCGGTAATTGAGGTAACCCCCGAGATGCGGAAAACCATCCTCGCTCTCGGGAAGCTCAATGTGGACCATAGTAGGGTCCACGTTGAGGACTTCAGCCGCTTTGTACAGTGCCATCTGTGCCTGCAGTACGGGCACACTAAGGCCAAATGCAAGGCAGAGAAGAAGCCATGTGCCCATTGCGCCAGCCCGGGGCACCAGATCTCTGAGTGCCCAAATAAGACGGACAAAGCAAAGTGCTACAACTGCACAGCCCACAACCTGCGCATGGGCACTAAGGTGGATGCCTGCCACAACGCCACCAACGGTCGAGAGTGTCCGCGAATAAAATCAATGGTTCTGCGTTTGCAGAATCAAACAGATTATGGTAATTAAACACTGAACATACTCTTAAAAACTGTAACTTTAAAAACTTACCCAATTAAAACTTTAAATAACTGAAATCATATAAAATCTTTTACTGCATAAATTAAACAACAAAATAACATTAAAATCAAAATATACGCAAAGTACTTGTAATTTACATATAAATCATACTACAGATTAATATCCTTAAATAAACCATATAATAAAAAACTTACCAATAAATAATGTAACATACTATTATCAAAAATACCTAAAAATCACTTTATATATTTTTAAAAAACCTTCTCATAAATCAACAAAACCTAAAAATCTAAAACTTACTGATAAAAACAATATCTGTAGAATTTTACCTAACACAAAAACACAATTCTAACGTAAACTATAAGACCCAAACAACATTAATAATAAGATCGGCAAGAAATTCTTACAGCTAAGTCTCAGCAAAACATCAAATTCTGTCTAAAATACTTTAATATTTAAATTTCCTAAATTATTTAAAATTAAACCTAGATTAAAATTTTCTTCTCCAAAGTAACTTTAAATAAAGAATATCAAATAAACATAACTTCAATAAAGACTTAAAAATTTTAAAATAAATAAATCCCTTAGAAAAATTCCTTACAAATCCCAAAATTCCTTTTTTACAATTCTATACTCATTTCCCTCTTCCCCTCCCTTCTCCTTACTTTTCCGTTCTAAGTGCCCCGCAATTCTTTAGAAGTGGACCCTAAGTCCACTCAAAATTTTTTAAAAAATGAGGACGTTATGTCCATTCAAAAATTTGGCAAGAAATTCCTAAAACTTTTTCAAAATTTTCCGTTCTTCCCTAAATGTTCCCTAAAAAAGTCCCAATATCCCCAAAAACTCCCCCATCCAAAATTGATCCTTAAAACCCCCCTACTCGCCATTTAGCTCTGATCATGTTAGAGAAATCGCCCACTTTCCATCTATCCTACGCTTTTCCTACGCGAGGAAATACCCTAGTCCTATACTGAAAAAAAAAAAAAAAAAAAAAAAAAAAAAATATCTGTAACATAACATTAATCAATAATTATAGCACCTTTACAAAACAGATGGATTTCAAATTACAATATACTTAATTCGTGCGTTCGGCTTGCGATCTTGCTTGCTAAGCTACTTTCGCAATGTCGGGTCGCTGGATGGGTGACCAACTTTAAAACATCTCTAGCTCTCCGTGCTTCGGAAGGCACGTTAAGCCGTTGGTCCCGGTTGCTGCCGTAAGGTAGCAGTCGTTAAAACCCACCAACCCGCATTGGGCCAGCGTGGTGCGTTATGGCCCAATATCCCCACGTGCTATTGTCCACGTGGGAGGCCTGTGCCCAGCAGTGGGATGTTTATAGGCTGCTGATGATGATGATGATGATACTTAATTAACCAGTTAACGGTTTTTAGAAATCAGTCATTCTAAAAAACCTCTTTTTATTTTAAACTAACCTCCTATGTGGTGTGTCTAAGCTCCAGATTCTTATTATGTTAGACCCAGAGGTACCGGTTTCGATTCCCAGCGGGGGTACATGTTTCTTTACTTGGTTTAGTTGGATAAAGGGCATGTTAAGTTCACCTGGCTATGGCTAGCTAATAAAAAAGCACCATCTTACATAACTGTCACCATAACAACAATGTTTTGCATAAGCGCTTGACCTTCATCTCACCTGATGGTATGTGACGATAAGGCCGGTGGAAACGCGCTTCACCCGGCATCTTCAACCACTAAGGAACTGGCTATATCTCTAAACTGTCGGAACACAACAATACTATAAACATCGTTGTTAAGGCGACAGACTTAGATAAGATGGTGGTAGCTAGCCAGGCGGACTGAACAGCCCTACCACCAACCAAAAACCAAGTACACAAGGATGTACGCCCCCCACTGGGAATCGAACCCGGGACCTCTGGGTCTGATACCGGTGGCTCAGCCACTAGACCACAGAGGCGAGATGCGTACCTATAATAGGACTGTTCTAACCACTACACCGCAAAGGCCATACTACTTTAAAAAAAAACTATCCCTGGGAACCTGCTATCACCTCTTAGAGCACTTTAATCTTTCTATAAGCAATATTTGTTCGAGAATTTGTATAGTAAGATTAAGTAATACTACTAGTGTTTCGTACTAAGGCTGTATGAGCCTCACAAATAAAAAGGGATTGTCAGCTGTCAAATTGACTTTTTGGGGTCGCTGACCGCGTGCGTAATTTAATTAGGATTTCTTTGATAATAGTTTTTAGATTTTTTAGATTCGCTATAAACACAAAACAGAAATTCGGTTTTGTGGTACTAAGGGTGCCGCGCGATCGCAAAAACTGACATAAGCCTCTTAATGAACTTCAAAGCAAAATCAATCATATTGATATTTCTGTAGGTTCGATGAAGAGTGATTTAAGTCGAAAATCATGATTTTTGGGAAATTGCATTTAAAGTTTAAAAAAATCCTACTCGTTACTTATTGCTAATAAGTTTTCTTTTTTTGCGTATTGTAGGACATTTGAAAAGCTTTAATGTAGTGTAACTGGGAAAGAAAGTAACTGTTAGTTTTTTAGATATCATTAAAATGTTTAAATGTATTACTTGGCACGATGATTTAACTTGTGTTTATTGATATAATAAAAATTAAATCAGTATTAACAAAGGCTAATAGTGACTGGTGGGCTTTGGTGCAAAGTGATACAGTTGCTTGATATTTTTGTGTCACGTTTTATATAACTTATATTTTTAAAATATGTAGAACAAATATTACTAAATCAATTGTGTAGAATTTTCTAATGTGCTTAAAAACGTCTAACTATTCAATTATTATGAAATGAATCGAAAAATACAGAATAAAAAGAAAAAAATATGTGTTAAGTGATACTACTAATAATCTAAATGGTACAAGTATCATAAGATGTATGTGTTTGATACAATTGCAAAACAATTTAATGTTAGAATGCATTTCTTCCGTTTTTACAAATCGTTTAGAAGTTATTTAGGTGTACGGGTTTGGGGATGTAATAATAGAAATAATTTAATTGAATTACTCTTTATTTTTAATGAAAATGTGATCAACATTAAGATAAAACTAAACAATGTTACAATTCTAAACTTGTGTAACTTCTTAGTTTTTAAATCAACAATAATATTCTATATATTCTGTCTGCTCTTCTTTCTTTTTATGATTTTCGAGTCTTTCTTCGTCTATTACTGTTAGAGCATCCAGGTTCTGCCGATCTTTCGTTATGTGGATCGTCGTGGTGAGACTGTGTAGCATCTTGGGCGAGTTGATAGACGATCTCGGGCTGCACAGGATCTCGAGCGGGCTGACGGACAGGATCTTTGGGCTGTGCAAGATCTTGCGCGGGCGAACAAGCGATATCGGGCTGCACAAGATCTTGGGTGGGCTGACATGCGATGTTGGGCTATGCAGGATCTTGCGCGGGCGAACAAGCGATGTCACTGTGTAGCATCTTAGGCGAGCTGATAGGCGATGTCGGGCTGCACAGGATCTTGAGCGGGCTGACAGGCGATGTTAGGTTGTGCAGGATCTTTGGGCTGTGCAAGATCTTGCGCGGGCGAACAAGCGATATCGGGCTGCACAAGATCTTTGGTGGGCAGACATGCGATGTTGGGCTGTGCAGGATCTTGCGCAGGCGAACAAGCGATGTCGGACTGCCCAAGATCTTAGGCGGGCTGACAAGCGATGTTGTGCTATGCAGGATCTTGCTCGGGTGAACAAGCGATGTCGGGCTGTGCATGATCTTGGATAAGCTGACATGCGATGTTGGGCTGCACAGGATCTTGCGCGGGCGTACAGGCGACGTTGGGCTGTGCAGGATCTTGCGCGAGCGGACAAGCGATGTCGGGCTGTACAGGATCTTGCGCTGGTGGATAGTCGAGGTCGCGCTGTGCTGGATCTTGTATGGGAAAGAAGTAATAGGAGTCTTCATCTTCCGAACTCTGACATAAAGTAACTGGGGTTTACTTATAGTTTTTCCTATTATTTCTAGTACTCTTTGGCAAATCCGAACATACACTGGTCGTATCCGTTTCGCTATTAGGAATGTATTACTACGCTACGTATTGTTCCGAATTCTTTTGTGTCTCTTGGATTTGACTTCTGTCATGAAAGATATTATTTTCTTCTATGTTTTTCACTTTTATAAGTTCTGTTTTCAATTCGACTAGTAAATACTTATCCGTTCTCTTTTTCTATCTAACTAATTTTTTCAGCTTTTCTTCATCTGAACTTTCATTATTTTCATGTATTATGTGTTTTTTATTACTTGAGATAATTCGGTCGATACGGGCCTTCGCAGCAAGCTGCAAGGAAATTGGATAACGTGGCATCACCGTTTGTTTAAATGAAGATTTAAAAAAACTAAAGGCAGGTTTTGATGTCAATTTAGCATCTATTTTAAACAATATTAACCTACCGAATTATTTATTTGTATCAATAATTAAGATTTTTTGTTTTTATTTTTATATTAAGTACTTATGTGATCTTCAGAGCTGGTATATTTTTAGGGTACGGAAGTTTTGAGGTAAAAAGGTAATGAATTTATAAAATACATTTGTCATAATAAGATTCTAAAAGATGAACAACACTGTCAAATAAGTGACAGTTTAAAAATAAAAGAGATTCTTCATGAGATCAATTCAATATAAGTAATTATTAAATGTAGGTAAACCTATGACACCTGTAAGTCTGAATCAAATACCAAAATAAAAGTGAAACCCAAGAGGGTAGGTAGGTACTTAGGTACGTAGGTACTTAACATCAACAAAAATTAATACGAGTGAGTAAGTATACTGAATGAATTTAACTTTAGTTCGTTGTTGACAAGTTTTATTTAAATATGTACACCTATAATTTGTATAAAACGTGACATTTCCCATAATACATCGAGGAAAAATAAATATTAAACCATCATTGCAAAAATGTACATAGTACACAAAGACAAAATTCTACCCGTTACGTGAACTAACCCAGTTCGATATCCTGATCTCGTTTTAACATTGCGGGAGGGGGCGGTGTTTCGCAAGATATATCATTTCACACTACTTATTAGCTCAAAAAATTATATTAAGTTGCGTATAACTTTAATTTAACTGCTTAATATCAATAAACACATACACCAATGTTTCGTTCACATTGATATAACTACGATTACGTTATTAGACACGAACGTTTTTATTCATAGTTATGACTTTAGTTGATTTAATTATAGTTAAATCACTTTTCACCAACTAAGATATTTAAGAAAATATGTGTCTGTTAATATAACTAGAAAAATATCACTACGCACCATTTTTTTTACGTAAAATGACAATCGTGTCAAAAGAACGATTTAAAGTTATAACTATTACCTCGGACCAAATATCACAATGGACAGAGTCTTTGGATTTTTAGCATGTCCGTATTTTGTTAGTGTGCAGCTTTCTATCTGTACATGTGTGCGTGACTAAAGATGTGACTAGTATATCGATATAATCACTTTAATGTGGTGTGTACCTAGTTCGTTATTATAATTGGGGGTTAAAGTTACTCACGTCCGTAGGTTTACCGTTTAGACCCTACACGTGACCCTTGGGTGGTGCTAAATGAGTGACACTGTCTGAGTGGTAGAACCACGCTGCGTTGCAGCACGCCGGGCACGCTGGGCCGGCTCGCCCGGCGTAAATACCAACCTCTCACTAAGGGTGTTACCCGACCAATCGATCGATCGTCGATCGACGGCATCGATCAACGTTGATCGAAGTTGATCGACTGGTCTGGTAGCTTTAATCGATCGACGGATACCTACCGTTTGACTAACCAATCGATCGACGACGGTCGGTCTACGTTGATCGATAGGTGTGGTAGCTTTAATCAATCGACGGATACCGTTCGTCTAACCCATCGATCGACGGTCGGTCGACGTTGATCGATTAACCCAGGCTAAATTCCATCAGTTTCTTTCGAAATGTATTCAGAAAAGGACTCGTTGTTCTTGGCCAGTACGATGTTGCTCGTACTATTATTACGGAGACGCAAACGCAGAAGAATCTGGATGCGGCCGTTTTTTAAAGCCAACGATCGCTTATTTTATCCAAATGACATTCTAAGCAGCGGTTTTTGTTTTTGTTTTTTTTTGCGTAGCGATTGTCATGAATTTCGAGGTTAGTAGTTTCGAGGGAGGTAGAGAGGAGGGGAATGGAGGGGGTACGGTAATGGTAACTTAGTAGAATATTTGTTTTTTTTCCTAAAAATAACCTAAAATAACCTCAAAATAAAAATATCTTGAATACTATGCATTTTCGCACTTTGGCTCCCCCTCCCCCTCCCCTTCCCCCCTTTTTCGGTGTTGCTTAATCTAAAGTGCTTCCCAAGGTGTTTGGAGGAATATCATTTAGTATTTAAACGTTCATATTATCATCACTCATTATTATCAACATAAACATAATCTAATATTACGATTATTATCCATGGGCACGAAATATATATTTTTTTATATAAAAGAGGGAGGCAAACGAGCAGGCGGGTCACCTGATGGAGAGTAATCACCGCCGCCCATGGACACCCGCAAAACCAGAGGAATCGCAGACGCGTTGCCGGCCTTTAGGGGAGGAATAGGTTTAAGGAAGGAATAGGAATTGGGAGGAGGGGGGGGGGGGGGAAGGGGCCTCCGGAACCCTCACTAGTCGGACGAAACACAACAGCACCAAGTGCTATTATTTCACGCCGAATATTAGAGAGGGTAGTGTTACGCCGGGCGAGCCGGCCTAATGCGTGCTGCAACGTAGCGTGGCTCTACCACTCAGAAAAGTGAAGCGACCGGTGCGTCTAATCAAACAGCCCCCGTTCACAATTCCTATTCTTTCCTTAAATGCCGGCAACGCATCTGCGATTCCTCTGGTGTTGCGGGTGTCTATGGGCGGCGGAGATTACTCTCCATCAGGTGACCCGCCTGCTCGTTTGTGTCCTTCTATTATAACAAACAAATAAAAAATAATAATTTGTGTAGTAAAGTGAAGAGCAATACTTTTTACTATTCATATTCCCGCTCATATTATTAAGATTCAATTTTGAACTAAGGCTAAAATTTTTACTGTAAAAAAAGATTTTTTAAAATGTTTGAAACAGAGCCTTGAATATTTTGTAGGCTCTCAGTTATCACGTCTAATAGCTTTAACCCATTCACGTCTTATTTCCGGGCATTTTGGAAACTTAAAAAGAATAATAAAAAGAATATTAGTAATATCGATAAAGCTTCGATACACAAATACGTACATCACTAATCATTATGCTAAAACCAAAGCCTTTAAATTACATTTAATTAAGGTTTAACCTGATTCTTATGAATAGTGTACGATATAGTATGATTTAGAAATAGCAAAAATTAATGCTTTGCCGTTTTAATTATTAAAAAACTCATAGTAAAGCATACATATTATGAGAAATCACTAACGTATGAAATGATAATTCCTGGTCTTTCACACCTCCTTTTATTGTTCTTGACGAACAATAAACAGCTGAACAAGACATCATGTCAATTGTATATTACACAAATAACACAAACACTAAGATTTCTTAATATTTCACTATTATTTCGCACAATCCAGCAATGTTTGACCTAGTAGTCGGTCATGAAATGACACGTCTCACACCGACAGTGCGTCGTTGCCAAACGTACATTAACTATCTCTTTTACTCATATCACACTACAGTCATACAGACAGAGATACAAATACTTTACTTTGATACACGTATGTAAAAGCGGCAACGTCGTAAGACTCTGTCCATGTAATATTTGGTCCGAGACTATTACCGTACACAAACTATTATCAAATATTGGTTCGGTACACTGTAATATAATTAGATATCAATCATTTAACACAAAAATACAAGAAAATATGGTTTGTAATATCACTACGCACAAAAGTTATCTCCATCATTATAAACGCTAGAAACATGTGGATTAGGTAAAAAAAAATCTTTTTTTTTCCTGATCTTAAAATTATAATAAAACCAAGGCCCTGATTCTGTATCGCAATCTATAGATTCCACACCTAAACCTTACCGCGCACAAACGTCAAACGCATACGTTTTTCGGAAGATATCGTAACTTTTTAAGGAATTAACGTGGTTTTGAAACAAGGAATCGTTACAGAATAAGGGCCCAAATGTGATATAAATTGACTTAAATCACTCTTCACCGAACCTACAGATTTATTATTAGGACAATTCTGCTTTGAAGTTTCAGACCTAGTATTATAATTAGAGGAATGTTTTTATTCTGCGAAATGTGCAAAACCATCACGAGCTTGTGTTAAAAATTAAAATTTACTTTTTAAAGAAGGGGATGCGGATGCGATGCCCTGCGGATATCAATACAAATATTATCATGTAAGAATTATTGTTTCATGCGCACTAAGAAAGTGGTCGAAAAAAATATGTTTTTAGGAGTCACTACATTTATGTATTGTTTGTTATTGTTTTTTGTTTTTTTTTATATAAAAGAAGGAGGTAAACGAGCAAGCAGGTCACCTGATGGAGAATAATCACCGCCACCCATGGACACCCGCAAAACCAGAGAAATCGCAGACGCGTTGCCGGCCTTTATGGAAGGAATAAGAATTGTGAGGTGGGGGGAAGGGCCAGGGCCTCAGAAACACAACAGCACCAAGTGACATTATTTCACGCCGAATATTCGTGAGAGGGTGGTATTACCCCGCGTGAGCCGGCCCAATGCGTGCTGCAACGCAGCGTGGCTCTACCACTCAGTCAGTGTCCCTCATTCAGCACCACCCAGGGGTCACGTGTAGGGTCTCAAGGGTAAACCTACGGACGCTAGTAACTAAAACCCCCAAAAAAAGTTTCAAATTTCAACAAGGCCATGACCCTGTGCAATGATCGGGTTAACTTACATGAGTTCTTTTAATGTATTTAACTAATTCAGCGCATAGTAGGTACCAGTGACTTAAAAATACGTAATTTTTCACATTTTCGTGCAGGACCCCCTTAAGTTGTTAGCTTATTATATTTATGCTTAAAATATTGGTAGGTGTTTTAATGCTCTAAGATGGGTGTGCATCAAGAAAAAACGGTACAAGAACCGGGGGACAGGGGACAGGGGGCCCTTGGACTGGAAGTAAAGAGCACACCGTTTGTCCAGGTCAGAATTAACTCCTCGATACGGCAAATACACAGAGTTCATGGAAAGGCCCGTTATTGGCCTCTGTTACTAATTATTTTAAAGGGCTGTGTTATACATTCATTTACCGGTTTATTGGTAAATGAATATTACCACCCATCTCTCTCTTGGTCTTAAAAGATGACTAAAAGACTGAAGACTGCTCATACATCTAACAACATAAAACGGCGATGGGCTCACCACTTATCACGCTGAGCACATGTCTTGTTAATTAGTATGCCATGTCGTGATCTGTGGCAGAGCGCTGCCTGCGTAGCTTTACTTTACTAGAAAATCATAATTGATAATATTATTTGCCATTGCTAAAATCAATCTATAATAACAAGGCCTAAGAACAGGTTTTGTGGGTTTAACAATAAGACTGCAAAATACTTAAAATGTTTTTATTCATTCAATAAATTAACATAAAGTAACATATACATTTATAAACAAAACATTAAAATATAATAAAGTGTAGTTGGTCATCCAATAAATACTTAAATACGGTCGAGCGAGATATCTCAGTAAAATATTTTATCAAATACCAGCTCTTAGTCAAATAACTTATGTTGCAGTATAACCTGAAGTTCAGAAGAAATCACTCACAGAAAACAAGTCTTTACTATCGCCACCTAAAAATGAAGAATATGGTGACTGAAAATCTCTCCTTGATGTTGTTGAACGGTACGATGATAAACTAAAGGGTTCTGAGTATGAAGCACTAGGGTTTAATGCTTCGTAAGGAGACATGAGAGCAAGCCCGTTCCTACCTGATAAAACTGGTGAAGGATACGGTACAGAACTCAAGAGAGGGTCAGAAAACGATGAAGCTCCCACGAAATTAGCGTTAGGACCTACAGCAGCGTAACTTGTGGGTTGCACATCGTAATTGGACATGGGATTATAGTATACAGAACTTGGAGCAGAAGGTTGAGGATTGCTTGGCAAAGAGGTGACAGTTATTGGATTTTGGTTTGGTGTGTGGGCATATTTCACTGATACAGGACTGTTTGTCGGACTCTGGTTTAAAGCGTGAGCGTACGCTGCTGGTACCTGAATGACAGGTTCTGGGGTTGTGTTTTCTTGTGTAGAATAACTCGGTATTACAGCAGTTTCTGTTGTAGTTTCTTGGGGTGGAGAATTGAGGATATTGCTCACTAGTAAAAGTTGTAAGGCAATAGCTAAATTGTTAAGTAAAGACGCATCTATGGGTTGGTTAGTCTGATTTGGAGGGTATAAAGATTCTGGAGACATTGCTGATGATAACAAAGGTGGTGGTGACTTATTGTATAATTTAGAATCTGATAGGGCTGCCAAAATGTTGCTTGAAGATATAGCTTGGGAGATTGCTTGGGGTGTAGCGTGTGGTTTTGTGTTTACGTTGGTTGGAGCGAATAAGCTGGCGAGAGCTGCTAAAGCTTGCATGCTGGAAGCTTGAGCTGGTTTTCCAATGTTGACGGGTAAACTTCGAGGAGGCGGAGGACTTCCGAAGCCAGCTAACTGGAGATACTGCATGATTGCTGGATTCAGATTCATGGGAATGACCTGGAGAGAAAAGAAAGTATTAAGATTTGTATAATAATAAGAGTTCAATTTACTTCAAACGAAAGTTAGTCCATATAGTGCTAGTTAGAATGTTTTTTAAGAATATAGTATAGTGATGTAAGTAAAGCAGTGGAGTTTCTTGCGCCTGTCCTTCTCCATAGCAAAAAGACGTTCTAAATAGGCAAAACATTGTTAGAACGATACAAAAGCACTTTAAATTTTTTTTATTGACTTTGACTTTTATGAGGTGCTCGTTGGTTAGCAGTAAAAGATCGTGAACATTAGGCAGCCTTCACCATGCTGAGTTTTGAATGGGTGAAAGAATTTGACAATCGCGAGCTGTTCTTAACTTGGAAGGTAAATTAAGATGTTGATTCCAGTTGTCACAGCCCAGGTTCTAGTGATCACAAGCCTTTCCAATTACATCATTATCATCAGCCTACAAACGTCCCAGTGCTAAGCACAGGCCTTCCCAAATGGACAACATCACATGGGGAGGTTGGGCCATAACCCACCAAGCTGGCCCAATGTAGATTGATGGGTTTACGACTGTCGTCTTTCGACGACAACCGGTACCAACGGCTTTACGTGCACTCCGAAGCACGGAGCATCGAACAGATAATAAAATAGAAGTTTACCTGAACAATAACCACTTGAATAACGAACAAACATAGAAATATCTTTTGACCCATCTTACAGAAAATGTATTGTCGTACTAAATCAACTGTTATGTTTGCACTTACTGATATACATTTATTTTTCTTATCCAACGCAATATCATTTTTTTATGTAACTCTTATTATAGTTACAAAAGTTTTATTATTTATCTACGTAATAATTAATCAATTAAAGTTTGATGTTAAGAATTATGACATAAAATTTAGTTGGTAGCCAATTTGTTTATACCTAATCTACCAAAATTATGTAAATAAAGAACGTTTATGTACCTAGCTTGGTACCTGCTTATTTTTATATGTACCTACCTAGTTATGCCGACAAACTATGAAAAGATGCCAAACCGAACCAAATAAAATTATCGTAATTGACGACCTCCTTGCATGGTCGAGTGGTAAGCATGCGCCGGTCCTGGCGTCGGTCGCAATCTCTGCGGTCCCAAGTTTATTTCCCGGACGGGTCAACTTAGACATAACTGTCTGAAAGTAGCGGCTCACAAAAAGAATACCTAGTAACTATTTCTATTCCCTTAGTTGTCGTAAAGGACGACTAATGGATTAAAGACTGCATATTACATCCAACAGCATAGAGCGGTGATTCGCTCACCACCTGTCACGCTCAGCACATGTGCAGTAGTAATTTGGTAAAACGTGGACTATGATAGAGGACTGCTTTTGCGGTCCTCATTGTCTAGTCTAGTCACTGCTGACTAACCCATAATAGAAATGAATCTACGTATGTATATCGTTTATGCCGTGTTAGATACATAAGCGTGTGTCTGGGCGCCCACATGCTTTTAAAGACTTTCTAAATAAAATCGACCGCCATTTTTTTATTTCTTTTTCCTGTTGTGTCTATTGTATTTATCTATCTCTTTGTATTATCATGTTATGTATGCGTGTGTTTGTTAATAAACTTATTTTCTTCTTCTTCAACCAAGCCCTAGAGCCTGTAGCTACCTGGGTAAACGCGTCAGCTTCGCCGTCCAGCAAGGCAATGCCGTTAGCCTTCAAAGGTACTGCTTAGTTCAAAACCAACCCCACGACGCGCTGACTATATAGGGTATCTACCTACTCTGCCTTATGGGGATTATCTGTGGCAACTCTTTCATTGTTCCTAGTTTTTATTAGCAATGAGCATGTATGAAGAATGTTATAAGATAATAAAGACGTGTGGAATAGCGTCTCATTAAAAGATTACTACCGTGTCGCGTAGCGGTGAAAGAATACTACCACCCCCTCTTATCCCTTGGGTGCCGTAAACGGCGACAAACGGACTAAAGACTGCACATACGAACAGCTATGCGATTCTCTAAGCGACACATAGACGCTGCGCGCATGGCTGTGATCTGCTGTCTTTTTCCAATGCTATGAATATGAAAGAGACAGAGTCATTTCTCAGCGCTGCGGCAGCCGCAGCTATCAAGGCTTTAGCTTAGAGAATCGCACGGCAGCGTAGAGCAACGGCCTCACCGTCGCTAAGCACGTTTGCAGTACATATTGTAATTTGATGAAACGTAGCCTTTATAGAAGCGTTATTTAATAGTAAATACATAAACCATTTGATCTAGCAAAACAGTATCCTCTGTGACTCGCCTTAAGTGGAGATGGGTGGGACACTTGGACACGTCAGACACATGGACTGCTTCTGCGGTCCTCATTACCTATAGTCTCTAGTATCCCTTTGGGGGTAATAATCGAGAATATAATAACATGTATGCATGTGTGTATGAGAGTATTTAGAGCAAATAAGTTTTTTTTTTAATATAAAAGAGGGAGGCAAACGAGCAGGCGGGTCACCTGATGGAGAGTAATCACCGCCGCCCATGGACACCCTGCAAAACCAGAGGAATCGCAGACGCGTTGCCGGCCTTTAAGGGAGGAATAGGTTTAAGGAAGGAATAGGAATTGGGAAGAGGGGGGGGGGGGGGAGGGGCTTCAAGAACCCTCACTGGTCGGGCGAAACACAACAGCACCGAGTGCCATTATTTCACGCCGAATATTAGTGAGAGGGTGGTATTACGCCGGGCGAGCCGGCCCAATGCGTGCTGCAACGCAGTGTGGCTCTACCACTCAGTCAGTGTCACTCATTTAGCACCACCCAGGGGTCACGTGTAGGGTCTCAAGGGTAAACCTACGGACGCGAGTAACTTTAACCCCCAGTAAAGTGTCAAAATCGTAGCAAATGGAATGCTGTGGTCTCTGCCTACCCCTCCGGGAAACATTCATTCTAAGAAAATACTCGTATAAAAAAAATAATTAGATTAAACAATAGAACTATCACATTTCATACAAATTATGCAACTTTTACAAATGCCTAACGTAATCTAGTGTAAATGTGATAACACAACTATATAAAAAGTCTATAAGGCGTTTACTGAACATCATTCGTCACACTCACTTTTGAGAATCAACAAGAGACAACGAGAAATATAAATATAAATACAAAATGGCCGCCAAGTACTTCGCTGCCGTTTGCGCATTTGCTCTATTCTCTGTAAGTATAATACATAACAATAAAAGCTGTAAAAATCTTTAGCATAAAAATTTATAACTTAAAAAGTTACAGTTAATTTTCTCTTCAATAGGTAGGTACTAAATATTTAATTAGGAATATACTTTTTAAATACTTTTTAAGTTTTTAACAATTTTATTAAGTTAAGTAACTAAGTATATCAAAAATGTTTTGAAAATACTTACTAAGTGACATAGTAATTAAACACTTTTTACTGACGTAACTCGCGTTTATTTAGGTACTACTTACATTAAGGGGAGGTATTTCGAGCGCTTCCCTCTCGCTCTCTCAACGGTACGACGGTAAGGGACGGGTATAACAGCGAAGCGGCGCGAATAATCGCGTTTTATATTCTAAAAAATTGATAGATGTAATATATAAAAAACCATCGGTTATAATAAGTCAAGTTATTTACGAGCTTCATTTTGGTAAATTACTCATAATATCAAATCACTTGTTTTAAGAATAAAACCTGGAAAAGAAGATAAAATTAAACAAAAATATGTAACTTTGTGAATTTATTCTATCGAGCCAACTTTATCAAATCGTGTTTCCATCGGGTGTATTTTAAAGAATAAAGCCTCAACAGTATTTCATAATTTGCGCAGATTTTAATTTTACTGTTTACTACTTCAAAAAGTAGTTCTAAGAACGTGTTATTTTAATTTTTTACTAACACCTGGCCTTAAATCTTTTCGCATTTCAATGTGTAGTGTTCGCGTAAACCTAAGAAAACAATATCAAAACCTCTTTTTCCAAACCTCCTTTACAATTCAGTCTTTTACCAAACCTCTTTTTCTCCACAGGCAGTCCACAGTCAAGTGCTGAACCGCGTCATCCCAGGATTCGCGCCAAACCTCCTTCCTATAACGGAGACAATTCTCCCTAACCAGGTCTACATCAACCCTTCGGTCTACCCACAAAGTCTCATCAACTACGAGTTGCCATACGGTCTAGACGTTATATCTTCACCTGTACAGTTACCGACTGTTGTGTCACCAGCTCCTACTACAACAATAATTCAAGATGGTACTGTGGCCAACAACTTAGCTCAGGCTTTACAGCTGTTGGTTGTAAGCAACCTCCTTAGTAACACTCTGCCTTTGATGGGAGGTGCCGATGTGATTGTACCGGGTTGCGGTACACCCATTGGCTTGCCTGGATACAGCTACATCTATTAAAGATAAGCTAATGAGTCGTTAATAAATATTAAGTATTTTTATTTGAAGTTTAAAATGTATTTTATTTTTTGGGTAACATACATTACCCCTCTGTTCCCTTGGACGTCGGCTTTTTTTTATACAAAGCCCGGCAAATGACCCCACTCCACCTGATGTTAAGTGGAAATGAAGTCCAGGCGCGAGGACAACTGGTGCAGCGTAAGAGACGTAGCATCAGTCACCCTCACTCTGCCGGCCCTTAAAGCGCCTCTTCACGCCTCGTTTAAAGGACCCTATGTCATAGGTAGGAGGGAATACGTGTGCTGGCAGACTATTCCATCTTTTGGAAGTGCGACAAAGAAACGAGTCACCAAATTTCTTTGTGCGTGATGAATATTAGAGACTGAAAATTGGTGACTCCGGAGAGCAGCACGCGTACTCCTATGGAGAAAGGGAGAAGGAAGGATGAGGTCAAAGAGTTCTTTAGAGCACTCGCCATGGTATAAACGGTAAAAGACGCTGAGTGACGCAATATCTCTACGCTATTGCAAAGGCTCGAGAGTGTTAGTGACCTCTGCATTGCCAATAATGACGTAAAAGGCGACTAACGCACTAAAGATTGCACATACAGCCAACAGCATGCAGCGGCAATGGGCTCACCACCTATCACGCTTAGCACATGTGCAGTTGTAATTTGGTGTGGCGTTTGTTGTATAAATACATGGAATCACGACTATTGTTCTTAAAGAGCTAGCTAGTCATAGACTAGGCAATGAGGACCGCAGAGGCAGCGATGCGTAGAGGCAGTCCGATGCGTTGTTGCTAAGATCTGTATTTAATTTCACATACGTCGTCACCACACAAGTCAAATAAAACTTCGAGCGATTGAAGAACGATCCTACTGTAAGTTTTATTAAGGTTCTAGCTAGCACAGGGCATACACATCCGGTGCTTGATGCTGGCGCGTCGTAATGGACCTCATATCGAAATAATTACAACTTGGCTGGCATGTATAAATATACTTGGATGACATGGATACATTTTCACTACTATGCCGCTGCTGGATGAGCTAAATAAATTAGGACCACGAATGAGTAAAAAAAAGGACTCCGTGATACTAACAAGTGAAGCAACCTTTATGCTGGTGCGTGTGCTATCACGAGGACGGTTGACATCACAATGACGACCGATCAGCTTAGCTTTGTGTAAGAGTGTGCCGTATTTACATATTTGTACTGGCTTACTCTAAGCGCTTCACTTTTTAAGTAAGTGACGCGGAGTCCTTCTTTTTTTAGCGTCCGTGATTAGGACATGATGCTAAAGTTGCTACCTATTTTGGCAAAAAGAATAGGAAACGCGCCTATGAAGGATGTAAACAATATGAAAATGACACAAAAAAAATCATTTGCACATTGAACATACCTACATAATAACTTCGACTGTTATCCCCGAAGGGTTAGTCAGAAATTAGGCAATGAGGACAGCAAAAGCAGACCTCTACCATAGTCATAGAAAAAGATCTAAATAAAAGCCGCATGTCTACGAACTTTGCGTGTCAAAATCAAGCCAAAAGGATGGTAAAAGCCCTTCTTTCCATATGTCATGTCGCGTAGCGGTAATAGAATACTAGCACCCCTCTCTTCCCTTTGGTGTCGTAAAAGGCCACTAACGGACTGAAGACTGCATATACATCCAACAGCATAGACTCACAAAGCACATCTGCAGTCGCTATTTGGTGAAAAGTGAATTTTGGCTGAGACTTCGGGGATAATAGTCGTGATTATATGTATGTATGTATTATTATTTATTTGGCTTTAATATTTTTAAAGCTGAAATAAAAATATTGAATTGAATAAAGTTAAAATTAAGCCTTTTGATTATTAACCCAATATGAACTTTGTAAATTTGTATAAAATAAACGCTTTTTTATTGCCCCGATATATTGTTCGTTTTTAAAAATGAAAACGACATTGTAACATGGGCGGCGTTTATCGCCTTTGTTTTATTGTTTTTTTTACATACATACATACACTCACAACTATTGTCTACAAGGGTCAGATTACTAGGCAATGAGGATCGCAAAATTAGTTCTCTGCCGTAGTCCACGTTTCACAAACCAACCACTTTTTTTAACATAAAACGTTACATATATTTAGTTCCCCACATTCTGCCAAACTGTGAAACATTTTGTCGGCAGCAGCTCCTAGCTTTTGCGAAGAATATTGTTATAAAATAATGCAGCTTGATTGCTTTAGTCGAATAAGGGTCCTCCATGGTCATTTGCAACAACCATGGCGAGCGACTTTTATTGATGTTTTACACGTCGTGGCCGACATGTACGATCTTACTAACACAGTTATTAAGTATTATATACTAACAAAATTGTTGTATACTGTATGTATGTTAGCGTGTAAGGTATTTATTATATGAGGCCCTAATATTGTATCTTTACCATCCTGTACATTGTTTGTTGCCTGAAATAAAGAGATTTATTATTTATTATAAAACGATTTTGTCTTCCTTGCATGTCAAAATTTTAAACGGCAAACATCTGTTGCCGTTTAAAAAAATTGATGTTTTGCAGACGTAATGTTTTTCTGGGTGGTAGAGCAACGCTGCATTACATTTCAGCGCGAATTGGGCCGGCTCGTCCGGCGTAATACCAACTACATACATACAAACATAATCACGACTATTATCCCTGAAGGGTTAGTCAGAGACAAGGCAAAGGGCATAGCTAAAGCAGTCCTCTACCATAGTCCACTTTTCACCTAATAGCGACTGCATGGTGAGCCCATCGCCGCTCTATGCTGTTGGGATGTATCTGCAGCCTTTAGTCCGTTAGTCGCGTTTTATGACACGCATGTAGAAGGAAGAGAGGAGGTGGTAGTATTCTTTCACCGCTACGCAAGACAGTTATACCACCTTCTAATGAAACATCGGCGTGAAACTATGGCACTCTTTGTTGCTATGTTTCATCCGGTGAGTGAAAGTACTTACTATAGTCCGGCAACTTCGTGCGCGACCGTCACGCGGTGTGACAGACGGTGGCGGGGAAGAGGTACCCAAGATGCCAGCGGGTAGCGGATGGTGTAGCGGGGAAGGGCAACGCGTGCAACTGTGTGTAGTCGTGTTCTAGAATGACGTGCTACCTCGTCCCCGCCAACGTCTGTACCCCGCAGGACGGTTGCGCACGAAGTTGCCGGACTATAGAGATGGGCCTGCAGTACTTGTTAAAAAGGAGAGTTCGACTTTAATGTGCACTGGAGGTCCACCATTAACAGTTGCTACCACTTAAAAGGTCTCACTCCATTCTCAAGGCTGGCAACGCATCTGCAACTCCGGTATTTCGGGTGTCCATGGGCGGCGGAGATTACCCTTTACGATCAGAAGGTCTACGTAGCAAAAGTCCAACAGGGAAACGTCTAATAAGCAGTACGCCTAATTGGAAAAAGGTCCATGTAGCAAAACGTTCAACTCTCAGATGGTCTGTATAGAAGAAGTTAAACTTGTCGCGTAGCGGTGAAAGTATACTACCAACCCCTCTCTTCCCTTGGGTGTCGTAATATAAGACTAACGAATTAAAGGCTGCACATACATCCAACAGGATATAGTGGCTGTCAGTGTTGTTGTGGCTGTGGTAAAAGTAGTTTATTCAAAATTTGTTGTGCAGAACGGAAAAAAATGTTCTAATCATTTTTGTTATTTTGGTTTTCGAATAATGTTTGATAATGAAAAGTTTTACAGTAATTTTTTGTTTATTGTTTCTAAAATGATTGGTGAGTATTTTGTTTTCATCTAAGTATATTAAATGAGCTCGTGGATAATGAATGATACCGTAACCGTGTCGCTAAAAGAATATTACCACCCCTCTCTTCCCTTGGGTGTCGTAAAAGGCGACTAACGGACTAAAGACTGCACATACATCCTACAGCACAGATATCTGTGTCCTGCAGCATAGAGCGGCGATGTGCTCACCACCTGTCACGCTGAGCACATTCGTGTAGTCGCTATTTGGTTAAAAGTGAACTTTGATAGAGGCCTGCTTTTGCTGTTCTCATTGCCTAGTCTCTGACTAACCCTTCGGGGATAATAGTCGTGATAATTATGTATGTATGTAAACCAATAACTATCAGTGGGAAACAAAGTCGCCTTGATTGGGAAAGCGTAGGTTCAATTCCCTCGCGAAATCAAATCGTTTATTGGTACAAGTGCTATTTTCAGTGTGAAAAACTATTTAGATTGACTAATAATTACAATATCGCTGTCATTAAAGATTTTCCTAGTAAATCTATGTAGGTAGATAGTTATAAGTAACACTGTAAAAATTACAAATCATTTTTTTTGTGCTGTCTCTACGCTATCTCCGGATTATGTCATTCCTGTTATGGCAGAAACTAAACGTGTCAATTCTATGAGACAACCAACTATTATGAAAGTAGATAGTGTCAATATAAAATATTACGGAATATTATTATTATCATAAGGTTCAGTAGCGTAACGTTTTCATTGCGCTTTTAAATCAATGGCTTGTTCGATTCTCGCATAAACACATTATGTTTAAAAAATAATTTTTATTTTTTTATTTTGAACCGTGTCGCGTAGCGGTGAAAGGACACTACCACCCCCTCTCTTGCCTCAGGTGTCGTAAAAGGCGACTAACGGACTAAAAACTGCACAAACTTCCAACAGCATAGAGCGGCGGTGGGCACACCACCTGTCACTTGGTGAAAAGTGGACTATGGTAGACGACTGCTTTTGCTGTCCTCATTGCCTAGTCTCTGACTAACCCTTCGGGGATAATAGTCGTGATTAGTTTGCATGTATTTTGAAAAGGAGGCAAACGAACTGGGGCCCAAGTCTGCTAATTTACGAATGGCATAATTGAATCGCAATTGGATCGTATTGTAATTGTTTGACACATTTGGTATACTCATCTAAGAATACCAAATGTGTCAAACAATTACAATGCGATACAATTGCGATACAATTACGATTCAATTATGCCATTCATAAATTAGCAGACTTGGGCCCCTGGCGGGTCACCTGGTGGGAAGTAATCACCGCCACTCACAGGCACCTGCAAAACCCTTCAGAAAGGAGTAGGAATTGTGGAAGGGTTTATAGTCGGTGCCAAATAAATGTGCATAAAAAAGGTCATTTACTCCACTTGTACCAAACATTTATTAGGACAGTAATTATCACTTTAATATCTATGTACTTTTTAATAGGTAAGTATTAAAAGTAAAAAGGTAGCACTTGTAAAAATTTTAAAAAAATGTTTGTGATATTATGCCAAGTCTCCGGATCAATGACGTCTCGTACCAAAATACGTTTGTTTACTCAGAATTCTATCGCTACGGCTTAAATTTCGGTTCAACGCGATCCCTGTTTCGGCGTAAAGTGGTACAGGGGTATCGATGACCTTTTATGCACGTTTATCTGGCACAGACTATAGACATAGCCTCCGTTACTTTCACTGACCAGACGAAACACCCGGATTCCTTAACCAGTGAGGAACTGGTTATCTTATCTCTAACTGTTAGAACAGGACAATGGGGGGCGCACTTCCACCGTCAGCCTTATCGTCACTTACCATCAGGTGAGATGAAAGCCAAGCTTACTCGTTGTGGATAAAAAAAATATTAAGGCCGAAGGTCAAAACTGGAAGAGGACTTTTTGGCGGGAAAGTGAAGCGTCATGTCTGCAGTTTTGTTTTATTTTCTATAATTTGTGTTTTGTCGAACATTAATGTGAAATAATGGTGGATTATTTACTGTTATGTGTTCGTGAACGTGCATGAGTGTTAGCAAATAAAACAAAATAGTGCAACATCACTTTTCAAATTCTCTCAAGAATTCCTCCTCCTCCTCTCTTCCTCCTCGAGAAAAGACCTCAATAAAGTCCCACAGCTTTATTGAGTCTCGAGGGTTTTGGGGGAAAATCATTTACCATTAAACGTTAATTATCACTCATTATCATCCACTTAATGTAAGGAAAATAATAAGTACTATTAAAAACTTGACACTTGCTAAATGTGCTGATCGCACGAAGCCATTATTTAAAAGAAAAAAAAACAGGAAGAGTACTTCACGCGGCGAACATTAACTGCTTAGAAGTAGGATATCATCAGCACAGCAGCCTCATAATCATACTATAATGAATTAATTTATGTGTTTTTTTTAATAAACCGCCCACTGTTGGGCACAGGCCTTCCCACATGGACACGTGGGTAGATTGGGCCATAACCCACCACGCTGGCCCAAAGCGGGTAAGTTAGTTTTCAGCAGACTCATGTTCTGAGCAGCCCAATATGAATCGAAAGCTGATAATTATTATTTGGTCATACATAACTCTATAGTTACATAAAATATTAAACAATGCGCGTAGTATTACAAAATGTAGCGATTGGATTCCCCGAATTATTTAGCAACGCCCGTCTAATCGAGTCACAAATTACATTAGACCGATAGCATTTATAGGCTTCGTGCAAAATGGTGGAGTGATTTGTCAGCTGTCAGCTGACATGTGCTGTACCGATGGGAAGTGTTCGGTGGTTCACACTATGCCTTGTGTGGCAGGTAAGAAAGTCATATTATAAGCTTACTGGCGGCCGCTCGCGGTTTCACCCGCGTGATTCCCGTTACAGTGAGAATATCGGGATAAAAAGTATCCTATGTGTTAATCCAGGTTATAAACTATCTGTATGCCGAATTTCATCCAAATCTATTTAGTAGTTTTTACGTGAAAGAGTAACAAACATCCATCCATACTTACAAACTTGCGCGTTTTTATTATTAGTATGATAGAATCACGATATATAGGAAATGTGGTTGAGGAAGTTTCCGGTCGACCACTTTTCGACTATATTCGCTTGCGCTTCATTACGACTAGGAGGGTTGCCACCTTTTTTTAGCACTAATAAAGTATTTTTTTCATTTTGGTAAAACAAAAATAAAGTACATAGCATAAAAGGGAGTACTTATTTATTTATACACATTTAGACGGGGATTAACGCTAACTACATATTATAGGCATACTATGCATACTATAAATGTAGTTAGCGTTAATCCCCGTCTAAATGTGTATTTATAATGGAACGCGAAAGTTAAAAAGTGTATACTTACATATTTGTCCTTAAAAACGTATTTTTTGTTGCTCTGTGCGACATTTAACAAATATTTGTCTTACTTGAAAATATTTACAGCCACTTTGCAAACAAAATTTTGTGGCTATGGAATCTGTGGATACCAGTTTATTAAGTCTCGTAAGTACTCATAACCATAGACGAACCGGTAACAATCAGTTTTACGTAAATAAAGTATTTTAGCGTACTTTATTGGTGTCGTAGATTATAGAGTGATAAAAAGAGGACAATACTCTATTTTAGTGTACGGGTGGCAACCCTGAGTGTTCTGACACACATCCTTTGCATTATTTTCTAATAACGTTCTTTATACATACGTACTTACAACTATAGACGCATATCATATTATTCTTTAAGAACCACGATAACATGGCAAAACCCCTCCGTTGGCACTGCAACTTTTGTTTTGTTTTTGTAAGAGTCCCCTCTCATTTATCTAGCGCAAGTTAAGCTTCTCTTGAAACTCGTTAAACTAGATAGGGGCTTCACATATTTACTTATTAATTATTATAAATAGAAAAGAGGTAGACCAATTAATTTCATTTGCAAAAAAATCTTTCATACGAAAATTATCTTAAATAAACAAATAAATAAATAAATAATTCTTTATTTGCAGAAAACATGGTATAGAGTTGTACATTAGTTAAAATTAAAGTATAGTTCGTGAAGATAGAAGGCTCTTGAGTCATTTAAATGTGTACAGATCAAACTCCTTTGATTGACACTTTTGAGTTATACCACAGAATGATTAATACCTACGTAGTTAATACCTAATACCTACTTCCTATTTAATTTAGCTTTTTGAAAGTGTAGTTATTTGTTTTCAACACAATGAATTCTAACTGTTTTTAGAATAATGTTTATTAATATATTGACTCGATGAGTCATTAGCCACGATTTTCCTTCATGCTTTGACAGGCTTAGTTAGGACTGTTAACCAAAATAAATATAATTAGTAGGTAATACCAAATAACAAAATCAAACTCTATAATGAAACAAAGCCTATGTAGTTCAAAATTGCACAAGTATGTCGCAAGGTCAAGGCTACGTGACATCTCAACTCAACGAACGAATTTTAACTAAACAATGGCATTAGGTAGGTAACTATAACATAATAATCACTCGCGCGCAAAAATTCTACTTATAAATAAGCACCTTATTACGATAGAAATATAGATAAAATGTGAATGCATACGTACGTAGAGCTAGCGTATCCAATAGGCAGTGTTTGTGGGTGTGTATATGTTACCGGCAATCTGTATAATCCGGTATTCTATACAACACCTAGGCAATGTATAGAATGCCTAAAACGTGTAGGTAATGTATGAAATATATTTATTTTAAACATTGCCTAGGTATTCTATACAATACCGAATGCGCATCCGGTAACGTGTGAAAAGGCAGTAGACCTACTAATTATTTTTACGGAATTTTATCTTGTTATGTACCTAAGTACCTACTTGTAAGAAAATTACATTGTGTTACATACAAATGAATTTCTTTTTACACTTTATTTTTAAAGTGATTTTACTGTAGTAACTGAAAGATGGTGCTTTTTTGAAGAGTATATAAAAGAATAATTTATTGACTATTTAAAAGTTTATTATGACTAAAAAGTTTTCATGTCTTAAATGTCTAATATTTTCTTGCATAGGACCTAGTAACTTAAGATTAAATAAGTCTTTTTGAGTGTAGTAATTATTTATTTCTTCTTCAAAAAAATGTGTCTATCCTTTTTATAAAGATTATTATAGAGATTATTAAGGAGCACCCTAATTGTTAATTTCATTAAAGTTGTTTTTAACTTATCATTTTGTCATTTTATAGGTAGGCCGATTAACATTGATAAATTTAGACAAAAATTTATTTATTTTACACTTTGCCGGTGGACCAGCAGGTACTCTATACAATCCCTAGGAATTTTTTACATTACCTAGGTAAAGTATGTAATGGACAATAATATGCTTAATATTTCATACATTGCCTGGACGCCCCCGGTAATCTATACATTGCCTAGGTATTGTATAGAATGCCTGAATTATACAGATTGCCGGTAACATATATATCTCTTTCTATCGCTCATACGTCATTCGAAACGCTATATCTCTCTTTGTCTATCGAGCTGCTCGATTCCGACGAAACATTGAGCTACAATGATATACTGACATGAATTAAACGAGACTGAGCTAAAATAGGTGAGCTAGCTCTTTTTAACAACTCGCTCGCTCGCTACTCATCGCTAGTATCCACCACACCACAGTCCACAGCACACAGCTCTTTTAATACAATGTCTGTATAAGTCTTAGATTAAATCAAAATAGTGGAAGATACGGCACGTCCTTAAAATCGTCAACTGAAAACGGGCATGATGCACAACTACATGCACGCACACTCACACTACTGTGAACAAATAGCGACTGCATAATGTGCTCAGTGTAACAGGTGGTGAGCCCATTGCCGCTCTATGGTATTGGATGTGTGTATGTGCAGTTTTTAGCCCGTTAGTCGCCTTTTACGACAACTAAGGGAAGAGAGAAGGTGGTAGTATTCTTTTAATAAGATAATAATTCTTTTAGTAAACTATTTCTTTATGTTACTCTAGAATGGGTGCGTGTGTTATTGTGTTAAAACATTTATATAGAGGTACCACAAACACAAAAGAGATCATAATTATAATTTGATGGCTAAAAATGGAGCCAATAGATCAAGGTCAACCATTTTCAAAATTTTTGTCAGTGTTGAACCAAAAATAATTAATTAAGAAAATAATAGGTAAAAGATCTAAAGTTTTTAAAATGAAGTTGTTATATTCTGTAGACCTTAAAAACCAGCTGCTCTTTTGCGCTTCGATCATATAAACAAGATCGAAGCTTCTGTGGCATTCTGCGTAATGCTACAGAAACAGCTGCTGTTGACCTCGCATGTAGAATTTTTTTTTGTTGTTATTGTTATGGTGTGCGTAGATTAATTAATGTTTTTCTTTTTCTTCTTCTTCTTATTGAATACCTACCAGGTGTACATAATAAATTGACACAGGCGTATCTTTTAGAAAATCCATAGATTGCATAGAATCTATAGAACACTTATTACTTACATATTTTAAAAGGACATTTAATACTTTTTGTACATTTAATTAACATAAGAAGTATGTATTGATGATCCTTTTTACATTTCAGGGCATCTACCAAGCCTATGGCTTGAAAATGCATATCACAAATCTGTCGTCATCTCCCAAACCGCCCCCAACTGCTCCTGGCCCTACTGATGTATCAATATCCACAATTACCGAATCTTTGAAATCAGCACAGGAGATGGGTGTCGAAAAGGTAAACAGTCCACTCGTTACTGTTGCAGATACAGAACTATCCAACGGTTTGCAGCAAACAGTCGTAACAAATTCTTTAAGTAATATAATCGTTAACCAATTACAAAGACTGCACAGCATTAGCAATCAAGATTCTGGTACTCCCACATCTCAAGTAATTAATGGTGCAGAAGTAATGAATAATCCTGATGTGATTAATCCTGATAGTCATTCTAATACAGACGTTTTTAAGCAAGCAAATTTACCGAGGACTAATAACTTGAGTTATTTGTTAAAACTGGCAGCTATTATCAATCAAGAAAAAATAATAGAAAGTAAAAAAGATAATGAAAAAGGACTTTACGCTGACATTTTGAATGACTTACCATCTTTAATTAATAGTGACACTCATATCTATTCTGTACCCAAAACTACTATGCAAGAAAGCTTTAACAATTTGTATGATACACAATTGGCTGTAGAACCAGAAAACCCATATGATATCAATAATTTAATCAGAAGCAAAAACAGTATAAGTAATATTCAACCTCAAATACATTACGAAAACGTTGAGAATACCATTAATAACAAAAATTCTGGTGTAGTTAACAGTTTCAATAACTTGAATATGAACAATTTGCTGAAACGGGCAGCTATTATTAATGAAGAAAAAATAAAAGAAATTAAAAAAGATAATGAAAAAGGTCCTAACGTTGACAATTTGAATGACGTACCATCTTTTATCAATAGTGACACTAATATATGTTCTGCACCAAAACCTAATATGCAAGAAAACTTTCACAATTTGTATGATACACAATTGGCTACAGAAACAGAAAACCCATTTAATGTCAATAATTTAATTAGAAGCAAAAACAGTATAAGTCATTTTAAACCTCAAATACATTATGAAAACGTTGAGAATACCATTGATGACAGAAATCCTGGTGTAGTCAATAGTTTGAATGACTTGAACATGAACAATTTGCTCAGACTGGCAGTTATTGCCAATAAAGAAAAAATAAAAGAAAGTAAAAAAGATAATGAAAAAGGTCGTCACGTTGACATTTTCAATGACGTACCATTTTTTATCAATAGTGACACTCATATCTATTCTGCACCCAAAACTACAATGCATGAAAGCTTCAACTACTATACAGAAACAGAAAAGTCATGTGACGTCAATAATTTAATTAGAAGCAAAAACAGTATAGGTCATTTTCAACCTCAAATACATTACGAAAACGTTGAGAATACCATTGATGGAAGTAATACTGTCAACAGTTTCAATAATTTATATAACTTACAGTCTCTACCGCACACGTATGTATCGAATATAAATGTTGAAACCAATCAACTGTTACCTGTAAATAACAACGTTAACAACCCATGGGCAAAAGACAGTATTCTACAATATTTAAATAGCATGCAATCCTTAAAAAACTATCAAAGCCTAGCAACTAATAAACCCCCTAATGGATATACTTTGAATAGTGATACAAAAGTTCTAAGCAGCAATGTATTTAATGCACCTATCCAGCAAATATATAAACAGAACACTGAAACTGGTGGAATGGCAATAAAAGAAAACATTTTGGAAGGTCTACTCTCATTGGAAAATGATAGAGAAAATGCATGCGGTTCAACAACGAATTTGGAAGGACATCATCAGATTCCGGTCTGTGATTCTATGGCAAATATAAATAACGTAGATACTGGAACACCTACAAATAAGAATTTGAATAATTTGTATAATTTGCTATATTTACAAAATGCAAAATACAGAAATATGGCAGTTAACAACGTACCTTCCTACAATAATCATAATTATAACATAGCTGATCATGTTAACCCCTTTGAATCAAACATTAATTTAGAAGTACCTTTACAGCCTAACATAAATTACATTCACACTTCTGTATCAAACTTTAATTTGACACAAGGAAATCCAACCAAAAATGTACTTTCAAATTATCCCAACAACGATTTGCCATTTTCAACCGTAATTCCATTAAATGAAATTTCTATGCCTGAACGTACTCTTGATTCAAGGTTGACAAATAGTTATTATTTGAATTCGAATAACCAACTTTCTAATATTGAACTTCAATCTCCTTTAATAATTGAACCAGTAAATGTAGAAACACTAAGTGAACATTTATACCCAATTATAGAACCACCCTACGATCCATTAATTGTCGAACTCATAGAATCTATTCCTACTTCGATCACAGATAAGAGATCAGCACCTGCGAATCCTAAACGATTTTATGACACAAGAGCATTTATAACACCAAATTTTAGACCAAACAATCCTTTTAAATCGGGTATAGGGCTTAATTCTATTTCATCATCAAATACTTACGCTGGATATACCGGCACTAAACTCAGTTTAGATCGAATTCCTATAAAACCTGAATTGCTTGCTTCTATAAAACCATTATCAGCTTCACCGTATTCTCCAGGATTTGGTGTTGACAGTCTTTTAAATATGAGTCCCCTTAGCAGTTTAAAAAATGACAACAAGATAACCTTAGTTACAGATGTGCGAGATAATTATCCTAACAATAATAATGCCTTGTTAAACGCAAATGATCACTTAAGTTTGTCCGTAAATTCAATTAACAATGCTTTTCAGGAACAAACTCCAACTTTAGACCCAGTTATAACACTTCCTACTCCTTACCATCTGGATATTATTACCAACGCTCAGGAACGCTCTCACGATTTCAATTTATTTAATCCTTTTAACACAAAGACACCAAATTTAGTACAGCCCAAATTGACAAATTCTATTGCCGATGATTTACAGAAGTTATTAAATAACCATCAAACAATTGTTAACCCTCCTCCTCGGGTAGAACTTGGCGGAATATTACCATTACCATTTGCGCCAGAAATACCTTCACTGACTATTGATCCACGGAGCTACAACCCTGCTGGTTCATTTTATCCTTCAACTATCCCTCAATTTCCAACAATAAATAACCTGCCAACACTGCCAATAGTCAACCCATTTCCACAACATGGGTCAAAAATTAATATAGATATTTCAACATTTAACCTATCACCATATCATACGATACCACCAAATGTTGACCCCGTATTTCAATATATCTTAGATCCAACAAACGAGCTTCCGTGCTCAGTTTCATTTGATGAAACACCATACGTACAAAGCTTTGATCAAGCTTTTACTCAGCTGCCCGATGCAAACAATTTTCCAATAACAAATTTATTTGCACCTGAGCATAATATTAATCCTTTATATTCGTATCCACCATTTACACCTTCTGAGATAAACAGTTCTCCATTACATTACATATCGGCTGCACCTGAAACAATTGATGTCCCTTACAATTTGTATAATGACGCTTTCAATATAATCAATTCACATTCATCACAAAACTTAGTTGGAAACTTTCCAATTCACAATGGACCGCCTGTGCCATTTACCAATTTTGATACAATATATCCACAAACAGGATTTATGAACCCAGTATCAAATTTGCCTAATGTTTACCCCTCTTCTAATATTATGATTCCCCAAGCACTGCCAACCATTAGCTACACAAATGTAGTTGCTAACAAACCACTGACACCACAAGTAGACAAATTGTTTTCTCCATCAGGCGTTGTCAATTCCATAAACGATGCAGCGTCCATTGTGGCTAAAAGTGCAATATCTTCATTGATTGCAAAGAAATTGAAATCAAAAGCGCAAAATACACCAGTACCATGTCCTGTACCATGTCCTGTACCATGTCCTGTACCATGTACTGTACCATGTCCTGTGCCATGCCCTGTACCATGTCAAACAGAGTGTCTACCACCAGGATATCCTTATCTACCAAGTTGTTATGATTCATATGCTATGACAGCTTTCGACTCACCTTTTCTTTTCGAACAGTTTTATTCACTTCCGACACCACCTACGCCAAAAAAGTTACAAACAAATCCTGAACTTTACAATGGATTTGATGTACCCGACATTCTATCGCATTTAAATTTTAAAGAAATACCAGACTTAGTGCCTGACTATCCTGATTTTACAGATTTTATTGACTTCAATTTTGAAACCGAGATGAAAAAATCGAAACCTGCCACGTCTTCGGTGACAGTGAACATTGTGCCCGTTATAGATGACTTTAGTTTTGAATTCAGGAGTCCGTCGTCCAACCCTCTGATTGGTTACAACGATTATCCGAATATATCTCCATCTTATTTGCCTACGCCTAATATAAACGCAGATTCTTATTTTACGCAACAAGTAATAGATGTGCCTGCACTTACGTCTATGGTGAAAGGTAAAGATTGTAAGGAAATAGGACGCTTGTTAGAGTTATTAGTAATGTCCGAACTTTTGAACAATAATGAATACGATTTGAATGCTTTAGAAGCTATACTTGCTATGTTATGTGTTTCTTAATGTTGCTTATTGTATAGTGTTAACTAGTTTGTAATTTATGAATAAACATAATAAATTGTTATTTGGTTGTTTTATTTACTCTTGATCTGTACTTTGTGTTATTGTATAAGATATTCTTGAATACAAGTTAGGAAATTTATAATTAAAAATCATACGTTGTGACTTGGATTTGTGATCGTCAACCCGCAATTGGAAATCATGGTCTTTAATGAAGGAGGCCTTTACCTAGCAGTGGGACAGTATTAATGTAGGCTATTCTATACAATATACGTACTATAATACACGCATACATATTTCACGAGTATTATCCTCGAAGGTTTAGTCAGAGACTTATGATATGAGGACCGCAAAAGCAATACACGTACTTCAATAGTTTAAACGTCATGACTCTTAACAATTTGTCCTCTTAATTCTCATCTTGTTTTGGTTTATTTTGCCTAGTATTTTTATATAGAAGGGGAAAAATTAAACAAATACCACATTTTAAATATAATTTAATAAATAGTCTTATTAATTATTTTGCTAGTCACATGTTTTTATGTACATTGAAAATTATAACTTTAGTGTTATAACTTATTATAATATATTATCTACTTTTTCAAAGTTATAAGCATCTCTTACAACCAACCAAGTAATAGATTACCAACTTTTATACAGTAAAGAATATATCTCATATTGCCGGTTGATTATTAAACTACCAAAACTGATCTTCTGGTATACTTTTAGCTACAACAACAGTTTTACCATCTTCTTCATATTGCATGTTGTCCGGTAAATAATACGTCACTATTGGAGTATCATTTTCCTCGAACTCATCTTTCGTGCCATATTTCACAACTCTGGAATGAGCGAATACAGTCTCTATTTCAGCTTTACCTTTCTCTAACTTTTTGTTAAGTTTCAAATCTGTTGACAGAGAGGTTTTCGCATCTGAATAATTAGATGATTTATCAAAAACAATGTCTTTGTGTTGATTGTTGTTACTGTGTGACTTTTCTCTTATAATTTGTCTCGTTTGAAAATCAGGACTCTCTAAATGCGGAGGTGAGCGAAAAAGCAAAACTTCCGAATCGTTTTCTATATCTATAGGTTTCATCAACGTTTCTTCAAAACTTTCTGCGATGTTTCTACCAAAATTTGGTCTTCGGACAGTGTTTTTATTTAGTTCTTCTGTTTCGTAATTTCTATCTGTGGTGTAGTGATATCTGTTATCCCTAAGATTACGTACGTTGAATACTTCTTCGCTTCCAAAATAGTTATTGTCATTAGAGAAATCTGGGTAGTAATCATCGACTAAACCGTTGCTTATCTCAAGCACCTCATCTTCGGTTCCCAGTTCCGGAGTAAGTGGCTCATTTGTCGTAGTTTCAGTAATTTCTTCTTGCTTTTTCAGTTCTTTTGGTTTTAAAGTCGATATCAATTTAGATTTTATTGTAGTCGTATCGATGACAGTCGATGCTTGAGTTGTAGTGTCAGTTTCTATAACTATTTTAGGTTTTGGTTTTCCATGTTTTGATTTAGACCTTCTGTTGGGGCGGCGTTTTCGGGGTTCGTAGCCTTGAAGATTGATGCTAGGAAATTTAGAATTGGGAAACAGCTGATCGAATTGTAAAGGAAAACTGACATCAGGGTAGTAGAACGTAGGTTTGCCGAGTTCTTGCTTCTGTAACTGACGTCTTAAGTATGAGAGTAAACTTCTGACAACTTCTTCTGGTATACCAGGGAATTTCTTCCGAAAATCTTCAATGAAAGCATCGTCTCTCGCATAACGCGGTTTTTGAATGAGATTGGATTCTACAAGCTCCTTAGATTCTCTCTGTGTATTCATTTGCGTAGGCTTTTCTTTTATTTTATAAATGAAATTTTGCTTCTCTTCACTCGTTGCACTACCCTCTCGACGATTATCTGCACGGATTGGTTTTCTGTTCGGTCTGCGTTCAGCTCTTTGCTCTTTAGTAAGACGATTCCCTTCATTACCATGGGCAATGTTGGAATTTCTGTCTTGATATTGTCTTTTTCTTGTGCGTCGATCATGCATTTCATTGGAATGTTCATGGTTTGGATGTTTATCGTGTTGGTTGAGAGGTTTTCTTGCATTTTTTTGATGGTTTTCAATCTTGGGTGGTCTCCTTCTTCTTCCTTCAGTCAAAGGAGCGTTTTCAGTCACATCGCCATTTTGTTTTCTACGACGATTGCCGCCTTTATTTCTTCCTTCATTTTGAGTCTCTTTACTTTTCGAATTACGCAAAGGTTTTTTTAAATCTCTATTCATTTCCAAATATTCTGGAGGTAATATGAAGTAGTTGTTTACAATTTGTGGTACACTTCCAGTGTTGGGAATATTATATGGCACTTGATTTGGGATTTCTACAAAAGCAGGACTGTATAAGCCGTGATTGGGATCCAAAATTCCTTGCACTGTAGGATTCGATAAGATCTTGTTTAGATAAATTTGGCTGATCTGACTGGCTAATGGGTTCTGGGATATTTGATTAAGAGTTGGTTGTTGGTTTTGATATGGAGTTGTCAGGTGATTCTGCATCAACACCGGTTGGGAATAAAGGTTGTTATTGTTTGGCGTTTGGTATATTGTTGGCTGCAGCAGCTGTTGTGGTATGCTTGTCGGCTGCATTACCAGCGGTCCGTTCAGAGGCTCCTGAACTTGGTACGTATTTTGATTGCAAGGGCATGTCTGGATCGGTAGAATTTGGTTCATTGGTATTCCTAATACCTGTAATAGAAATAAATAAAATTAAGTAGAGATAGGTAGGTATACAAATTTCAAATTAAAAAATGAAAAAAAAACTCCACTTGCAGGTTTCGAAACTGAACCCTTTTGATATTTCTTATAATAGTTTGTTTTACATTTTCCAATTCGTAAATATAAAAATATTGTCCAAACGCGAATTTACGTGAACACTACCTACACATTGAAATAAAACTGTTTATACGAATGTATTCGTTTGATTAACCCGGACTCTTAATACTAGGACAACAATAGGACAAAAATATTTAATTAACCAATTTAAATTTATTTATTATTCCAGTGAGTGGTTCATTTCATTACATTCTAAACGGACAAACTATCAACGCAGTAGAATTAAATAGAAAAGAAGAAAACACAGTTCTCATCCAAATATATGCCATTGCAAAAGATGTTACATTTTTGATTTTTTTTTATGTAATCGTGAGTAGTGTGTGTAGCGGCTCACTAAAAGAATACTACCACCTCCTCTCTTCCCTTGGGTGTCGTAAAAGGTGACTAAAGGACTAAACACTGCACATACATCTAACAGCATAGAGCGGCGATATGGGCTCACCACCAATCACGCTGAGCACGTGTAGTTGTAATTTGGCGAAACGTGGACTATGGCAGCAGACTGCCTCTGCAGTCCTCACTGCCTTGTCTCTGACTAACCCTTTGGGGATAAAAGGGTGTCACTCCGCAGTTTAGGTACATTCAGCCGGCGCGCCTCCCAGGCAGGCCGCCTAGATGTATGGCAGTAAAGGTTGCCGCTGGCGACGCACACTTCACGTCGCGCGTCGTCGTTTAAGGCTGATTTCACAGTCACGCGTTTGATCTGCGCCGGCCACACGCGCGCGGTTACAATTACACTAGATAGTAGTTGCGTTTCATAGTCACGCACGCAGTTCAAACGCGCAACTACTATGTAGTGTAATAATTGTAAACGCGCGCGTGTGGCCGGCGCTGATCAAACGCGTGACTGTGAAATCAGCCTAACTCGTAATCCCTACGCGCGCGCGTAAACCCTACGCTCTGTGACGTCATGACGTCAAATCGATATCGAGTCAGCGTTGCTTAACGGAATATGGACTCTCGGGTCACACGATAACTTTCAATTTCGCGTGAAAGTCGTTAGAGACCTTCTGTACGGGAGTACTATTAGTTATTCTGTGATAATAGTCTTGAATCTTATTATGTTACGTTATCGTGCCGGGAATCTAGCTTGTGGCCAACTTGCCCATTGACGCTTGGCACCGAGAGCATCACGCGCACAACCACCATGAAGCTACAGTTCCTATGCCTCATGCCCTTTTTATTATTATATTTTAATGCCACTGGATATATTATTAAAAAATAATATTATTAAATCACCATGGCAGTCAAGATTACAACCTAGATAGTATGAGGTGTCTGCTGGCAAATAAAATGTACCCAGTGTCCACAACTACCATGGAAATAGCCTGCCGCAGGATATCAGACTTGAGCCTGACAAGGCCTTTAATTTAAAATTAAAAAAATACTTTTTAAGTATATGTTAGTAAGTTAAGCACAATAATATCATATAAGTATATATATAATAAAGGTATATCATGATTTAAGTTATATAGATAGGTGTAATTATAAACTATTGTTTTGTTAATGAGACTGTTGATCTCACAGTCAAACCGAATTAATCGGTTTTGTGGGACCTTACCTAATGTAAGTATATAATGTTTGTAATAAATCAATAAATAAATAATAAATAAAATAGATGCCCTTCACCGGAACGCAGCAATGTAAGGCAATGCTGCTTGGCGTCAGAAATAGGTATTAGGGCAGTCGAGGTTGGAATCGGGTTCAGGGGGGTTACTCTCGAACGCAAAATTCAATATTAATACAATTCCAATGTGATTAATATGTATCTATCGATATTGGGATAAGTAAAGATAATTCCGGAACGCCATCTCGATAATAATTTGTTCAATCAATTTCCACGCAATTTAATTCCAATGTGGCGCTTTGGTCGTTTACAAAAGTGCCATTTGACAATTTTTAGATTTGTGATTGGAAATTGATTAATGCAATTCTGTTTCAAGAGTAGCCTACCTGGGCAGAATCTTAACCACTAACATGCAGTAAAGGTCCTGGTTATGTAAAAAAGTTATAAACGCTACATAATAATTTAATTTATAAATAATTTTCGTTAACGTGTCGCGTGGCGGTGAAAGAATACTACCACCCCCTCTCTTCCCTTGGGTGTCGTAATATAAGAATACTACCACCCCCTCTCTTCCCTTGGGTGTCGTAATATAAGAATACTACCACCCCCTCTCTTCCCTTGGGTGTCGTAATATAAGAATACTACCACCCCCTCTCTTCCCTTGGGTGTCGTAATATAAGAATACTACCACCCCCTCTCTTCCCTTGGGTGTCGTAATATAAGAATACTACCACCCCCTCTCTTCCCTTGGGTGTCGTAAAAGACGACAAACGGAATAAATGCTACACATACTTCCAACAGCATAGAGCGGCGATGGGCTCACCACCTGTCACGCTGAGCAGTACAGTACAGTCGCTGTTTGGTGAAAAGTGGACTATGGCAGAGGACTGCTTTTGCGGTCCTCATTGCCTAGTCTCAGACTAACCCTTCGGGGTAAAAGTCGTGATGTATGTGATGATCGGGGTAAATGTATGTATGTTGTATAATTTTCGTTTTTTAATTATACATGCATATATCATAGAGGCATTCATGGCGCAACGACTAACGTTCGGTTTGCAATATTTTTTCTTTCTTTTTTTTTCACTGGATGGGTGACCAAATTAAAAACATCTCGAGTTTTTTATCTACGACAGGCAAAAAGTTGGCTTTCATCTTACCAGATGGTATGTCACGATAAGGCCTAATCCTTTACTACTAAGAAAATGGCAATCTTATTTCTAAACTGTCAGCGTCAGACTTAGATAAGATGGTGGTGGCTAGCCAGGCGGACTTGATAAGAACAAGCACTACCCATTCATAGTTTAATAAAATTAAGTTTAGACGATTCAAAAGGCTTATTTTATGTTTACTAAATAAAGAAATAATGATTTTGATTTTTTTGACTAAGTACACAATTTATATGAATCGAACCCTGGACCTCTTGGTCTAAGACTTGGCTTAGCGAAAACAAAGATGGTTAAAATTCTCCGTGCTTCGAAAGGCACGTAAAGATGTCTTCGATCTCGCTTGTTGTCGTAGGATGGCAGTCGTTAAAACCCACCAACCCGCATTGGGCCAGCGTGGTGGGTTACAGCAAAAACGTTTGTGGCCCAAAAAAAAAAATTGGTCGTCAAATACTCATCATTAAAAAAAAAAGAAAAAACGCCAATGGGACGTTATTTTGTAATAAAACATTCTTCATACATACTCATACATACATATAATCACGACTATTATCCCCGAAGGGTTAGTCAGAGACTAGGCAAAGAGAACAGCATAAGCAGTCCTCTACCATAGTCCACTTTTTACCAAATAAGCGACTGCACAAGTGCTCAACGTGACAGGTGGTGAGCACATCGCCGCTCTATGCTGCAGGACACAGATATCTGTGCTGTAGGATGTATGTGCAGTCTTTAGTCCGTTAGTCGCCTTTTACGACACCCAAGGGAAGAGAGGGGGTGGTAGTATTCTTTCACCGCTACGCGACATGGTTACGGTATCATTTATTATCCACGAGCTCATTTAATATACTTAGATGAAAACAAAATACTCACCGAACATTTTAGAAACAATAAACAAAAAATTACTGTAAAACTTTTCATTATCAAACATTATTCGAAAACCAAAATAACAAAAATGATTAGAACATTTTTTTCCGTTCTGCACAACAAATTTTGAATAAACTACTTTTACCACAGCCACAACAACACTGACAGAAGTGTTAAACACCGAGATTCTAATACGTGCTTATATTATAGAAATGCCTTTTTATGTTTTATTAAACTGATAACGTAAAATGATTACTTAAAGATTACAGTTTCTCATTTACAGATTGGACACGATTTAGTATCTAGATAATTGAACAGTGAAAGTTTGTCTGTCTTCACTTACATAAGTACATACATTAATCCCGACTATTATCCCCGAAGGGAAATTTGCTCAACGTGGCAGGTGATAAGCCCATCGCCGCTCTATGCTGTTGGATGTATGTGCAGTCTTTAGTCCGTTACTCGCTTTTTACGACACCCAAGTAGGTTTACCATCCGTCCGGATTAATCCGGACATGTCTGGACTTTTAGACTCTAGTCCGGACTTTGTCGGGCTCTTTAATTTGTCCTGATTTTGGAATATGAGTAACAAAACTACTTATTAAGTAATATCAAATAAGTCTTTAATCTTTATTAACTTCTTATTTATCTAAAGACAAAATAAAAAAGTGAGTAATGTTTCCATTTTGTGACTAAAAAGTCCGGCCTTTTATCTAAATGTCAGGCTTTTTGTCAGGACTTTTCAAATTCCTAAATGGTAACCCTACGCCAAAGGGAATAGAGGGGGTGGTAGTATTCTTTCACCGCTACGCGACACACTTTATTATCATTATCTGTGCTGAGCTGTGTGGTGGCATATTAATAGAATACTATCGACACATCTTTTCCTATGGGTGTCTTATAGGCGACTAAAGGACTAAAGAAACATCCACCAAAGATACATCCAACAACTTAGGCTCGTAGGTATTCTAAAATCAAACTCAAAATCAAATCCATGCTTGAATAATAAAATAAGTTAGAATGGGATGGCGATATATGCGATAAATAGCACCATCCCTTTCTAACTGTACGATTTGAGTGTGAGTTTGGTTGTATTCTAAAATCAAACTCAAAATCAAATCCATGCTTGAATAATAAAATAAGTTAGAATGGGATGGCGATATATGCGATAAATAGCACCATCCCTTTCTAACTGTACGATTTGAGTGTGAGTTTGGTTTTAGAATACGAGCCTTAAGTCGGGTCGGGTCTCCTGCGACTCTGTTTTGTGTTTTCTAACACCTAACATCAAACATCTAACAAATATGGGCGTGGCCTACATACATATTATTTTGACATATTTTGTTATGTGTTTGATCTTAGGTGTAAAGTAAAGTAAAGTAAAGTAAGCATTTATTCGGCGTTTTACATGCATAAACAGTTACAACAGCAACAGAATTAGAAATCTCCAGCGCTGGTTTTCAGCTGGACCCGAATAATTAATAAAAATAAAACAATAAATATATACTTATTTAAATTAGAAAAATATTATAAAATTGGTTGTAACAATATACCAATTTGTTGAGTGACCTACTAATTTACTTTTACTTTAGGTGTTAGAAAACACAAAACAGTGTCGCATGAGATCCGCCTTCAGAGTGGCGATGGGCTCACCACCTGTCACGCTGTGCACATGTGCAGTCAGTCATGATGTTGTCATTTGGTGAAACGTGGTCTATGTGGCAGTGGACTACTTTTGCGGTCCTCATTAAAATAAATAAAATAAATACACTTTTGTGCACTCACACCAATTATCTAGCCCAAGAGGAGCTTCCTTATGAAACTCATTAAATGGTTACTAGACAACGGATAAACATACTTAAAATACTTAAATACATACTTATTATACATAGAAAACACTCAGACCCGAGACAATTTAGAAAAACAATAGTTTCTAAATTGACCCGACCAGGGATCGAACCCGGGACCTCAGAGAAGGCGACACCATGAAAACCGGTGTACAAACCACTCGACCAAGGAGGTTATTTATCATCATTATCCTATAAATGTCCTACTGCTGGCCACATATTTCCCACATGGACAACATGATGGGCTATCACCCACGCTTGCCCAACACGGGTTGGTTGGTTTTAACGACTGCTTTCTGACGACGACAACCGGTACCAGCGGCCTAACGTGACTTCTGAGGCAGGGAAGAGCTCGACATGTTTTATGTTTGGTCTGTTTTAACTGTCAGGATCTTAACTGTCAGGATCTTAACTGTCAGGATCTCAAACTGAACGCCTCAACCGCTGCGCCATCGAGCTTCTTATCTTAGCTAAACATTTTATTACAACATACATATAGGGAAGAGAGGGGGCTGGTAGTATTCTTATAATTAGCCGCTACGCGAAGCGGCTCTATTACAAGCTTCTATTTAACTTGTAATGTATGTATTATGTACGTTCAGCTCAAATCTTGCAAGGAAGAATTGAATTAGGGGAACTGATCGAGCAGAAGTCAGGATGTAATTTTCAATACTAGCCAAGTCCACTTTTGTACAAATCAAGAAACAATGACTTTTGTGTATTAAGATTCTATTTGCGTCTATGGTAGTAGAAACAGTTTACATGGATTGATTAAATGTTTAATTTAACAAATATCCTATAAAAATCCAGTATTGCTTGTGTTTATAGAAAAAAAGTATTTTTTTTATTCTACAACGGGTAAGCGCTTGGCCTTCATCTCACCTGATGGTAAGTAACGATAAGGCCGAAGGTGGAAGCGCGCATTACTCGTACCCGGAATCCTCAACCACTGAGGAACTGTCTATCTTATCGCAAACTGTCGGAACACAACAATGATATAAACATCGTTGTTATGGCGACAGATTTAGATCAGATGGTGGTAGCTAGCCAGGCGGACTTAACAGCCCTACCACCAAAGATGTACCCCCCTCTGGGAATCGAACCTAGGCCCGGGACCTCTGGGACTGAAATCGGTGGCTTAGCCACTAGACCACAGACATGAAATGTTTGTTGGATTTGCTTAAAATTTTGTTTGTAAGTATGGATTTGGCCACTTTTGAACCTAAGCGAAAACGATTTGACCAAATTTAAAAAAACCAAAGTATATTCCTCAATAGGGTTGTCGAATTAGACGTGACGTGATTTTCTAAATTGGATTAGACTATGTGTGAAGGTAAGTTTGCCTGGAATAGGCTACTTTGGAAAATAAGAACGGTTTAAAGTTCATTTTTATAGGGGTTTACACTGTATTTGACTATTTTTGATTGTTACGAAGATGACAAGATTTATCAGTAGAGACATCTGATGGAATTTTTGTATGAAAACAAAGATTTAGGATTTGACCATTTTTGAAAATTACCTCCTGAAGTTTGTTATACCTACGTAACTTCAATGGCACCATGGAGCTGGTGTGATGATGCAGTCGTAAGGTGGCCAAAGGAATTCTGCAATGATACAACGTGTTAGAGACTAAACGAGCATCTTAAAAGCTTTTTATCATATTATTATAATAATATACTCCATGTTTTCTGTATGTTTTGCAATAAAGCGTTTTATGTATCTTGCAACTTCTAATAAATTTCTGAATTTAATTTATAACTATAATTAATTAATTTATGTATAATTTAATATTGTTGTCTTTGTCTTGGTACATGTTCTGTAAGCTTTTATTAGGCTGACATACATGGGGTGCAAATTTGGGAACCTCCTCGTGGTGCACCCTGGGATAAGGCCCCTCGACCCACGCTGGCCGGGCTTGACCAGCCTGGGTAAAGGGGGCTTATGTTAATCCCTGGCGCCCCTTCTAGGCGTCGAATCTTAGGCGGGGCCCCTTCTGGGCCCTGCATCTCCATGTGCGTGCTTACTTTGGGCCGTGCTACTCGCTGCTCCCTCCGAGCAGCTTTGAGAGGAGAAGAGTCTCGGCGGCGCTCCTTCTGAGCGCCGTCATTTGTAGGATAGGACCTCGGGTGTCGAACGTCGGGGTCGGGCTCTGAGAGCGTTGGGGGTCCCCGGTTGTAGACAGTTGGCGAGTGTAGCGGCGAGTGATGACCGTAGACGAATAGTGTTAGGGCCACGAAACTCACGGGAACGCCGCCGTGAAAGTTGATGAGGAACATCGGAGATTGTCGATGAGCTTCGAGTTCCGGATCGCCGAGCATCGAGTGCCGAGCGTCGAGGGTTGGTAGGGTGGTGATTGTGGGGGTCGGAGCCCAGGTTGGATATTGGTGTCCGAGTCGGGAACCGGGTCGCCAAGGAGAGCAAGGCGGGCTGGTGGAAGGCCGCGCTTTTTGTTGTGTGTAGCCTTGTGGTGTCCTGAGTAGTCTTTGTGGTGTGTTGTAAGTAATTTGTGTAGTTTGTTACCTGTTTGTAGTAGTGTGTGTTAGTTGGTAGTCGTGGCGGCGCTCCTTCTGAGCGCCGTCCTTTGTGGGATTTTTGTTTTGGGTGGGTGCGACCTCAGGTATCGAGTGTCGAGTGTCGGGCTCGAGGAAAGTCAGATGAACTCGGGAACATCCGGTGTGGTGTGACCGTGTGGCGAGTACCGCGAGTTTAACCGTTAGCTAGTAGGGTATGGTCCACCCACGAACGCTGCGGTAGGGCCGCCGGGAAGCTGCTTTCCGCACACCTTGGATTGTGTTGTCGGGGGATTCTGCCTCCGAGTTCCGGGGGTCGGGTTTCGATTGCCGAGGTCGAGGGTTTGTAGGATAGTGTTGGAGATTGTGGGGGTCGGAGCCCGAGTTGGAGCCAGATTCGTGGGCGGAATCTGGGCCTGAGTAGGGGTCTGGGTTGCCAAGGAGGTAAGGCGGGCTGGAGGAAGGTCGCGGGTTTTGTGTTATATGTAGCTTGGGTGTGATTTCTGTTTGTGGTGGGGCGCTTTTGAGCTTTGTGTGTAGTAGTAGGTGTATGTTGCCTGTTGTGGTGGGGCGCTTGCGGAAGCAAGCGCGAGTGGGGTTGGGCTTTGGTGTGGGTATGACCCTTCCCCCCCCAAAAGCCCAAGGGTCGGAAGACCGATGTGTCTTGTATGAGGTGTCCCATCCTGTGTTGTCATGTGTTGTTTTGGGTCTGTGTTTTGGAGGATTGCGTGCCAATTAGAGGGTGGGCATGCTGTTTTATGTTGTGCCGTGCGCGAAGTCGCGTGTGTGTCGGTGCGTGACCGCTTGCGGTCATAGGTTGGCACACGGGCGACGGGGTGACCGTCGCGGGTTAATCCCCAGTAATATGTACCGCGACATCCACCTCAGCTTTCAGCTCCGGATTGAAGGGCCCCCAGGGGTTTAGTGGGTGTTCCCCTCCGTCTCGCCCACCCAGCCGGGACTTAGCCCTGGCAGCTGACCTGGAGCCTCTCTCCTTGTCAGTGGGTGTGGAAAGGCGGACGGGCGACTCCCACATAACCGGGTGCCTCTTCAAGGCTCCGGTAATCGTAACGAGTTCCCCTTGGAAAAAAAAAGGCTGACATACATACGAGTAGATCCCTCTGTGTGTGAATGTTTTGAAATGCATATTTGTATTACTTAATGTCTTTCTGTTAGCTTACTTATATAAATAAACCATGTAATAAATAAACTGAGAAATATATTCAACTTAAAAGAAAAAAATAAAATACATGTAAAAAAATGTTATGATGAAATAAAAGCTTGTCTTTATTTTATTTGTATTATTAATAGAGAAGATAGTTGGAATTTACCAACTGCCTAAGATCCCATCATTACAGGTTTCTAAATTTTCGTTGACTTTTGCTTAAAACACATCCTGTAAAAACAGGAGCATGTAAGTAATTAATTGTGTAGTTAGTTAGATAAAAATTAGAGCAATCGATTTTAACCGCCTCTGCTGTCTAGTGGCTAAGCCACCGGTCTTAGAATCACAGGAAGGGCATCGAAACGGCCCGGACGGGGCGTGCCCCGTTTTTTTTATTTTATTACGGATTATACGGAGCGTGCTCCGTGCACGTCCCGCTCTAATATAAATCATCCCTAAATCAAAATAGCGGAAGATACGGCACGTCCTTAAAATCATCAACTGAAAACCGGCACGATGCACAACTATATGCACGCACACTCACACCGCTGTGATTCTGATTTAACGTTGTACGATATTGAAGGAAAGAGACAAACCAGTTTGATTTGACGATAGCGCGAGCGAGATAAGCGTGCTACACTGGTGTGCGTCAGAGTTCAGTCCTGACAGACCTGCGACTGAGTGAAATTAGGCGACGGGGACCTGATTTAAGCGGTCCATGCGCTAGAGGCGAGTCACCTATCTTCCGCTATTTTATTTTGATTTAATCTAAGATGTCGAGTACCTATTTGTTTCGTGGGCGGCGGATTCCGCCTGTGCGATGCGCCGTCACTCAGGATTAAGCCGTGCTTATTCGTAGTGGATTAAAAAACATAATAAGGTACACCGGGTGACAAGGCCCACTTTTTTACAAATTGAAATAAAACCTATATTTTGTCATTTAGAAGAAGATTGTTTACAATGAAAGCTATGATTATTTCAAAATATAAATAAAAGTAGTTATTGAAGGTACGACGATAATTAGTTAGGTTTTTAAACATTTTTAAAAAACCTTATTTTGGGCTTTACTAAACATGGTATGTCCAATAAGGCCCGTGCCGTTTTTAAGTCTTTTGGAGAAAAATAAGCATTAAAGACCTTATGGATATATACACATCAGAATTGTAACATTCATAAACTTTGATAAAACCAATCAGCTACTAAAATGATCAAAATTTTGTTAAAAAAAAAATACTTTTCCACTATGTAATAAAACAGCCGAAGTATCGAATTTTTATTGTTTATTGTATTAATATTATATTTTTCTTATAAATTATTGTTATTTATGCTAAAATTAAGTAATTATTGTTTATATTCCTATTAAGGCCCAAGCAACTACTTCAATGGGCCTTCCTAACCGTTGTGGGCTTTACAACACAAATTGAATATTTACAAAATGAAAAGCTATAAAATCGCACATGTTTATGTAAATATCAAAAGAGTAATGATCAAATAAACACACTAAATAAAAATCTACTAACAAATCGTAGAATAAACAAGTAAAATCTGACGTTTTTTAGGAGCCAAAATTAGTAATATGAGCGGCCGAGACCGATATCGGCGAACTACCGGCTGTCACTGACATAGAGTAACTTATGGTCACTGACAAGATGGTGGAAGCTCGCTGTCCGTATCCGCTGCTGCGTTTCGGCGTTCATATTGATGTGTTCAATGCATGCTACGAAGTTGGCACGGATCAAATGTAATAAACATAGTTTTCTGCGCTTGGGCCTTGGAAAACTGTAGGCCTTGTCACCCGGTAGTACCTTAATACTATTTTTATAATATTTAACTTCGTATTCCTCTAGTCAAAGGAGTTTGGAAATTGAAATGAAACACTTTTTACGGATCTAACTCGAGTTTGGGCATTATTTAAAGGAGGCTGGCATAATGTGGTCCTCGTGCCATTGTTAATTTTTTTCAAAGCTGCAGCTCTATAAAACGTATACAAGTATGATACGCCCGCTCGTTTGCCTCCTTTTAATATAAAAAAACAACACACGGGTAGATATACATACATTCACAGATATAATCACGGGTAACCTATCATAAATTCGAAAATTTCCTGTACGATTTCAATTGTTCAAAAACGGTATGACGAAGTTTTAAATACCAGATCGTTGCTTTTACATAATTTTGTTAATCCATAAACTTATCATACATACGTTTCATTTTCCAGAAAAACTATTAGCCGATTATCAAAACTACTTTTTTTCTTTTGGAAGATGTTTTGTTTACAATAAATTTCATATCTAGAAGTATTAAAATTCGAAGTAACTTTTCCCCTAAAATATGCATGCTTGCTTGCATGCTGCATGCTTGCTTACATGCTGCATGCTTGCATGCATGCCGCAGCTTGCTTGCAAGCTCCAAGCTTGCTTGCTTACATGCTGCATGCTTGTTTGCATGCTGCGTGCTTGCTTGCGTGGTTCATGCTTACTTCCATTCTGCATGCTTGTTTGCATGCTTAAACGTTACTACGATTTCAAGTTGTTCGATGATATTATGGATGTCAATTATTTGAAATGTTGTATTTTAATAATATTGGAAACGTGTTTCTGGAAAATGAATCGTCTAGCATTAATAGCTTCGGCCAAACGTTAAGTGGGATTTCAAAACATAGAGATTTTGAGAAAAATAACAATCGATAATCGGCATTTCAAAACTTTGTAAATTGTGTTTTCGGTAAGAAGAAAATTATGGAAAACAAAAAATTATAAAACGTTTTCGGCCAAATAAAATTCGTACAGGCAAATTTCGAATTTATGATAGGTAACCATAATCACGACTATTATCCCCGAAGGGTTAGTCAGACACTAGGTATTGAGGACCTCAAAAGAAATCCTCTACTATAGTGCACGTTCCACCAAATATCAACTGCACATGTACTCAGCGTAATAGGTGGTGATCCCATCGCAGCGGGGTATTCGTCGAAGCGCAACCATTTTGAAGCGCACCAGACCAAGCGCACCTAAACTATTACTCCAAGCGCACCCGTTGGGTGCGCTTCAGAATAGGTAATTAAAATATTATATTTTTATTCCTCGAAACGCACCAGCAGATAAAAATGTGGAAAGAGATGTAGTAACTAACAGAAAATATCGATAACGAATAACGTACGTTTATTTTTAGAGTATCTACCTGTTTTCATTTATGTCACCCTGGTACTTTTAGCACAGAATAAGTTATAGTACTACCGTACTTTTAGTTCAAAATAACTGTCATGATTCAATTTATTATTGACAAGTAAGTTGCAGCACCTAGTCCTACTCGTTTATTTATTTTTTCGTCATAGTTAAGGGTAAGTAAGATCGCTAAGGCGCCTATCTACCTCTTTTCATTTAAGTATGTCTCCCTGGTACTTTTAGATCAATATGACTGTCATGATTCAATTTATTACTGACGTAGTAAGTTGATTAAGCACCTAGTCCTAGTTTCTATAGACATCAATCAATATTACGATTCTTTTAAGCTCCTCTCTTTTTTTTACAGTTGGTGCGCTTTGAGGAATAAAAGTACAATATTTTAACTACCTATTCTGAAGCGCACTCAACGGGTGCGCTTGGAGGAATAGTTTAGGTGCGCTTGGTCTGGTGCGCTTCAAAATGGGTGCGCTTCGAGGAATACCCCATCGCCGCTCTATGCTGTTGAATGTATTTGCAGTTTTTAGTCCGTTAATCGCCTCCTACGACACCCAAGGGAAGAGAGGGTGTGGTAGTATTCTTTCACCACCACGCGACACGGTTAAAAATGAAAATATAAGAAATATAAAAATTAAATGAACTAATTGCGTGGTTATATGCAATTAAAGTATACTCTAATAAAGACGGAAATTGTTTTAACACTGCACACGCTAGTCAGTGAAAAGAGTTAGGTATTTAGTATTCTAGAAAGGGAAGACAAATGGCCTTTTCTTTTTAAAGATTATTTATGCACCGTTAGGCCCATTCAGAATAGTCTAGTTAACTTAAGTTAAATAAATAAAACTTTGGTTTGGTATACCTACTCTGTTTAAAAGACATTGTTTATGTTATTGTCGTTATTATTACAAAAAAATATTGCAGTAGACGAGATTTTTACGCGGTTTTTTACCTGATAGAAAAATCTATAGTTAGGACCATGACGGTTATTATATCTAATAATATACACCCTCATTTTTTATTCGTTTTAGTGAAATTAAGGATGAGACCTACCCATACAACTGAACAACTTTCCCCAAAAGACCTATGTGCAAAAATGACAAAAAAAATTCGACCTCCCATACTATTGCCGTCAGCTGATCAGAGAGTTTTGTATGGATGGTCGAAATTTATTTGTCATTTTTGCACATAGGTTTCTTGGGGAAAGTTTTTCAATTTCATGGGTGGAGTTCACCCTTAATTTCATAAAAACGAGTAAAAAATGAGGGCGAACTATACCTAACTTGTAGATATTTTGTAAAACATTGCTAAAGTACGACGGTGTTTATGTTTACGCGGACGAAGACGCGGGCGGGCCGCTAGCATACCAAAATACAGAGAAGATCCCAGGATCAAGTTAAAGGAAATTAAGTTACAATAAAAAAGTACACACTATTTAAATTACTCAACATAAATTTATTAACAACTTACACAATTATCACTTAACTATTCTATCACTTACAATAGTAAATTGTCCACCTCAATAAGTACGCTAGTAATAAGCTTGATGAGACCACTCAGAAGACCAGTACCATCTGACAGACCGGTCAGAAGATTTAATACCAAGTTAAGGACTTGAGATACCAGGCTTATGAGCAGTCCAGGGGCGGCTAAGACATTTGATCTGAACAGTGATATCAGCACACTAATATACAAGAAAAGCACTGATGCTAAGTCGGTTAGAGTAGCATATAGTAGGGGTAAAGTACAACCGAAGTAAGGAAGCAAAGCTGGTGTCAGATTCTGAACAATGTTGGACAGATTGTTCAAGTTGTTGATAAGGTTGATTAAGAATGGTATTAGGAGGCAGGCAAGCTGGTTAGCGACTGGAAGAATTATGGCGATCTCGTCGAATGCCAAACGCAGGGCAGAGATGGAGTACGCTGGGATCATTGCTTCGCTCTTTGGCACCTGTCAAAAAAGAGAGGTTATAATATTTTAAGAATAATAAGCCTTGCAGTTTCAAATGTATTCTGATAAAGTACACTAAGATTGTAATGTAGTTTCAATTAATAATGAGTTTCAAAATTACTTGTTATTGTAAAAAGAATGGAAGTGAAAATCAAAGTGAGGATAGTTTCAGCGGAAACATAATACTATCTAATAACAAGTACTTAGTTGTTTTTAATTTGTAGTTGCAAATATTAATTCTTTTTTACATCCGCGATAGAGAAATAGTTAACTTAATTGTGTAGATTATTATCAAATTAAACTAATCTTCAAATGGTACTTTAACTCTTTAGTTCAAATCGGAGCGTTGGAAAATTATTGAAATTATTAAGTAGGTTAACACAGAAAGTAATTATAAGATTACTTTCGACTAAGACTACCTATATATTTTGAAAACAAATGTTTAAGAAATAATAAGAGTTAGAGAGTCCTGAGATTTCTTATAAAAAATGTTATACTTAATCAAATAAACAAATACTAACCAATAAAGCAAGACCAAAAATGACAAGCGCTATTTGGGTACGCATTTTTTTATATATATAATACTATGTTGTTTTTTTATAAATAATGTTATATTAAAACTAGAGTTGCAAAGCGAATAATTAGCTATCGAAAACATTGACTATATATATAAACGGATAGTTATCATGTACGAACTATGTTATAATGTCATTATGTAATGTTGTACAAACTAATTGTTAGTTAAGTTTTATCGGTGTTGATATTAAATTATGTATTACGGATAAATATTTCTTGCAAGTAAATACATAAATTTGTAAAAATATAGATTACCTATGATGCGATAAGAATATTTGGCAAGAAAATTCAAATATTTTTACGTTAATCAAGACCTTTTCTTAATTTAAAGTATCCAATAAGTACAAACTTAAGATTTAATTTTTTTTACATGCCTTCCCACATGGACCACAGCACATGGAGAGATTGGGCCCATGTCTCCATGTGCTGTTGTCGAAGTAGAAAACCCACCAAAGCCCACCAAGAGGGTCCAATGCGAGTTGATTGGTTGTAACGACTGCCATCGACAACGACGTTACGTGCGTTCCGAAGCACGAAGGAGCTCGCCATGTTTATTCTAACCGTCTATGGACTGGTGTTGTAAATCTTTATTTAAATTCTTTTTTTAAATTTTTAACTTACTTTTCCTAACCGTGTCGCGTAGCGGTGAAAGAATACTACCTTCTTGAATACTCTTCCCTTGGGTGTCGTAAAAGGCGACTAACGGACCAAAGACTGCTCATACATCCAACAGCATATAGCGACATTGGCCTCACCACCTGTCACGCTGAGCACAAGTGCAGTCGCTAATTGGTGAAAAGTGGATATGGCGAGAATTGCTTTTGCGGCCTCATTGTCTAGTCTCTGACTTACCCTTCGGGGATAATAGTCGTGTGTGATAAAGTGATAATATGTGATTTTAATTACGATGTCACAGCGGTTAAGAACTTATAACGTTTGATTTACGATCGTCGCTAAGCAACTTTTGGCCGGATAACTAGATAGGTGACCAAATTAAAAACATCTGAAGCTCCTCTGGGCTTCGGAAGGCACGTTAAGGCGTTGGTTCTGGTTGTTGTCGTAAGATGGCAGTCGGTAAAACCCACCCCCCCTCCCACGTGCTATTGTCCACGTGCCGTGTTCAAAATGTCCAAATGATGATGATAAATTTAATTTCTATATTTGTATCATTAATGTGTTCGCGTAAGCTTTAGAATAACATTATAAGCATTAAATTATAGCACTAACATCGGCGTGTAGCCGTGACATTGAAATTGTGGCGTGCTCATTACAATTAAACGTTTATTTTGCACTTCTGAACAACGCTGCGTTATGCAAATGCGATGTTGTGCATTATGCTACTCTATGACCTTTCTGTTTTTGCACGACCGATATAACATACATACATATAAGAACTCAGCTGTCGTAATGCCAGACAGCAACCTCAGGAGTCTTTGGTTCTGGCGTCTCTATGTCTGAGGTCCCGGGTTTAATTACCGGTCGGGTGATTTTAGAAATAACAGTTTTTTTTAAATTGATTTCGTGTCTGTGTTGTTTATATGTATAGTCATAGTCATAGATATTTATTGCCGCATGTTACATAGATCATACAAAAAATATTAGTCCCAAACATGGCCCTACAAGGGCATTGCAGCAATGAAATTAATTACCAACAACATTTTAACTTAATTTAAATAAGTACGTTTATCCGTTTAGCCATTATTACAACAAAGAAAACATTTCACAATAACGTTTTTCGTCTCGTTCGCAACAAAAGCTGAGGCGGGGTCCTGATTGACAAAATTGTCTTTTTTTTTGTTTTTATTAGTTTTAATATTATTTTCTCCCTCAATAACTCTCTAATTTGACTTTGGTTTGAGCTCAGCAGTGCAGCGGCTAAGGCGTTCGGATTGCGATCTTGCAAGTTAAGCAACATTCGCAATATCGGGTCAAAAGGTGACCGATCGCAATGTCAGGTCAATGTCATTCGCAATAGGTGACCGAATTATAAACATTGATTTATTTAAAATCACAAAACTTAATACAACCATTACAGATAAACACCCCATGCGACAGGACAAGCATTTATAAGATTTTCTAAAAAACCTATTCATATTTGTAGCAAAGCACCATAAGCAGTGCCGTCCTTGTAAACTCACTCAGAGTACCTACACCCAATAGATTTTTTTTAAAAATCTATTTACAAACTTACAACTATAAAATATTCAGGATGGTTTACGCATTTCGGTTTCCCATACAAATTTCCAAGTCGAAATTTTTAAAAACCAGTTTGCTAATCTTGATGAAACTCGGCATACTGATGAAAAATAATAGTTTGTTGAAAACATTTCCAAAAAACGTTTATTTAACTGAGTTATTGCGATTTTAAACTTTCTATATTTTACTTTAAATCGCAATAGCTCAGCCAAATAAACCTTTTTTAAAAATAATATCAACAAACTATTAAGATCCCTGTATTTTACTTTAGCATGCAAAGTTTCATTAAAATTGGGTTATAGCCTTGAGCGTACCATTGGTACTCTTCTAAAATTTTCAACGCTCCGCACGGCTGTAAGCAGCGTGATAGGGAATCACTCCTTTGTCATTTCTTGTAGGCATGAAATCGGTATTCTATAAGTAAAACAGCCTCAACTTTAACCATAGCCGTGACTGCAGCGAAGGATGTGACGGCTGTAACATCTATGATCACAGCCATGCGTCTATGTGTCGCTTAGAGAATCGTATAGCTGCCCTGCCATAGTCCACGTTCTACCAAATTACAACTGCACATAGTGAGCCCATCGCCGCTCCATGCTGCTATGCGATTCTCTAAGCGACACATAGACGCTGCGCGCATGGCTGTGATCTGCTGTCTCTTTCCAATTCTATGAATATGAAAGAGACAGAGTCAATTCTCAGCGCTGCGGCAGCCGCTGCTACCAAGGCTTTAACTTAGAGAATCGCACTGCTGTTGAATATATGTGCAGTGTTTAGTCAATTAGTCGCTCTTTACGACAAGAAAGAGGGGTTGGTAGGATTTTTTTAGCTATTCGCTACACCACACGTGCTCCTGATGTTCGCATCTTATTATTAATTCGGATTATATCCTAATTCGAAGTGAGGAAACCCTATTAGATAATTACTTCACCTATAAACACGTAATCGTAACTAGGTAACGCAATGACTGATAACATTACAATTATCACATTATCTGTAATTAGTAAAATGTGAACTAGAAATTTTTATTTTTATCAAAACTTTCAGTAAACATTTTGCAACTGCCTCGGTTGGTATATAAAAACGTTATATTCTTTAATATTTACACACAAAACATAACAGTGTATCGGTGGGATTCACCGCATTTAATTAAGTTAAACACAAATAAGTTATAATAATTTTAAATATTTTTAATACAAAATGTCGATTAAAATCACTTTGGCATTGTTCGCTGCAGCTATCTGTGTGACGGTAAGATATTTTAACCTCTCAGTCTTAGCATCGAAATGACAAAAAATTTTGACAGCAGGTGTGATTTGGCAAGAATTTAAATTTGCGGAAATGGAAAAAAAGTTTAAAAAAATCTAACGCAGTTCATGTTAAATTTTGCGTTCACGATGCATAAAATGTATCACGGAACCGAAATAATCGACCTTGTTCATACTAAAGTAGTCTCTAAGTGTATGAGAACACGGTACAAAGTCAAGTGGACAGCGCGGCCAGCGCGGCTAAATATGGCCGCTTGGGGCTTGAGGGGTTTTAAGAACACTTTTATCATTATGCTAGCGGCCGTCCGCGCCTTTGTCTAACTTAGAAACACTGGCATACTTGTGATGGGGTGGTACTTCTAACCTGTTAAGGCTAAGTAGTACATCGAAATTCATCGACAAAAAAAATAATATAGACTTATAATAAAGTGATTTTAAATCACAAAATTATTAAGTACTTAATGATTTTTTTCTCACTAATATAATCTCAAACATACGAAACAAAGTAAGTTATTAGTTAGCCAGTGTCATTAGCTACCGTTTGCCATTTTTTTCATGTTTCTCCGACGTATGAAACCTTTGATATCGCATAAAGTAAAAATGCTCATAAATTATAGGGGGAGGGGGTAGGATATTATTTTATTTGTCGATGAATTTAGATGTAGTACTTAGCCTTAACAGGTTAGAAGTACCACCCCTATCACATTGTATGGTACAAAATATCTATAAAATGTATTTTTTTTAAACCATCGTCCTTTATCGTTCTTTCTATCTGTGAAAACCGCGTAAAAATCGCAGGACAACGGCGACTTTGCTTTATAATAATACGTGATGATGATACACAGTTTACTTATAAGTATCTCTCCCTTTTTCATTTACTAAAGAAAAAGCAAGAGAAAAGAATAAAATGTTCGGTAACTAAAACAAATTTTAGTTAAAAACAGCAACAACACTGCACTTCCCGCTAAAAATTTAAATGAAAGTTCTCTTTTCCCGTTTAATTTAGGGCAAAGATCTAGTCCATACAGACAAATTTTCCATTATTTTTTGTAATAAATTATAATAGGTAGGTACTTAATGAAGAATCAAGATTATAAAATGATGGAGTGCTAAGTTAAGCCATGGGATTTTTAATAGTTATGGTATTATAACGAGAAAAAAGATGAATTAAAACAAAGTGGCGTTCATTGTTCCGTTTCATAAACCAACAAAGTAACGACCACTAAGTAATAACATTCCACCATTGTTCGTTAAATAAAATATTCAACAAAACAAATATTTAAAAAAACAATTACAAAAAAAAATATAAACCTTTAAATTTCCCGCCAATAAAGTTCATTCTAACCATAAATCGTAGACTAACCTTTCTTTTTTTCTACAGGCACCGGCAGCGGCATCCAACATCCAACTGCCAGCGGTCTACCCCTTAGTCAACGTTTTGCTGCCACTTCTGAACAACGTATACAACCTACTTTTATCACTGCTGTCAATATTCGACACGCTGCCTCCTTCGATAACCTGCATGATACCAGTTGACTTGGGAGCCTTAGAGACCTCTTTGTTAAAGCTTTACTCCCAAGCTCTAGCCATAGTCAACTTCTTAAGGTCTTTGCCGGAGTACGCAGCCGGAGCTAACCCTTCTACGCCACCTGCTAACATCGTCAATGTGCAAGGATTACTGACCACTCTCATAATTACCGTGTCAGATTTAGCTGAGGATATTCTCATTGGAATAGGCGGTGGTCTACTGCCAGGTCTACTGAAGCTGGTCGTGATGGTGGTGGAAGCGTTGGTCGCGTTGCTCATTTGAAAACGTAGGGTTTAAACTTAAGTAGTTGTAGTGATAACTTAAATAAACAATAGAGTGAAAGTTACTTTTCTGTTTTATTGACCTAGGCGTCAGCTTATAAATCCTAACTAATATTATAAATCAGTGAAAGTGGAAAGTGACTCTGTTTGTTTACGCTTTCAAGATGGAACAGCCTATCCGATTCCGTGGCATATTTTCTGGAATTTCGTCACGGGATACCTATGCCATAGTAGAATAAAAGAAGTATGCTATCTTCATACATACGCTTAGTATGTCCTACAGCCTAAAAATCGGACATCCTAGTTTTTTAAAATCCATGTGATAGAGTATTCTATAACAAATGCCCGAGTAAAACTCCCGTGAGGATAACTTGTATACTTGTTTTTTTAGAAATATTTGGAAAAAAAATTAAAGAGCAAAAATACAAAAACAAATTCTAACTTTGAATGCTTACGAAAAATTATGTTTTACTAAGAAAGTTGAAAGGCCTAAGGCTCAGCTATATTTCAAGCGTTTTCTGGATGCCCTACGACTTACCAGTGACGAATAAATCGCGATCACGTGATTTTCGTTATTATTTTTTTCTGGCTCTGTTTTATGATTTGGGGATTTGCAATCAGCACAAATCAGTGAGTTACTTGTGTCTGCTAATAATAATAAAAAACGAAGTCCCTATTCCGTGGCGACAAGGAGAAAAACGACATTGAAAAAAATCCCGGAATCCGGGAATATTTTAATTGCTTTTTATGAAAGCTACTCGAAAGTCTCGCTTTCATTGGTAACGACACATGTGTACCGCCCCCTTTCTTCTTTCTCTTGTGCAGTCGCTATTTGGTGAAAAGTGGACTATAGCAGAGGGCTGCTTTTGCGGTCCTCATTTCCTAGTCTCTGACTATATAATTATGACTATATTATACCGTGTCGCGTAGCGGTGAAAGAATACTACCACCCCCTCTCTTCCCTTGGGAGTCGTATAGGGCGACTAACGGACTAAAGACTGCATATACATTAGACAGCATAGATCGGCGATGGGCCCACCACCTGTCACGCTGAGTACATGTGCAGTCGCTATTTGGTGAAAAGTGGACTACAGCAGAGGGCTGCTTTTGCGGTCCTCATTGCCTAGTCTCTGACTAACCCTTCGGGGATAATAGTGATTATATTTATAAGCATTTTTTTTTCACAAATTTTCGTTGAATCACATTGACATGATGAATCTTTGCCGCTAATTAATAAATGGTGCAGCAGCATCACACTCCACGTCCATCTTGTACGCTTGCCGTTCGACGACTACTACAGACCAATGTGTAGACGCTTGCACGATGACCGTGCCGGTGATCGAGGCGAATATGTAGACGAACTCACGATCGGCGATACTCGCCGACTGTGAAGTGGCGGCATAACAGTTTAGGCAATTATCGCTCGCTCGGGGGCCAAGTCACCGTATTAGTTTTATTCTACTATGCCTATGCGGTGCTCACGCGAACGAAGTCGAGAGCTGGCCGCTGGTAAAGAATACATACATACATATAATTACGACTATTATCCCCGAAGGGTTAGTCAGAGACTAGGCAATTTTAATCGCCTCTGTGGTCTAGTGGCTAAGCCACCGGTCTCAGACTCAGAGGTCCCAGGTTCGATTCCCAGCGGGGGGTACATCTTTGTGTGCTCGGTTTGGTTGTGACAGGGCTGTTAAGTTCGCCTGGCTTACCACCATATTATCTAAGCCTGTCGCCATAACAACGATGTTTATAGCATTGTTGTGTTCCGACAGTTTGAGATAAGATAGCCAGTTCCTCACTTTCGGCCTTATCGTCACTTACCATCAGGTGAGATGAAGGCCAAGCGCTTACCCGTTGTAGAATAAAAATTAAAAGCAAGGAGGACAGCAAAAGCAGTCCTCTACCATAGTCCACTTTTCACCAAATAGCGACTGCACATGTGCTCAGCGTGACAGGTGGTGAGCACATTGCCGTTCAATGCTGTTGGATTTATGTGCAGTCTTTAGTCCGTTAGTCGCCTTTTACGACACCCAAGGGAAGTTAGGGGGAGGTAGTATTCTTGGTCTCGCACCCGTTCGCCGCTCATCTTTTGCCCCTTCTTCTAAAAATACCCTTTCGCCCCCTACCAAGGTACCCATTCGCCCCTTAATGCGGGGCGAAAATATTTTCAATATTTTTGAAGCACCCGTACGCTCCTTTTAATGTTTAAATCAAAAACAGTACAGTCATACATACATTTTTTATAATTAAAATTGTTTTTTTGTGTCTGTACTTAAATTAACATAATATAATATAGTTCCCTTTAATTCACCTTGTAACCCACTATTTTTGAGAACTAAGAATTTAACCAGTCTCTTGGCAACTGTACTTTTACTTATTTATTAATAAGGGGCGAACAGAACCATTTAATAATTCAAGGGGCGAACCGGTCCATGTATGGTATGAGGGGCGAAACTTACGGGGCGAACGGGTCCGAGACCGTATTCTTTCACCGTTACGCGACACGGTTAAGAATGAATATAAAATCAATGTTGTTAGCATAAATTATTTTTTGAATTATTTTTAAGTTGCCATTCTACTGTTTGTTAAATGTGTAATGTTTGCCCTAATGGAGTTTGGCGTGTGCAACTGTTAAGACAACACGGTATTTCTTTCGCCCCGTATTAATCACTTAAAAAAGTTTTGAATTCAACGTGTGGTTATGGTCATTTATTATATACATCATTTTGTAGCCAACATCTCGTGCAATAAAGTGTCGAAATGTGTTTTTCAATCACTTTTACGCTTAAAGAACAGTGTTGAAAAACATTTTAAAATTATTAATTATCGGACTCGAACCTGACCTACCTCAAAAATTATTCTCAAAACATCGCCCGCTGAGAGTTAACGAAACCTTGAGCCACAGTATAAATATAAGCTAAAGCAGTACGGAAGCTCGGCCTTTTTCTTGTTTTATATACCTACACGCTAATTGAGCGTTAGGGTTGTCCTCTTATTTTTGTAAAACTGAAAAAGTTTTTGTTTAGTTAACGCTGTATCTCAGCTAGTTAGCGCTTTTTTTGAGACAACTAGCAAAGCATAAGGGCTGTCACTTAAAATTTAAAAAAAATTAAAAACTAATAAGTTAAAGGTGGCGGCTACTTTCCTCATTCTATTATCGGATTCATTGTCGGAAACCACACAGATCCCCTGATATCGATTTTTAAAGCTATCGGTCGAATAAATAAAAAGTTCAAGATGGAGGCTATTTTGTCTCATACTAATAACGGAGTCGTTGTCAGAAACCACACAGATCCCTAGATATCGATTTTAGAAGCAATCGGTTGAATAACTAATAAGTTAAAGATGGCGGCTACTTTCCTCATTCTTTTATCGGATTCATTGTCGGGAACTACACTGATCCCCTGATCGGTCGAATAACTAAAAAGTTCAAGATGGAGGCTATTTTTTCTCATACTAATAACGGAGTCGTTGTCAGAAACCACACAGATCCCTAGATATCAATTTTCAAAGCAATCGGTTGAATAACTAATAAGTTAAAGATGGCGGCTACTTTTTCTCATTCTAATAATGGATTCATTGTCAGAAACCACACAGATCCTCAGATATCGATTTTCAAAGCAAAGTTTATTATCGATGAAGTTTCGTAGTATCAATTCTTATTATTTTTCACCATTAAAATAACGCGCGCTCAAAAAATATACTTAAGTAAGTACGGCAACTATCACCTCAACAACCAAACGATTTATTTAAAAGAAAAAGCTTTTTATTTAGTAATAATAAATCATTCTTACCTTTCAACATCAGCAGGAAGTTTAAAAAACGAAAGCTCCGGTTTTGAAGAAGCCGAGTTCAAGCAGCCATTATACTACGCAATACACTCGTGGCATTTTTAAAAATCGCGCGCACAGCGCACGCAATACACAACAGTGAACACTCGTTCTCGACTTGATACGCGCTACTGAGAGCACTGCGATGTCCGCTTAGGGGCCCTGTAAAGACGTGCGTCTGTGGGCGTGCGTCGTTTCGAGCGTTTGTACGTAGCTTCCTTATAGTCTAAGATCCGAGTATAAAAAGACCTTCACCGAGAAGGTTAATGGATGAAAAGTATTTTATATCAAATTTAATATGTTAAATAATATATCGCGAGTGGGTTGGCTGAAAAATTTCAGTCCAGTACCATAATTGATTAATTTAATATTAAAAAAAATATATTTTTTTTACATTGCACTGGTTTGGTGTGTGTGTGTGTTTGTAATGAGCTTATCTTTATATAAACATAAATTTTATTTATTTAACCAGACGGTTGCAAGTTACTAATATTGACTTGCCTGTTTACACCTGCCTACCCAATGTAATGTCAGGAAAAAAATAGTCAACCTAACGTTTGCATATTCTATAGGCTTCATACTTTCGATTGGTACCTATGTAATTTATCTATAATCGAAACAAGTGCAATATTAAAAAAAAATATTTTTAAATATTTATTTAATCATATACTGGACTGAAATTTTTCAGCCAACCCACTCGCAATATATTTTTTAACACATTAAGTTTGATATAAAATACTTTTCATCCATTAACCGCTCGGAGAAGGAAGAAGAAGAACGACCAATAGCAATTCTAAATGTTATTAACAAAATTGTAGAAAAAATTGTTGTTGGTCAAATAACAGACTTCTTGAACAGCATGAGTTATTATCTGAAAGTCAGCATGGGTTCCGCGCGAAACGGAGCACATCTACAGTGCTTGCAAGATTTACAGATGACGTCAACGGTTTTTTGAATGAACAAAATATTGTAATGACTATTTACATTGATTTCAAAAAGGCGTTTGACACTTTGGACCATAACGGCTTATTACAGGCCATGGATGAATGTGGGATACGCGGCCCCATGAATGCATGATTTAGGCAGTACTTAGAAAATAGGATGCTTAAAGTCTCTGTCTGTGACGTCGAAAGTAAGAGCGATATTATCAAGTACGGAGTACCAACCGGTTCGGTTTATGGCCCAATCGGGTACATAATGCATGTTAACAGTATGACCAATGTTTTAAAACAATGCAAATCCTATATGTACGCGGACGATACATGCGTTATGTACAGTGGTAAAAACCAGTGCGAGATTCAAAAGAATATGCAAAGCGATTTTGATAATATTGTTCGATGGGCACACGACAACGGAATCATTATTAATTTTGATAAAACAAAATGCATGGCTATTTTCTCACCTCGTATGCACAATAAGGCAATCAATATTAATATTATAGGACACTCGTATGACTGTCTCCATAACAAGGGAGTAAACTGTAAATGTAAAATTATTGAACATGTCGCATCATATAAATATTTAGGTTTACATATTGATAAACATTTTTCTTGGAAAATGCATGTAGATGTGGTATGTAATAAGCTACTTATAATACTAGGTAAGTTGTATAATTTAAGGCTCATAGTTAGTAAAAAGATTATGTTCATGCTTTACTATGCATTAGCGGATGCTGTAATGTTATATGGGCTGGGTATGTATGGACTAACCTTTTCTACATATATAAATAAAATTAAACAGTTGCAAATTAGAATGTTAAAACTCATTATTGATAAAAAAACAAAAAACTCATTAGATAAAAATTATTTAGTTTATGTAAAGTTCTCCCGATTGAAAAAAAGGTTAAGCTATCAATAATTACTGAACAATACGGAAACTACTCTAATCTTGAGAAGAGAGTACATACATACCCAACACGGTCTGCAAATATAAATAAACTGGCTATCCCCAGAATAAGAAACTATTATGGAAGGCGTGAAAGGCGCTGGCTACTTCCAACTTTTATTAATGAACTGCCCCAAAATTTAATGTATGACTTATTGGAGGATTGCATCAGTAAGAATAGTATTAAGTTTAGGCTGAGGAAGCACTATTTATCGCTTTGTCCGTGACTGTTGTTTGTTACTGTGGATGATGTTCCCATAGCTTATATTGGAAGTGTATAAACATCTTTGTTATTAGGTAAGCATATTTTGCGAGTTGCGCATGTGTTGTTGCGAAAAGAACACCTGTGTGTATTGTGTGTGTGTGGGGGTGTGTTTGTGAGTGTGTGCGCTCAATGTAAGTATGTGTGCAATGTTTTTATACCAGTTCAATTAGGTAAGTACTCAGTGAGTTTGTTACATTGTATAAAAAATTTTAATAATAATATATTATATATAATACATCTATAAAAATGTTACACGGGAGCTGCTGCCGACAAACTGCACATGTAGTTTGGCAGAGTTTAAAAACTTAAAATGTATTATTTTTGAAAAATAAATAAATAAAAATAAAAAATAAGGTCGTTGTATACTCGGATCCTCTACTATTACTGCTTTAGCTCATATTTATACTGTGCTTGAGCGGTGTCGGCCTACTACGCTGCCGGCGAAACGATACGAAGACAGCCGACCGACGACGGACGACGAGACGTGAGTGCCCGGGGCGACGTACGCGGTACGGACTACGGCCGCTGCTACGACCACTGCTACGTCCACTGCTACGGTCTTCGCTCCTGCTATGCGATTCTCTATGTGGTCCATATTGGGTTGCGTAAATTAAAAAGGCATATTTTAAGGCTGCATAACGTTTTTTGGCATTATTTTCGTTTCGCATAACGTTCATTCAGAATAAATCATTAGGCATACTTTATTTCCCAATAACTTCATTTATAATAATGATATATCAATCAGCATCAAATGTTTATGCATAAATGTTTTTACAATAACGATTACTAATCATAACATTTATTGGCAGTCATATAAAATACCATAATGTTAACATTTTGGGTTACCTATCCTAAATTCGAAATTTTTCTGTACGAATTTTATTTGGCCGAAAACGTTTTGTAATTTTTTGTTTTTCATAATTTTCTTTTTACCAAAAACACAATGGACAAAGTTTTGAAATACCGATTGTTATTTTTTTTCAAAATCTTTATGTTTTGAAATCCCACTCAACGTTTGGCCGAAGCTATTAATGCTAGATGATTCATTTTCCAGAAATAGGTTTCCAATATTACAAAAATACAACATTTCAAATAATTGAAATCCATAACATCATCGAACAACTTTTAATCGTAGCAACATTTAAGCATGCAAGCAAGCACACAGCATGCAAGCAAGCATGCAGCTTGCAAGCAAGCATGCAGCATGCAAGCAAGCATGCAGCATGCATGCAAGCATGCAAACATGTAAGCAAGCAAGCTACACAATTACCTAATAATAGAATATATGAAAAAACAAAGAAAAACGAAAATCTGGGTATGATATTTTAGAGAATTAAAAATTTTAAAAATTACTTCGAAATTCGAGACAATAGCTACTCTGCGCTGCATCCATTATGCGTTTCGTATTTTATGACGTAGACGTATAGCAATTATGTTATTTACAGTTATGCTGATTAAAATTATGATAAAGACAATTATAGTAAGTTAAAATTATGCCGATGAACCATTATGGGTTTATTACACTCATTATTGTTTATTATGGCTTTACAAATTTTATGCGAAAAAACTTTATGCTGAAACTGTTATGCCAAACTACATTATGATGAAAGAGATTATGCGACCGAAAGGGCTCCCATTCTCTATGTGACACATAGACGCTACGTGCATGACTATGATCTGCTGTCTCTTTCCAATTCTACGAATATGAAAGAGACAGAGTCAATTCTCAGCGCTGCGGCAGCCGCTGCTACCAAGGCTTTAACTTAGAGAATCGCACAGCTATGCGATTCTTTAAGCGACACATAGACGCTGCGCACATGGCTGTGATCTTCTGTCTCTTTAAAATTCTATGAATATGAAAGAGACAGAGTCATTTCTCATCGCTGCGGCAGCCGCAGCTATCAAGGCTTTAGCTTAGAGAATCGCATGTCTGTACGCTCCGACTTGTATCAAAACAACCTTGCTTGCAATAGAATTGTTTGCCTTGAAGAGCAGTTAAAATGTTCTGCATGCAAAAAATGTTACCACTACAAATGTTATAAAATGACATCGTCTTATTTCAAAGATAACCTAGCAAGCTTAACCACTCAAGCCCCAAGTGTCCATATATGGACGCACCTAAAAAACTCGCTATTCCGTCAAATGACTTTGTACCGTGTTTTGATACTTTAGTATGAACAAGGTCGATTATTTCGGTTCTGTGGTACATTTTATGCATCGTGAACACAAAATTTAACATGAACTTCGTTCGATTTTTTTTTTTATTTACGTAATATATACTCATTTATTCAGTACATTAAGCACTTTATATTCTTACAATCACATTATGACAATCAACATATAAGCGTTGCTATGGAGACGACAAGTAAGTATATGACACGCCTCCGGGGCTATTCCTGGTTGCGCGGCACGCCGGGAGCTGGCAGCATCTGGTCCAGGTGCCTGGTCCATGTGGCGCCTGCATCGGTCTGGACCTTATAATGTAGACGCCCGATGCGGTGCGTCACCGTGGCGAACTCCCATCGATGATGAGGGCGAGTATAACTCCTCACTTGGACCCTGTCATGGGGTTGGAATTCTCGTGATAAGGGAGTGTCCCTATTTCTCCTTAGCGGGGGTGTCGACGGTTTATACAGCATAGTGTGTATCTGAGTCCGTACTTCTCTTCCGAACATTGCGTCATATGGTGACTGACCGGTAGGCCCAGGCGTGCGCCTGAGGCGACACTTTATCGTGTAAAGTTTGTTCCAGAGGTTACCTGCCTCCCCCTCCATAGCACGTAGTGCCCTTTTCACCGTTTGCACCATCCGTTCTGCTAGGCCGTTGGAGGCTGGGTGGCATGGGGCCGTGGTTCTGTGCGTTGTACCGCAATCCGCTAGAAAGTTTTCGAAGTCTTGGGAGGTGAATTGCCGACCATTGTCTGATACTAGGATGTGGGGCATTTCAAATATGCAGAATAGTTCTTTTAGTTTACGTGTACACCACGAGGTTGTAGTTGTCTTAGTGGGGAATACTTCCACCCACTTTGTAAGAGCGTCCACTATAATGAACAAGTAGTGTCCCATTATCGGTCCAGCAAAATCTATATGGATTCGTTGCCATGGGGCGGTTGGCGGTTCCCAGTGGTGAATTTTGTTGTAGACGGCACGATCTACAAGATTTAACTCTGTTTTCTATATCTTTATCTATATTTTTCCAATATATATAGCTGCGTGCGAGTACTTTCATTTTAAGGATAACAGTATAGCCAGCATGTAGTTCTTCCAGTACACGTTGGCGTAGTTTTGGTGGTATCATGATTCGGGTTCCTTTCAAAATGCAATCGTCTTGTAACGTAAACTCGTTATCGTTGTACCCGAGTTCTTTTAACGAGCGGCCTGATTTTAGTGCCATGAGTAAAGTATTTAGTTCAGTATCGTTTTTAGTTTCATGAGCTATTGTCTCTGGGCTTATTTCTAGTCGATTAATTTGTTGTATCTGGTAGACTGTATGTTGATCGATTGATTTTTCTATGGCTATATCTACCGGAAATCTGGATAAGTAATCGGCATTTGAGTTTTTTGAAGAGGTTCTAAATTCTATATTGTAATCAAATCCAGATAAAAAATGTGCATAGTGAAATCTGAGCACAATGTGCAAAGTGAATCTCATTGTGCTCAGTGCTGGTAATGTCTGGTGGGGATGAAATATCGACGTCAAAGGTTTGTGATCTGTTATTAGTATAAATTTTCGGCCGTAACAGTAATGGAAGAATTTCTTTAGTCCCCAGAAGATCGCAGTCGCTTCTTTGTCTATCTGACTGTATCGTTAGGGGGTTAGGGTTCTAGAAGCGAAGGCTACTGGGCGTTCCGATCCGTCCGGAAATTTGTGAGATAGTACGGCTCCAAGACCGCACGGCGAGGCATCGGTAGCTAGAATAAGTGGTTTCTTGCTATCAAAATGGGTAAGTATTCTTTCACTCAATATTTCTTTTTTTATTTTGTCGAAGCATTCTTGGCATTTGGAAGACCATATGAAATTCACTTCTTTCTTAAGTAATTCGTTTAAGGGGTTGTTTGTGTTTGCTAATTTGGGTATGAATTTGTTGTAATAGTTAGCCATTCCAAGGAATGTTCGTAATTCATTAATGTTTTTTGGCGGTTCTGTTTTAACGATCGCTTTGATCTTGTCCTTGTTTTTGTGTAAGCCATCTTTATCGATTGTGTGTCCCAAATAATTGATACTTCGTTTGAGGAAGTGACATTTCTCTTTATTCACTCTAAGGTTGTTTTTGAGGTTTTCTTTGAGTTTTTGTAGCACTGCTCTCAGACGTTGAAACATTTGATCTTCAGATGATCCTTGGATGATAATATCACCAAAAAAACATTTGACTCCATCTAGGCCCTGTAGTAATTGGTCCATAAATTTTTGCCATAGACTTGGCGCTACCTTTACTCCGAACATGAGTCGGTTTACTTTAAATGTACCTTTATGAGTGCTTAAGGTTTATAGTAGTGCGCTTTCGTCGTCCATGACCATGTTTAGGTATGCCTGAGTAACATCTAAGGTGCAAAACCATTGTCCTCCGTTCATTTCTGTAAATATATCTTCAATTATTGGTATCGGATACTGTTCGTCCCTTATCACTTTATTTAAGGTGACCTTATAGTCTGCGCAAAGTCTAATATTTCCGTTAGGCTTAACGATAGGAACAATGGGTGTTCCCCATTCCGATTGGTCTATTTTGGTGATGACACCTAAAGCGCAAAGGCGTTCAATTTCTTTGTCAACTTTCGGTTTCAAGGCGTAAGGTATACGACGCGGTTTTATGAAGATTGGTTGCGGCGTTTTCTTTCAGGTGTAGGTGTCCTCGAAATTTAGGAATTTCTCCTAGGTCAGTTCTAAAAACAGTAGATTCGAATTCTTGAAATAGTTTATCTAATTTTGTGGTTTGTGTGTCAGTTTCAACCTGTCTTATATCTGCGAGTTCAACCTTTAGTTCTTTCATCCAGCTTCATCCGAATATCGAATCGACGTCCTTATTAATCATATATAGTTTCCCGTAGAATGGTTGGTTCTTGTATGAGCATTTGACGTATGCGACTCCATGTGGTAGTATTTCTTCACCTGTATATTTTCTTAATTTCATGTTCGTTTTGTACATTTTCTTTAGTATCTTTAGGTTTTGAAAGGTTTTAAATGACATCGTCGAAAGGGTCACTCCGGTATCAAATTCCATTTGTGTTTGTTTATTTTCTATATTTATTCTGATAATAAATTTTTCTGATATTTCGCTCTTTATTAAGTTGATGTCACCAATGCTTTCATTGCTGATGGTACTAGCAGAGTCATCTAATTGGTTGGTTGTAGTTCTCTGAAGACAGACTCTTGCTAAGTGTCCTATTTTCTGACACTTGCGGCAAGTGCTTTTTACTGCTCCTCATTCATTCGCACGGTGGTCTGATTTGCCGCATCTAAAGCATCTTCCTTCTAAATCTTTGACGGTAACTGGTTGCTTATTTCTGTATGATTGTGTAGGTAACATTTTTGCATGTCTGTTGCTAGGTGAAAATGACACCTTGTTAATTGAGTCTGAAGTTTGTTGTAAGTCAGATGCCATTCTGGTATTTTCTGTTTTTCCCATTTCCATTGCTGTTGCCAACTGGACTAATTCGATGAATGGTGGCGTCTTTCTGTCTTGAAGGATTTTTGTACGTATATCACCGTCTTTAAGTCCTCGTATAAATTGCAATGTAAGGAAACTTTCGAGAATTGTTTTTTTGCAATGGTGGCACGTAAAACCGCAGTTTGAGGCTAGTTACTTTAGTTCTGATGCGTACACTGTGATGCTTTCGTCTTGTTTTTGGATCCGAGATATATATGTATGCTGTAGAGCCCAAGTACTTGTTTTTGGATCAATGTAATCATCTAAAATAAGTATTAATTCTTCGAATTTTTTGTTAAGTGGATCTTCTGGTGCGCATAAGTTGTAAGCACGTTCATGTATTTCTGGGGGTATTGTAGTCAGAAGTGTATATACTTTTATTTTATCATCTGTTATTTTATTCAGGAGCAGGTAAATTTCTAGTCTCCTTGTAAAATTGAGAAAGGATTCTTTGTCATGTAACGGTTGAAAATTAAGTTTCGGTCGTTGTTCAATTGCCGGTGTAGCGCTAGGTGTAACACTGCTGGTGTTCAGCAGTGAGGCCAATGCTTCGATGACATAAGCTTACGATTATCAGAATACGATCAAAGACTCAAAGGACCATGGGGTATTTTGTATGAACCCTGTCCCCACCCTACAACAGTCATGGGATACGTGTCAATTTGTTCATTGGGACCCAAAGAAGCCTGTGTTAGTTGCAAAAAGTATTGGGTTTATTTATAATTAAAAAAAACTTTTCGGCAAAAATGTATTTATTTTTAATGTAAACGTTGCGTATACATTTTTAAGATTTAAGTCGCCTTCATATCTGGCCCAAGCAAAAAACTAAAAAAAAACAAAACTTGTTTACTACAAAGCGAGCGCAAGCGCAAAAACCATTGTCTATTCTATAGTATAATGTCTCGGAGCTTGCCACCCTGCTGCGCGTCGTGTCTGCCGACGGGCGGGGCTGCCTATCTCTTTCTAGCTTTAACAAAAAACAAGGATAGCAAGTTCAGATAAATAATGCATTGCTATTTTAATGATATAAATGTACTTTTCAGTCAGTTATCCTATTATACACGTAATAAAAATAAATTGATAAATGAATGTTTTTGGAGTAAATAAAACTATTTTTTTAAGGTACTCAATAAGACCACTCAGACTGCACATAAGCAGTTTTTGTCGAACTGGGATTTTTTGAGCGATCCCTTTTATTTGTTTGGAAAACCTTTATATGACATTATCTATCTATCTATCTATAGCAGCCATTGTCATGTCTAACTTCGGACGTAGGCCTCTTCCATCCTTTTCCACTTCTGACGATCTTGGGCTATCGACATCCAATTATGTCCTGCGTGCCGTGCGATGTCATCCTTCCATCTCATTGGTGGTCTTCCTCGCGGTCTTGTGTGTGTTCGTGGACGCCACTTCAGCAACCTGCGAGTCCATCTTTCTTTGGTCATTCGAGCAATATGTCCCGCCCATCTCCACTTACGCTCGGCAATTAGTTTGACCACATCCCTGTCTTTGGTTTTAGATCGAACCCAAGTATTTTTCTTTCGGTCGCGTAAGGAAATGCCGAGCATAACTCTTTCCATTGCTCTCTGGGCAACACGGAGTTTGTCTGCGGATTTTTCGGTTAGGGTCATGGTCTCGGCTCCGTATGTGAATACTGGCAGAACACTCGTTTCTCGACTTCTGCGGTTTGGTTTGAGCTGCCCAACGTGATCATATGTCCAAGGTATATATACTCCGATGTGACTTCAACCGGTAGACGATATTGGTGAGTAGGGATTGATTTTCAGCCCAACTTTAGCCGATTCCATTTGCAAGGTATTCAGCATGACCATCATATCGGGTACATTATCGGAGAATACCACCAAATCGTCTGCGAAGCGTAAGTTGGTAAGATTTTCTCCATCCACGTTTATGCCCCTGTCGTCCCAGTTTAGATTTATGAAGACGTTTTCTAGTGCGGCATTAAACAGCTTTCGAAAGATCGTGTCCCCTTGGCGTACTCCTCTACCCAGCTCAAGTTTTTCGGTCTTCTTGTGCAGACTTACACATGCTGTAGCATTGCTCTGTAGATGTTTTATTAAGGAGAAGTATCATTCATCGATTCTACAATCTGCAAGGGCTTTTTCGACCGCCCAAGATTCGATAGAGTCAAATGCCTTTTTATAGTCGATGAATGCAATGATGATCGGGATTTGGTACTCATTACACTTTTCAATTATCGTTTTTAGAGCTTGGAGATGGTCGCATGTACTATAGCCACTTCGAAAGCTAGCCTGTTCTCGCGGTTGATAGTCGTCTAGCTTGTTCTTTAACCGGTTTACTACTACCCGTGTGAAGAGCTTGTATGTATGCGATAGTAAGCTGATCGGCCTGTAGTTATCGAGCCGTCGTACATCACCCTTCTTGTGTAGTAGGGTAATGACAGCATTATTCCAGGATTGTGGTACTTTGGATTCCATTAAACCTTTGTAAATAAAGAAGCTAGAGCAGCTTATCATCTCTGGCATAACTGCGTCCTCGCCAGGGGCTTTGCGATTTTTCAGTTGGCGTAGCTCCAGGTGTACCTCGTCTAAGGTGATGTCAGGGATTTCTCATTCTCTCTCTCTCTTTCAGAACCAGCATTAGAAATAAGCGCTCTTTCCCGGTATTCTAGCCTGGATGTCGGACTCTGAGCTTTGCTTTTGTAAAGGTTTTCATAAAACTTGCGAAGAACCTTCAGAAGTTTGTTACGGTTGGTGACAATATCGCCGACATTTATAAAATGACATGAATTTTATATAACGTAGCATTTGTTTAAACGGTTTTACAGTGACGTTTACAAAACGGTCACTATTTTGTTTTACAGCAGTCAATTTGAAACACTTTTATGACTTGGTTGTTTATTGACGACTCAAATATAACCTTTATATTACGTAATGTCCTTTTAATGTCATGCCCTGACTTTAATCAACCTTGTAGACGCATTTGAGTCAAGTTTTGACTTTCAAGTATCTTGCACCTACAACCGTGGCATTAGTCACAAATGTTGAAGAAGAAAAGAGTACAACATATAAATAACAAGAACGTTCAGTATAAGTATATTTATTTTATTTACTATAAAAAATATTGTGTAACTAAATTAAATATACAAGACTAAACTAAACATGACTAATCATCAACATGCGTCATAAAAATATTTAAAAAATATGTTAAGCCAGACTTTTAGAAATAGAAGGTATTATAGTAGGTACAATTTTTAGTTCCTTCAGGAACTTAGTAAAAACAATAGTCACATTGGTCTTGCACAAAATGATTGTACACCGTAAACTTTAAACAGTTGTGGCACCAAAATTCCTTACAATGCAACAAATCTCTAATTTTGTTTTTATTGTATACATTGAAATGAAATGGCCGCAGTGTGTGTACTTGTCCGATATTATAAAATGAGTGCTTTCCCATTGCCAAATCAATCTATTATAAAGTCTGAAATCTGCTCTCGTTAAAAATTTATCTATATCCAAATATTGAATCATGTTTTAGATAAAAGTTATTTCAATATATTAAAATGTTTTGTAATCTGCACTGAACTTTTACTACAACCAGTTTTTGCCTGAAATAAATTAAAAGATAAATTATTTTGATGAATATTGACATACATAATCAAAAAAGGATTTTTAATTGTTTAAGGAACTCTAACAGTTAGCGGCAATGGCGTATTGTATGGTCTTCAAATAACGGTAACACGACTTTTTGTCTTTACTAAGTCGTAAACAGATAAGTGTGCGCAAAAGCAACATACCGAAATACCACAGCAATAACACACACTCTTTAACATCTACAATTAAATACACTAACCTGAACGCTTTATTGGAACTAATGCCATGTGATCCTAGTGAAATCAGTAACATCATTGACAATTTTGACTCGGATTTGAGCACGGGTGTGGGTGGGATTAGCACAAAATCTATCAAATGCATAAAAGATTTAATTATTAATGACCTGGTTATATGCTTTAATAAATTATTATCAGATGGAGATTTTCCGGACACCCTAAAAATAGCAAAAGTCAGTCCCATCTACAAGTCTGGGTCAAAAACGGGTGCAAGCAAATATCGTCCTATATCGGTGTTGCCTGTACTCTCCATAGTTGTTGAGAATATTCTAAACACAAGATTGGACCGGTATGTTAACTCAATAAATTTTAATTCAAACAAACAATATGGTTTAAACAAAAATCTAACACACTCTCCGCTACTATAGACTTAGTTACACAAATAAAATTTAATATAGATGCTAAAAATATTGGTCTAGGAGTATTTATCGATCTCAAAAAAGCTTTTGATACCGTAAGTCACTCGCTACTACTTCAAAAGTTTGAAAGTATCGGTATCATCGGCACGGCATTGAAGATGTTTAAATCATATCTTACAAATAGATGTTAAATGGTTGAGATAGATAGCACTCAGAGTAGCCCTATGCCAATAAAGTACGGTGTCCCGCAAGGTTCTATCTTGGGCCCATTGTTGTTTTTAATATATGTCAACAACATCAATGTTATAGGGTTACATGATAACTCACTTATATGCAGGTGACACATGTTTGTTTTATTTTGACTCATCAATTGACAAAATATTGTCGGATGCCCAAGAGGATATAGACAGGCTTTATGAATGTTTCCAGTATAATCTATTAACCATAAACACATCAAAAATATGCTACATCATTTTCAAAGCAAAAAGTAAAAAGGTTAATTCTCATTCTCCTCTCACTATCAATAATATAGCTCTTCAAGAAAAGCAGTCTGAAAAATATCTAGGCTTAAGGCTAGATTGCAACCTAAACTGGCAAGTCCAGTTAAACTACATCAAGTCCAAATTTTCATCTTTGTTAGGCTCACTGCAAAATATAGTGCGTTGTCTTCCGAAACAGGTTTGCCTAACGATCTATAATTCATTAGTCAAATCACACTTGCTGTATCTTATAGAAATATGGGGAAGCGCATCAAAGTCAAAATTAAAGGAATTACAAGTCTTACAAAACAAAATAATAGAATTACTTTTCCACTATCCCAACCTTACATCTACAGTTAAGGAAACAACTTTAATGAATATTACACAATTATATAACTACATGACATGCATACATAGCAGGAAAATACTTAACAACAACATTCACACCCACATATCTTTCACAAAAAAATGTCAAACACAATTACATACGACGTAGAGGCGACGACCTAGTTTTACCTACGAGTATTATGAGAACCAACTATGGAAGAAAATCTATTACTTTTGAAGGAGTACAGATGTATAACAAGCTACCTTCAGACATAAAAAATGCGGGGACCTTTGGAATGTTCAAGTCAAAGCTAGCCAAACACATAATATATAACCATTCACTACTTCTATAAATGCTTGATTTAAGCACGCTAAGTGTCCCCGTACTGTGATGTGACGACTATTATAATAAATTTTAATAGTTCATAAGATGTTATGTAAGTGACCATTATTTTCTTAATGAAAAGAAAAAATCTTTGAACTGAACATGTTTTATATTTTTAGAAATAAACATAATTTTATTAATAAAAATTTTATGTTTTAAAAACAAAACTACGAGGGGGCATGAAAATATGAAAAGTATTTACACAGGTATAGGTATTATCATAAAACTTTAATTCCCAGTCGAACTAAACGGTATGAGAGTCAGACATAGTTAGCAAGATATGAAAGTTATATAATACTCGCACCTTTTATTTTCTTGTAATTATTTATTTTGCACTCAGATCACGCAACAAAACCATAAACCATAAATCAGTCTTACAGGTAAAGTCCTCCACAGGAGTACGCGTGCTGCTCTCCGGAGTCACCAATTTACAGTCTCTAACATTCCATCACGCACAAAGAAATTTGGTGACTCGTTTCTTTGCCGCACTTCCAAAAGATGGAATAGTCTACCAGCACACGTATTCCCTCCTACCTATGACATAGGGTCCTTCAAACGAGGCGTGAAAAAGCACTTTGTGGGCCGGCAGAGTGAGGATGACTGATGCTACGTCTCTTACGCTGCACCAGTTGTGATCGCGCCTGGACCTCATTTCCACTTAACATCAGGTGGAGTGGGGTCATTTGCCGGGCATGGAATAAAAAATAAAAAAAAGTTATTTGACTCAAATAAAACGTTTTTGTCATTCAACAACAACTCTATGACCACAATATAACAAAACTAGTCGTTGTAAAGTTTTGATGCGACTACTGCGCCATGAAAGTGGTAATTCCTTAACGTTCACACGACTTTTGAATGACGTTAACGAAGTCATCTTGTGACTTTTGTATGACCATTAAACAACAATGTAGGTCGTATAAATGCGGCCCCTTTCGCGTTTAGCAAACGTTTAGTAACGTTAGTGTGACCTAGCTTTTGCGAACAGTGGTAATAAGAAAACATTTGCTAAACTATTGAACGACGTTAAATTGTTAGTTGGAGACTATATACCCTTTCAGGGTGATTATAAGCTAGATACAGAGCCGCTGTTGCGCTACAGAAAAACGGAACTGATCCTCATTTTTTGAGTGTTTACACAGGCTTTCTTATGTTGTATACATTTAGGAAGTTTTAAATAAGACGAACCACCTAATGGCTGATATTTATTTACGTTCATTTCCATACGTGAACTACTCAAAAATGCCCAGCCGCTGTCGCTGAAACTCTTCTATTTTCTTTTTCAACGTATCAACTACTTTCGAAAATATACTATCATAGTGAAAATATACTATTATAGTAGCCATAAATTGTATTTTTTTTGTATTAAAGGATTTAATTTCCTGCACACTATATTTAAATAGCGCGAAAAGGGCAAAAAGTTAAAAATTTACTTTTAAACAATATGTTTTCTTCTGCATCTAAAATGGGCTTTATTTAAATATGAATAGAATTTTTAAAAAAAACATCTAAAGACACTTGATTATCAGGTTCTCAAGCGATAATTCGGTACTAAGTGATACGAGAGCGAAATGCAGATCCTACAGTTTTCACAAAATCGCTAATTAGTTGGCTGGAGTCATTTTGTTTATATGCACGCGACTGCCTAAGTGCCCTACCCAAGAGAATGAACCAACATATGTGTTACAAATCGCGCAAAATGGCATATTGCTAAACCAAAAATTAGAATATGAAATAATATAAAATTTATCTAATAAAATGAGATGTTAACCTAACGGACATAATAACGAATACTTATCAATATAAAAACATTGAAGTGTTCAAATTTATTTAAATTTAATCTTATTACTATAATACGTAAGCTCAATATTATGCTCGAAAATAGTGTAGGCCCGACCTAGGAAGTCCTGCAGAGCTTCCCACTCTCGCGATTGTTCGCAGCACTGTAGTTTCACAGATGCCAGTGTTTAGTTCTTGTACCGCTCTTCTGCCGGAGTACTCCTATCATCGTTTTGTAGATATTCAGATCCACGATAAACTCGCCGGCAGTGGTTGCGGTACGACGACAAAGGCCCGAAGACACCCGCGATGTGAAACTAGAACCTATGCCGCTACTGGAATGCTTGCTGCTTGATGCTTGCTCGTCCTTATTTATTATCAGAAAATAAATGTTTGTTTTTTTCGCCCTGTGAACACAAAAAGAAAATACTTTAATACTGCTTTATATTACTTAGCATTTAAAAATCCTTTGTACTTTTATTTAGTCCATTTCAAGTCACTTGAATACTAAAAGCTTTAGAAACTAATAGGTGTATTAATAACGACCTCGACAATGACGACCTCCTTGGTCGAATGGTTTGTACACCGGTTTTCATGGTGTCGCCATCTCTGAGGTCCCGGGTTCGATCCCCGGTCGGGTCAATTTAGAAATTATTGTTTTTCTAAACTGTCTCGGGTATGATGTTTTCTATGTATAATAAGTATGTATTTAAGTATTTTAAGTATGTTTATCCGTTGTCTAGTAACCATTTAATGAGTTTCATAAAGGGCTCTCTCTCGGGCTAAATGATTGGTGTGATTGTAGGAAAGTTTATTAAAACTATTCGAACGAGACCTTACACGAAGTACGGGACCTTACCTTGTAAGTAAGTAGGTACATATCTACTTACTCTTGACGTTTCAAGTTAATAGGTGTAGTTAGGAATACGATTGCATTTTGTTTAAATTTGTTTGTTTGAATTAAATAGTGATTTTAATTGTAGTAGTAGAAAAAAAATCCCAAATGACATAGGCTACATTTTATCCCGGTATTCCCACGGGAATGGCTACCACGCGGGTAAAACCGTGAGGATCCGCTGTAAAATAATATAATCACCTAGGTGAAGGAGACGTTGACAGGGCTGGGATGTTGGTGACCGCTGCGATAGTTATCTAGCGTTTTCTAGGCTTGGGTGCCTTGGGCGCGGTGGCGGCGGGAGCGGCGGCGGCGGCGGGAGCGGCGGCGGCGGCGGGAGCGGCGGCGGCGGCGGGAGCGGCGGCGGCGGCGGGAGCGGCGGCGGCGGCGGCGGCGGCGGCGGCAGCAAGAACGGCAGAACTCGAGGGGCTCGCTTTTTTTTTGCTCTTATTGGGGTGTGTTGTTAGCACTAGTACTGGGGCGACCTCTTCGGTACTAGATGCGTACTCAGAGTTCGACCTGTAAAGAAAAAAACATGTGAATATTTATAATAATAAACAGAGAACGTCCTCCTATATTGAAGTCGGTTAGAAAGAAAAAAACATAAAAATATAGGCTGTGGATAGAGTGCCACAAGCAGCATTCTAGTACGATCGGTTACGATGCTGTAATTACGTTATCCTAGTACAAGGTGTAGGCAGTTTATAGAGTGCCACAAGCGGCAACATAATGGTACCACCGGTACGGTTACGTACCGGTTACGTACGATGCCACGATGTAATTTTACGGCATCCTAGTACAAAGTGTATAGAGTGCCACAAGCCGCATTGATCTCAATCGGTTCGGGAAACGTGACATATTTTTTATTTGCCATAATGTTTAGAAGACATAATATTCAAAAAAAAAAATTGTATTGAGCTAGATTTCTGTTGTCTAATAAAAAACTTTACGGCAGATTAGGCGGCGTCACTATTATACCGCAAAACTTACAGTTCCCGAACTGATTGAGATACAGTGCCGCTTGTGGCACTGTCAATTGTGATAAAAGTCATAATAAATTTCATAGGAACATATTCATTTATTAATTACAATAAACAAAAAATGAAATAGCAAGGCAATTAATACTTTTGGAATTAGAATATTATCGGAACTTTGATGTTACGGTCAAAGGAAACGTAATTGTAAGTATTACCACAGATTAATTACTTAATAAGTACTACGTACAGAAGGTTCACTCTCTAACGACTTTCACGCAAAATTAAAACTTATCGTGTGACCCGAGCGTCCATATTCCGTTAAGCAACGCTGACTCGATATCGATTTCACGTCATGACGTCACAGAGCGTAGGGTTTACGCGCGCGCGCAGAGATTACGTGTTAAGCGACTCGGCGCTCGGTGTTCGGTGCGTCCCTCGGCTCGTTACTGCCACACGCGTGCGGCCTGCCTGGGAGGCGCGCCGCCCGAACGTACCTAAACTGCGGAGTGACACCCCCCCGGTATTACACCACGAGGGGTGTTCAATAAAAAGTAATAATGGCACATAAACTCCTTGAACAACAAAAATTAAATACTGGCAGGTAAAGCTCAGAGATTTGATTTTATTTTAATGTGACACGTCATAGTGACTACTTCCTTTCTGATGGTAAGCAGCCGATGTATTCCAAAATAATGAGAGCGCTTCTCACCGTGGAACAAGTACGGTAACAAGCGCACCCATTCATGACGGCCTACATAAATGCCGTTTCACGCCCCACCCCAAAGACCCGGGATTATAGGAGCTGGGAAACACATGCGCCGGCAGAGATTTCCAAAGCCGAATGGTCTTACAGAGGAGCGACTTGCCAAATTTTTTGATACGAGTGCTGATATTCTGCACAGTCATGGTGGTTCCTAAGACCAGCACGTGTAGTCCGGGACAGGAAAGGAGAGGGCGGGATTAGATCACAAAGTTCTTCAGAACACTCTCCGTAGTAATTTCGGTAGAAGACACTGAGAGAAGCAATGTCTCTACGCAGCTGGAGGTCCTCAAGAGAGGCTGTAACCTCAGCATCTCCAATAATGCGTAACGCTCGTCTTTGCAGTCTATCGAGTGCATCGAGGATGTATTTAGCGGGGCCGTCCCATAGATGGGGACCATATTCCATACTCGATCGCACCTGAGTCTTGTACAGCAAACAGCGCTGCTCGGGAGTGTAAACCGCCTCACCTTATTGAGAATACCTAACTTACGGGAGGCAGTTAAAATAACACTCTCGATGTGGCATTTAGATTCAGTTCCTGGCCGATGTCTATGCCAAGAATGCTGAGGTCCACTGACATGGGTAAAGGAGAGTTTTGAAGAGAGGGAGGACTAAGGAAGGGAGTTATCTTGGTCGAGAATGCACAAACCTGGGTTTTTCTTTGCATTAAACTCGACCAGGTTTTCAGATCCCCACTCGGAGACACGATCGAGAGTCAGGTTCAGTTTGGCAACCAGTTCATGCCTTTTCACCGTGATATCGGCTTGCTTTGCCGCAGGATGTCCCAAGTACCGCTCATGCACCGTACTGTCATCCGCATAACAATGAATATTGCCTACGGACAACATGTCATTGATATGCAGAAGAAATAGAGTAGGTGAGAGCACATAATCCTGCGGCACTCCGGCATTGAATTTATAGAACTCGAAGGAACCTACCCTCACAAAGGACACGAATCCTCCGCTCTTCTAAAAAGTCTGCAACCCGGGCGTATAAACGGGGCGGCACACCGAAGGCCGGCAACTTGGAAAGAAGGGAGCGATGCCATACTCTATCGAAAGCTTTGGCGACATCAAGGCTAATTGCCAGAGATTCACCATGCTTATACATCGTTTCACCCCATGCGTGAGTAACGTACGCTAGAAGATCACCCGTTGATCGCTTGGGTTTGAACCAATATTGGCGATCATGGAGCAGCAAGTGATCCTCTAGGTAGTAAATGAGCTAAGAGTTAATTATCTGCTCAAATACCTTGCACAGCACAGAAGTTACAGCGATGGGTCGATAGTTGGCTGGATCCGAGCGATCCCCTTTTTTGCATGTTCGCTTCCTTCCAAAACACCGGCACAATACCGGTATCGTAAGACATCCTAAACAATCGTGTCAACACAACTCAGCCGCGCATCTGAGCAGCAAATAAAAATTATTGATTAACTTTTCTTATTTTAAAAATAGAAGTCATTTGTTTTTGTTGTGTCGGAGCGTGGTACGCAAACTTGATAAAATTGAAATTCGCGCCGTAATTAAATATGGGTGTGTAATGTTTTATATAAATACTTATGGTCTAACGTTCAGATAATATAATTTCATTTCATATAACAACTAACTTAACATAATAAACATTTAATATAATTTTAGATTCTATAATTTCTTTTGATATAATGTACATTTGATATAATGTACTTTTAATATAATGTACATTTGATATCATAATCAAATGATATAAAACATTACTTATGTAATCAGCAAGCAGCATGCAAGCAAGCAAGCAGCATGCAAGCAGGCATGCAGCATGCAAGCCGGCATGCAGCATGCAAGCAGGCATGCAGCATGCAGGCAGGCATGCAGCATGCAAGCAGGCATGCAGCTTGCAAACAGACATGCAGCATGCAAGCAGGCATGCAGCTTGCAAACAGACATGCAGCATGCAAGCAGGCATGTTTTCTGTCACGGCTCCGGCGCTGCGGGACTCCGGCGGTCCCACACGAGCTTATCGTCGCAGATGGCTTTCGCTCACCACCGCACCCTCCGCGCCTACGCGGGATTAAATTACACTCTAGCGTAGGGCAGACAAGTCTACGTGGAGTCGGTTTTGCCGCTATTCGTTTCTGTCACTGACTTTTTTAGCACAACCATAACGAAAACACAACGTATTAACTTTTTAAGACAATATTTAAAATCAATTCAGGGTTAAAATGTTATTCTTATTTTTAAGCAAAAATTATATCAAATGAAGTTATAGAATATGATTATTTTACCAATATAGCTTTATAGAATAAGTTGTTAGAGAATATGAGTATTATATCAAATGAATAATATACGTAATGTTGTTATAGGAAGTGTATTTAGAACAAGTAAAAATTATATCCAATGAACGTATGTTCTTTGAAATTAGTTCATTTGTCATTATATGAAATGATACTGAAAAAAATTACTACTGAGCAAGTAAATCTAGACTTGAAAGGAACATTAGGGGTTAATGCTCCTCCGTATTCTACGGTTGAGCTGTGTGTCCCGCGCTCGGGACGCCCTACGACGGCAGTTACCGAACATCGTCGTGTTACTGTTCGTTTTGTAGCTGAAGAACTAAAGATTTTGATACGAAGTATCCATAGTATTATACATAAACATTTAGGTATAAAAAAGTATCAGCGCGCTGGGTGACTAGAATGCTTACAGACGAGCATACACACATATTGAGGCGGGATTTAACGCAAAACTACTTAGTAAAGACATTCTACGCATACCTTTTATACAGGACGTGAGCATACACAAACAAGACTTAGAATTTCTTAAATCAATTTGGAATTGTTACAAGAGAGAGTTACAAGATCCTGACCGATTTTTGCTCGCTTCGTAACCATGGATGAAACATAGCTCCACCATTATGATCCTGAAACGAAACAACAGTCCATGTCTTGGAAGAGGCCGTCATCTCCAACGCCTAAGAAGTTTAAGGCAATTCCATCTGCCGGTAAGATTATGGGCTCTCTTTTCTGGGACAGCCAGGGGTGAAAATGATTGAATATCTCAATCATGGAGCCACTATTACGGGGGCCTTGTGCATGTGCAGTAGATTAGTTGTGAAGTCTTAACTATAAGTTAGTTAACTGTTTTTTTTATTATTATTATTATTAACGTCATTAAGTGCCTGTAAAGGTTTACATTGAATAAATAATTTGACTTTGACTTTGTAATAGTACAAATAAAAAAATGCATCAGGAAATACGCGAGAATCGTCGCGGAAAACTTGCTAAATTTGTGTTGTTTCACCAAGATAACACACACAAGTTCCGAGTTGCGATGACTGCTATCCAAGATGCTGGACTTGAATTGATGGAACATCCTTGATACTAACCTGACCTTGCGCCTAGTGATTTCTACCTGTTCCGCGGTTAGAAGAAGGAAGGTCACAAGTATGGCAAAGATGAGTAAATGATTGCCGCCGTACATAATTTTTAAGAGATTCAGATGAAGATTTTTCAAGAAGGGAATCTTAGGATTAGAAAAACGATATACCAAGTGTATAAACCTCAAAGATTATTTAGAAAAATAAAATAACAATAAATAATATACTACTCTGTCAAGAAAGTACCGGGAAAAGATCAATAATACACAAAATATTAGTTATTCATGAAAATTTATTTTATCGCCTTCAAAGTATACTCCTTCAGAAACGATACACTTACGCCAACGAATAGTCCAATCATCAAAACATTTTTAAACGCTTTTTCCGGAATTAAGTTCAGTTCTCCCCGCGAATTCTTTTTTATGTCTTCTACCGAATGAAAACGGGTGCCACGAAGTGGTGATTTGAGTTTAAGAAAAAGAAAGAAGTCGGCTGGAGCCATATCTGGTGAATAAGGTGGTTGCTCGAATATTTGTTGAGTTTTTGGTCAAAAATTCGTTCACAATGATGGCCTTGTGCGAAGGCGCATTATCGTGGTGCAAAATCCAAGAATTTTCTTATGTTTTTCAAGCAAATTATATGTTTTTAAAGGTTATGTAAAAATGGTAACGCTAATAGTAAAATTTGGTAAGTAAATAATAAAAACGCATAGTAGTAGAGATATTACTTTCGAATTATTCATTATACCCACTAAACCAAACCTCTTTACTACAAATCGAAATTTCGGCTGTTTTTTGTTTGCTATTTATAGCGCTTTCCATTATTTTCAAAATTTCAAACATATTTCTAAAAATTTTTTTTTTTTTTTTTTTTATATAAGAGGGAGGCAAACGAGCAGGCGGGTCACCTGATGGAGAGTAATCACCGCCGCCCATGGACACCCGCAAAACCAGAGGAATCGCAGACGCGTTGCCGGCCTTTAAGGGAGGAATAGGTTTAAGGAAGGAATAGGAATTGGGAGGAGGGGGGGGGGGGGGGGAAGGGGCCTCCGGAACCCTCACTGGTCGGACGAAACACAACAGCACCAAGTGCCATTATTTCACGCCGAATATTAGTGAGAGGGTGGTATTACGCCGGGCGAGCCGGCCCAATGTGTGCTGCGACGCAGCGTGGCTCTACCACTCAGTTGGTGTCACTCATTTAGCACCACCCAGGGATCACGTGTAGGGTCTCAAGGGTAAACCTACGGACGCGAGCAACTTTGACCCCCAAACAAATAATCTTAATGCCAAACCTATTTTGCATGAACGAAATTTCGGAAGCTGAATAGAAATCGCAGTAAACAGCAAACGAAAATCGGTCGAAATTTCGATTCGGAGAAAGAGAGTAGACCCTAAGGTGTCAAGTATTAGAGAACTACTTTCGGTGGGAGAATCTTACCACGGGTCTCTCGGAAGATACTTTTTTTTTACAAGACTATAAATCACCATATCACTTAGAAACTACTAAGATTTATTTTTAGTGCTACAAAGTATTGACATCAAGATTAATTTTTTTATCCAACAGAAATTACTTAAATTACTTATTATGCTAAAGTTGTTAATTTATATTGTGAAAAAATGGTTGAGAATATATTTCTCATGAATTTAAGGAGTTTTGTGTTTATAAGGGAATAAGTTACCATTTTTTTGATAATTCCGTATACACTCCACAATAAAATGGTGTCTCAAAGCACATGAATCGTACATTGACCAAAATGGCACGAACCATGGTCGCAAGTGCGAAGTTAGATAAAATATTTTAGGCTGAAGCCGTTTTAACGGCTACATCTAACAAATTAACTACCCACTAAAGCGCTGCTAAATAACATGGTACCCAACCAAAAATTAATTACTTAAAAATATTTGGCTCTGCTTATGTAGAGTAAGACCTTGTCCAGTAGAGGTTGAATTCGCCGCGAATTCGTCGCGAAACTCGCGCGTTGCTTGTGGACGCAATGTATGAGCAGCCAGTACCTCGACAACGCGCGTATGCGTTCGCGCGAATAGATTCGCGGCGAATTCGCCCCTTCTGGACAAGGTCGTAGGTACTTACATGATAATTATAAAAAAAACATAATTTAACGAAAATTATATTAAATCCATCTTTGTCGGTTATGGCAAAAATGGATAAAAATTGTTTAATGTCGAAAATAAGCAAATCTACCTCGCAAGAGATGTATTATTGACAAATTAAATTTTGAAAATTTAAGCCAATATTTATAAGGTATATCAAGTGATCATGAAGTACCAATTCCCCCAAAATTAGTCAGCCCATTGAGGTCTCTGAACAACTAATAGGCAAGAAACACAAAATTCCAAGCGACGAGACAATAGTAATTGACGATACTCAGTCATTCAAAAATTGTCAGACGTAGCGAACGGATTAGCAATCTATATCCGAAAATATAAGAAAATTACTTATCCCGATTCGTATTTATCTCTATTGAATACTTAGCATTCCTTACCAATATGTTATAGTGATGTTTTTACAATAAATAAATGACAAAAACAGGGAACCGGCGCGATATAAGGCCCGTCTAGTGGCGCGCGGTTTCACTCAAACATACTTACAAGATTACGACAAACGTATGCTCCTATTGCGCGAATAACTACTTTTAGATTTATTCTAGCTTTTTGTTATTCAGTTTAACCTCCAAGTCCATCACATGGACGTAAAAACTGCCTTTTTAAATGGCGTATTTACAGAGGATATTTATATGGAAATACATACAACAATATATTAATAAATATTGTTAGTATACCAAACCAAGTTTTTAATTAAGCAAAACATTATATTGACTGAAGCAATCCTCGCGATGTTAGTATGAACGTTTTCGATCGCACCCTCTCTTTTTTTCAATTTGTCTTTATTGCCTAGATATAAATTCTATTCATAACAACGTATATAGTGTAGTAGTGCTATATGTTGATGTTATAGTGATTTGACACACACAATGAACAAACCTTACAGTATTATTAAAATTGTGAATGCGTTATTAAAACTGAATGAAATATTCTGACATGACTAATTTATTTAAATAAAGTAAAATTATTTTTAAGTATTAAAATTGAAAGAACATGGAACACAATATCTTTAGATCAATCTATTTATTTACCAAATGTTTTACATAAAAATTTCCACGAGTGATTGCAATTCTTCAAAATCACCATTTCCTTCTAAATGAAATTATTTTGATAAGGTACATATTATTCTATAGTATCAACTGTCTAGGCCTTCTGGAGGTGCCTGCTTTACAGGCATCTACGTAGCTGCCTCTGTGATCTAGTGGCTAATCTATCGATTTTAGTCTCAGAGGTCCTGGGTTCGAATCCCAGCGGGGGGTACTTCTTTGTGTAATTGGTTTGATTCGAGGTAGGGCTTGTTAAGTCCACTTGGCAAGCTACCACCATCTCATCTAAAGCGCCATTAAAAACATTGTTGTGCTCCGACAGTTTAGAGATAAGACAGTTCCTCAGTGATTGAGGATTCCGGGTGAAGCGCGCTTCCAACTTCAGCCTTGTCGTCACACCATCAGGTGAGATGAAGGCCAAACGCTAACCCGTAGTAGGTTATATATAATACAAATCGTTCGTTAACATGATCGAACGATGAATTATAAAAAGCACTCAGTACTCAGACCGCTGTCAAAGTTACAAACGAGTTTGTGGGCGGATGGAATATTAATAGTCACTCATGTCGGTACGGTAGTGACCTTTATTCTGGATTACGCTGTAAAGGCGTATTGTAGCCAACATACATACATACATATAATCTCTACTATTATCCCCGACGGGTTAGTCAGAGACTAGGCAGTGAGGACAGCAAAATCAGTCCTCTGCCATAGTCCACTTTTCACCAAATAGCGACTGCACATGTCCTTACCACATGTCAGGTGGTGAGCCCATCGCCGCTCTATGCTGTTGGATGTATGTGCAGTCTTTAGTCCGTTAGTCACCTTTACGACATCCAAAGGAAGAGAGGGGGTAGTAGTATTCTTTCGTCGCTACGCGTGGCAGGTGGTAAATACTTTACTTTACTAATAAATATTTTTTATGGCAGATTGATTCTTTGAGAACACCTACATAGCAAGAAAAACAAGATAAATATCTGTTTATTTGTGCACACAGCAACAAAAACAGCTTGAAAATAGGAGATTTCGCGAAACATTAAAAAATATAGCTTGTAAATTGTGGTAAGTACTTTCACTAAAGTATTTTTTATATCTTCTCTACAGGCGCGCGGAACCGAGGGCATCACGCTCACTACCACCCTGAAGCTACAGTTCAGCCTCATGCCCTGTGATGCAACTGGATATAGTGCCCTTTACACCGGAACGCAGCAATCTAACACAATGCTGCAAGGCGGAGAATCCAAGAATGTAAAGACTATTAGAGTAGTAGCTATCCTGTCGGATTCCTAACAAGAATGTAAACAATACAATTTTATATCGCTATCCTTGTAGTATGAAATGTGAGACTGTAACTAAAAATATACCGGAATGTACCTTTATACAGCCATTGTGAATGCCGGTGCTTCCCGCCCCCTTTCCCCACACCCTTCGCTGCTGACGTCATTCATTGAAGCCGAGTCGATATTTGAGCGCCGAATAGAAAGGTTACGCAAACGTAGGCGTTAGGTTAGCTTTTGTTAAAACTAATAGCGAAGGCTCATTATTAAAAGTAGACTACCAACGCTTGGTCTCTTTATCATCATCACAACCGTGTCGCGCAGCGGTGAAAGAATACTACCACTCCTCTCTTTTTTTTCTTTTCTTATAGCAGAAGAAGGCAAACGAGCAAGCGGGTCACCTAATGGAAAGTAATCACCGCCGCCCATGAACACCCGCAAAACCAGAGAAATCGCAGACGCGTTGCCGGCCTTTAAGGAAGGAATAGTCTCGTTTCTTGAAGATCCCTAAGTCTTTATTACCCGTAAAAGATTTGCAAATTGGCATAGTAAAGGCATACGTATAGCGTGTAAAAATAAAAGAGCAGTATATAATAGAATTATAAAAAAATGGCAAAAATACACATCATATTTCATATTATAAAAAGTATTGTGAAATATTAAAATCTCAAGTCAAGTCAAGTCAAAATATATTTATTCAATAAACTTAATTAATAAGTACTTTGAATCGTCCAAATCTTTTTTAACCTACCACCCATTCAGGACATAATTTTTTAACTGTGGCAAAGAATGGGCGCAAGAAACCACAGCGCACAAAAGCAACGACGTTTACAAACAAAAAAAAGAGTATGTCGTTACCAGGTCAATACAAAATATGAATTTAAAAAAAAAAAAATGATTCAATATAAAATTACAATACAATGTAGTATCAATTAAATAAAGACAATTAGAAATAGCTGTTGGAGTGCTTGGAGCATATCAGATCCAAGCTGTTTTGTCTTCTGTGTAATCTGACACTTTATAATAAGCTTTTTTATAAAGCTTTTCTTTGATTTTGATTTTAAATTTATTAAGATCTAATTTCTGAATATCATTTTTTACTTTGTTGTAAAATCTTACACACAGACCCCTAAAAGAATTATTTATTTTATGGAGCCTAGTATAAGGTACTGCTAATTTGTTCTTACTTCTAGTGTTTACATTGTGAATATCACTGTTTTTTGAAAACATTCCAGTATTTTTATAAACATAAATCAAATTTTCATAAATGTATTGTGATGCAACTGTCATTATATTTATATTCTTAAATCTCTCTCTGAGAGAGTCGCCAGCCCTTAGGTTATAGATTGCTCGAATAGCCCTCTTCTGAAGCACAAAGATAGTTTCAATGTCGGCAGCATTTCCCCACAGTAAAATGCCGTACGACATTACACTATGAAAGTAACTGAAATAAACTAATCTGGATGTATCAACGTCAGTTAACTGACGGATCTTCATTACTGCATTAGCCGCAGAGCTAAGTCTATTCGACAATTTAGCTATATGTGGGCCCCACTGAAGCTTGGCATCTAACGTGATGCCTAGAAACACAGTGGTGTCCACAGGATTCACATTCTTATCTTTAATTTGTACACTAGTTGTTACTTGCTTAACATTAGGCAATACAAATCTTACACATTTGATTTTTCCCTCGTTTAATAGCAAGTTATTTACACTAAACCAGTGAACAATCTTTGAGATCGCATTATTCACATCGTCATAATTTGGGTGTCGTCGTTTCACTTTGAATAAAAGTGAAGTATCATCAGCAAACAATACTATCTCATGACTGTCTTTTACAAAATAAGGTAAGTCATTAATATAAACCAAAACCAAGAATGGACCTAGTATTGAACCCTGCGAAACTCCCATTGTAACCACTGATCCCGGAGATCTTTTACCGTTAATGTCAACCTTCTGAATCCTGTTACTTAAGTATGAGATTAAAAGGCTCAAAGAAGCATCCCTAATTCCATAGTGGTTAAGCTTCCTGACTAAAGTTTCATGTAAAACACAATCGAAAGCCTTGGATAAATCACAAAATACCCCTAGGGCATCCTGTGATTCCTCCCAGGTATCAAATATTTGGATTAAAAGCTCAACACCGGCGTCAGTTGTTGAGCGACCCCTAGTAAAACCATACTGTTTACAATGTAAAAGTTTATTTCTATGAAAATGAATTTGAATTTGGTCTAGCATCAACTTTTCAAAAATTTTACTAAATGTGGGTAGCACAGAAATAGGTCTAAAATTAGAGGGGTCAGAAGTGCTACCTGATTTAAACAATGGAATTAATTTACAATGCATCATTAGGTCCGGAAAAACACCACAGTCAATGCATTCGTTAAATATGCAAGCTAAAACTGGAGCTATTGTCATAATTACTGATTTAGCGACATCCACGGAATTACCCCACAGATCAGCAGTTTTCTTTTTATTGAGAGTGTTAAATGTTTTTAATATATCTATAACACAAATTTTTTGAAAACTGAAATTACTTTCACAATCTTTAACATTCTCCTTCAAAACAGATTCAGCTACAGTGGGGGAGGAAATCAAGGCTTTTGTAGTTGAAACTGGAATGTCAGTAAAAAACCTCCAAATGCTGCAGCAACATCAGCATCAGAAGTCAAGGTTTTATTATCACAATTTAAATTGTACTCATTATTACGACTTCTGACCTTTCCTGTTTCACTATTTATAATATTCCATGTCATTTTTATTTTTTCATTACTATTCTTAATCTTAGAACTCAGATAGTTTGCCTTGGCTAATCGGCATACTCTTTTAAATAACTTTGAATAATTTTTAACATATAATTTGAAGTCGTCGCTGGTGTTATAGTTGCGTTCACCATAAAGTTCATAAAGGCGTTTCCTACTTTTGTGAATACCAATTGTAGCCCATTCATTAAAAGATGCAGTACCACTAACCGAGATCTTTTTGGAACAAAAGATTTATTAAATTCTGAACAATATATGTTAAAAAAATCATTATAAAATATATCAGGGTAGTCATTGTATTCTAAATAATTTAATTTTGTATCTAGATTGCTTTTAAAGCGTTCCAGCCGACCTGCAGTTTTTGGCACAACAGTGATATTCTTTTTCATCACTTGCTTACGCTGGTGTGGAAAGCTGACCATTTGGCCACAATGATCAGAGTCCAGGTTATTAATAATTTGCTTAGCCAGTGGTTTTACATTTGTATATATGTTATCAATACAGGTGGCCGAAGTGGCAGTTATTCTTGTCGGCTCCAATTTTATTTGCAAACATTTTGCAAGAGAGTTCCTCTTTTGTCTTATAATTTAATTCCAATAATTTGCTAGAGGTGTCCTCTATTGTCTTATAATCTAATTTAAATTATTTGGAACATATTCCAAAGTCTAAATTGGCATGTCAGTATGTTGCAGCTCAATAGAAGCCGCTGAGCTAACCATGTTATTGGCTAAATACTTAAAATAAAATGATAGCGAATTTGCTATCTGTCGCTTAAAATAAGTCTTAAGATAATATTTATCTTTTATCAATATAAAATTATTATCTAATAATTTATTTATGTCTATTATTTCTACTTTCTTTTCATAGAAAGCTATTGTATTCAATGTCAAATTAAGCTTAAATCTATAATTATTTTCTTCGTGTGGCAAGTTTTTGCTGTAAGGAAGTGTGAGCATTATAATTTTTGGAATATTTAAAGAAAGTAATTTTTCATAAAAGTTAACTAATACTTTTTTGTTCACATTTCCCCTTTTCCCAATTAAAATAATAACAGTTTCTACATTATTAAGGTCATACGAAATCAATTTTTCCATTATATCATGGTATGTCAAACCAGGCATACAATAATTTAAGACAGTTTGCCCCTCAGTGTTTAAAAATTGACCCAACCCTCTTCCAATTTCATCACTAAACATTAGAGTGCTACTTTTAGTACATTTATTGTATTTTTGGTAAGAAACATTGGAATTCAAACTGGACAAACCATGGCATAGCTGCTTAGGAGGTGAGGGATCACACACTGGTATGGACATGGAATGCTTCGAGGCAGCCAGGCCTGCCGCCAGGGATTGCCTAGACTCATTATCAAAGTTCTCAGTCCGAGAACTATCCAAAAGGTTATTTAGGGCCAGTATGTATTCCCCAATCTCCTTCTTTGAGGACTCATACCTAGTAGTCATACTTGTTAATGACTCCTGCAAACTAGTTAACTTATAATTTAATTTTTCAATTTCAATGTCATATTTTAATTTATTGTTTTCTAATAATGATGAACACTCATTTAATTTATTAACTAATTGTAATCTTTCTTTAATTAATGTTACATTTTTCTTCATATAGACTTTTTTTTCATTAAAAGTTGAGTTTTCTTTATACATTTATTTAATTTAATATATTTTTTTAATTTATTTCTGCTACATTTAACAAGCTGGATAGTGGCACTGGAATAAATACTATCCTCCTTTGTTAAGTCAATTGTTACCAATGGATTAATATTAAATGAAGCAGAAACTATTTCAGGCGCACAGCTAACTAACTCATCGAACAGACTTTGGTTCTGTATGGCAGTTACTTGTAATTTGTGAGGTGACTTGTTGACCTGGTGAGGCAGCCTCCCGAGGTGGTTAGCCCCGGTCGGGCCCCTGTACTATGCCGCGGGCGGCCAGCGGTACCACCGTTCCTACGGGTCTCCCTGGCCGGCGTGTCGAGTCTCGTCTCCCGCTCAATGGTTCCACGGCAGAACTCTCTGGTTCACAGTTTGTAACAATAGCCGCTCTCCTGGCTCCGGTAGTGCGGCGCTATTTCCGGAACGCGAGTTGTGATGAGCATAGATCACTTGGCGGGTGTACACTACCGCACTAAAGTGAATAATAACATTACTAGGGACCCTAAAACTATAGCTAATACTTCTATTTTATCTTAAACAGTTCACGAAATCATAAAAAGGGAAACTTTAAGCCATCACCCGTACCAAATTGTAAAAGCATTTACTTAAGAGAAGCCGCGCGGAGCCGCGCGATCGCAAAAACTGACATAAGCCTCATAAAAAACTTCAAAGCACAATCAATCATATTTATTTTTATAATTAGAACAATTCTGCTTTGAAGTTTCAGACCTAGTAATTTGATTAGAGCAATGTTTTTATTCTGCGAAATGTACAAAACCATCACGCATGTATAAAAACATCTTGTGTTACAAATTAAAATTTACTTTTTTAAGATGAATAAATAAATAAGTGCGGAATATCAATACAAATATTTTCATTTAAGAATTATTGTTTCATGCGTAAAATTAAAAAAGTTGTCGAAAAAAATGTTTTTAGGAGTCATTAGATTTATGTATTGTTTGTTATTGTTTAAAGAATTTGTTTCAAATTTCAACAAAGCCACGACCTTGTGCAATGATCAGGCTAACTTACGTAATTTCTTTTAATGTATTCAAAGAATTCAGCGCATAGTACAAGTAACTTAATAATACGTAAATTTTCACAATGTCGTGCAGGATCCCCTTAAATCCTGTGAATGCTGAAGAGTTAATGAATATTGTAAAAAGGATTAAAAACAAAATGAGCTGCGGTCATGACAGCATACCTATGTATCTTATTGAAAAGTCAATTCCAGTTATAATTGAACCTCTTATCTATGATATAAATTTAATGCTAGAAACAGGAACTTTGCCAGATAAACTAAAAAAGCCATATTTAAAACATTATTCAAAAAAGGATCAAAAGCAAACGTTGGTGATTATAGACCGATAGCCTTAATTCCTTCCTTTTCAAAAATATTTGAGAAAGTTATTCATACTCGGCTTTACAACTTTTTCATTTCTAATGGGCTACTAAATAAAAATCAATTCGGATTTCAAACGAAAAAATCTTCAGTTTTAGCAATATTTAATATTCTCAAGATGGTATGGAAAGCTATCAACAATAAAACTGCATGCATCGGCCTATTCATTGATATGTTGAAAGCTTTCAATTGTGTATGTAATACATGATATAATCTTGACTTAACTTGAAAATCTAAACTATTTGAAAGTTACCTGAAAAATAGAGAACAATATACAGTGATTGACATTTCAATAACACCAATAAAACTTTTGAGGAAGTATCATCTAAATCTGGTAAAGTAATTCTCGGAGTACCTCAAGGTAGCGTTCTTGGCCCTCTTCTTTTCTTAGTGTATATGAACGAGCTTCCAGCGGTACTAAGTCATTTATGTGTTATGTTTGCAGATGATGCCACAATTTTTATTTCAGATGATAGTAAGAACACAACTGTTTTTGAAAATGAAATTAACAAAACGTTAAAACATTTGGTTGACTGGCTTAAAACTTTGAATCTTAAAATAAATATGAATAAGACTAAATTTGTACTATTTCGTAATTACAAGACAAACTCATTTAAATTAAACATTAAAGATTATGAGTCTAACTCAAAAATAAAAGAAGTTAACGAAAGCAACTTTATTTTAACATTCCTAGCCCTTAGGAATGTATTTAGAGAAAAGAAATTACTTACTCTTACTGATATCTATATTCTAGAAATTTGTGTATTCATTAAAAACAACATAGATTTGTTTAACTATAAATCTCTCCGTAACCAACATCTTAAGTATAGATATAATTTAAATTTACCAATTGTCAATAATAATGTTTATGTTAAGAGTACTTTCATACATGGTATTAAAGTTTATAATCATTTACCTACTAATTTAAAGGCTTTGAATGGTCATATATTTAAATTTAAGTTAAAAACTTGGTTATTTAATAATGTTTTCTATACACTAAATGAATACTTTAGTTTCAAGACTAACAAATTGTTAAATTCAGGATGAATTTTGTTAATATTAATGTAAATAATATTTATTTGTGTACATTGCATGCCTGATCATGGGCAAACTGTTGATACTATTTTTTTTTTTAAGAACTTATTACACGGTTTAAGCAATAAAGGAATTCTATTCTATTCTAATCTATTCGTAACGATCCGGAAATACCGCCGCCGAGAGCTGGTTCCACAACACTGTAGTTCGAGGCAAGAAATTTCGTGAAAAACGTACAGTAGTCGACCTCCATCCATCAAGGTGATGTGGATGGAATGTCAGTCGATTGCGTGTAGTGCGGTGAAGGAAATCAGAGGAAGGGATCAATCCGAAGAATTCCTCAGAACACTCCCCATGATATATGCGGTACAATATACAGAGAGACGCAACGTCTCTCCGAAGAGCCAGTGGGTCGAGCCGACCTGTAATAACCACGTCGTTGACAATTCTTTTTTCTTGGGTGAAGTAAAAGGCGACTAACAGACCAAAGACTGCACATAGGTACATCTAACAGCATAGAGCGGCGGCACCAACTGTCACGCTGAGCACATTAGCACCCATGCGATTCTCTAAGCGACATATAGACGCTGCGCGCATGGCTGTGATCGGCTGTCTCTTTCCAATTCTATGAATATGAAAGAGACAGAGTCATTTCTCAGCGCTGCGGCAGCGGCTACTTCGAAGGCTTTAGCTTAGAGAATCGCACGGCAGTTGTTATTCTGTGTGCCGTGGAGTGTGGCAGTGCGTTGCTTCTGCGGTCCTCGTTGTCTATACTACCAAATTCGATAAATAATGTTTACAATCTATTGACATTTCGTTGCGCATTTATCTATTATAGTGTCACTCGGCTTTTTACTTTTTTATGAGAAAGATTCACGAAAAAACAGCCAACAATGTTGTCTTTCTTTCAAAAAAGAGTAAAATCCAAGTTAAATTAAATAAGTACAACAATCTTAAATATAAAAAATAACTTAGAATTTGGCCTAATTATAAGTTATTTAGTCTCTTGAATAAACCTTTGGGGATAGTAAGTGGTCGTGAGTGTCAATATGTATGTACCTATGTCTTTGTTACGTGTCATTCTAGCTCAGCAATTTGGGGTGACCTTCGCAATGTCTTCCACGCAGCCGGCGACACTCCCGTGGAATGAGCCATTACACCTTAATGGATTACACAAGATAATAACGGTGGTACAACGGGCGACACATTAGTCGAAGCAGCTTATATAAAAAGTAAAGTAAGTAGGATGTCCCATAGCTGCCTCCAACATTTCTATCTTTCTACGATCATACCAATTATCTAGCCAAAGTTATGCTTCTTTTTGAAACTTGTTTAAATGGTCAACGAGATGACGAATTTAAGATAATAAAACGAATATTATATTTATAATAATATCAGAAAAACATACAAAAACATAGAAAGCACACAAATCCGATCTGATCTATATTTTTGTGCTACGTTGTTTGAATCAAGTTTTGTGATTTCAACAGATTGTATCCTGTTCCGCAAATAGGTCTTAATCCAACTCAAAGTATTTCTTCTAATACCACAGGAATCCAGTTTTGATAAAAGTTGATCATGTGAAACGAAATCAAATGCCTTTGACATACAATTATCGAAGAAAAGTGCCTTCGTGTAATTCTTATCGATCTAAGAGTTTCATTTACGAGGTCATAAACTGCATTCGTAGTTAATTTATTTTTTTGAAAAGCGTATTGATCTTGTTTTAAAAAACGATATGAGTTTCTCATGCATTACTTTCTCGTACACTTTCGCTATAATAGGTATTAAAGTTAATGGTCGGTAATTTTCTACAATAGCCTTATTATCTTTCTTAAAAATCGGCTTAACTATGGAGAGTTTAAGGCTTTCTGGGCAAGTCCCGGAATTAATTGAGAGATTTACTAAGTGTGCGAAAACTCTACTTAACTGGAGACTACATGCCTTAATGGCCTTTGTACACACGTCGTCATAGCCTTCAGAGTTAGTATTGCCAAGCGTAGTAATAACTTTCATTATGTCATATTCATCAACTGGGGTTAATAATAATTTTTAAACTTTTTAATATTTTCATCAGAATAGTTTCTTTTATAATATCGCTTTTGGTAGACTATTTATTTTGAAATATTAAATTTTAGCACCTGAGCTGTGTCATGTTCAAATAGCGAAAGCGGTATTAAGCAAAAAGTGGCACCTCTCATGTTGCTGAATATATGGTCTAAACATGATTTCTTTCTAGTAGCTGCTATTATATGCTGCTTAATATTGTAATTTCGAAGAGTATCTTTAAGTTTCCTGGTTACATTATTATTCAGTAGTGTGTTTATGTTAATACCACCCGCAATAATTATCCTTTGCCTAGAATGCGTCTTCGCATAATATGTGTAAAGTTAAAAAGCAAATTTAACAAAAAAGCATTCGTAGTGCCTTTGTTTTGTAGCAGTTGAATACCGGTATTTGCAGATAAATAGGATGTTGTGCAAATGAATGTTGTATAATGTTGTATAAATGAAGAAATAGAGCAACATTCAAAATGAAAATTTGCAGCAATTTCTTAAAATGCGCTAATTTATACGATATTCCTCTTTTAACCATAATACAAGTACCCCCTCTTTTTTATTTCTTTAGTATTGGGCTGCAAGTTCATAATTTTTAATAATATTTCTTTCTTCTCCATTTTTTATAAAGGACTCCGAAAAACAAAGCACGTCTGGGTACAAATCACTATTTGATTCTAAGACAGTTCTATTAGCTCTTTTTTCGTGAGTAGGCCTTGGAATGTTTTGATGCAAAAACATAAAAATATGTTTTTTTTGGAACGGAAAAAATCAGAATTTTCTTGTGTAGGATTCTTCTTAATTATTTTAAAATAATGTGTTATTCTACCTTTCTTATTTATGTACATTTAAATTTTATTATAGCTACTTAGGACTTTGAGAGCTTGTTGCGTGTGGTTTAACTATACCAGTAGTATTGTAGTCATCATTCCAGTTTCCGGATCGAGGTCTTAATAATAATAATAAAATATACTTTAATTGCAGTCAAAAACATATAACAGTAAACATTTATACAGTGACAAAGTACAAAACAGGCGGCCTTATTGCTAACAAGCAATCTCTTCCAGGCAACCTTGGATGATAGAAATATAATAAAAAATAATATAGAAATGGGTGCAAGAATAAGGAAATAAGAAATAGAAATACTTATAAGTATAGAATTAAATAGGTCTTCTTAATAAGCTGGAGCGTCTGCAGATAACTGGCTCGCAATACGACGGCGTAGGGACTTACACGTTCTTTCCTTTCTATATTCTGTCCTCTTTCTACCAACTTCTCCTCTTTATCTACGAAATAGTTTTTCCTTCCGTTCCTCTTCCTTTAGCCGTACCTTGCGCTCTGCTTACAACCTTGCTCTTATAACTCCTGTTTATTCCACAGATTACCTATCCTACTCCTTTTCTGTGCATGGTGTCCAGCTTTGGTATGCACTACCAGAGAGCATCAGGAGTGCTCGCACGTTGAATTCGTTCAATGGTCAGGTCCAGAGTCATATCTTAAGTATATCCTCAGCTTTATTTATTTCCTATTATATAATATTGCATGATCTATTTTATCTAATTTATTTAACTATTATGTCTTATTTTGTCTATCTATTTTTTAAACAACACATCTTAGTTTCCTATTTTCTTATTTTCATATCTTGCAGCCATTTTATTATTATTTCTTTTTATATTTTTATCACCCAAGGTTGCCTGGATGAGATTACTTGTTAGCAAAAAGGCCGCCTGTTTTGTACTTTGTCTCTGTAAAAATGATCTTTTCTGTGTATGTTCTTGTGTGCAATTAAAGTATATTTTGTTATTTATTATTATTATTAGATATAACAAAATAAATCAATAAATGAGATAAAGAGAGATCATGCAATTTTATAGGTACACTAGGGAAATAAATAAAACTAAGATGAAATATGTAAAAAATTACTCCGGACCTGACCCATGAACGAATCCAACGTGCGAACACTCCTGATGATCTCTGGTAGTGCATTCCATAGCCGGACAGCATGCACAGAAAAGGAGTAGGAAAGGAAATCAGTGGAGTGAAGTGGAGTCGATAATGAAAGATTGTAAGCAGATCGTAAAGTCCTACTAGAGAAAGAAAAACGAAAGGAAATACAACTTCGTAGATAAAGAGGAGAAAGTTGGTGAAAAGAGGACAGAACATAGAAGGGAAAGACTTACAATTACTCTTACTATTTCATCAGTCAGGACCCGCACTATCTATGTTGGTGATGAACAATCAATTATTACATAAATGTTTGGTCTCTTTGTCTTTGTTTGAGCGTTGGTTTCGAGCTCAGCGGCATCTAGCGGGTGTGTTGGTGATTTTTTCCAATCTCGGAACACTCGGTACTGGTGGTGTGACAATGATTTGACATTCTGTATTATTTTTTGATAGTTCTTTTCATCGGCCCTAGATGGCGTTATGTGTACTTCTTGTTCTTGATCATTTGAAAAATGTAGTGTGAACTTGTTCAGTCAGACTTTCTCTATTCTTTCTAAAAGTTTCGTTTTTTTTTCGAGCTGGAATTGCTTTCCGTCAAAATTGTTGTGTTTGATTCGTGTTTAGAAAGTAGTTTTTTTAACTCGCAATTTTCCATTAACATGCTTTCTATTTCATTTTCTGCAATTTCTAACTTTTCTTTTAAATGCTTTTTTTTGTTTCTATAATTCTTCAATTCTTTCCTCCTTATTTATTTTCCTAAGATCTGGACAGCTACTATTCAAGTTTCTGATTTGCGATATGCAAATGTAATCTATGTATTCATCGCCAGATAAGACGCGAGAGACTCTTAAGTATTGTTTGACGATATATTTATTTCAGAAAGATTATTTTGATTCCAGAACGGAGGCAAGGTTATGTGGGGCTCCATCCGTCCCTTTTCACACTAAAAGCAAAATAATCAATCAGGAATGAGAGGGAGGGAAGTTTACCCACTAAACACTGGGACACAGGCAGCGGCCGCCCGGAATGCGGAAGGTGCGTGGTTCGATTCCCGCCAAAGGTTGTCGTCTTTTTTCAGTGTTAGAATTTTACTTATGTATATTTAAGCGTTAATAAAACGCTAAATACATAAAAACATTACATACAGGATGACCCACAAATCAAAGTCAAGCCGAAAATGGGCAATAAGCCAAGTCGTGTTAGATATTAAAAAAATATGAAAAAAATCTTGGTCATGTATTTCTCAAATTATAAGAATTTAAATAAATCCTTGTGATGATCTTTTAAGTCCTGTGACTACAAATATTAACTTTTCGTTAGTTTTTTTTGTGTGATGTAACCATGAATAACCCTTCTGTTAATTACAGTAAATAGTTTTAAATAAAATATTAGATGTGTGCCCAGCATTGATTCAAAATAATTACATCTAACCTAACTTTAACTGACTGTACTTTAACTGACTGTACTTTAAAAAAAATGTACTACACTGTTTTGGCAAGTAACATTAAAAGATGACGCGTTTAGTCTGGATTCTAAAATGGTATGACATCTTATTAATCGCTACTTCTTGATTGAGAAAAAAAATAAAACTCAGTTGTTTGAATCCTTTTGTTATGATTTTTATTAAAACAGATTTACAAGGTTTTATAACAAATGCTGCAATGCAAGCTCTACATCTCTTTAAAAATAATCGCGTAATAAGACTGGCGTATCTTCTCCACATTTTTATTTTAAACCGGTACTGCGATCTGTCTACCCGTATCAAAGTTTTATTTTCCACGTGCTATTCGTGCAAATTGTGGAGGTTCATGTAACCGTCCTTTTTAAATGTTGATTCATCATAGAATTTTTTCAAAGAATCGCGATAGATCGTAGTAAGTATTGGTGAACGGGAAATTTGAATGGTAATGTTTATTGGTCCAATCAAGCTGCCGGAGAACTTAAGGGGGTGCCGCGCGAGCACAAAACTGACATAAGTCTCATAATGAACTTCAAAGCATAATCAATCATAACGATATTTAAAATTAGAACAAAAGTTCGAACATTTGTTATACTAAAACCTTGTAAATCTGTTTTAATAAAAATCATAACTAAAGGAATCTAACAATTGAATTTTATTTTTTTTTCTCAGTCAAGAAGTAGCAATTAGTAAGTGTCATGCCATTTTAGAATTCAGACTAAATGTTAGTTGCCAAAACAATGTAGTACATTTTTTTTAAAGTACGGTCAGTAGCCTAATTCACGTAACAAAACTTCAACGACATGCAAGCGATTTGATCGCTGAAGTCACTTTTCGTATTCACGTATCAATCGCACGATTTTGTTTAAGTCGGTTTTGTTTAAACGTATTCACGTGCATTAATCGCAGTTCGATCGTTGCCTCCGTGGTATTCACCTATTATTTTGACGTTTAGTTTTATCGGATGTCAGCGATTACACGTCAAATTAGACAATTTCCAAGTCGATGAAAAAAAAAAATAAACATTTCTGCATGTTTTGTTAACAAAAAGTATTTGAATTTATTTGGTAGAACAGTAATGGCAACATTAAGTTTAAATAGTTGACAAATCGCTGAGTTGCGTTGCTATCGAGTAATCGTTCTATCGAAATGACAGGTGAATACGGATTAATGACTGTTTTTCAATAGGACGACTTCTAAACGTAAACGACATTTCGACTATTACGAAATACGTGAATCAGGCCCCAGTTAAAGTTGGTTGATGTAGGAATTATTTTGAATCAATGCTGGGCACAAATCTAATATTTTATTTAAAACTGAGGCAGATATGTTTTAACTATTAACTGTAATTTACAGAAGGGATATTCATGGTTACATTACATACAAAAAAATGACGAAAAGTTAATATTTGTAGTCACAGGACTTAAAAGATCATCTCAGGGTGTAAATTTTTAAGGATTTATTTTTCTATCCCTATAATTTAAGAAATACATGACCAAGATTTTTTTTCATATTTTTCTGATATCTAACACGACTTGGCCTATTGCCCATTTTCGGCTTAACTTTGATTTCTGGGACATCCTGTATAATTTAATAAATGGTAGCAGCAGCAACACACTCCACGTCCATCTTGTAAGCTTGCCGTTTGACAAACTACTACAGACGGTGATGTGTGGATGCTTGCACGATGATCGTGCCGATTTAGACGATCACACTATCAACGATCATCGCCGATTGTGTAGTGGAGGCATTAGACTAGTAAAGCGAGAGGCCGCGATAGTACTGCTAGTCTGCTATATTATGATGAATTGATGACACTTACGTAGTTTGATCGTGTTGCATGGATCCCTCTGGTATATCCGGTGTTGGTGCATTTACCCTGTTGTAATAAAACAAAAAGCTGATGATTCGATGTAGGTACATAGCTAACTAAATACATCTAGCTGTCTTCCTAAATTACTAGACCCAATATAGGGCATTTTACCCTATTTTTAAACAAGCAGAAATAGTAGAAATCTACCGAAGTATTGAGTTATTATGTAGTTTGGTATACGTACTTATGTAGATTGCTCGCTAATTTTAATAATAAAAAAAATAAAGTGCCTACCAAGTCAGTTACCATACCGGCTACCGGGTATACAAGAGTTAACTAAAGATAGAACTTATAAAAAGTAAAGGCATCTACCAGAGACAAATGAGACTAGGTACTAACCATATCTCATGAGTATGAGCTCCCAGTTCTTGATTGGTTGCCATACATCGTCGTTTTCTGAAATCATATAAATAATAGATAATTAGGTAGGTAGCTAATTTTAGAAAAGCAGCAATCAATTAAAGTAACTACTTAGGTAGGTACATAAATATCTCAGTAGATACTATCTAACTACCTAGTTATACATACCTCAGCACCTCATTCATAAGTTTAGACGACCTTTTTCTGCAAGTACTCAATTTCGATAGAGATTTTTTTTTATTTCCCATGGTAACAGTAGTCGGTGTACTCGTGCTTTGGACTCGTAATTTTCGCACGTTCAGCGTGGCGAGCGACACAACCCTGACGTGCGAATGTCGAAGTGGAACTGGGCGGGTGGTGCGCGGTGCAGTGCTGGAGGGGGTGGGGGGGGGAGGGGGTCCACGTCCGCTCCGCGGTGACTATGGAATCAATGACCTCGAAACATTGCAAGCGCCCTTCACATTTTTATCAAAAAGTTTTTTAGTAACAATTATTACTTTTTGAAATCTAAAACAGTCACGAAATCGAATAAGTAGGTAAAATAAATACCTATGTGTTTGTAATTCTATAGGAATTATTAACACGGGCGTAATGTGCATTTATATGAAATTTGAGAGGTAACTTCAGGATGTTTTTCTATAGAGCAAAGTTTTTCCAATCGTGTTTTGGAAACAGTCCTCCAATCACACATGCGTTCTTTATTACATATTGGAAATTTCAGTGACAAAAATCATTAATTTATTAAATAACAGCTTACAGAAAACAGCCAATTTTGCCGTTTTCACTTACTAAGAGACCTGCGACTAGACTTCCAAGCGCATAGAGATGAACCATGGATGGGTCGGAAGCAGGTTGTCCCATTCGCAACTCGTCATACATTTGAAACTCGTCCCATTCGCAGCTTGTCCCATTCTCAGGTCGTCCCGTTCGCGGCTCGTCCCATTCGCGGCTCGTCCCGTTCGTGGTTCGTCCTGTTCGCAACTCGTCCTATTCGCAGCTCGTCCCATTTATATTTTTTTACAACTGTGGTATCGATAAAGATTACCAGCTACCCTACCGGCTAAAATATATGGATATGGACATGGGCTGTCAGGCACACCGTCCACACTGTGAGAACTCACTCACTCTGTTAGAGAATAGGCCTGCATATGCTGAAAAACCAGACAGTCCTCGTGACAGACAATGTGTTAACCCTTAACCAGGCACAGCATGTTAAAATTTTTCATTGGTTTTCGACCTTATGTTCAGGGAATAAAGTTCAAAATATTGTATTGCCTGGTTAAAGCCGGGTCCGCTGCGCCAGATTTTGAACAGAACATTGTTCGAAAACATAAATAAGGGGCGTGGCCCATTGAGTAATAATGTGGCCCATTGAGTAATTTATGTTTTCGAACAATGTTCTGTTCAAAATCTGGCGCAGCGGACCCGGCTTAAGGGTTAAAACGGCGATGGACTCACCATCTATCACGCTGAGCACATGTGCAGTTGTCATTAGGTGTGCGGTGGACAGTGGCTGCCTCTCGGACCTCTCGGTCCTCATTGCGTAGTCGCTGACTAACCTCTTAGGGATAATAGTAAGTTGTGAGTGTATGTATTTTTATTGTACTTATGAGAACCTTACTCAAGTGTCACTCTTTAGCTTTGGGGATAATAGTCGTAGATTAATGTTTTTATATATTTTAGCGTTTTATTAACGCTTGAATATACTTAGGTAAAAATTTTAACACTGAAAAAAGAGAGAAGAAAGAAGACCTCGGTAGCCAAGTGGTTAAGGCAGCCGCCCAGAAAGCGGAAGGTGCGTGGTTCGATGCCCGCCTGAGGTTGTCATCTTTTTTCAGTGTTAAAAAATTTACCTAAGATAATAGTCGTAACTAGGGTTGCCACTTTTTTTTTAGGACGAATAAAGTATTTTTTATTTTGTTAGAACAAAAATAAGTACATAGCATAAAAAAGAGTATTTATTTGTCCTTTAAAAACGTATTTTTTGTTGCTCTTTGCGACATTTAACAAATATTTTTCTTTCACGTAAATAGAGTGTTTTAGCGTACTTTATTGGTGTCGTAGATTATAAAGTACGCCTACATGAAAAAGAGGACGATACTATATTTTAGAAGAGCTCGATGGCGTAGCGGCTAGCACGTTTGGCTTGAGATCTTGCCCGCTAAGCAACTTTTAATCGCCTCTTTGGTCTAGTGGCTAAGCCACCGGTTTCAGGCCCAGAGGTCCCGGGTTCGATTCCCAGCGGGGGGTACATCTTTGTGTGCTCGGTTTGGTTGGTGGTAGGGCTGTTGAGTCCGCCTGGCTAGCTACCACCATCTTATCTAAGTCTGTCGCCATAACATCGATGTTTATAGCATTGTTGTGTTCCGACAGTTTGAGATAAGATAGCCAGTTCCTCAGTGGTTAAGGATTCCGAGTGAAGCGCGCTTCCACCTTCGGCCTTATCGTCACTTACCATCAGGTGTGATGAAGGCCAAGCGCTTACTCGTAGTAGATTAAAAAAAAATATATAAAAAAAAACTTTCATTAAAACTTAATTGACGTCTCTGAGTATGGCAGTTAGAGCAGTTCTTTGTTTCCGTTAGAGGTTTTCGAGGGTTGGATCTCATTTTATCCATTGAATTTATATTCATTGCTGGATAATCTATTTGAGGAACTCCATAGCGCGGCGGCTAGCGGGTTCGGCTGGCGCTCTTGCCCGCTAAGCAACTTTCGCAATGCCGGTTCGCCTAATGGGTGCCCAATTAAAATCATCTCGAGCTCCTCCGTACTTCGGAAGGCACGTTAAGCAGTTGGTCCCGGTTGTTGTCGTAAGATGGCAGTCGTTAAAACCCACCAACCCGCATTGGGCCAGCGTGGTCGATCATGGCCCAATATCCCCTCGTGCTATTGTTCACGTGGGAGGCCTGTGCCCAGCAGTGGGACGTTTATAGGCTGATGATGATGACTCTATTTTACAGTACGGGTGGCAACCAATGACAACCCTAGTCGTAAATAATGAAATTGAAAAATGGGTGAGATATAAAATTGTGTTCAAAATGGAGGTATTTAGATAGAAATCGGCTACTGACGCTCGTCTGAAAGCTCTTGTTCAGGGTACATTGTAAAGGCGTGTTTAGGAGGGAAACAAAAATGTCAACTATTTTAAACAATATTCAAAAAAAATTCTAAATGCAAAATCATTTATTCAATTTAGGCTACAATAATTGGAAAATGTCCTCTCTATCAAAGAAGGACATTTTCCATTACAAGATTAAAAAAAACATATAAACGATTACAATAAGACAACACAACAACATACAAAAGAATATCTTACAATAACAGGTATTCCTCAATTTAAAATAAAATAAACATCGTCTTAAAGTACTTATATTTGAAACAAGAAAAAGAAAGACTATTACTACTACCAACAAAATATATTTATGTAATCACGACTATTGACCCCGAATGGTTAGTCAGAGACTAGGCAATGAGGACAGCAAAAGCAGTCCTCTGCCATAGTCCACTTTTCACCAACTAGCGACTGCACATGTGCTCAGCGTGACAGGTGGTGAGCCCATCGTCGCTCTTTGCTGTTGGATGTATGTGCAGTCTTTAGTCCGTTAGTCGCCTTATACGACACCCAAGGGAAGAGAGGGGTCAGTAGTTTTAATGAGTCGCCACCATACAGCTTAATTGACATAATGTACCTACTCATTAAGAAAAGAAGACGAGGAAATCCATTGAGTTCTGAAATCGCTGTAGTAACTTTTTTATGTGAAAAGAAGGCAACGAGCAAGCGGTTCACCCACAGAAATAGATTAAATAGAAGCCGCATGTGTAAGTACGTACTTTGCATAGCAAAATAGTACCAAAAGGATATATTTTTTTTTATAAAAGGAGGCAAACGAGCAGGCGGGATGATGGAGAGTAATCACCGCCGCCCATGGACACCCGCAAAACCAGAGGAATCGCAGGCGCGTTGCAGGAATTGGGGGGAGGGGGATGGGCTTCCGGAACCCTCACTGGCCGGCGAATCACAACAGCACCAAGTGCCATTATTTCACGCCGGATATTCGTGAGAGGGTGGTATTACGCCAACGTGCTGCAACGCAGCGTGGCTCTACCACTCAGTCAGTGTCACTCATTTAGCACCACCCAGGGGTCACGTGTCTTGAGACCCTTCTCAAGAGTAAACCTACGGACGCGAGTAACTTTAACCCCCTTGAAAAATTAATGATGAAGTCCTATCTTACGACCGCGTTTTATTTAGCCGTTATCAGCACCGGACATAAGTGGAGTTTTAAAAAAAATACTACTTGCATCGTTGTATCGAACTGTATAAACTGTACGTCACGAGCAAAAATATGTAAACAATTGTAACTCTTAATACAATGGAATAAGAGTCAAAATGTATACATATTTATGCTCGTGACTGTACAAGAAAGGTTAACGCAACAATTTTCTTTTCAGCTAGTAATTTTGTTATTAAATTGACACAGAAAAAAGTGACACTCTCCGTTCTCATAGAATGGAGCTAACATGCGGCTTCTATTTAGATCTTTATCTGTGGGTTCACCTGATGAGAAGTAATCACCGCCGCCCATGGACACCCGCATAACCAGAGATGTCTTTAGGCCGTCATGAATGGTTGCGCTTGTTACCGTGCTTATTCCACAGCGGGGAGCGCTCTCATTATTTTGGACTGCATCGGCTGCTTACCATCAGGCAGGACGCGACCACTATGAAAAGTCAATTTAAAAAAGTAGTCGCAGATGCGTTGCCGGCCTTGAGGAGTATGAGTTGCGGAGGGGGGGAGGGGGAGAGAAGGGACTCTATAGTTGTAAAAAAAACCGTTTAAAACTATAATCAACGGTTTAAAGCCGCAAAAAATACCGTTTTATACGTTTTTATTTATGTAACAAGCTTTGTAAGGCAACTGAGAAGGCGAGTTAACAGCTCGCAGCCGTACAGCTAAGCTGGTATCAGTTTTTCTCTGTTTTTTGGCCGGAAGTGGTGTGTTTTGTACTAGCAAATTTCATGTGAATTAATATTTCGCATTGATTTATGAATTGTAATCTAAGTAGTTAAAATCTGACAAATCTGAAAAAAATTAAGTTAGGTGCTCCTTGGTATGGGAAATTCAATAACGTAATGAACACCGAGCTTTTATTAAAAAAAAGATAGTTTTATACCATTCTTTACCGAAAATTTTTAAACGAAAAAAAAGTTTTAAACGGCTCGGTTGATTTCGTTATAAACCGGCTTTACATCTATGAATGTCACTCATTAAGCACCACCCTGGGGTCACGTGTAAGGTCTCAAGGGTAAACCCACGGACGCGAGTGACTTTAACCCCTAATGTAAGGGATAAATGAGCTATACTATTTATTTAAGATGTCGATCATTATTCATTTCATAAATACTTAACATACCTCAACTAAAATGCATTTAAGCACGTTGTGTAAACAAAGGAACTAAGTTTTACAACCAAATCAAAAAATAGCTTTCGTCAAAAGTCGTGTAGTCTCGCGCCCCAGCCTGCACCCACCCTATTGTCCCATCCATGCGCATTGAGCCTTTGCGTATAGATCGGCAGTCCTTCGGAAGACACAGTCTAACGCAGACCATGTATCGGTGAGTACCCAGCTGAATTTCGGACATTTTGAAAAGGCGCGCTTTCATTCTTTAAAAATCCGCCATTTGTTTTGTTGTTTGAGGTTGTTATAAAAATAGAACGCGTGCTTTTCGGCGAAGGAGTTTTCGTGGAAGCTTTTTGTTTTAATTAAAACGTTCGTACCAAAGAGTATAATAACAGTTGAATATGCGTAGTACATTTTTTAAAGCTTTTTTTAATGTTAATTATTTTTTTATAACTGTAAATGCGTTTGTCATTTTGGCGTTAGTTCTTAGACTTAGGTCGGTTTCCCTAAGGAAAGTGGTTTTCCGTTGTAGGTTAAAAATAGAACTTACGTCTATTATTTATTGTGCTTTTCGTGGAATCGTTTGCGCTGTTAACTGTTCCGTATGATTCGAATTGTTTATAAAATATTACAGAGACATTTTGTTTGCTTACTTTTTTTTCCTAATTTTTAAGGAGAGTGTTTAATAATGATATTTTATGTCAAAAGTACATTTAAAAAGTTATTTTTATTTTTCTGAACAGTGAAACCACGAGTTTTCTTAAACCTGCAAACGTAATATTACGTTGTTATATTTTCGATTGCAGTAATGTCTTAAATTGGAAACCTTTGCCCAGAAGTGGAACATTATAAAGTTTACCCTTTATAATTTTTTTATATTTATTTTTTTGGCAACTATTTTTTTGATAAATGATTATATTTCAAATCTTTTTTATGTTAAGTAAGTAATTTGATAAATAAATAAACGTTGTTTTAGTTACATGACGCTTTTAAACTTACCCCGTTAAGAACCTAAATCTCTACCGCAAAACAGGAGCGTTATTTTTTTTGCGTAAATTGAAACGTCAAACCCATTCATTCTCTTTGCTCTTTGTAATTGGTTTTCGCGTTGGCGGGCAGCGCTACGAGAAAAAAAGTATCTAAGGCCTAAAAAATAAAATTTTCGAAGTGTGTTTGTAATTTATTCCGGAATTGTTTTTCCTCTGATTTTAATGTAAATTGAGAGGGTATTTTTCGTTATTTAATAATCTGCTGCTATCATCTCTAGCAGTATTTATTTATACACTTTTAAACTTTCGCGTTCCGTTATGCACACATTTTTACGGGATTTAACGTAAAACTACTTGAGGCCGTTTGTCACGTATGTATTTTTTTCAAAATTTGTTTTGGTTGCGGTAAAGTTAAGCAGCTCGATGGCGCAGCGGCTGGCGCGTTCGGTTTGCGATCTTGCCCGTTAAGCAACATTCGCAATGCCAGGTCGCTGGATGGGTGACCAAATTAAAAAAATATCTAGAGCTCCTCCGTGTTTCGGAAGGCACGTTAAGCCGTTGGTCCCGGTTGTTGTCGTAAGATGGCAGTCGTTAAAACCCACCAACCCGCATTGGGCCCACGTGGTGGGTTATGGACCAATATCCCCACGTGCTTTTGTCCACGTGGGAGGCCTGTGCCCAGCAGTGGGACGTTTATAGGCTGATGATGATAATGATGATGATGAAAGTTACATAAATACATCACGTCTTTAACAATTTTTTTTATCATTGTCCCTAGCAACAGCATGGCGGTCGCGTTCCTCCTGCTGGGCTGCCTCGCGTCATCCCACGCGTGGGGTGGTCTCTTCAACCGGTTCAGCTCGGACATGCTAGCCAACCTGGGATACGGCAGGGGGCCGTACCGCCACTACGCATATGGGCAGGTGAGGATATACACAGTCATCATTGTCATATTAGAGCAAGAGCCCGTGAACCCCAAACCTTCGTTAATTTTATAAAAGCCGAAAGTTTGTCAGCGCATGCTCCTAACACAGGTAAGAACGATGGATGGACCATTATGGTAAACATTATTAAAGGTGTGTAAAATACCGATCTAAATTCATCAAATAATAAAGTGTGATTTTTTGGTATAACCTTCAGAATATTATTAAAAATCACGTCATTCGTTGCCAGACACTTAACATCGTGGCAACCCCTTGCCAGAACCCTTAATGTTCATGATATTATAATAATTCTACTTACGATATAGTATAAAAGCTGATTTTTATATATAATACTTGGGTAATAATTAGATGATGTTTCCTCACTAGCCAGACATTTTTATATCATTTTTACCTGTGTTGGGAGCAAGCGCTGACAAATTTTCAGCTTTTATAAAATTACAAAGGCCTGGGTTTCACGGGCTCTTAGACTATATCTACATCAGGTGGAAATCGACTAGTGATGTAAGGTTTTCTGGTTTTACAATAAGGATTAGAAATATCTGCACCGTTAATCGCAGATTTAAGATTACGATCAGGATTATTGATTTAATGAAATGCACTTTTAAACTTTCGCGTTCCATTATGCACACATATTTAGACGGGATTTAACGCAAAACTAATTAGTAAAGGCGAGTCCACCCGTGACCACGGCCGGTGCAACTCGGTCGAAACGTCAGGTATAAAAAGGTATGCGTAGAATGCCTTTACTAAGTAGTTTTGCGTTAAATCCCGTCTAAATATGTGTGCTTAATGAAATGCACCTAAATATCACTCGACAAACGTTTTTTTCCCGACATTTCCACACAAAACACACAACAAACGAACGAGGTTGTACTTCCTAACTTGCAATGACATTACTTATTTTTATTTTTATTCATCACGTAATTTCTTTTTGTCAATTTACGGGAAAGGCAAAGGAATTAGGCCATACTGCCAATTTTACTTAAAAACAACAATCGTGAAGAATCGTATGTAATAATCGCGATTAGGAGTAATCGGAAATACTTATACCGAATAATCGGGATTAGGATTAGTCTAACGTTAATCCTTGCATCACTAGAATCGACCCCACGTCCTCCGCAAACCGGGCCGAAATCCGGCCATTCTTAACCACTCCGCCACAAGGTTAGACCTGACCAATGATAGTTTATAATATCTTTGGACCTGACGCAATTTTTCAACGCTTTGGACTTTGTTTTTTTAGCAACAGTGTTTTATCAAACCTCTTAGTTTCAATTCCCGGTCGGGTCAATTCAGAAAAACTGTATTTTGATTCCGGGCTGGATGTTTTCTAGTACGAAAATAATATCTGGGAATTTTTCCATTTCTTCCTACTGTAAGAATCAAATTTGGATTATTATGATCATATTTTAAAAACAAATATCAGCCAAAACCTTCGAGCCGTTCATATGTGATGCGCTTACGCGCGCATAAGTGCGTAAGCCCTTGGCCTTCATCTTACCGATGCTAAGTGACAATAAGGCCGGAGGTGGAAGCGCGCGAACCCGGAATCCTCAACCGCTGAGGAACTGGCTATCTTATCTCAACTGACTGAACAAAAGAATTCTATAAACATCGTTGTTATAGCGACTTTTGATAAGATAAAATGTTTACCAGATAAAAAACAACCGTCTCAGGAAGCTCGAATGGAATACGAACCCACGACCTTTCCCATTCGAGCTTCCTGAGACTGGTTGATTTTTTTCTAGTAAACATTTTATCCTATTGTCAATGCAAAATTTCAATAATAAAGATATTTTGATAAGATGGTGGTAGCTAGCCAGGCGGACTTAACATTCCCTACCACCAACCAAACCAAGTACACAAAGATGTACCCCCGCTGGGAATCGAACCCGGGACCGTACCGGCTTAGCCAGTAGACCACAGAGGCGGTTAGATTTAGAAGATCCGCTCGCGGTTTCACCGCGTGGTTCCCGTTCCCGTAGGAATATCAGGGTAAAAAGTATCCTATGTGTTAATCCAGGGTGTCAGCTAACTCATACCAAATTTTATCAAAATCGCTCCAGCCGTTTAGACGTGAAGAAGTAACAAACAAACACACTCACAAACTTTCGCCTTTATAACATTAGTATGATGTGATGTAATAGGTAGATAATGTAACCTCCCCACCCCGTTATAATTTCTATACCTAAATCTAATGCCTTTCACACCTATATGCCTAGTCTACCTTATAATACATACACACATCCTCGCCGCTTTCACCTTAACTTAACTTATTATCTAATTCTTAAAACTAATTAACCTAATTTATCTACAATCTAATGGTTGTGTTTGGAGTTTTTGTTTAGTGCGTATTGTTTGTATGATGATGAAACCTTAGCATAGCTTAATTCTATTTGCAGTGAATTTCAGTCAAGCAATGTAATATTATAATAACTACTATTTTGGCCAGATCGTCTAGTGAACCCTCCGTTGTTAACCGCATTTAAGTACCGTAAAACGGGGGGACTAGGGATGCAGGGGGCAGTAGGGACAAACTCGGGATTTTTTTTTATCTGACTTTATTCATAAACTATAAAAGGTCATAGAGAGATTTTTTTCTACTTAGTTAATAGAATATTTCTTTTCTTTATACTGGCAACATAGACTTTCTAAGGCGTCAAAATGACAGTAAAAAAGTTATTCAAAGTCAAGACTACGAGCGCGCAAAATTATTGTCTTGAAAACATTTTCGCTTACGCGGAAGAAATCAGTGTTTGTGTGATATTAAAGCTTTGTTTTGACGGATTATTTACTTAAGACCCCGAAAAATTAATGAGGTAAGTGAATTAATAAATAATTTAACTGAAATTATCATAAATTATAAGTTCCTGCGTTTGCTGATATTTTTGGGGGGAAATGGGCTATGTAAGGGGTGAATTGGGACGTAGAATGGGGTGTCTTGGGACAAGAATGGGGTAACTTAGGATGTCTTGAAGCTGACTTGAGACGACTGAGAGGTGAAATGGGACCATATAATAGGGTTGTCAAAACAATTTAAAGCAAGAATAATAATATTGTGCTATTTAAGTTGATGATTTTTAGGCAGTTTTTATTTTAAGTGCTACAGTTTTTCCATGAAAACAGTTTATTTTTTTTATTTACAGAACATGCCACGCATATACAAGCCTACACCAGGGGCAAAGAAATATACTGTTTACGAAGATGAAATTATTAGGAAAGCTCTTGAAGAATTAAGTTCCAGTAAACTCTCTATAAAAGCCGTAGCTGATAAATACGGTATCTCAAAATCCACTCTTCATCGTCATAAAAATTATAATATGAAACGTCCTGGTGGCCAAATTGCACTATCACTTGAGATAGAAAGTTATATAATAGAAAATTTAAATATTTGTGCAGAATGGGGATATCCACTAAATACGACGGATTTAAGATACTTAATTAAAATGTATCTAGATAGTCAAGGCATAGCACATAAGAGATTTAAAAATAACATGCCGGGTGTTGATTATGTAAATGGCTTCCTTAATAGACATAAAAATAAAATATCTAAAAGGATCTGCCAAAATATTAAAAGAGTGAGGGCTGCAGTTTCGCCAGAAATAATATCAGAGTATTTCCGTGAATTACAATTATCTTTAGAAGACGTCCCAGCTTCTAATATTATAAATTATGATGAAACGAATCTTTCGGATGATCCTGGCCGAAAAAAGGTAATCGTGAGAAGAGGTTGTAAATACCCAGAAAGGGTAGTTAACCATTCCAAAGGCTCGACATCTTTAATGATGGCTTGTACAGGCGCAGGAGATATGTTACCTCCATATATTGTATACAAAGCTTTGCACCTTTATAATACTTGGACAGAGAATGGTCCAAATGGAGCACGGTACAATCGTTCTAATTCTGGATGGTTTGATGGCGATATGTTTAAAGATTGGGTCATCACGACAGTCATTCCGTTCCTAGAAGAAAGAGAAGGTAAAAAAGTCCTTATTGGTGACAATTTGTCCTCACACCTTTCGATGGACATGATAAAATTATGCAAAGACAAGAATATACATTTTGTCTTTTTGCCGCCAAACTCGACACACATAACCCAACCATTGGATGTTGCCTTCTTTAGGCCGATGAAAATAGCTTGGCGTATCTTGCTTGACAAATGGAAAAAAACTGACGGAAGAATGTTAACAAGCGTGCCTAAAGGCTGTTTTAAACATTAAGAACTTAATTATTCAATGCAATAACTTATATTCAGTTCTATAAAGGGTGGATAATTTAATCAAACGCCACTTCAGGCGGTGGCTAAAGTAGAATGCTATTAATACAGGTAAAATTACTTTTATTTACTCTTAGTATTTATTATACAGGTCTTATAAAGTTCCAATATAACTACATTGGATTGGCTGCATTGGCAGATTATCACATCTTAAGTTTATTAAAGGATGTTTCATTCATTCAATATCCTTCACTTTTAGGAAGTGAACTTAAATAGAATACTATCATTTGAAGTAAATTACTTTGGGTTACTCTTAGTGTTCATTATACAGATTTATAAAGTATAAGTACATCTCAAGTTTATTGAAAGATGTTTAATTTATTCAACATCCTTGACTTTTAGGAAGTGAACTTAAATAGAATACTATCATTTGAAGTAAATTACTTTGGGTTACTCTTAGTGTTCATTATACAGATTTATAAAGTATAAGTACATCTCAAGTTTATTGAAAGATGTTTAATTTATTCAATATCCTTGACTTTTAGGAAGTGAACTTAAATAGAATACTATCATTTGAAGTAAATTACTTTGGGTTACTCTTAGTGTTCATTATACAGATTTATAAAGTATAAGTACATCTCAAGTTTATTGAAAGATGTTTAATTTATTCAATATCCTTGACTTTTAGGAAGTGAACTTAAATAGAATACTATCATTTGAAGTAAATTACTTTGGGTTATTCTTAGTGTTTATTATACAGATCTTATAAAGTATAAGTACATCTCAAGTTTATTGAAAGATGTTTAATTTATTCAACATCCCTGACTTTTAGGAAGTGGACTTAAGTTAATTATTTTCCATCAACTTCCACCCCCTGTCTCTCAGACTGAGTGGTTAATTTGATAGACTACTAAATCATAGTTAGTATACTTTTAGTAGGTAGTAAATTAGGTAGTTAATTATCCCTGTTAATCATTGAATCAATTACATTTAGAAGTTATCTTTTACTCACTTTAATAAGTATAAATTAGACTGTACTAGGTATTAGTCTGATTGATTAGATTGTTCCCATCAAATATTTCTATGCTTCATATTATTAGAAGTAAGTACTTACATATCTTAAGAGGTCTATTCAAATGGTATTAGTAGACCATTGTCAGGCTAATTAGCTGGTTGTTATCAATCAATTATTTCTATGTTTCAAATTATTAGAAGCTCATAGCTTGCAATGTCTTCTTTCAACGACTTATCCTAGGTTCTAAACTGGTTTTAGTTGTTCAGTTTGTATCAGCTTATTTTTGCTAATAGGTATCGGATGTAAAATTTTCCATACCTTGAAGAGTGTAGCGATATGAGATCGTATTGCATCCCAGGGAAAGCTAAAAAATGCCTGTTTGGTCATTTCAGTATTAGAAATCAAACATCACAGTACAGCTAAGCTAATTTGCTATAACTTTTAGTATTTTTTTTTTGTAATAGAAAACCAGTCTAGACTTTTAGGTATTCCAAGTAATGATGGTACAATATTATCACACTTCTGTTAATTATTTAAAATGAATAATTAATTGGTAACAACTTTAGGAAAACAATTAGAATTTTATCGGCCTGCGGTAACAGATTACTTGCCTAGCTAGGACCCACATCACTTCATCATAATTTTATTTAGCGCCGCAACCTAATTATCCCTACCTTATTAGTCTGAATCAATCCGGCCTGGCCTTGCGGCTCAAGCACCCATCCTATGTAGGCACTGCGTGCAAATACCTTGCCTCCCATAACTAACCATATATACATCCGCCCACCTATAGATTCCTACAACCTTCCTCACCTGAAAATGCCTATAATTTGTCGAACTAACAGTCCCCTCTTGTGTACCTTGCAATCCAGGCCCGAGCCACATTTAATTTAAATTCGTGATGTGTTGTGAGAGTCGCATTGCCCCTGAAAGCAACTAACTCCTAAATGTTCTATCAGTCGAGCCAGTATACTCAGTGTGTTATTTTCCTATCACTACACTGTATGTACGGAGGTAGACTCGAAATTGGACTGGGTCATACGGGTCTACCTCCAGCTAAATGGTGTCTGACCTATCTTCAACTTTCACTAGGGAGACAACTGTCTCTCCCCCATTACTCCGTCGAAGATAGTGTATTGTTTAGCGTAATGATGTAAAACGCCGATCTTATTAAATACAATCAAAGATCATCCAGACCGAAGTCTGTTGAAAGGTACATAGGTTTTCGTTGCCACCGTTACGCGTTTCCGCCGATGTACCCCGGAATACTTCATTCCGTTAACGGATTCGAGTTGCGACCGCAATAGTTTTACTTTATTAATCACTTTCAATTTCACAAATCTTAATTAATATCGCAGCTCGAATATCACTTAGCGCACTATCAAAGCTCGGACACTATTTTCCCCGTATGAGTAGTACCGCACTCTTAAGTTGGACCGCACCGCCGACGTCCCAAAATTGAATGTCCGCTAATTTTCCGCCCTTTTCCCAAGCATCTTAACTTTCGCGCCATGCGCACTTAACATTCGCCCGCGCGAGTCCGCTTTTCTTCCCTTCAACCAATCGCTAGCTGTTTCCCCGATGCCCCTCGCCTTCGCGTCGCGCCACGTGGAGCTATCATCCGACCTCTCTTTCTGTCTTTTTCTCAACCTCTCGCTCGCTCATTGCCGCTTTCGCCGCGCAATTCTAAATTTTTTCCATAATCTAACCAAATCTCGTCCGACAGCCAATATTTCATCTTTGAATATCTAAATGTAGCCTTCTATTAACAATTCCCTCTCAATAATCCTCCACTTAAGCCAATAATCCTATATTTTGGGAAATTATCAAAGGTTCCGTATTCCGACCATAGATGGCGTCCGCCCGTAGGTGAACCACTTTCCCGACCCCAGAGCAGTCCCCGCGAAATTCAAAATAAAAAATACGGTCCTAGTCAAGCTCACAACCTTATGACTCCCGCTAGACGCCGCCTACGTCGCAAGGGACGCGCAGAGCAGTCCCCGCGAAATTCAAAACAAAGAAGTCAAACTAGCAACCTTATGCAAAGCTCAAGTAAATAACTCACGCTAGATGGCGCCTATGTCGCAAGGAGCACACAGAGCAGTCCCCGCGAAGTTCAAACTAGAGATAAAGCGTTAGACCACGGACCATTATTCTGAACTAGTTTATTATTCCCTTTTTCATGCTTATTATATTAATGGTGCTACGCATTAATATTTATGTTAGTGCTACTCCCACACATTCCTTACTAACGGACGGATACCATTCATTCTGTACCGTTACAATAATATTAGATTGTTAACCTTAAGACATTTTATTTATAACGAAAAAGCCTATTATTTTGAATATAAAGTTACCCTTTTAACTCTTTCTACATTAAAGGTGACCAGACAAGCGCCCTGACCTGAAATTGACCTTTGTTCATCGAAACCTTTTAGCTGAAAATACACTCTTTTACCTCAATTATAAATAACATTATAACATCCCTTTTCCATCGAAGCCCGTCAAGCTAAAAGGTTGTTTTTGTATATCCTGATTTCGATTTGGCCTTTAATGCACAGAGTTGATAATATATTTAACACGTTAAGCGCCAAGTGTATCATCCCTTGGACAGAAGCACAGCGGTATATACCAGATGATACACTGGGCGCTTAACGTGTTAAGCCGTGTGGTGTAATGAGTCACAAGAAGAATAATATGCCAACCCCTCTCTTGCCTTGGGTGTCGTAAAAGGCGACTAACGGACTAAAGGCTGCACACACATCCAACAGCATAGAGCGGCGGGATCACCACCTATCACGCTAAGCATAATTTCGTGTGCCGTGGTCTATGGCAGTGAACTGTCTCTGTGGTCCTCATTACTTAGTATCTGACTAACTCTTTGGGCATAAATAGTCTTGAATCTGTGTATGTATGTATGATATTGTCAAACTCAAACTCAAAATATATTTATTCAATAAACTCAATAAGTACAGTGGGACATAAAAAAGTAGAAAATAAATGAGGGCGCTGTTGTCGTTAACATAGCAACCCTGATAGGTCGATCAAATTGTTCTTGATACTTGTTTTTATTTAATATTTTTATATAATTGGAAAACATCACTTACACATTGCTCTGATATAAAGGAAGTAGCTAAGGCACTTATGTTATAGAAATCAGAAACAACGACGGTACCACAACACCCAGATCCAAGACCATATAGAAAAATTGGTTTTCTACATTAACCCAACCGGGAATCGAACCCGGGACCTCAGAGATGGCGACGCCAAGTCCGGGGTGCTCGCCTCTCAGCTAAGGAGGTCGTTAAAATAATTAATTTGAGTAGTTTATATGTAGTGCTTAATGAAAACAGCCATTGTACTTATAACTTATTTTTATTTAGATATAAAATTAATAAATTAAAGTCCAGATACTCTTCAAGTTTCGCAAATGCTCGCGGCTTCCATCGTAGCCAATAAGTTGCCTTAATTGAGCTATTAATTTGCATATTGTTGGTATTTCTTTTTTTACAGTGTAAAAAAAATCATTTTTTGAGGGATTGCACACATATCAAAGTCATCGAGTTCCTTTGTGAGTCGACCCTTTCTGTGTTTAGCGGGAGTCGAAAATTTTTATCCATTTTCGGAGCCTTGTTTAGCTGTTCTCCGCACAGTACTTTCAGACACACCTAGAACAATAAAAACCTATATGCATAAAAAATAACAAAACCAAAATTGTTCAGTCCTATGGACTGAGTTATAAACATAATTGGTAAAACTTTTGAATCGAGTCGCCTGAATCGGGGTGGGAGTGGTGAAGGTAAGGAGTAGGGGGAGGAGTACCCCCCCCCCCCTGCCGCAAACAAGTAGTTTTTAAGTTATGTTAATTTTCTTGTATTTTGAGGTTATGTATCATGGTAAAACTTTTGAATCGAGTCTCCTTTATTGGTGGGGGAACGGGAGGGACGGAGAGAGGAGTACCCCCCACTTACCCCTCCTGTCGCAGACAAGTAATTTTTCGTTCGGTTCTTCGGTTCTGTTAATATGGTATTGTATTACCTAAAAACGTGTAATTTTTCGTGATTATAGCCGATTTTGGCAAAACTTTCAAGTGGTTTTTTAAATATTTTAACGCAACAGCGGCAGCTAAAATGTTAATAAACCTTTATTTAAGAACCCCTAAGACCCCCCCACAGTGTTAGTTTCTTCAAATTCAGGCGACTCGATGCAAAAGCCAACCCACATAATTTACTGTACTTACCACATTCTACCCCTTAACACTTGATAAAATGTCCGAATAAATTCAAAAGTTCAAAATTCTCGAGTCGAACTATAATAACCAACATTTTTGTTTGTAATATCATAACCCCAAAACTTTTAAAAATATTTAAAAATACTGATTGTTTCACGGAATTTAGCCGATTGCGCATAGGCATATTTTAGATAATTATACTTTCAACATCTTTTATAACTTACTTACCAGTATAATCTGCAGTACGTTGGTAAATATCCTCCAGATTACGTAACAAAGTTCCGTATTAAAATTCTGCCAAACTTCGCAAAAAAAACCTTATATATTATGTTACGACAACTGCCACGGATGGTCATAATCATGTTATCAGTGTTGTAAATCCAGGAATGTAGAAATATCACTAAAACAACAATTTATATCGTAACCACGGACAGAGTTGAACAACCACTTGACATTAATGACAGATAATCAATGTTGCCAAAAAATGAGTGGATTTAGTTCTGGATTATTTAATTTCTACTATTTTATGTCGCACTATAAGTACTTTGAATCGTCCAAATTTTTAACCTACCACCCATTCAGGACGTCATTTTTTAACTGTGGCAAAGAACGGGCGCAAGAAACCACAGCGCACAGCTCTGAACAATAACTAAGTAAAGCATATTGTTCTGAGGCGCACAGAAGCAATGTCATTTACAAAAAAAAGATATGTCGTTACCAGGTCCTAAAATGAATATGGCGATGAAGGTCAGATTCCAAGTAGGTCAGATTCCAAGTAAGTCTGATTCCAAGTAAGTCAGATTCCAACTAGGTCAAGTTTTGAGTTAGTACAAAATAATAATTTGAATGTTAAATATACGGTACTATAAATTAATTATATACAATTAAAAAATAGCTTTTGGAGTACTTGGAGCATTTCAGTTCAGAGCCAAGCTGTTTTGTCCTCTGTGTAATCTGACACTTTATAATAAGCTTTTTTATAAAGCTTTTCTTTGATATGGATTTTAAATTTATCAAGATCTAATTTCTGAATATCAATTGGTACTTTGTTGTAAAATCGTACACACAGACCCTTAAAAGAATTATTTATTTTATGAAGCCTAGTTAGTATAAGGTGCTGCTAATTTGTTCTTACTTCTAGTATTTAAATTGTGAATATCACTGTTTTTTGAAAACATATAAATATTTTTATGAACATACATGAGATTTTCATAAATGTATTGTGATGCAACTGTCATTATATTTATATCCTTAAATCTCTCTCTGGGAGTGTCACCAGCCTTTATTAGGTTATATATTGCTCGAATAGCCCTCTTCTGCAGCACAAAGATAGTTTGAATGTCGGCTATGTTAATGTAGATAACTATAGACTCTCAAGATGCCTTTAAGACTTAGTAGCAACGCGCTCGATCCAAAATTGGATATTAAAGGTCCTGGTTTCAATTCCCAGTTTTACAGCTATGTCAATATATACAGGCTTCTTGGGGTGATGACACAGACTGTAGTCTGTGGCTGATGATTAAAACACTCACTTCACTCACAGACCTTTATTGTTTTTGTTTTTGACATTACAAGTTTATCTATTTAGTGATACAATGATACTTGAAGTTGAATGTCTTGTCTGTTTTTAGAGGCGGAAAATTTAGAAAAACTGAAATCGTCTTTAGCTTTTACATTATTGAAATTCCATGGTAGCGTTTGTCATTTTATTTTTTTATAACTTTCTACGACTACGATATAGGACGCCATAACCGGCGAGCTAACGACTCGTCCACCGGAAGTCGTCATCTTGTGTTATGTTTGTATAATTTTATTTTCTTGTTTGTGTGTCAATAATATCAATATCATACATACATACATATAATAACGACTATTATCCTCGAAGGATTAGTCAGAGATTAGGCAATGAGGACAGCAAATGCAGTCCTATATCATAGTCCACTTTTTACCAAATAGCAACTGCACATGTGCCCAGCGTGACAGGTGGTGGGCTCATCGCCGTCAATTGTCAGTCTAGTGTCAATACCAAGGAACTTATATTAGACAATATACTTTTAACTAATTTTCTTTCTCTCTCTCTTTACTTTATAAAAAATAATTTACACTTCATTTCCCCGTGGCCTCAATATCGTCCCGCAATATGGACCCTGAAAAGATAACACTCCTTTTTTATTATTTGTAATAAACTTGGTACACATTAAAAAGTTTAAGGATCATAATTTATGAGATAAAGTGTCACAAACAATAATAAAATAACGAACGATGTAAAGAGGAGAACCGGCACTTTCCATATAAAAAACGCTAAACTTGTATACGATAGAATTTGGTCATAAAGTAAAGCTAATATTATTTGCTACCTAAACCAAGTTTTGACTTAATTTTATCGAATCGCGAATAAGAGTTATTTAATTATTAATATTTTTTAATATGGAAACAAAAGGCAGACATGTAACTTTAAAAATGTCTAACGTGGCTGCATAAACCATAGTTCTTTTGCTTTCAAAAAATGGAAATGTCAACAATGCCGCACGTCATGTTTAATTTGACAGTTAGCGACTGTATAATTGTCATTTTGTTGACATAATGACTCAGAACAATAACTAGAGCAGTTATTGTTCTGAGCATAATGACATATAGATATTGCCAGCTAATGAATTTCTAAGTAAAAAATTAAAAAAGTTAATCTTTTCCTAGTGTGTTAAAACCTTTTTAAAGGTCTTTAAGTATACATACGTAGGTACTTACATATAATAACCACTATTATCCCTCTAGGGTTAGTCAGAGACTAGGCAATGAGGACCGCAGAAGCAGTCCACTGCCATGTTTACGTTTCACCAAATTATAATTTTATAAAGTATACTTTCTTACTCACAAACCGTGTCGCCTAGTAGCGGTGGGTGAAAGAATACTACCTCCCCTTTTCTTCCCATGGGTGTCGTAAAAGGCGACTAACGGACTAAAGACTGCACATACTTCCAACAGCATAGAGCGGCGATGGGCTCACCACCTTTCACGCTGAGCACATGCGCAGTCACTTTTTAGTGAAAAGTGGACTATGGTAGAGGGCTGCTTTTGCTGTCCTTATTGCCTAGTCTCTGACTAACCCTTTAGAAATAATAGTCGTAAATCTACGTATGTACAGTCACGAGCACCAATATGTATACACTTTGACTCTTATTCCATTGTATTTAGAATTTTTTTTTATTGGCAACGGGTAAGCGCTTGGCCTTCATCTCACCTGATGGTAAGTGACGATAAGGCCGAAGGTGGAAGCGCGCTTCACCCGGAATCCTCAACCACTGAGGAACTGGCTATCTTATCTCAAACTGCCGGAACACAACAATGTTATAAACATCGTTGTTATGGCGACAGACTTAGATAAGATGGTGGTAGCTAGCCAGGCGGACTTAACAGCCCTACCACCAACTAAACCGAGCACACAAAGATGTACCCCCCGCTGGGAATCGAACCCGGGACCTCTGGGTCTGAAACAGGTAGCTTAGCCACAAGACCACAGAGGCGGTTAAATTATAATTGTTGAGGTACATATTTTTGCTCGTGACTGTGCCTATGTATGCATTCTACATGTAAGGTTTAAAGGTTTAAAAATAGTGTAACTCGACCTTTGGGAGCGCACTTAGCCAAGAAACTAATGAGGTACTGGCTCTCCTAACTGTCGGAACACTGCAGTGTTACTAAAAATATTGTTGAAGGGTGTTAGATAAGACTGCACACAGTCAAGTAGAATTAGATTCCTTCAATATCGATCGTCAAGTTTCTGTACTTTATATTTTTACACAAACTGCTGACGCCTGGATTGTCCGGATTACTGAAGCAATTAAATAAATAATAAATTTCACAACTGTTGTGGAGTTATTCTTGATGTAGACTTCGGAATAAAACTCTTGTTGATGTTGAATATAAACTGTAATTTTGCTGGTACATACAATGCATGAAAAACGAATCTTGTTTCGAAGACGAGATCATAAGGAAATGACCGTTGCCGGAAAAGGTTCCCCCCGACCCCGCCCCCTCATACGCCGCGCGCTGTCGCTCCGTCGTCGTTGCTGTGCGTTCCGATTCACGCTGATGTTGTTGTAGTTACAATTGAGTACAACAACAACTATAACACCAATCATTCAGACCGAAACTAAGCATAGCACGAACTATGGTGGCTGAATAACGGATAAACATACATAAATAATAATAAACATCCATGACTCGGTCACAAATGCTCGTGCTAACCATACAAACATTTGCCCCTACCAGGAATCGAATTTATATATTTATGTATGTATTAATATGAATGGTCCCGCATTCATATATACATACCTACATCACGCCCGCTTTCCGGAGGGGGGAGTGATAGACCACAGATTTATATTTTCTACGTTCTTAGCTTCACTTACTCTCATAACATAGCGGTGAAAGAATACTACCACCCCCTCACTTCCCTTGGGTGTCGTAAAAGGCGACTAACGGACTAAAGACATACATCCAACAATTTGGTGAAAAGTGGACTAGGCAGGGGACAGCATTTTCTACGTTCTTAGCTTCACTTACTCTCATGTTTATACGTGCTCGTCGCGGTTTATTTAAATTTTAATATACTTAAGTACCTCTTATTAAGTTTTTTTTTATTTAAGTAAGTACCTATTGTAATCAATATGACAAAAAAAAATTTGAAGGAGCCCATTGAAAACCAGCGTCAGGCTCCATTGGACCTGACAAATAGCTGAATTGTCTACCTGTTTAGCTGCGGCCGTGAGACTAACGAATAATGTGCTAAGTATTGTTATTACTTAGAATAAGTGTTCATACTGTTATTGTTGTAATGTCTCGTGTGTTGTAGCTAAATAAACTAATTTTTATTTCATTGCGTTACCTCTAAAAACACCTCCGCGCTGTAAATGCTCTGTTTTGGGCCATCACTCTTTAGTAAATAAATTGCAATGACAATACAAAGCGTTGTCAAAAAAAACAGAAACGGTGGCCTTCTCTGATAGTCTGATAAAAGTTAAAGGAGTCTGTTTTAGAGTCGTTGGAATAGAGTTGAAGAGTTGTATAGTTTGTTTTTATTATTAAATTAATAATATTAATAACACTCACACTGCATGTTGTGGCAGCCTTTAATAAAGTAAGCACATAGTAATACTCCTAAATAGTAATCCTCTTAAAGCGACTTTTTTGATCTCTGCAAAAAAAATATCTAAGTTTATAAAAAAAAAGAAATTTTAATAATATCTCAAATTTCGAAATATGATTGATCGATCGTACTAGATGACCGCTTGTGGCACTCTGAAGACTGATAAATCCAACAGCATAGAGCGGAATGGGCTCTCACACTGAGGATATGTGTGGTTGATATATGGTGAAACGTGGACTAGTGCAGGGGACTACTTTTGCGATCCTCATTTAGTCTCCGACTCACCCTATGGCGATGATGCCCGTCTGTAAGCGTGTGTATCTATGGAAGCGCGTTTCACCGGCAATTCTCAAGAAATTAGGAATCTACATTTTAGCCTATTCAACCCTGACGCTAATAATCTTGTTACCAGAGTTTGGATCACCAAACGTTGAGAGCTCAGCTGTCGTTGTAACAGACACAATAGAAATTGTAGGTATCCACATAAAATCAGCGTATGTCTACCTCATGATATTTGGTGAGTGGAGATCCCTTGGTACCCCTTAGTATTGTAAAAAATTGTGTGATTATGTATATTCTGTGTGATACTGTTATATAATCACGACTATTATCCCCGTAGGGTTAGTCAGAGCTTAGGCAATGAGGACCGCAAAAGCAGTCCTCTACCATAGCCCACTTTTCACCAAATAGCGACTGTACATGAGCTCAGCGTGACAGGTAGTGAGCCAATCGCCCCATTGCCGCTCTATGTATGTGCAGTCTTTCATCCCTTACGACACCCAAGGAAAGAGAGGGGGTGGTAGTAATTTTTCACCGCTACGCGACACAGTCTTTTCTATTCTAAGTTAAATTGTTAGCAACCTGCAGGAGTCAGCGCGACAGGCAAGGGGTTAACCTCGTCGATTTGTTTCAGGTGGACCCTGAGGAGGTATACGCCGAAGCTCTGGAGGGGAACCGCATCGATGACGTCATAGACGAACCGGCTCACTGCTACAGCTCTCCATGCGCCACCAACGGGGACTGCTGTCGTGGTCTGGTCTGCTTGGACACGGGTAAGCATCATTATTTTTATAATTAATTCGAAGGAGCTCATTCTAGCTCAGCAGTTGAATCTGAACTGTCTTTTACCATAAAAACAGAGGCTAGACAGAGAAGGCAAGTAATATTTGAATTTTGAATTTAAAACCAGATACAAAAGAACGTTATTCGGAAAAGAGGTTAGAAAACCAACAAGGCTTTAGCTGCCTTGTTACAAGCGGGTCACCTGATTGAAATTAATCACCGCCGCCCATGGACACCCGCAATACCATAGGAGTTGCAGATGCGTTTCCAGCCTTGATCAAGGAAGACCTTTGAGGAGTAGGAATTGTTAAGGGTCCAATGCACGTTCAAGAGGAACTCTCCTTCTTAACAAGTACTGGAAGTCCACCTCCAGTATTTTCACTCACCGGGTGAAACACAACAGCAATGAGTGCCATTGTTTCACGCCGATATTCCGTGAGAGGTTGGTATTACGCCGGGCGAGTCGGCCCAATCCGTGTTGCAACGCAGCGTAGCTCTACCAATCAGACAGAGTCACTCATTTCGCACCACCCAGGGGTCACGTGTAGGGTCTCAAGGGTAAACCTACGGACGCGAACCCGAACCCCCATTTAGATACATCCTTTAGTACATACATACTCTGTTATTTTGACGACCTCCTTGGTGGAGTGGTTTGTATTTGCACCGGTTTTCATGGTGTCGCCATCTCTGATGTCCCGGGTTCGACCCCCGGTCGGGTAAATTTAGAAATTATTGTTTTTGTAAATTGTCTCGGGTGAGGGTGTTTTCTATGTATAATAAGTATGTATTTAAGTATTTTAAGTATGTTTGTCCGTTGTCTAGTAACCATTTGACGAGTTTAATAACGAAGCTATGTCGCGTAGCGGTGAAAGGCGACTAACGGACTAAAGACTGCACATACATCTAACAAGAACATACAGATGAGCTCACCACCTGTCACGCTTCGCACAAGTGTAGTCGGTATTTCAGTGGACTATGGCAGAGGACTGCTATTGCATGATCTCTGACTTACCTATCCCCCTCCCTCACAATTCCTACTCCGCCCTCAAAGATCCTCCTTCCACATCACATTTATAATTTGAGGGTTTTTCTGCGGGGTCAAGTCAGAGATGAGCAGATGCGTAAAAGATCTAAGGCAACCGACATAGCCCGAAGAATTGCTCAACACAAGTGGCAGTGTGGGCTCCGCTGTCGTAGAGTAGAACCGACGCCGACGGCCATTGAGGCAAGTGATCACATCTCACATATAAAAACTGGCTTTGACACAACGTAATGTGTGTGTGTTATATAAAAAAATGCAATTTTTAATAACCGCGTCGCGTATCGATGAAAGAATACTACCACCCCCTCTCTTCCCTTGGGTGTCGTAAAAAGCGACTATCGGACTAAAGACTGCACGTACATCTTTCAGCATAGAGCAGCGATGGGCTCACCATCTGTCACGCTAAGCACATATGCAGTCGCTATTTGGTGAAAAGTGGACTATGGCAGAGAACTGCTTTTGCGGTCCTCATTGCCTAGTCTCTGACTAACCCTTCGGGGATAACAGACGTGATAATGTGTATGTATTAATATATAGCGTTTTTGTGCATAAACTTTTTATATGTAATAAAACGGTACCGACAGAAAGCACTAATGATTTTGACAAAACCAAACTAAATTATTTCAGCTAGACCGGTGATTTTCTCGCTAATTACCAAATCTAACTTTGTAATGAAGCAAACGTTAATTGGTACGGTACGGTACGACCAAATTTTAATTAAGTTTCACAGAGGAGAGGAGTGTAAGTGATTTTTAATCTCCCTTTTCGCAAGGAATTAATTATGAACGGACTTAACATGATGTTGCATGAAGGAAGGTAATTTTAGCCGATTTAAAACATATAATAATATAAAATATAAAATAAAGTGAATCTGTGTTGTGGCGACTCATTGTCTTTATTAATGGAATACTACCAACCCATCTCTTCTCTTCTGTGTCGTAACAGGCGACTAACGGACTGAAGACTGCTCAAACATCCAACAGCATAACGTTCGCGCTTCAGTTCGGAACGGCTGTACCTATTTGGCTAATTCTCTTTTGTTGTATTTTTCATTATCAGTATATAAGTTTTGTATGAAAGAAAATTTTCGATAATTCGTCACTGGGTACAGGGTCCATACAGATAAAGTCACGGGCGGGCCGCTAGTTGTTAATAATTTCAAAACTATAATTTTACAAGCGGCCGCTCGCGGTTTCACCCGCGTGGTTCCCGTTCCCGTGGGAATATTGGGATAAAAATTATCCTATGTGTTAATCCAGATTATAAACTATCTGTATGCCGAATTTCATACAAATCCATTCAGTAGTTTTTACGTGAAGGAGTAACAAATATCCATCCATACTTACAAACTTTCGCGTTTATAATATTAGTATAGGATGTAACTTACTGTGTAATTTTAGTGGAGTCATAATGTAACGTACCCTAGTATATTTTGTTTTGAAAAATAGTGCACGAACAATTTAGTTCAAGTTGAATTGCTTATCGCCGGTAATTGCACGTTATTTCCACGACATTTGCAATGCAGAGTCCATTCAAATGGGCGGTTCAGCTCGCAGTCGCCACTTCACGAGTATAATGGCGACGGTTTAATTACAAACGTACCTACATTCGTTCGTCCATTAAACATTAGATTGGTGAGCGAAATCATAGTGCTTGTTAGTACATGTAGTTAGTACTGTAGTAGTTGGTTGGATTTATTTGTTTTGGTATAAGCAATTTACTTATATAGCAATTAAAATGTTGAAACGGTGTTTCACGCACATATTGACTTGCCTAGTAAAAGTAGCTTACGCTAGCAATGTTGCGATAGCGATAGTTTCGTTATCGATAGTCAGCCAATATTTAAGGTACTACCGGGTGACTAGGCCCACTTTTTTACAAATTGAAATAAAACCTATATTTTATCATTTAGAAGAAAAAGAGTGTTTACAATGAAAGCTATGATTATTACAAAATCCAAATAAAAGTAGTTATTGAAGCTACAACGATAATAAATTTGGTTTTTAACATTCTTTTTAAGTAACTCTATCTAAAGGTCTTATCGAAAAGATCGTCCTTCTGTTGGATGTATGCACAGTCTTTGGTACGTTAGTCGCATTTTAAGACACACAAGGAAAGAGATGGGGCGATAGTACTATAGTAACATAAAAGAAAACGAACAATACCACCGTTTACAACTGTATAAAGCACAGGTCAGGCCGCATATGGAATACTGCTCCCATCTCTGGGCTGGAGTACCCCAATACCAACACCTTCCATTTGACCGCATTCAACGCAGAGCGCGGCGGTGATTACTTTCCTCAGGTGACCGGCTTGCTCGTTTGCCTCATTCTGCTATAAAAAAAAACCATAATCTCCCATCTAAAATCACGTGTCGAAATCGGGAATTTAGCTTCGTTTACCCTCATTAAGGAAAACGAACGATACCATAGCCTCTCATACAAAAGCATGTCCGTCCAAACGCACTCTGCAGATAAAGAGAATGCGTAGTAAGCTTTATAACATACACACACACATAAATACATAGATTCACGACCATCATCCCCAAAGGGTTAGTCAGAGACTAGGCAATGAGTTCTCATCGCAAAAACAGTCCACTGCCATTAGCACGGGGGTGTCACTCCGCAGTTTAGGTACGTTCGGCCAGCGCGCCTCCCAGGCAGGCCGCGCAGGCGTATAGCACTAACTAAAGGTTGCCGCTCGGCTCGCACGCTAAACGTCGCGCGTAATCGTACTTAAATATATCCATGAGTGGAAACCCTACACTCCTGACGTCAAATCGATATCGAGTCAGCGTTGCAACTTAAGAGGCCTATTACATCTCGACTGTAATTTTTGGGTAAAATGGCCAACTTTTACGTTATGGATCTCAGAAACAAAAATACATTAACAATTATGACTTATTGAATAGTGTAGAATAGCTATTGGAATAAAGCGTAGGGACCTCGCTTTTTGTAAAGGAGATCCGCCAAAATTGCCCCAGGCCCGGCGCAAAAGAAATGTATCTCAGGTTTTGGAGTAATAATACTAGATGTATTTTAAAGTATTGCTATTCCCAAATTCGATGGCTAACATAGTTTTTTTCCCCGAGAACAATCATAGGCGATAAAAGTAAAAATGTATTTTAAAAATATATTTTTTTAAATATTAATAAAACCGTTGGCGTTTTAGCTTTATGTATATTTTTAATACAGTATATATTTAAACATTCTTATTTGAGTTGTATTAGTGGTATTTTATACATCAAATCTATTAAAATAGAATCTAATAATATAGCTGGATGGTCTGTTTCGCGTTGATTGTACCTAGCCCAACCCAGATAATACATAATACTTATTATATGGGCGCAACTTCCAAGGTTTCCTTTCCCATGATAACAAGAACAATAATGTACTTTGATTGCATCAATGAACCGAATTCTCTACGTGCTTGTAGAAATTGTTCAGATAGAATTTGTCTACGACGTCGCTTAAGCGGCAGGTTACACAAAACACAATAATATTATGATATGGCAGACAAATATTATTATATTTGTATGCCATATCACAAGAATAAACAAAAGTCCAGGTGGGATTAGCCAAGTTGTCATAAAAATAAAGAATGTTTGAGAAATTATCGCCCAGCCCACAACACAACAAACGTTAGCGAAGGACTGCGCAGTGCGCACGGGCATCAGTTAAATCGACAAAACCCAACATGGCGTCACAATCTTTCTCTTTCTACACTATTAGGTGTGAGTGATACAACAATGGGTACCCGACTCCGCTGATAACCGCCAGTGGATTTATTTATATACCTTTTTCAAAAAAGACCTTAATGACAACAGCATAAGACACATTTTTACATGTAGCGCCTATGATTCTTCTTCTTCTTGGGGCAAAAAAACTATGTTAGCCATGGACTTGAAGAATAGCAGTACTTTATTATGAATCTTGTATTATTACTCTAAAATCTGAGATACATTTCTTTTGCGCCGGCCCTGGGGTTTTTTTCTATGGGATTTGGCGGATCTCCTTTTGCTAAACTTTTTAATTGAACCCAAAATTGGAGAAAAAGATTTTCATAAAGTGCGCGAAGGCACTTTTTTGAGCTCATAAATTGAACTACTGTTCTAAACAAGTGAAATTAAAAAATTATAATGTTATCTCTTATATAGTCGAATAGTACGTACGTAGGAAAAAAATCATATTCTAAACCAAAAAACTTCGAAAATTGCTCTAAGTTAACTGTGAATATCTCCTATCTACGGTGATATTATTGAGCAAAATTTATACCAGAGTAATTGTTACTTAATGAGGAATAAAGATTTTATAATAAATTTATTATCCTATTTCGATAAAAACGATAAATACAACTGCAAAATTACTACAAAATGCGAAAATGGGCATTTTACGCAAAAATCATATTCGAGATGTAATAGGCCTCTTAATATGAACGCCCGGGTCACACGTTAAGTTTCAATTTCGCGTGAAAGTCGTTAGAGAGTGAACCTTCTGTACGGTAGTACATTAGTTATTCTGTGCCATTAGTTAACGTTTCAACAAATTACAAATGCTCAGCGTGATAGCTAGTAAGCCAATCGCTGCTCTATGCTGTTGGATGTAAGAGCAGATTTTATTCCTTTAGTCGCCTTTTACGACACCCAAGGGTCGAAGGTCGGTTGTATTCTTTTAGTGACCCGCTATACACAAGGCTCACACTTTATGAGAAGCTCAATAAAGTAGGTTGCAATCGCCACTCCAATTAAACGGACATAGGACGTAAACTAAGAGTCACGTGCGGGCGAGAGTGCCGTTTTACTGGTCTCCTAAAGGACACACGTTTGTACTCCGCCTTTTTACATACCACGTAGGTAACGTTTTTTTATAACACCTTTTTTATAACCGTGTTGCGTACCGGTGAAAGAATACTACCACCCCCTCTCTGACCTTGTTGGGTGTCGTAAAAGGCGAGTAACGGACTAAAGACTGCACATACATCCAACAGCATAGAACGGCGATGGGCTCACCACCTGTCACGCTGAGCACATGTGCAGTCGCTATTAGGTGAAAAGTGGACTATGATAGAAGACTGCTTTTGCCGTCCTCATTGCCTAGTCTCTCACTACCCCTTCGGGGATAATAGTCGTGGTTATATGTATGTATGTCAGTATCGTGTTATTTTAATTAACATTTTTTGTAGAACTTATTAATTACATTAGTCCTCACTGTCACACTGCTGGGCAAAGCCTCCCTCCTTTTCTTTCATTGGTTGCGGTCCTGAGCAAATTGTGTCCAATTTTGGTGAAACACAGCAAGTTCGTCCAGCCATCTCCTTCTCGCTCTACCGTAAAACTTATCATTTAATTTTTTTTTTTACAATGTTTCCATTTTCCTCTATCCTTCCTACTAAGTAATATTATAAACGCAAAAGTTTGTAAGTATGGATGGATGTTTGTTACTCTTTCACGTAAAAACTACTAAATGGATTTAGTTGAAATTCGGCATAAGATAGTTTATAACCTGGATTAACACATAGGATACTTATCGTTCCTATAATTTTATCCAGATATTTTCACGGGAACGGGAACCACGCGGGTGAAACCGCGAACGGCCGCTAGTAACTCATATATAACATAGCACGTAGACACAATTAACAAATCGTTGTAGATTATAAGGTATCTTTAACAGCTGTGATAATATACGACAAATCGACAACTATCATGATTTAGATAAAACTCGAGATATTACCTCATTTATCGCTTCCATCGTCGATTTCCCATCTCTGAAATCGACGCCCCCGCGTCGCGATTAACATTGTTAATTAACCAAATTGCTTTTCAACTTAAAACCAGCTATTAGTTAAAGTTAAAGGCTGTAATCCTTTATTAGGGAAAGTTCAAAGCGTAACAAGATAATTATCTTAAAGCAATTAGCGATCGCACAGCTATCCCGAAAAATCGGTGAAGACCGAACCGGGGTACTGCGTCCAAATTTGTCAATACGTACTTACATTTAAGACTATTATCCCCAAAGGGTTAGTCAGAGACTAAGCAATGAGGACAGCAAAAGCAGTTCACTGCCATAGGCAACGTATCACCAAATTACAACTGCACATGTGCTCAGCGTGATAGGTGGTGAGCCCATCGCCGCTCTATGCTGTTAGTTGTATGTGCAATCTTTGATCCTACCGAAAACCGACAACAACTGTTAAAAAAATAATGTTATTGGTTTGGATTTGACATAAGCTTATTATCAATTTATAAAATGTATCTATATTATGTTTAAACGAGTATATATTATGTAGAACTCTTTAAAAGTATACCTACTCTACTACCACCCCCTCTCTTCCCTTGGCTGTCATAAAAGGCGACTAACGGACTAAAGACTACATCCAACAGCATAAAGCGGCGATGGGCTGGCCACCTGTCACGCTGAGCATGTGCAGTCGCTATTTGGTGAAAAGTAGACTATGGTAGCAGAGGACTGCTTTTGCTGTCCTCATTGCTTATTCTATGACTAACCCTTCGGGGATAATAGTCGTGATTATATAAAATGTAACCCCACTGGGAATCGAACCTGGGACCTCTACGAGCGGTAGTCTAAGTACTACACTACAGAGGCAGATCAAAACTCTACCGCCTGTCATCCCACAGGATATATGAATTTATACATTTTGCTTTCCTATAACACGGTTTGTGTACCCACTAAATTAATTACGTATCTAATTGGGAATAGGGTTGTTGGCGCCCCTAGACTAGTGGCAAACGCTCCGTGCCTATTCGTTATATAGATAGCGTTTGTTAATGGTAAATTGGTAGACAAGTTTACAGATACTTAGCGAATGCTAAGTATACCTACTACGGCAAAATACGATGAAGCTTGTTTGAAAACATTTCATTGTGCGAATATCCAGTGCCATTCGGTTTTTCCTGTTTTTTGAAAGGAAGACCACATTGTTAGTTGTTTTCCCGTGATACTCTCTCAAGAAAAAGTAAAAATTCGAGTGAATACATTTTTGCACTAAGAAATGAAAATACTGCCGTCCATACACTACCTGTCTGTCCTTTTATTAACTTTTAAACGGCTTTGTTTTTTTATCAATACGAAACTAAACTGCCGTTGAGAACTTTAATAGCTTAGTTTCTTTAAAAGCTTGTTTAATTTTTTTTACAAACATTCTGTAACGAATATAACCGTGTTGCGTAACGGTGAAAGAATACTATCACCCCTCTCTTCCCTTGGGTGTAGTAAAAGGCGACTAACAGACTAAACATGGACACACATTTAACAGCATATGGCGATGGGCTCACCACTTGTCACGCTGAGCACCAACTTCGCTATTTGGTGAAAAGTGGACTATGGCAGAGGACTGCTTTTGCGGTCCTCATTGCCTAGTGTCTGAATAACCCTTCGGGGATAATAGCACAGAATAACTAATAGTACTACGTACCTACAGAAGGTTCACTCTCTAACGACTTTCACGTAAAATTGAAACTTATCGTGTGACCCGAGCGTTCATATTCCGTTAAGCAACGCTGACTCGATATCGATTTGACGTCATGACGTCACACAGCGTAGGGTTTACACGCGTGCGCAGGCGACTCGGCGCTCGGTGTTCGGTGCTATGGCTCGCGGCAACCTTTACTGCCATACGCCTAGGCGGCCTGCCTGGGAGGCGCGCCAAACGAACGTACCTAAACTGCGGAGTGACACCCTCCTGATAATAATAGTGATTATATGTATGTATGTTATCGAATATGGCCGCAGTACCTATAGTCAATCGCTACTGCAGCATACATTATCATTATCATTATATATTACAAGCAGCCGCTCGCGGTTTCACCCGCGTGGTTCCCGTTCCCGTATGAATATCGGGATAAAAAGTATCCTATGTGTTAATCCAGGTTATAAATTATCTGTACCTATGCCGAATTTCATCCAAATCCATTAAATAGTTTTTACATGAAAGAGTAACAAATATCCATCCATACTCACAAACTTTCGTGTTTATAATATTAGTGTGATAGTAGGATAAAGTAAAGTCGCCGATTTCCTCTGTCTTTTCCTAAACCACGCAATGGATTTTTATGCGGTTTGCACTAAAAGATAGAGCGTTATCTGAGGGTGGTTTTGTTTATATTTTGTAGATATATATTTTTAAATGGCGGAACTATGACGGTCTTTCTAAGTTAGTGTGGACGAGGGTGCGGGTGGGCCGCTAGTACATATTATAGAGTAAAGTCGCTGTTTTCCTGTGTCAGTGGCACCGCACTATTTTCCTAAACTACGCAATAGATTTTTATGCGGTTTTCACTAAAAGATAGAGCGTTAACTGAGAATGGTTTTTGTTCATAATTTGTATATAATTTTTACAAAATGGCTGAAGTATGACGATGTTTCTAAGTTAGCGTAGACGAAGGCGCGGGCTGACCACTAGTATTGTAATGAATCTAAGTATATTTATCTTTTTTAATAAAAATCAGTTGGCGAAATACTTGTACGCACATCTCTTCAGAACGGCTGCACCTATTTGACTATTTCTTTTTTTTTTGTTGATCGTTATTGTCAGGCCAAGATTTATATGAAAGAATATTTTTGCCTCTCAGCATTCGTTGCAGTGACAACGCTGATCTTGACAATCGCCTACATGACAACCCTAGGAACAAACAGTAATTAAGATAAGCTTTAAGCCATATTTATGGTGTGTCTGCGTTAATTAATGAAGTGAAGGCCACGTTTAATCCCTGGGGTAAATCTAATTGGAGGACAACAAAACGTAATGGGGATATGGAATTAATTAATTCAGGAATAATTAAGGTTGCTTCACACATATCTGTGAAGCCACCGTTCCGACACAGTACCGGCACTGTGTTTTTCATACATTATCTATGAACGCATCCCCACTTCAGTGATAATAATGCTCTCAGTGTCAGTGCCGCCACCGGCAAATCACGGACGTATTCGTTTTGACAAAATTTCTAGAGAATGTATGAAATAATATTTTTCACTGTGTTGGTACGGTACTGTGTCGGAACTGTGGATTTCTGATATGTGCATGTGAAGCAACTTTTATTGCTGATATGTGTGAAGCAACCTATATCGGTCTATGTACAGCCCACTGCTGGGCACCTTCCCACATGTACAGGACATGAGAAAATTGGGCCATAACCCACCACGCAGGCCCAATTCTGGTTGGTAAAGTAACATACATATACCTACATACATACATACATAAAATCACGACTATTATCCCCTAAGGGTTAGTCAGAGACTAGGCAATGAGGACAGCAAAAGCAGTCCTCTACCATAGTCCAATTTACATCAAATAGCGACTGCACATATGCTCAGCGTGACAGGTGGTGACCCCATCGCCGATCTATGCTGTTGGAATTATGTGCATCTATGTGATCTATGTCTTTAGTCCGTTACTAGCCTTTTACGACACCCAAGGGAAGAGAGGGGGTTGTAGTATTCCTTCACCGCTACGCGACACGGTTTATATCTATCTATCTATCTATCTATCTTCTGTTATAGTGTGTATTTTTTTTAACTGGGACAGTTTATGTAAATTCGAAACCATAAGGGATACAAGAAAACTGTTTTAGAAACTGATTTTGTGCTGGTAGGCTCATTAATAGAATACTACAGCCTCATCTCTTCCCTTGGGTATCGTAAAAGGCGACTAACGGACTATAGACTGCACATTACATCCAATAGCCTAGAGAGCGGCGATGGGCTTACCACCTGACACGCTGACCACATGTGCAGTTGTAATTTGGTGAAACGTGGACTATATGGCAGAGGACTGCTTTTGCGGTCCTCATCACTGACTAACTCTTAGGGGATAATATTCGTGATTGTATGTTTGTATTAATAGGAACAAACTTAATTCTTTTAATATACTTAATTGAGCAGTAGCTCAAACTCAAATGCCCAACTTGGGCAGCTAGTGCTGTGGTAAGGTGACGTTAGGGATGTGTTAATCAATTGATCCAACTTTCGTGTAACAGTTTTTACATCAAAAATTACCAAAGAGGTTCCCTCCTATAAGAGAGTAAGTGAAGCAAAGGATGTGTGTCAGGCATTACCGTAGCAGATGGTAACCTAGTCACAAACGTACCATACGCCTAGGCGGCCTGCCTGGGAGGCGCGCCAAACGAACGTACCTAAACTGCGGAGTGACACCCCCCTGATAATAATAGTGATTATATGTATGTATGTTATCGAATATGGCAGCAGTACCTATAGTCAATCGCTACTGCAGCATACATTATCATTATCATTATATATTACAAGCAGCCGCTCGCGGTTTCACCCGCGTGGTTCCCGTTCCCGTAGGAATATCGGGATAAAAAGTATCCTATGTGTTAATCCAGGTTATAAATTATCTGTATGCCGAATTTCATCCAAATCCATTAAATAGTTTTTACATGAAAGAGTAACAAATATCCATCCATACTCACAAACTTTCGTGTTTATAATATTAGTGTGATAGTAGGATAAAGTAAAGTCGCCGATTTCCTCTGTCTTTTCCTAAACCACGCAATGGATTTTTATGCGGTTTGCACTAAAAGATAGAGCGTTATCTGAGGGTGGTTTTGTTTATATTTTGTAGATATATATTTTTAAATGGCTGAACTATGACGGTCTTTCTAAGTTAGTGTGGACGAGGGTGCGGGTGGGCCGCTAGTACATATTATAAAGTAAAGTCGCTGTTTTCCTGTGTCAGTGGCACCGCACTATTTTCCTAAACTACGCAATAGATTTTTATGCGGTTTTCACTAAAAGATAGAGCGTTAACTGAGAATGGTTTTTGTTCATAATTTGTATATAATTTTTACAAAATGGCTGAAGTATGACGATGTTTCTAAGTTAGCGTAGACGAAGGCGCGGGCTGACCACTAGTATTGTAATGAATCTAAGTATATTTATCTTTTTTAATAAAAATCAGTTGGCGAAATACTTGTACGCACATCTCTTCAGAACGGCTGCACCTATTTGACTATTTCTTTTTTTTTGTTGATCGTTATTGTCAGGCCAAGATTTATATGAAAGAATATTTTTGCCTCTCAGCATTCGTTGCAGTGACAACGCTGATCTTGACAATCGCCTACATGACAACCCTAGGAACAAATAGTAATTAAGATAAGCTTTAAGCCATATTTATGGTGTGTCTGCGTTAATTAATGAAGTGAAGGCCACGTTTAATCCCTGGGGTAAATCTAATTGGAGGACAACAAAACGTAATGGGGATATGGAATTAATTAATTCAGGAATAATTAAGGTTGCTTCACACATATCTGTGAAGCCACCGTTCCGACACAGTACCGGCACTGTGTTTTTCATACATTATCTATGAACGCATCCCCACTTCAGTGATAATGCTCTCAGTGTCAGTGCCGCCACCGGCAAATCACGGACGTATTCGTTTTGACAAAATTTCTAGAGAATGTATGAAATAATATTTTTCACTGTGTTGGTACGGTACTGTGTCGGAACTGTGGATTTCTGATATGTGCATGTGAAGCAACTTTTATTGCTGATATGTGTGAAGCAACCTATATCGGTCTATGTACGGCCCACTGCTGGGCACCTTCCCACATGTACAGGACATGAGAAAATTGGGCCATAACCCACCACGCAGGCCCAATTCTGGTTGGTAAAGTAACATACATATACCTACATACATACATACATAAAATCACGACTATTATCCCCTAAGGGTTAGTCAGAGACTAGGCAATGAGGACAGCAAAAGCAGTCCTCTACCATAGTCCAATTTACATCAAATAGCGACTGCACATATGCTCAGCGTGACAGGTGGTGACCCCATCGCCGATCTATGCTGTTGGAATTATGTGCATCTATGTGATCTATGTCTTTAGTCCGTTACTAGCCTTTTACGACACCCAAGGGAAGAGAGGGGGTTGTAGTATTCCTTCACCGCTACGCGACACGGTTTATATCTATCTATCTATCTATCTTCTGTTATAGTGTGTATTTTTTTTAACTGGGACAGTTTATGTAAATTCGAAACCATAAGGGATACAAGAAAACTGTTTTAGGAACTGATTTTGTGCTGGTAGGCTCATTAATAGAATACTACAGCCTCATCTCTTCCCTTGGGTATCGTAAAAGGCGACTAACGGACTATAGACTGCACATTACATCCAATAGCCTAGAGAGCGGCGATGGGCTTACCACCTGACACGCTGACCACATGTGCAGTTGTAATTTGGTGAAACGTGGACTATATGGCAGAGGACTGCTTTTGCGGTCCTCATCACTGACTAACTCTTAGGGGATAATATTCGTGATTGTATGTTGGTATTAATAGGAACAAACTTAATTCTTTTAATATACTTAATTGAGCAGTAGCTCAAACTCAAATGCCCAACTTGGGCAGCTAGTGCTGTGGTAAGGTGACGTTAGGGATGTGTTAATCAATTGATCCAACTTTCGTGTAACAGTTTTTACATCAAAAATTACAAAAGAGGTTCCCTATAAGAGAGTAAGTGAAGCAAAGGATGTGTGTCAGGCATTACCGTAGCAGATGGTAACCTAGTCACAAACGTAAACTAGTGACCTCAATCATGAAGCAATAAACAACTTGTAATATCTGCTAGCTTGTAGTTTTGCTACTGACCGCTGGGGTAGGTGGAACGTTACGTCCCCGCTTACCACTAGAAAAATAGAAAATACATTACACGCTACATAGAAAAATCGTCAGAATAATATTAAGCTACCCCTCTTTTTTACAATATTTGACTTCCCCTGTGTGTTAGTGTGGGACTAATCTTGCAACTGAATTTAAGACCAGTTCTCCTCACCTGATTGAGCTGAAATTTGGTATACTTATGTAAGTACGATGACAATGCAATTTTGTGGTGCCATTGAGCTGGTCTGATGATGGAGTCTGGAGGTAGCCATAGGAACTCCTAAACGAAATGGCGGAATCGCATCGAGTTTGGGTTCGTTGGATTTGTTTTTTCAAGTACTTTAGTGCTAGATGATGTCCAGGGTCCTGATGATGGAGTCGGGAGGTGGCCATAGGAACTCCTAAACGAAACGGCAGAAACTCATCGAGCTTGGGTTCTTTGGATTTGTGTTTTCGAGCACTTTAATGCTAGATGATGTCCATGGTCCTGATGATAGAGTTGGGAGGTATCCATAGGATCTCCTAAACGAAATGGCGGAAACTTATCGAGTTTGGGTTCGTTAGATTTGTCTTTTCGAGCACTTTATTGCTAGATGACTCTAAATCCAATACTAAAGAGTAAAAATAAATTAAAATTAAAGAACCATTCTAAAAAATAAGCTTTTAAATTCGCTAAAAAGAAAAAAATATACTTTTACTATCAACTTATAACGTCGTTACACAATTTATATGAGGTTGTCGCGAGATTTACTTACTTATATAAATAAAAAAGTAAATTAAATAACTTGATGTGATGTGTGATGATGTGATAGTTAAATACGAGTACTTACATAATCTCGCGACAACCTTTTAAATCATATAAATTGTGTAACGACGTTTTAAGTTGATAGTTAAAGTTTATTTTTTTCTTTTTAGCGCATTTAAAAGCTTGTTTTTTAAAAAGGTTTTTTTTATATTTTCTGTGGCCTACCCTTCCGGGAAGCAGACGTATGTATGTTTTTATGTAGGTTGCTACATATGATATCTGTTTTGTCCTAGACGACGGAGGGCGCTGCCTGCCCGCGTTTGCAGGCAGAAAACTGGGCGAAATCTGCAACAGGGAGAACCAATGCGATGCCGGACTGGTCTGCGAGGAGGTGGTGCCTGGTAAGGATTCCTTCAATATATTTTGTTTTGTAATGTAGCGTAAAGCGATGATAGGCTCATTACCTATAACCTACGTCTGCAGTTGTGATCTATGGCAGAGGACTGCATCAGCTGTGGTCTTCATTGCCAGTAGGGTAAGATGGCTAATGCCGGTCAGTGGGCAATGCCGGTCAGTGGGCAATGCCGGTCAGTGGGCAATGCCGGTCACATCAGAATATAATACTTCCAAACATATTAAACAAACGATTCCGATATCGCCATCTAGTATACACCTGAGTAAACTAATTTACGAAGTGCCATGTTTCTTTGCGCGCTGTGAGTTTGTAGCTGGTTCAAGTTTCGGACGCGCTTGGTTAAAAAAACATTGAGACGTAATAGACGTTAGTGTATGTATTTAAAGCTTAGAGCATGGTTGAATGCTCTAAGATTTAAAGTAGTACGTGAAGTGTAAGTACTTTGTAAAGGAAAGTATTATATTATTCTATGATAGGGATTTTATGACGCCAATTATTATTTGAAGGCGTAAAAGAAAGGGAGAAAAGTAGGTAATGAACATCTTATGGCAGGATCTCGATGTCGCAGTGGCTAAGACGTTCTTGGCAGTTAACCAACTTTGGCAATGACGGCGAGAACAAATAAAAAAAACTCGAACTTCCTGGAATGGAAGGCACGTTGACCCGAAGCACTCGCTACCACCGTAGAGACAGTAGACAGAGCATAACACACGAGAATTAAGTATCAGACTATAAACGAAAATCCGAACTACTTCACAGAGAGAACACATTATTGCATCATCATTTTTAATGCTAAGAAAATCTTACGCCTCTTCATAATAAATTCATTCGCCATTCATCCCATTCTCTTATCTACGTTAACGTGTAATCCTCACTCACAATTTCCGGTAAAGCATATTGGGTTACAGCGCCTATAAAATTCAGTGAGCAATGCCGCAAATCTGCAGATTTCTGCCAGCATAAATATTTATAAGGCGCTTGGGTTTCTCGCTCACGAGTTTCGCAGAAAAACCTTTACATAGCGCTTTTGTATTGGAGGATTTTTTCATTAAAGTCACGCTTCATTTTTATGTTTTTTTTCCTGTTTTTGTTTTAGCAAACTAGTATACTTAGGTCCGAGTATTTATTTATTTATTTATAAAAAGTACAGCCATATTAAACAATACTAAATAAGAAAACATACAGAACAGTTCTCTGATATGTATCAACGTAAAGTGTTTGACACATCACGGGTAGGTGTTCTATTTCTGTTTCATACTAAATTAACCGCATAATATGTGGTCTAGTTAAAGCAAGCAACGGTCTCAAAACCAGAGATCCCAGGTTTTTTTTCTTCCACTGGGAATTCATTTCATTTTACTCGGTTTGCATGGGGGTGATTCCAAGTCTACCTAGAGATATCACTATCTTCTTTATTTCTGTTGTAGTATCCCAATACATAATATTGCATGCTTATATAACCAATGTTTTTACGATATGAAGGACAGAATGAATGAGTACGTCAAACGAGTCGCTGTCTTTATTCCCCACGAACCCACATCTCTACATGGCGACCCTGCCACCGGAGACTGGGCTGCGCGATTCCGTATAAGGTGCCGTTAGTGTAAACTATCGCGGACTTGTGGCGAAAACAATCATGATATTGTTACGAGATTTGTTCGTGTTAACACCTGTGAACTGTAAAAAGTTAAATTTCCACGATGAGCAAGCAATAATCTGCGGAAAATCACGAAGTGATCATCGCCCAAAACGAGGGTGCAAATGAAGTTTCGTTGGAGCAGTTATAAAGTCACGCACATACAACGTCGCATACTCTTCAAATCATTTGTGTTATCATGTTGATCGGCGGAATATATGCTGTATACCTAGTATACAGAAGGTGCCATGGTAAATGGATTAGACGAGAGATTACGGAGCATCAGTAGCAGCGGTCTGCGAGCTGGTTCCGACGCCGCTAACCACCACGCCCTGCAGACGCGAGGACGTCGGGTGACAACGACCCCTGCTGACTTGTGGAGCAACGCAGGATGTCCCCCTTGCAATAATAGGTAGATAAGTAGGTAGGTAAGTAGGTAAAACATTTTTGAACGACTCAAAAGTGCTTATAAGCCACCAGAAACCATAGCGCCAGGGTCACCGTATAAGCCTCATCATCCATCGAGGCAATGCCGCTAGCCAACTGAGTACTCTGCCTGGTGGCGATGATCTGGAGCAATTATTTTTATTTTATTTTATTTACTAGCTATTGCCCGCGACTTCGTCCGCGTTTCCGTCGTTTTTCCGGGTAAACTATGTTGGAAGTTGACCCGTCCGGCACGTGAACTTATAGATTTCAATTCAATTCAATTTAATTCAATTCAATTAAGAATGGTACATAGTAAGATGGTATAATACAATAAGAGGATCACACATATAGCCGAAGTGTTGGCATACAAAATTTTTATAATAAAATGTCATTGAAAACATAGGTACTTACACAATATTAATTAAACAAATAGGATAAAAGATTAATAGAAAAAATTACATTGTCACGCTAAGTATTTGATTTATAGTCAATGACCTTTTTTATAGTTTAAATATTCGGCAATTGAATAAAAGAGTTCTGTATCAACCATTTACGTATCATAAACTTAAATCTATTGAAGGGAAGGCCTTTTATGAACTCTGGTATTTTGTTATAAATTTTTATGCACATTGCGTAACAATTTTTCCCAAAACGTGAAGTCTTCGGTCTAGCATCCATTACCAGTCTATCAGGATTTCTGGTATTGGCCCTGTAAAAATCCCTTGCTTCAGTGAAAACATGGTATTTTAGTTCTAGAACTGCTAACCCGGGAAAGAGCGACGTACAACTGACCATGCGAGAAACAACTGACACCGAGATCTACTCCAGCAACATGAAAAGTCTTCTCTTGAGCCTTATTAATTGTCATTGCATAACACACCGATACTGGGAATTGCGTTCTTTTAAATTGGAATGGAAAATTGTTTGGTATTATGGGAATTCTGGGAATAGAGACGGTTTCTCCTGCACCGCAACCTGTTAAAATTTGAACCTCGATTATATTTTGTTGCAACTGGGTTACTTTTAGCTGAGTTCCATTGCAAAGTTGTGGTGGTCTTAAATTTCGGAGCAGAATAATCGGTAATTAGTGGCTTCTTGTTCATCGACCATTCTATTTATTGAACTATAAACTTTTCTTTCCCTCTGTATATTCGACAGTATTTTGTTATTAACCTCAAATGCCTGGTCATTGCGAGGAGTTAAAATGGATCTTTCGCATAGCCATCTATTGGGCCACCTTAGAGTTTAGGTTTCTATGGCCCCTACTTAAATATGATTGCTAGATTGAACAAAAACTATTGATGCAGTTTTAAACCTGATACATTTTACCATCTTTTTCGATCGTATTGTTTTAAATTTGAATTTAGAATACCACACGACTTGGAGCTACGCCTAAATAAGAGCTTTTCAGGCAAGCCCTAACCTCATCAGCTCGGGTTCCCCGTGGTATTACCGGTAAGGTTTGTCGGAAATCACCACAAAATAAAACCGTGATACCGCCCATTGGTCTAAGTTATCGGGAGTTACACGTGTTATTGTGAGTCAACCATAAAAGATAGACATATGCTGTTGTAGGATATTTTCTATATAATTTTAAGAAGAACATTTTCGTCATACATGATTTCTGTGTAGCTTTAACCATGAAGATTGCACACGCGACGGAAGCTTAAAAATGGAGTAACTTCTCCCGTTTTCCCAGCATTTCACTTCACTGCTCTGCTCCTATTGATTGTAGCGTGATGAAAAGTATACTATAACCAGCTCAGGAGTATGAAAAATAACTGTACCAAGTTTCGTTAAAATCCGTCTAGTAGTTTTTGTTTCTATAACGGTTATACAGAAAGACAGACAGACAGACAGACAGACAAAAAATTTACTGATTGCATTTTTGGCATCAATATCGATTCCTAATCACCCCCTGATAGTTATTTTGGAAATATATTTCATGTACAGAATTGACCTCTCTACAGATTTATTATAAGTATAGATTAGGAAAAGAAACAGCTTAGCCTATTACATATTATGGACATAAGAAATTAAATAGCACACTAGTATTCACTACTGGGTAAAAATTAAAGCAGAGGTGGTCTGGAAGCGATCGTTTAATATATTTTTTTACTACACTTTGACTTTGAGATGTGCTGTGACTGTCCAATAGCTAAACCCTTTGCCCACAGGTGAGATGCGCATCTGCCGGGCGCCCACAGCTGGGCACAAACAGTACAACGAGGACTGCGCTTCCTCCAGCGAGTGTGACATCACGCGCGGGCTGTGCTGCATCGTCCAACGGCGCCACCGACAGAAGCCGCGGAAGGTGAGATCATCAATTATGCTGTCATCATCAGCCTGTAAACGACCCTGTGTGTCACAGGCCTTCTCACGTGATCAACAGCTTCTTCTTAGTCAGGCACTCTTTGCAGAGACAAGTGGTCGTGACTGTCGATGAACAAGGTTGTTGCTCGCCGTCGCCACTCGCTACCAGGGCAGCCGCATGGTGTGTGATATCCGCGTTATGAGTACACTGTACTGCTGTGGATTGCGTAGTATTCTTGATAAGGTCGATCTATCGAATCGGAGACGACAGCTCATAAGGATTAGCTGATATTCTACTATGCCGGTTCTGACATCCGGGCTCCGAGACCCAAAGGCTTATTGCTGAAGATTTGGCAATGACACACCACGCTGGCCCAGTGCGGATTGGTGGGGTTTAACGACTGCCATCTTTCGACGGCAATCGGAACCAAAGGCTTCACGTTCCTTCCAAAGCACGGAGGAGTTCAAGACATTTCCTAATTTGGCCACCAATCTAGTGACTCGGTATTAAGAAAGTTGCTTAGCTGGCAAGTTTCCAAATGAATGCGCTAGCCGCTGCTTCATCGAGTACATTTTTTTTATACAAATAGACATTTTATGTACTTTTATCAAAAAAAAATTGCCAAATTGAACGAGCCGGTTTGAAGTGATACATTACATTTTATTTTTAAATAGAAGAAACAAATATTTAGCGTCGGTGGCTGATTCAAAATTGCTCTCTAAAGTGCTATCTCACAAATCAAGAAAATTAATGAAATAGAAAGATGAAAGCCCCTCTTAATTAAATAAACTTCCAGAAAGCTTTTCTTCAGGTTATTCGCTTAATTAATTGTACACAAAAGAGTCTTAATTTAAAATTCAATTAATTATGTCATGGTAAATTCTCAGGTAAATTATTATTTTTATACAAAATTTAAAGAAAAATAAGTATAAAGGTATTGGACTGGGTATTTTTTTTTTTAATTTTGGCACAAACAGTTGATCTCAAAGTAAAGTAAAGTACAACCTATTAGTGCTATTATACTGTCCCACTGGTAGGCCACTCTATCATTGAAATCAAGTCTTACTCTTACAAATTCTACAATTAATGGGTAAATTAATTGTAGCTTAATCACCACGTTTGCCGAATGCGGCTTTGCTATATTTTTCAATTTTTCTTAAGGGATTCTTAAAATTCATGATTTTGCACTTGCACCATTCAGGTTAGATTTGGATTTATGCAAACTCTATCCCTATCAGAAACGAATTTTCCCCGCAAAGATAACGACGATACGTTGAAAATAAAAATTACCACCTCAGCCCCCTTACTTTTGAATCCGATCGGTAACTCTTAAATTTCCTACTTGGAAATAGCCTAGATCCACCTAATTGCTAAAATAAGGTTTTTATAAATTATAAAGACTATTTTAGAAAAAAAATTTAAATTTCGCCCAAAAACAAAAAAGTGAAAAAACACTTAGAAAATTTTCAATCAAAAACTTCAAAATTTCAATTCTTCTAAAACTTAATATAAACATAATTTGGACCTAAAAATACATAAAAACAAACTTTTCGGCAAAAATTTTTTTACAAAATTCTTCAAAAAATTAACTTTAAAAAATTTTTCACTAACCAAACCTAACCCTAACCTAACTATAAAAATGTCGTCCGCCGATCGTCGACTGTCTCGTGACGGGCCTCTTGAACGCAGTGCAACGCCCATCCTGATCTGTCAGAGGCAAGAGAAGGTGAAAGACGTGCCGTCCTTTATGGAAGTCGTCGGTCACCTCTGCTTCCAGATCAGGAGGGCGGTCACTGCCGGAAAGTCGGTGATTAAGGCCCATAAAGAACTGATTGTCGACGCGGCGAGCGAAATAGAGAACTGTTTGGAGATGTTGCCCACCCTATGCTTACCTGAGCAACACAGTGACCACAGCGTTCGCGAGCTTTCCGATAAACTAGATAACGGCATGGACGCGGTGATCAGCATGCAGAATGATATGGCTAACGAGGTCCGAAAAGAGGTCACTCAAAAAGTGGACGAGCTCTTAAAACAAGGTGAGCGCCTCGAGGACCTCGTACGCCTGTCCGGCAACATGCTGACCGCCGCGCTCAAGGACCAGCACCAACACCCGCTGGCCCATAGCTCGATGTCGGAGGCTCAACTCGCCCAAAAAGTTTCTACCCCTACTCCTACCCCTCCTTACGCTAGTGTTTTAGCGAAACCCGTACCCCCTACACCCGAAACATACCCCGCCATGATCGTCTCATCCTTTGACTGCACGCTGAAGCCTCCGGAAGTGATGTCTCTCTGGAAGAAAGAGATATCCTTCCGGAAATACAAATACGCGCCAGTCAAAGTGTTGCCGATCCCAAATGCCAAACTCAGGGTTGAGTTTGAGAGCAGAAAACAATGCGACGAGACCATTGCCCGTCATGTCGACAGTCATAATTTCGCTGCAGAACCAGCGAAGCGACGACCACCACTCCTAATCCTCAAGGGAATATCTAAGGATGTCACCCGCGAGGAATTAGTGGAGGTCCTCGTGACGCAAAATGACGTCGAGCTGTCCCGCATATGTTTTCTGACCTCAAACAGAAACCCGGTGTTGTACAACGCCATTGTTGAGGTTACTCCCGAGATGCGGAAAACCATCCTCGCTCTCGGGAAGCTTAACGTGGATCACAGTAGAGTCCACGTTGAAGATTTCAGCAGGTTTGTGCAATGCCATCAGTGTCTCCAATATGGCCATACCAAGGCAAAGTGTAAGTCGGAGAAGAAACCTTGTGCTCATTGCGCTAGCCTGGGGCACCGAATAACCGAGTGCCCAACAAAGAACAACCAGGCTAAGTGTTATAATTGCTCAGCACACAATTTGCGCATGGGCACAAAGGTAGACACTAACCACAATGCAACAAATATAAAATAATGTCCCCGTATAAAGTCCATGGTTCTGCGTCTGCAGAATCAAACGGACTACGGTAATTAAATAAGCTAAACTCCAACAGAACATTCATAAACTAAACTCAATAAACTTCAACAAACTTTAAAGCAATTTAACATAACCAATTTAACTGTAAAATCACAAATTATAAACAAAAATTAACTCATAAAACATAATAAACCTAATAAATTAACCTAAACTTAAACTAATTTAAACTTAACTAAATTAACATTAAAATACACAAATATAAATAAAAATAAACTCATTAAATCCAAATAAACATATAAATTAACCTAAACTTAACTAACAAAATTCCTTAAGACTACAAATTAAAGACAAAATAACTATAAACATTATTATCAAAAAATTAACTTTAGTAGTATAAAATAACAAATTCTATAAATAAATAAATAGAAACAACGAAACCTAAAATAATTAAAAACAACACACTCCAACACGCACTAAAACTTATCTTAACTAAACAAACCATCTTATAAAAGCAATTCTAAAACCAAAATTTTAAAGAAAATAAATTAAATATTTCTAATACAACATAATAAAATCTTAAAAAACATAATAATAAATTTCAAAAAAAATTCAAAACAATTTCAACATAAATTCTTAATAAACCCAGCCCAAATAAAAACTTATAAATACCTTAAACAATTCCGTACCTAGCAATTAAAAATTTCTTTTTAATTCTTAATCTTATTTCCTTCTTTCCCTTCCATTCTTCCTTTTCCCACCTAAGCGCCCTGCAATTCATTAGAAGTGGACCTTATGTCCACTTAAATTAATATATAAATTAGGACTTCAAGTCCACTCAAAAAATGTTGGCATTACATTTTAAATTTTTTCGTTTTTCCCTAAATGTTCCCTAAAAAAGTCCTAATATCCCCAAAAACTCCCTTATCCAAAATTGATCCTTAAAACTCCCTTACTTGCCATTTAGCTCTGATTATGTTAGAGAAATCGCCCATTTTCCATCTATCCTTGCTTGTCCTACGCGAGGAAATATCTTAGTCCTATACTGTACCTCTTAAAGGAAACATTTGCCTCAAAATAGCCCTGAGACTCAAGCCAATTATCAAAAAAAAATAAAAATCCGATCGGTATTGGATCGGATTGATATTGTGAAATTTCGTACTTTTAAGTTACGACACCAGCGCTAATTTGGATTCATATTGGGTGAACTAAATGGCATTGAGTTTTTTATTTTTTTAACTCAATAACCGCGCAATATGAATCCATATTAGCTCTGGTGTCGTAACATAAGAGTACGAAACTTCACAATACCAATCTCGATCGATCGGGATCGCTTTCAAGAGTAAGGGGGCTGGTGATGGGTATGGGTACTTAGCCATTTTTTCAACGTTTCGTTATCTTCGAGTAAGTTGTTTGATCGTTATAAATGCAGAAAATTAAACATTACGAAATTCATCGTTTTCGGTTAGTGAATAAAATTCATTTCTCCTTGCAGAGCTGTGGATACTTCAAGGAACCCCTTGGATGCATCGGACCGGTAGCCACAGACCAGATACGCGAGTTTGTCCAGCATACTGCCGGGGAGAAGCGCATCGGCGTTTACAGACTGCATTAAAGGAAAAAAAATAACAACAACCAAAAAAAACACGTAAACTAAACAAAGTTTTATAAAAAAAAATTGGCAATATAAATTGCAGTTTTTTTTTGTTACAATTTGTTTGTTTAGTTTACGCGTGCTTTCAAATGCCCGTGTCATCTATTGATAAAAAAATATTTGTGTTGAACAAACTTTTTTTTTATCAATCTAACAAAGAAATAATGTTAAAAGTATGTCAATTATGAATTACGATAATATATCCTGATATGTGAATTATATATCTTATAAAAATACATAAAATTCCTAGACAAACTTTTAATGTTAGTTCTTATTCATGATGCTTTTGATTTAAAATTCATAATAAAATATATTTTTTTGAGATTTTGTTTTTTAATAACTATTTATTTGCTTTATTTATTTTAAATATTGTTTGTGAATTTCATTATTATATTGTTGTGAATTTTAAATTAAAATAAAAATAATGACGAAGAAATAATGGTCATATTGCTTTGAACAATGGTCAACTGAATAGCAACCTTTTTTTAATAACAAAAGTTTAATTGGAAAATACAAAAAATAATTACATAGCAAAAAAAGAGACATATCAATTTTAGTTTTTAAGTTTATAATAACTACTTACATGTGTAGATTTTAGAATTAAATAAAAAATAACATAAATGTTTTAATAATAATCCTTACTTATGAATGTTATTAAAATAATAATTACAGCGATATTTCGAGTCGCGTCTTATTATTAGAAAGTTTTAATGTGTTTTAATCTTTAAAATTAAATTAAAAGATGAATAGCAATTAATATTAACGTAAAAAAATCTTTAAAGATTGAACAAATACATATCTTACTGGCTGAGGCATTTATATAGGTTTAAATAATATTGGTGTTAAATTTACTATATTTAAAGTCTTATAATATATGGTACATATCATACATAGACTAAGCTACTCCTTGGTAATTAAGTGTAAATCAAATCGTCGCATTTTTTTTCTAATATACCTAGATAGATAACTATATGATAGGTACCTTAAGTAAAAACATATCAATATTATCTAACTCGTGATTTTTGAAAGCGTCTTAATATAATATCTCTCTGGACATCGTTATATTAATTTAATTTTATCAAAAGATTAGCCTAAGAACCTGTGATGTGGATATATTTTCCGAAAAATATAAAAAAAACTTATATATTATTAATATCTTTTTAAAAAGAAAAGAAAAAGGTTTTTCTTTGAAAAATAAAAATCTTGGAGCCGTTAAAGATATCAAATATCTTCTTTAAAATAGCTTTTTAACTATACTTAATTATATTTCTTCTAATAATGAGTTTTTTAACAGAGATATGGCCTAACTGTTAGTATTGGCTTCATAGAATTGAAATATATTATGATAGTTGCATATGATACTTAGCGAGAGCGCATGGTATTATATAACCATTATGATAATTATGTTGTTAGTAGACATAACATACCATGTTGTACGTATGTAACTTGTGTATTTAAAATATTATTATGTGTTAAATTATATAAATTATGTCAGCAATGTAGTTGTCATTTAAACCTTCCTCTACGTATTTATTAAAAAAAAAAACTATACGAAAAAATATGAAACGTGTTATTTTAAAAGTATAGCGCTTGCCCGGTTAAGATAGTGAAATGTTATTTATATTTTCTTCTATCTCCATATTGTGTTGTCCCTGTGGGATATATATTTTCATAAATTTTTTGGTCCTACGAGTCTACTACCCAGTATCATGTAATTTTTCATACTTTTTAAATAAAAAAATGGTTTAAATTTATAGTATAAAATACTAAAGTCACTGTTTTATATAGGAAAACCCAGGCCCGTGTAATTTCTAATAAAAACCAAAAAAACTTTTCATTTCTTTTAATGAGCTATTTACATTTACAAAGTAAAAGTCGAAAAAATAATCAGTTTCAGGTCCAGTTTAGGGAAGGTACATTTTTTTCGACCGCTCAGCCATAGTAAGGATAGGGCGGATAGTAAATCGGTGGGGGCGGCGGCGGGGGCGGTCTATAGAAACCCCCAAAGCCATAGCCTCCATATATAATGCGGGGGCCTCCATAGCCCCACGGCAAAAAGTGGGCCACCGCCAACTGTAACAAATGAAATTTTTTAAGTTCAGTCGATATTTTAGTAAGAGTGCAATGTGCTCATCGTAATAGGTGCTGAGCCTATCGCCGTTTTATGCGGTTATATGCTGTGCAGTCTTTATTCCGTTATTCACCTTTTATGTCTCTATTTTACTTCAAAAACTCTCCAATTTATATTACTTACCACAGTATCAATACGATAATTGGAAATCATATTACACAATTCTATGACCACGGCTTATATTTCGGTTCGACGCGATTCTGTTTCGGCGTGCAGTGGTACTGGGGGTAGCAATGCGCATTTATCTGGCACAGACTATAATAGCTCGTTAGATTAGTTATTAAGTCTTAACTATAAGTTAGTTAACTGTTTTTTTATTATTATTAGTATTGACGTCAATAAGTGCCTGTAAAGGTTTACATTGAATAAATAATTTGACTTTGACTTTGACTTTATGAGACCCAAGAGAAAAGAAAAGTTGGTAGTAATCTTTTAACACAGCTTGGAAACAAGGGTAGCATAACATCATAATTAAAAGAGTATTTTTGACATTTATTATAAAATTCAATAAAAGTGACATTGGCCCCAAATATTTGTTATTAACTTAACCCAGATAAGCCTAAAAATATTTTTTCGGATATCTTTAAAATTATACACTTAGGTAATTAGGTATAAAATGTAAGTAAATATATTTTTTTCTTCTAGGTGACCTATATTTAGAACAGTAGGCTGATCTGGGTTAATATCATTCGCATAAAAATGTCAGATTCAAATATAAATAGTGCAAAAATATCTACTCCGACCTCCGTCTATACATTGCATGAATTGACAGTTAGTGAAAATGACTTATTAAAACTGACGAATTAGAAATGGACAAATTAACGATTGTGATGGCATTGTCGAATTAGGAAAATTGACGAACTAACGAAAATGGCGAATGAGGGAAAATGACCAGTAGTGCACTAACTCTAAAATTCAGGTCAAGAGTACCTGACACCGACGACCTCCATGGTTGAGTGGTTCGCGCGCCGGGTCTGGCGTTGCGCCATCTCTTAGGTTCCGGGTTCAATTCCCGGTCGGGTCAATTTAGAGAAAACAGTTTTTCTTAATTGATTTCGGGTCTGGGTGTTTTTCTATGTTTATGTAGGTACGCTATCCGTGTGGTTAGAACCATATTAACGAGTTTCAATAGAAACTTATCTTGGGCTATATATTGGTGTGAGCGTGAAGAAATAAAAAAAAACCGACCATCATATCATGTATGCAGAGAGTAGATGAAGTAAAAGATGCGTGTCAGTATGTAGCATAAATAAATAAATAAACTTCCCAACACTCACACCAATTATTTAGCCCAAGAGAAGCTTTGTTATGAAACTCGTTAAATGGTTCGCGGATAAACATACTTATAATACTTAAATACATACTTATTATTATACATAGAAAACAACCAGACCCGAAACAATTTAGAAAAACAATAATTTCTAAATTGACCCGACCGGGGATCGAACCCGGGACCTCAGAGATGGCGACACCATGAAAACCTGAGTACAAACCACTCGACCAAGGGGGTCGTCAAATTGAATCATAACTAAAGCATAGAATGAGTCCAAATGAGACTCGTATAGTTGTCCTATTTTTTTCAAATGGGCCATAAACATTGAAAGAAAAGAGACAAAATTAGTTGCTAAAAATGTCAAATGTAAAGCGAAAAAAAAACCGGTTAGGTACCATTTATGACACCGAATTCAAAAGCGACTTAAACAAATGTAATTCGAATAGTGACCAAAGGAGTGCCCACCCAAATGTCATAGCACTTCCTCTATGCTTTAGTTATTATTCTGAGGTATCTAGCTAATAGTCAGCTGTGGTATCTGCTTACCCCCCGGGAACCGGACGTGATGTACTCGAAACTATGTATGCATACCAAAACAGATTAAAGACTATAATTCTCAAAGGGTTAATCAAAGACTAGTCAACGATGATCGCTATTACATCTCGAATGTGATTTTTGCGTAAAATGTCCATTTTTGCATTTTGTAGTAATTTTGCAGTTGTATTTATCGTTTTTATCGAAATAGGATAATAAATTTGTGCATAATATTACAAATCTCCATTCTGTGAGCATAAGTTGAATTCGGACGGCCGGCGCATCGCATTTTGTAGTAATTTTGCAGTTGTATTAATCGTTTTTATCGAAATAGGATAATAAATTCATTATAAAATCTTTATTCCTCATGAAGTAACAATTACTCTTGTATAAATTTTGCTCAATAATATTATCGTAGATAGGAGAAATTCAAAGTTAACTTATAGCGATTTTCGAAGTTTTTTGGTTTAGAATAAGATTTTTTTCCTATATAAAATCAATGATATCTAAAAATTCCGAGGCCGCTACGCACTATTCGACTATGTAAGAGATAACATTAAAAAAAATATATTTCACTTGTTTAGAACAGTAGTTCAATCTTTCTTTCTCTGCAATTTTGGGTTTAATTAATAAGTTAAGCAAGCCGCTACGCACTATTTCAATAGCTATTCTACACTATTCAATAAGTCATAAAATTGTTAATGTATTTTTGTTGCTGAGATCCATAATGCCAAAATTGGCCATTTTACGCAAAAATCACAGTCGAGATGTAATAGGCCTCTTAGCCAAATTACAACAGCACATGTTTGCAGCGTGATAAGAGGTGAGCCCATCGCCATTCTATGCTGTTGAATGTACATATGTGCTGTTTTAGTCCGTTAGTCGCTTTTTGCGACACCCAAGGGAAGAGACTAGTTTCTAGTATTATTTTAGTGTGCCTCTATACCACATCTATTATGGGAAATAGTTGCAATAAAACACTTTTAACTGACGACAGGACTGTCAGGACGTCAGGACTCAACAAAAAACCCAAAAATTGGTAATAAACTCGAATTAGATCCGTAAAAAAAGTTTTATTTCAATGTGTAGAGTTCGCGTAAACCTTTGAAAACAATATGGAAAATAGTGCCAAAAAAAACCTAAAATTTCCATTTTAAAATGGTCAATGCCCCTTATGACTTTTAGTTGTCATGACTTAATCTTAAATACAAATATTAGCATCAAACATAGCGACTATTATGAGCAAATACCTATGAGTATAGTTAGACGGTTGACGCGACTGTTGCTAAATGCTTTATTTGTAGTCTGTTGGAATACCGTGAACCGTGAGGTCACTAAAAGAATACTACCAAACCCTCTCTTTCCGTGGGTGTGTTAGGCGACTAACGGACTAAAGACTGCGCATACATCCAACAGCATAAAGCAACGATGGGATCCACCACCTTTCACGTTGAGCAAATGTGCCGTTGTAATTTAGTGAAACGTAGACTATGGCAGAGGACTATTTCTGCGGTCCTCATAGAATAGTCTCTGTTGTGAATGTTTTGATGATTGTATTATTCGTTGGCGTAAGTGTACCGTTTCTAAAGGAGTTTCTAACATTTTGTGTATTATTGATCTTTTCCCGGTACTTTCTTGACAGAGTAGTATGTATGCATCTCTACCAGTTACCTTTCACAGCTTTTGATGTTTAACAAATGAAGGCTTAAACTACAAGCCCTGAGTGAGTTTAGAAGCTGAAGTGATCGATTCCGGACAACCTTTAAAGGCTTGTATTGTATTGTTTAACAAATGTAGGGGTTAAACTACAGGTGAGTGATGATGATAATGATGTCGAAAATGATGAAAAAAGTATGTAATTTTACCTCCGATAAGACGCACAAGATTACAACCAAACAAATAACTCTTGTCAGAACCAACATTTTAAAGAAAAAAAAGAGTTTTAAATTAATTATTTATGTTGGATAATGATTACGATTGCCACTCGTATAGTAAAATAAACAATTGATTTATCATTCCCCTATTTATAGAGATCCAAACCAAATTAACAGAACAACTGGGAAAATAATATAACAACTATAAATTATTTTAGCAATACGGTTCAAAATTCTGTAACTACAACAAATCTGGAAGTCAATCACATTTTGGTACTCTAGGGGATAAATCGCTAAATGAACTGATCTTATCTGTTACGTACTAAATTAACTCTTATTTAATACGCTATAAACTCTAGATCGGTTTGTATGTATTGTCGCAGATACGACAGAATATGATCTTTGTTCTTTATTTTAGCAAAGAGGTGAGAATTTGTCAGCGTCTCTATATTAGAGCGATGGGTTTTATAACTACGCTTCTATAAATAATATTTAATAATTTTCCTTAAATAATAGATCGCATTAACACTGTTCTACGCAAAAACACAAGACTAAGTGAGTTAATGAGTGATTCAAGGAAGGAGGCATGATTGCATGTTTTTTTGACGACGCAATGAAGAACGTTATGAGATTATTGTAGCTTAGATGTAAATTAGAGGTAAATAAAGCTCAGTATAATACATACATATAATCACTACTATTAACCCCGAAGGGTTAGTCAGAGACTATGCATTGAGGACAGCAAAAGCAGTCTACCATTAGTCCACTTTTCACCAAACAGCGACTGCACAATTAGCTTGACCGGTAGTGAGCCCATCGCCGCTCTATGCTGTTGAAAGCATGTGTAATCTTTAGTCCGTTAGTCGCCTTCTACGACACCCAAGGGAAGAGAGTTGGTGGTAGTATTTTTTTACCGCTACGCGACATGGTTATATGTGTCAGGATCCCTCTCCAGAAAACGGACGTGATGTATTAGGGATAACCTCTATGGTCAAGTGGTTAGCACGCCGGTTCTGGCGTAGCGCCATCTCTGAGGTCCCGTGTTCAATTCCCGGTCGGGTCAATTTAGAAAAAACTTAAACTAAAAATTTATTTCTTAAATCGATTTCGGGTCTGGGTGTGGTCTATATATGTTTGGTACTGGTGTTTTCTATGTTTATGTATGTTAATCCGCTATTTATAGTTAGAAGCTTTACTTGGGCTAGACATTTAATTGTTGGTCAGCGTAGAAAGTTTTTTAATTTTATTTCACTCCGTAATATTTGATTATTTGCATCCCGCCTGAGGTTGACGTTTTTTCAACATTTCGTTTTCTTTGAGTTTATTTCAGTTTTTACTTTTAGGTAAGTTACCTTGATTTCTATGCTAGAGGTGTATGCCCAGCAGTGGGGCAGTAAGTATGTGTATCTTCATTCTTTCATATAATCGCGACTATTATCCCCGAAGGGTTAGTCAGAGACTAGGCAATGAGGACAGCAGGAGCAGTCTTCTACCATAGCCCACTTTTCTCCAAATAGCGATTGCACATTTGTGCTCAGCGTGACAGGTTGTGAGCCCATCGCCGCTATATGCTGTTGGATGTATGTGCAGTCTTTAGTCCGTTAGTCGCCTTTTACCACAGAATAATATTACTAGCAGAAACGACACTATCGACACAATTGCAATACAATATCAACCTACGGTGCACGCCAATACCGTCCAAAATAACTCTGCACCTGTACTCATACCTAACTCTTTCAGCGGTCGAAACAATCGAAAGTAAATCTTATATCTAACGCGAGCCGCTGCATTCACAAAATCGTGCTTGGCAAGTTTGACGTAACCCGGCCGCGTGTTGCTCATAGGGTTGGTTCAGTTGGTTGAATGCAAATACTGCAAATTTAAAGCGCTTGCGCCACGTACCTATAATAAAAAACACATACGCTTTTTCGTGGTTTGTTTGTTAATGATCAATAAAATACAATATTATACTTAACCACCAAGGATTGTAGTAGGTGGTTATGCGTACCTAAGTATTAATACTCTGTAGTATCTACTTATGTTACTACGTCTTACTATGTGCTTATGTAAAGTAAGTACAGGCGGCAACAGTCCTGCGTACTGCGTGCGCCCTGTGAAATGTCCACGCGAGTGGAACGAGCGTGTAGGTGAATAAGTCGACCGAATTACGGAGTGTCACTCCCCTGCTTTTACCACAGAATAATATTACTAGCTTTTACGCACCCAAGGGAAGAGAGGGGGTGGTAGTAATCTTTCACCGCTACCGGATACGGTTATGTATCATCATCATCATCATCAGCCGAAGACGTCCACTACTGGACAAAGGCCTCCTACAAGGATCTCCACCACGACCGGGCTTGTGCTGCTTGCATCCAACTATGGATACGGTTATGTATAAATGTGACCAAATTCGATAAAGAATTTTCGTAAATAAATTATTGTAAATTTTTATGCAAATATACTAACTAGGTACTCTTCAAGTTGTGGTGAGGAAATCTGTTACCTCTTTTCCGAGTACTTTTATTCGACCTTTCAGCCTTCTAGTTCCCAACCGTCCTTGTTGATCGAGCAACATAATACACCTGCTGATCTTAGTTCCATTGAAGTTGACGAAGACCTTCTGCTTAAACTTTTAAAGCAGCTCGATCTAACTAAAACCGCAGGCCCCGACAATGTGTCTCCCATACTTATTGTCAACTGTGCAAGCAGTTTAGTGGCACTACTGGCATTCCTGTTTCGGTACTCCTTTGTCTATGGATATGTACCCTCTGTCTGATAATCATTCCATATCTTATCACCCCGATACATAAAAATGGTTCTAAGGACCACATTGAGAATTAATGCCAATATCTAAACTCTGCATTTTTGCAAAAATACTTGAGAAAATTGAATATTAACAAGTTTACTCATCTTTGCGACATGTCTTTCTCGATTCTCAGCACGGGTTTCTAAGTGGTAGGTCTACGACCACCAACTTACTACTTTGTCAGGATATAATCACCAAACACATGTCTTTACAGGCACAAGTAGATGTCGTATATACTGACTATAGTAAATGTTTCGATGGAATCGATCACAAATTACTACTGCACAAATGATCGGTATACAATCAATCTCTTCAGGTGGTTCAGTTCAGTACGTTGAGAATTACTGTTTGACTGTCGCGATAAATGGTTACACCTCATCAACACTATTTATACCATCACGAGTGCCGAAAGGCTCACTCTTAGGCCCTTTATAATTTGTAATTTTTATAAATGATATAAAAACATGTTTTGTCAATAGTGAAAACTTACTCTATGCGGATGACATGAAAATACTTTTTCCAATAGAAGCTGGGTCTGATTGTGTTAAACTTCAGGACGATCTAGATAGATTTCGTGGATACTGCCTAACTAACAAGCTTGATCTCAATATTTCAAAATGTTCCATTAGAATCTTCAGCAGAAAAGTGAATATCTTCACTTTTGATTACCAATATATAAAGATTCCAAATAACCAATCACTGAACAGACTTAGTGTTATGAGAGACCTGGGGGTGATATTTGATTCTAAACTTCTCTTCGATAGCCATATTGATTCAATTGTTACAAAAGCTAGAAAATTGCCTTGGTTTTGTTATGCGCATATGTCATTGGAGTTCCATGAAATCAAGACTTTAAAGATGTTATACTGAGCCTTCGTGAAAAGCTACCTTGAATAGTCTCCCAAGTGTGAAACTCTCAATATAACACCTATATCTTGCGGCTAGAGTCTATACAAAAGAGGTTTCTTCGTAATTTGCAGTACAAATGCCGTAGATTTTTCCAGACCTATACTCAAAGATGTAAGCATTTCCACATATATATACATACCCTTACATATATAAAAACATACATACCCTTACATAAGTGACGAGAAATGTCTGACGTAGCGTTCGTTCTGATGATATTTCAGGGTCATATAGACTTCCCGGAATTATTGAGTAAATTTAATATAAATGCACCAAAGAACACGACACACTAACTCAATTAATGTACCATTTGCATCTACCAATTATCGTAAAAATTAACTAATTTGTTGTTAGAGCATCAAATCTTTTTAATAATTTATCCAGTTGTATAGAAATTGATTTATTTTGCACCTCTTCAACAAATTTAAAAAAAAAAACAAATAATAATAACTATTTCCAAAGAAACAATAAATTAGTCCTTTTGTATCACATTCGATACTTAAGTTTTTCTTAATTATTTTATTTATTTACAGTTATTTAGACTTTGTATTAGCTGTAAGTTTTCCTCAAAATTGTAAAATAAAGATAATATAAAATAAAACTTAGATAAGTACTAATATATGTATAAGTACTACATTACATACTAATATTAACTCAATTATTTTAATAGTTGCGCAACACTTTAGACCATATTTAGTGAAATAGATTTGGATACTTACTAATTTTTATAACATTGAATCAAACCGCAGAACTTCTGACATTTACCTATTTACATATTTTTTTCTACATAACTCTAGATTTGTATCACACGATCTTATTTAGAGGCGTACTAAGTATTATTACATCTCGACTGTGATTTTTGCATAAAATGCCCATTTTCGCATTTTGTAGTAATTTTGCAGTTGTATTTATCGTTTTTATAGAAATAGGATAATAAATTCATGCTTAATAATACAAATCACTACACTCTGCTCTGCGAGAATAAGCTGAGTTCGGACGGCCGGTACATCGCATTTTGTAGTAATTTTGCAGTTGTATTTATTGTTTTTGTCGAAATAGAATAATGAATTCGTAATAAAATCTTTTTTCCTCATGAAGTAACAATTATTCTCTTATAATTTGCCCAATAATATTATCGTAGATAAGAGAAATTCACAGTTTACTTAAAGCGATTTTCAAAGTTTTTTGGTTAAGAATAAGACTTTTTTTCAATATAAAATCAATGATATCTAATAATGATAATATCTATAAAGCATTGTGAATGCAAAATTTAAATAATAAAGATGCTTAATAATTTGTATGGAAACCGGGCCGAGTGTTTTCATCTGTCCGATCGGAGTTGAACCGACCTAATCGAAACCGGGCCTAATGTTAATTATGTTTCATTCCCTTTTCTATCACGAAGACTCCTAGAGGTTGCTAACTATTGAACTTATTATTTAAGTATATATTGAACTTCTATTGTGACTGGTATTACGACAGCTGAGCTCTTATGATTGATAAATATGAATTTTCTACAAAACCTTTTTACCCAGCTATCCTTAGGGATGTGCCGGATGTAACGCCCGTAACCTACATTCGTAGTGCAGGCGGTATGCTAACGGGCTGCATCGATTGCCCTCGGCGCAGTGCGGATGCGCTGTGGAGGATAGGAATGTGCGAAGTATCGATAGTTGATGTATCGATATTTTCGATGACATCAATCAATAAATGACAGAAAAGAGTTCAGAAACTCCGCAGCAATAGCAATCCTCTTAAGTTGTAACATTACAAGATGCATTGATACAATGTTACATCCTCTGTGCATATTAGTTGTTTTCTCATCACCATCATCATCATAATGAACCGAAAGACGTCGATTGATAGAGAAAGGCGAGGCCTCCCCCAAGGATCCCCACAACGGCGTGTCCTTGTGGTTTTACATCCAGCGGCTACCCGCGTCTTTCATCAGATCGTCGGTCCACCTTTGTGGAACCCTGCCTACTAATTTTTCACAAAAAGCATCGTCTCGTTAAAGATCAGATCAAGAGTACCTACCATAAGCCGACGAGCATGTTTATAGAACGTTATAAGAGGAAGTAAAGCAAAGGATGTGTGTCAGGGTCGTACCAAATGGAAAGCTGTGGTCTCTGCCGTGCTCTGGCGTGATGTGTGTATATATGTATGTATGTATGTAGTTAAGTCAGAGACTAGACAATAAACACTGCAAACGCAGTAAGTGCACCATTTACCATTTCGCCATCGCCATTGAATATCATCGATAATCCAAAATAGACTCAATAACGCCCATCCCTAGCATGTCCTGCTCCCGTTTGCGTCACGTTCGTTCTTGACCCAAATAATTATGAAACTATTTGAATTAACCATGAGTTTGTGCTCAGCTTAGGTTTCAAGGAGGAAGTGCTATTCCCCAACTCATCGGGTTTAAAGTGGTTTATTAATAATAAAGTGAATATCACACAACTCGGCTACCGATTACCCGAGGAGCTATACTAAACAGTTTTAGTTAAACCTCTGATTTATTAAAGTAGTAAGAAATCGTAATATTATGCTTTATTTATTATTCGGAGTAGGAAAAACAAAATGGTGCCTAATCTTTCCTGCTGCTACAATAGTTTGATATAAAGCATTGCCGTCAAAATATAGTAGGCGCTGTTATTATGTGATGATATTCAGTGGTCCTGGATTAAAATCCCAGGTGCGACAAAGTGATTTTCGGAATTTGAAGTTATCAATGCTTATCTTATCTTATCTAGTGGGGTCTGCAGAGGTCTCCCTCTCGCAGTAGCACGTCGACCTATTGGGATCTTTTGTGTGCAACCCCGTCCTATCACTCTGCCTCCTCAGTGAAGATAATTAAATAAATAAAATGATGACATTTTAACGGTTCCGGTGACTACCGTAACCCGTAGTAGGTTCCGATGCCTAACGCGCCTTACAAAGCACGTGAACTCACAAATAAATTTGGTCACCCATCCGATGTCACGCCATCACAAAAATAGCTTAACATTCACGATCGCCGTCCGAACGCGCAAACCGCTTGCTTCCAAACGGCATCACATTAATTCTTGTCGATGCATCGCCCGGTTTCGGAGTTCAATGACTGGGACAGGTTTGAACGTATATTAAGATTACCTTTACGGACAGACAGTATCAGATATTACATAATTATTATTGTAATACAAGCTTTTGAACGAAACTTCGCTCTCGTATTGTATGCACATTTCGACAATCTATTCTGTTCGTCGCTTAATACAGCCCACTTGCATAATTATTATTGTAATACAAGCTTTTGAACGAAACTTCGCTCGCGTATTGTATGCACATTTCGACAATCTATTCTGTTCGTCGCTTGATACAGCCCACTTTAAGTTTTTCATCCCAAGAATATTTAATTTCATTTTCAACCTCTAATAAGCATTCCACTCTCGACCAAACTTCCAAATACTATCAATAAATATTTGACAACAGGCAAAAAAGTTAGTTTATTATTAATAATAATAATAACTGTACACCAATTTTTTTACACGTTGATTTTGATTTATCTGCTGCCATTACATTCTGTTAAAATTACTTTTAGGTTGAAGTATTATTTTATTTAAGACAGTGAGATGAAAACGGAAGTATGTAGGTAGGTCTCTTTTCGAACAGGCGTTTGGCATCGAGACATTGTTAATATTGCCGTGACATTGTATAAGTAGATTTTGGCATAGATTGTACTTGATTTTGGTCAAAGCCTTACACCTATGTATCAAAGAACAGCATAATTGTCATACTTCTTGTAGTTTTTGAGTATCTGATACTTTGACACAGTTGCGGGGGAATATCAGGAGGTCCTGGGTTCATGTCCTAGGTCGGGCAAAGTGTGTTTTGTGTATTACGATGCACAGCCCGGGTTTGGGATCACCAACCACCATTTGGCAAGCGATGCCTCATTTATTTTTTATTTCACTAGTTTCACAAACATAATTAATACGAGTACAGTCAAAGCCTGCGTACAGAGAAGCATATTTGGTTAATCTTATTTGCTAGACGGTAATTGTAAACGAGTGTAACAGGCATGATATACTTACATAAGGTAAACATAATTAATTTTTATTAGGTTAAAATAAATTAAGGGTGAGTTCCACCCATGAAACTGAACAACTTTCCCCAAGTAACCTATGTGCAAAAATTACAAAAAAATTTCGACCTCCCATACAAATCTGTCCGATCAGCTGACGACAATAGTATGGGAAGTAGAATTTTTTTGTCATTTTTGCACATTGGAACTCACCCTTAATTTCATTTAAACGAATAGAAATTAAGCGTGAATAGTTTGAAACGTATTATGTTACCACAGTACCGGTATTAAATAAACGAATACTTACTTAAAAGAAAAACTAATACTAAAAACAATTGAATAATAGGTAATTATTATAAAATATTATATTAATATAACTATAATAATAAACGAAATAAGCAGGCTGTCCCAGACAATATCTATTGCTACATAACAGACGTGAGACGTAGGCAGACGGAGGAGGAAGTTGGAGGAGGATGAAGTTGGAATGACGACCTCCGTGCTCGAGTGGTTAGCACGCCGGGTCTGGCGTCGCGCCATCACGTCGGTTTAGAGAAAAAAAAATCTAAATTGATTTCGGGTCTGGGTGTTTTTTCCAGGTCTATGTATATTTATCCGTTATCTTACCATATTACCGAGTTTCAAAAGAAACTTATCTTGGTCTAGAATTCTAGATAATTGGTGTAACCGTAAACCATTTTTTTAAAAGTTGAGAACACTGATTGCAATGATGGAGACATTTGCTCAACCGTAGGAACCTATAAACGTTCCTCTGCTGGGGACAAACAGCAGCACATAAATCCAATCCCTCTCCTTACATCACTAAATTTTATTTCGTACTGGCACCCAAGCCCAAGACCAACCGTCAGGTTATGCCAGTAGTGCCAGGCGTCCTTGCACAGTTAAACCAAGCTTTGGAGACCAACTGTGTTAGGTATTGTCGCAGAATTAGAACCCGACGAAGCACAATTTTCATTCAGTACTCATAACACTAGCGTCTCAGGAGAGTGGCCCCGTAAAGTCGTGTAGATCACTGCCTATTTTCCAAATATAGGGAACCGGAGCTGTCGAGTTCGCTTACTTCTCGTCGCACGAAGAGTGACTCACAGGTTGCCACTACTCGGGTCGTCAACTCTAAAGAAAAAAATTAGAGTAACAACCCTTTTTAAAAACAAGTTTTTATTTTAATGCGCTAAAAAGAAAAATAAAATTTTACTTTAAAACTTTTACTATCAACTTATAACGTCATTACACAATTTATATGGTATAAAAGGTAGTCGCAAGATTTAAGTAAGTACTCGTATTTTCTTAGATTGAAAATTTTAATACTTAGTTTATAAAATCAATCACATCAAGTTATTTAATTTACTTGTTTATTTCCACATATTAGTTTAAAGTAAATCTCGCGACAACCTTTTATACCATATAAATTGTCTAATGACGTTATAAGTTGATAGTAAAAAAAATATTTTTAGCGCATTTAAATAAAAGCTTGTTTTTAAAAAGGTTTGTTATTTTTAATTTATTTTTTACTTTTTAGTTAGCCCTGGACTCGTTTTTCATCTGTTCATGTCACTGAATACAAATATTTATGTATACAAAATCTATTCACGTCCACCATACCACTACCACTCACCACCCATCAAAAAAGGTCCACCCATTAAGACGAATCAAACTCGACGCGGTTGCGTCGCTTAATTACCTACTGAGTTCCTATGGCCACCTTCCAGCTCCATCATCAGACCCTGGTTACCATCTAGCACCAAAGTACTCGTCAAGACGAATCAAGCGAACCCATACTTGATGGAGTTATGTTGTTTAATTACTAATTTCCTATGGTCATCTACCAACTCCATCATCAGACCCTGGTTACCATCTAGCACCAAAGTACTCGTCAAGACGAATCAAGCGAACCCATACTTGATGGAGTTATGTTGTTTAATTACTAATTTCCTATGGTCATCTACCAACTCCATCATCAGACCCTGGTTATCATCAAACACCAAAGTACTCGTCAAGACGAATCAAACGAGCTGAGACTCGATGGGGTTGCGTCGTTTCTTTACTAAGTTCCTAGGACCACCTTCCAGCTCCATCATCAGATCAGACCCTGGTAACCATCTAAAAACAAAGTACTCGTCAAGACGACTGAAACGTACCGAAACTCGATGGGGTTGCGTCGTTTCATTACCGAGTTCCTGTGACTACCTTCCAGCTTAACCACCTTCCAGCTCCATCATCAGATCAGCACTATGTCATCATAATATTGCATTGTCACGCGATTTACACATGTATGCAGAATTTCAGCTCAATCGGTAATCGGGAAGTGGATGAAAATTGACTTGCAAAATTCCAACTAAACAACACACTACCAAAAATACTTACATACTATATACCTACATACATTGCAAGTTAAATAAAAGCTTGTAACTTGTAATAAACAAGACATACATACATACATTGCAAGTTAAATAAAAACTTGTAAAAAAATAAAAATGATTTATTTAACACACACACACACACACACACCCCCACCCCCCCCCCCACACACACACACACACACCCCCCCACACACACACACACCCCCACATACTCACACACACACACACACACCCCTGTTTGTACAGACGGCCTTTCGAGGACTATGGTTTTATATGACCCATCCGAGGACTCTCTCAAAAACCATGTTAATGACCTTGTATTGTTACTTTAAAACGATAGAAAGAAACAGAAAACACTTTGTTAATGATCAGGTCTATTTGTCTAACGTTATTGCAGCATTTTATTTATTAACTTTTCTTGACCAATGCGTGGACTTATTATACACTGCCAACGCTTGTGGAGACATCTTTCCGAGGACGTCTGTGTGTACCTTTCGAGGACCCAATCGCCTGACTACAGATGGCAATCCGGGGACTCATTTTCACACACTTTCTCTTGAATCCAATACAATTCGAGGACCGTGTGTTTGACTGTACAGAAACAATATGAGGACGTTTTTCCGAGTCCCGCATGTACAAAGCGAGGACCACTAATGTCTAAACATACATGTTTTAAGTACCATTCGAGAACATTTATTTTGTAATTAACATTTGATGTGGCCCTGATGTACATAAGCTCTTTACTTGACCGGACCTGATTTATGTTAAGTGATGATAAGGCATGTGAAATCGCGTTATTCCCTTTATCCTTAACCACTAAGGAACTGGCTATCTTACCTCGAACTGCTGATAACATTGTTGTTACGGCGACGCGACATACTAAAATAAGTTGGTGGTAGCTATAGCCAGGCGGACTTAGGACAAGGCCTTCTGTTCCGTCTGGCGAGTTATAGGAGGTTGTGATGATGGAAGGTTCCTTGGTGATGGTTAATAACGACTGCGTCACTTCATGTGATGTTGTATATTTATAGTGACTATATTGTAACTAACTTATTGTCTCTAAAACAAACAAGACGATTTATACTACGTAGATGTTGGAGGGAGGATGCCGTCTTATCTTTATCGGATCTACACGCGTTTAGGAATGCGCTTACAAACTCTTTAACCATACGTGAGGATAATAAATTATGTGGCGACGCAGGCCGCCACACCTACCACTAACCAAACTGAGCACAGTTAGTACCCCCGCTGGGAATCGAACCTGGGACCTCATGGTTTAAGGTCTTACCGCTAGACCACTGAGGCAGTTAAAGTTACTAAAAATGTTGAAATTTTTTATGACAGGCTATGACATTCTACCACCAGTTTTACCGCTACCATCTTATCTAAGTATGTCGCCATGACGACTATGTTATTAGCATTGTTGTTTTCTACATTGCGAACTTATGCATATGCTTTCGTCGTAGTGATTGTTAGTTGACTACGGCTAGGTAGTCCACTACTACTACTAACCACCGACGTTGTTATATATTTTGTACAATAGCTAATTATTTGGTTCCATAAGTTACCATTGAAGTCTATTATATACTTATTGTATTTTGTATCTATATAAATATTATATGACCTGGTATATGATGAGTATGTATTTTATTTTATGACCTGGTAACGACATTTTTTTTGTAAATGTCGTTACTTCTGTGCGCTATGGTTTTTGCGCTCGTTCTTTGAAACAGTTAAAAAATGATGTCCTGAATTGGTGGTAGGTTAAAAAGATTTATGCGATTTAAAGTAATTATTAATTGAGTTTATTAAATAAACATATATTGACTAAGACTTTATAATCTTTTGTCCAATGATAGGTACGAAAACCAGCTACTTTTCTTCGTACTCAACATAATAATCATCACAATATGGGTACTGTCGGTCATTGAGGAGTTTCATAGGGTATCTGTGAAGTCTGTGATCCTTTGCTCATTGATAGTTACCTAACCATTTACTTCTCTTCGTACTTAACATGATAACCCATGACGATATGTGTACTGTTGGTCATTGAGGAAGAGTTCCACATGGTATCTTTGAAATCTGGGATCCTTTGCTCATTCATAGTTACCTAACCAGCTACTTTTCTTAGTACTCAACATAATAATAAATCCAAATATTTGTACTGTCGGTCATTGAGAAGTTCCATATGCTATCTGTGATGTCTAGAATCCTTTGCTCGTTGAATGTTACCTAACCAGCTACTTTTCTTTGTATTCAACATAATAACCAATTATAATATGTGTACTGTTGGTCTTTGAGGAGTTCTATAGGGTATCTCTGAAGTCTGTGATCCTTTGCGCATCGATAGTTACATAAGCAGCTACTTTTCTTCGTACTCAACATAATAATCAATCACAATATGTGTACTATTGGTCTTTGAGGAGTTCTATAGGGTATCTCTAAAGTCTGTGATCCTTTGCGAATTGATAGTTATATAAGCAGCTACTTTTCTTCGTACTCAACATAATAATCAATCACAATATATGTACTGTTGGTGATTGAGGAGTTCCATATGGTATCTGTGAAGTCTGGGATCTTTTGCTCATTGATAGTTACTTAATTAGCTACTTCTCTTCGAACTTAACATGATAACTAATCACAATATGTGTACTGTTGGTGATTGAGGAGTTCCACATGCTATCTCTGATGTCTGGGATCCTTTGCTCGTTGAATGTTACCTAACCAGCTACTTTTCTTTGTATTCAACATAATAATCAATTATAATATGTGTACTGTTGGTCTTTGAGGAGTTCTATAGGGTATCTCTGAAGTCTGTGATCCTTTGCGCATCGATAGTTACATAAGCAGCTACTTTTCTTCGTACTCAACATAATAATCAATCACAATATGTGTACTATTGGTCTTTGAGGAGTTCTATAGGGTATCTCTGAAGTCTATGATCCTTTGCGAATTGATAGTTATATATGCAGCTACTTTTCTTCGTACTCAACATAATAATCAATCACAATATATGTACTGTTGGTGATTGAGGAGTTCCATATGGTGTCTGTGAAGTCTGGGATCTTTTGCTCATTAATAGTTACTTAATTAGCTACTTCTCTTCAAACTTAACATGATAACTAATCACAATATGTGTACTGTTAGTGATTGAGGAGTTCCATATGGTATCTGTAAAGTCTGGGATCCTTTGCTCGTTGATTGTTACCTAACCAGCTACTTTTTTTTATACTTAACATAATAATAAATCGAAATATGTCTACTGTCGGTCATTGAGGAGTTCCATATGCTATCTCTGATGTCTGGGATCCTTTGCTCGTTGAATGTTACCTAACCAGCTACTTTTCTTTGTATTTAACATAATAACCAATTATAATATGTGTACTGTTGGTCTTTGAGGAGTTCTATAGGGTATCTCTGAAGTCTGTGATTCTTTGCGAATTGATAGTTATATAAGCAGCTACTTTTCTTCGTACTCAACATAATAATCAATCACAATATATGTACTGTTGGTGATTGAGGAATTCCATATGGTGTCTGTGAAGTCTGGGATCTTTTGCTCATTGATAGTTACTTAATTAGCTACTTCTCTTCGAACTTAACATGATAACTAATCACAATATGTGTACTGTTGGTGATTGAGGAGTTCCATATGGTATCTGTGAAGTCTGAGATCCTTTGCTCATTGATAGTTACCTAACCAGCTACTTCTCCTCGTAGTCAACATGATAACCAATCATAATATGTGTACTGTCGGTCATTGAGGAGTTTCATATAGTATCTATGAAGTCTGGGATACTTAGCTCTCCTTAACTAGTTATAGTTACCTAATCAGCTACTTTTCTTGGTACTCAACATAATAATCACAATATTTGTACGTCGGTTATTAAGGAGTTCCATAAGGTATCTACGAAGTCTGTGATCCCTTGTCTACTCATAGGTACCAGCTACTTTCTTTGTATTTAATACAATAACCAATCACAACTTGATCATTCGTCATTGAGGAGTTTTGTCGCCTGTCGCCAAGGGTCTTCATCATATCTTCACCATATTTTAAATGTAACGATTAAAACCTATCGATACAAAAAAAATCATCCAAATCAGTGTAACCTGAAAATACATTAAAGAAACATATACAACAGAATTGATAACCTACTCCTTTCAGAAGTCCGTTAAAAATATTAGACAACATCACATACATTGCTCTGATTCTGCATTGACCCAGCTGGGAATCGAACCTGGGACATCAGAGATAGCGACATAAGAGTCCGCCGGCGTGCGAGCCACTCGACTAGAGCGTTCGTCAATAATGAAGATTGAACTAAAAGTTATGATCGTCTATTTAAAAAAAAATAGTAAAGAAATTTTTGAAATTATTATTAAAAATAAAGATTAAAATGATGTTGACAATGTACGAAAAGCTAAAAAAGCATTCGGTAGGTCCTAGGTACCAGTCATCACACCACTCTCCTCATCAATCTAGAGCATTCTAGGGCATTGATCAGACAAAAAAAAATCGTTCACTTGATAGAAATTTCACACGCCCAACGATTTTATTTTTTTATCTGATCAATGTTCTAGAATGATGAGGAGAGTAGTTTGATGACTGGTACCTAAGACCTACAGAATTATGTTTTAGCTTTTAGTACATTGTCTACATCATTTTAATCTTTATTTTTTATTTTAATTTTGTTATTACGATTTAAAAAGAATGAAAAGTTTATCATACTTACTTCTTATTCTTTTTAATTCATTCAACTTGCCCTTTCATTTGATATCTATCACCCATATTGAAACAAATATGAAATCTGGCATTTCCGGCGGCCATCTTAGATTTAAAAATATATCAAAACTTTTAAACAGTATTCTATTACTCAAGCCCTTTCATTTGATACCCATATTGAAGGGGTAGTGAAAAAAAAATTTGCCTGCCATTTTGCTGGCGACCAAATTGGATTTTAATTTTTTTCATAGTGTAATCTATTCTACTAGGCAAGACCTTTTATTTAATACCAAAATTGAAGGGGTTGTCATAAGAAAAATGAACCTGCTATTTTTTTGGCGGCTATATTGGATTCTCATTTTATTTCATAGAGAACTCTGTTCTACTAATCAAGCCCTTTCATTTGATACCCCTATTGAGGATGTAGTGATAAAATATGTAATCCGCCATTTTGTAGTGGCGGCCATCTTGGATTTACAATGATACCAAATGAATTAAATTATATTCTTATTAGAACTAAAGGTGCCTACCAAATTTCAGATCAATCCGTCAACAGGAAGTGGGTCTAATTTTAATTACTAGATTTGACTCAAAGAAATAAACAGGGCAAGCTAAATAAAACGGTTTAAAATTAAAGAAAATATGCTTTTTATAAAATAATAATTTAAACCTGATAAGAAAAATATCATTGTATAAGTACCTACATTGCAATCTTTAACGATAATTAACAATATTCGTCTACGTCACAATAATCCCATATCGTGAGATAGGTACATTACCTATTATTAGTTAGTATTAAACTTATACTAGCACAAAAGTACTCGTCAAGACAATTCAAACGAGCCCATACTCGATGGGGTTATGTTGTTTATTTACTGAGTTGCTATGGCCATCTTCCAGCTCTATCATCAGACCCTGGTTACCATCTAGCACAAAAGTACTCGTCAAGCAAGACGAATCAAACGAGCCGAGACTCGATTAGGTTGCATCGTTTCTTTACTGAGTTCCTATGACCATCTTCCAGCTCCATCATCAGATCAGACCCTGGTAACAATCAAAAAAGCAAGTACTCATCAAGACGAATGCAACGAGCCGAAACTCGATGGGGTTGCGTCGTTTCATTACAGAGTTCCTATGACCACCTTCCAGGTCCATCATCAGACCGTGGTTACCATTGAAAGACAAACTACTCGTCAAGACGATTCAAACGAGCCCAAACTCGATGAGATTGTGTCGTTTCTTTGCAAAGTTCCTATGGCCACCTTCCAGCTCCATCATCAGATCAGCACCATGTCATCATAATATTGCATTGTCACGCGATTTACACATGTATACAAAATTTCAGCTCTATCGGTAACCGGGAAGTGGATGAAATTTAATTTGCAAACGGACAGGTGAAACTAAATAAAAGCTTGTAAAAATACTTACTTTGCTTACGGAAAGACGGAAAAACAACACTCTTTGATCACGACGTGAAAATGTATCCATATGAGGATCTAAATACACACTGTCAGGTACTGACACCAATACGAGGTCTTGAGTGTAAAATTTACACATAAGTCCTCACACAGTACAACAAACATGAGTCGAGTGTATAGCGAGTGTGTACAAATCGATAGTGGCGCCGCCTAGTGTTCACACTCTGTCGGTGTGTGAACCGAAATTTTCAAGACCAATCCGAGGATTCCTTGACTTTTTCTTATTAAGTATACAGGAAGGTTCACAATCGCACGTAGAGTACGATGGCGTAGTCAAGTCAAACCGAGGACCCACGAAAAAGTCCTCGGATTGAAAACGTCCTCGGATGTGCCTTGTGTATTCAGGCCCACGTCCTCGTATGGTACTTAAAACAAACACACACACCCACACACACACACACACACACACACACAGACGCACGCACGCACGCACGCACGCACGCACGCACTCATGCATGCACGCACCATAATTATAATAACATGCCAGTACAGTAAAATAAAAAAACAAGTAAAACAGAAAAAAAAGAAATAAAGAAAAACACATTACTTAATTACACATTAACCGGTGTGGTGTTAAAGAGGCCAAGGCTCGACATAATGCTGCAGTTGACTACAGCGTCGATTTTCAGCCCAAGCCTCAAATTTTCAGCCAAAGCCTCAAGTCGACTACCAAAACAAAAGTCCTCTTTGGTAGCGGAGTACTGAGCACACAACGGCTATTAGTGCCTTCCGAAGCAACAAAAATAAATTGGCTTAATTATATTTTTTATTGAATTTTTATACTTACATACAAGTAAGAGACTAGGCAATGAGAACCGCATAACAGCAGTCCACGGCTACAGTCAATGGTATACCGAATAACAACTGCACATGTGCTCAGCATGATAGGTGGTGAGCCCATCGCCGCTCTATGCTGTTGGATGTATGTGCAGTCTTTGATCCATAGCCATTTACGAGACCCAAACCCAAGGGAAGAGTTTTAGTGTATATGAGCTGCAACTACACAGCATTTAATTATTTAATTTTGATCTTACTATAACTATAACCGTGTCGCGTAGCAGAGAAAGAATACTACCACCCCTCTCTTCCCTTGGGTGATGTAAAAGGCGACTAACGAACTAACACTGCACATACATCCATCAGCTTAGAGTGGCGATGGGCTCACCTCCTGTCACGCAGAGCACGTGCAGTCGATATTTGGTGAAAAGTGGACTATTGTAGAGGACTGCTTTTGTTGTCCTCTTTGCCTTGTCCCTGACTAACCCTTCGGGGTTAATAGTCGTGATTCTATGTACTATGATCTAACTAGATAGCATGTGCTAATCAAGGTAGTAACTTAAACAAAATAAAGTATAATTTACTGAAACGTACACAGTTTCCTGGATTCGCTTTGTTTTATGACACTCTTAGATAGGATGGGACACTAAAGTTTAATGTCTCTATGGTCAAGTGTCGCTTTGATGTCTCAGTGGTTAAACGCTTTTCCCGATATCACGATATTCCCGAAGGTGCCGAATTAAATTCCCAGTTGGGGATAGTGTTTCGGATTATTTCAACCGCGTCGCGTAGCGCTGAAAGAATACTACCACCCCCTTTCTTCCCTTGGGTGACGTAAAAGGCGACTAACAGACTATAGATAGACTGCGCATACTTCCAACAGCATAGAGCGGCGATGGGCTCTGTCACGCTGAGCGCATGTGCAGTCGCTATTAAGTGAAACGTGGACTATTTTAGAGGACTGCTTTTGCTGTCCTCATTGCCTAGTCTCTGACTAACCGTGATTATACGTATGTATGTAATTGTATGTATGTATGTTGTTATTTCTATTAAAAGCTGTGAAATTTGCGCGCATTCGTCTCAATAGCTAAAAAGACGGGGTATTCCTCGAAGCGCACCCATTTAGAAGCGCACCTAGACCAAGCGCACCTTAACTATTCCTCCAAGCGCACCCGTTGGGTGCGCTTCCGAATAGGTAATTAAAATATTATATTTTTATTAAAAGATTCGTAATATTGATGTCGATAGAAACTAGGACTTAAGCAACTTACTACGTCAATAATAAATTGAATCATGACAGTCATATTGATCTAAAAGTACCAGGGAGACATAAATGAAAAGAGGTAGATAGGCGCCTTAGCGATCAAATAAACGAGTAGGACTAAGGTGCTGCAACTTACTATGTCAAAAATAAATTGAATCAAGACAGTTATTTTGAACTAAAAGTACGGTAGTACTATTACTTATTCTGTGCTAAAAGTTTCAGGGTGACATAAATGAAAAGAGGTACTTAGATACTCTAAAAGTAAACGTATGTTATTCGTTATCGATTTTCTGTTAGTTACCTACTGCATCTCTTTCCACATTTTATCTGCTGGTGCGCTTGGAGGAATAGTTTAGATGCGCTTGGTCTGGGTGCGCTTCAAAATAGGTGCGCTTCGAGGAATACCCCAAAAAGACGTCCCGAATGGGTAGTAAGCAAAAAACGAATTAACAGCACTTTTACAAAAAAAAATATAGTGCTGTGTGGTGGCGCCTAATTAATAGGAGGTTAAAGTTACTCACGTCCTTAGGTTTACCCTTGAGACCCTACACGTGACCCCTGGGTGGTGCTAAATGAGTGACACTGACTGAGTGGTAGAGTCACGCTGCGTTGCAGCACGAATTGGGCCGGCTTGCCCGGCGTAATATCCGGCGTGAAATAACGGCACTTGGTGCTGTTGTGTTTCGTCCGGCCAGTGAGGGTTCCAGAGGCACATCCCCCCCCCCCTCCTCTTACAATTCTTATTTCTTCCTTAACACTATTCCTTCCTTAAAGACCGGCAACGCGCCTGCGATTCCTCTGGTTTTGCGGGTTACCAAGGGCGACGGTGGTTACTCTCCATCAAGTGACCCGCCTGCTCTTTTGCCTCCTACTATAAAAAAAATTGATTACTAACAACTCATCTCTTCCCTTGGGCGTCGTAAAAGGCGACTAACGGACTGAGTGAGTGACTGCACATACATTCAACAGCACAGAGCGGCGATGGGCTTACTACTTATTACGCTGAGCACATGTGCAGTTGTAATTTGGTGTGCCGTGGACTATGGCAGTGGACTGCTTCTGCGGTCCCCATTGCCTAGTCTCTGACTAACCCTTTGGGGATAATAGTCGGAAATCTATGTTTGTATGTACAGTCACGAGCACCAATATGTATACACTTTGACTTTTATTCCATTGTACTATGAGGCCGCTATTACATCTCGACTGTGATTTTTGCGTAAAATGGCCAATTTTGGCGTTATGGATCTCAGAAACAAAAATACATTAACAATTATGACTTATTGAATACTGTAGAATAGCTATTGGAATAGTGCGTAACGGCCTCGCTTTTTGTAAATTTTGCTTAACTTTTTAATTAAACCCAAAATTGCAGAGAAAGATTTTCATAAAGTGCGCGAAGGCACTTTTTTGAGCTCATCGATTGAACTACTGTTCTAAACAAGGGAAATAAAAAAAATATAATGTTATCTCTTATATAGTCCAATAGTGCGTAGCGGCCTCGGAATTTTTAGATATCATTTATTTTATATAAAAAAAAAATCTTATTCTAAACCAAAAAACTTCAAAAATCGCTATAAGTTAACTGTGAATTTCTCCTATCTACGATAATATTATTGAGCAAAATTTATACCAGAGTAATTGTTACTTCATGAGGAATAAAGATTTTATAATTAATTTATTATCTTATTTCGATAAAAACGATAAGTACAACTGCAAAATTACTACAAAATGCGATGCGCCTGCCGTCCGAATTCAACTTATACTCACAGAATGGAGATTTGTAATATTATTATGCACAAATTTATTATCCTATTTCGATACAAAAATGCGAAAATGGGCATTTTACGCAAATATCACATTCGAGATGTAATAGGCCTCTTAAGAGTTACAATTGTTTACATATTTTTGTTCGTGACTGTACATAATTATATCGATTCGGCTTCAAACCCATTGGTTTCGATTCCTGAGCCAGTGTGGTGGGTTAGTCCGGATAACCCACCACGCTGGCCCAAGGGTTGATGGGTTTAAACGACTGTCATCCTACGACAACAACTGGGACCAACGGCTTTATACACTTTCCGAATCACATAATCCAAACATCTTTTTCACCTACATATTTAGACGGGATTTTACGCAAAACTACTTAGTAAAGGCATTTTAAGCATACCTTTTATACCCGACGTTTTGACGTTATATGTGCATAATGGAACGCAAAAGTTTAAAAGTGTATCTTTTTCACACTCAGTCAAACGATGATGAAGACCGATATTCATTAGTTTACTTAGTACTTAATGAATTCCAGTCTACAATCTGTTCACAAATCAATCTATAGAAAAGATTCTGTAAAAAAATAATTTAAGAAAAAAAATTTGCAACCTACGTCTGTATAAATAAGGTGCATTATATGTTTCCACATATAATAAGGTACTTGAGCTCTTCTCAACCTGATGACAAAAGGCAGCGCAGCCTTCAAAAGCTCTCACTTAAAACGCAACTTGACGTAAAGGTAAGTACATACTGTTACACACTTAAGAGGGTTTACGCATTTCGGTTTTCCATACAAACTTCCAAGTCGAAATTTTCAAAAACCAATACTTAAGCCAATTTTGATGAAACTTTGCATGCTGAAGTAAAACAAAGGGATCTAAATAGTTTGTTGAAAAAAAATTTCAAAATCGTTTTTTTAGCTGAGTTATTGCGATTTAAAGTCCACCATAGAAAGTTAAAAATCGCAATAACTCGGTTAAATAAACATTTTTTTAAATGTTTTCAACAAACTATTTAGATCCCTGTGTTTTACTTCAGCATGCAAAGTTTCATCAAAATTGGATTATACGTTTTTAAAAATTCCGACTTGGAAGTTTGTATGGGAAACCGTACTTGATTTGTCCTGGTTTTTAAATTTAAATAACCTCGCGTTGCGGTGATAGAATACTACCACCCCCTCGTTTCCCTTGGGTGTCGTAAAAGGTGACTAAAGGAATAAAGACGGCACTACTTACCACAGCATATAGAGCGCCGATGACCTCACCACCTGTGACGCTGAGTACATGTGCAGTCGCTATTTGGTGAAAAGTCGACTATGGTAGAGGACGCTTTTGCGGTCCTCATTGCCTAGTCTCTGACTAACCCTTCGGGGATAATATTCGTGATTATATGTATATATATGGGCCATACTCCCATGAAAAGTATGAAAAAAGAGAGATTAGCCCCTGCTAATCACTCTTTAGTAGTAGGTAGGTAGAGTTTTGACGACTGCTCTCTTACATTACAACAACATCCTAGAAAAAGCCGTCTGAAGAGAGGAGGAGTTTTAGTTTGGTCACCCATCCGATAACATACCATTTTGCAAGTTGCTTAACTTGGAAGATTATCACCGAAACTTGTTTTCGTTAGAGTGATCGAATTGCACTACGACTTTATAAAATTACATATGTACGGTGCTCTATGTATGACATTATTTGATATTATTCCCAAAGATCTTTTGAATGTAAGTGCATTTAGTCCGTTAGTCGCCTTTTACGACATCTAAGCGAGGAAAGGTGTTGGTAGTATTCACACTCTAAAATTAGACCAAGTTCTTGCCCTTTTTTTGGTTTGCATCAAACCGCAGGCGAAACCTAGTCTCTCGAAAACAGGTTGCCGTCGCGCCTCGGTAAACACACCTTAACAACATAAGATATTCAAGGCGAGTCGCAGTCGACTTACTCAGTTGCCACAGCGAGCGCGGTTTGGCTGCGCGTGCGCAGGTCCCAATAACGTCGAACGAAATTGCGACAAAAACACTATTAGTTTAGCTAAAAATACGAAAAACGTGAACAACACTGACGGATTCGAAAAAAAAAAACGAATGTCAAATTGAACAGTTGACAATCAGCGCGGCCATTTTAGTTTTAGAGACTGACTTTACGATTTTGAGGTTGTTTTTCAAGTGCAGTGATATGTTTGCAGGTTGTGTGTGAGGTAAGACCTTTTTCGTTGGCGTCTTTAGAGATACAGATAAAAAACGATGACAATGGCGTAATACCTAACCTTTAAGCTGGTTGCCTCGGCAAAAAGTTTTTGTTATTTCTTTTATTGAAGAGGTCAAATGATATAATATTAAGTGGTTGTTAAATAATAATAAGTTAAAATTAGAGACGCCAGTTTGGCGAATGCTAAAGATGAGGTCTTAGGTTCAATTGTTTTCTATGTAAAGTGTTTTGCAAATTTTTTGATACCTATGTAGCCCGGATTCGTGATGACAATGATCGGAATGTAGAATATAAATGCTTAGTGTTGATGAAAAGATATAAGTACCTACCTAACAAAGTTTTTGAAACTTGATAAAAAAAAGTCTTTTGACTGTGAGCTTTTTTGATTTGTTTAATCTATTTTGACATAACTGACATTATGAAGTAGAGTAGTAGAAGTACCAAGGAGCTTATTACCTAAGTTCTATGAGTAGTACCTACGAGGACTTTACCACTGTTCCTATAGTAAAGAATGCTAAAGTTAATTGACGTAGTAGAGTTCCTTTACAGTCAAAGTCAACATTTTTTAATTCCAGTAGGTTTTTGATTATTTGCGTTAAAAAACAGCAGTCTTATTTAAAATATTGTAAAATATTTTCGTTCAGATCTCTAGGATGTAAATTCTAAGAGGTTTGAGATACTGTTGCTATAAATACATAAAGTGAAATGCGTTGAAAAACTTCTTCAGGTCTCGCCAATACCTCGGTGGCGGAGTGGTCAATGCAGCCGTCCGGATCGCGGGGGACGCGGGTTCGATTCCCGCCTGTGGTAGACATTTCTTGCAACGTTTCGTTATCTTTGATTAGCACTTTCAAATCGTCACTACTTACTCTAGTTATTTGTTGCTTACTGAAAAATAAAATAACAAATAACCAACAGTTAAGTTTTCGACACTAGAGAGTAAACAAAAATTTATTATAAATTATAATAAACTAGCGACCCGCCCCGGCTTCGCACGGGTTACTACCCGTATCCGTACCAGTACCTAAACAAATTAAATTAAATGGGCTATCTAACACTGAAAGAATTTTTCAAATCGGACTAGTAGTTCCTGAGATTAGCGCGTTCAAGCAAACAAACTCTTCAGCTTTATAATATTAGTCTATAGCCTTCCTCGAATAAATGGGCTATTTAACGCTGAAAGAATTTTTCAAATCGGACCAGTAGTTGCTGAGATTAGCGCGTTCAAGCAAACAAACTCTTCAGCTTTATAATATTATTAAGTATAGATTAGTATAGATAATTATGTTAATTAATTAATAAATGGTTATATATAACAAATCTATGGTATGCTTTTCACCAAGATGATGATGATCATTCAAGTTCTAGACTAATTCTCATTTATTCAGTTCAGGTTCAGGCTACAAATAATTGAGCAGTCAAGAATATTTCTATGCCATCGGTTCGTAAGTCTATTAGGGCGGAAGATTTTGTACTGAGAAGAACTAGCAAAAAACTAAGCAAGGACAATTTTTTTCTCCCTTTCAAACGTCAAATAGAAATTGGAAAATACCCACCCTGTCATAAGGACAATGCCCTCTTCATTATGATGATGACTTGATTTTAATGTTACTACTAAAATTATTATTGTGACGACAAACTTAGATAAGAATGTGGTAGCTGAAGTATTTATAGTATGAAGTACCTACATTAAAATAAAATACTTATTTGAATGAAAATACGGGATTTTTACCATGTTTGAGTTGTTGTTTTTGAGTCCCCGATATTTCGGCGCAGTTGCATGCACCATGATCACGAAGTAACTGCAGTTCATGCGGGTGGATGTTAGGAGCAGACGAAATGATCTACCCTCTTTCTCGTTCGTTTACTGCGCTCGACACCCGTACCCTTCGATCATCGATCAACAATACAAACTAGATAATGCGTCACGTACAAAATCAAAACTAAATTCTGTCCACGTGAATAAATACTTTTTCAAAACGATAAATTACTCCTGTCACTTAAAAATGAAAAGACGTCAATAACATTTAGTAGTGAAATTAACTTTATGAGGCAACAAATAAAGTTCTTTTTCCTGTTATGCCTTGCGAGAAAATAAGAGCTCACTTCTCAAGTGCGCTTTTATTTACCGAGACACATTTTAGCGCCGACCTGACATCTAGTTGTATTGTTGATCGAAATCCGTACCACTGTTCTCTATCGCACTGTCAACTCGAACTTGTTCACGACAAACATAACCCACAATATCACTCCGGGAAACGCCACCGTCTTCATTCTTGCAAAAACAACAACTCAAACATGGTAAAAATCCGGTTTTTTCATAAAAGTAATTGTAGTGACCATGAAAGTTTAAAATGAAATACTATTATAGCGCCTCGGTCGGTGGCCGATTGGTCAAACGCTCGGCTTGATAACCGGAAGTCCCGGGTTCAATTCCCGCATTTGGCAAGCGTGGTGATTAAGCCAATACCCATCAATCGTAGCGATGGCATAATTAATTTTAATGATGCACTGCGCAAATCCTACTAATATTATAAACGCGAAAGTTTGTAAGTATAGATGGATGTTTGTTACTCTTTCACGTAAAAACTACGAAATGGATTTGGATGAATTTCGGCGTACAGATAGTTTATAACCTGGATTAACACATAGGATACTTTTTATCTTGATATTTCCACGGGAACGGGAACCACGCGGGTGAAACCGCAAGCGGCCGCTAGTACTAAATTATATTAAATTTGTTTACGCTCACACCAATTATCCAGCCCAAGATAAGATAGAAGCTTATTAACATGGTTAAACTAGTCGCTATTTAGTGAAAAGTGGACTATGGTAGGGGACTGCTTTTGCTGTCCCCATTGCCTAGTCTTTGACTAGCCCTTCGGTTGTATGCCAAAACATACAAAAACACTCAGACCCAAAATCAATTCAGAAAAACAGTTTTCTCTAAATTGACCCGACCGAGAATGCCTCAGAGATGGTGCGACGCCAGACCCGGCGCGCTAACCACTCGACCACGGAGGTCGTCAAATGCCTTTATCATTGAAGTTAAGTTTTTTTTTTATAAAAAGAATTAGCGAAACAAAAAGGCTGATCACCTGATGGAGAGTAATCACCGCCGCCCATGGATACGCGCATAACCAGAGGAATCGCAGACGCGTTGCCGGCCTTTAAGGAAGAAATAGGTTTAAGGAAGGAATAGGGATTGTGAGGGGGGGGGGCTCCGGACCCTCACTGGCCGGACGAAGCACAACAGCAAACGCAGCGTGGCTCTACCACTCACTCATTTAGCACTGACTAGGGGTCACGTGTAGGGTCTCAAGTAGGCTTGCCAACTCCAAAAAAGGCATTTCCGGGATTACCCAGCTCGACATCCGGGACTTGGGTATATTACGCGGGACGCAACACACCACATATAAAATGATTAGTAAAAAAATACTAACATGCATTTTTTTTATCATTTAATAAATTAAATCAATGCAAATGCCTAACCCGAGGGTACTCGGTACGATATAGATACTTACCTATATCATATTATTACTGATTTCCGTGACAAAAAGCGTCCCGCAAGGGGTCACGGCGGCCCAAAATTAACCCAGAAGCAGGACGTCCTGGAAAATCCGGGACGGTTGGCAAGCCTAGTCTCAAGGGTAAACCAACGGACGCCAGTAAGTTTAACCCCCATTCATCGCCACAATTTTAATGGGTATTGTTATAGTCACCACGCTTGCTGAATGCGGGCTGGTGATTGGTGATCATGACCTGGGCGCAGCATCGAAAAATTCAAAACGAGGGGGTTAAAGTTACTCGCATCCGTAGGGTTACCCTTGAGACCCTACACGTGACCCCTGGGTGGTGCTAAATAATGGCACTTGGTGCTATTGTATTTCGTCTGGGGGTTCCGGAGGTCCACCCCCCCCTCTCACAATTCCTATTCCTTTTTTAACCCTATTCCTTCCTTAAAGGACGGCAACGCACCTGCGATTCCTCTGGTTTTGCAGGTGTCCATGGGTGGCGGTGATTGCTCTCCATCAGGTGACCCGCATGTTCGTTTGCCTCCTTCTTTTATAAAAAAAAACACACACACTTTTCCTGACCTGGGAATTAAACTCGGGCACCCCGTATATCGTACGGAGCACTTGCCACTACGCCAAAGAGACATAATGTCGCCCATAAAGTTGTTTAATAGCTCCGCCGTAAAAGGTTACACGAATCATAGGAAATTGGAATTGCCATACAGCACGAGGTTACAACTCGATAGAAATTCAATTCTATAGTAAAAGCCGCTAAATACTTTGTCCTTTATTATGATACTGAGACTTACAATGGCTCAAAATCAAAATCAAAATCAAAATAACTTTATTCAGTAAGCTTAAATTAAGCGTTTTGAATCGTCAATTTTTTTTTTTTATATGGATGGATGGATAGGCACCCACCCACCCACCCCACCCATTCAGGAAGTCTTTTAGCTGTGAAGAAGAACGGGCACAACAAACTCCACAGTTTTATAATAATATAGAGGTAACGACATTTACAAAACAATATGTCGTTACCAAATTATACAGTCAATAGTCATAAAACAATTATATAAAATAAAAGATAAAAACAAAAATGAATCTACAAGTTTTACTCGGGCACTATGAACGCATTAGAACAATGTATGCGAAACTAGAGGAATGTTAATTCCATGCATTTTTGTCATTGATGTAATCGCTTACAGTGTAATAGCCCTTTTCTAAAAGTCTGTCCTTAACATGTGTCTTAAATTTGTCAAAGGGCAAAATTATAACATCGTTCGGGATTTTATTGTAAATTATGACACTTTGTCCCATAAATGATCCATAAACTTTCTGAAGTCGAAATTTAGGAATTACAAGTTTATTCTTATTTCTAGTATTTAGTTTGTGTATATCGCAATTTTTTTTGAAATGAGTAATGTTTTGACGCACGTAAACAATACAGTTATAAATAAATTGTGATGCAACTGTAAGAATATTTATTTCTTTAAACAGCTCCTTAAGGAAGTCACGTGATCCTAGGTTATATATGGACCTTATTGCTCTTTTCTGTAAAATGAAAATGGTTTCTATATCTGCTGCTTTACCCCAAAGTAGTATACCATAGGACATAACACTGTGAAAGTAACTAAAATAGACTAATCGAGCAGTTTCCACGTCTGTAAAATGCCTAATTTTCCTAACAGCATAAGCAGCTGAACTAAGTCTCCCCGCAAGGGTGCTAATATGAGGGTACCACTGTATTTTTGAATCTAAGGTAATACCTAAGAAAACTGTTGAATCAACAAGGTCCAACAGTTCACCATTCAGTTTAATTTTATTTCCTATAATATTCTTTACGTTAGGTAGAGTATTTATACATTTGGTTTTCTTCGCGTTTAATTGAAGATTATTAGTAGTAAACCAATTCAACACATCTGTTAGGGCACTGTTGATGTCATCAAAACTATTTTTATTTCGATCAGTCTTAAATATCAAAGATGTATCGTCAGCATACAAAACAATATTGCAAAAGTTTTCCGCATAAAATGGTAAATCATTAATATAGATTAAGAATAAAAATGGACCTAGTATTGACCCTTGTGGAACCCCCATTAGCACAGAAGATCCGGATGATATGGATTCGTTCACGCTAACTTTTTGGATTCTGCCGCTAAGATATGATTGAAACAATTTCAAGGCATCAGAGTGCACTCCATAGTGTTTTAGCTTTATTAAAAGGGTGTTGTATTCAACGCAATCAAAAGCCTTGGAGAGATCACAAAACACTCCAAAAGCATTCTGCGATCCCTCCCAAGCCTCAAATATGTGTTTTAGCAGAGCTACACCAGCATCAGTAGTAGACCTTCCCTTGGTAAAACCATACTGTTCACTGTGAAAAAGGTGGTTTATAGCGAAGTGGGAGCCGAGTTGATCTAAAATAAGTTTTTCAAAAACTTTACTAAGAGTAGGTAAAATCGAAATAGGCCTGAAATTGCTCGGGTCATCTTTACAACCCGATTTGAAAAGTGGCAGAACTTTGCTATGCTTCATGAGATCTGGGAAAACTCCTTCGTCAACACAGCTATTGAATATGACTACAAGAAAAGGCGCAATGGACTCGATAATATTATTAATAATTTTTGTTGAAATATCCCACAAATCACAAGTGTTTTTTATTTTTAAAGATTTAAAGGATTTAAGTACGTTTTTACAGTTTACGTGTTTAAATTTGAACACTACTAGGCAATGAGGACCTCAAAATCTGCTCATAGTCCACGTTTCACCAAAATAACTACACAATATGTGCTCTGCGTGATAGGTGGTAAGCCCATCGCCACTTTATCTCTCTATTAGTGAATTTGATAGTTTAGTAGGAAGTGCTCACCTTGCTGAAAACCCTCGCTTCTATTTTCTCAAGCAACTGCCCGCTTTCCCTCTCTCTGTTAGTGACCATGATAGGTTATCTAGAAGTAAATATTAAGTACGCACCTTGCAGCAACCGTGTGTATTTTTCAGCTCGCTTCTATTTTCACAAGTAATTGCTCGCTCTATTTGTCTCTTTCTCTCTCTTTTCTCTTTCGCTCTCTCTTTCTCTCCCCTTCTCTCTCTCTCTTCGCTCTCTCTCTCTCATTCTTTTGACGTGACAACGTCTTATAAATTGGTTTGCCGGGTGACACTTCAAGAAACTGCGTTACGCTCCGCTCACGTTATGCGCTCACAATGACAGCGAGTGAGAGGCACGCGTCCCTTCCACTCGGGCATGGTTAGCCCGCCTAAGAGCGAGAGAGACAGACATAAAAAGTGAAAGGCACGCGTCCCTTCCATATTATTTCATCCTTCTTCCTACTATACGAATGAATATTCACATTAAAATTATTTTACCACTCAAAGTCGTTGTCACGTAAAACTTTCGCCCGTATACCGACTTTACAGGCAACCAATTTTTTTCTCTCTCTCTATTAGTTACCATGAAAGTTTAACTAGGAGTTACTCCCTTGCAGCAATCATGTGTATTTTTAGCTAGCTTCTATTATCTCCTCTTTCTTTTCTATTAGTGACTATGATAGTTTAACTTGAACATATTCACCTTGCTGAAATCATGTGCAAATTTCAGCTTGCTTCTACTTCTCAAGCAATAAATTGCCCGCTCCCAGACTCTCTCTATATTACTGATCTCTATATTGGGGGTGTACAGTGCAATCTTTAGTCGGTTAGGCGCCATTTACGACACCCAAGGGGAGAGATGGGTTGGTAGTATTCTATTAATGAGTCACCACACTGCTCCGATGTTACAAAGCTAGCAAACCAGCGTACGACCCCTATGATGGCTTGCGGCCTTGCCCACGGACGCGCGGCACAGTGGCCATCACGCGCGCAACCACCCTGAAGCTACAGCTCCTATGCCTCATGCCCTGTGATACAACTGGATCTAGTGACCTTCAAACCGGAACGCAGCAATGTAAGGCAATGCTGCTTGGCGACAGAAATAGGTATAGTGCTACCCATCCAGTCAGTCCTCATAGCCTATTCTCTGACTAGCTCTTTGGGGATGAGTAATGAATAAAAAAAAACTTTCCTACACTCACACCAATTATCTAGCCCAAGAGAAGCTTCGAAGATACTCGTTAAATGGTTACTAGACAACGGATCAAAATACTTAAAATACTTAAATACAAACTTATTATACATAGAAAACACCCAGACCCGAGACAATTTAGAAAAACAATATTTTTTTAATTGACCCGACCGGGGATCGAATCCGGAACCTCAGAGATGGCGACACCATGAAAACCGGTGTACAAACCACTCGACCAAGGAGGTCGTCAACAATGCTTTTTACAATGTAAAAAGCATTGTTGTATTCCGGCAGCTTAGAGATAGGATAGCCTGTTCCTCAGTGGTTGAGGATTCCGGGTGAAGCGCGCTTCCACCATTGGCCTTATCGTCACTTCCAGGTGAGATAAACGCCGAGCGATTACCCGTAGTAGATTAAAAAATACAATAATATAATTTATATCGAATTTCTAACTCTGTACTGTGAAACAACAGCCAAATTGATCATTAATTTCGTCCGTAAAACGAACGCAATGGAGAAGAGCAATTAGTCATTAAAATCTTAACAGTGCGTCCGATCTTGCTACGCTCTTTTCTACTTATTGTAATGCGTGTGGTCCGCCCTAGGGAAATAAATACAGCCGGCATTTTAATTGCCGTGACACAACGCGTTTGGCTATAAATATGTATGTCCTAAATTTAAAAATTATTATGGCAAATGAAGCAATAAATAATTTCTGCCAAATCTTTTTAACAAAATAGATCTTTTATGAGATGGTCAATAAATAGTAAAGTTACCTTAAAAAGAAAACTTAAAGCGCTTCTACTTGATGTTTTGTTGTAATTAGGTTATAAGTATTAGATAAGGTAATGTAATGGTTAAGTACGAGTATGTAAGTGTTTATAATACGTTACAATAGGATAAATTATTTCATACAATAAGATTGAGAGTGCTAACTTGCCAACAAACTGCTATATTTTATTTATTTATTGCACATTATAATATTGTATCATCCTACTAATATTATAAACGCGAAAGTTTGTAAGTATGGATGGATGTTTGTTACTCTTTCACGTAAAAACTACTGAATGGATTTGGATGAAATTCGGCACACAGATAGTCTAAAAGCTGGATTAACACATAGGATACTTTTTATCCCTATATTCCTACGGAAACGGGAACCACGCGGGTGAAACCGCGAGCGGCCGCTAGTATTACAATAAAGTACAGCTTGTATACAAAATCAATTGCTGAAATGTTTGTACGCGCATCACTTCAGAACAGCTCGACCGATTTGGCTGATTCTTTTTGTTTTCTTCATAATTGTCAGGACAAGCTTTGTGTGTAAGCAAAGTCACGGGATACAGGGTGTTCCCGCGGATGAAGTTACGGGCGGGCCGCGAAAGCGAAATCAGACGATTATTTAATAAAGAACTTAATTTAAGTAACATTTTAAACTTTTATGGTCACTAAAATTATTTTAATGTAAAGACGGAATTTTTACCATGTTTGAGTTGTTGACTTTGAGTCCCATATCGTTCATTGATATCAGCGGGTCTATCGGCTAAAAATATGGATATAGACGTGGGCTTCATTTGACATTTGAAGCCCATATTTTGTCCTTATATGGGCATATTATGGGCTTCAAATGTCAAATGAAGCCCATGTCCATATTCATATTTTTAACCGATACAGGGGCAGATCAGTTACTCCGTGATCATGATGCATGCAACTGCGCCAAAATATCGGGGACTCAAAGTCAACAACCCAAACAAAGTAAAAATCTCGTTTTTTCATAAAAATTATATTTATGTTAAGTATAATAATTAATAACATAAAGGTACGCCTGGACCATTGCAGGTTAGCGGGTTGTTTATTTATTTAATCTTCTGTGCAAAACAAAAACTGCAAAAGGCGAACTTAACGCCAGATGCCATTCTCTACCAGTCAACACGTAAGGATGTGGGAGAGTAGACGATAGAACAAAGTTGTTGTTGTTTCATTAAATATACTATTGAAACGATGAAAAAATTGTACAGGTGGTACTACCTCTGGTGGGTATATCTTAGAGAACGAGTACTCTCGTACTCGTAAAGGTTGGGGGGCGTTTGTTATAATAACAACATCCTTTACTTAGTATACGACTTCATATTAATTTATTGTATACGTCTTTATATTTATTTACAAGTTTACTTGAATCCTCCTCCTCCAGTTTATTCACGTCATGCACTCTCGTCGGGGACGGCGCGGACCGGCATCACTGAGGCTGATTCTTGCACATGATCTCACTTGTGTTACAATAGTTAAATGTTCTTTCTTTCGTTTCTTTCACAAACAACATCCGCAAAAATCAATAAATCAATTTTATTTTTTTTTACTTTATTTTTGTTTTATTGTAGTTTGTTGTTTGAAGGAACAGGCTAAGGTCAGAGACCATACTGTCATTAGTTTATTTCTTTGTCGTAAAATTAAGTGTTACGTCGGTTACTCCTAAAGTATCTGGATAATAATGAGTGATATAGTGTGAACGTTTAGTGCTAAATGATATTCCCCCTATACCCCTTTGAGTTTCTATAAAGATGTGGGACTTTACTGAGATTTCACACGTTTTTTTTTGCTGGTAGTGTCGTTCGGCTGACGATTTACATTTAAAAAAAATTACATTTTAAAGTGTATACGGCATTCGGGAACCCCTTCTATTCAATTTTATGAATCTGCTTTTATTTATTTTTTTTCTTTGTTATCGTTATATTGTTGGTAGTGTTATTTCTTCTGTGTGTATGTTACTTACAAATATTGTTTGTCATTTTGTTTGTTATTATTTTAGCTTATACCTATTTTTTCTTTCTTTGTTATTGTCTTGTCTCGCTTAGGTCCCACCAGAATACCAGCGCTGCAGCGGCTTGCACGTCGTTGCAGCACATGCTGAGGTTGGGACCTAATTGACCACATGGCACTTATGAACTTTTATATTTGTTGTCGCTTTTTATTTTTTATTTTTTTCTTATTATTCTGTTTTCTACATTTTTTGTTGTCAATGTGCTTCTGGTCAATTAAATGTTTCTTTAAATATTACATTATTAAAATATAAAATAACATGGTCAAGTCCACCCATGTTGGCACTTCAGATCGCTCTCCCTAATTCCCAGTTTTACATCTTGTCATTTCAAACGTTAAGTTTTATTTATAAATTATTACAAAGTAAAACCAGCCACCGCCCTACCATGTGGTATAAACTCTACAGTACTTACCTATATTGAAAAATTGTTTTGTCATTGAATTGTTTCATCAAAAAAAATTATCTCCCTTTTCTTTAAGTATACAACCTAGGACGATATAATTTGTCTATGATACAACGATGGCGATGTTCAAAGGCGCCATAACGGAAACACATACAGTACAGAGCACGGTTGGCCGGCTGCCAGCGAGCCGTGGCGGTTCGATTCTCGACTCGTATCGGTGATTGACTTAATTATGTACTTAGCTTAAGTTACTGCCTTTGTGGTATATAGTGGTTGACTGATGAGTGTTAGTTCAAGAGTTGCTGTTCGGTTCCCAACATGGTAAAGTTAGCAGCAAAAGTCAATCATATTAGGGCGGTCTCATACCAGCACTGGCGTTTTTTTTTCGCACGTCTGTCTATGTTCGTATCGCCTTAGATAGATAGATAGATAGATAAACACTTTATTGCACATACACAAGGAACAGTTACACGTGACATAAACTTAAAACTAGTATGTACAGGCGGTCGGTACTAGGCTGTCTTATAGCTGAAAGCGATCTCTTCCAGACAACCTTTGGTTATCGGAACCTGAGAAGGAGATAGAGGAAGTGCGCTAGTTTTAATAAATAGATAATATGGTATAATGGACGGACAGTAAATTAATACATATTTATTTATAAACATACATACATACAAAATATAATTATATAAAACATACACACATACATATTATAATATAAAACATTATAAATAAACTATAACATGTTACTCGCAGATGACAGAGCCAAAAGATGCTTGTGGAGTTTAGCCTTATAGATGGACAGTGACTTGAAGTGACGGATCTCTAAGGGTAGGTTATTCCAAAGAAAAGTAGCCTGGACTGTAAACGAATCCTTGAAATAACCTGACCGTGTAAAGGGAGCCTTAAGCACGTCTTAAGTACGCCTTACTTAAGACGGCAAACGCAAGTCTATATTTAAAATTAAAAATCTTATAAAAAAATTTAAAACTAATTGCTGTTCGTTAGTCTGGCTTCTAGTCAAAAACGGCTTGACCAATGTAAATAAGTGGTTTAGAAATAAAAATAATAGGTAAATAGTGAAAACCCTACAGAAAAATTGAAAAAAAAAACGTTGAGCAATATATTAATTTGGTTCATAAGAACATTTTGCTTTTCCTTACTTCTTTTTCGTGACATTAGTCTTTTAATGAGGAGCTCGAAGGCGGACTTTCGGCTTACGATCTTGCCCGCTAAGCAACTATCGCAATGCCGGGTTGCTGGATGGGTGACCAAATTTAAAACATCTCGAGCTCCTCCATGCATCGGAAGGCACGTTAAGTCGTTGGTCCCGGTTGTTGTCGTAAGGTGGCAGTCGTTAAACCCTACCAACCCGCATTGGGCCACCGTGGTGAGTTATGGCCCAATTTCCCCACGTGCTTGTTGTCCACATGGGAGGCCTGTGCCCAGAAGTGGGACGTTTAGAGGCTGATGATGATGATGATGATGAATCTTTTTCTTGCCATTTGAGTTGTCAGTACCTATGATAATGGCCTAACATATTTATTAAACGACTTCAAAAAAGGAGGAGTTTCTCAATTCGTCGGTAGCTTTTGACTTTTTATATTTGGACAACGTCCTTATTATATTTCACTTTTGTTTCAGATAAAGAAGTGTGTGTGAATCGTGTCCATTGACAAAAAAGACGAAGAAAATCAAATACAAGATGGCCGTGTTGAAACTTCTATTCTGCCTGAGCTTCGTACACATAGCTCTAGCTAAAGGTTAGTTGGAGTTTATTTACTCTAGATTCTTCTAAACTTTCTAATTTTTTCTAGAAGATTAGTATTTACCTAGCACCCGAACAAACATTTGTGTGGTTGAATAAACGTTTTGATTATAACTTTATGTTTTAAAAGGTAGTCGTGTAGACGTCGTCATTACGTTTACTCAACGGCATTTAGGTCCATTTTATTCAACTTAATGTCATAAGAAAATTGAATAACAGTCCTATAAATGCCTTTTTGGTCGCATAGTCGTCGTATAGATGTTGTCGATTTAACTAATAGTTGAGTAACGTTAGCTGCTGCAATGTGTACTCGACTTCATGACGAGTAATTGTTAATTTATCGACATGTTACCGACGTGTTACCGTCGTGTAAATGTCATAATAACGTAAAACAATCATAATATATAACAATTTTGCTTTTGCTTTACTTTACTCCGTCGTGATTACAAACGTCGAACACAATCGAAGGCGACGGCCATCTTATTAATATACATTACATTAAAAAAATAAAACAACTCTGTTATTTGTCAGCTACAACCATTTCTGTTGTGGAAAAAAGTTTACTGATTAATGTAAGGTAAGTTTTAAAGTAATTTTTCATGCGCTTCATAAATTCTTAAGTATTATTTAATGTTTAATCTTATTTTTATCGGTAACTATGTTATGGGACTTTAATATAACTTCCCGACGTATAATTTGTCTTCTGCAAAAGTGTTTCGTCGCCATTCCTGTACTATTAGGGTTCATTAGATACAAAGTAAAATTGTAAATACAAACAAATATTATGATTATGTACCCATTTATTGTTCCATTATGTTTATTTTGTATGTACCTAATAGTTTTACTTTTGTAGGCAATCCTCATAAATACAACAAAATTATTCAAATGCCAAGGATAAGTTTATATCAAAGACAGATATGAAGAAAATAAAAAAAAACATTTAAAGTTGAAGGATGTGGTTTAATTATGTTTCAAGAAGTACAAAAATAAACAAATTATAAAACTTTACCGATTTTTTTATTTATATCAATTTAAAGTAAGTACTTAGTTACCTAATTCATAATGAATAAGTGGAACAAAATAAAAAAAATTAAAATTCAATGAACTCATTATGCTAATATTGACCATTATCGACAACGATTATTGAAACATCTCTTCCACTTTTTAAAAGACTTCTTGGGTCTAAAGGACCTATACAGGGTATTCTTTCGTTCTGTATTATATTTATTTTCCTTAACGCGTCATGTGGAATATTATAATCGATAGCCCACTTTCTATAATTATTTCTAAAGTCATCATCTATATTCTGTATGTCCTTCTCAGTAATACATTCACTTTCTGAAAGTAACCACAGTTACTAAGACGCAAATTGTTAGTCTTCTTAATTTCCGGCATTTTAATTAAAAGAATATCTGCCCTTTCAGTAATTTCAAATATTTTGTTTACTACGGAACCATCCTGATATTCCTCTCTTCCAGCTTGTAAAAAAGTCAAACCAAATGATTAAAGGACTTCAGTTATGCACGTTATATACAAGTTTATTACCTGTACGTGGACATTAATTAAATAACGGTCGTATTGTGATATTTATGTTCCCTGAAAACGTATACAGGTTGTACTGGGGCCTCTTTTTCTACTATTATTTAATGATTACCATTACGACGTATAAACGAAAATCGCTCGTTTATAAGTTGTAAGAAAGGTAATAACATGACGTAATTGACACATCCGACACTGTTATATGCCCATAACGTTTTCACGACTAAAGTCAAAGTCAAAGTCAAATTATTTATTCAATGTAAACCTTTACAGGCACTTATTGACGTCAATACTAATAATAATAAAAAAAACAGTTAACTAACTTATAGTTAAGACTTAATAACTAATCTAACGAGCTATTATAGTCTGTGCCAGACAAATGCGCATTGCTACCCCCAGTACCACTGCACGCCGAAACAGAATCGCGTCGAACCGAAATATAAGCCGTGGTCATAGAATTGTGTAATATGATTTCCAATTATCGTATTGATACTGTGGTAAGTAATATAAATTGGAGAGTTTTTGAAGTAAAATAAAGTAGCGGCTGAAATGAGTTTTGGAAAACATTAGTACCTAACCAATAAGGTTGACATTTTTAATCATTCAAATATCTTTTTTTATAAAAACTTAAGCATAAAAAAACGTCAAAAATTAATAAGCATTAACTTGTGTGTTTTAAAATTGTTTCGTTTTTCGTCTTGGTACAAGCACAGAATAACTAATACTACTACCGTACAGAAGGTTCACCCTCCAACGACCCTCACGCGAAACTGAAACCTATCTCGTGACCCGAGCGTTCATATTCCGATAAGCACAGCCGACTCGATATCGATTTGACGTCCGTCAGGAACGCAGGGTTTACGCGCGCGCGTAGGGATTACGAGTTAAGAGGAAACACCACGCCGACGCAGCACCCAAAACTCCCACACAAAACACAGAAAAACGACGCCCCGCAGCCCCCTTCCAAAACCGGACCAACCCCCACCACCCCTTCAGCAACGGTTAAAGAAAGAGACCCTTCACGTCCGTATGCTTGATACCTTTGCATTAAGTCATTTATTTAATAACCAGGAGCCTTCAAAATTAAGCGAAATCACTTCGTTTTAAGGCGTCTTCAGAAACATTAAGTATCTCGTTTAAAAAAAAAATCAAACATACAGACACAGAAAACCTCCTCCCCCAACCGACGCTTAAATAAAAATTCTCTGAAGGAGGAAACAGGGGACCACGAAACGCCGCTCCCCCGCGCCCCGCATGAGAATCCCGAACGCCACGCCGACGCAGTGTTTCCTCTCAAGGCTAGATAGATCGCGCTTTAAGTTTTTTCAAACCATCTGAGACATAGAAAATAATGGTTTAAATTCTGGAAAAAAAAACTATGTATTAGTTAAGGATCCAATCTATTCAAAGTCTCATTCAGTTACAAAATCCAATAAACATCACTCAATAAAAAATAAAAAAAAAGTTATATAGATAAGTTTTATAAAAGTCGTCATGACTATAACAATATAACTGTCCTATAATACAGTTGCCATTACGTCTATAGGACCATATTATATAACAATCTATAATATAACTAATTAGGTTAATAGCGCACCTGTACACGACAAAAAAGGAACAAATTACTGTAATATAACTTTTAAATAACTTAAAGTCATGTAACTCTGTCATTACATGACCAAATTGTTTGTTGGGACGTATCGAACATTGTGAAGGTTCAAGATCTCGTAAGACTTACAAGAATGATTAATTTTTAATTATAGAAAGCTCTAAAACCTTGTTCGTTAGTTTGCCTTTGAATAAAATCTCTTAAGACTTAATGTACCCTTGTGTACTTGGTTTGGTTGGTGGTAGGGCTGATAAGTCGGCCTGGCTTTACCACCATCTTATCTAAGTCTGTCGCCATAGCAACAATGTTATATAGCATTGTTGTGTTCCGACAGTTAAGAGATAAGTAAGACAGTTCCTCAGTGGGTGAGGAATCCAACGCAATAGAATCGACATGGATAGCTTACCGTAGTGTGCTGGTAGCAGCTCCCGTCTCATCTCTTCCCTTAGGTGTCGTAAAAGGCGACTAACGGACTAAAGACTGCTCATACATTCAATAGCATAGAACGGAGGGGCTCACCACCTGTCACGTTGAGCACTGTGCAGTCGCTATTTAGTGAAAAGTGGACTATGGTAGAGGACTACTTTTGCGGTCCTCATTGCCTAGTCTCTGAATAATCCTTCGGGGATAATAATCGTAAATATATTGATACCTAAATTGTCAAATGTCATAAAGTACATATTGGCGAAAATGAGTTATTAATGCAGCCTTAATTCTTTTATTGAGCTCTATCGATTGGTATATTATGATTCCTCTATGTTAATTTATTGAGCCAGATATGTAAGGTTGAAAATATGAATTTTTTGCATTTTATGTATTAAAACCAAATCGTGTAGAGTGTAAGTAAACTTAAAGTTCTATCCCCTAAATATGCTTTAGGTCACTTCAAATTTTAAATGGTCATTACAACCTACATTAACATTTTTGATGTCGCACTTATTGTGCTTATAGGATACGTAGTTAACTACATGTTTGTACGAGTATGTATGCTTACCATCTTCTGTCTTGTCTGTTATTAAGCTCGACGCGTGAAACAGCTAATAATATCGGGCAGTAGGTGCTCTTTCACTGTTGCGGTCAAAATTCAGTGCCGTGAAATTTGTACAGCTTAGGCAGCCATTAACGCGATTCACGACTATTCGGGCATTATAACTAGAGACGATACTGCGAGCAATTTTTTGCGCACTGATTTGCGGCCTCACCCTTTAATCACATATAAAACTAGATACACAATCACAAGATATTCTAAATCGTAGCAGAATAGTGGCAACTTTGACATAAGATACATTTGACTAAGTATATGTGTTTGCAGCGGCGCACGCAGCGCGTTCGGCTTGCGATCTTTCCCGCTAAGCAACTTTCGCAATGCCGGGTCGCCTGATGGGTCCTCCCTGCTTCGGAAGGCACGTTAAGCCGTTGGTCCCGGTTGTTGTCGTAAGAAGACAGTCGTTAAAACCCACCAACCCGCATTTGGCCAGCGTGGTTGGTTATAGCCCAATATCCTCACGTGCTATGCATGGGACGTGGGAGTCCTGTGCCCAGCAGGGGGACGTTTATAGGCCGATGATGATGATAGGATGTGTTTAGGCAGAATTACAATAATTGACGCATACTACTAAACGATATAAGTACCCAACTAAACATCTTGCCAGGTACTCTTTTTGTGCATACGTTTTGAGAGCGTTGACTGTGCATCTAGTTTTTATATGTGATCGAAGCCGCAAGCTCCGCAAGCTCCGCAATCGCTTAGATCACTCGCAATCACTAAGGCCTTTGCATCCCATGGGCCGCAACTAAGTGCGCAAAATCTTGCTTCGCGGTGACTTCTCTAGTTATAATACCTAAATGTTCACAACGGTTCGGCTGGGGTGTGCCGAAATCATTATGGATGGAGGTCAGTCAGTTGTAATGTTATTATGGTAATAGCAATCATTTTGATAAGTGTTTAGAAAAGACGAGCTGTTTGGTAGCGGCTCATTATTAAAACTACCATCACTTCTCTTCTCTTGGGTGTCGTAAAAGGCGACTAACGGACTAAAGACTGCATATACATCCAACAGCATAGAGCGGCGATGGGCTCACCACCTGTCACGTTGAGCACATGTGCAGTCGCTATTTGGTGAAAAGTGGACTATGGCAGAGGTCTGCTTTTGTGATCCTCGATGCCTAGTCTCTGAAGAATAAAAATAATAATACTACCAACCCTTCTCTCTTGGGTGTCGTAAAAGGCGACTAACAGACTGGAGATTTATTACTCAGTAGTCGAGTGGGCGAGCGCTTCGACCGATATACGGAGAGAGGTCCAGGGTTCAATTCCAAGGTAAGGGAAAGTGTGTTACAGATGAATGATGATCATACCCCGGGTTTGTAATTACCGAGCCGCATTTGGCAATCGCGGTGATGAAGTAATGAATGAATGAAATATCAACAAAATTTACAAACACAGCCCCACAAAACTGTGAAGGTACAGAGTCTTAAAAAAAAGAGTTAAATTAAAACATATCACAATGCCGCATGCCGTCACAATACCAATGCCACCTTAAGAGGCCTATTACATCTCGACTGTGATTTTTGCGTAAAATGGCTTATTTTGGCGTTATGTATCTCAGAAACTAAAATACATTAATATCATTATTGAATAGTGTAGAATAGCTATTAGAATAGTGCGTAGCGGCCTCGCTTTTTGTAAATTTTGCTTAACTTTTTAATTAAACCCAAAATTGCAGAGAAAGATTTTCTTAAAGTGCGCGAAGGCACGAGCTCATCGATTGAACTACTGTTCTAAACGAGTGAAATAAAAAAAATATAATGTTATTTCTTATATAGTCAAATAGTACGTAGCGGCCTCGGAATTTTTAGATATCATTGATTTTATATAGGAAAAAAATCTTATTCTAAACCAAAAAACTTCGAAAATCGCTATAAGTTAACTGTGAATATCAATGATGTTACAATAATAATATCATTGGTGAATATAGCTTTTATCTACGATAATATTATTGAACAAAATTTATACCAGAGTAATTGTTACTTCATGAGGAATAAAGATTTTATAATGAATTTATTATCCTATTTCGATAAAAACGATAAAATCAACTGCAAAATTACTACAAAATGCGATGCGCCGGCCGTCAGAATTCAATTTATGCTCACAGAATGGAGATTTGTAATATTAAGCACAAATTTATTATCCTATTTCGATAAAAACGATAAATACAACTGCAAAATGACTACAAAATGCGAAAATAGGCATTTTACGCAAAAATTACATTCGAGATGTAATAGGCCTCTTAAACACAAATAAATACCTGAGGCGTCGGTAGCCGAGCGGATAGATGCTGGGGTTGAACGCGAGAAATCGTGGTTCAGTCCCCACAGCTCCGTTAGACTACTGACGTGAACCCACTCCGACACAGTCATTTAGATTAACAGGATGGGTTAACAGGACTATTATTGTGTGACGCACATTAACCCCTCAGTCTTAGATTTTTTTGGCAGTTTTTTGACACTAACTGTCAACGTCAAATTTGACAGAATCGAACATAGACTATGCGATGTTTTGCGATAACAATACATAAAATGAACCACAGAACCGAAATAACCAAACTTATTCATACTAAAGTAGTATGTAAGTGTATGAAAACACGGTACAAAGTCAAGTGTGTTTTTGTAGGTGTGGTCTCATGCGACCGCTTGAGGGTTGAGGATACCTAATGTTTTAAAAAAAAATTTTTTGGGGTAAATGTTTAGGTACTAGAAAAAAACAACCAGTCTCAGGATTTTATCCTATATACAATACAATTTAAGTAGCATTGTGAATGCAAAAATTTCAATAATAAAGATACTTATCTTTTATAGCGGTGACTTGATATAATGATGGAGGCCTTTGCCCAGAAGTGTGTAGTAATACTACTTAGTTATGACGACAATTAAGAGGTAGTGTAGTAAGTCCCTTTGTAGTTGGGGATTCCGAATTGAAGCATTGACCTGTTTAGAACGAAAATATCAAATTACACAAACAAATTTAGCTGTCGTGTAAACATGACACATGCAAATTTTTTGTCAGATTAATACGACTACGTTAAAAAAACAGCTTGTATGTAAACCAGTATGAATGAATACTTTGAACATAAATTAAGTATTAAACTTTAGATAGATGACTACTAACTTTTAGTGTCATCTTTTTTCTGATCGTTTGATAACTAGTTTTACTAATTAGATGTCATTATACCGAAATAGTTAGACTATAGAAACAGTTCATAGCGGAACGAAAGGCGTTTGAACTTGTATGAGGTTGAGGTCACTGTCTATTGGTACAATACTGAAGCGATACTAATGTGAGCGATAAAAACAAGTTTCGAAAACCAAAGTTTACACATGAGCAATTTTTAAGATTTTAAGGTACCTAGTCTCCATTTTTTACTTTGGTAGATCGTGGGTAGATCGAATAAAGATTAAGTACTAGCAGGTATGTTTTAATCAATTTAATTATTTTTTTTAAAGTTAAAGAAAGCAAGAAATATTTCAACTGAAGACAAAGCCTATCGCGATTCTTTATTATACTAAGTAAAGTATAGTTACAACTTCGATGACATGTAAATTTAGATGCATAATCAACGCTCTCAAACGTCCGAACCACACGTCTCACAACACGTGTTGTTGCGAAAAGAACACGGGAGAAACTTCCTAGGTACTCATTTAGCGTGGCAGTCCGGCTCGTATTCTAAAACCAAACTCACACTCAAATCTCTGCTTGAGTACAGTTAGAAAGGGATGGCGATATATGCGATGAATAGCGCCATCCCTTTCTAACTGTACTCAAGCAGAGATTTGAGTATGAATGTTGTTTTAGAATACGAGCCTAAGTGTCAACATGACGAAGCGCTCCTTCAAACTTGCTATTGCCAAAAGACAGTACGTCAAACTGCCACTACTCCGCTAATATTTAGTATAGAATTGAGTATCTAGTTTTTATAAGTAATCGAAGATAAACAAAAAAAGGACAAGCGCAAAAAAATCACAGCAACAGGACAGTGAACCTAACGTCAATGAACCGAAAACTAACCGTTAGCACAGATCCATCAAGGCAAAAGGAGCTATTTGGACGTATTAATTACAATGGCAGTGGGCGCATCGGATCTCTTTGTGTTACAAAGAGGCTTTAGTCAGCCGACCGACGTCTTATGCTGACGTTGAAATGTCTATGGTCCGTAGAAGATGAATATATTTTCACTTTAGCAGTCTATGGTACAAATCGGATGAATATTTTGAAAGTTCGTGTTAGTCTATGGTACAAACAAAGGGGATGAATATTTTTAAAAGTTAGTGTTAGCATAAAGTAGTTCTAAAGAGGTTGAATATATTTAACGCTTCGGTGTAAATGTCAATCAAAATTATGAAATCTCCTTTCTTTGGGTTTTTGAACTGTATGCGAGATGATTCCTTGCTTGCTAAAGTAATACCAGAAAATGTATTACCATTTTCCTTTTCTAGGGTTCCGTTGAATCGCTGAAAACTTCAATCACAAACTAAATACACAATCCCCAAAGACATTTAAACTATTACGGAATTAATCGTAGCGGAATAGTGGCATGCTTGACAATACTTAATATACATTTGACGTAGGTATAAGTGACATATTCTTAAAATACTGTACTTCAATTTGAGTTTCACCCGTGTTCTTTTAGCAACAATACGTGCAGTGAGACTCCATTTTAATTCAATCTACCGTACAATAATATGTACACACTATATAAAAATATATACCACTTGAAATTGGCTTAAAGCCAAACGCGAAGCCATTCATTAAATTATGATAATAATAGCAATGCTTTCTTCTGTAATCTATACTAGCGGCCCGCCCACGCTTTCGTCCACGCTAACTTAGAAAGACCGTCATAGTTCAGCGATGAAAAAAAATATTTACAAAATATAAACAAAATCCATTCTCAGTTAACGCTCTATCTTTTAGTGAAAACCGCATAAAAAACCATTGCGTGATTTAGGAGAATAGTGCGGTGCCACAGACAGAGGAAAACGGCGACTTTACCATGTCATGATTAATGAAAATCAATTGCCGAAATGTTTGTACGCGCAACACTTTAGAACGGCTGCACCTATTTGGCTAATTCTTTTTATGTTGTGTTCGTAATTGTCAGGACTAGGTTTGTGTGGGTTAAACTTTTTGGAAATTCGTCCCGGGATACGTAGGGTGTTCACGCAGACGAAGTCGCGGGCGGACCGTTAGTGTACATAAATACAAATTACTACGCCTTTTATTATCAAAGTTATTAAATTAAAGTTCTGATGCCCCAAACCTCAATTTCCTCTACCAATATTAACTTCGTAAAAGTGAAACATAACTTATAATGTTTTCGATTAGTTCGTCCAATCTTAGTACCTAGGTACTGTTATATTTACCGACCTACATTAATACGTAATTGTATTGAATCTTTAAATGATTATTGCATAATGATACAATTAAGGTCAACAGCTGTTTCTACGTATAGGACAGTATCGAGTAATGTATGGAAAAAATGCCTTGTCAAAATCATTGCCTCAGTTCACTTGATATTACATATGATCACGACTATTATCCCCGAAGGGTTAGTCAGAGACTAGGCAATGAGAACACTAAAAGCAGTCCTCTACCATAGTCCACTTTTCACCAAATAGCGAATGCACATGTGCTCAGCGTGACAGGTGGTGAGCCCATCGCCGCTCTATGCTGTTGAATGTGTGTGCAGTCTTTAGTCCGTTAGTCGCCTTTTACGACACCCAAGGGAAGAGAGGGGGTGGTAGTATTCTTTCACCGCTACGCGACACGGTTGCAAAGAAAAAACACGCCCGTTTCCCGGAGGGGTAGGCAGAGATAGTTTATGCTTTGTTCGTCCCACTGAGATTCGTCCCACACTCTCACATAAAAAAATCCTGGTTCGTCCCAAACAATATGCTTCATTCGTCCCAAAATATTATTTTAATTAAGTACTTACTTAAGTACTTATTTTATTCTCGCTTTGTCCTATTTTATATTCCTTTTACGGCCCATTTTTTTTATATAGCAAACTTACTTTAATCTTATTGTAACTATGTAGGTAGAATCAGCAATTTTTTTTACTTTACTTATAATAGGTCAAGAATCATAAGACGCAGCAGTGGGACGTTTATGGGCTGACGATGATGATGATGATGAAGAATGTGTAATCACGACTATTATCCCCTAAGGGTAAGCCAGAGACTAGGCAATGAGGACAGCAAAAGCAGTCCTCTACCATAGTCCACTTTTCAACAAATAGTGACTGCACATGTGCTCAGCGTGACAGGTGGTGAGCCCATTACCGCTATACGCTGTTTTTTTTATTTTTATTTTTTTATTGGCAACGGGTAAGCGCTTGGCCTTCATCTCACCTGATGGTAAGTGACGATAAAGCCGAAGGTGGAAGCGCGCTTCACCCGGAATCCTCAACCACTGAGGAACTGGCTATCTTATCTCAAACTGCAGGAACACAACAATCCTATAAACATCGTTGTTATGGCGACAGACTTAGATAAGATAGTGGTAGCTAGCCAGGCGGACTTAATAGCCCTACCATACCACCAACCAAACCGAGCACACAAAGATGTACCCCCCGCTGGGAATCGAACCCGGGACCTCTGGGTCTGAAACCGGTAGCTTAGCCACTAGACCACAGAGGCGGATAAAAAAGATGTATGTGCAGTCTTTAGTACGTTAGTCGCCTTTTACGACACCCAAGGCAAGAGAGGGGGCTCTTCCCTTGGGTGTAGTGTAGAATTATTTCACCGCTACGCGACACGATTATTAAGGATATAGCTATAAAAAAAAAACACCAACCTCCTAAGTGGATAAAAAAAATTCAACATTTTTTTTTTTTTTTTTTTTTATATAAGAGTGAGGCAAACGAGCAGGCGGGTCACCTGATGGAGAGTAATCACCGCCGCCCATGGACACCCGCAAAACCAGAGGAAACGCAGACGCGTTGCCGGCCTTTAAGGGAGGAATAGGTTTAAGGAAGGAATAGGAATTGGGAGGAGGGGGGGGGGGAAGGGGCCTCCGGAACCCTCACTGGTCGGACGAAACACAACAGCACCAAGTGCCATTATTTCACGCCGAATATTAGCGAGAGGGTGGTATTACGCCGGGCGAGCCGGCCCAATGTGTGCTGCAACGCAGCGTGGCTCTACCACTCAGTTGGTGTCACTCATTTAGCACCACCCAGGGATCACGTGTAGGGTCTCAAGGGTAAACCTACGGACGCGAGCAACTTTGACCCCCAAACAAAAACATAAATATAAGTACTTACAACTCGCTCTACTAATTTAGATGTGCCATCTTGATAAGCGCATTATACATTATACTTTCCGCTCTTTTAATTATAACAATAAGTGGTTCGCAAGTGGGACACGTCCCATGCTGGGAAGCGTCCCATCAATTGCATTGTGGTGTTAAGTGGTACATTTCGCAGTAGCGTTCGCGCCAAATTTTCTTTTATTTTTTACTAGCGGCCCGCCCGCGCCGTCATACTTCAGCCATATAAATGTCGCAGGGATATGATAAAAACAGAGATTTGGTCAATTCCACTAGTGATTTGATCAAATCACTTAGGGAATTGACCAAATCTCTGTTTTTATCAATTATGACTGCGACATAAACACCGTCATTCTTCAGCCATGTTATACAAAATATACACCCTTAATTTTCATTCGTTTTAATGAAACTAATGGTGAGCTCCACCAATGAAACTGAACCACTTTCCCTAAGAAACCTATGTGCAGAAATGACAAAAAAAATTCGACCTTCTATACAAAACTGTCCGATCAGCTGACGACAATAGTATGGGAGGTCAAATTTTTTTGTCATTTTTGCACATAGGTTTCTTCGGGAAAGTTGTTTAGTTTCATGGGTAGAACTCACCCTTATTTTCATTAAAATGAATAAAAATTAAGGGTGTATACAAATTAACTAAAAAAAACCATCGTCCTTTATATAGGTCTTTCTACCAGAGGAAACCGCGTAAAAATCCATTGCGTGGTTTAAAAGGACAGAGCGGAGCCAAACAAGCCCGGTAAATCTGTAATGGTTATCTGCGCTGCGACAGACAGCACTCCAAAAAAAATAGACAGTCAATATATACTGACGGATCACGATAATTATTGACGTGTAGTGTAGTGTATTGACGGATCACAATATTTATCGCAGGATTTCTGGAAATCCAGTGATCCAATGTTAGATCCAAGATCGTGATATTTATCTTGCGTGTAGTGTCGCGCGTCAATATTTATCGTGTCTAGGGTTGCCACCTTTTTTTAGAATGAATAAAGTTTTTTTTATTCCTCATACACGGAAAGTAGGTTTGAAGTTGCCTGAGGAGCGAGTGGAAAGTAATACTTTTGTACCAACTAACAACAAAACATACAGTAATTCGAATGTAACAAAAAACAAGTTTATCTTAATGCTAAGTGCTTTCTCAATTATAGGTAGTCACGACATGCAATATCAAAATACAATCATATTTGTTGAACAGTAACTCATGTGTAGTTATGACTTACTATTAAAATAATACTAACAACCCATCTCTTCCCATGGCTGTCGTAAAGGGCGACTAACGGACTAAAGACTGCACATACATCCAACAGCATAGAGCGGCGATGGACTCATCAAAATAATACTACCAACCCCTCTCTTCCCTTCGGTGTCGTGTAAGACGACTAACGGACTAAATTCTGCACATACATCCAACAGCATAGAGCGGCGATGGGCTCATCAAAATAATACTACCAACCTCTCGCTTCCGTTGGGTATCATAAAAGGCGACTAACGGACTAAATTCTGCACATCAAAATAAAACTATCAAACCCTCTCTTCCCTTGTGTGTAGTAAAAGCGACTAACGGGCTAAATTCTGCACATCAAAATAATACTACCAACCCCTCTCTTCCCTTCGGTGTCGTGTAAGACGACTAACGGACTAAATTCTGCACATACATCCAACAGCATAGAGCGGCGATGGGCTCATCAAAATAATACTACCAACCTCTCGCTTCCGTTGGGTATCATAAAAGGCGACTAACGGACTAAATTCTGCACATCAAAATAAAACTATCAAACCCTCTCTTCCCTTGTGTGTAGTAAAAGCGACTAACGGGCTAAATTCTGCACATCAAAATAAAACTACCAATCCTTCTCTTCCCTTGTGTGTAGTAAAAGCGACTAACGGGCTAAAGGCTCACCACCAAAGCACATGTGCAAACTGTGCAGTAGTTTCTTGCTGAAGTGTGGACTGTGTGGGCGTGACTATTACTATTATTATTATTTATTTACTAATTTAATATTTAAATTATTATTACTAATTTTACTACAAATTTTAACTAATATCTCAAAAAAGTTGTAGATTTATGTAAAATAAAACTCACTCATTTGTTTAGCTAATTCATGTTTTTATTTTTAGTTACTTACCATTCGTAATGAAAAGCACAGTGTTTACCTCGGGTGAAAGACTTATTTTCTCCCTCGAACTATTGCCGCCCTGGCTACGCTCGGGCGCCAAACCCCGTCTCGGGAGTAAATAAGCTACTTTCACCTCTAGGGTAACAAACAATGTACCTATTTACATTTTGTTAGAACAAAAATAAAGTACATAGCATAAAAAAGAGTATTTATGTATTTGTCCTTAAAAACGTATTTTTAGTTACTCTTTGCAACATTTGACAAATATATGTCTTTTACGTAAATAGAGTATTTAAGCCTTAAAGCATTAATGCTCTAAGATTTTAGCGTACCTACTTAATTGGTGTCGTAGCGTAGATTATAAAGTACGCCTCTGAAAAAGAGGACAATAATCTATTTTAAAGTGCGAGTGGCAACCCTACACGTCTGCCTCGTACAAAGTACGTATTTTTGACGCGATCCGTATTGATGGTGTAGGGTGTGCTGTGATCCAGCCCAAGATCCATCAATAAATATCACGATATTTATCACAATATTTATTGACGAGTAGCGTTCGCCTTACGCTGCACCAGTTGTCCTCGCGCCTGGACTTCATCAGGTAGAGTGGGTTATTTGCCGAGCTAATTATAAAAAAAAAACCATCGCCATGCAGCCAGTCCATCGCCGCTTTATGTTGTTGGATGTATGTGCAGTGCAGTCTTTAGTCTGTCAGTCGCCTTTCACGACACCCAAGGGAAGAGATGAGTTGGCAGTGTTCTATTCAATTCAATTCAATTCAATAAACGTTTATTTCTCTCACAACAGATCAGTTCCACATTAATGTTAGCAACAGTAATTTATACAGTAGGTATATACTAATCAGCATTGTGAGAGCTGGTGCCTATTGTTGATTTTATAAAAATCTGTATTACAGGTCACCAGGCCCACTCCGCGAATTAACAACTACAGCTCCGTGAATTAACAATAAATAGCTATTTGACCTAGTTGGAGCAATGAGATTATAAACTTAAGGATAACAATATACTTAGAACAAAAATAATATATATAATATGTAATATTACATGGAGTGTATGTGATGTGATGTGTGAGCTGTGTTATTAATGAGCCGCCACCACACAGCGCAGAAATATGTACCTTAACACCTAAGTTGAAAGACCTAAATCCTTTGCACCACCACAAGGTCCTACTGTATAAGTCCATAACCTCATAATCTTATACAGACTGTTATAGAAAAATATACCTTAGACGCTAAGAAAAAAACAATTAAATCCTTTAAAACTCGTCTCGAGTTCCTCCCACCAACATTATTCACATCATCCCACGTTACGAAGACCTTAACTTGCCAAAAATGGTGGTGATCATGTGTGAATCATCACAACCTTATTGCAACGGAATAAAGTTCAATTGGGCACTGATTTTAAAAGTGATTTTGATTTAGTTCGTCCCACGCGTGGTACACCTACACATGGTGGTGTCTCTGACTTTAGCAGGTGACTGTACGGTTATGTACAAATTAAGTAGGTACCTTTAATAAAAGCAGTTATGTAAATAACTGTATATTGTAAAGACAAAAGTGTCGTGTATCGGTGAAAGAATACTACCACCCCCTCTCTTCCCTTGGGTGTCATAAAAGGCGACTAATGGCCTAAAGAATGCGCTTACATCCAACGACATATAGCGCCGATGGGCTACCTACCTGTCACGCTGAGCACATGTGCAGTCGCTATTTGGTGAAAAGTGGACTATGGTAGAGGGCTGCTTTTGTTGTCCTCATTGCCTATAGTCTCTGACTAACCCTTCGGGGATAATAGTCGTAATTTTATGTACGAGTATCTATGGTGCAAACTAGCTAGACTGACTTTATCTCACGGGGGAAACGAAAAAGGTGCGTTGCGTAGAACGAACTATGTCTATAAACAGCTAAGTGTGTCAAGTTACGTCAGCGTACACTCAATAAAATCTGAGAATTGTAAAAAGCGAGCGAGTGGCTTATTCGCATGGCGATTGCAAAAGTGAAGCAACGTTAAACCATCTCTGGCTTCACAATCTATACTTATATTATAAAGCTGAACAGTTTGTTTGCTTGAACGGGATAATCTCAGGAACTACTGGTCCGATTTGAAAAATTCTTTCAGTGTTAGATAGCCCATTTATCGAGGAAGGCTATAGGCTATAATTTGTTTAGGTACGGGTACGGGTAGTAACCCGTGCGAAGCCGGGGCGGGTCGCTTGTTTCACATTTAAAAATTAGATACCTACTCAATCCTATACTAAATCGTAGCGGAAGAGAAGATATGTCCAACGGTATAGAACAGCGACGGGGTCACCACCTATCACGCTGAGCACATGTGCAGTTGAAATTTGGTGAAACGTGGACTATGGCAGTGGTCTCCATCTGCAGTCCTCATTGCCTAGTCTCTGACTGATAACCCTCTTTGGACTATGGCAAAGGTCTGCTTCCGCAGTTCTCTTTACCTTGTCTCTGACTAACCCTTTGGGGATAATAGTCGTGAATATGTGTACTTATGTATGAATTTGTAGTTATCTTTCAATCACTAACCAAATTTGAATAAATCATCAGCCTATAAACGTCCCACTGCTGGGCACAGGCCTTCCCACACGGACAACATCACACGGGGAGAGCCATAACCTACCAAACTGGCCCAATGCGGGTTTTAGATAGATAGATATATGAACACTTTATTGCACATACACAAGAAACACACACATTACATCATCTTAGAGCTAGTATGGGCAAAGGCGGTCTTATTGCTAAAAGCGATCTCTTCCAGACAACCTTTGGTTTATGGAGCCTGGGAAAGAGGATAGAGGAAGTGTGTAAGTACTAATTAATAAACCAATTAACATAAGATATAAATTAATTAACAAACATACATTTTTATATAATTACTTACACATAGTTACTTAGACGTAATATAAAATAATAATTTTAGTGTTTTAATTGGTCATTACCGTGTCGCGTAACGGTGAAAGAATACTACCACACCCTCTCTTCCCTTGGGTGTCGTAAAAGGCGACTAACGGACTAAAGACTGCACATATATCTAACAGCATAGAGCGGCGATGGGCTTCACCACCTGTCACGGTGAGCACGTGTGCTATCTGGTGTCGCTATTTCGCTATTTGGTGAAAAGTGGCAAGGGACTACTTCTGCGGTCCTCATTGCCTAGTCTCTGACTAACCCTTAGGCGATAATATAGTCCTGATTATATGTAGGAATTGGTCATGCGTCATGCCACGACACCCTGACATTAAGTGCGGATGCGTCCGCGGAAACTGTTGCTGCGATTTATTATACGATCGCGGGTCACGATTCGCAATTCGCAATACAACATGGCCGCTGCCGTGCCGGCCGGAGGGAATCGCAATCGCAGTTTTTATAGTATCACATCAAATACAATTAAATACATACATACGTAGATTACTGATCATTATCCCTGAAGTATTAGTCATATAGTGGCAATGAGGACTGCAGAAGCAGTCCACTGCCATAGTCCATGGCATACCAAATTTCAACAGCACATGTGCTCAGCATGATAGGTGGTGAGTACATCGTCTTTTACAAAACTGAAGTGAAGAGACGGGTAAGTATAATATAAAAATGCTGTTTCATTACTATTTATCCCCGAAGGGTTAGTCAGAGACTAGGCAATGAGGACAACAAAAGCAGTCCTCCACCGTAGTCCACTTTTCACCAAATAGCTACTGCACATGTGCTTAGTGTGACAGGTGGTTAGCCCATCGTCGCTATACTTATGTTGTTGGATGTATGTGCATTCTTTAGTCCGTTAATGGCCTTTTACGACACCCATGGGAAGCGAGGGGATGGTAGTACGCGCCGCTACGCGACTCGATTATCTCAATAAATACTCCTTTATTAAATTCATTACTAATAAATAAATAAATAAATAAACTATCCTACACTCACACCAATTGTCTAGCCCAAGAGAAGCTTCATTATGAAACTCGTTAAATGGTTACTAGACAACGGATAAACATACTTAAAATACTTAAATACATACTTATTATACATAGAAAACACCCTGACCCGAGACAATTTAGAAAAACAATAATTTCTAAATTGATCCGACCGGGGATCGAACCCGGGACCTCAGAGATGGCGACACCATGAAAACCGGTGTACAAACCACTCGACCAAGGAGGTCGTCAGGTACTGACTTTACAATTGAAACTTCTCATCTTAACTACATCATTCATTCATTACCAACTGCTCGCCGGGTACGTATGTAACCCATCGTCCCCAACAAGGTATAAGGGTCTAACAAAATCAATAAGCGAACGTGTAAGGGCGGTATCTATATATCATTCTGAATACAATGACAAAAAATGTGCTCCAGTTTTAGAGTGATTTTTCAAAGTTATGTGTTCTAACAAACTAAATCAATTAAAGTAATACACATCATGAAACTTGCTGTATCTTTAGTAACACGCACGCAAGCGTCAATGAAAAGATAGCTCAGTGTGCTCCGAGTTTATGCTGGTTTCACAGTCACGCGTTTGACCAGCGCCGGCCATACGCGCGCGCTTACAATTACACTAGATTGTAGGTTGCGTTTCATAGTCATCACGCAGTTCAAACGCGCAACTACTATGTAGTGTAGCGCGCGCGTGTGACCGGCGCTGGTCAAACGCGTGACTGTGAAACCAGCCATAGTGTGCATGTACTGCTTTGCGTGCGTGTAGTACAGCTGTACGGGTTTGGAAAGGGTGTTTTTTTGGTGAATTATGATATTGTTTTGTTGATTATCTCGGTCACGAGCCTGTAATTTTGGACCAAATTTGGTGAGCATGCTCAGTATGATGTATAGATTCTCCCCTAAAACGTTCGCTTATTGATATTGTTAGACCCTATATTTAGTAAAGACGCGCGCCCGCGTTCTTCTGCGCCCGCGTTCTTCTTCCCCGCCCCGCTAACCATAGCACTACCACGTGTGAATTTGTCTGGCGTCGCGCCATCTCTGGGGTCCCGTGGTTCAATTCCCGGTCGTGTCAATTTAGAGAAAACTGTATTTCTGATTGAATCTGATTGAATTGATTGATTGATTTCGGGTCTGTGTGTTTTTCTATGTTTATGTATATTTATCCGTTATCTAGTTTAACCATATCAACGAGTTTCAATAGAAATTTATATTGGGCTAGATAATTGGTGTGAGCGTTAACAAATTTTATTTTTATTTATTTCATTTACAGTCAGGGTAAGGGTACCTCTTGGTGATAAGTGTTGGATCCCGCAACTACGTATAGTATTTACAGATTTGTATGGCACAGACATACAATAACAGCAGATTTAACCGCCTCTGTGATCTAGTGGCTAAGCCACCGGTCAGACCCAGAGGTCCCGGGTACGATTCAAAGCAGGATTCCCATCTGTGTGTACTTTGTTTGGTGTGTTTGGTGGTAGGGCTATTAAGTCCGCCTGGCTACCTACCACCATCTTATCTATTTATGCCTGTAGCCATAACAACGATGTTTATTGTAATGTTCCGACAGTTTAGAGATAAAGCCAGTTCCTCAGTGGTTGAGGATTCCGGGTTCACGCGCTTCCACCTTCGGCTTTATCGTCACTTACCATCAGGTGGGATGAAGGCCAAGCGCTTACCCGTTGCAGAATAAATAAATAAAAAGATTTTTTTCGTAATTTCAGACTTGCTTCCATACAAATAGTTGTGCTCAGTTGCAGAAACATAAAACCGAACACCTTGTATATAAAATGTATATTGTACTTTATTAACCTACTACGGATAGGTCGCAATAAATCAGTGTACATCATTAATCATGTAACAACTAATTAAAGGGACCTCGCTTCGATTCCCGGCGGGGGCAAGTGTACAGAGCCGTAATCGTTAAGGCCGGGACTCTACTACTGTCACCTCTTTTTGCAGTTTTACTTTAATCTTACTATGCAAAATTCAGTTGATGCCGTAGAGCCTTAGACAATTACTGCCGTACTCAGAGGCGTCAATCAAGTTTTAGTGACAATTAAATGTGTGTTTTCAGCAAGAGACTTAGTTGTCATTAAAACTTAATTGACGTCTCTGAGTATGGCAGTTAGAGCAGTTCTTTGTTTCCGTTAGAGCTTTTCGAGGGTTGGATCTCATTTTATCCATTGAATTTATATTCATTGCTGGATAATCTATTTGAGGAACTCCATAGCGCGGCGGCTAGCGGGTTCGGCTGGCGCTCTTGCCCGCTAAGCAACTTTCGCAATGCCGGGTTGCTGGTTGGGTGACTAAATTAAAAACATCTCGAGCTCCTCCGTGCTTCGGAAGGCACATTTAGCCGTTGGTCCCGGTTGTTGTCGTAAGGTGGCAGTCGTTAAAACCTACCAACCCGCGTTGGGCCTGCGTGGTGTTGTGTAATAATTAATTTAATATTTAAAAAAAAACTTTTTTACATTGCACTCGTTTGGTGTGTGTGTGTTTGGAATGAGATTATCTTTATATAAACATAAATTTTATTTATTTAACCAGACGGTTGCAAATTACTAATATTGTTTTACCTGTTTACACCTGCCTACCCAATGTTATGACGGGAAAAAAATAGTCAATCTAACGTTTGCATATTCTATAGGCTTCATACTTTCGATTGGTACCTATGTAATTTATCTATTATCCAAACCAGTGCAATGTTTAAATAAAATAATATTTAAATATTTAATTAATCTTAATATACTGGACTGAAATTTTTCAGCAAACGCAATATATTTTTTAACATATTAAATTTGATATAAAATACTTTTCATCCATTAACCGGCCCGGTGAAGGTCGTTGTATACTCGGATCCTCTAAATTAACAAACGAATAGGACAATTGGCTACTTGACAGTTTTCGAAAAAGTATTTAAAAAGTTACAAACGCTTATTTTCATACCCCGTACAATATTTTATTTCTCGAAAAACCTTTATTTAACAGAAAGAAACATATTTTTCTTTGTTGATTTCAAACTTCGTGCGAAAACGGTTGGTCACGTGACATTTTGCTCGGTGACGTCACATTTCATTAATTATAGAAACTTAACTTGAAACCTGACAGATAGTTTCTGTATACTTTGTGAAATGTGACGTCACAATCCGTCACATGAAGCTCAATCATGGCCGCCCGTGTTTCGGATCTTGTAATCCACAGATAAAAAAACGCAAATTTATTTTGTAAAAATAAAATATTTACAATTAATCTTAATAAAAAAAAACTATTGGATAATTATCGTTTAATCATAACCTACCATTTCCGACATATTTCATATTTTATTGTTACAACTGTCAAATAGCCAATTGAAAAATCGGCCCGTAATCTTATAAAGTGGGATCCACCATGATCGAGAAAGCTGAATACTTTTAGAAAATAAAACAAAACTGCATGCAATTAAACCATGACGGACGAGACGCTTCACTTTCCCGCCAAGAAGAAGCGATTATAACATTTTTAACCATTGATCCACAACAAATACGTAATACCGGCATTGTCTTATAAAAATAATTTATTATAACGTTTACCTTAACAAATATTACAATTTTCTTCATCTTATCAATGTGTTGGACAAAACCCAAAAGAAAATTTTACATGTATTTCTTTTAATTACATCCTAACTTTTTTACCTATTTAAAGTGGTAAATTCAATTCGTTTTATTTATAACAACATTAAAACCTCATTGTTGTTCACAAACCAGGTTTAGGATAATCTGTTACGATCTTAGGGGCCTATTCTTGGTCATTAGAAAGAAATATTTCGCATACTCAAAGTGCTTGAGGGAAGATACACTAAATACTTTTCTTGTATTTAAGCACCTTGAATATTTTGTTTAGGGACAGGGTTGACCATTCAAAGCATAGAAATAATATAACCGCATTAAATTTATTAATTTATAAATGTGCCGGTGAAAGAATACAACCACCCACCCCCTCTCTTCCCTTGGGTGTCGTAAAAAGCGACTAACGGACTAAAGGCTGCACATAAATCCAACAGCATAAAGCGGCGATGAGCTCACTACCTGTCACGCTGAGCACATGCGCAGTCGCTATTTGGTGAAAAGTGGACTACGTAGAGTGCTTCGGCTGTCCTCATCGCCTTAGTCTCTGACTAACTCTTCGTAGATAAAAGTAGTGACTATATCTACTCGTATGTATGTTAAATTTATTTTATCTTATAGTAAGAAGAAAATGACAGTGACAAAGTGATAAATCAAAGCCAAAATATATTTTCAACTAGCGGTTTCACCCGCGTGGTTCCCGTTCCCGTGGGAATATCTGGATAAAAAGTATCCTACGTGTTAATCCAGGTTATAAACTATCTGTATATCGAATTTCATTCAAATCCATTCAGTAGTTTTTACGTGAAGAAGTAACAAACATACACACTCACAAACTTTCGCCTTTATAATATTAGTGTGATAGTGTGATGTGATGTGATCAATCGATCTAAACGAACTTTTGAATCCTCCAAAATGATTTTACCTACGACCCTTTCAGGACGTCTTTTAGTTGTGGAGAAGAAATTTAATGAACTGCTGCACAGCACTCCAAAAGCCCGATTATAAACTCGCCTCGCACGTCGACTCTCACGTTCCGATCAAGTGACGTTTATGTAGAGTCTAATTTAGAGAATGCGGATTTGATAACTCTTTGCGAATTCAGGATCCAGTTTACGTTCCACTCAATAAGAAAACTGGTTTTTTTTTTATATTGGAAGGAGGCAAACAAGCAGGCGGGTTACCTGATGGAGAGCAATCACCGCCGCCTATGGACACCCGCAAAACCAGAGGAGTCGCAGATGCGTTGCCGACCATTAAGAAAGGAATCGGGTTAATGAAGGAATATAGGAATTGTGTGGGGGCGGAAGGCCTCCGGAACCCTCACTGGCCGGACGAAACACAACACCACCAAGTGCTATTATTTCACGCCGAATATTCGTGAGAGTATGGTATTACGCCACACTCATATCACGCGTATCACTCATTTAGCACCACCCAGGGGTCACGTGTAGGGTCTCAAGGGTAAACCTACGGACGCGAGTAGCTTTAACCCCCATATTACCTGAATGACAAATCAATTGGGATCACAAGTATTTTTTTTTTTTCTGATTTAATGTCAGTAATTATAATAAGGTGAAACACAAAGATATGGTCTAAACTCAAAACTCACTGTTTGGTTAATTTGGCAACAATTTTTATTTCGATCAAATAGCTATAATATACTTAAAGTAAGGTGTAGCGAAACACGATGATTTTATTCATGTCCTCTGTAAAAAAAGAGTCAAAGAGGCGGCAAAGCTATTTTTAACCTACGCTTTTTTTCGCGTTAACACGTTACATGGATGTAAGTTCCTTGGGATGTATCGCTACTTGATCGCTACACACTAATATAATACCCACTCTATGATACTTTTACGCTGTGGTATAATAAACTATTTTTTATTACTTGGTGCGGTTTGCACGTTGCCATTCAATGTTGACGACCTCCGTGGTCGAGTGGTTAGTACACCGCGCCGGTTCTGTCGTCGTACCATCTCTGAGGTCCCAGGTTCAATTCCCGGTCGGGACAATTTAGAAAAAAAACTGTTTTTCGTAATTGATTTCGGGGTCTAGGTGTTTTTCTGTGTTTAGGTATATTTTTCTTTGCGAGTTTCAAAAGAAGCTTACCTTGAGCTAGATACTAATAAAATTGGTGTGAGCGAAGAAAATGTATTGGTATGCCTTTACTATCTTTAGTAAAGGCATACAAATACATTTTCCTCGCTGTAATATTTCGTATAGACTTTAAGATATTTAAGCATTTGTACTGTTACACATGAGTCACTACAAAAGTTAATTCAAATTACCGTACATGCACATCACGACCGTTTTCCGAAAATAAAAATTGAAGGGCATTTGCATGAATTTTTTGGTTTATTTTTTGACCAAATTGTATCTGATGACAAACAAATGGAGAGATATTAATTTAAAAGTTTCAGTAAAGGGATGAAATATTTAAAAAAATCATAACGTTAATTAGGATAAAATGTTTACTAGAAAAAAATCAACCAGTCTCAGGAAGCTCGAATGGGAGTTTAATGGGAGATCACCATATAGCATTGAGAATGCAAAATTTTAAAAATAAAGATAACGTTTATTTCCAAATTCAGTTTTACAACCAAAATATACAAGCCCCTACACTAGGCTTTGCCTGCACTATGGGGAATATTAATGATTTACTTGCGATTTCGTGACTAAATAGAAAAAAGATACATATTACTTATATAATAAATATGAGTGAGAAGTGAAATGGTGTTAGCTAAGACTTTATGGTTCATAAATGAATGCCAATTACAAAATCTACCGGGTGCAATGCCAAAAGGCATTAAGTCCGCCATTTTCTGTACTGTAGGCAATAAAGTTTAAATAAATAAATAAAAGCAAAATTTCTAATAATTAAATATTGACGTATTAAATTAGTTATTAAAACCACAGTGAACATCTACATCAAATGTGTAATATAAAACATAAATCGAACACAAAGTCGCCAACCCTAGTCGCCTTTAATTGCGTCTCTGGAACAAAGAGGATTCCGGGAATAAAGCGCGCAAGCAACGCTTCGCTGTAATAACGAGTAGGTACGTTATATTTTTATTGTTTTGCCGCCACTGATGCACCGGATATCCGTATCCGATGATAGTTGGCGGGAAAACGACAAAAGTCGTGATTTGTGTACGGAAACAGAATTAGGCAAAATGTTTCGCCGACATACATAGGCAGTCTATTTAATTTTAGGTTATAGGGTTTTGCATAATTACAAACATATTTCAACATATTTGAGTAAAGTATTTAATAACGTATTATTTACTGTGTCGGGTAGAGGTGAAAGAATACTACCACCCCCTCTCTTCCCTTGGGTGTCGTAAAAATCGACTAACGGACTATAGACTGCACATACATCCAACAGCACAGAGCGGCGATGGGCTCACCACCTGTCACGCTGAGCAGATGTGCAGTCGCTATTTGGTGAAAAGTGGACTAATGGTAGAGCACTGCTTTTGCTGTCCTCATTGCCTAGTCTCTGACTTACCCTTCGGGGATAATAGTCGTGATTATATACATGTATTTTGTTTTTTTTATTGTTGTGCCGTCCGTGATGCACCGGATATCCGTATTCGACGACAATTGGCGGGAAACCGCAAAAGTCGTGATTTGTGTGCGGAAACAGAATAATTGTGCGAAATGTTTCGCCGACTCACCTGATTAATTAAAGGTTTTAGCGTTTTGAATAATTACTAGCATATTGCACCATTTGAGTAAGACGTATACTTGCACTGGTTAGGTACAAACAACTTATTATAATATAAAGGTACGATTCCACAAAAATAGTGTGCAGCTAGTGATGGGTTTTTATCCGGATAAATACTCCAAATGGATAAATACTCATAAATATCCGTTTTTACTCGAGTATTTATCTAAAAAGACAGATAAATATTTTATGAACCCTTTTCTTTACAAATCATGTAAATTTTGAAATTAAAATATAAGTAGTTTGTTATTATAAACAAAATAACTGCTATTGAGTTTTTTAATTCCATAAAATGAGCGATAAACAAAAATACTTGGTCAAAATTATGCGGCAAGTTAGAATTCAACTGAATGGGTTGGGTTTTTACCATTTGTATGCAATGAATTATAAATTGTGGTATATCATTTAAACGTAATTTTATAAGCTTTCCAATTATATCAAAAAGATTTAAAATTAATAAAATATCCTACCTAAATATAGGGAATTGTGTATTTTATTCCCTCCTCAATACTTTGTATTACCCCCCTGGCCCTAATGTCTGCCTGTAAACGGTTTCTCATTGACCGAATGAGTTTTCTGACGGAATCTTGTGGAATTCCCTGCCACTCTCCGACCAAAGCAGTTTTCAGATTTTCTATCGTCGTCGAAGCTGGATATCTTCCTCGTACCCGTCTTCAGTCTTCAGTCCGTTAGTCGCCTTTTACGACATCCAAGAGAAGATAGGGGTTGATGTACCTATTATTAAAGTGAGCCGCTACACACACACACCTCTATTGTGATCCGATTGAAAAAAAAATGGTAGCCATTACATCCCTTGTTAGACCTCCTTCGCAATCAACGCAGATTGCGGCGAATTACACTGTGTGCTAATTACTAAAGTGGTCCGTGTTTAACTGCGAAAATATCCTTGGTAATTGGATAATATGCGTGCGCTTCCCTCCAATGATATTGTAGCGGTAGGGAAAGTATGAATGGAAGGATTTGTTTTAACATATTTATTTATTTATTTATTTTAGGATAGCTAACAACAGCTTACAATGCAAAAGATAACTACAAAAATAATAAACACTAAGCTAATAACAAGCTACCACATTTAAAATTCTTACTAAACTTATCATAATACTCAACATTTAATCTTAAATAGTAATTTCGGCGGTAAGCGCCTTTTTTGTATATATCAAAATTATTATTTTTTATATACAGTGGAGGAAGTTCTCGGTCGACCACTTTTCTACGCGCGGTCGGAATGAAGCGCAAGTGTAAAACTGTGCATACAGGGTTGATTTTGGACCCCCCGTTAAAAGTAAAATGGGGTAAAAAAAAGTAATAACAAAATATTTGACATAAATTTTAAAATAATCACAATTTTTTGCCTGCTTTTTATATCCTATAATTCTAGGTGCGTGCGCTCATCCTCGCGTGCTGTCATTGGTGCACGGGGTGAATAATAGCGGTCACGCGCATGCGCTTTGATAACCGCGATAGGCCGCGCGCTAGGTGACAATAATTTTAATTTTCTTAGGGAAAAGTTGAGACAAAAAAAAAAAAATATTTCATTGAGTATTTGTTTATACTGCTGCTGTATATGATAGGATCACATCAAAAAAAATTGGCGGGAGGTGCAAAATTAACCCTGTAGGTATTGTTAGACGAATATAAAATCGATCGATTAGCACCCTCCTCCTAATGTCAATGTACCCCAGCACTAGTTGCCGAAGTTTGACAGTTGAGCTACCGCGCTTTTCGCATTTGTTGAGAAATACTCTATTGTTATTATTTCAATGGTTATTGTGACGAATAATTGAGTTTATTCCTATTAATACATACCTACATAAAGTCACGACTATTTATCCCCGAAGGGTTAGTCAGTCTAGGCAGTGAGAACCGCAAAAGCAGTCCACAGCTACAGTCCACGTTTCATCAAATTACAATTGCACATGTGCTCAGCGTGACAGGTGGTGAACACATCGCCGCTCTCTGCTGTTGGATGTTTATGCAGTCTTTAGTCCGTTAGTCGCCTTTTACGACACCAAGGGACGAGATAGGTTGGTAGTGATTTATTAATGGGCCACCACCACGTCCACCACACACAAAAAACATCTTAAAGGATCTTTTATATACTCCTTTTCCTTTCCACTGTGCCACCAATGTACAATCCTTTTAATTTGCTATAGTTAAGTACCTTGCCGCACTAAAGAGGTCTATTTTAAAAGATTAACTTTTTGTATGTCTTGTCTTTGATTTTTTTTAATCTGTGTTGTACTTAGAGCATGCTGGTCTCAGAACAATAACTAAAGCATGCTGGTGCTGTATGACTATCTATAATATTTGGACTTCTTGGCGGGAAAGTGAAGCTTCATGTCTGCAGCTGTTTTATTTTCTATAATTTGTGTTTTGTCGATATTTTTTTTATTAAACAACAAAAATACTAGCTGCCCTACTCCTGTAGGTCATATGGTTTTTTTTTGTCATTTCACGGAACCAGTTCTGGTATTTGTTCAAATCCCTAAATTTTGTTTAGGGAAATGATGAAATCGTGTTGTTATTTTAACATCCTCCGTGATTTAATCAAATCCCTTAAGGAATTTACCAAATCTCTGTTTTTATCATATCACTGCGACATACTCGTATAGACATAGCACGAGAAAACGGGTCGAGAAAATTTAATAGTGTTGCGCATAGTAGGCCCGCTGGTGATATTCTTTATGTATACATACATACATATTCACGATATATATTCACGACTATTATCCCTAAAGGGTTAGTCAGAGACTAGGCAATGCAGACCGCAAAAGCAGTCCTCTGCCATAGTCGACTTTTCACCATATAGCGACTGCACATGTGCTCAGCGTGAAAGGTGGTGAGCCCATCGCCGCTATATGCTGTTAGATGTATGTGCAGACCTTAGTCCGTTAGTCGCCTTTTATGACACCGAAGGGAAGAGAGGGGTTGGTAGTATTCTTTGAGTGAGCCACTACACCACACGGCTCTTTCTGTATATCCTTATAAAATAAATGAATAAATATTAATTAACACTCACTAGTTGTTTATTGATTGATTTGATGAGCATAATTCTAATCGATAGTAAAAATCGATTCACACGACACAATCGCATCTTTAATTAGCCTCTCAACCGTATCTTTACTCCACCGATACACATCGGCGCAATCGGGAGCGAATTGTGGGAATCATAAACTTTGGCATACATACATACATACAAGCATTGTTGTATGGGAACGGGCACCTTAAATGTAGGCTCCGAACCGATTGTTGACTTTTTTGCTTCAATATAACGTGCTATTGTTATTGCTAGTTTTGTGTAGCTGTATAAACGTGCTTTTTAATGTTATGCATTAATTAAACGCGGGGTGACTTTCTCTGTGGGAGAATGACAGCTGGTTATGGGTTCTTTCTCGGACCAAGTGATATTTGGTCCGAGGGTTCTTTTCTAGGCGGATTTTTTCAGTGTTTTGTTTCTAGATTCTCTATACAAACTTACTCCTTTTCAAGAGGTATTTAATGTTATGGACCCGTCTGGATATTTTACATATTTAAGTTATACGCACGTAAGTAAATGCGTAAATTAATTTAATAACATCTATCATCCTTTTTATGTATAATAGTTAAAAGATCTAGAAAATACAGTCAAGTTTCCGTTTTTTTTTCGTTATAAGTATAATAATGGATCCTAAATAAATTGACGATTAAGTGTTATGTTTCATGTACTTACTACTTACTGTTTAATTCCCAAACAGTATCAGTATCTCTTACAAGCTTTAACATTATATGTAAGTACTTAAGTACCTATAATTAACAGTGATCATTAACTGAAATCCTAGACTGTGTTAGTCTCACGGGAACCGGCAAAATAACATTCCTGCTATGATCAACGACGACATGAGAAAAATTCGAAAGCACTTCAAACCAACGACTATTTACGTGAACAAAAGACAAGATCTTTATCGGAACAACAAGATTATATTTTAATACCATAACTCAGAGTTATTACCGAACCAACCTCCTTATTATCTCTTTCTTTTAGATTATTATTGTTGTGGGTAAATTTTTATCTGTTGCGGTAATGAGCGGGAAAGTTGTGTGTGACAGTTCAAGTTTATCAGATGGTGAGGCATAGGAATTAGAATAGTGCAGCCTGTTTTCGCTACCGCACAATACAATAATTTGTTACAATCTAGATAAATAAAAATATAATGCTGTTCGTTGATAAGTGCAGCACTTGAGAACGGCTGAACAGATTTGGATGATGCACATCGACAGATATGACCCGGACTAGGACATAGGATAGGATTTTTATCCCGGTAAAGGATTATTGGGGGATAGTGTAGACTTCGCGAACGAAGTTGCGAGTAACAACTAGTTTGCAGTGTTCAGAGTTGCGTCCTTTGTTACAGTGCAAAGAACAACTATTTGAATTTAAGGTAACTAAGTATTTATCGTACTTTGTTAGTCTAATAACTAGCAAGCTTTTATGTATTCACGAAACCTCTAGAGGTATTATTACTTAACACCCTCTAGAGCTTGTACTTTCAAATAGTTGTTCAAACATACTAACAACTATTTAAAACTTACAATACTACTTACGGTAAATAGTCAAGAGGAAAAAAATATACTTACTAGAAAAAGCCAGAACATTAAAGCTCTTAAGAAAAAGCTTACTTACATTTTTATAAGAATGAATGAAAAGAGCTCATAACTTCAGAATGGCTGCACTTACCTATATGTGTTTTTTTTGTTATGTGTATAATTTTAGGGACAAGGTTTGTATAAACTTTTTTTTTATCGTCACGTGTCGTGTTACGGGGTGGCAAGGCGGACGAAGTCGCGGACGGGCCGCTAGTTTAAAATGAAACTCTTTTACGCCTGTGGCCTTATTACCCGTTATCCTAGTTTAAAACCCGTTTAAAGCTGGTTATCATAATATTCATGAGATCTCTTTTTAAAAGAAAACGTATAAAAGTGCTCGTAACTTTGCCCTTATAGGGATGGGCTGTTTAAACATACAAATGAATGTTATCGACATCGAGGATATTCACGTATTTCAATGAAAACAGATAACAAAGGCTCGTTATTTTGCCTATGCTCCCTATTTATGATTACGATTTACATATTTCAGGATTTAAATTAATTTATTTGAAATGTAGATTACGCGAAAAAATTTTTAATTAAAAAAGTAGTTGTTTGGCTGTACAATTTTTTTGTCTAAAAGTAGTTTGTCAAAGCTTCTTTACGCTATCGTTAATGTTTGATTATTAAATTTAACAGTTTTATTCGTTATTTTTATTGAGTATCTGACATTTCTGCACAGGTAATGAATGCCAGCTCTCTTATGCCAAAATATGGGATATTTCAAAACAACGAAAATATTGTAACAATCCCGTAAACCTTACACTAATTCTGTTCAAATATTATTATTTACATTTATATACATATACTCTAGTATATAAATGTCAACTAGACCCGACAAACGTTATCCTGCCTAACTATATAAACAAAACAACAAAAAATATTCAAAGGTGTTTTTGAATACCTATATTATTTACACATTTTTTCTATAACTCTATTAATCTGTTTTCATAAAATTATTGTTTAATTAACTTCTTTTAACAAACAAGTATCGATCGATATCACCCATCGACTCTTGTTTTTATTAACTTCTTTTAACAAACAACTATCGCTATCACTTATCGACTCGCGCCCACCACTATCCTACTCCTTACACTCGCCTCGCCCGCACAAAGTAACCGTTAAATTTTTATTTTTATGCCTTATAAATTTAGCATCCCCTTTAATTAGAGTCGAGCCTTATTTTTAGCTCATCCTTATACGGGTAGGTATTTTAGTAAAGCGTAAGAGCTAATGTCAATAAGCTGTGGTTTTGACTGGCGGCTCGATCGTTATTAAAAGAATACTTACTGCCATCCCTCTCTCTTGGGTGTCGTAAAAGGTGACTAACGAACTAAACACTATCTAAAATAGCGCGCATCACTTGTAATAGGTCAAGGATCATAAGACCGCTGGCGGTCGCGAAACAATTGATTTTCAATTGTGTTTGGTTTTACGGTGCTCAAGGGGTTAAACGGCTGCACCTATTTAGCTAATTATTTTTTGTTGTGTTTGTATAAAAGATTTTTTTTGGAAATTCGTCACGGTATACGGGGTTCATGATGATGATGATGATGATACGGGGTTCACGCGGAAAATCGCTTTAGTAACTTTAAATAATAATATAACTAATACCTGTATTAGCTTTCGAATTATTGTCACACTCGCTACCCGGCTCAATAATCCACCGTTTCCATTCAGACTAATACACTTCTAAACCATCAGACAGGCACTTGTAAAACGCGTTTGAAAACCCTGCCGTCATCTTTTTTCTATTACAAATAGCCACCACTTCGTTCAAATAATCCTATATTAAAGTAGGTGCCACTAGTGTTGCCACATGGCAAAACCAGAAAGGTCGCAACGAGTTTTTCCCTCGCCCTATGCGACGGGTTGTCTAGAATGTCACCTGCCGTATGACATACAGACACACATAACGCAATAAGGTCGAGGGCCAGCGGTCAATGTATGTGGCACGTTTGACAAGACTTTTAAAGTAAAGTATTAGCACACCCTGATTTTTTATACGTTATAATGAAATTAAGTGTAAGTTCCACCCATGAAACTGAACAACTTTCCCCAAGAAACCTACGTGCAAAAACATTGAGTTAAAATGTACTACGCACTAGAGGAGCTATCCCAAGCAAAAGTCTTGTTCTATTTCTTTAAAAGTTTAAACAAAAGTGCGCTGCAGCGCTAAAATAATAATTTATTGTCTTTTTAAACAATCCAAACATACAGCGCTAGACCGCTTCTTTTCTCGCGACCAAAAGGTCTAAACATGGCCGCAGCTCATGTCTCGGCATTTTGATAAAATAATTAGTCAAATGCATGTTATATCGATAATGTAGTGCGTATTTACAGTTGAAAAGTGATTCGTTTAGTTTTATTTGTATTTCCTGAATTCTTTAAACAGTAGGTACCTTAGCACACATGAAGGCATATTTTAATAAAATAGAACACAGAAAACTTGTTCTATTTTTTTAGAAGTTTAAACAAAAGTGCGCTGCATCGCTAAAAATTTATCGTCTTTCTAAACAATGTTTGGATTGTTTAGAAAGACGATAAATTATTATACAGCGCTAGACCGCTTCTTTTCTCGTGACCAAAAGGTCTAAAGCGATGAAACATGGCCGCCGCTCATGTCTCGGCAATTTGAAAAAATAATTAGTCAAATGCATGTTATATCGATAATTTAGTGCGTATTTACAGGTGAAAAGTGACTCGTTTAGTTTTATTTGTATTTCCTGAATTCTTTAAACAGTACGTTCGCACTAGAATACATATTTTAATATAATAGAACACAGAATACACACGCATGGTTGCGTCTACCGCCTGTCACAGACTAATATAGTTGGAGCGAGCTGGCTCTAACGCGTGTAGCAAACAATCTAGATGTGACGTCGCCTCTAGTGCCTAGTACTTTATAACTCAATGTGCAAAAATGACAAAAAAAATTCGACCTCCCATACAAAACTGTCCGATCAGCTGAAGACAGTTAAATAATACGGGAGGTCGAAATTTAACTGTCATTTTTGCACATAGGATTCCTGGGTAAAGTTGTTTCATGTTTCATGGGTGGAAGTGGAACTCACCCATAACTTAATTAAAAGGAATAAAAATTAAGGGTGTATACTGCCCCACAGCTGGGCAAAAGGTCCTACATTGAGATCAAGTCTTCGCTACAATTGATGGGCAATGGCATATTTCCATAAATTCACGACTGTTATCCCCAAAGGGTTAGTCAGAAACTATAGGCAATGAGGACCGCAGAAGCACAACCAAATTACAACTGCACATGTGCTCAGCGTGATAGATGGTGAGCCCGCCGCTCTATGCTGTTAGATGTATGGGCTGTCTTTAGTCCGTTAGAACCTCTTTACTACACCCAAGGAAAGAAAGGAGTGGGTAGTATTCTTTGAGTATACCACACGGCTCATTGGCTTAAGAGGTACTACGTCGACGTGGCATGCAAAATTCTCATACAAAACACAGAAAAACGACGTTTCGTAGTCCCCTGTATCCTCCTTTAGAACTGGCCCAATTTTTATTACTTTTTCAGCATCGGATAAAAAAAGAGATTTTCTATGTCTGTATGTTTGATTTTTTGCATTAAGGGTGGATACGACCAATCTGGAACAAGACTTACTCCGAGATTAGTCTATACACATTCGGTGTTTAATCTAGGTATAAGACCTTATTCCAGTTTGGTCGAATCCACCCTTAGTCATTTGTTTTATAACCAGGACCCTTCAAAATGTAGCAAAATCACTCCGTTATAAGGCGTCTTCAGAAACATTAAGTGGCTGGTTTAAATAAAAAAATCAAACATACAGACATAGAAAATCTATTTCTTTAACCGATGCTGAAAAAGTAATAAAAATTGGTCCAGGTAGGCTACTCTTGAAACAGAATTGCATTAATCAATTTCCAATCACAAATCTAAAAAATGTCAAATGGCACTTTTGTAAGCGACAATAGCGCCACATTGGAATTAAATTGCGTGGAAATTGATTGAACAATTTATTATCGAGATGGCGTTCCGGAATTATCTTTACTTATCCCAATATCGATACATATTAATCGCATTGGAATTGTATTAAGATTCAGTTTGCGTTCGAGAGTAACCCCCCAGTTCTGAAGGAGGAAACAGGGGACTACGAAATGTCGTTTTTCTGTGTTTTGTATGAGAATTTTGTATGCCACTTCGACATAGTGTTTCCTTTTAACCACCTTGCTAACAAATGCGGGATAGTGATCGCAAACCCGGGCTATGTCTCAAAAATCAGAAACGAGCTTTGCCCGACCCGGGTCTTGAACCCTGGACCTCCGGTTACCCGGGTCGAGGGCATAGACACTCACACGTCGTGTTGTTACAAAAAGAACTCGAGTGAAACTCCATATAAACGTTTTATGCAGACCACTAGAGAAAATATTTTTTAAAACTGTCTCATGTGAAAAAGGATTCATGAAATGTTGATCGCAAACTTTACGGCTCTCTAAGGCGGTAATATTAAATGTCAATGTCAAAAATATTTAAATTTTCACGAACACCTAACGGTAAATAATCCACTTAGTATTCAAATATACTTATTATTTTATAGGTATTTCAATAAAACAAAGGTTTTAAAAAATAAAACAAAACTACAATTTTTTGTTCTCTTTCATAAAATCTTACCTATTTATTCAATAACACATAAACAATCACATAAAGCTTTATATCACCATAATCCAACAAGTATTCAAATAAAGTTTCAATATGACTTGAAACTTACGCTAAAACCTCATTTGTCTAGACTCCGTTCAGCCCTTGAGCTGACCTTAATAATACCAAGATTGCGTATTTTACAAAGTCGGTCGTGGGTCGCAGGTTGAATGAGTATAGGGAAAGCGAGAATCGCTTTAGGGCCTATAGACCTACTCTTAGAATTGTACGTTACTTTAATCTGACTATGTAATTTCGCATAAGAATTTAGCATAGTAAGATTAAGTAATGCTGCTCTAAAAGGTGACAGCGTAAGCCTACTGCTCCTTAAAGATGTTGCATATTAACGCAGAGGAGAGAGAGAGAGGAAATAGTAAGAAAAAAGAAGAAAAAAATTGGTTGCCTGTAAAGTCGGTATACGGGCGAAAGTTTTACGTGACAACGACTTTGAGTGGTAAAATAATTTTAATGTGAATATTCATTCGTATAGTAGGAAGAAGGATGAAATAATAGTAGGTAACAATTTAAAACATTTATTTATACAAAGAATTATATTTAAAACATTAATTTATACAAAGAATCTCGCACTGAATTTCATATTAACAAAATTTTATTTTTACCTTTACACATACATACGTATTTATATACAAATATATATGTGCTCGAGTGGAAGGGACGCGTGCCTTTCACTTTTTATGTCTGTCTCTCTCGCTCTTAGGCGGGCTAACCATGCCCGAGTGGAAGGGACGCGTGCCTCTCACTCGCTCTCATTGTGAGCGCATAACGTGAGCGGAGCGTAACGCAGTTTCTTGAAGTGTCACCCGGCAAACCAATTTATAAGACGTTGTCACGTCAAAAGTGAGAATGAAATAAAAAGAACGAAAGGCAGATAGAAAATAAAAGGAACAAGCGTTTTTGCAAATCACGAAAGATCGTGTGTTTAGAGTCTCATCTAAGGCTGTCGCCTTGGAATAATAACGCTATAGAAACCAAGTTCGCGCGCCTATTTTGAAGCACATTAATTGGAGCCAGAAATGGCACCAAACGCCGGACCGCTCCGTAGTGTTCAATGTCACAGCGCGCCGAACGTGTCTCGCGAAAACAAAAAAAAAATGACGGTTTGTGCAGTTAAATTGTGTCACAACACATCTGAAAAACAAAAGAAGTGTAATAACATCACTTTTCACAGGTAAGCTTTCAGTATTTCATAGTATCTTGTAGTTAATTAGGTCAAAATATAAACGTACTGCAGTGTGATTCTCTAAGTTAAAGCCTCGGTAGCAGCGGGTGCCGCAGTGCTGTCTCTTTCATATTCATAGAATTGGAAAGAGACAGCAGATCACGGCCATGCGCGCACGTCACGCGTGTGTGAATCGGTTTAGTGCTTCATTTTTGACAGAGCGCTTGTATGAAGACTATCTTTCTATAGCGTTATTATTCTAAGGCTGTCGCCTTGCTGTCGCTATTTCTCAAGTGCTATTTTTATTTTTAATATTTAAACATCTAAGTATGTCAAAAGTGAGTCAGGCCAATCGCCCGCCTCGCTGGCCTAATATGGGTTACTTGAGGAGTTACACTTAACTTTGTAATATTAAATTAAATAATTAAGGCGAACGCGAAAGACAGACATTCGTTTGTCTTTCTACTTAATCATTGTGTGACGTCATGACGTCATAGCGGCCATGACACCGGCCGTTCTCGCCAAATTCCAATCACGCGCGCGACAGTTAAGAAATTCAAATGACGATCGTTGATTTTTTTATTTAAATAATGCAGTGCATGCAGTAGAAATGAGAGCGCTAAGGAGGTTTGAGTTCTAAGGCGCTGCGCTAACGTAGACTGTTCCTTTTGGTATAATAATTTTAACTTCCTCTTTGTAGTAAACTTAGGCTTGTACGGTAGATTGAATTATAACTGGAGTTTCACTCACAACGCGTTGATACAAAGAAAATGTACTACCAATTTACTATTGTCATACGTTAACGAATCGACTTGGTTAGCGAAACGTTAACGAAGCGTTTGCCATTTGTCTAAAGCTGGTGAGATGAAGGTCGAACGCTTAGCTTATTCCCCGTTGTGGTATAAATTGAATCGCAACCAACAGTCACGCGACGGCTCATAGTTATTTAAATGGCCGGCAACTTTCCACAGACGAAACCATACTTGGAATTACGATAACACATCATTGTTTCGTTGGGGTTTGGTTTAAACTATGGGCGTTTACGGAAGTTTCGTCTTCGTCTTTCGTTTCGTCTGATAGAATAATACAACCATTTTGAAAATTTATTGTCTTGTCTTGTCTATTCCTTCTTTTAATTTAAGGTTGATCGCGTTATACTTTCTGAATAAGATTTATCAGAGTATTAAAAAAATTGAATTGTAAGCGTCAAAAATAAAAAAAACATTAATATTGTTTTCAAAGGTTAAAGCGAGCACTACACATTGAAATGAAACACTTTTTACGGATTTACTCGCGTTTAATTTACTATTACATAGTAAAAACTATTGTAAAAAGTGTTTAATTTTCATTAAATTGAAAACAATTATTTTATTTTTATTTAGAATTTTTTAGAATTCGGGATAACAAACAGCCAGACGGTAACAATATAGTGCGATAAATACATTTTAGACCATAACAGCTTGGCCAGATCATTATCCACAGGTTTTTATTTGAAAACCTAGTTACATAAAAATCCAGTCTAATAATATTATTAATTATATAATGTGCTTTTGAGTCGTCCTTACATTTTTTTGCCTACTGCACTTAATTCAGGACGTGTTTTAAGCTGCGGCGAAGAATGAGCGTACAAAAATGAAGTAAAATGGGTTCATTCAAGTAACCCCGTATTATACCAGAGTATTATACTAAACCGTGTCGCATAGCGGTGAAAGAATACTACCAACCCCTCTCTTCCCTTGGGTATCGTAAAAGGCGACTAAGTACTAAAGACTGCACATACGTCCAATACCATAGAGCGGCGATGGGCCCACCACCAGTCACGCTGAGCACATGTGCAGTTATCATTTAGTGAAACGTGGACTGTGGAGTAGACTGATTGCGATCCTAATTGCCTGGTCTCTCACTAAGCCTTCGGGGATACTATTATAGTCATGAATATATGTATGTATGTAGTTTGTATGGGAAACTAAAATGCGTGAACCCTCTTAGCCTATTAGTAAGTAAGAAAAATGTAATAGAAGCTGAAAAAAATATTTACCCGAATAGCGACTGCACATGTGCTCAGCGTGACAGATGCTGGCCCATCGCCGCCCTTTGCTGTTGGATGTGTGCAGTATTTAGTCCGTTAGTCGCCTTTTATGACACCCAAGAGAAGAGAGGGGGTGGTAGTATTCTTTCACCGCTACGCAACACGGTATAAGAAACAAGTAAGTATATAAAAAAATTAAAAGAGAAAATAAAATAAAAATTAGTGTAGTCAGAGTAGGGCAAAAGAAAGCGGACCAGCCACAGGACAGCCGCTATAAGAATAAAAGAGGCTGTATGAATGTGAAGTATGAGGTATGGAAGTGCGAGAGGCATATAAGCGAGAACTAGTATGAGTTAGAATTAGTCAATAATTAGGTTCCGATAATGTTTGAGCAGCGAGAGTACGATAAAAATGAAAAAAAACCCTTCTAGCCGCTGCGCCGCGCTATCAAGCACTGTCACTTAGGCAGAGTTTCCACTGAGGCAGAGCTGAGCGGAGCGGAGCTGAATTGACCAATCACGATGGTCGAAATCTCCGTTCCACAAGATTTCGAGCATCGTAATTGGTCAATTCAGCTTAGCTCCGCCTCAGTGGAAACCCACCCTTACAATGTCTCACCCGCTACCGCTCACTCTGCAGACCCCCAGGTTACCATTTAAGTTTAACTGACAGAATAAACCGAAGCCTGCCTGTAGCGCCTTCCCCGTCGGCCCTCGCCACAATGTGTGTGATAAATCTTGCAGACTTTTACAGTCAAATGCTATAAGTATTAATTGCGTGGGCCCACCATCCAATAACTTCCGTGTTGTGGCCACGCGTTGTTTCAATTTTGTTGGTTATCATTGTTAATGAAATACTTTTTTATTTATAAGAATACATAAGTACATAAAAATCACGACTATTATCCCCGGAGGGTTAGTCAGAGACTAGGCGATGAGGGCCGCAAACAGTCCTCTACCATAGTCCACCTTTCACCATAGAGACTGCACATGTGCTCAGCGTGACAGGTAGTGAGCCCATCGCCGCTCGTTGCTTTTGGATGTAGGTGCCATCTTTAGTCTGTTAGTTGCTTTTACGACACCTAAGGAAAGAAAGGGGGTGGTAGTCCTTCACCGCTACGCAACAAGGTTATATAAAAGAAACTATAGTACCTATATGAAAAAATGAAAATTTAATATATTTACATACATACGTATCATTAGCCTAGCCACTACTAAATAGTAGTGACTACTGACTGACTGTTTTCTTCGGCCATGGCCGGTGTGGGCATCGAGGCGTATGTGCCTCTTTACCCGGGCTTCTTCTCGGCGGCTTCTATGCGCCGCCGGGTCAAGTTGGGGGGTCCGACAGGGAACATTTTTCTTTTTGTGTTTTTTATCTTTTTTTTAAATGTTTTTTTGATTCATTTTTTTAATTTTTAGCATTTTTTATTTTATAATTTATTTATTTTTGTCCTCTCTGTCGCAACGCGGAACTTACGCTCCCATAGGACGTGTCACTTCCCCTTCCATTCCCCAACGCAGTCCTCGGCGCGGCTAACCCCCCGGGTGAGACGGCATTGGCCGAGGCCCGATGAACCGCCAGCGAGCGGACCGCGATTTAGGGGGCGTTGGAGTAGTGACTAGTAGTAGACGAGGGTCTTCACGGCCCCGCAAGTGGCCGGGGAGACCGTTCGGGGCAACGGCCCCCTTCAGTAGTGGCAAACGCCATCCGCGAAAGCGGATGGGGCGCTGGATGGACTCTTGTGTCCTAGGGCTGTTGTTTCTTGCCGCTAGCGAGGTACAAACCCGCGGGGTGAGTCGATATTGATGGAGGCCTAGAGCGACCTACGAGCCAACGGCGATGGCGTCAAATCCGGTGTCACGCCCGGTGTCCGTTGGCGAGGCCTGCACATGTGCTCAGAGTAAAAGAAGTAAGCCTGTCGCTGCATTTTGCTGTTGTATGTGCAGTCTTCAGTCCGTTAGTCGCCTATTACGACACCCAAAGGAACAGACAGGTTAGTAGTATTCTGTTAACCGTGTCGGGTAGCGGTGAAAGAATATTACCACCCCTTGTCTTCCCTTGGGTGTCGTAAAAAGCGACTATCGGACTAAAGACTGCACATACATCCAACAGCATAGAGCGACGATGGGCTTACCACCTGTCACGTTGAGCACATGTGCAGTCTCTATTTGTTGAAAAGTGGACTATGGTGGAGGACTGCTTTTGCGGTCCTCATTGCCTAGTCTCTAATTAAACCTTCGGGGTTAATATTATTGATTATATGTAGGTATGTATTTCTGTTAATGAGCCGCTACCACACAGCTAATACTATTTTTTTATACTTAACCCCTTGAGCACCGTAAAACCAGGCACAATTGAAAATCAATTGTTCCGCGACCGACTTATGACCCTTGACCTATTAAAGAGATCTTTGTGTCCCGACATAATCTTCATACGTAATTAATTGTGGCAACTTTACTGATAACAGTACCTATAGGTGTGATAGATTAGGTACGTTAACTTTTTGTGTTGATAAATTTTGATTTCCCAAAGAAAACAAAAGAAAACAAAAGTTGGTCACCCTACAAATGATGAGTAGATCGCGCGGCGGATAGCCTAGGTATCTAGGACATAGGTTAGGCATTGAGCAGCTACCTAGATAGCTAGCTAGCTAGCATAGCTACCAGCTAGCCACCGTCCGCAAGAATCCTGATAAGTCAAGAGTTATGTGACTGGTCAGGCGGCGGTTTTAACGATCGTGAAAGATATGCAATGTCGGCACTACTCAAGCAATGGTGGCTATTCGGAGTGGTGAAATTTTTTTACACACATACATGCATAGTTCCCGACTGTCCTCGTAAGGCCCACAATTTAATTGACTAAGAAGAAGTTATAACCCAATGTTTTCATCTGACAACATAGTTAGTTACCGCCCACGACAACTAAGCGTTAGAGAGAGAGAGGTTGCGTGTCCTTCCCATGAACCTTTCATGGTCCTGCCTTCAGAACAATTTGTTTTAAAGTCCTGCCATTGTCGTCATTTTCACAAACTAAATAGATCGTCTTTGATTTTAAGACAGCACTCAACGTGACGTCTAGGAGTCTAGCCAATTGTGTTCACCGGAAATGCGTGAATTATGGCGCTTATTTTCAAAATTACGAACAAAAGTTTGTTATGTTGTCAGATAGCAACATTAGGTCACATATTTTTAACTTAAAATATTTAATTGGATAAAATGTTTACTAGAAAAAAATCAACCAGTCTCAGGAAGCTCGAATTTGATTCGAACCCACGACCTTTGGTTTGCCGGTCTACTGCTCTAACCGCTGAGCTACTGATACCCCAGGAGACTTGCTGATTTTTTCTTAGTAGTTTGATTTACGCTGCAAGCCAGCCGTATTACGTTACTGTGAAGTCTCCCCTCACAGTCGAAAAAAATACTATTGGAAGTATTTAACAATCGATAAAGACGAAATTGCTTATAAATATCATTATTACCGAAATTTTGCATTCACAATGCTATATGGACATAAGATAAAATATTCTGAAAAAGGAGTTCTGGGGTCTCGGTAGCTCAGCGGTTAGAGCAGTGGACCGGCAATCCAAAGGTCGTGGGTTCGAATCCCATTCGAGCTTCCTGAGACTGGTTGATATTTTTTCTAGTAAACATTTTATCTTATATCTATATAGCATTGTGAATGCAAAATTTCAATAATAAAGATATTTAGTTGGGCTTGAAAGGATGATGTTGAGTATGTATTCATATGATGACAGTAGGTCTTACGAGACTATTATCCCCGAAGGGTTAGTCAGAGACTAGGCAATGAGGACCGCAAAAGCAGTCCTCTGCAACAGCGCAGTATTAGAAGTATTGGCCATAGTCCACGTTTCACCAAATTACAAGTGCACATGTGCTCAGCGTGATAGGTGGTGAGCCCATCGCCGCTTTATGCTGCTGGATGTATGTGCAGTCTTTAGTCCGTTAGTCCCATTTTATGACACCCAAGGGAAGGAAGGTTTCTATTAAAAAATAAAATAAACTTTCCTACACTCACACCAATTATCTAGCCCAAGAGAAGCTTCATTATGAAACTCGTTAAATGGTTACTAGACAACGGATAAACATACTTAAAATACTTAAATACATACTTATTATACATAGAAAACACCCAGACCCGAGACAATTTAGAAAAACAATAATTGCTAAATTGACACGACCGGGGATCGAACCCGGGACCTCAGAGATGGCGACACCATGAAAACCGTTGTACAAACCACTCGACCAAGGAGGTCGTCAAACACAATAACAATATATTGTACAAAGTTATTAGAAGCCGCAACTGGCAAGCGATTCAACCATGACTGCTGTGCAGTTTTTATAAACTTTGTTTGAGTGCTGCGTGTATTGTTTGGCTCCTTGACTGTTCGCTGATTATGGAAATTCATAGATACATACATACATAACAACTGCACTTGTGCTCAGCGTGACAGGTGGTGAGCCCATCGCCGCTTTATGCTGTTGTGTGCAGTCTTCAGTCCGTTAGTCCGTTTACGACACCCAAAGAAAGATATGTTTTGGTAGTATCTTTTAACCTCTCGTCTATGAGCTGGCTGAATTGAGCCATAAAAAATAGCACATCTGTGAGCTGGCTGAATTGAGCCATCAAAACATAGTGTCATATTACGCGGCAGTGCTCGTTTGTTTTGTTTTTGTTAGGTCTAGCTAACGAAAGCTGAACCAGGAAAAACGCGGCAAATTCAAAAAAATCATGACTGGGTAACACAGCTGCAATTTTTTCAGAAAAATTTCAATTTGACATACTACATATGACACCTCAGATAGACACACATTGAGACAAACTGTTGCCAATCAAATAACTACGAGGTTCAGCTTTCGTTGGCCAGACTCTACCTTTCAACTGCGGTCGCGCACTGGGGGGTTACTCTTGAACGTAAACTCAATCTAAATACAATTCCTATTGATATTGGGATAAGTAAAAATAATAAATTATCGGAACGCCATCTCGATAATAATTTATTCAATCAATTTCCTCGCAATTTGATTCCAATGTGGCGCTATTGTCGCTTACAAAAGTGCCATTTGACATTTTTTAGATTTGTGATTGGAAATTGATTAATGCTTGATTAATTGATCAGTACTCAATGAATAGAATTTCAATTGTGTCTAGAGACGCTGCGTTCAAAGTGTTAATGGACCGCCATCACATAGCTCTTTTTAAATCATATATTCACGACTTTTATCCCCGAAGGGTTAGTCAGAGACCAGGCAATGAGGACCGCAGAAGCAATACTCTGCCATAGTCCACTTTTCACCAAATAGCGACTGCACATTTTGCTCAGTGTGCCAGGTGGTGAGCCGATCGCCGCTCTAAGCTGATGGATGTATGAGCTGTCTTTAGTCCGTTAGTCGCCTTTTACGACACCCAAGGGAATAGAGGGGGTGGTAGTAGGTATTCTTTCACCGCCACGCGACACGGTTACACTGTTTAAATTGTGATAATAAATCTTCGATCAACAATACAACTAGATGTCAGGTCGGCGCTAAAAATGTGTCTCGGTAAATAAGAGCGCACTTGAGAAGTGAGCTCTTATTTTCTCGCAAGGCAATAACAGGAAAAAGTACTTTATTTGTTGCCCCTTAAGGTGGATTTCAACACTAAATGTTATTGACGTCTTTTCATTTTTAAGTGACAGGAGTAATTTATTGCTTTGAAAAAATATTTATTCACGTGGACAGAATTTAGCTTTGATTCTGTACGTGACGCGTTATCTAGTTGAACGAAGTATTAAATATTAAAGTGTTGGCCATTTGGCACTGTCTTCAAGCACTTACAAGCTGCGAACCGTGCTATGCGCTTCCCGCGAGTGATGCGCTCCCGACGTATACAGATGAGTTGGACACTACATGGTGTTCCTTTTGTGAAACAGAAATATACCAATTTAATAATATTTGATTTTAATGTCAAATTTGTCTGTCATCACGACTCATAGAGGTTGCTAACAATTATTGATATTGTGTTGTATTACGACAGCTGAACTCTTACTGCAATAAATCTGTATATTTTTTTTGAAGCAGAATTCATTGATAATAAATAACGCTTTTCAAAAAAGTTTCTTAGTCTACCTATTTATGATGTCTTTTTTTAGCTGTAGAGGAGAAGGAGCGCAAAATAAAAAGTAACGAGATTTACCTACAAAAAAAATTATAGTTATCTTCGAAGATAATGAAACGCAAAAAAATTACTACCTCAGATGGGAATCGAACCCACGTCCTCGGCAATCTGGTTCGATCGATACGAGGTTGTCTTTTATAACTTTTTGTTATCTTCGCTAAGAACGCTCTTTGTTTACATTGTTAACGCAAAAAAAAAGAATGTTACCTACAAAATTGCGAATAAGTGTCGTTACTATACGTCTTCGGCCTTATCGCCATTTAATATATCTCTGCTGTTTTAAAAGTTGCACGCTGCTGTTGCTTCATTCGCGTCTCAGAAGCGTCATTCGAACATTTTCTAACATTCTGAATGTCAATTCTTTAAAAATCGATCGTCAACTTGCCTCTCGCTTCGATCAAGGGTGACCTTTGTGCCGTGATGGTAGGTATTTGTTAGTCGTGATTATTTGTATGTGTGTATTTGTTAATAGAATTGTTGTGTCCCGACAGTCTAGAGATAGATAGATAGCTATTCAGTGGTTGAGGATTCCTGGTGAAGCGCGCTTTCACCTTCATCCTTATCGTCACTTACCATCAGGTTAGATGAAGCCCAAGCGTTTACCCGTAGTGTCTAAAAAAAAAGACAAATGGACTTGTTTGCCGGCTTGGTAACATAAAAAGAACAGCCTGTATCCATCGTCGGAATGAACTGAGCGCGATCGTGCACATCCCATCTCGCGGCCCATTCCTGCACGCGGCCCAATCTCATTGTGGAATTGAATTAACGCAACGACTATCGTAGGAGACTATGAGTCTATGAAGTTTCCCTATTGCCAATGTGCTTTTGCTCTAAAGGCAGAGTAGGAAACGTGGGAGAAAGAGTAGAGGATGTATTCCTATTTTTATACTAGCGGCCCGCCCGCGACTTCATCCGCATGAACACCTTTTATTAACATGTGACGTATTTCCATTTTTTTTATATCAACCTTGTCATATCCATTACAAACTAAACAAAAAAATTATCAGTGAAATCGGTCGGTCCATTGTCGAGTTTTGCGCTTAGCTGGCTTTTCATTTATATACTTAGATATATTTACTATTCATTGTGATTGGTGTTATTATTACCGTTTTAATTAACAAGGTTTACTGTACAAAAATATAACAATAGGTTAATCAATTGTTATGACTCATATGTGGCGGGACAGTGAGACGGTTAGAATAAATAAAATGAAAAAAAAAATTGGTACAGACATAGGCCCTAAAGTTAGTTTTTTCCGCAAAAAGATAAGGAGAACGAAGCCGCGAGCAAAAGCTAGTAGTTTCATAAACCCGACTCAGTACTCACTGAAAAGAATAGGTAATGTTTATGTATTGTATAATGTAAGTATTATGTGCATTTCTTTTAATTACCTCGACCGGATGTGCTTCTACGAAATGCACCTAACTAATGCACGGTTCAGGTAACATACTATAGTCACGCCCCGTAACTTCGTCTACGATTTGTTTTGTATGCAATGAACGCTTTGAATTAGGGTTGGCAATCTTTGTTATACATACACATACATAGATTCAAGACTATTATGCTCGAAGGGTTAGCAGAGACTAGGCAATGGGGACCGCAGAAGTAGTCCACGTTTCACCAAATTCCTTCCAATGAAATTTTACCCTTCGTTTGTTTTATAGTTAAAGTTGTGAAAAATTTTAAGCAGAAACTATCCTTAACGTGATTGTAAAAAGGAAACAATAAGGATAGTTTTATTTCCGTGTGAAAAGCGATATATCAAAAAAATTACAACTTTTCAGAAATTGTCTTTTTAAAAAAATATAAAAAGGTCAAAATCTATTGTTTTCTATACTTTCATGCAGATTAATTGAGTGTAGTATTATTTTAGTTTTTAAAAAACAATAGATCTTTCTCTTTTTGTATTTTTTTAAACACTGAAAAGTTGTCATTTTGAGATGTATTACTTTTCACAGCAGGCACAGATTTAATTTTCTAACAATAAATATTTAAAAAAATATATAGTTGGCAACCTTACCTAGAATGCCCAGTGGTTCGAGAATCCAAGATTTATCATTTGCATAAGAATCGTGTAATTATCTTCACGGTTGGCTCGTACTTAATCTTGGCGTGAGTTAGCTCTGGTTAAGCTATCTAGAGGTACCAATAGGGTCACGGGTTCGACTCCGGAAACGACGTGGCCGTTCACATGTGTTAAGAAAAAAAATATATGTAATTTTTGTATTTTTACTACTACTTGACATATCAAACCAGCATTAGGCAAGCGTGATGGCTTAATCCCGCCATGTGGGAATGCTTGTTATCATTTTTAATATCATGGTTACTTTCTTATTTATTCTGACTCAATTCAGTCAGACGAAAGTACATTTTATTCTAAGTAAATCTGACATGATGCCAAAACAACTGTGATTAAAATATTCTACGTATGTACTTACTTGATTTGTATTACATTTTATTATCCCCAACTGTACTACTACTAAAGGTTTGCCAAAAGACACTGAATGTACGCTATTTGATGACCTCCTTGGTCGAGTAGTTTGTACACCGGTTTTCATGGTGTCGCCATCTCTGAGGTCCCGGGTTCGATCCCCGGTCGGGTCAATTTAGCAATTATTGTTTTTCTAAATTGTCTCGGGTCTGGGTGTTTTCTATGTATATAATGTATTTATTTAAGTATTTTAAGTATGTTTATCCGTTGTCTAGTAACCATTTAACGAGTTTCATAACGAAGCTTCTCTTGGGCTAGATAATTGGTGTGAGCGAAGGAAAGTTTAAGTTTAAGTTAGTAATATTTCAAAAGTTGTCTAAACGCAAATAACGACCTCCGTGGTCGAGTGCATTAACGCGCCGGGTCCAGGGTTCAATTCCTGGTCGGGTCAATTTAGAAAACACAGTTTCTCTAAATTTTCTGTTATCGGGTCTGAGTGTTTTTCTATGTTAATGCATATTTATCCGTTATCTACACTTGAGAGCAAAAATATCGCACAGTCGTATCGTAAGAGGCGACTAACGGACTAAAGACCCACATACATCCAACAGCATAGCGCGGCGTGGATTCAAGCCCGGCCGGTCACGCTGAGTACGTGTGCAGTCGCTATTTGGTGAAAAGTGGGCTATGGCAGAGGACTGTTTTTGCGGTCCTCATTGCCTAGTCTCTGACTAACCCTTCGGGGATAATAGTCGTGATTATATGTAAGCAGGTATTTATGAAAGAAACGGTATGTCGTCTAAACGGAAATGATCCTGCCCAGAATTAGGTCGTTTATAGGCTGATGATGATGATGACACACCAAGTATCACACACCACGTCTGGTGTTTCCGAGAAGTCGTTTCGGAGAAAAAGAGTATGCCGTCGCATACTCTTTTTCTCCGAAACGAAATTTCGGCCAATTTTCGTCTGCTATTTATAGCGCTTTACATTATTTTTGAAATCTCAAACAATTTTCTAAAAAATACCAATCCTCTTTTGTATGAACGAAAGGTGATGACTATTTGGGACCAAATGCTGCCCAAGCAGGGATACTTTTATTTTTTCCCTTACATGAAGATATATAAAAAAAATATATTTAAAAAAAAACATCCAAGGGGTTATATTGTACCTAAAAACTTATCTTACAGCTTTTTGGTGCTTCAACTTTTGATATATTTTTTTTCAGCACTCTTGGTCCAACGTCCATACAAAAATGGTCAATCTCCTTTCGGAAGGAATGGAAACAGCTGTAAATGGCAAACGAAAATCGGCTGAAATTTCGTTTCGGAGAAAGAGAGTAGGCTCTCAGGTGTCACGCGTCAACCACTCTCTGAAGCTTTAGTTCTTATGCCCTGTAATTCAAAGTCGTATTGCCCTCCAAACCGGAACGGAACAGCGTCGCACCATCTGTGATGTTCAATTCTCGTTGAGATCAATTTAGAAAAAAAAAACTTTTTACAAATTAATTTCTGTTCTGGGTGTTTTCTATTTAAATAACAAGTATGTATATCCGTTAACTACCTGAACCATTTAAAAAAGTTAAAAAAAACTTAGCTTGAGCTAATAATTTGTGTGAATGTAAAAAAAGTAAAAAAAAATATTAGCCTATACCACTGCTGGGCTTATTATTGAAATCTAGCCATCGCTACAAAGCTACAACTAAAGTAGGTATATACTTATATAAAATTACTTATACTTACATTGTTTAATTTTATGAACATTGAACCTTTCAAATTGTAACAAAAAAGCGATTAATTTGTTTATCCTTAATAATTAAACATTGTATGCAAATGCATCGCATTCCGTAAAAGCCGAAAGCTGTGCAGTTGTTATTCTTGTTGTTAACCATCGTGTAAGACAGATATCGTTTTGGCCGCGCCTCCATTAAGTTCAGGGTTGACACTTTCTAATTATTAATAATAATAACTAATTATTATTTGTAGGTACTCGTAATATTTGCGTTAATAACGCCTAAATAAACACCAACATAACTAAACGTTCAAAAAAACATCACCTTACCTTACTTCCCACCTGAGGTAGTCATACTTTTCAACGTTTCGTTATTTGTAGGTACATTAGAAAAATACCAAAAACGCAACTCTATTCTAACTCTCAATTTACTGTTAAAGATGTTACTGTTAAAAATGGCCACTCAAGTGACACTAGTTAAATTAAAATTCATTTATTCTTGAACAAAAACATTTGGGTTGGAATTACAGATATACAAAGTAATAAAATTAGAACAATATTTAAAATTGTAAATAATAAAGATTAAAAAAAATGAAAGTCAAAATAAATTAGTAGCAATAACGAATTAACATATTAACATTATGAATATAATTAACTATTACATTTAAGATGTCAGTAAGGAGTACAAAATATTATTATTAATGTACAAAATTTGTAAAATTTTGATCCTGATTTGACTAGTTGTGGGGTATCTGAAGGATTGTGTGTACGAAATCAAGCCAAACTCATGCTACAACTTGTATCTAAAACTCAACACAACTCAGGAAAATGAATTGTAAATTTTGTATTTTAAAAATTAATAAATTTCAAGAAAACGAATTCTTAATTTTCCGATGTCGTCGCCAACCCTGCCGACCAATAGCTCAGGTCAGTTCACACGCGACCGCCGCCGGCAGAGCGGAACGGGCAACAACCATGATTGGCGTTGGCGTGTACCAGCAGACGAGCCGTCTCACTCACACTATTTGCCTCTCTCTCTACGAATTATACTAAGTATTTTATTTTTCCTAATATTCCTAATATTTGGTTATTTGCGTTAATTACGCTCCAAATAAACTCAAAGATACGAAACGTTAAAAAAAATGTTTACCACAGGTGGGAATCGAACCCAAGTCTTCCGCAATCCGGGTGGCTGTGTTTACCACTCCGCCACCGAGGTATTAGTTCTAACTAATTTTGTCAGATCTACCTGACAAATTTTTTCAACGCTTTTAACTTTATGTTTTTAAACTGTGTCTTACATTACATCCTAAGCTGGATGATATTATTTACAACTAGCGGCCGCTTGCGGTTTTACCCGCGTGGTTCCTGTTCCCGTGAGAATATCGGGATAAAAAGTATTCTATGTGTTAATCCAGGTTATAAACTATCTGTATGCCGAGTTTCATCCAAATCCGTTCAGTAGTTTTTACGTGAAAGAGCAACAAACATCTATCCATACTTACAAACTTTTGCGTTTATAATATTAGTAGGATAATAAAAACATTCAGATAAATTATAAGACTGCTTTATAGGTTCGTATTTTCAAATTATTTGCTTAAATTAACTCAAAGATAATGTAAATCTTAATAAGCAAGTACTTATTTTTATTTTCAAGAAAGATTTACTTACAAAGAAATTACATCTAAACCTCAACCACCTACTCACCACCTATCACGCTGACCACATGTGCAGTTGTTATTTTAAACACGGTAATGTTTTTTTAGCTACCTACTTACTAATATTCTTTCAATGTGTGGGCAAAAATATTTCTTACGAATACAATAGCTAGCCTTCAGAACGCGGTCATGCAAACTAGTGTTGGGAACCATTGATTATTTGATTATCGATAAATTACCTCGAAAACTATTCAGGATATCGATAGTACTACGACAGTATCTCCACGTGTTCTACATCAATAGTAACGATAGTACCTTATGGACAATAATACTGATACATACAATGGCGGACTCCGTCGCTTTACTAGTCTAAAAGTCAAAATCCCTTGCACACCGCGTCGTCTATTTGATACGGGCATGTACCAGGGCGGTCGGTGGGCTTCATACGAAAATCGCTGCAAAGTGGTATAGCGACGGTGACCCCGCATCACGGCCGCTTCCCAGAGGGATAGGCAGAGACCACCATTTCTATCTGCTACGATCCTGTGACACACATCGTTTGCTTCACTTACTCTCCTAACATTCTTCATACATGCTCGTCGGTTTAGGGTACTCTTGACCTTGGCAAACGAAATGTTGTGAAAAAAAATGTAGACGCAGATAAATAATTATTATATAAAAAAAAATTATTGTCATAAAATATTATTAATTAGCTTGTTCTAAATAAATTAAATTATTTTATTAACATCGTTTATGTAATGAATACAATTAAAGTCAAATATCGAGTGATCCGTCAGCAACGTCGTCGACTGACGCGAGCGCCGCCAGTACGAAAGACATCAACGCACTTGGAAAATTAACATCAACGCACTTGGAAAATTATTATCTTTATCAATACGAATAATGCTAGAAATTGTCTTATATTGGTATGATATTGGTATGTGATTAAGTGTTGATGGATAGAGGACGAAATGGAGACTAGACAAAAAATGGATGGATTGTGTGAATGATGATATGAATGTAAAAGGAGTGACTGCACAGTGCACAGGTGACTGGTGTAGAGGAAAATGGAAGAATACAACATTTTGCAGCCACTCCATATATAATGGGACCAGGGCAGGAAGAAGAGGATTAATTATGGTATAGACTGTTTAGGTTACAACTGGCAGATTTTGTAATACTATCGGCTCTATCGAACTTAAAACTATTGATACTATCGATAATATTGACACGTGCAAAACAATCAATAGGTAAGTATATAGATTACACAACTAACACAACATATGGGTTACTATAATATAGTCCCTAAACGAGGTAGGTAGTCCTGTATCTTTGGAACTTAGATCACATGAGTAAAGAAACGGAACAGAGACAAAGCTACATACAACGCGCCGTCGCGAATCTCTCCGTTTGTCCACTGGCCGAGCGAGCGTAAATACTGTGGTAAACCGGTTTTATTCAGTGGCTGCGCATACGCGACGCAGCGGCTAGTGGACACGCACACATGCGCCGTATGCTTGTAGTAGTTGACTCGCGAGTGGTTGTATGAAGCCTTGTCTCTGTTCCGTTTCTTTACTCATGTGCTTAGATATTGCAGTTACTATACGATATGCCTTGCCTATATCGATAGTCTTTCGACATGCAACACTAATTCAAACATAACCCGCGTTGGTGATGTCAGACTGTTTGTCATAGTGCACCTTAAGGTCACCAGAACAGGTTTTTGAAGGAGTCGGCTTATACGTTATTTTATAATATCTTTGCAACATTATGTTTTCATTAAAAAGATAAAATTTAATAATATTTATTATGAACTGCTAAGAAAATTATCATAATTGATATGTTAATTAATACTCTTATGCACGTGCAGTAATGTATGAGGAAGACGGCAAAGTAAATTCATTGTAACATTTGCATAAATGTTAAAAATATATCTGAATCAGGCATATTGCCACTAAGACACCATTCATGATGTTTTTCCATGTTGGCTCTGCCTTTCTTTCTTCCTTCTTCATCTATAAAACTTTACTCCGTGCTGTAAAACTGCCTAGGCTAAAAGGTGGTTTTATTTTATTTTATTTTTATTTAATAGGAACAGCAAATAACTACATAATACACAAAAAAATAATATACAAAACAAGTCTTAACAATAATGCAGCCCACAACGCTATCCACAAGTTACACAATATAGTTAATCAAAAGAGACTTTTTTTTTCCTTTTTTTTGGTTTGAATTCCTTACATTCTTACATTTCATCATCATCATATTGCTCTACATAATTGGATAATCACGATCAGATATACTTATTATGATAGTAATGTAAAGGAAGTACATCCTGTATACTGTCCCACAGCTGGGCAAAGGCCTCTATCATTGAAATCAAGTTATCGCAATAATTTATGGATTTATTTGAATAATGATGGTCACAAACCCGGGCTTTGCTTATATAAATAACCTCTGACTGCTTATATAAATAACCTTTGACGACCTCCTTGGTCGAGTGGTTTGTACACCAGTTTTCATGGTGTCGCCATCTCTGAGGTCCCGGGTTCGATCCTCGGTCGGGTCAATTTAGAAATTATTGGTTTTCTAAATTATCTTGGGTCTTGGTGTTTTCTATGTATAATAAGTATGTATTTAAGTATTTAAAGTATGTTTATCCGTTGTCTAGTAATCATTTAACGAGTTTCATAACGAAACTTCTCTTGGGCTAGATAATTGGTGTGTGTTTAAAAAAAATATATCCGAAAACACACTTTGCCCGACCTCGGAATTGACCACTCGACCACCGAGGCGTTATTATGATAGTAATAAAATAAGTAACACACCACGCCACCATTACATATTAAGTTAATAAGTAAAAAGTAAGTACTTAAGTAATCAGTTTATTTTTCAAATAAGTACTAATAATTACAGAGATACAAGTGATCCCCACACTAGGGTTATAATACCTGACCTGGGGGGTTACTCTCGAACGCAAACTCAATCTCAATACAATTCCAATGCGATTAATATGTATCGATATTGGGATAAGTAAAGATAATTCCGAAACGCCATCTCGATAATAATTTGTTCAATCAATTTCCACGCAATTTAATTCCAATGTGGCGCTATTGTCGCTTACAAAAGACATTTTTTAGATTTGTGATTGGAAATTGACTAATGCAATTATGTTTCAAGAGTAAGCCTACTGTGGGGGTCTTACAACCATGTTAACAATAAAAAAGTACTTTATCGACGACAATCAATTACAAAAATTGACAAACATCGACAAACATCGACAGTTTTAATGCAAAAACATAAAAAAGATATATTTTTTTATTTACTTAAATTAATGTCTAGCTTATGACTGAATCTCAAGAAATCCTTCAATATCCTCAAAAGATAGACTGAGCAACCAGTTAATTACTTTGCGTTTGGCTTGGTTAGTAACTTGGTAGTTAACATACTACGACTAAATTCGACATATCAGTAGAAGGATCAATGAATACTCTTGGTGATTGGCCACCCATCCGACTGGCAGCCATTGCGTAAGCTGCTTAACATTAACAATCGAGTTCAAATTGATGATTGATGTACCTCTTTCTTTGTTTACAGGATCAGAGGCCCAGATCGAGTGCACACAAGAGGTGATGAGGGTCACAGTGCCTATGGATGGTGACCGGAAACTGTCGTATCTGGACCAAATGAAAGGTAATACTTACACCATTGAGGTACAATAAACTAGAAAGGACACTTTGTGCGCAACTAAGGTGCAGCCGCAAGGTTCACAATCGCTTGAATCACGCGCAATCACCTTAGTGCGCACAAACTTGATTCGCGGTGTCTTCTCTAGTTTATTGTACCCCAATGACTTACACATTTTTTTACTTGAACCGTGTCGCGTAACTGTAAATGAGTACTACCAACCCGTCCCTTCCCTTGGGTGTCGTAAAAGGCGACTAACGGTCTAAAGACTGCACATACATTCAATAGCTTAGAGCGGCGATAGGCTCACCACCTGTCACGCTGAGCACATGTGCAGTCGCTATTTGGTGAAAAGTGGACTATGGTAGAGGACTGCTTTTGCACGGGATTATAGTCGTGATTATATGTATGTATTTGTGCATGGATACATAAATATACTACTATATACTAACATATATTTTAGCCGTCCGATGTCTAACAGATTGCATACATAGAAAGCATGTCAGACCAGACGTTGTGACCCGGAAACACGCAATTCTAATGCATACTAACACTAAGTTACTGTCTGTCAGTACATACCACCATACGAAGTGAAAGTTTAAACCTAATATGAGGTTCGTTGAAGCGACTAGCTCACTCGGGACGTACTTACATACATAGATAAATACATTTAATCACGAGTATTATCCCCGAAGGGTTAGTCAGAGACTAGGCAAAGAGGACAGCAAAAGCAGTCTTCTACCATAGTCCACTTTTTACTAAATGGCGATTGGACTGCACATGTGCTCAGCGTGACGCTCGGGACGTGATAATAATATTGTTAATGGTGTTTGGTACGTCCAATAATAAATAAAATCGTGGTGTGTTATTAACCGTGTTGGCAAACAAATCAAACAGTGCAACAACACTTTTCAAATTATAACAAGAAGATCGTGTGAGATCTCAGTAATGTAACACATCTTTACTGACATTGAAACTCAAGGGGTTTGGGGGAATATCAGCATATTTACCATTGAATGTTTATACTCAATATCATCTACTTACTTTATGCTCAGAAAATATTTACTCTGGCTGAATGTGCGGACCAGGTCATTATTTAAGAAAAAAATGTCTCTTTCTCTCTTTTTTTTTTGCGATCGAATAGAGTGAGCGTCAAATGTCTGAAAACTTGTCTACAAATTTACTTTTGACTACGCTAATAGACTCGACATGCAGTTTGCCACTTGTCTAGGGAGGCAGTTGAGTGTTGTATGTAGATAAGCTAAAGATGAGTAGCGTTCACACGCAATTGATTAGCACAGGGCCGTCTTTGACGACATTATAAAACGCGTCAAACGTGTTTTCTCTAGTTAATACCAGTCTTTTTTTTAATTGACTTGTTACAAAAAAAACAGTTAAAACTAGAGTTTAGTGCTAAATACGGTAAGCGTTTAACTTTTAGCTAACTCTGATAATGCAGCTTTTGGTCAGACTGAGACAGTGCTGAAGATTTTGTTGCGATGCAATTCAGGCTCAAAGACAAAGCGGCAACTGAGGTGCAGAAGCCAAGAGATATCGCTACCTTGGCCTTTTTATTCCGAAGCACTAATCTATATAATAAAAATAAATTGCCACGAATTTATGTTCATCATCACTAAAGAAGGGATACCTATTTGAATAATTACTTTTTTGATGTGCTTGTATTTGTCAGGACAAGGTTAGTAAGTATACCATTTTTTTTGGAAATTCGTCACGGCAGGAGTACGAGGTGGCGGGCGGGCCGCATAACTTACTTACCGATCACCCGATGGTTTAATTACTAAACAGCAGCTGTTTTAATGACGGCTATTAAGAAAATAATGTTTAACTAAATGACATATTAAGTGACTAAACAGAACTATGGGAGTCTGATATTATTTGGCAAATATTTAAAATAAGAAAAATAGTTGCATTAAACAGTCTCGTCGTGTAGCCTAACTTTGTACTTAAAATATGTTATGAATGTTACTGTAAAGCCGTTAAGCAAGAAACACAAAAACCTCCAAAAAATAATGTGACTAGAAAAGATCTAACACAAAAAGTCCAGTTTGTACTTTTCTCAAAAAATTTGTTACAGAATACGTCCCTGACTTCGCCGCTGTTAATAAACACAACGCACTTTGATCTCTATTTACCATTAGTAAGGTTGAATGTCGTACGGCAAGGCTCATAACAGTACCTTCCTTTTGTTTTTTGGTGTTGACAACTAATACCTCCATTGTGTTCGACTAATTATGAACCTACGATTAAGCGGGGCACAGGCATGACAAATGTCTACTAGCGTCGCTCGGTATAAAATTAATTTTAACCATCAGAACCTTAAGCTTTAGTTATTGTTCTGAGTTTAACCCATCAGTCTTGGAAATTTTTGGCGCAACTGTTAACGTGAAATTTGACTGAATCGGGCATAGACTATGCGATATTTTACGATAACAATGCATAAGATGTACCACAGAACCGAAATAACCAAACTTGTTCATACTAAAGTAGTCTGTAAGTCTATTAAAACACGGTACAAAGTCAAGTGTGTTTTTGTAGGTGCGGTCTCATGCGACCGTTTGGGGCCTGAGGGGAGCGAGTAAAGAACGAACACTAAAACATGTACTTAGGTAGACATAGATTCACGACTATTATACCCAAAGGGTGAGGTCAGTGACTAGGCAATGAGAACCGCAGAAGCAGTCCATCATAGTCTACGTTTCAACAAATTACAACTGCACAGCGTGATTCGTGGTGGGTGAGCCCATCGATCGCCTCGTCTTTAGTCCGTAGTAGAGAGGGGTTGGTGTAGTCTTTTAGTGAGTGGCTATATACACACAGCTCACAAACACTTTAATGTTTTCAATTTCATTTAACATAAAAGTTATAATGAAATGTATACCTACTTGTAATTAAGTTTTTTTTTCCAAATAGATTTTTTGTCTGTGTGTTTTATATGAATAAATAATAAGTAATGTTTATCCGTTATCTAACCAATAAAAAAAAGTATAATGAATCTATCGTTGATACTTCTTGGCGAAAAATTCGCCATCTCGATAATAATTTGTTCAATCAATTTCCACGCAATTTCCAATGTGGCGCTATTGTCGCTTACAAAAGTGCCATTTGACATTTTTTAGATTTGTGATTGGAAATTGATTAAGAGGGTTTACGCCATTCGGTTTCCCATACAAACTACCATGTCGAAATTTTTAAAAACCAATGAGCCAATTGAAAACATTTTTAAAAAATGTTTATTTAACTGAGTTATTGCGATTTTTAACTTTCTATAGCGGACTTTAAATCGCAATAACTCAGCTAGAAAAACGTTTTTCAAAATGTTTTGAACAAACTATTTAGATCCCTGTGTTTTACTTCAGCATGCAAAGTTTCATCAGAATTTGCTTATTGGTTTTTAAAAATTTCGACTTAGAAGTTTGTATGGAAAACCGAAATGCGTAAACCCTCTTAATGCAATTGTGTTTCAAGAGTAAGCCTACAGGTCGGTGCTAAAAATGTGTCTCAATAAATAATAGCGCACTTGAGAAGTGAGCTCTTATTTTCTCGCAAGGCATAACAGGAAAAAGTACTTTATTTGTTGCCGTTTATGGTTGATTTCACCACTAAATGTTATTGACGTCTTTTCTTTTTTTAAGTGACAGGAGTAAACAAATGTTTTTTTTTATATATTAGCGTTTTATTAACGCTTAAATATACTTAAGTAAAATTTTAAACACTGAAAAAAGACGACAACCTCAGGCGGGAATCGAAGCCAAGTGGTTAAGGCAGCCGCCCGGAATGCGGAAGGTGCGTGGTTCGATTCCCGCCTGAGGTTGTCGTCTTTTTTCAGTGTTTAAAATTTTACTTAAGTATATTTAAGCGTTAATAAAACGCTAAAATATAATAAAAAAAAACATTTGTCTATAAACGCAGCTTCATCTTAACCTTCATCTTTGAATGTTCAAATATTTGTAAAAATATTTCTTTCGGATCTCAAGAGGTGAAAACTTCTAAGATTTAATGAAGCAATGCTGACTAAAAAGCATAAGCATCAAGCACTGACAAATTTCGACGGTTGAAAGCCAGACCTCGGTAGCCAAGTGGTTAAGGCAGCCGCCCGGAATGCGGAAGGTGCGTGGTTCGATTCCCGCCTGAGGTTGTCGTCTTTTTTCAGTGTTTAAAATTTTGACAGGAGTAATTTATTGCTTTGAAAAAGTATTTATTCACGTGAACAGAATTTAGCTTTGATTTTGTATGTGGCGCGTTATCTAGTTGGTATTGTTGATCGAAGGCTACTTTACATGAAAAAATGTATATTACTTGCAATACCTACATAATAATATGTGAATATCCGATATGCCGTGATGGTCGGTGTTCAGGCGGACGAAGTCGCGGGCGAGACGCTAGTTTAAAACAATTTACTCATTCAAATGACTTGATTTCAACGATGCAGGCATTTGCCCAGCAGTGGGACAGTAGGTATACAAGCTATACTTAACTTAACTATTTTCTTTCCAGACTACGAGCCCTGCCAACCTAATGTGGAGGGAAAAACTGCCATATTTGTTTTGGACTTGCAGGACCCATATAAGTGCGGAGTCACAAGAGTGTTGAATAAACTTACTGTAAGTATTAATTTAATTAATTAATTTAAAAAAAAAAACTTTCTACGCTCACACCAAATTAAGTTAGAAGCTTCTTGTGAAATTTGTTTTTAACTAGTTAACAGATAAACATAACTCAAACAAAAAATACCCAGACCCAAAATCAACTTAGAAAAACATCTTTTTAAATAAATTACTCGACCGGTAATTGAACCTGGGACCTCAGATGTCGCGACGCTAGAGCCGGCGTGCTAACCACTCGACCATGGAGGTCGTAATTAATTTGCCTTAAGGGTCTTAGCTAGACTCCATGGAGCCATTTGCCTAAAAATAAGGACATTATTTAAAGCCTTTTTTTTAATCCCCAATGGGTAAGCGCTTGACCTTCATCTCACCTGATGGTAGGTAAGTGACGATAAAGCCGAAGGTGGAAGCACGCTTCTCCCGGAATTCTCAACCACTGAGGTTGATCATACATAAGTGTAAAAATGGTCTAAACAAAAATAATGTAACACAATCTCTCAAATTCCACCTTTCCATTTCCAGGGTAAACGGACGTATTACCACAAAGTAGTCATAGAGGGCGCCAGCGGGGACCGAGAGACAGTCCTCGTGCGCTGTATGGTGACCGGAAAAGGACGGACCCTCACGAGAAGGGACGTCCAGCCCTTCCCATTGGATTTCAACGAGCCTGAGTAAGTATTAATAGTACAACAATGCGATTCTCTAAGTTAAAGCCTTGGTAGCAGCGGCTGCCGCAGCGCTGAAAATTGACTCTGTCTCTTTCATATTGATAAAATTGGAAAGAGATAACAGATCACAGCCATGCGCGCAGAGTCTTGTGACGCTTAGAGAATCGCATAGCAGTTAGTCTCCGAAGAGATCTGAGAAGTTCTCTTATGTCAAGAGTACCCATAATAAGAGTAAAATAAGTGTAAAATGGAAAACTGTGGTCTTTGTCCACCTCTGGAATGAGGCTGAACATGATAATAATATAAAAATAAATAATATAAATAAATCTTTCCTACAATCACACCAATTATCTAGCCCAAGAGAAGCTTCGAAGAAACTCGTTAAATGGTTACTAGACAACGGATAAACATACTTAAAATACTTAAATACATACTTATTATACACAGAAAACACCCAGACCCGAGACAATTTAGAAAACAATAATTTCTAAATTCGCGCCGCTACAACACACGACTTTTGTGTGCATGTGTGTATAAATAATGTATGCTCACCATTCCAGTGTGCTGAACATTACCCGCAATGAGGTCGGCCATGCACCCGAGCCTATGCTGTTTGCCGTTGTCAAGAAGAATGGAGTGCCGTGAGTACTGCATTCTTAAATTACGTCATTCCATGTATATTCCTCAGAATCATCTCATCATACATGTTTTACAGTTTCATCCGTCTTCTTTTTATAACATCGCCTTGGGTAATCTGTTATGGCGTTATAATTGTGTTTTTGGGTTCTATCAGACAGAGAGCAGTCACGCGTTCAAGCAAGCGTTCACGCGGTCAAGCGTTGAAGAGTCTGCTGGCCTAAACAACTGGCAAACGCTGCGAACACGGACGCGGAACGCTTGAACGCGTTACCGCTCTATGTCTGATAGAACCCTTAATAAATAAAAAAAAATAGATGATCGAAAGATACTATAAAGTAAAGTTGCTGTTTTCCTGTCTGTGGCTCCTGTGGCTCCGCTTTCTTCTTCTAAACCACGCAGTGGAATTTTATGCGGTTTTCACTAATGGAAAGAGCGATAACTGAGAATTGTTTTAGGTTTAAAGACATTTTTATTTTCCCATAAGAACTTTTACATAGGGACAGTTCACTTAAAATGAGAATAGAATAGAATAGAATAGAATTCCTATATTGCTGAAACTATGTAACAAGTTCATAAAAAAATATATATATAAATAGTATCAACAGTTTGCCCATGATCAGGCATGCAATGTACACAAATAAATATTATTAACAAAATTCATCGTGAATTTAACAATTAATTAGTCTTGAAACTAAAGTATTCATTTAGTGTATAGAAAACATTATTAAATAACCAAGTTTTTAACTTAAATTGACATATATGACCATTCAATGCCTTTAAATTAGTAGGTAAATGATTATACACTTTAATACCATGTATGAGATAACATTACACTATAAAAAAGATTACCTGTTTGCGCGGAGCAGCTAATTTTGTTAACAATAGTTTTTTGTTTATAAATTGTAGATATTTTGTTTAAAATGGCTGAAGTATGACGGTTAGCGACCACGAAGGTGCGGGCGGGCCGCTAGTGTAGAGTTACACTTATTAAAATTTGTCTAATATTTTGTCGTCTACATATTGCAAATGTTATGTTGTGCCTTGCGAAGAACGCAATGCCACACATTTGACGTTTAGAATTATTATTTTTACCTACAGTCTTCAAAACTACTTAATTTTACGTACCTTTGTAAGTAGGAAGTTCTCTTCCATTCTGAAATCTCAGAAACAACTCATTTGTGCTTTGATCATCTAAACACATTTTTGGGCGTTAATTCTTTACCTTGCAGTTTCTCTAGTAATAACTGAGACTTTACATTTTCTATGGAGATGGCAGACCCTATATTAACGACTTATTTTCGGATTATTCTCTTCTTGGGACGCATTTGGTCGTTGTTTCTCCAGTTGCAGATACCTCAGAAAAAACTAATTCACACCTCACTCCTCTATTGCAGCGTTCCCAGGAACGACTCAGTGAGCCCGGGCACCCATCTCACCATGGAGATATCCCTGGACAACGCCTCGGCCCCGGTCTACGGGCTATTCGTCAACTACATGTACGCCACTAATACCGACAACCAACAGGAGACGATCATACTGAACGGGTGAGTGCTGCCTTAATCTTGGTAACCTTATTAACCCATTGGGCTAGCCTGGTGGGTTACGGTTAATAGGATGGCTCTTATTTGGGTTGTTCGTCAACTATATGTACGCCACCAACACTGACAACCAACAGGAGACGATCATACTGAACGGGTGAGTGCTGCCTTAATCTTGGTAACCTAATTAACCCATTGGGCTAGCCTGGTGGGTTACGGTTAATAGGATGGCTCTTATTTGGGTTGTTCGTCAACTATATGTACGCCACCAACACTGACAACCAGCAGGAAAGTTCATACTGAACGGGTGAGTGCAGCCGTAAGCTTATGGTAACCTTGATAACCTTGGTAACCTCGCATTGGGCCAGTCTGGTGAGTACTTTAGTACCGAGACTATTTAATTACCAAACACATTGTACATTAATAGGCTGATGATGAAATCATCATTATTTAATCAGTTAACCTCACTTAACCTATAGCGCCATATTTTGGGGCAATTTCATCGAAGTAGAATCTGTCTTCATACTTCAAAAAACAATGTTTATAATGCAAACGTCAAAATCTCTACGTTATGTCTTTAAAAAAAAGTTTTTGACGTTGACCTGTATATCTAAAAATACATTTTAGAAATAGCTATGTTCATTAAATGTTTTATAAAAAAAGGAGGAAATTTTTTATAAAAAAAGTCTACGAACTAATATCCGATTAAAGTATAAATTTAATTTCTTTGTACCACAATGTAACAACGCAATGTACGTACAATAGAAGTACCTACTTTAGTGCAATATAATTTTTTAATCATCGACCTGCATGGTCACCTCAAAGAAATAAAAGAAATTTTCTTTAAAAAAATTCGACCAAACTGGAATAAGACTTACTCCGAGATTAGCCTATACAAATTGGGCGTTTAATCTAGGTATATGACCTTAATCCAGTTTGGTCGAATTCACCCTAAGTGAATTTTATACAGACAAAACATAAGGTTGATTTTTTTGTATTGTAAGTAGGTATAATTTAGTTCACATTGTTATTTATTTATTGTATGTCCGAAACGGATAAAACTGTTGCTTCTATTTTATTCTATAAGACCTTAATGTACACAGTTTAAACGATAGGTAATCCGACTTTTTACTGCCTCTGTTGTCTAGTGGCTAAGCCACCGGTCTTAGGGCCAGAGGTTATAGGTCTAGAGGTCTTAGGCCCGGAGGTTAGAGGTCCAAAGGTCTTAGGCCCAGAGGTTAGAGGTCTAGAGGTCTTAGGCCCAGAGGTCTTAGGCCCAGAGGTTGTAGGTCCAGAGGTCTTAGGCCCAGAGGTTAGAGGTCCAAAGGTCTTAGGCCCAGAGGTTAGAGGTCCAGAGGCCTTAGGCCCAGGGAGACCTCTGCAGCCTCTTAGTTCTAAGTACCAGTGTTACAAACAAATAAATATTAACTTGAAAATAAAATGGTTGTATTCTATTCTATATGTGCTGCGTTGGTAACGGCTCATTAACAGAATACTACACTACCGCCCCATCTCTTCCCTTGGGTGTCGTAAAAGGCGACTAACGGACTAAATAATGCACATAGAGCACATGTGCAGTTGTAACTTCTCCGTTGTAGATCCTCATTGCCTGGTCTCTGACTAGTACTAGTACTGGGGATAATAGTCGTGATTATATGTTTGAACTGTTCCAGCTGTTCCCTTGACGCGTCCCTGTTCAACAACTTCGCGACGACAGACGGCGATTTGCTGGTGGCACGCTTCAGAGCGTTCAAGTTCCCCGACACTACTTACGTGCTGTTCATTGGTACTGTCACCGTGTGCCTCGACAAATGCTCCGGGGTGAGTGACGTAAACATAAAGGACAATGGGGGATTTTGTATGAACCCCGTCCCCACGCTCAACAGTCATGGGATACGTGTCAATTTGTTCATTGCTACCCAAAGAAGCCTAAAGTACCTGTGTTAGTTGCAAAAAGTATTGGGTTTATTTATAATAATAAAAAAACTTTTTTATTGTTTTCTTGCTTTAGTTAGAGTTGCTCGAGTGTGTCATGCTCTCTCAAAGTGTCTCTGCGGTGGTGGCATGTGCGTCGGGTCGTTACGTTTCCCTAAAACATGGTAGAGCGAAGCGATGGCTAATTCACATGTCATACTCGTGAACGGGTACTCCTTATGGAGGCTGGTCTGCTATTATAATAATATAATATATTTTTTATAACCTAAATCCCACGTATTTGAAGAATGTCGCCATAGTAAAAAAATATCTATCCTACTAGACCCTTTAAATGACACTAATTTCAAATCTGTTGGATGGTGGGGGACGTTTCTTCCCATGGTCCTTTCAGGCGCGATTCTGTTTCGGCGTGCAATGGTACTCGGGGTAGCGATGCGCGTTTGTCTGGCACAGGCTATAGTTAGTTAGATTAGTTGTTAAGTCTTAACTACAAGTTAGTTAACTGTTTTTTTATTATTATTAGTAGTATTGACGTCAATAAGTGCCTGTAAAGGTTTACATTGAAAAAATAATAATACTTTGACTTTCACTTTGAAATATTCTAATGAAGTGATAACCTTGGTAATCTATATGGAATCAGAGCGGCTGCTTGTTATTGCTGAATGTAGTTACACCCGCGAATCGCATTTACAATTAATATTCCCGCCAGGTCAGGCAAAGCCTAGTGTAGGAAGCTTGTATGTTTTTACTGTAAAACTAAAATTGGAAACAAACGTTAGTACTAAACTATTATGCGTGTTTTTAATTCAATTCAATATAATTTATTTAGTGTATGCCATAATAGTTGAGCACTTATGAATGTCTCTATGCCATCGGTTTGTAATCGTAATGCTGGATTTACACGGAGCCAATACTTGAGACAATCCACTAAGCCAGTCCAATATTGGCATCGTGTAAATAGAGACAGTCCACTACATTGGATTGTCCTCAAGCCGTTTTTGCATAGCATTAGCATTGGCTTATTGGACTGGCATATTTTATTGTCTCAAGTATTGGCTCCGTGTAAATCCAGCATAAGTCTTTACGGCGTGAGATTAGGGTTGCCACCCGTACTCTAAAATAGACTAATATGGTCCTCTGTTTCATGTAGGCGTACTTTATAATAATTACGCTAAAATACTCTATTTACTTAAAACTTCGTAATCGTATAGTCTATAAGGCGCGAGACTACGGTTACCACCCGTACTCTAAAATAGAGTATTGTCCTCTTTTTCATGTAGGCGTACTTTATAATCTACGACATCATTATAGTACGCTAAAATACTCTATTTACGTAAAAGACAAATATTTGTTAAATGTTGCAAAGAGAAACAAAAAATACGTTTATAAGGACAAATAAATAAATACTCTTTTTTTATGCTATGTACTATCTTGGCCTCCGTGGCTTTATCAGTCTAAAGCCTATAATCCCTTGCACACCGCGTCATCTATTTAGTACGGGCACGCACCCGGGGGGGCGGTGCGCTTCATACGAAAATTTCTGCAAACTGGTAAAGCGACGGTGACCACGACCGTACTTTATTTTTATTCTAACAAAAAAAAGGTGACAACCCTACGTGAGACCTTGTACTGTGAAGAACTGGCAACAAACTCAGCAAGGGCATTTCTTTTCTCCCTTTATAACACAACAGCTCCAAACACAAATTGTAGCGAATCGCCTATTGTAGCGATTAGTTGATTTCAATGATGGTGGCCTTTGCCCTGCAGTGGGACAATAAACAGGATGCAAGTACTTTACTTTTTTTATATTGTGCTGATTATCTCATCTCCAGGTGCAATGCAGCAACGGAGTGACGGGTTACGGGCGGCGGCGTCGCGCCATCGCCAGCGGTTCCGACCTGAACAACGTGTACGAGGTGTCTCTTACCACCTTCCTCAAGGTGGACTGGAAGGATGGGGATAGGGAGGCTGGTGAGACATAATCATGCATTCATACCATTTGACAACCTACGTGGCCAAGTGGTTATTACGCCGGGTCTGGCATCGCGCCATCTCTGAGATCCCGGTTTCAATTCCCGGTCGGGTTAATTTAGAGAAAACCTGTTTTTATAAATTGATTTCGGGTTTGGGTGTTTTTATTTACGAGTATCAAGAGAATACTTATCTTGGTCTACTTAATTGGTGTAAGCGTAAACAATTTTAATTTTTAATCGATCACTAGAAACAATAAAAACACAATCCCATTTTATAAAATATGTATGAAAAAGTGGTTCTATACAATTTTGTTTTCGAATAATCAAAACTAATTTTGACACTTGGCCCTATCATTACCCAAATAGGTACTAAATTTGGACAGCAATGTCAACTAACAACTGACAGCAATCCAATTCTCCCTCTTGGTTGAAGCATTAGTTCGAGGGTGTTTCGAGGCGAGACTTTGAGAGCGCTAATGTATAAATTTAGGCTATTGTAACGTATCTAGTGTTTAGATGATCGAAGATTCATACATACAATCACGTCTATTATCCCCAAAGGTTAAGAGACTAGGCAAAGGGAACCAAATATCAGTCCTCTGCAATATTCCGTTTCACATTATTATAATTTGTGTTGCTTTAGACCGTTATTTTGATAGGACAAGAACATTCTGGCACTAAGGGTTAAATTGAAAGGTCCGTATGTAATATACATACATATACATAACACACCGTTTTACATATACTTAGGTACTATAAATATAACGTTTCCTTCTTATTGAATCATCGTAGTATGTATTTTTAAGAGCTGCCTTAGGCGATCGGCATGCTATCTTGTCAGTTAAGCAATTTTCGCAAGATTGCCAGAGGTCACTAAATGAGGTAGGTAGGTACCAAATTAAAAAATATATATATATAAAAGAAGGAGGCAAACGAGCAGGCGGGTCACCTGATGGAGAGTAATATTTCACGCCGAATATTCGTGAGAGGGTGGTATTACCCCGCGTGAGCCGGCCCAATGCGTGCTGCAACGCAGCCTGGCTCTACCACTCAGTCTCGTGCTTTTCCTTGCTTCGGAAGGCCCGTACGACAGCTATTGGTCCCATGTGCTGTTGTCCGTGTGGGAATGCCTGTGACCAGTAGTAGGACGTTTATAGGCTGATGATGATGATATGAAATATACCTACTTAAAGATACATATAAGTAGGTATACTTAAACGTTAAAAAAGGAGTTCCTCTTTTACTTTTAAGTTGAGCTGTGTGGTGGAGGCTCAATAACACTGCCAACCCATATATCTTCCATTGGGTGTCGTAAAAGAAAAAAAAAGATTGGTGAGAGGTTGGTAGTCTTCTCCTAATGAGCCGCTACACACAAGGCTCATGCAGTGTGTATATAAAGAAATATTTAATTTCTTACAGAGGACGTGCTAGCTCTTATCAAAAACTTGAAAGCGGCCAACCAAATGCTAGAGGACCAAGATGGCGTCCCCCCGTTTCGCGCCGAGCAAGTCAACACCCTCTCCGATGACGTCATCAGAAGCAGAGCGACCAGTTTCGCGTACAACTGCTTAGTATTAGTTGTGGGTGTATTGATAGTTCTATTTAAATAAGTTACCTACCTAATGTCTGGTTATGACGGGCACTGGTGTTCTAATTTGACGGTAGTTTTGGCAAACAAAAACAAAATTAAAGTTAAACACTTTATAACATTTTTAGATAGAACAATTGTTAGATAAAACGCTACGCCCACCTATTTCTGTCAATTTAATAAACGGATACTTGAACAATGGGAATTTTAATAATGGGATGTTTGTATCTTACAATATTAAAGCGTTATTACTAAAAATACCCTTAAATTAGAACAAAACTGTCGGGTGTGTGTTGGGGCTCTAAGTAGCAATGACTTAAATTAAAAATTTAATTAACGTTTAGAATCGAAATTGAAACTAATATAAAAACTGGTAAGTATTATTAAATATATTAAAAAACAAATTTAATAACGTTATAATTCGTGGATTGAAATGCATTTCTCGCTAATTTAATTAGGCGTGTTTATAAAAAAAATAGAGATTTCAAGAAAGTTTATGATTTTTTTTTTACTTTTAACTTTTTGTTTTGCATTGGTAACATAATGTACCATTTTTTTCAAACCTTAAGCTGTTATCCAATTTTAGTTGTAAGTTGAAGTGATCTAATGAAAATAACATATTCTATAAGTGCCTAATTAATTTTATTCATAAATAATAAATACTTAACGAATGGTGGTCTGGCCAGGATACTAAAAATTTTTTAAAAAGAAACATGTTCATGGCAAATATTGAAAAAAAACTATTGAAAATTATTTGCATTACATAAACTTATGTTTAAAGTTTTGAAGGAAGAAAGAAAGAAACATATTTATTAGTAGAAAATAAACTTATGAAGGACTAAGGATGTACTTAATAGTTTTTTTTACTTCTTTAAAATTACTTTCTTCTTTTTTATTAAAATCCACTCATGAATTCAGCCAATCTATCTTCCACTGCCAATGAAAAAATCAACTATTGTTACCTGGTCAGTAAAAATAACTAATGCAGAAGCATTTTTAAGTTCACTAGTCTTTAAAATAAAAATAGTCTAAAAATAATAACATAGTTCAAACAATTGCTTCCTTTATTGCCGTTTTTATTTTGTTTGACTGTATTTTAGGCAAAGGGATTAATAATAATAGTTTTTGTATTTGGTGCTCCCAATTTTGTTAATCTTCGTTATTGCACTAAAAAAATTGTTCAAACCTTAAAGTTGTAATTATTTGTTTCTTTGTCATTAAAAATATAGTGTAACAATCAATTAATTAAATAAAAACTGATATTTTTCCAAATTCCACAAAAGTGTGTGTCATTTATTTGCTCCCTTATTAAGTTTTTTACATACAAAGTTGTTAGGTAGGTAACTACTTATAAACTTATTATCCTCAACGGGTAAGTCAGGCTAGGCAATGAGGACCGGAAAACTAGAGGAGTCTGCAACATGCGATTTTGTCATTCTCATGTTCCATGCTCTGTGAATATGACGAATAAAAAAAGAGTTATATCAAGTTTTCAGTCTTTTAATAGAACCATTATCGAGTAACCGATGAAACTAACAATACAATAGGTACATACATAGCAACTTGGATAGTAACCACAAATTGTTATTACTTACAAATCAAAATATAGTATTTAGTGAAAACTTAATTTAAAAAAGAATATAAAATATTTTTTTTTAATAGCAGAGACGGAAAACATTACAAACTATCTACATAATTTTCAAATCAAATAGAAATTTAAATCTAAGAAGAAATACCTTTTTGGCATAAGTAAGAAGATTTATAAGTAATGTTTTTATTTTTGTAGCAGAAATAACAATATCAATTTCTCAACTAAACAGTATATTTTGGTTTGCGAATAATTATTATAATAAAATACTTAACTAACAAGTAAACAAGAGACAAACTTATCGTAAAACATTGTGACAATTAAAAACATTATTTAGGAAGGTATTTAATTTACAAAAATAGATAGACATAATGTAAACAATTCCTTTGCGCATAACAATGTAAGGTAAAAACAAAATGGTACATACGTCAGCAGTTCAACCATTATATGGTCAAAATGTCAAATTTCTTTAATACATTTTGAACCTTATTTTAATGGTTATACGGATCAATATCGATTGGAGATAATAATGACAGTTTTGGATACTGCTGCCGTGTGTAGTAGTAGTTCGCACCTGCCCCCTAGACTAGTGGCAAACGCTCTCGCCTGTCTATTCGTAATTAGTCGCGCGTAACAATGCGCGCGCGCTGCTCTATTTTTTTCACTAGCAAGTGGCATAGACGATTTACGAATAGACAGAAAGGAGCGCTTTTCACTGGTCTAGGCTAGTGATTTAGTCGTAGTAGAAGCACATTGCTTCGCTAGTTTGATTATTATAAAATTCGTTTTTAATAATCAAACTAGCAAAGCAATATTCTCGCTAAACCTTGATTAGTAAGTTTTGAGTATTTCAATCGTAGAGCATATTTTAATCAAATCATTAATAGAAGATCAAAATATATTAATGAATATTATTTTTTTAAGTTCATTTTTATAACATTACATCAGAAATACTTGTATTATTTAAATACGATTAAATGCTTCAAACAGGAACTTAGAAAATATTACCATAAAAAATATTTTTGAAGATTTTTAGAACAACAATATCCCATCAGTAAGATAGTTCTGCAAAACATAAGCCCTCTTATTTCAAAAGGCGGACTAATGTTAAAACTGGTTTAACCTGATTGTATCTACAGGTACCTTCGATATGGTATAGATAGATTATGGAAGGCCGGTACAGACAGCATCAGTTTTAAACCAGGTTTCAATTTAGTCCACTTTTTGTATTAACGCTGAAGTAGTTTATAATATTATCGAGTATGTGAATCTAGTTTGGTCATTTTATTATAAAAATGTCTACCTACTACTTGGCACAATGGCTACAGCAGCTACGAATTACACATTTATTCACCGCATCTACACAATTCTACTGAGACAACCATAGATACAAGCAAAAGAAGAAGATACGGCATGCCCATGGTGGTATCTTAGAATAATAACTAAAGCACGTATCCACTCAAATGCCAGCACTCCTTGTGCTGGCATTTGAGTGGATACGAAGTGACAATTCGAATGGTGACCAAACGAAGTGCCCGTTTGGTCACCATTCGAATTGCATTACAAATTTTGTATAGGTCGCTTTTGAATTTTGTATCATAAATGGTGACCGGTTTTTTCTTTTTGCTAGACATTTGACGTTTTTGGCAACTCCTTTTGTCTCTTTTTTTTTCAATGTTTATGGCCCATTAGAAAAAATAGGACAACTATACGAGTCTCATTTGAACTCCTTCTATGCTTTAGATATTATTCTATGGGTACCTAGTATGAATCAAAAAATAGTCCTATAGTATTGTAGTGCGACATCTAGTGTCAATCAACGAGCGAGACAGAGCGATGAATTACAACGCTACGCGAGCGGGTCAGCAAGCTCTGCGAAGTCCCACGACGACGACGATGACGCGCGACAAAATGACACTCAGCCACGGTAGTCGGTCCTTTGCACTCAATTAGCAAGGTACCTACGCTCGCGAAACGCGGGTAACGTATCCTCCTCTTTCGCTTAAATCTATGGATACAACTCTTTTTTGACACATCAATCCATTTTCGATGTCTATGAGGGCTACTAAACTTTTATAGAAAAATAACTTTTTCAAACTGACGGATGAAAATTAACTCAATCAATTAGCACATCCCTGAAGTTTTGTCACTTGAGTTACCGCGCTTTATTAATGGTTGTAAAATACTTTAGATGTAATTATAATATATGGACATCATAGCTTTAACCTTTTTATTTAGCGTCATTAATTTAGGTTATTTAACCGTGTAGCGTAGCGAAGAATTCCCCTCTTCCCTTGGGTGTCGTAAAAGGCGACTAAAGATTGCACATACATGCAACAACACCGAGCGGCTCACCACCTGTGACGCTGAGCACATGTGCAGTCTCTATTTGGTGAAAAGTGAACTATGGTAGAGGACTGTTTTGCTGTCCACATTCATTGCCTAGTCTCTGACTAACCCTTCGGGGATAATAGTCGTGAATATATGCATTTAATATAATAAAAATGTATATTATATTAATTTAATAGCCCTCATTAGACAGTTTAAAATTATAAATTCCATCATGTCGAATGATACAAATAACTTCCTGCAGTATTGCTAACTCACTTTATACCCCTTTTTATATTTGAACTAATCCGTAAATTGAGATAAAAACTCTGTTCACTCCATGAAAGTTGTGTGCTAGTTATTTTTTTACCATTTTTCTATTAAGTATTAATAATAATAATAGTTCACTTCACAATCATCCTTGGACAGTATTTATTTACATTAAAGAAAGGACTTTTTTTACTTAATTACATATTATTTTAATTACTCTACATTTTTATTTATTTGAAATTCGTAAAAAGAAAATCTTTAAAAAGTTTTCATGCTGTTTTTTTCATAATAGTATTTTTAAAGCATTATTTAAAAATATGAGTATTTTGAGAGTTTTTAAAAATAATTTAGTATTTTTTTTTACTTAGAGAGCTTTATTCAAAATACAGAGAAATATTAAAATTTATTTTGGATTTTTTTTATTATTTACAACAGGGAAAATAAAGTATACATGTAGTATATGTATAATGCTATGGGCAATATTTGTATCAAGAATGATATTGTAATAAACATTTAGTATCTTCAATTAAAAAGAAACTAATTTCTTGTTGTTATCTCTTTCTATCGGCCGTCTTTCTATATTATGTGACAGTGGTATGAATACGCGTCATCTTTGTTGATAACTACCCACATTCGTTCAAAATATTAATCTCAATACAAGAGATAGTTCTAACTTATTTTATGGAACACATGACCGACTTTATTTTAATAATAGATATTATCTATAATGGATAGAGCATAGCCAAATAGAACCATAAATGACCAAGTTTTAACAAAAAAAATCCTATTTTGAGTAACCAGATTCCTTGAAACTTTATGTGATTTTTAATAGGCGTAAAAGTTAGTTTCTAAACAATTAATTTAAATTGCCTATCAATTTTACGTATTTTTATTATTTATTGGCAAGACTACTTTTTCTCTATGGCAACAACTGACCTTTTTGAATTGGCAAGAAAACTCTATTACTAAAGAGTTTGCATATCAAGCTTAAGTAATCTACATTTTCAATCTGTAACCTGTTTTTCCGAGCCGCTCTGCCATCCAGAATCCATTGTATTCGTATCACTATAACAATGATGGTGGTTTGTCTTCAAAATCTCCACTTTCTCCTCTCTAACTGGCTCGTACTGAGAATCCGGACCCAAACATTTGGATGGCTCCGGCTCATTAGAGTACACCGTATCAACCCTCTCTTCGTCAGACAACAATGACTCTTCTGTGTTAGGTGATAAGGGCGATAGATTAGGAGGCGGTGGCACAAAGAATTCTGGTTTACCAGAATCCGAACTGGACTGCCTTAAGTGCTCTTTAGGCAGATTCTTAGGACTCGATCGGGGGATACGCAAAGGGCTTATGTGAGCCCTGGATTTAGGACTACCCTCTATTCTAATGCTCGAATTTAAATCGGACATCCGTCTGTCCTCAATTCTGGACTCGTTCATTCGGTCTACTCTGGAATCATTTATTCTTGAGTCGACCATACGATCCACTCTTGAATCGTTTAGCCGTTCAATCCTTTCGTTTCTGCTGTCGTTCATTCTGCAATCGCTAATTCTTGACTCGTTCATTCTAGAATCGATAACTCTTGAGTCGTTCAATCTGGAGTCATTCATTCGCGACTCTCTAGAGTCTCTAGAGTCGTTCCCTCGCTCACTGAGTCGAGTTTCGTTCATCCTGTCACTGATCCTCAAATCGTTCCCCCTTTCAATCCTACAATCATTAATTCTGTCCATTCTGGAATCGTTCAAACGATCTCTGGAATCGATGCGTTCACTCAATCGCGTTTCGTTCATGCGCTCACCGATCCTCGCCTCGTTCATTCGTTCACACATCCGCATGGAGTTATTCAAATGCTCTATCTGTTGTTCCGTCAGTCTTATGCTGTTGTTCAATTCGTGCCGTGACTTTTCCTGGCTTTTCATTAGTTTCTCGCTCTGTCGCGGTCGCCTTTTTGACCCGACTTGCGGTTGGGGGCGCTGCTGTCGCGTGAGAGTAAACGAGCCGGTGTCAGATTCCGAAGTTGACTCTGGATGGTTCTCTATGGTGCCGACTAGTGCTGACACGTTCGGGTTCATGCAGCAATCGGCCTGAAAGGAATGAAATGTTGTAGTTCTAACACTCTATAGTAGAATGTGACAAAGAGCCTCATCATCATCAATCATCATCATCATAATCAGCCCGTGTTAGTCCACTGCTAGGCATAGGCTCTTCTGGCCCAACTGTTGGCAGACAAAGAGCCTGATATAGTTTATTGTTAACGATGTATGTATGAGTATATATACATATTATGTATGTATGTATGTATGTACTCACTTTGACAGACACGTTGCAACAGCTAGACACGTCCGCGAAGTAAACCTCTGACTCGGCGTTCTGGATCACACCCCTGTGACAGTCTTGCATCGAAGACCTGCACAAAAACAACATTCATTGCACACACGACTATACGTCAAGCTATCCAAAAATGTCAAATTTCTCTAATCGATATCGATTCTTTTGGAATGAAAAGAAACACTTTTTTACGGATTAACTCGCGTTTAATTTACTATTTACATAGTTTTTTAGATTATCCTGACGTTTCGAACCCTTTACAGGGTCCGTGGTCACAGGGAGACTCCTTTTGGGTTTAACCCAAACGTTAAGGTAAAAAATTTTTTTTTAATTCTTTTTGGTAGGAACTAGGAAGACCTGATCGCCTCTGTAATACAGAGCGCGATATATAATATACTGTATGGTCTAGCTAAACCTTAGAATTGAACCGAGGACCACAGGGTCTTATACCAGTAGTCTAACTTTACTAGAACTAGGATGAACTCGCGTTTATTGACTACATTTAAAGTGTTTAGTCCTGATGATTTGAATCCCTTTACAGGGTCCGTGGTAACAGCGAGTCCACAGGCCCTTTTTGTTGTTTGTTTGCAATGATCAGGACAATATTTGTTTGAAAGAAAAATTTTAGAAGTTCGTCACGGGACACCCAGTTGCTTAGTTATATAGGTACCTACTTTAACTAGCAGCTCGCCCGCGACTTCGTCCGCGTGAACACACCGTATCTCAACTAGACATGGGCGCCGAGTAAAAAAAAACCAGCGGCGGCGCGCCTTAAAAATATGCTCGGCGGCGGCGTGAAGCCGGCGGCGTGGGATTTTTGAAGTCGTTTTTGGTTATGTAGTTAAAGGTAGAAATAAGAGTGATAAATAAAACCAACACTTTATAAAGATTTCAACAACAAAACATTATATCGTCATCGTACTTTCGCTGGACGTAGTCACTAAGTAGGTAAAATTGATAATGAAGTTCCTCCTTGCGTCGTGTTCCTCAATGCTGAGGGTCGTGACCTCCCTTCTGCATCACTTTCACTCTTATGGTTTTCCTCCATCTGTTTCTGTCTCTGGCGGTGTGGAGGGCATTGTGAACTGAAGGGTTTAGAGTGGTGCGGATCTGGTCAGACCAACGTATTGGGCTGCGTCGTCGAGGCCGTTTCCCGTCTACTTTTCCGGTCACGATGAGCTTTCCGAGGTTGTCACCGTCTTTCCTTGCAATGTGACCGAAGTATTCGAGCTTAGAATTAGCTTAGTATTCTGCTTAGACATCCGAGCATGACAGCCGCGAGGAGATTTTGAGTTCTCGCAACATAGAGACGTTAGTCCGAAATGCTGTCCAAGGAATACAGAGCATCTTTCTCCAGCACCACATCTCAAAAGCGTCAATGCGTTTGCGGTCTGCAGTTTTTAGTGGCCAGGTCTCAGCGCCGTATAAAAGATCGAGAAGACAAGAGTCCGTACCAGTATGGTTTTGGTTTTTACGGAAATATTGCGATCTCTCCAGATTTTTGCAAGCTGAGACATGGCGCTCTTAGCCATGCCAATTCTCCTGCACACATCCTTCTCGCACAAACCATCGTTACTGATGTTGGAACCCAGGTATATAAAGTTGTCCAATATTTCTAGGTCCAATGCGCCATTGAGTTCCAAGTTCCCAGATCTATAATAGGTGAAATCCGAACTGGCAGTCAATGAGGAGATCTCAAGGTATGCCAGCAGTCGAGAGTTCAGTGCACGTTCCATAATCTTGCAGAGTATGGACTTGACTGAAATCGTCTTACAGTAAGATGGATCGGCACGGCTACCTTTTTTGGGCACAGGCTGCACATTAGCCAGCTTCCACGACTGAGGAACTAGACCAGTCTCAAGTGAGAGGCGATACAGGCGTGTTAGAACAGTAGACAAGTTAGGTGCATAGTTACGTAGGATAATGGCCGGTATTCTATCAGGACCACTAGCCTTATTCACGTTAGAGTACGGAGGGCTTTGAGTACCTCTTTGCTGCGGATGTGAGGTTCTCCCATGGAGAGGTCGGCTATAGGAAATTTAGATGGAATGTGATTGAATCGTGCCCTACGTAATTTGGGCGCTCCAGCATCAGCCCAGGCCAAGAAAGCTGACGGGGTTCCGGGGACAGTTACAGCAGTGTGCCATACTCCCCAACATTTCTAAGATACTATGCCAACGCGTTGGTGTGGATCTTAACGCTAGGCACGTTCGCGAAGGGTCGTCTTCGTCCTCATCGAGCACCTGAGCGGACGCCCCGCGCGGCGCCCGCACGGCCCACATGAGTAAAGAATAAACTGAGATTATGTTACAAGAGCCTACACATTGGAACAGTCTAGTCGGCGCGAAATTTTGAGCAGTCGGCGGCGGCGGCGGCGCGCCATACCTAAACGGCGGCGGCGAGCCACGGCGGCGCCCATGTCTAATCTCAACCACCAAATTCTAAAATTTTTTTTCAAAATACCCTTGTCTTGGTCATTACAACAATAAAAAAATAATTACTTAGCCAAATAGGTGGTGTAGGATGTATGTGCAGCCTTTAGTCCGGTAGTCGCCTTTTACGAAACCCAGGAGAGGAGATGGGCTGGTAGTATTATTTGAATAATGATCACCACAAGATGGTAGTAGCTAGCCATAACTTCTAATAATACGAATTCAATTTAATAAATTAAAAATAATATAACTTATTGAAAAATAAATTTAACAAAACTTACCGCACAGGGGAATGTTTGTCGTTCTGGAAGCCCAGATTCTCTTTACCCAGTTTCTGGCCAGAATCCGTGCTTTGGTCGGAAACTGGAAAGAAAACATTTATTTTAGTACAGTGAACTGAACAAGCAGTTTCATATATTATAATAAAGTATTATAATTTGACACAAGTTTTGTTGCAAACAAATTACCTACTTAAGTACATTTTCTAAAATATTGAAAAGTTTCCAAAATACAATACTTGTCAATTGGCTACTTGACAGTTTTCGAAAAAGTATTTAAAAAGTTACAAGCGCTTATTTTATACCCCGTACAATATTTTCTTTCTCGAAAAAACCTTTAATTTACTATTTACATAGTTTTTTAGATTATCCTGACGTTTCGAACCCTTTACAGGGTCCGTGGTCACAGGGAGACTCCTTTTGGGTTTAACCCAAACGTTAAAGTAAAAAAAAATTTTTAATTCTTTTTGGTAGGAACTAGGAAGACCTGATCGCCTCTGTAATACAGAGCGCGATATATAATATACTGTATGGTTTAGCTAAACCTTACAATTGAACCGAGGACCACAGGGTCTTATACCAGTAGTCTAACTTTACTTTATTTAATAGAAAAAACATATTTTTCTTTATTGATTTCAAATTTCGTGCGAAAACGGTTGGTTACGTGACATATAGCTCTGTGACGTCACATTTCAATAAATAAAGAAACTTATCTTGAAACCTGTCAGATAGTTTTTGTATATTTTGTGAAATGTGACGTCACACAAAGCTCAATCATGGCCGCCCGTGTTTCGGGTCTTGTAATCCACAGATAAACAATCGCAAATTCAATTTGTAAAAATAAAATATTTACAAATTATTTTAATAAAAAATAACTATTGGATAATTATCGTTAAATCTTATACTACCATTTCCGGCATATTTCATATTTTATTGTTACAACTGTCAAATAGCCAATTGTAGCGATAACTAGATTTCTTTCACTATAACCAGTGATTAGTGAAACGTATAATATTAAATAAACTAACATGGACAGCACATTATTTCCGAATTCCGTAATTTGTTCAATATTAAGATTTTTTAAGATGCACATTTATGATGCAAGTACAAAAAATCATCTACCTAGTCCGATCACCGCTTATAAACTATTTACTTTACTTAATCTTTATGTAACAAAACCACCAACCTTTGCTTCCACTCTTCGAATGCAAACATTCTATCACACCGTCTTCCATCCTGCAGTCCCGATGCAGGTTCCCAGCACTCATCCCCAAGGACCTCTGACACGGTCTATACGGAACCAGGTGACCTCTAAGCGTGTTGAACCTAGCTTCGGGTGCTATATGCATTTCAGCTTGCATCCTAGCTAACTCGTTCACATCCGCCGGATACATCTGCATGTGTTGCATATCCGCATTCATCCTCGCCAATTCCGGGTTTAATCGGGATAATTCCGGGTTCAATCGGGATAACTCTGGGTTCAATCGGGATAACTCAGGGTTCAATCGGGATAGCTCTGGATTCATACGTGCTAAGTCAGGGTTAGCTCGAACTATTTCCGGGTTCATTCTTGCTAACTCCGGATTCAGTCTGGTTAGTTCCGGCATGGCCTGTTGCATGTATGAGTTCCTACATGTATGAGGTTGTATGTCGTGGTCGTGTATGGAATTGCGGTGTACGTCTATGTGGTGATGGTGGAGAAGGGTGGCCGTAGCTGGGTCTTGGTGAAGATGATGTCTGGATGGGAAACAAAATAATAATTTATGTGAGTCTAATACTAAAGTGGCTAATCTTGCAAAACTATCAGACACTGAATAAATTGTTCTTTATCTTTATCTTTAACTATCCTTAGCATTATAGAACCATCATTGACTCGTTTTGTTAGATTTTGCATATAGATCATCATCATCAGCCTATAAACGTCCCACTGCTGGGCACAGGCCTCCCACGTGGACAATAGCACTTGGGGATATTGGGCCATAACCCACCACGTTGGCACAATGCTGGTTGGTGGGTTTTAACGGCTGTTATCTTACGACAACAACCGGGACCAATGGCTTAACGTGCCTTCCGAAGCACGGAGGAGCTCGAGGAGCTCGGATTTGGTCACCTACCTATCCAGCGACCCGGCATTGCGAGAGTTGCTTGGCGGGCAAGATCGCAAGCCGAACGCGCTAGCCCTCATACTAAAGTGAAAGTTTAGTATTTAGTTGGAATGTCTAAATACTAAAGTGGCTAATTTTGCAAAACTATCAGATACTGAATAAATTGTTTTTCATCTTTATCTTTAACTATCCATAACACTATAGAACCGCATTGACGTTTTGTTAGATTTTGCATATAACTGCACTGGTTTTTTTCTTCTCCAAACTGTCATAGTCAAAAAAGTGTTTCACTATAAAATCTAAATAGTTAAAAAAGTAAAAAAATTACATACCTACTTCCGCTCCTTCCTTGCGGGCTATAAGGCGGGGGTGGGCCCCAAACCCCAGTCTGGGCATCATAACTCCCGCTAGCCTCACCAAAACCCTCTTGAAACTGTTGCCCAAACTGCTGAGATTGCGCGAAACTCTGAGATTGCGCGAACGTCTGAGATTGCGCGAAACTCTGAGATTGCGCAAACGTCTGAGATTGCGCGAACGTCTGAGATTGCGCAAAACTCTGAGTTTGCGCGAAAGTTGCCGGCTGGAAGTGCGGTTGTCTTGTAGCGGGGAATCTTTCGTCGTACGCCTGCGGTGCCGGGTTCGATTCTCCGTCGCAGAAACCGTACGCGCTGTCACCGGATTGGGGCACGCCGCTCATCTGACAGCGAGAGCTGTAACAATACGAGTAACTGGTGTTTGTAATGAAACATTGCAGATCTAAATATTTTTTCCACTTATACATCCTTGCTTTTTAATTAGTAGGTAAGTACATTTACTTTGAGCCTTCGATCACATCACACTATCACACTAATATTATAAAGGCGAATGTTTGTGAGTGTGTATGTTTGTTACTTTTTCACGTAAAAACTACTGAATGGATTTGGATGAAATTCGGCAAACAGATAGTTTATAACCTGGATTAACACATAGAATACTTTTTATCCCGATATTCCCACGGGAACGGGAACCACGCGGGTGAAACCGCGAGCGACCGCAAGTAAAAACTAAACGCACAATCAACGCTCTCAAAACGTCTGAACAAACAGAGTACCTAGCGCGATGTTTACTTCCCACATGGACAACATCACATGGGGAGATTACGCCATATAAACCGCGTTTTATTGGAAATTTATATTTTTTTCATATTGTTTTTCACCTACACCTGGGGGGTTACTCTTGAACGCAAACTCAATATAATTCCAATGCGATTTATATGTATCGATATTGGGATAAGTAAAGATAATTCCGGAACGCCATCTCGATAATAATTTGTTCAATCAATTTCCACGCAATTGAATTCCAATGTGGCGCTATTGTCGCTTACAAAAAATTTTTACATTTGTGATTGGAAATTGATTAATGCAATTGTGTTTCAAGAGTAAGCCTACTGTATTGGGCCAGCGGCGTGGTAGGTTATAGTGGGTGTCGAAAAAGGCGGCTAACGGACTAAAGACTGCACATACATCCAACAACATAGATCGGCGATGTGCTCACCATCTGTCACGGCCTTCCCACATGCATGGACATCAGTACATGGGCATATTTGATTATACCAACCAGGCTGGCCCGGTGCTGGTAGTTGGTTTTAACGACTGCCATCTTACGATGACAACCGGAACCAATGATTACGTGCCTTCCGAAGCACGTTTGTACTATGTATGTATGTTTGAATGTATGAATTGTATGCGTGGCGGCGCTTTAAAAGAATAATACCAACCAAGGCGACTAACGGACCAAAGACTGCACAGTGCACATACATCCAAAAGCATAGAGCGGCGATGGGCTCACCACCTGTCACGCTGCGCACATGTGCAGTTGTTGATTGGTAGAACGTGAACTATGGCAGAGGACTGCTTTTGCTGTATTTCCTAGTCATTGCCTAGTCTCTGACTAACCCTTCGGGGATAACAATTGCGATTTTATGTATGTACTAGCGGCCGCTCGCGGTATTACCCGCGTGGTTCCCATTCCCGTGGGAATATCGAGATAAAAAGTATCCTATGTGTAATCTAGGTTATAAACTATCTGTATGCCCAATGTCATCCAAATCCTTTCAGTAGTTTTTACGTGAAAGAGTAACAAACATTCATCCATACTTACAAACTTTCGCGTTTATAATATTAGTAGGATGTATAAAATCTCAATTGTTTCCCGAAGGTGTAAGGAGCAGTCTGAACCTGAATGTCAGAATGTCCTACTCTTTGGAATTTTTTTCAACATTTTCCAATTTTGTAATTTGTTTGCAACGAGCGTTAATGTTGTGTGTATGTATGTATGTATTTACTTAGTATACTTACTTCTGGCTGTTACTCCTGGGCCAAGGAAACCAGCTCCATGCGGAGGTCTTCCTGCCCGTGCCAGGATTGGGAGAGTACAAGTTGCCGATGCGACCTAAACAATGATACATTTCATTAGATAGATTGATAGATAGATGACACTTTAATTGCAACACCACAAAGATTTACTTACATAGAACTAAAAAAAAACAATACTTAGCGATTAAAACTAAAATATACAAATACAATAATACAAATACGATTAAAAATACAGTTATAATTTGTAATTTTCATTATTAGGTAAGCACATTATTATAAAGTCGCCGTTTTCACGTGTATCTAAACGGAACCACAGGGTTCCGCTTTCTCCTTCAATACCTATGGATTTTTACGCGGGTTTTCAACTGATAAGGGACGTTGGTTTTTCTTTTAGATATTTTCTTGTTATTTAGTAGAAAATGCGACAAAATGTAACCGTGTCGGTAGCGGTGAAAGAATACTACCACCTCCTCTCTTCCCTTGGGTGTCGTAAAAGGCGACTAGCGGACTTAAAGACTGCACATACATCCAGCAGCATAGAACGGCGATGGGCTCCCCACCTGTCACGCTGAGTTCATGTACAGTCACTAGTTGGTGAAAAGTGGACTATAGCAGAGGATCCGTTAGTCGCCTTTTACGACACCCAAGGGAAGAGAGGAAGTGCTAGTATTCTTTCACCGCTACCCGACACGGTTACATTTTGTCCCATTTTGTACTAATTTTAAGCATGCATATCATAAATACGCCGTTTTCATGTGTCCGTGGTTCCGCGTTCTCCTTCAAAAGCAGGCAATGGATCTTTACGTGGTTTTCGCTGATAAAGGACGTTGGTTTTTCCTAAAGTTATTTTTTAGGTATTTAGTATGGATAGTATAGATTTTGAGGTTTTAAAGCTAGAGTAGACGAAGTCGCGGACGGGCCGCTAGTAGGTACCATAAATATACCCGCCTATGTAGTCTATCGGCTAAGCCACTGGTCTCAAACTCAGAGGTCCCGGGTTCGATTCCCAGCGTAAGGTACATCTTTATGTAATTGGTTAAGTCAGTCCCTATAGGGTTGCCACCTTTTTTTATGACGAATAAAGTATTTTTTCATTTTCTTAGAACATAAATAAAATATACAGCAAAAACAAGAGTATTCATTTATTTGGCCTTAAAAACGTATTTTTGGTTGCTCTTTGCGACATTTAACAAATATTTCTCTTTAGTGTAGGTACTTTATTGGTGTCGTAGATTATAAAGTACGCCTACATGAAAAAGAGGACTATTCTCTTTTTTAGAGTACAAATGGCAACCCTAGTTTCTACCAACAACTTCTTCTAGTCCGCCTGGCTAGTTACCACCATCTTATCTAAAGTCTGGAGCCTTAACAACATGTTAACAGCATTGTTGTGTTCCGAAACTGATGATAAGGCCGAAGATGAAAGCGCGCCTCACCCGGAATCCTCAACCACTGAGGTACCTACGGCTATCTTATCTTTAAACTGTCAGAAGTTCCGACAGTTTAGTTCACTACCATCAGGTGAGATCAAGGCCAAGAGCTTATCCGCAGAGGAGTAAATAAAATTACCTGGCGCCCAGAACCGGTGCTGCAGACTGATGTCCCACGCCTGGGTGGGGTGACACTGCGCGCAACAGCTGCAGTTGTTCTGCAAATGAAGAAAATAACATTGTTATAGTATAGCCGTGTCGTATATAATAAACAGGGTTATTGGAAATACGCAGCGATCCCTTTAAGGGGAGATCAATAGCTATCAAATTGCCCTCAGGTAGATGGGGCAAAAATGTACAGATTTGGAAAAAAATATTTGTAAAGAAATATTTAAAATATTAAGAAAAGTGGGTCAGGCTACATCAAAGTGTATTAAAAAATAAATTTACGTACTTAATGGTTGTTTTTGTGTGTTTTTAGTTTGATAACACTCTAATACTATGTAAAAAAAAAGAACAAGAATTTTAAAAAAGATTTTTTTTTTAATTCGGTATATTTTTGCCCCATCTACTCTAGGGCAATTTGATAGCTAATGATCTCTACTATCACCCCATAAAGGGATCGCTACGTATTTCCAATAACGCTGTATAAACAAACGTATTATAGGGCAATTTGATAGCTAATGATCTCTACTATCACCCCATAAAGGGATCGCTACGTATTTCCAATAACGCTGTATAAACAAACGTATTGTATAACCGTATATTTTATCCGTGTCGCGTAGCGGTGAAAGAATACTACTACCCCCTCTCTTCCCTTGAGTGTCGTAAAAGGCGACTAACGGACTAAATACTGCACATACATCTAACAGCATAGAGCGGCGACTAAAGACTGAACATACATTTAACACAACAGCGTAAAGCGGCGATAGGCTCACCACCGGTCACGCTGAGCACATGTGCAGTCGCTATTTCGTGAAAAGTGGATTGTGGTAAGAGACTGCTTTTGCTGTCCTCATTGACTAGTCTCTGACTAACTCGTCGGGGATAATAGTCGTGATTATATGAATTAATAATTTATATGAATACTTAATGAAATACCTAGTGAATTATAAATGATTGTATCTGGTTAATTATGGAAGATTGACATTACATGGCATTGCTAACCTGAATGTATATGTCAATTATACGATTATGCTGTTGTTCATCTTAAATGTTTACTTTGATTACAAAGTATAATTTACTTTTTATTGGCAAGATTATTAGGCTATAAGTGTATGTAGCCGCAAAAATATATACATAACAATTGCCACGAATGTTTCATCACTTCGGAACGGCTAGACAGACCTATTTGGCTAATTTGGCCGAGTGACACTGGATATTTGCACAAAGAAATGTCATTAATTTGTTAAAAATTCTCCATCGGATTTGGCCGTAGTTATGCTCAGCTGTCATAATACCACACACAAAAGAAATTCAATTGTTACTTGTTAGCAAGTTACTTAAGTTTGCCTGTAATATATAATTGTTTTTTCACTGTTCTAACTGTATTATATGATTAAGTTATGTTTCTGTGTTATAGTAATTTACCCTTGAGACCCTACACGAGACCCCTGGTGGTAAATGAGTGACACTGACTGAGTGGTAGAGCCACGCTGCGTTGCAGCACGCATTGGGCCGGCTCGCCCAGCGTAATACCACCATCTCACGAATATCCAGCGTGAAATAATGGCAACTGGTGTATTTCGTCCGGCCAGTGAGGGTTCCGGAGGCCCTCCCCCCCCCCCCCCCTCTCACAATTCCTGTTCCTGCTTTAACTCTATTCCTTCCATAAAGGACGGCAACGCGCCTGCGATTCCTCTGGTTTTGTGGGTGTCCATGGGCGGCGGTGATTACTGTCCATCAGGTGACCCGACTGCTCGTTTGCCTCCTTCTTTTACAAAAAAAAATAGTGATGATCATTAACAAATGATCTTAAAGCCAAACTTAATTAGGCCAATTATGTTATTCATATATTGCCACCATATTTTGAACCTTATACAATTAAGATAAGGTCGAAAACCAATGAATAATTTGAACATGCTGTGCGAGTTAAAGGGTAAATAAATAAACCTCTAGGAGTCTTCGTGACAGACAAGGGCAAAAGTATAAAACTAATCACCTGCACCGGCCTTCCAGCCGCGGCGGCGGCCTGCCCCGCCGGCGGCCGGTACAGCGACCGGCACCTCAGCTCCAGCTGCTCCCAGTACATCTTCTTGCGCTCGTGGCTGTAACAATAAAGTTAAAATTATCAGAATAAATCCACCAGTCGGTATACATTCAAAGTAACTAAAGCTTTCTTGCCAATCAAGCGACACTCCACATTAGTAATCACACTAATATTATAAAGGCGAAAGTTTGTGAGTGTGTATGTTTGTTACTCTTTCACGTAAAAACTACTGAATGGATTTGGATGAAATTCGGCATACAGATAGTTTATAACGTGGATTAACACATAGAATACTATTTATCCCGATATTCCCACGGGAACGGGAACCACGCGGGTGAACCCGCGAGCGGCCGCTAGTCGTTTAATAATTATATTTATATTATACTAGCGAACCGCCAGCGACTTCGTCTGCGTGAACGAACACCCTGTAACCCGTGACGAATTTCCAAAAAAATATTTCACTCTAACCTATAGTCCTGACAATTAATTACTAACACATCAAAAAAAGAATTAGCCAAATAGGTGCAGCCGTTCTGAAGTGATGCGCGTACGAACATTTCGGCAATTGATTTTTATTAATTTAGATTTTCCTAATTTATTTTATTCTAGATTACTTATATATTTTTTTTTAATAATTTTGACCACGGAGATATGTCTTAATATTCTTAATCATAGATAGTATAACAAATATTGAAAAAAGGGAAAATATGTTATGATACCATTTTGTGGTAGTAACCAAATAGTTACAACTTACAATATTCAAATTACATACAGTTACTTACTCAGGATAATAGGGTTATTTTATAAAATTATGATTTAGACCCAAGACAATAAAAAAAAACTAAATTCACCCAACCGGAAATTGAACCTGGCGATCACAGATAGCGAGACCAGAATCGCAATCTGCGGCGTACTGACTTGACCACTCGACCACGGAGGTCCACGTAGCTCGTCGCAAAAGATTTTTTTCTGATACACAACTATTTAGTGGTCGTAGTAATGTTTAAACTAGCAAAGGAGACCGGCGAAATTCCTTAGGACCTTAGGCCTTGACCGTTACACTGATGATTTATATGCGGTTTTGTAGATCAAAACCAGCGGATTCCAACAATATAACAATTATAAATCTGTTCTACGGGATAACACCAATGTTGGGAGTTAAGTAACTCAAAGTGAGGTTAGTTAACGTAAATTAAACAAATAGCTGTTTACTTACTATTTGTATTGTGTATTTGGTATGTAACTGAAATGTTTACATATATGCACTTACCGTAAGAGTATTCTCTGTTGGATAACTGACAGTATTGCTTCGTCTTGTGACAAATGCGAACCTAAAGCATTGTTACGAGTAAAACGAACGCAACAGTTTATGAAGTTTATCTTTAAAAGAAGTACAATCGGAAGCAAAGGTCGGTGTCTCACCACTGCTAGAATACTTAGACAGTACTTACTTAGAGAGTACGTAGTAGTACTTAAAAAGTCCAACAAGCAGTGATCAATGTCCGTTGTGCAGGCGCGGGTTGTTCGTAATAGCAGCTATCGTCAAAGTCCGTAATACGTAGCGTAATAAAAAATCACTAATTTATTTATTATGTGAAGTAGGTATCAATGAATAAGTCAATCTCAATACTACCTAAATTGAATAAAAATACAATGATCAATTCGTACTAATCGAAACAATAGGCAGTTTTTCTACTGTCAGCATTGTCCTTCGACTACCACGTGATATGCGTCCTTGGTTAAGTGGTAATTATAATTAATTACAAAAAATTGTACCCATAGAATTATTAGTTGTTTTTTTTTCCACAAGTTATTAAAAATTACACTATGATTTTAGTTAAAGTCTGATTCCTGTAATGGTTAGGCCCAATTTCGCCGATCTCCTTTCCTCTTACACACATCCCAAGAGTATAATTTTACCAGTCTTATATAACTCCGATAGACTGCTATAAGTGTAACTACTGTTCTTATTGATGTCATTTCTCGTTTTCTATTATACTTCTACAAGTATTTTTACAAGTATATATGCTCTTATAATTTAAAAAGACTTATGATATGCCATTATTAGGGTCTCCGTCTTAATCAGAACGTAAGTATATAAAATTTATTTAAGGACATAGCTCTTAAAAGCTTTCGTTTCTAAGGGTATTTTGCTAGCTGGGATTATTTCCAATTTCAGTTTTACATTAAAAATATACAAGCGCCCACACTAGGCTTTGCCTGAACTGTGGGGAATATTGTTGATTCACATGCGATCATTTTACATTTTTATTTAGATCTCCTTTTAGTTAGAGTTTATTTAGCTTGCAAAGTTGCTTTGTATGCAAAGTTTCATTAAAATTGGATTATTGTATTGTAATAGAAGTTTACATGGCATACCCAAAATATGTAAACCCCTTTCTAACAAAACCACGTAGCATAAAGTTTTCCAACTATCGCGTGACCTCATTTGTACAGCGGTGTCAGTCCAACACTTCCCTACCGGAGACATCACACGTCACCCGTAACCATAGCAACGACTCGAGTGCCATAATAACACCTAACTCCACATATTCGCACCTATCAACCCTAGACAACCACAAAAGCAACCTTAATACAACAGCATAAAAACTAGCTGGTACAAAATCTGTCACAGTTCGCTAGAGTATATTGTTCTGTGATCACAGTCACAAAAAACCCGCACTGTTGTGACGTCTTTGAACGAATTTATTTTTGTAAGTAAGAATTTAAAGGAAATGTCCCAAATACAGGCTCAACAACGAAGCAGCATCAGCCAGAACTCAAGATCGGTGAGTCAACTGAACGACATTACAATAGACGAGCTCAGCGACGCAGAGCTGATAAAGCAAGTGCAAGACTTAAAGCAGCAGCTGAAGATAGTCGCGTTAGAGAATGAGATATTCGAAAGGACCATAATGAGATTAGAGCCAGCACTGATGCACGGTGTGCAACAAGCTTTAGAGTACGCCAGCAAGTTGGCAAGCAACTCCTCACTAAACGTGGGCAGTTTCGTCAAATCACAAACGTCCAAATTCGCTGGTATGGACTCTATGACGAGCCCATCCAGAATGCTGACAAGTCCATCCAGAGTTTCAACGAGACGAGTGGAGTCGTCTGCTAAAATTGGCGGCACAGTTATATTCGGTACGGGACCGAGAATTAATGTTTTAGAGCGATCGGAGCTGGTCTCCACTGAGATGGAGATACTCGTGTTCACATTGGAGAAAGCGAGACGAAAGGCTGCGAAACAACATGCATTGTTAAAAGCTCAGTTAGAGGAGATCGATGTGAGGGAGAGCGATATACAGAAGGCTACTGAGATGTTCAATACGGAGGTCATAGTCGAAGGGTGGGATAAGATCGCTCAGCGGATACCGGCGGAGATTTGGATCAGGTGAGAGTTATTTTTGTAATTAGTGTACTAATAATTAAGGGTGGAGATGTTGTGTATTGTATTCTTAATAAATACTCGTAGGTAGGTTAACATATTATCTATGATGCCCTGTCATGATTATGATGTAAAAGCCATAACGTCAGTCTTGAAATAAATGAATATCTAGCAACCGCTTTTTCAATACTCTTCAAGAGTGTACATGCATACATACATAACGCACGTTTCCTGGAGGGGCTTTCCATATGCTACGATTATGAATTCATGACACACGTTCCGATAATGCACTGTATTATTAAAGAGATTTCTTCCTAGTTTTAATGCAATTTTAAAACGATAATGTAGCGATAACGAAATGCGAAAAGCATAACGATAACGATATTGTAGAGTAACTAATGTCTCAGATGAAAGATTATTTCTTACGAACCATGTATAGGTAACTCAGAAGAAAACGGGTTGTATGTAAACATGTTCTCGTATTGCGTTAAGAACTACCAATAATTTTCTTTGTTCCTCAACGGACAAGCGTTTTGCTATCATCTCAGTTATTAGTAAATGACGGCATTGAAACGAGGCGTGAAGAGGCACTTTGTGGGCCGGCAGAGTGAGGGTGACTGATGCTACGTCTCTTACGCTGCACCAGTTGTCCTCGCGCCTGGAATTCATTTCCACTTAACATCAGGTGGAGTGGGGTCATTTGCCGGGTTTTGTGTAAAAAAAACGATTGTTCGCTTTACGACAGATTCGCTTTATGACAGATTCGCTTTAAGATATATTCGCTTTAGGGCAGATTCGCGTTACGACAGAAGTACAGTGGTCTAGAAAAGACAAAAGAAACAAATTAATAAGAAAGTTACTAAAAAAAAGTTAAATGCGATGGATAGGCCTAGTTTTTCAGCAATGGGATAGAAGTCCGAATATTGATAGGTTAACTCCCGCCAGGACATGATTATTAAAAATAACAGAGCTTATTTGAAAAATTTATAAAATAAAATTAAACTTATAAAAATAAAATAGGTGTGACGTTATGTGCCTCCTACATTATGGTTAATACAATTTTTTATTTTTTTTTACAAACTTCGTCGCTTTACTTTACAATATGTTTCAGTCCTTCTTATATTTCTATCTTGGTGTTTGGCTTCCTTTTTAAGTATTTGTATAAACCGATACAGCGCCGGTTTTATAGGAAATCTGCTCTTAAGGCGACCATGCCATCCTTCTACTGGGTTATTTGTTCGAAATACTTCTTTATAACAGCTAAATATGTCTCGAGTAATCAATCCCATCCACTGCTTTGAAAAATAGTCGCTGAATGCTGAATGATTCTCAGAATTAGTCGCTAATTCTTGGATGGTCAAGAGTCCTTCAGGGATTAAAATAGGTGGCAACAAAGCTAATTACATATAAAGTTGTGTTATGTAGTTTCAGCGGTCAATGTAAGTTGCCATTATTGATAAAGAGGAGTTTCTATGCGTCGATGTGAAGAAGTAACCAGTTAATATTCTTTACCTATTTTTTATATTTTACAACTCGAAAGCTAAAATATCTACATAATGTGAAGATGGATGTACAATTTCTACCCTAAAGCGAATCTGCCCTAAAGCGAATCTGTCTTAAAGCGAATCTGTCATAAAGCGAATCTATCATAAAGCGAACAATCGAAAAAAAAATGAAAAAAAATTGCCGATGATAGAAGCACACTTCCCCCACATTCCTCAACAGCCAAGAAACTGGTTATTTTTATAATTAACTCGAAACTATTAGAAAAAACAAAGTGCTACTAATAATGTTGTTACACTGACAAACTTAGCTATAACGGTGGTTTCATTTTAGGTTTATGACAGAATGGGTCAAGATATCCGACAGTCAAATTGGGAAACTGCGATTGCGGACAAGCACTTTCAACACGCAATACAGCAAACTGAAAGGCCAAATCAAAGTCAAAGCAGAGTTGAGCGAAAGCTTGCGCGCTGTTGATTTCGACAAGCTCAAAATTGAGAACAAAGAATGCATGAAGTTAATTGAAAAGAAGTTACAACAGTTAGAAGAGTTGAAAAAGATAACGGGCGATGCTAATCTAAACTTGGCGATACACAAGAAGGCTATGATGGAGCAGAACAACTACTTGACTAGTATACTTAACAATATAAAAGATAAGGAGAGAATGACAGTTGAATTGGATAAAGAGAGAGATGTTATTGCAGTGCAAGCTGCTAGTCTGGCTTTGAGGCTTGAAGATGTTAAGAAGGTAAGGCTGGCGTATGAAGTTCCGGATGTTATGGACTACGTACGCGTGAAATCGGAGGTGGCCGATTTGAAGCATAGCATCAAACTTTTGGAGAACCGAGTGCATATACAGCAGATCGCTTTGACGTCGCTCAATAAGAAATTGAATTTGATGAGCCGTAATTGAATTGGTTATTGATTTTTTTAGGTATCTTGATGATTGTTTCATGTTGGTGGAGATTAGTAAATATTTTGAAATATACTGTTTTATTGGTCAGTTTGGTAATATTATACATGACAAAAAAAGTAAATGTAGTTTTATTGTATCTAGTGGGTAATATCTGAAATTAAATTGAGCCCAATAGGACTACAGTAATTATTAATAAACCCTCATGGTCGGCAATACGCCAGCTACACACAAGTTGTAGGCTGTTAGCAAACTTCAAAAGCTTATCATCAGACAGATCGGATGTTGATGACGTAGTTTGTTGAAATTGAATGGGTGCATTTGGCTTTCAAAGTAAATAAGTAAACAGCGTTGATAAATTTCGGTGGGCTGGATAAGTCCACGGTAGCTCAACTAGAAAGAGCACCTGGCCCGGATTTCCAGAGGGGTGCGGGCTCGAATCCTGCTTGTGGAAATTTTTCAATACTTTTCAATTAGTAATTTTTCAAAATTTGCGTTTAAAACAATATTTTTAACATTAAAATAATTTATATACAAAGAATAATAAAGCAAAAGATTGCAATGCCAGACCTCCAATTCGATATAATATCTGTGGATATATAGTGGATATCTGTGGATATATAGAACCATAATCGCATTTACTAAGCGTTTAAATTTCAATTATAGCAAAATGCACATTTGACTGTATTGAACTGCGATGATAATAAAATTTCACTACCGTAATAACATAGGCCCTATGTTCTAGTTATAGAGAGCTGATGTACTGACCTCAATAACTGATACACCAGCATACATATAGTCTGAAGATGCAGACTAACACAGCACTTAGGCCTACGCTACATTGACGAAATTCTGACGCCGAACTTACGTTGCGGTAAATCCGCAACCAGGCCTAAATCTAACTTTATCATGTGCCGATACACTCTCGAACGCAGCGGATGCCTAACAGTTTTTTTTTTTTATACTAAGCCCGGCAAATGACCCCACTCCACCTGATGTTAAGTGGAAATGAAGTCCAGGCGCGAGGACAACTGGTGCAGCGTAAGAGACGTAGCATCAGTCACCCTCACTCTGCCGGCCCACAAAGTGCTTCTTCACGCCTCGTTTGAAGGACCCTATGTCATAGGTAGGAGAGAATACGTGTGCTGGTAGACTATTCCATCTTTTGGAAGTGCGGCAGAGAAACGAGTCACCAAATTTCTTTGTGCGTGATGGAATGTTAGAAACTGTAAATTGGTGACTCCGGAGAGCAGAACGCGTACTCCTATAGAGGAAGGGAGAAGGAGGGATGAGGTCAAAGAGTTCTTCAGAGCATTCGCCATGGTATAAACGGTAAAAGACGCTGAGTGACGCAATATCTCTACGCAATTGCAAAGGCTCGAGAGTTTTAGTGACCCCCGCATTGCCGATAATGCGCACAGCGCGGCGCTGCAATCTGTCCAAGGCATCGAGAAGATATTTGCGGAGCCGTCCCAAAGGTGAGAGCAATACTCCACGCAAGACCGCACCTGTGTCTTGTATAATAGACACAACTGATCAGGCGTGAAGAATCGCTGCACCTTGTTCAGAACACCGAGTTTACGTGAGGCATTTTTAATTACGGTTTCGATGTAATCCTTTTGGTTCAGATCGCAGCGGATATCCATACCGAGCATGTTAATACTGCTCTGCAGGCCTAGAGATGTACCCTGAAGAGAGGGAAGGGGAAGGAATGGCGACTTTTTCGCTGTGAACGCGCACACCTGTGTTTTCTTGGCATTGAACTCCACCAGATTATCGGAGCCCCATTTAGAAAAGAGGTCCAACACCCGATCGAGCTCAATGACAACATTTGCTCGCTTCATTTCGGTGTCTACCCGCCCAGCCGTTGGGTGACCGTTATATCCCCCATGCACTGTGCTATCATCTGCATAGCAATGAATGTTTCCAAGAGGAAGCATGTCATTGATATACAGAAGGAACAGGGTGGGGGATAGAACGGAGCCCTGAGGAACACCAGCGTTCACTGACATGAACCGCGAAGCGCATCCATTCGAAAGGACACTGATTCCACGCTCATGCAGGAAGCTAGCAATCCAGGTACAGAACTGAGCGGGCAAACCGTATGCCGGGAGCTTGGAGAGAAGAGCTTTGTGCCAGACCCGATCAAAAGCCTTGGCTATGTCAAGGCTAACGGCCAGTGACTCGCCACGCTTGTTAATAGCCTCACCCCAGAGATGTGTGACGTACGCTAGAAGATCACCCGTTGACCGTTTTGGCCGAAACCCATATTGACGATCGTGAATTAGGGAGTGATCTTCTAGGTATCGAATAAGCTGTTTGTTCAATATTCGTTCTAGGATCTTACACAACACTGAAGTTACGGCTATAGGGCGGTAATTAGTCGGATCTGACCGATCTCCTTTTTTAGGGATCGGTTGCACATTAGCTTCTCTCCAAGATTCCGGCACACAACCCGAAGAGAGCGAGAGACGGTACAGACGCGTTAACACAGGGGAAAACTCTGCTGCACACATTTTCAGGACTATTGCTGGGATGCCATCAGGACCGTTAGCTTTCCGGACATCGATTGACTGCAGCTCCGCACGGACATCACACTGCCTGATTTTAATATCAGACATTGTGTGGCCACAGTGAGGAATTGAGGGTAGCTGTGCATTACAGTCATCGATCCGGGAGTTAGCCGCAAAGAGATTGGCCAGGAGATCGACCTTTTCCTGCGGCTTGTGAGCTAAACTTCCGTCAGGGCATCTCAGTGGTGGCAGCGAGGGTTGGCAGAAGTTGGATTGCACGGCACGGCAGTAGCTACGGCTGCCCGTAGGATGCGTCAGGAGTTCTTGGCCTACTCGTGCAACGCGCTGGGCATCCTCTCTAATGTAGGCCCTCTTACACGACTTGGTGGCATTATTATAGGCTGCTTTTAGCGAGCGAGTTTCGGGATCCCCATGAGCTTTACCTCTGATCCAAGCGCGGTATGCCGTCTGTTTGCTCTTAACAGCGCTGGCACACTCGCGATTGAACCAGCGGTTGCATCTGCCTTTGCTGATGACATAGGAGTGTGGAATATAGTATTCCATTCCTAATACTATCTCATCAGCAACGGCAGTGGCGCTAGCGGTCGGGTCCTTCCCACTAAAGCAGCGCTGCCTCCAAGGGACGGATGCAAAATACTCCCGCATACCGTCCCAGTCTGCCGACGCGTAGTGCCAAATCCGGCGTTTCGAAACCGCTGTTGGCGGGCGCGATGCCAAGGGCACTGTGCTGGATATCAAGCAGTGATCCGAGGAACCTAAAGGAGCTCGAATCTCCACCCGGTATCCAGCTGGGCGACTCGTCAGCAGAAGGTCGAGTAAGGAGGGCGCATGGCCAACTATGTCTGGGATCCTGGTGGGCTGGTTCACCAGTTGCGTCAGGTCATGCGTGAGAGCGAATGCGTGAGCAGTTCTACCAGCATGGTCTGTTTTGAAGGAACCTAACCACAACTCATGGTGGGCGTTGAAGTCCCCCAAAAACACCAATTCCGCCGATGGAAACCGCTCCTGCGCATCATCTGCTACCCGACAAAGATGTTCAATTAGTCGAGTTGTCTTCATGTCGCCGTTATGGGATCGGTAGACGCAGACGTAAACACGGCAATGAGAGCCTAAGTCGACGTGTACCACTAGGAGGGAGAAGGAAGGGTCCTCCAGACAGCGCAGACGGCGACAGCAATCATCCGCCCGAACGAATAAGCAAACTCCGGCTTTGGCTTTGAAGGATTCATCAAGCACAAAACCGGGATAGTTCAGGTAGGTGGTGTCAGCTGGGCGGATTATTTGCGTCTCAACGTTGCTGGCGAACATTGCTGGCCGTGCCGTCTCAAGATGGTGGTGGACGGCATTGAGGTTTGCATGGAGTCCGCGGATGTTAGCGAACTCCACCTCAAACGGTAAGGTTGTGGTGGGGGTGTGCACCGCTGTAGTACCAGTTTTGTTGTTAGGCGCTGTCATTTTAGGAGTGGAAAGAGAGAGGCGTGAATCGAGAAAATGATGCCGCGATGCGAATGGTCAAAGTGTGGTGGCCTGTTTCCCTAGGAATTTGCCCACAGACGAGTATTATTAACCTGCCGAACGGAAGGGCCCCCGAACCCCCCCGGGAATGGCCGCCGGGACCCCAACTTCCGGTCACCAACCGGCACGACGGACCACCCCGAGATTATGCGTGGCATGGTGAGGCAGCCTCACGAGCTGGTTAGGCTTGCTTGGGCCCCTGTACTGTGCCACGGGCGGCCAGCGGGACAACCGTTTCTACGGGTCTCCCTGGTCGGCAGGTTAACAAAGTCCTCCTGGCACTGGTTTGACGGAAGCCTCCACAGACTAAATACATCGCAGCATCATCCTCTCGAGCTCTGGTTATATACGCTGGCTGATCCCGAAACGCGACCGACAAGCAGTCACTTGACGGGTTTTACACCATGCGTACGGTAGTCACCAACCAGACGGGTCAAGCCCTACCACCAGTGGAGCAGATCATCGCTCGAAAGAGTCCGTTAGTCGCTTCTTACGACACCCACCGGACGGAGAGAGGGGCGGCGATTGGTATTCTTTCTCCGTCACCGCACGGATAGTTTCTTCGAGAGTAAGGTATCAATAAAGCGGATTCACTGGGGTAAAAAAAGGATAGCTGATGTACTAACCTGAGGAGTTGATACGCCAGCATACAACTGAATATGCACACCAGCACCGCACTGACGGATAGCGCAAACACCCCGCGCAGGCACCAGTACAGAGCGCCGTGCACTACGCCGCACGCTGATACGCCCTCGAACACGCAGCGGACGCCTAAACAGTGAACATAATGAATAGAATAGAAAATGTCTTTATTTGAACAACACTGCACAATCGAGGAAGTTCCCGGTCGACCACTTTCCGGCGATATTCGCTTGCACACGATCTACGCGCACGCTACTGTACGTACGCGCGGTCGGAATGGAGCGCAAGCGAATATCGCTTAACACCTCACGCACCATTATAGTCCCCAAAGGGTTAGTCATAGACTAGGCAATGAGGAGGAAATTGTTGGGTGCACAACAGCTGAACCATAAATTTCTCCTAACCAGCATGGTTTTTGTAGAAGACGGTTTATTTGAACCGTTGAAACCAACATGCTTTCATTCTCTAGTTAGTTCAATTGTTGATGCCATAGATGGTTGCAGGTGGACGTCATCTATTCGATTTTGATTATTCCAAGGCTTTCGATAAATTAACCATGACCTACTTATAGAAAAGCTTTGGACAGTCGCCGGTATACACTGTGATCTTTTGCGATGGATCGACTTGTATATTAAAGGTTAAGTCTCCATATTTCTAGAAAATCTTTCAGTAATTTCTCAGGGTTCGCATTTGGGCCCGTTATTATTCATTCTCTATGTCTATGACAGTAGAAATATTATACATAACTGAGCCCTCTTTTTATGTAAGTGATGCAAAAATCTTTAGAACTGTTGACAAAAGCCGTGCACTAACGAAATAACAACTGCACGTTAGCTCAGCGTGATAGGTGATGAGCCCATCGCATTGCCGCATCTATGCTGTTGGATGTACGAGTATGTACATACAGTCTTTAGGCTGTTGTTTGGTAGTATTCTTTTAGTAATGAGCCACCACCACACGGCTCTATTGATATCTCTGGTGTGGCAACCGTTTATGATATTGAGGAAGAATTTTACGACACGTAAAAAATGTCAAAGTTTCCATGAAACTGGCGTTTGTCGGACACTTTCGGAGTATTATTGGTATGCAAAATAATATTGCTGGAATATACATATAATATGCCTGTGAGCCAGCGATACGACACAGACGCTGCTTTTGTCGTCGCTAGCAATTTCATTTAAATAAGTTTTTCTATAAATATATACTTACGTTGAAAGGTCACGTATTTGACCAAATCAATTATATAGTCAGTTACGCCCGAGCTTTACCCTAAGCCACTCGCGTTCACTCGCGCCTTACTTGTCAGTGGTTGTCAACCTTAGCATAGTTTTACAATGCGTTGCGCACTGTGTGGTGAAGATTTTCGTGACGGTGTTCAATGTAGCTCCTGCCGGAAACACTTCGACTTCAACTGCGCTGATACAACGGAATCTAAATTTCGACGTTTAGGATCTGAGAAGCGTGCCAGTTGGAAGTGTTCTTCATGCAGGCAGATTTCGCCGTCTGTAGCATCTGCATCTACGTCGTCAAATAATACTCAATCCGAAGTATCCCTAGAAGCTATAATGGCTAAGCTCAATACTATGTCCTCGAAACTGGAATCTTTGCCTGCTCTTATAGAAGACGTGAAAGGAATCAAGGCCGATGTATCCAAATTGCAAGAATCCTACAAAGGAACTTTGAAAAGAATTCATGATTTCGACGTTAAAATTGTAAAGATTGACGCCCGTGTCTCGTCGTTGGAAACCTCATCTCACGACCTAAATGATATGAAATCTCAGCTATCCGCGTACCAGCGCAATGAGATTGTCAGAGACCAGTGGTCTAGGCTTAACAATATCGAGATTAAGGGAGTACCCATTAAGAAGTCTGAGAACCTATACGAAATTATTGATAAGATAGGCACCTTCATTAAGTATAAGGTTGCTAAGCACCAAATCAATTATATAAGCAGAATACCCTCATTTGGCAACAACAAAGACAAGTCAATTGTCGTCAGTTTCCTGAACAGATATGTTAAAGAGGACTTCATTGCTTCAGCACGTTTAGTGAAGACAATTACTCTCATTGATATTGGGTATTCCAGCGATAGTAACCAGCGCATATTTATTAATGATCACTTATCCCCGGATTATAAGAAATTACTGAATAAAGCTAAACAGTTAGCAAAAGAAAGAAATTATCAATATGTCTGGGTTAAGTTCTCCAAAATCCATATACGTAAGAACGATACTTCGCATATTATTACTGTGAATTTGGAGTCGGATTTAAACAAAATTACATAATCTGTGTGTCACTTAGTTATTGTAGTTCATCAATGCTTATATTACAATTTCCGAGGCCATTTTTTAAGTTGCTTTTTTGTTTAATGTTGAAATATTCTCTATGGGATCAATGTTGCTGTTTGCATATCAATGTCGCACTTACAGTGTGCGGAGGGTTGAGAAGCGCTGCGCCCAATAACTTGTTGCTAACGTGCCTACTATTTTTTTGCCGCATTCCAAAGTACGCCCGGCCGATCGGCGCCGGCGTTCCAATCACAGTTAGTACTAAGCCGAATCTATTTATCTTGCTCGCACTGCTTATTTTGTCACTTGCGTGCCCTCCGTCTTGCTGCACTCTATCTATAGTTATAGCTAACCACATGTCGCATAAATCTGTGCGGTGGACTAGCAATTCACTAATTTTAATCATTGCATTGAAGATAAACACCGGACGGTTGATGCATCAAATGATTTATATTTTGTTACTGAAAACAACAATTCGTATTCTACAAATTATTATGATCAGAGTGGATAGTTTGTTAAAGTATAGATCTACTTTAATACATTCTCATGGTATTTATATAATTTTAAATAGGTTTTTATGCTTTTTATTATACGCGATAGGGTCAATGAGTTCAATGTGTGTTTGCAATGAATATGAAACCGTGTACTACGAACATTCTGGATTATGTTTGTTGTGTTTATGTATACGCTATTTATACATTTTTACAATATTTGTGTGTTGTGGTAATTTACTAACAATTTGGTTCTTTTTAACCAGTTTATCGTATTCCATTCAAAATGCATAAAAACGCTTTGATCTGTTACTACCAGAATGTTCTTGGGTTACGTACAAAAACAAGTACATTCCGTCGCAATTTACTTTTGAACGATTTTGATATTATAGCACTGACTGAAACTTGGTTGTTGGAGTGTATATCAGATTGCGAACTCTTTGACGATAGGTATACTGTTTTGCGGCGAGATCGAAAGTATGAACTCACGGCCCAGTCGATGGGTGGAGGTGTCCTTCTAGCAGTTCGCAAGGAATTTCGTGTGTCTGCCCGGCCTGAATGGAACTCATCAGCTGAGGACTTATGGATATCAATCCAAATTGGCAGAAAAAGGTTGCACTTATGTGTTGTCTATTTATGCAATCAAAGTTTGGGTTTATCCTTCTCTCAGCAATTGGTTAATTTTTTATTAAACCTAAGGGATTGCGTGACAAATAACCCATCCGATAGCTTCCTTGTGATGGGTGACTTCAACATGAGTTCAATTTCTTGGTGTAAACCTGATGTTATTTATAATTATTGTAACCCTATTCATGTGGTAGGCTCAAATGAGATCGACTTTATTGATGAATTGAACTTGGTCGATTTGCACCAATATAATCACATAACTAATGTATACGGACGAATTTTAGACCTAATATTATTTTTAATTACCATTTTAAACATTAACTTCAGTGACCGCTCTTGGACCCAAGCATCACTTCCAATTAGATTCGGTGGCCTGGGTATCCGTAAAACTGCTGACGTTTCTCTCCCGGCGTTCTTGTCCTCGGTCCATGCCTCCCTACCACTTACAAATAAAATACTGGACCGAACATCCAATTCCTTTTTGATACCCTACATGGACGAGGCCAAGGCCGCCTGGAGCGCATCTTGCCCGTGTTCTGATCTTCCAAACAACACCTCCTCCCAAAGGCTTTGGGATGGGCCCCTCTGCGAACTGTTGCGAAATAACCTTGTCAACACGTCTTCTAGTTCCGCAGAGCGTGCCCGCCTTTTAGCTGTAGGGAGATGGGAGTCGGGTCTTTGGTTGCAGGCACTACCCTCATCGAACACGGGTACTTTGCTAGACCGCAGCACTTTTCGCCTAACCACTGCCCTGCGTCTTGGCGCCCCCAGTATCGTCCCCCATCAATGCCGTTGTGGCGCACCGGTAGACACCCTCGGACACCACGGGCTGTCCTGTACACGGAGCGCTGGCCGCATTGCACGCCATCATTCTTTGAATGACATCGTTCGTCGAGCTCTAGTCACTGCCGGAATTCCAGCCGTACTAGAGCCCGCCGGCCTGGCGCGCGATGATGGCAAGAGGCCGGACGGCATGACCCTGGTACCTTGGAGGGTGGGACGGGCACTGGTGTGGGATGCTACATGTGTCGACACGCTTGCCCCGTCCCATCTTCCAAGTTCATGCATCAATGCTGGCTCGGCTGCAATTAATGCGGAGAACCTCAAACGGCGCAAGTATGAGAATCTGACTGGAGATTTCATATTTGAGCCGTTTGGGGTGGAGACGTTAGGACCGTGGGGTTTGGGTGCCCACCAGCTCTTTAGAGATATTTCTAAAAAACTGGTGGAAGCTACCCGAAACCCCAGAGCCAGCAGCTATCTGGGTCAACGTCTAAGCCTCGCCATCCAGCGCGGCAATGCGGCTAGTATTCTGGGTACTCTGCCTGATGGGGATGATCTGGGTGAATTCTTTTTTTTATAGTTTTCTATTTATCTTTTTAAGTTGTAAATATTTTAATTTTAATATTAGATGTTACTTTTGTTATTTTTTATAATAATATCATAATATCTAGGTATGTAAATAAATATTGTTGTTTTTGTACAAATATTATCATATTATGTAACTTCGATGTTAACGTGAGCGAAAATTCCAACCCATTGGTACCATTGGATCCACATCACAGGGCGTTAACTGTGTTGGTAAATACTAACGAAAATAAAGAGCTTAAGGCTGCGCCTCGTATCAAGTATTGCTTTAACCGCACTAATTTTGAAGAGTTTAATAGTGGGCTCATTAGTATTGATTGGGAACTTAACCTGCGAGACAAACCGTTGGACGACGCTGTCAGTTATTTTTATAGTGTTTTGGAACGGTTGCGTAATCAACATGTTCCGTTTAGATATGTTGGAAAATCCATGTTTCCACCCTGGTACTCCTCTGCTCTTATTAAGGTTCTTAAAGAAAAGTACAAGTACTTTTGTAAATTTAAACGATATGGAATGACTGCTGATAAGAACTGTATTGACTTCTTGCATAAACGAGCCGAGTTACTGGAAGCAAAGTGCTACGATTTGTATTTATCAAACGTGGAAAACTCAATTAGGTATAATCCAAAATACTTCTGGACACACTTTAAGTCACTTTCGAAAAATGGTTCGATTCCCAACACCTTATCATATAATAGCAAAACATCCAGTTCTGGCCCCGATATCTGTAATCTTTTTGCTGACTATTTTAACTCAACTTTTTTAAATTCCAACTCTGATTCTCAACCAATTGGTTCTGCATACCCTCCATCGACGCTTGCGGACGGTGACATCCATACTGTCAATATCACCAGCTCCTTAATAAAATCCAAATTGTCAAAACTGGACTCTTCTAAATCAGCTGGTCCGGATTATATTCCACCTATATTGCTTATTAAATGCGCGGATAGCATATCGCTTCCTCTTGAAATTCTTTTCACTAGATCCATTGATGAAGGATATGTGCCCAAACTGTGGAAAAAAGCGTTTGTATCACCCATTCATAAGAGAGGACCGAAAAACATCGTCTCGAATTATAGACCCATCTCTAAGCTTTGTGTTATAGCGAAAGTTTTAGAGAAAATAATTTATGAGCACTTGAATGCATCTTTAAGTAGTTCTTTTCCACCGTCTCAACATGGGTTTTTGAGGGGACGATCCACCGTCACCAATTTGGCACTTTTAAACGAATTTGTTACTGATTCTATGGATGATGGAGGACAGATGGATGTAATCTACACTGACTATACCAAAGCCTACGATAGAATAGACCATCGCATCCTTATTACTAAATTGCAATTTGCTGGAATTAGAGGTGATTTGTTACGATGGTTCTCTTCATATATCGATAATCGTTCACAGGCAGTTGTCCTAGGTAATTTTATGTCTCAGTGGATGAGCGTTCCAAGTGGTGTACCTCAGGGTTCATTATTAGGGCCATTGCTTTTTTTGATCTTTGTCTCTGACATAGATAGTTGTTTTCTAAATTCATGTTTATTAGGTTTTGCCGACGATATGAAAATTTTTAGGAACATTAATTCTATTAATGATTGTCAGCTCCTTCAGAGTGATCTCGCTCGACTTGACGATTATTGTTCTCGGAACAAACTTGACCTTAACGTTAGTAAATGTTCAGTAATGACATTCACCCGCAAAAAATGGCCGCTTGTATATGACTATTCACTTAAAGGTCAATTATTGGGTCGTGTAGCGGAAGTGAGGGACTTGGGAGTCATACACGACTCAAAATTGTTATTCCGCGATCATATATCATCTATCGTGGGTAGGGCTTCCAGATCTCTCGGCTTTGTAATGCGGTCATCAAAGGATTTTAAATCCTTAAAAACATTAAAAATATTGTATGCTACTTATGTGCGCTGTCATTTGGACTACGCTTCTCAAATATGGAATCCCAGATACGCTGTTTATGTTGAGCGCCTTGAGAAAATACAGCGAAAGTTCTTACGTTATCTAAATTATCGATCCAGGGTCAAACTTAGCAGTTACCTTGATCTTTGTCGTCAGCATCACTTCTTACCCCTTTCATACCGACGCGAAATTGCAGATTTAATTTTCCTATACAAAATAGTTACCTCGTCGATCGACTGTCCGGGACTACTGGAAAAAATCTTGTTCTATATACCAACTAGATCCTTTCGCAGCAGCTCTCTCTTCTATCTTCCTAAAGTTTGTACCAATTATCGTCAAAACTGTTTTATTTACAGAGCAACTAAAACCTTTAATGACAAGTGTAAAGACAGCAATTTCAACATTGATCTTTTCAATACCAGCTTACCTTCATTGAGAAGGCAACTTAGTAAAGGCTTCTTCATAAATTAAATTATTTAGTATGTAAGTAAGGGTAAAAAAAAACTATGCAATTTTTTTTTTGTATTAGATTAAATAAAAATATAAATAAATATAGTGCACATGGGTTAGTACCCGAAATTTACTGATGTGATTGTAGTTAGCTTTAACGTTAAGCATTTGTACAACTGTGCTTTGGTGCAAGTATTGCTCCTTTGTTATTCAAGTCGTTTCTAACAGTGGAGACTTTTTAATGACTTTTCTGTTTTACCTATAAGTTTGTAGCTATTCATTCATTGCATAAGTCGATAGTCTTCCTAAGATAATAAATAAATAAATAAATAGTATCAAGCCTTATCGTCATTCTACGATCATAGCGCTACATATTACGTGCAATAGTGTGTGTGCAAGTGTTTATCTATCTATCTAACTATACGCACCCTCGTCGTCGCTCGCCCGGTGCTGAATGTCCGGCGGCATGGAGAAGCAGGTGCAGGTTCGAGTCAGCTTCGTGTACTCACAGAACTTGAGCGTTTGCAGCCTGCGACGGAAAACATGAACGTCAGAAATTAAATATCTCTTGGCATTTTTAAAAAACAACTTTAATGGTATTTGAATAGAGCGCTTAATACATATATTTATATATTTACGACTATTATACCCAAAGGGTTAGTCAGAGACTAGGCAATGAAGACCGCAAAAGCAGTCAGAAGCCACAGCCCACGTTTTATTTTCACTTTGCAGCGATTTTCGTATGAAGCTCACCGATCGCCCGGGTACGTGCCCTTACCAAATAGACGACGCGGTGTACAAGAAATTTTGACCTTTAGACTGGTACAAAATAACAACTGCACATGTGTTCAGCGTGATCGATAATGAAACACCGCTCTAGGCTGTTGGACATATATGAAGCCAGCCACAAAAAAACACAAAATGTAAGAAAAACTATATCGGAACGGGTAGGTAGTATTCAATTCAATTTTATGAATTCTAGTTCAAATAACTTTGCACTGATTTATTATCAGTTACTTTTTACCACGTAAAATGTACTATCATTACTAAAGTTCCAACTCAGAATATTTTATACAAATCAAATAAACTTTAGCATGTTTCGAGACAAAAAACAAACAAGACATGTTTTTGCAATGTACTGCATCTTACTTGTTCATGTGTATAACGGTGGTTGTGATGGTGACCAGCACGCAAGTCAGTGCGCAAACGAGACAGCACACGCCCACCACTTTGATCTGAAAGAGACAGAACATTATACAATACAAATATGAGTTATAAAATAAAATAAAAAAAATATCAAAATATTATGAAAAATTAAGAAGGAAAAAAACGCAGCAGCCCGGATTGCGGAGGACGTGGGTCCGATTCCCACCTGAAGTAGAGATTTTTTTCAACGTTTCGTTATCTTCAAGAAAAAAATACAGTACAAAAATACAATTAAATGACCACATCATTTAATTAGGAACGGGTAGGTAGTATTCAATTCAATTTTATGAATTCTAGTTCAAATAACTTTGCACTGATTTATTATCAGTTACTTTTTACCACGTAAAATGTACTATCATTACTAAAGTTCCAACTCAGAATATTTTATACAAATCAAATAAACTTTAGCATGTTTCGAGACAAAAAACAAACAAGACATGTTTTTGCAATGTACTGGCCGCTGGACTTATTATTATTATTATTAGGAACGCAATTTCATTGAGTTCCTAATAATAATAAGTCCATATAAAAAATTTAATAAAATTCAAAATTTAAAAATAAAGTATTCTGTCATAGAATAATATTCTAAGTATTCTGTGATTCGGGAGTATATTGGCGCCATTTTTTTTTTTTCATCAAGTCTACAATTACAAGTTGTTAATTATTTAATATTACAAAACATGGGAAAGCAAAAAAGTTGCGATTCTTCAACAAGAAAAATTATAATTATTGCACTCTAAGAAACTTCTTACAAAAAGATTGCTGATCATATAAAATCTTTAAAAACTAAAGTTTTTAACGCGCTCAATCACAAAATAAATAACTAATAAAGTTCACACTACCAATAACGTATCTCGAAAACCTAAATCTTGGAAAACGACATCTAGAGAGGATTCTATGATTGTTCGGGCATCAAAGGCGATGGGCTCAAAAACGATAAGAAGGGATGTTTTTGGCAGCAGGCAAGGGGTATCCGCTCGTACAATTATTATTATTCGTAGACGATTATATGACGCAAAATTATTTGGAAGAATTACACGGAACGGAAAGTATCGCTTGTCTACAGGCAGCACCGACGAGCGAGACTGGATTTCGCTCGAAAGTATGGCAGCTGGACGGAAAATCAATGGAAAAATGTATTATTTTCTGATGAGTCAAAGTTAAATAAACCGAGTTCTGATGGTAAACTGTATGTACGACGTTTTCGGTACGAACCGTTCTTAATTCTATGACCACAACTACATGTATGGTAATAGGTATATAACAACGCAACAGGGTCATCATATTAATGTCACAGTATGAATGAAGTTCTGCCCTTTTGTACAAAGGCCGCAAGCAATAAGTTGCCAAAAAACATCCGAGTTTCTAGTCTACCAGTTCTTCTCAGTTGAAGGTTCTCCAAAAATCAGAACTGTTGGTAGATTCAGTAGTGTCGTGGTCACCGTCGCTTTACCACTTTGCAGCGATTTTCGTATAAAGCTCACCGATCGCCCAGGTACGTGCCCGTATCAAATAGACGACGCGGTGTACAAGGGATTTTGACCTTAAGACTGGTAAAGCAACGGAGTCCGCCATTGTACATTTCATAAAATTTTAATAACGTTTTCATCAAAGTTAATAAAGTTTTTCTCAGTAACAAAATTACGTAAATATTCATGAGAAAATAAAACACTAAAATTGCAAACTAACATAAAGAATTTGAGAATACTTTCGCAATACTAAAGCTCAAATAAACTCGAAGTTATCGGAACGTTGAAAAAAAAGGTAGTAATTTTTTTTTACGTTTAGTTATAATTTGGGGATACTTAGAAAAATAATAATAAATCAAATAAAATTGTTTAGCAACATACTTTTCTTACCATATAGCTGTAGCGGTTTCTGCGGCGCGCGAGGCTCATGATGCACACTCCGGTCAGCACCAGCTGTGAAGGAAAATTAGGCTAATAAGAAAATAATTTACAAAAACACACAGAATCAAAAAAAATAATTTTCTTCTGGTTTTGCTTCATCCATCTCTCTCCATCAGGTGACGCGCCTGATCGTTTGCAACACAAATAAAAAAATACAAAACAGAGTTTAAAAAGGTTTTCACAAGGACGACAACGCGTGAGTGATATGTAAATTCCTTAGAGCATTCATGCTCTAAGGTAAATTCATACGTCAAAGTCCCATGGTTGGCGGGATGGGACACGAAAGGTTGCGGGCGCGGGAAAGAAGAGCGGGCGGCAGCGGGGCCGCGTATAGTATATTAACCGCAGTTGTGTGAAGATGTAACCTCTCCCCCGTCGCCCGGGGAACTTGGCATGGCACTGTCACGTACGAACTTGCCTGCCTAAGCCCTACATTCTTCGATGCGTTAAAAAACAGACTAGATGACAGCGACAAAAGCTGGTCTTATTGCAGCGGAGGGCTCTAAAGAAGTTTCTAGAAGCTAGCATCACGCAAGCGTGTATTTACTACCTTACTACATTCTCTGAGGCGTTTAGAGTCAGATGACAGGCGGCAGGGGCTATCCTTGCTGCTGGCTACGACTTCTGGAAGATTCTGGTAGTTTCTAGAGGATTCCAAGGGATTCCAGGTGTTCTGTCTTTTCTACTAATGCTGTATCTCACCATAGCAGGCACGGTCTCCAGGTGCTGCGGCGACGCTGTGTACGCGCGCAGCAGGATGTGCTGCGCCGCCAGCAGTCCGCCCAAAGCCGCTGCAACCGCGCCGCAGCCCACGCACCACCAGGCGTAACACAAGGGCTCGTCTCATTGCAGCTGGAGGGTGCTAGACAAGTTCCTAGAGGCTAGCATCGCGCAAGCTTTGTCTCGTACCTACCTTTATTACTGGCTGCTGGCGGCTGCTAGCAGATTCTAGAAGTTACTGAGGCTAGCATCGCGCAAGCGGCGCAAGCGTGTCCTCGTACCTTACTACATTCTTTCAAGCGCTTAGAGTCACATGACAGGCGACAGGGGCTGTCCTTGTTCCTGGCTACGACTTCTGGAAGATTCTAGAGGATTCAAGATTGGCATCACGCAAGCATGTCACTGCAACTTACTACAGTCTGTGAGGTGTCTTATTTGGTTGCCAAGAGCTGGATGCATTCTCCGAGGCGCTTAAGAGTCAGATGACAGTCGACAGGTGCTATCCTTACTGCTGGCTACGGCTGCTGGAAGGTTCTAGATGGTTTCTCACCATAGCGGCCGGCACCGCCGCGGGCACGGTCTCCAGGTGCTGCGGCGACGCTGTGTACGCGCGCAGCAGGATGTGCTGCGCCGCAAGCAGTCCGCCCAAGGCCGCTGCCAGCGCGCCGCAGCCCACGCACCACCAGGCGTACTTGCGCCGGCGGCATGGGCTGTCGTTGTTGCAGCCGACTGCGGCTGGAAGAAATAATTAATGTTTAGGCTGGTTTCACAGTCACGCGTTTGACCAGCGCCGGCCACACGCGCGCGCTAACAATTACACTAGATTGTAGGTTGCGTTTCATAGTCATCACGCAGTTCAAACGCGCAACTACTATGTAGTGTAGCGCGCGCGTGTGGCCGGCGCTGGTCAAACGCGTGACTGTGAAACCAGCCTTAGATCGTATAGTACCTATTTATGTATATTTGAATAGCTGATTTTTTTCGCAATTTCAGAGTTGTTCCCATGCAAATATTTGTTTTTCGCACTTAATAGGATTTCTCATTTTTTTTATTACCCTATCTCCATTTCATCATACAATAAAAACAAACAAAGACTTGGCTGTACGAACGAGATTCCCATAAAGCATTAAACCAACTGCTTTAGATATTTTTCTGAGAAACCAACCTTAATAGAAACGTCTGTGAAACCAACGCTCTAAGTGCCTTCCCTAAAAGTGGAGAAGGGACTTTAAGAAAAATTACCAAAGTTACAATCTAGTGATATCTTAAAACCTGGTTCGCACTTGGTTAATAAATAACTAAACTACCGAAACAATGTTAACAAATGTAATAACCATGTCGCGTAGCGGTAAAAGAATACTACCATCCCCTTTTTTCCCTTGAGTGTCGTAAAAGGCGACTAACGGACTAAAGACTGCACATACATCCAACAGCATATAGCGGCGATGGGCCTGTCACGCTGAACACATGTGCAGTCGCTATTTGGTGAAAAGTGGACTATGGTAGAGGAACGCTTTTGCTGTCCTGATTGCCTAGTCTCTGACTAACCCTTCGGGATAGTATTATAGTTGGTGATTATACGTAGGTATATGTATGTAATGTATGCAATGTTATGTATGTATGAAACAATGTAGGCTCCTTCTACGACTAAATTACTGGCGTAGGTACTGCGAACAAGGCTTTACTTCACTTATTCATTGCCCGATGTTGCGTGAATCGCGTGAGAGCATCACGTAAATGAGTAATTTTATTGCCTTTATTAAATTAACAACATACTCCTGTAGATTATTTTTGCTAGTTTATCAACACCAGAAACTATAATTCTGTTTATCTAGTGTTAGCAACGCCGCGCGCGCCGCTACAAAAAGGATTTTGCCTTGAGTATATGATTTTACCAAACGAAAGAAAAGAATATCCAGCTTTTCCGAAAATTATACAAACAAAGGTACTTATTCTATTGTACTTATTTATATTTTATTGGAAAATGTTCAAAAATAATTTTCCCTCAGGCAAGATTTGAACTTGCACCAACTATCATGGTACTGACCTAATGTACTTGTCCGAATGTCCCCGAATGTCAGAAAGGTGCAAGTTCAAATCCTGGCCATGGATATTATTTCAATATTTTCATTTTGCTACTATTTATATCTTACGTAAAAAACACAAATTTATTTCATTAAACTAAAAAAAATACAAGGACCTATTATTAACAAAAAAATAACTCTTATATTTTTTAAATCACCAAAATACGGCGGCGGCGGCACATAGTGCTGTGCGACGTCGGCAGCTATTGTCGACTGCGGGGTCGACACTTGATATTGCACTAATTGCATCACTCGCATCGCCTAACTCTTGCACTGCTCAAACACTACACTTGTTATCCATCAGTCCATCTCACAACAAAAACTTTAAAGCGATCCTTTAAATAAGCTGTAACGCATTAAACTTTTTCCTTTAAGCTAATATTCCCTGTGATGTGAGCAACATTTGAAACGCGCGCCCTTCGAAAGAAATCGATATTTATGCCATTCATGCGAGACGCGAAGAACAATGACCTCTGTACGATAAAAAAAAACAATGAAGACCGCGTAGAAACACTATTCGTTAACTTATTAGAACTTCATCACTTATTTTAGCAAAAAAATAATTCCATTTTCAAAACAGGTTGCCTCTGTGGTCTCTATCGAGTTTTTAAAATTGTCATCATTCATTTGTTTTTGTTCTCGATTTCACTTTATTAATCACTTGAACTAACAAATTGAACACTTCATACATTCCGATTGTAAATTAAAACGTTGTAACTCCTACATAAACTGGGTTACATTAATAATTTAGAGACGTTTACAAGACTAGGTTATATTATAACAATGGCTGATCCGCGCAGAAGCAATGGATACTTTATTGGGAACAGGTAGACGGGTCGTAAATTGGACATGTCGAAATGTGACTTATGGATTTTGCCGCGAAAACTTTACGGCGTTTCTGTTTATAAAAGTTTTTAATCAAAGTCAAATAGTTTATTCAATGTAAGCCTTCATAGACGTCGCTGGCGTCAATATATAAATTAATAGATAACTCAAATTTAGTTAATCATAAATACCTACTGAATCTATTAGTTAACATTTTGGAAAAGCCTTTAGCTGAGAAGAACTGGCAACAAAACTCCGGATAGACTTTTTTTCTTTATCTTAGTGTAATTTCACAATAATGTAGACCCGCCTGCAGATCAACCTATTCCAAGCTGTCAAACTTCAATCGATATTCATCTTTAGTCACTAGTGACAAAGTTCAAAATGTATTGATGAAATTTGACGTTTTGTGGTAGGTTACAGTGCTGGACGTAGTACTATTATTTATTCTGTGGTGCTGGCACTTGTACCTAGATACAATTTAGTATCCAATAAATGTATTACAAATCAAAATAATTATAAATTGTGTTAGAAATGCCTTAAATTAAAAAAAAATAGGAATGCATACACAAAGTTTCAAAACCGTTCGAACCTTCATAGCAGGTAGTAATGGACAATGCTTATTGTCAATTTGAATTTTGGATACAACCTTGCGAAGAATTGAATCTCTTATCAATTGCGTTATTTTGGTGCTATGTCGGTCGTGGGAAGGTTTTTTTTTGTGTTGTAACACCACCTGCTTGCCTTTTGGAAGTTTGTGGTGATTGTTTGAAAATAAGAATGCATTTTGCTCCCAGAGCTCGACACAAATACTTTATGCATTTCGCCATAATAGTTTTCTAAAATTTGACCGAATTCTATGAGGTATGCTTTGACTATATATCTACATGTCTAGACGGAGCATCGCGGTACAAACGCTTCTCAAAATCCGCCCGGTTTTTGTATTGAGTTTGTGTGCGTGACAGCCGCGTATCTGACACTAGCGCGAATGGTTGCTAGCGAATGCCTAATTTCCGATAAAGTAGGGAAAAAATATTTATGCACAATATAATTTTAAAATGATTCATAACATAACATAACTTATTAAATTAGGTATGTCTATCGTATATGTAGGTATAACGCATAAAAGAATCTGGTGTGTTTAGAAAAAATGGATGATTGAAGGCGAGGGCGAGTACAATAAAATAATGCGCTAATGGAATCCTGCGTGCGTGTGATATGTTTGTAATAGGGACGAAATAGAAGCAACAGGCAGGATGATTTACATTTATTACTTAATCAAAATTGATTTTTTAATTAGAAATTAAAATATTTTAATTTAAAATCAAAACAATTAATGGCGTTCTCTTTGTATTTGTTTCTTATATAACTTTCGTTTGGATGTTACATCATTTTTCATGTTCTCTTATTTCTTATTATGTTGAAAATCTGAAAATTAAAATGTTTGCTATGTGGTCGAACAGTTTAAAGGTTATATAATGTGATGACTGCTCATCAATATCCGTGTCCAATAGTTTACGTACATGAGACGAGAAATATTGACCTTTTAGGGGCACAAACATACACCCACACTTTCTCAAACATCGTCATCATCATCATCAGCCTATAAACGTCCCACTGCTGGGCGCAGGCTTCCCACGTGGAGATAGCACGTGGGAATATTGGGCCATAACCCACCACGCTGGCCCAATGCGTGGGTTTTAACAACTGTCATCTTACGACAACAAACGGGACCAACGGCTTAACGTGCCTTTCGAAGCACGGAGGAGCTCGAGATGTTTTAAATTTGGTCACCCGTCCAGTGACCCGGCATTGCAAAAGTTGCTTAGCGGGCAAGATCGCAAGCCGAACGTGCTAGCCGATGCGCTATCGAGCTCTGAAGCATACATACTACCATCCCCTACATACATATACTTAAACACACACTTCTTACATAGGTATATACTAACGTACATTCCATTTCAAACATAATAATTTTTTTATTCGTTTCGAATATCGATACGATACCATACCACAATAACAATTTAATAAATTTATAATAATAGTATTAAAAAATATTACAGTAGGTATTATATTTTTTCTTGTTTTAGAACGGAACCTATAATCCAGCCAAATTCGATGACGAATGTTTGTAAACAGATTACTGTTATACCTAGTTGCAGTAGGATTTTACTTTTTCTTGAGAGATATTCACAAGAAAATAGTTAACTATTGTGACTTTCTTTCAAAAAACAGTAAAAATCCTAGTGAAACTAGACATTTGCACAAATGACAGTAATATGTTTACAAACATTCGGCATCGAATAGGAACCGTGACATTTATTCACGCTCTTCTAAATCAGTTTTAAAAAAAGAAAAATTTTGAAAGCGTTCCAATAATAATTATATTTAATGTATTTACTTTATTTACAACAAGACCATGTATAAATACTAACTTATAAGACTGAGTATTTTTTATCATACTTATTATATTTAAACCTCCTTTTATATTCTGCCACCAATAATGGGAATTCTACATTTTGATACCAGCAACACTACGCATACATGGCCGTTATTTATCGATACTTACAGATGAATCGTGACTTTCCTCATCGAAAAAAAATTTCTTTTGTAGTTTCGACAGAATTTCACTGAGCAAACGGTCATTTTGCGAACAATTTCACCGAAACGCGAGAGGTAAACACTGCTTGACGGCACAATGACACTGACCGCCAGGATTGCGCGATAGGCCAATTTTGGCCTATACATTTTTCTACGTTTTTTTACGGCCAGGCTCTATCTAGACATGTATATAATTAAAGGTTATAATAATTAGTTATAAATGTTTATTGAAACAATATTAAAACAAAACTTCTACGACAGACTTACTTAGGACCGACATTAATAAATCAATCTATCTGTTGTTTTGCTTACTAGAGTTGGATATTTTATTTAAACTTCATACAAATAATAAATCCTTGTGTCCTAGGTAAATGAGATTTAGTTTTGATAAAAACTTACTTTTATTTTAAAACTTCTAACACCTACTATATTTTTTTTTGTTTAGCAATGCAAAATTATTACACTAAATTATAACTAGTTACACCTTGACTTGCAATAAAAACAAACTATTTAGAACAAAAAATACAAAAAGTTTTCTACTCAACGTAATAAAATCTCACATCTAACTAACAAACAATAATAACCTTTAAACCTTAAAAAATAAAGTTCAACTCACCATTATTCCTCCGATTAGTAGCAGCCAAAACGCTGGTCGGCGGCCGCGGGGGCAGCGCGGGGGGTGTGTCCGTCTTAGCCGGGGGAGGGGGGCCCGGGTCGTCCGCGCATGCGTACTGCGCTGATGACGGCTTGCAAGTGCACGCCACTTGGTACTGTAATGGAAAAATAGACTTTATTAGAAGAGTGTTATAATGAGATTTAATAATTGTAATTCGGGAATGGGTATTTTAAACGAGGGTGCTGGCAACATTTTTAATGTCACTTTTTTATTAGTTACTAAGGTTGATGTTGTATTTTTTTTAAATAATGGTAGTAAGTATAATGATATAATACACAGAAATATAGGTAATTAGGTACCTATATAAAACTAATAATATAAAAATATCCTCCTCTCTCTCAATATGATGTGCCCTTAGAGCATTAATGGTTTAATGCTGATGTGCCCGACAGGGTTCACAAAGTTTGTAATTTTAGTTAAGACCTGTTTTGTTTTTATACATTGTGGTTAAGCATTAAATAAATAAATAAGTACCTAGGTACTTATGTCCAGTACCATAATGTACTGTGTTCTAATTATTTTTTGTCGTTCAGTTTCCAGCAAAGGGCGCTTATTTAACTGCATGTCTGATGTCATGTTGAATAGCCATCTAGTCATGTAGGTAACGAATATAAATTTTTAAGCATGCGATGCGGATGCGGATGCGAATATCTGCTGCCGATATTCGCGAATGCGAATATTCACTTTTAAATTTGGCGCCATTTATCTATGGAATTATTTTGACTTAAATTGATACAACTTCGGAATTAAGAAGAAGAAGATTTTTTTCATGGAGTTAAAATAATTAATATTATTCACATAAGTACTACTACAAATTGAAATGTATTCAATTCATTGAAATGAAATTGTTCATTAATTCAACAGAAAAAATATTTTGATATTACCAACATGTTCTAATTGCTTATTTAATACTAATACTTATTTTATCTTTCTTATAATATGGGAATAAACGTTTAATTGTGTGTAGCGTTATCTAGTGTAATTTATTCACATCTGGTAGTTTCCATATAAGATTTCGGCAAATAAAAAAGATGTCGTTACCTCCTTTGTAATTTTGCGGATTGTATGAGACTGTTACCCCTCCTGTTTACTCATCGAAAGATCGTGAATTTTGAAGTTAGAGAGCGTACCCATAGAATAATAACGTAACGTAACGTTATTATTCTAAGAGCGTACCTACCTATACCTAATCAGTCTTTTTTAACTTAAGTAAATCAGTTTCTAGTGAAATATGGACTTATTTTAACTTACATCTTAAAATATTTTATCAGATATTCGCAATATATTCGCATAAATTTTGCGACTGCGAATGCAAATGCGAATACGAATATCGAAAAATGCGAATATTCGTTACAATACTAGTGCCATCTACCGATACATACATACATACTTATTATCACGACTATTATCCCTGAAGGGTTAGTCAGAAGCTAGGCGATGAGGACCGCAAAAGCAGTCATCGGCCATAGTCCACTTTTCACCAAATAGCGACTACACATGTGCATTATCTTATCTTATCTTAGTTTGGCCTGCAGGGCAGGGGTCTCTTTCTAGCAGTAACAAGTCGACTCATTTTGCAGCCCTATGCTATCACTCTGCTGTCTCAGTAAAAATGACTGCCACAAGCATAGCAATGTCTTTGAGAGCAAAGAGCTTCTGGTTTCGGGTAGGACGATCCCAGGAGATTTATTATTTTCCTGGCAATAGAGTCACCGTCACACAATAGTTGTTGCATGGACTCCGTTTTCTCTCCACATGCCCTGCACAGGTTGTCCGTTCCTAGTTTGCATTCTGTGGAGCATTTGTTTTGTGGTGAAAAGTGGACTATGGTACAGTGCAGACTGCTTTTGCTGTCCTCGTTGCCTATTCTCTGACTAACCCACAGCGTTGCTTAATGGAATATGAACGCTCGGGTCACACGATAAGTTTCAATTTCGCGTGAAAGTCGTTAGAGAGTAAACCTTCTGTACGTAGTACTATTAGTTATTCTTTGATAATAGTCGTGATTAAATGTTTGTATGTATTTATTTTTTGTGGCTACCAGCCCCCTTACTCTTGAAACCAATCGCTATTGGATCGGATTGGTATTGTGAATTTTTGTACTCCTAAGTTACGACACCAGAGCTAATATGGATTCATATTGCGTGGATATTGAGTGAAAAAAATACAAAACTCAATGCCATTTAGTTCACCCAATATGTATCCAAATTAGCGCTGGTGTCGTAACTTAAAAATACGAAAATTCACAATACCAATCCGATCCAATAGCGATCGAGAGTAAGGGGGCTGGTCTGCTGTGGCTGTTGAGTTGAAATGAGTGACACTGTCTGAGCGGAGAGCCATCACGCGATTGGGCCACCTCGCCCGGCGCGTAGGTAATACTACCCACTCACGGAATATCGGCGTGAAACACTGGCACGAGTTGCTGTTGTGTTTTTTCCGGTGAGTAAAAGTACAGGAGGCTCAACTCTCCCCCCATTCCACCTCACGATTCCTACTCCTTCCTCAAAGGTCCCACTCCGGAAACGTATCTGCGACTCCTCTGATTTAGCCAGTGTCTATGGGTAATTTTTTTCAATCAGGTGACCCGCTTGCACGTTTGCTTCCTTTTCACATTTGAAAAAACTTATGTTATGCCAATGCAGTGTCAAATGGGTGGCTTCAGAAGGCACGTAAAACCGTTAGTAGTCGTTAAAACCCATCAATCCACATTGGGAAAGCTTGGTGAGTGATGGGCCAATCTCCCCTTATGTTGTTTGTGGTCCATGTGGCCGTGTGTGCCCAGAAATGGGACGTTTATAGGCTGATGGTGATGATATATCTTAGTATTATACTTATGTATGTTTCTACTCAACAATTTATAATCAAAAGCAGAAATCCTAGCAGCATTTTTATAAAACGACCCTTTTGCTCACATAAATTCACGAAGGCTTTATTCTCATTTACAAAACCTTTTTTTCTTAAGCCCAAGCGTTTAATTCATACAGGCAGGTAGCTAACCCTATTAAACCACGTTGATATATGGTTTTAGCAAAAAAACGTTTTCAAAGACGCTCTAATTCAGGTAAGAACTGTCTTTCTATTTGATTAATTTGAACCTTAAAGCAGGTATGAAAAAAGTATAAAATTTTAACTAACTCATGTTAATCTGCGCAGTGATTAGGATTTGATTAGGCGGGTCATTTTGCTAGGAATGTCTGTCGTTTTATTGTTATTTAACTAGGTGTTAATTTGGATGGCATAGGGTCTTCTTGGCGGGAAAGTGAAGTGTCATGTTGGCAGTTTTGTTTTGTTCTAAGATTTGTTTTTTGTCCAATATTTAACGTAAACCAATGGTGGATTATTAACGTGCATGAGTGTTAGCAGTTTAAATTTCTCTCAGTAAAGTCCCGCAACTTAACTTATTGATGCTTAACCCGTCACGCGTCTCATCGAACAACGCTGTGCGATAGAAAAATATAGTGGGATGGGACGCGTCTTGTTGTCGAACAACGTTGTTCGATAGAAGATTTTATTGTCTTTGACAAATAACTGTATTTTAATTCTATGTGTGGCCGGGTGCATATTTTTATATTGGCATTCGGGGCTCTTTGACAATACAAATTTAAAGTTTGACCAATCAGAACAAAGTAAACCGGATGAATAAAAAATAATATGACATAGTAAATAAACAGTCCGCCATTTTTACAATACGTTGTTGTAACTTGTGCTTGTGTTTGTGTTCTGGAAAAATGTCTCTAGCATTTAAACGTTGAGTGATTACTACATGTATTATATATAAAATTACTGGTAAAAAAGTGTAGAATGTGTTTTTAGTATTTGTTTTACCCGTTTTACGAAATATTCTGGTGAAAAAAGCATCGAACTTTGTTTTGGCGTCATAATCGCACAGTACGAACTCGGTATATGTCCTAAATGGTAGTTTTTGTTTTTTTCTAAATGTTTCGCAATAGATGTGTTTGTTGGATTTTTTTTTCAGGAATTTAATGGTATCATTAGGTTTCTATAGATTTACTTACATTTTGAGAAATCATCATGTCAGTTCATTGTCAGTCACTCGCTACCGTATCGGAACTGAGTCGGCCATAACGAGCGCACGCGCTGCGCTTCCGCGTAAAGAAAATATTGTTTGTGAAGTGTTTTGTTTAATTTCAAATAAAAAAAATTGTAAAGTCTACTTGTGAATGCATAATCTTTAGTATAGTGTAGTGAGAATGTGATAATATATCACCAAATTAGTGTTTCGAACACCGGATTCTGTGTAATGAATAATGATAAACAAAAACAAAATGCTCAACAAATTTTACTAAAATGTAAGTATAGTAGCGTAATTAAACAACATTATCTATAAAGACAATTTTATCCTCTTTCTATTGAATTAATATGTATCTTACAACCTAACCAAAAATAAACTATTTCAATAAATATCAATCAAAGTGATTAAAAAGGAGATTGACCATTTTTGTATGGACGTTAGACCAAGAGTGCTGCCCAACATTGAATCATAGTGCATAATGTTCCTTAGCCTTTACCTAGTATTAGTTTACCTTTTTTATTATTATTATTTACTTTACCTTAGTATTAGTATACTAGTATGTAGCCCAAAGCGCTTCAGAATCCATTCGAGGAGTATTGAGAAAAAAAATCTGTTGTAAAGGTTTTACATTAACGAATAATAATAACAAACGTCTTATTTTTAAAATAAAAGACGGTATGTATTATAAATAATGGATTTTATTAATAGAACAACACTTAATTAAGGATAGTCATTCAATCAATCAATCATATAAAGCCATGAGATACGTTTTTAGGTACAATATAACTTCGTGGATGTTTTTTTTTCTCTTCTTGTAAGGAATGAAATAAAAGTATTCCCATGCTTGGGCAGCATTTTGTCCAAAAAGGTTAATTTCCTTTAATATAAATGTATTTCATAAGTTGTGATTGTGTAAAATTACTCTTTACTATAAGCAATGTATTCATAATTTTATCTTGTATAATTAATGAATGTAAAAAGGTTACTGCAAAAAAATTATCTACACTTCTCGACACTACACGCCTATTTTGTTTTTGAGGCTCGACGCGGGACGGGTTAAGAGCCCTATTACATTACATCTCGACTGTGATTTTTGCGTAAATGGCCAATTTTGGCGTTCTTGATCTCAGAAACAAAAATACATTAAAAATTTTGACTTATTGAATAGTGTAAAATAGGCATAGGTCGTAGCGGCCTCGCTTTTTGTAAAAATCTTGCTTATCTTTTTCATTAAACTCAAAATTGCAGAGAAAGATTTTCATAAAATGCGCGAAGGCACTTTATTGAGCTCCTAGGTTGAACTACTGTTCTAAACAAATGAAATAAAAAATAGAATGTTATCTCTTATCGTAGCGGCCTCAGATTTTTATATAGAATAAAAATCTTATTCTAACCCAAAAAAACTTCGAAAATCGCATTAAGTTAACTAAGAATTTCTTCTATCTACGACAATATTATTGAGCAAAATTTATACCGGAATAATTGTTACTTCATGAGGAATAAAGTTTATACAATGAATTTATTATCCTATTTCGATAAAAACGATAAATAGAACTGCAAAATTACTACAAAGTGTGATGCGCCGGCCGTCCGAACTCAAATTATTCTCGCAAAGTGGAGATTTGTAATATTAAGCATAAATAGTATCCTATGTGTTAATCCAGGTTATAAACTATCTGTAAGCCAAATTTCATCCAAATCCATTCAGTATTTTTTCGTGAAAGAGTCATCAAACATCCATCCATACTTACTAACTAAATAGGTAAATGTCGTTCACAAAAAAATATTCTAATACCTGCTCTTCATTTTGCGGCCAATAAATTGTCACCATAGTTTAATTATTTTTCTAGTACTTACTTGTGTAAATTCATGTTTTTACTACTTATTTGTTTTTTTTTCTCTTTTCTGCTTAATAGACAAGATTTTACATAATAAACAAGTCAATAGACTTGTTCTTGTTGATCACGTTTAGCCATGTAAGATGCTTTTGTGAAAACAATTTTTTGGGCACTGTAGGTCTTTTAAACATTCCAATTGTTTGTCACTATTTATTGTTATTGTACATGACTGTTTGTTGCCAAAATAAATTAAAAAAAAAAAAAAATACTTACAAACTTTCGCGTTTATAATATTAGTAGGATTTCGATAATAACGATAAATACAAGTGCAAAATTACTGTAAAATGCGAAAATGGGCATTTTACGCAAAAATCAGTCGAGATGTAGCTCTTAAAAAGTTTTAAAGAACACCGTTAATTATTATAGTTTGGACTATTCAAAAGCACTTTAAAGTTTAATATTTGAATAAAGGATTTTTAATTTAGTATTGTTAATTAATTTTTATACTTTGCATTATAAAAATTCCATACTCATTATTATCTAATATTCCAAGCTGAGAAAATATTACCTATTACGAGTATCTTACCGTCTCGTTAGATTTGATTTCGTTGAATTTTTGTTTAGTTTAGCCAGTAGTTTGTAGAAACATAACTTATCGTAGCGGTGAAAGAATACTACTACCCCCTTTCTTCCCTTGGGTGTAGTAAAAGGCTTGTAATCCACAGATAAAAAATCTCAAATTTATTTTGTAAAAATAAAATAAGTACTTACAAATTATCTTAGTAAAAAAAACTATTGGATAATTTATCGTTAAATCATAAACTACCATTTCCGACATATTTCATAGTTTATTGTTAGAACGTCAAATAGCCAATTAAACATGTTCGACTATACGTTTGTTTTTATCTTTTATTTATTTTAAATGTGTGTCAGGAATCATTAGCGTAGCAAATAAAAAGCTGTGGCACATGGCTGTGTTCTCTGCCTACCCCTCCTGGAAACGGGCGGGATGTATGTAACTATGTACGTATTTTGACCAAATGTATTATTAGATTATTTTGTTGAAAATAATAATTGATAAAGTACCACGCCAATAACATTAAATAAAGAAACAATCAATCAGTGAGTTTTTAGAAATAGAAATAGAAATATATTTATTGCTGATACTGTGTACATTTTGCTGGTGATAATACAATACATGGGAATCAACAGTAATGCCCATTACGGGCATGTAACATTATTACGCTAAATAGCAACTTAACTTAATTATTTTTAGTATGAAAGTATTCCCCAAAAGTGTAAAAAACATTCTTTACAAGCCAGGTTTTTAAAGATGACTTAAAGTTTAGTAGATCAAGGGCTTTGATATTAGATGGCAGATGGTTAAAAACTCTTATGCTGGTACTGAAAGCACTCTTATAAAATATATGATTATTTATCCTAGGAATACTTAGTATGAGACATATAGGGGTTGTTTTCCCGCGGCAGAACGATTTACCTTTAGTAGTACTATCGAGATCGTACAAGTTATTTTTGACAAAAATTACAAAAAAATTTCGACCTTCCATACTAATGTCGTCAGCTGATCGGACCGTTTTGTATGGGAGTTCGAAATTTTTTTTGTCATTTTTGTCAAAAATAACTTGCACGATTCGATAGTACTACTAAAGGTAAATCGTTCTGCCGCGGGAAAACAACCACTAAAATGTCTCGGTGTATAATACTAGCCCCAATACAGTACCTTGTGCAAGTGTCTGAAGCTGTCTGAAGTGACTGACGCGCTAGTGTCAAACGGGCGGGAATGTGGAATGCATGTGTGTATTTTGTTAATTAATAATTACAAAGTCAATATTATTAATTACTGAAACAATCATTCAAGAGTACCTACCCTAAACCGACGAGCATCCTTATAGAACGTTATGTGAGTAAGTGACGCTAAGGATGTAAATCAGGATCGTAACAGCAAATGGAAAGCTGTTGTCTCTGCCTCCCCCTTCGGAAAGGGGGCGTGATTTATTTATGTATGTACAAGCATTCAGTGATAATAATGATCGTTATCTTTGAATTAAGTAATATACAACATTGGTCCCAAAACAGTACCTTGTGCAAGTCCGAAGTGACTGAAGCGCTAGTGTCACACTCCGGGCACGCTTCCGGCGCAGGCGAGCTGCGTGCTGACGTCACGTCTGCCAGTGACATCTTTGGGTGGTGTGGCTACTGCAAAAAAGGAAAACAAAACAAGTTAAAAAAGAAAAAAAGGAAAAGGTTGGTTTACTGTTGGTTCCGCCTGTGATGTGAATTTTAAAAGAAGTATAAGTTATGCTTAAAGTTGACGACATTTACTGAATAAAAAAGATTCAAAAGCGAAATGTGGCTTTAAATTCTGTTATGTTAGATCGGAATAAGGCCACTAATTGTAAGACGATTTCTGAGGCCATTTCAAAGTAGCAGAAAAGAGACCAAGTGATTAACTTAAGTTACTTACATTTAAACTATAGGTATGTTGTATATCAGTATTCAATAAACCATAACATCTTAATTGTAATTAGCCTATAAATGTCCCACTCCACTGCTGGGGAACTTTACATGCTGGGAAACATGTGGGAAAACATGGACAACAGCTAACTAACGTCAGGCCTGCCTGGCGCACTCCGCGCTTTAGGTATGAAGCTAACACCCTGCAGTCGTTAGAAGAGATAAGAGCTACGCGATAGTACGCGATAGAAAGAGAGGCAACTTCTAGGTGAATTTAACTGTAGGTATGGGAGCGGTGTGCGACCTGAATTGCACTTTATTGTGTCTTAGCAAGAGTCGCTATTTATTTAAATGACTTAGCGGAGTGAATCTTCTGTACTTGTAGATACTATTATGTATTCAATGCTAACATGGGGAGATAGGGCCATAACCCACCACGTTGTTGGTCCAATAGTAGTTGATGGGTTATCTTACTTAATTATACGAGCATTTATTACTGTGGTTTCCAACATCGACGTTTAACTGTCCACGCAAGCTTTATCGATATTACTGCAACTACATAACTCCCATCACTGACATACCATACCACCGTTAATACGAATAAATTCTTTGGCTACTCTATGGCATAACCTATCACTTACCAGTGAAACGAAAAAACACCTTATTGTAAACCAAATAGAACAGAGAACGGAGTAAACAGGTGATATTGCAAAAACAATATGGCAAGAACAGATGTCATCCATCACATCCTGCCAGCTGTTTGTAGAGAAAAAAGAAGGCTGTAAATTACTTAACCTCCTTCTTGAAACACAAGAGCGCATTACAGCTGCATTCGTGATAATTTTATAGCTTTTTTAGCGGACATTTACTATGTATATATATTGCAAGATTTCAGTTTATTGAGTTGTACATCTGAACTGTATTAACAAGCGCTTTAGAAAAAATGCATATTTTTCTGTATGTAGTGTAGCTATTTGAATACAATCACATAATCTACTTAATATAAACACATCCTGCCAATAAAAAAATAATAAAAATATGAACATGGTAAAACAATGAATTTAAATCTTGGTCTACGATATTACAACATTAAATTATAGCTTTGGTGTGGGTGCGCCTTAATCGTCATGCCAACTACCCTATTCGTACATAAAAGAAGAATGTCACTTGTTTTGTATTGACGTTAACAAGTCTTGTGACTTGTGACAGTTGAAATACTTAACGAAATCTAATAGCCGAAAGAATAACTCGTGAAAATACAAAACGCCGAACATAAAAAAAAAATTATGTTCGGCGGAGGAGTCGAATTACACAATCATAGTGTAACAATAGCAGCAGGTAGCTTTTTCTTAACTTAAGATATCGTTTAGTTAAAATACTACGAACAAATTCGATGAAGAATGTTTATAAATAAATTACTGTTATTTCTTTGTGCAAATACCTGGTTGAACTAGGATTTTCACTGTTTTTTGAAAGAAAGACACCATTGTTAGCAGGTGTCGTGAATCTCTCTCATGAAAAAGTTAAAATCCAAGAGACACTAATTATTTTTACAAAGAAATGACTTGGATCAGATCGGTGACGTTCTCGTTAAAGGTCAGCTCAATAGTACTCTAAACCGACGAGCATGTATGAAGAATGTTATGAGAGTAAGCCCCTTCGTACACAAGGCTACGCAAATCTCCGATACTCGACGATTTTAGTTTCCAAGCGACTACCGCCATACAAATCCATTGAGGTTCGTACACTAGTCGCGTCGCCGACATTTGTCTCGCGACTCGCGTGCGCCAGTCGCGCGCTACCTGCCAGTCGAGATCTTCGCGAGGTACTTAAGTCGCGGTGATTTCCAAGATGGCAGAGCAATCATTAAATATTAAATTTGTTTTTGAGGTGGAGAAATATCCTTGCCTATATACAGGGTCAATTTTGGACCCCCCGCCAAAAGTAAATATGGGGTATAAAAAGTAATAATAAAATATTTGACGTAAAAATAATAAATGTTTTCCATTTTTAAATATAATTTATTGGCTGCTTTTTAAATCTTATATTTCTAGGTGCGTGCGCTCACCCTCGCGGTCCAAGCGAACGGAGCGCCGTCATTGGTGGAAGGGGGAATAAATAGCGGTCACGCGCATGCGCTTTGAAAACGAGGCGGCCACGCGCTAGGTGATAATGATTTTAATATAAATTATAAATGTGACCAAAAAAATATGTTTTTTTATTTGATTATTTGGCTGTACTGCTGTTATAGGCTCACGCGAAAAAATTTGGCTGGGGGTCCAAAATTGACCCTGTATACAACATTAGTATCGGAGATTTGCGTAGCCTTGTGTACGAAGGGCCTAAGTGAAGCAAAGGATGTGTGTCAGGATCGTAGCAAATGGAAATCTGTGATCTGTGCCTACCCCTCCGGGAAGCGGATGTGATGTATGTATGTACTTATGTATGTAGAAATGTTAATAATTTGTTTACAAGTTTACAAACATTTTTTTATCAAATTAGGCCCTAGTACGAGTATAATGTGAATCTCACTCACGAACAATAAGATCTTCGAAGGACGTCTTGGCGGGAATGTTTGCAATATTGGGGTCTAAAAATTGTGTATTACCAAATAAAATTTACCATTAAACACTCATAATTATCTGTTATGTGTACTTTTTGCGTCATAGGGGTTCAATAAGTAAACGAAAGCCTTCTAATTTGTGAACGACATAGATAGCGTTATTCATTTTTTGCACAGATATAGATTTAATTTTATGTCTGTTTAGCGTTGATGAAATGATTATTGTTAGTGGATTCCATAAGTAGTAATTTTACATCATAAGAGCTCTGCTGTCGTTATACCAGGCACAATACAAATGGAGTATTGCTCTAGGAGTTTCCGTAGCAGACAAGGGGCTAATAAAGTGTTAAGAATAAGAGCTAATTTCCTATAACATCCAAACACAATGAAAATCTTGTGAAGTCCTACCGCACGCGCGTTCACTGCCCGAATCGTATGATTGAACGATCGGTCTCGGTCAACGCTCTGACGCGCTGCGGCGGCGCATGGCGGGAACGGCGGCCATTGATGCATTTTAACTAGAGACGACACCGCGAAGGAAGTTGTTGCGCACTGAGATGCGGCTCAGCAGGTCTATTGTCTAAGTCAACTAACATTGATGTAAACAATTGTAACTCTTAATACAATGGAATAAGAGTCAAAGTGTATACATATTGGTGCTCGTGTGACTGTACACTCATACACTGCTATGTAAGTACTGCGCCAACGAACGCCGACGAATTTCCTTTGGTGTTCACCATGTTAACTGGCAGTCGAGTTAGAGAATAGGCCTACAGGTCAGGCTACAAACGCCACAGTAATGGTAAGTGATCCATACGATTGTGGAGCTTGCGGCCGCAAATCAGGACGCAAATTATTGCTACGCGGTGTCGTACATAGATTCAAGAGTTAGTAGTCAGAGATTAGGCCATGACACCATGATGCAAGTGCTCATGCAGCGTCGCCTGTCGCCGCTCTATGCTGTTGAATGTGTGTGCTGTCTTTAGTCGTTGGTCGCCTTTATAGACACCCGAGAGAAGAGAAGGGTTGGTAGTATTTTTTTAGTGATCCTTTTCACCTCGGTTCTCTGGCAGTGTTGTCTCTAGTTGTAATACCTTGACGCGGATGGAAGGAACGCTGCGGTGGCGGCGGCTTGTCAACTAAGTGAGTGTGCGGTTGTGTTTTACATTGCAGCGTGAGAAGTTGTCGCGTCATAGTCATACTTAATAGTTTTAGTCATAATTTCTTTATTTAAGTAAAGTTAATAAATAAGCCCTTCAAATTGTCCAAAAACACTTTTTAAGTACCACCCATTCAAGTCGTCTTACACAACTGCACAGCTTTACATAACGGCTCATTATTAAAAATATACTACCAACTACCAACCCATTATTCTTGGGCATCGTAAAAGGCGACTAACAGACTGAAAACATATGTATTACGCAAACCGGGCAAACCGGCCGCCCAATGCGTGTGACTCTACCACTACCTCTACATCAGTCACTCATTTTTACCCTCAGATCGTTTTAACCCCACCCAGGGGTCACGTGTAGGGTCTCAAGGGTAAACCTACGGACGGGATTGACTTTAACCCTTAAAATTGTTTGCCTATTTTACTGTAGGTATTATCTGGTGGGTAGTGAGTGGTGAGTTAATTGCCAAATCTTCCCACACGCTGTTTTGCATCGGGGATTCCTGTGCCCAGCAGTGGGACGTTTATAGGCTGATGATGTGGTGGAGCTCGACCCAGTATCGCAGCAGACGGTGCCCCATCGGTCTTTGAAAACGCTCACTCAACCGGAAACCGCTAGTGCTAGTGCGGAACTTGGTGAGCTGTGAAGGCAGATCTTTTTGATCATTCACCCTTTGTCCGTTACGAAGACTCATAGAGGTTATTAACAATTTTGAATTAGAATTTCTATTTGGTTTGGTTTTACAGCAGCAGCTGAGCTGATAACTTTATATAAACCCGCTCGTTGTTGTGCTTATTGTTGGAGTGAATATCTTTAAACGTAAGACAACTGTAATCTGTGAAAACGTTAGGTAAAGACAACACTTCCTTGCTCTCTTTGGTCTGTCGTCGGATCAAGTTGGGTGCTCTTATATCTGCTTAGCCCCCTAGACAAGTGGCAAACGCTCAGCGCTGTCTATTCGTAATTTGTCGCACAATGTGCGCGAACTGGTGTATTTTTTACTAGGTACTAATTGGCACAGCTATGCGATTCTCTAGACGCTGCGCGCATGGTGATCTGCTGTCTCTTTTCAATTCTATAAATATGAAAGACACAGTGTCAAGCGCTGCGGCAGCCGCTGCTACCAAGGCTTTAACTTAGAGAATCGCACTGCAGTACACAGGGTGTACGACGGACGACGAGCCACGAAACTCACGAGTATACAGAGGCTGAGCGTTTCTATTAGGGGGGCTGCCACGTGTCTGGGTGTACTACGTAATAGCGAAAGACGATAGCTTGAATGACAACAGCGCGAAGACGATATTGCGAAAGTACCATCGCTCGAAAGTGTAATTGCGCGAAAACTTCATTGCGCGACAGACAAAAGCGCGAACGTTCATTTGGGCGAAAATCACACCAGCGAACAGATTTACGTTTTCGGGGGGATTAGCAGTAGACATCATTTCACTCTTTATATAATTAATTAAATAAGCAGTAATGTTTAATGATTTTATTTAAATATTTTTATATTTAATATTTTTATTAATAGAAATCATGAAATTCACAAAAAAAATTCTTTGAACATCTAATATTCATAACAAAAATGAATAAAAAATGCTACTTTTACTCAACAATTCAACATCTGAATCTGAATTTATTAATTATGATTTTAAATTTTACAACCTTAAATTCATGGCAATGCCACGAATAAAATCAACAGTGCTTTTATTATTCTTGCGTCTGAGAATATCATTTAATGCGTTTTTTGTTATGAATTTTAGATGTTCAAAGATTTTTTTTGTAAATTTCATGATCTATTAATAAAAATAATGAATATAAAAATAAATAAAATCATGAAACATTACTGCTTATTTAATAAATTATATAAAGAGTGAATAGATGTCTACTGTTATACCCCAGAAAAAATAAATCTGTTCGGTGTGATTTTCGCGCAAATGGACGTTCGCGCTTTTGTGTGTCACGCACTTAAGTTTTCGCGCAAATGAACGTTCGCGCTTTTGTGTGTCGCGCAATTAAGTTTTCGCGCAATTACACTTTCGAGCGATGGTACTTTCGCAATATCGTCTTCGCGCTGTTGTCATTCGAGCTATCGTCTTTCGCTGTAGCGTAGTACACCCCACGTGTCTAGGGGGCTGGAAATTAATCCTACCTATCTAATCTGTCTTATGGTCTTTCTATATTCTCTAATCTAAACCCTTCACTTATTATTACTTCTGTCACGAATTCACAAAACATCACGGCGGTTCACAATGCGTGTTGTGCTCGTGAATTGAGCGATTTCACGGGCTGCTTTAGTCGTGACAAAATTGACAGTTTTTTCTTCGTTTACGTAAGAAAGCTTTCGTTCATTCACGAATGAGAGATGACCGTAGAGTTCAAAAATCTTTGCGGTAGGATGTTACGGAGTAAATAATCTTTTGTGATTGTGAGTTTACACTTTTTATCCGCGTTTCCACCTTCGGCCATAACGTCACTTACCATGAAGGCCAAGATCGTATCCAGAATACTATAAGATTAACTAACAGTTTTATACTAAACCATACTATGTTCGGAAAATTCCGGACATAACCGGAATGCGGGAGGTTTGGCTACCTCTCGTCGAGATTTTTGTCCAAATTCCCTTACTGCCGTACTCAGAGACGTCAATTAAGTTTTAATGACCATTAACTGCCGTACTCAGAGACGTCAATTAAGTTTTAATGACAATTAAATGTCTTTCCTTCTCTATTTAGCACTATACTTAAGAAAGTGACAGCAAGAGACGTAATGGGCGATTTTCCAAGATCAAAAAAAAAAGAAATTGGTTCGTAAATGACTTCATAGATGGCGCTTAGCATAGATTAGTATGGCGCTTAGTAAAAGGCGAGTCCATGAAGAACACGTGTATGGCTACGTAATATTTATTCCATTCCAAAATAGAAATAGGTCCTGGAGATCCTGAATAAAAATTTGTAAGTACTATTTTTTGATTTTTTGATAGACAAGCAAAAGTGTAGAATTTATTACAGCCCAACAGCTACAGGTAGGAACGGGTCGGCTTTTATAAAACGCCATCTATCGAGTATTTTTGAACTAATTTTTATTTTTTAATTTTAATTTGGGCTGTCAGTAAATCGCCCATTATCATTAAAACTTAATTGACGTCTCTGAGTACGGCAGTAAATGTCTTGCTGTCACTTTCTTATGTATAGTACTAAATAGAGAAGAAAAGACACTTAATTGTCATTAAAACTTAATTGACGTCTCTGAGTACGGCAGTTAGATCATCTAAACACTGATAGAAGCACAAATTCCAATGAAAATGTTTTCAAATAAATCTACTTATAAAAAAGGTTCGATATTCAAAATGTCAAGACTTAAGTAAGTACTACTTTTTTTAGTACAGGTAACCTTGTAAGGTTTGTGCCCAGCAGTGGTTAACACTCAATCACAGATACTCTATAATAATAGAACAATACAACCCGCCGTTTATTGTTATGTAAAAGTAGAAAGGAACTTTACATTCTATGATATTCGTAAAGATCAGTTTAGCAGGTAGTTCGGCGCAGAGACACCTACTGACATCAAAGTAAGGGATATCCGACTGTTCCATTTATCTTTTTATAGACTGGTCACACTGCAGGTAGCAAGCGGTTCTTTATTTCTTTTCGTTAAAATCTTAGCGATTGATGTCGGTTGCTTACTTTTTTTGTCTATTTAGTTAGTCCCTTCTATTAAAACTGTTTAGTCTAGTTTGTATTTTTTTAATGTTTTTACTGTATAACGGAGATGCAATGCAAATGCTATTATTACAGCTGAGGTCAATGCAAGATAATCAAATCATGCATGCTATACAAAGTTATAAAATTTAAAAAATTTAAAACAACCAATAAAATGTATCGTTCGCTAAATGCCGTATCGTTGACTTGAGCCAAATCCCATACTTACATTAATTATTATATTCTACAAGCTATATGCCTGTTGCCTAGGTTCTCCACAGTACAGAAGCTTTCTTCCCTAAGTTTCTTCTGTTCTGTGAGGACCTCTGCTCTCTTCTCAGACAAGACACAATTAAGTGTCACGCGGAATACATATTTTTTTCTAAGACAAAGGGGCACTTTCGCCGACCCACCAATGTACGGAAACTAACTATTGTGCGATGATGGACGATAAACGACTCGCCTCGTACAGACGGTAGTGTAAGTAGCTTAGCACTTTACGCTTACGTATCATGCCAATTTAGTACCATGTTTTTTTATACGTAGCACGGAAATATACTCTCCTACATCTGATGTAATGCTGCATTTACACGAAGCCAATACTTGAGACAATCCTTTAGGCCAGTCCAATAAGCCAATGCTAATGCAAAGCTAAAATGGCTTGAGGACAATCCAATGTAGTTGACTGTCTCTATTTACACGATGCCATTATTGGACTGGCTTAGTGGATTGTCTCAAGTATTGGCTTCGTGTAAATGCAGCATTAGATGGATATTATGAAATCCAGGCGCGAAAATAACTGGTGTATGTACTAGCATTAACAAGACTTGTACCTAGCATCAGTCACCCTTACCTTGCCGGCCCCAAAGTGCCTCTTCACGCCTCGTTTGAATGACCAAACTCGCTCACTCACTCCCTCTTTCAACCGATAAGATGATCGCCATGGCCGTAATAATAAAATGATTGAAGTCAAGTCAATTGTCAAAATATGCCCTTGCAGGGTATCACAAAACGTACACTTATTGTAAGTAGGTACTATCAAATTTTGTAATGCGATATGCATGCCATGCCAACCAAGTCTTCCCAAACTGGGGTTCGCGACGCCCGCCGCGGCGGGCGGCAGCGTCCGTCGCAAAGAAATCGTAAACCACCAAGGGCGTCACAATAACAATAAGTTTGGAAAAAACCTGTGATCTATATGAATAAAAATGAACCGCCAAATGGTCTGCTAAACGCAAAACTCGAGAATGGCTCGACTAATTTAGCTGATTCTTTTATTGTTCTGTTTGTAAATCGAGTAAATTAAATAGTTATGTACCTATAGGTAAATTAAAGTAAAGATGGGGCAGGACAAGGTTTAGGTACATGAAAAAAAAATATTGGAATATTCTCCCAAATACGCGATGTAGGTACACGTGAAGTCACGGGCGTGCCGCTTTAGTGCAATAAATTATTCTATAAAATACTTAAATTTAAAAAAAAAATGTTGATAAAATTATGATATTAAGTAAGTAGTTATTTGTCTATGGTAGTAGTACTTAAGTTTAAGCTATCTCTAAAGCTGACCGTACCATGAGAACTCTAAGCGGGACTTTCACTCGGCCGTGCACTGTATGGTGGTCACGTAATTTGCTTATTGCACGTTTATTATAATGTAATATGCAATTTGGAGTGTTTAGTTTATGTTTGAGGTCATCTCATCTTAGGTCGGAGATGGGTTAGTACCGTTTCCTTTTTAAATTACTTAATTAGAATGAAAGTTTGTATTTTTAATTTTATTTAGAGCAACACTGTGTATGTTGCTCTAAATAAAATTAATAAAAATTCTTATACATTATGACCCGGGTATGTCCTAAAACTACGACCAGCCACCGGAGGACGGGCCGCAGCGTCCTCTAGCTAAACGGTGACCCGCTGCGATCCCCAAGCCGCCTGCCAAGCGTGGGGATTATGGCAAACCCCCCCCCCCCCCCCCATGACAGACAATATTTGCCCACGGCCCCCAGTCCCCGGCAGCTCCTTTATCCCTGGCCCAACGGGTAGCTGGTCAGGTAACGGAGGAGCAGGGGGTGCGAAGAATCACCGGCAGTTGCTCGGCTACCCACACACCCACCAACGACATACGCTCCGCCAGATTATACAGAAGACTGAGGAGTATAATCGGCCCTTATGTTTAGCGTTTGTGGACTACGAGAAAGCCTTCGATTCTATCGAAACCTGGGCTGTGATGCAGTCCCTCCAGCGTTGCCATATCGACTATAGGTATATCGAAGTGTTGAAATGTTTGTATAGAAACGCTACTATGTCGATCCGATTACAAGACGAGAGTACGAAACCAATCCAATTGCAGAAAGGTGTGAGACAGGGAGACGTCATATCTCCGAAACTGTTCACAAATGCGTTGGAGGACGTTTTCAAGCTCTTGAATTGGAACGGATTCGGCATCAACATTAATGGCGAATACATCACTCACCTTCGTTTTGCCGATGATATAGTCATAATGGCGGAGTCGCTGGAGAACCTCAACACCATGCTCAGCGACCTCAATATCGTATCCCAACAGGTGGGTCTTAAAATAAACATGGACAAGACGAAGATCATGTCGAATGTCCATGTTGAACCCGTACCGGTAATTGTTGGGAGCGATACTATCGAAGTTGTCGACCACTACACCTACTTAGGACAGATTGTCCAGTTAGGTAGGTCCAACCTCGACAAAGAGGTCGCCCGGAGAATCCAACTCGGATGGGCAGCGTTCGGGAAATTACGAGATATCTTTGCATCGAAGATTCCGCAGTGCCTAAAGACAAAGGTCTTTAACCAATGTGTGTTGCCGGTGATGACATATGGCACCGAAACGTGGTCCTTAACTGTTGGCCTTTTAGAAAAGCTCAGAGTCACACAGCGAGCAATGGAGAGAGCTATGCTCGGAGTTTCTTTGCGCGATAGAATCCGAAACGAGGATATTCGCCAAAGAACCGGAGTTGCCGACATAGCTCGTAAGATTTGCAAGCTGAAGTGGCAATGGGCAGGCCACATCGCTCGACGAACCGACAACCGTTGGGGAAGAAAGGTTCTCGAGTGGAGACCACGCACTGGAAGACGCAGTGTTGGTAGGCCTCCCACTAGGTGGACCGACGACATCGTGAGAGTCGCAGGCAACCGGTGGATGCGAGTGGCGAGTTGTCGGTCAGGATGGAGGTCAAAGGGGGAGGCCTATGTTCAGCAGTGGACGTCTTCAGGCTGGTGATGATGATGATGATGATACATTATCAGAAATTCAGAATTGAACGTAAAATATAAAATACAGCTACTTATGTGGTATAGCGGCTCACTTTCATTAAAAGAATACTACCCAAGCCTTGTATTCCCTTAGGTTTGGTGTAGAAAAGGCGACTAACAGACAAAAGACTGCATATACATCCAACAGCATAAAGTGGCGACGGACTCACCACCTATCACGCTGAGCACATTGTGAAGTTGTAATTTGTGAAACGTAGAATATGGCTGTGAACATTCAAAATTTTAAAATCATATTTTATTCCATTTAGGCTACAATAATAATTGAGCAATTATGAATGTCGCAATGCCAGACTCCTTCTGCGGTCCTATTGCCTATAGCATAGTTAGGACTTACGAACCGATGGCATAGCGACATTCATAAGTGATCAATTATTGTAGCCTAAATTGATTTTTTTTAACCCTGTTTTTAAATAATAGGCGTGAATCTATGTATGTATGTATGTATGTATGTTTGTTTGTATGTATGTCAGCGATATATACGTTATGTATGTATGTATGTAAACTCTGGGTCCGGTCGCGGTTGCTTAGTTGCGGTGGCGGTAAAAAGTTAGTTGCTTGCTACCTCTATTGACTGTTCCATTCAGTCTCTCCTGCCATCTTAATTTATTGAGGAATATTGGCCGCGTATTAATCTAAGAAGTTGATAAACTTAACGATTTCCAATTCCAATTATTGGCCGCGTGAAATACTTACTGTTTGTTCGCTGGTCAACGAGTTAACAGTATTAAACGGTTAGCGTAACGGCATTGCCAAATAACAGAATGCTGCCGGCAACCATTGCTATGGTTCAGACTCAGGCAAAATTACGCTCTTGACGTTATGTAAAATTAGCATCTGCCGCGACTTAACTGGCGAAGTAACCAATTATAAGTTTTACAAGTTATAATAGGTTAGGTCAGGTTAAATAACGTTCCGCGGGGCGTATCACACGGTACCGCGGCGCCACTATACGCTCCAGGTGGCAGATGTCGGTTCTTTTACCAGGTCGGGCCCGTATGTCCTTACTCACCCGTCTCCCCCACGGGGGGGCGGGTGGGGACATATGGGTTCCAGCCCTGGGCAGTGCATGGGGTTCTCACCTTCCTCTTGAGGTCTCATGCCAGTGCAGAGAAGCATTTTCTCCGACTAAAACAAAGAAAAAAGGTTAAATAACGTGACGGTTTTAATTCATAACCGTCACGTTATTTTTTTCATGTACTTAAACAAACTTATTTTTAGTACCTACACGTAATTTTGCGGGAATTAAACTTACTTCAGGTTCCTAAAACCGTGTGTCAGAACTTCTCGGAAGGGGAAGGGGTTTCTGGCAGGCGATAGTACTCGTACCTAAGTATTATAGTATCTTTTAAGCAAGCGCCCCCCCCCCGCCCCTCAGTTAATTTATGTAGCTCTATAAAGTATGTAAAATTAATTAGGTATTATAGCTAATTGATTTATGTATCTCTCGATTTGTTTTTAATGTAACCTTGCCGGCAAAGGAGCATAAGGCCTCATAGAAAGCGGGTCGTAGCCTTAGAGCATTCAACGTCGTAGAACATGGACGCTGGCATTGCATCACTGTTCGCCATGTCAGGGTTATTAATAATTCGTAAAACATAATTAATAATTCGTAAAACATAATTATTAATAATTCGTAAAACATAATTACCTAACCGTGTCGCGTAGCGGTGAAAGGATACTACTACCTTATTCCCTTGGGTGTCGTAAAAGGCGATAATGGACTAAAGACTGCTCACATCCAACAGCATACTTAGAGCAGCAATGGGCTCACCACCTGACACGCTGAACACATGTCGTTATTATAAATGTATGATTACAACGTTTTTGACGTGACAACGTCTTAAATTAGGTTGCGGCTGGGAGTCACTTATGAAAAAGTGTAACGCTGGGTAACGTTACGATGAGTCACCGAACGAGAGAGAGGCCCGCCGAATGCCTTGCGTCTCTCTCCCACTCAACTATGATAAATTTGTGCAATTCTTATTTTCATTCAATTCCTTGTTCCTATTGTGCAATTTAATTATATTCATATCAATAAATATTCTACCGAGAAAAAGACGTTGTCACGTAAAATCTTCGCCCGTAAAACCGACTTTACAGGCAAACAATTTTTTACAAACAATTTTTGTTATTTATTTACTTGATTAGACGCATTGTTATTTTGCCTCCGCCTACTGTCGGCATGCGGCAGTGAAATAAGCTCTAGATCTAGAGCTTTTTTAGTTTTTACGGTGTTCAGCGGGAATTTGATAATTTATGTGCCTAGCGGATAATTTAGCGCTTTATGAAAGCCTTGGTACCACCTACCACTAGGCGAGTCATTTAGTCGTAGTACTCGTACGCCTTCTTTCTCTTCTGTATCTGACCCTTGATCCAACTTTCAGCGAGAGCCGCACTAGATTTTGATCGAGGCTCTTAGCTAAATGTAATTAAGATGATACTTAGCTTTTAGTTTATGTTGGTTTCTACAATTTTTGCTTGTATCAGTGTTTGTTTTGTTGGTTGTTCTAATAAATAAATGAAAATACAATAAATACCGTTTGGCGAAACGTCTATTGAATTGAATCCACTTCCCACATGGCGGTAACCTCGTGAGCCATTAGGTACCTACTTACTGAGCTTGTCTTTCTCGGCTTTCACGAGGTTCTATCATGAGATTCATGAGGTATGGTGATAACAGCCAATATTGCCCGGCGCTGAAATCGGTCGACCACCACGATATCAGGCTTATTGGCGACAATAGTCCCCGTGATAGCTGGATGATGATAAAGCATCCCGTAGAGCGTTGCATGACCATTTTTAAGAGACCTAGATCAGGTGCGTACTTAATAGTACTTATAGTACGGCAAGTCATTATGACTAATTATAATCATAATAAAAATTAGTCATTATGACTTGCCGTTTAGGAATTTGCCCTGCAGTGGGAAAAAAATAGGCTCAAAAGCCTATTTCGCAGCACGCCATCACACTTATTGGCGACAATATAGTCCTGTCCGTGATAGCCGGATGATGATGGAGCATCCCGTAGAGCGTTGCAAGACCATTTTTAAGAGACTTAGCTCAGGTGCGTACTTAATGGTACATAAAGAACGGCAAGTCATAATGACTAATTATTATCATAATAAATAATTAGTCATTATGACTTGCCGTTTAGGAATTTGCCCTGCAGTGGGACGAAGTAGGCATAAGATCCTATTTTTTCAAATGTCTCACTTCCTTCTTTTTAAATTTCTCTGTAGCTACAGTATTCAAAGTCCAAACGGCTGACATTCGTCAAGATTAAATATAAATATTATGGCATAAAAATTAAAAAGTGGATGTAAAACAGTTTTCATGACGACCTCCGTGGTCGAGTGGTTAGAAACGCTGCCTATTCTGGAGTTCGCCATCTCTGAGGACCCGGATTAAGACTCTTGGTCGGGTCCACTTAGAAAGAACTGTTTTTCTAACTTGATCTCGGGTCTGGATGTTTTCTTTGTATAATAACTAGCGACCCCGCCGGCTTCGCACGGGTGCAATGCTGATACTAAATATACTACATTAGCTTTTATATACTTAATCAAGAAAAAAAGTCAATCATTTTTGATATTTTTATTTTTTATTTTCTATATTTGGATAAAAATCAAATACCTACGTAACCGTCAAATCTTCCAACATTGCCCGCTTTTAACACTTTCTAACTTCGATCAACAATACTACTAAAAAATACGGGGTATTTAACAGCATGTGACACATGGTTCTATAATTTAACCGTTTTGAATCGATTAGAATGGTCAAAAATTAGATTTTTGCCTAGTTTTTCCAATAACAGAAGAAAAATCGGCGGGTAAAGTTATGTGGATTTGCGCCCAACTTTACCACCCTTTAAATTGCGAAGCTATTTTAAGACCTAAAAGGTTGGTTTTAAGAGTCAATCATAGGACAGTGGTAATAAAAGTCATTAGTTTGTCTATAAGTTAAGTGGGCAATGAAGGGGTTTTTTAGCTAGTAAATTTTGCACCACTGTATAATAATTAAGTACCTACCTATGTTTATCCGTTATCTATCCAGAAAAAACAAGTTTCAAAAGAGCTTAACTTTGAGCTAGATATATTGGTGTGAGAGTATCAGTTCTATCACTAAAAGAGACCTTAGAATGCACAGCTACGAAGTTGTCCATTTGATTAGTGTCATCTTTATTGTCTTTAACAGTTGCATGGTTGTAAGAGAGAGGTCAATCAAACGTTCAGCTTCAATTGGCAAAATTATGTCACGACTCGAGTGCAGAGAGATAATATGCTTGTCTATGAATTTTGTAACGGCGACATAATATCTGTCTGATGACCGCCGTGGTCGAGTGGTTAGAGCGCTGGTTCTGGCGTCACGCCATCTCTGAGGTCTCGGGTTCAATTCCCGGTCGGGTCTAGTTAGATAAACTGTATTTCTAAATTGATTTCCGGTCTGAGTGTTTTCAATGTCGTCTTCTAAGTCACCCTAGGGAAGTCTAAGTTGGTTATAGAACTTACCTATTATTTTTATATGCCGACACACACACAGCATAGCAAAAAAAGCTAAAACATTGATCGATCACAATACGCAAATCGTTATGGTAATCTCTTATTAATAATGAGAATTATTATCTACCACTTGCTTATTCAAAGGCCACTCAGCTAAGTAGGTACCTAGTTCTTATGTCGACGCAGTAAAGCCTATGTTGGCATAACAAATATTAGCTCGTTTTCTCACACAACGGTGCGTTGTGGTCAATTTCATGTGAACGCTCCTGTAACATGATAATTTATAAGTCTTATGAAGCGTTTGCCGGCTAAAGTATTGTGTGCATAGGTATTATAAGTAGAGATAATATCGCGAAGCAAGTTTTTGCGTACTGTGATGCGGCTCAAGGGCTGCAACTCCGTCCAACGCTGACACTGAGCACATTTTTTGAAATAGAATCTGAAATCTAGAAATCTGCTCTAGTTTTAATACCTCATCGGTTGTGTTAAAATATTTGTGTATTTAAGCTGTATAATAAAGCGCGGTCTTATTTTACATGTGTTATTGGTTTACTTAGGATTTTTTTTAATAATTATCTTTAGAGCTTTTTTAAAGATGATAAATAATTAAAAATAAGTAGGTAAGTACCTAAGTACAGGTACCTTAAATCAAAAGGAACTTAAAAGAACAGAGAGAGATTGTAAGCCTTCGATATCTCCTCGTCTTTCACAAAGACTCCTAAAGGTTACTAAAACTTTCATTTCTAGTGTGTCTGGTATTAAGTCAGCTGAGCTCATTGTGATGCTGGAGAATGACAGAAACGATAAGTTGTACTGCCTCTGGACAAAAGTCAAAAACAATGGATTTACTGAAAGCCCAAATTACAAAAAAAAAATTACTTCAAAAATACTCGGTAGATGGAGTTTTATGAAAGCCGAGAGCCGTACACAAAGGCTGTAATAAATTGTGCACTTTTTCTTGTCAACCCAAAAAATAAAAAAATAGTAAGATTTTCATTTTTCAGGACCTATTTCTATATTCTTTAATTTCGTTTACAGTTTGACAGTTGCACAATATTGATATTTTCTGATACCATTACGCAGCCATACACGTGCTCTAAATGGATCGTGCTCGCCTTTTACTAAGCGCTATCTATGAGTCATTAGGAAAAATTTCTTTTTTTTTTATCTCGGAATATCGCCCATTGGCACAGTTGGTAAACATTACACAGCACTGTACCTACGACAAATTACAATTAGACAGAGGGTGAGTGAGGGTTTGGTACTAGTCTAGGCCCTCAGAAATAGTCACTATAATCATAGACATATCGGTCCTTGCTATAAAGTACAGAAGTGTCTTGGGATAAACCTTGCCAATTTCAATAAAAATATTGCAAGGTACCAACTTTATAGTTTTAAATTCAATAAACTTCAACAAATCACAATCGCATTTGCAACGGACACCGTATATAACAAAAAGAGATGTTGAATTACCATTACTATGCCTATTAGATAAACGAAATCTTGTTCGAGTATAAACTTGATAATTCTACTGTAATTATCACATCCATAACGTATTCTAAATTACTTGCTCCTGACATTCAATAAACGACCTTACTGCATTAAAGATAGAGACTATGACGATATCACCGAGGTATTACAAGTCAACGGCCGTAGAATTGGTTACAGTGTAAAAACGCTTTTCTTAATTACTTAACTGTGGGAGAAATACCGATGGTTTAGGTCAACTGTGTTAAGATTATTTACTTGTGGCTAAAATGGAATTATATGGCGTGGCTGTTTGGTATGGTAGAGATTAGGCACTCTTTACAAGTTACGCATATTGCGAAACGTTGAAAAAATTACTACCTCAAGAGGGAATCGAATCAACTTCCTCCGCATACCGCCGGGCGGCTGAGTTGACCACTTCGACACCGAGGTATTGGCATCATAGTTATTCTGTGGTATTGGTTTAGACTTCATAGTTATTCTGTGGTATTGGTTTAGACTTTAACGTGAAACGCTTTTTACTTTCGTTTTTATAGCAATAATGTTGGGTTCATCAAACCTCTTTGAATTTATTTACACTCTTGAGAACCAAATGATACATAAAAAATTTGTATAATTATTGTTATTTATGTAATCTGTGTTTATGGTGTATGTCATGTGCTGTCACTGAATTAATTATACTTGGTCCGAGAATTATACAGCGCGTTGCAAGCTTCCGAGAGTTTTACTTGTCTCTGCTCGCATTTGAACTAGGATAAGATTGCTAAGATTTCACCGTTTAGGTACTATTTTGCCGTACTTTTAATATCTTGATATACCTATAAGTAAAAAAAGATATTAAATTATATTTGAGCGTTACTAACGCAATAAACACAAAATATTACGAATCTTTTAAAGTTCTTTGGCCCACGTTCAGTAAACTAAAGACGTGTAACCACAATTAAAACTATTTATTATAGTAAAATACCTAAGTCAAAGCCAACGACCGAAAAAAGAGGGAGTTAACAAGTCGTTAACTTCCTTAATACAGAAGCTCAGCTGTCGTACTTAATACCAGACACAATAGAAGTTTAATTGTTAGCAATCTCTAGGCATTGACCTAGAAGAATAGACAAGAACGTTTATACAAACCAATTGTTCAAATTCTGGAATGAAAGACCTAAAGTTCATTCGTATACATCGCTGTCTCTAGCGGAGTCTTCGTGACTCGTGCGTGACACACAAGGGGATAATATTAGATAGGTATAAAACATAATGCCGCAGGTCTTTCGCTTTCAGGTTGTATAATCTTTTGCAAACAACTTCCACAACGGTGGGTCACTGGATGAGTTATTTTATTATCAAATAAAAATATTTCGAATTTCTCGTTGGTCCTAGTTGTTGTCTTAATGGCAGTCGTTAAAACCCACCATCCCGCATTGGACAAATACGGTGGGTTATGGCCCAGTATCCCCATATGTTTGCTATTGTTCGTGTGGGTACGCCCGTGCCCAGCAGTGGGACTTGCCTATATAAGCTTAAAATAATAATAAACAATGAGCAACTACGAACGCTCCATCCTTCTTTGTCATTGTATTAATATTTTCGATTAGAAATAAAGTATCGACCTTTTTGAGTTATCGATAGTTCAAAACGAAATGCAAATCGCATCCCTAACCCGTATCCCACGCAAACTTTTTCGACATAAAAAAATGCCAAGCCTGCCACGATCCTTCCTCTGAGCTCTGCTAACGGCTAAACTCAACTGTATACAGCCTAAATAAATACTACTTTCAAAACTAGTTTACCAAACGCCTTTGTTCTTGACATCACGTATGAAACGTAAACTTTATCAAAAATCATAATAAAAATCAACGTCTCCTTCGAAAACAGTTTTCAACTCACCATAAAGGTAGAATCCTGTTTTTTTGAAACACCAAAACCTATTTGCACGCACAAAACTATTTTAGTGAGAAAAAAAGCACTTCCGTCACCTCATTGCACTGTTGGCGCGTTTTTAATCTGTTCTCTTATTATGAAATGGTTAAAAAAAACCATTTTTTCATTAAACGTTCAATTTGTTGAGAATAATTAACACTTTTGTAACACAAAATTGATAAGCTATAAAGGCACGTACGCGCCTCTCCGCGTCGCTTCTTGACTGGCTATATCGAAGTAGTAGAGTTCGAGATATTTTTACCTGCGAAGGCAAAAAGTTTCGTAAAGCTCAACTTTAGTGACAATACGTTTTCAACCTTATGCCTACAGCACAAAGTTGTTTTTAGTATACCACATCGAATTTGCATGACTGTAGTGGTATGTGTTGTACGCGTTATCGAATTTAGACTTTGTAATAGATGATTTAGTGTTGGTTTTCCTTTGTATCCGAAGTTAAATTCAAGTTGCGTTTGTGCTTTCGTCGATGTGTGCTGGGCAGTTGGTCAGAGGCAAAGATTCCAAAACTTTCTTAGTCAGAGACAAAGATTCCAAAGTACCAAATGATAACAGTGTCTATTCATAAATTAAATCATAATTTAAAATCAAAATTATAGAAAAGCTTTAAAAGCTTTTTAATTTCATTTCATTTTATTTCAAAAGCTTTTTTTATAGTGTCTATGTTACACCACACCACCACCACCACAGAAACATAAAAAGAACAAACTCATAGTGCAATTTGCACAACAAAAATCAATTTCTTTCAGGCAACTAGGTATGTTGCAATGGATAGAAGGTAAATTATTTACTTTACTACTGGCCGGGTGGATTTAACCGAACTCGTATTACTTAAGTCTTATTCCAAAAGTAAATCGTTAATTATGCATGCAAACAAGCATGAAAGCAAGCATGCACTATGCAAGCAAGGATGCAGCATGCAAGCATGACTAACTTTACTAAAAAAATAAACCGCGTCTGCACTAAACCACAGTAAGTATGTATAAAGATACCGTGGCTTATTATAACCGGCAAGATAGAGATTATAACTACTCAACCGAAACGCGGTGAAAGCTCGCCGGCGCAAAAGTTTGAGAGCCACTAGCTAGGACCCGCACGCCAAACGGGTTTGAGTTCAGTTGAAATAATAACAAGCCCAGATATGAATTAACTCATTTCGGTTTGCTATCCGACATTCTGGGTGTTTGTTACACACCGCTAACCGAAAAGGTTTGCTTACAGTCGTAAGTACAAATATTCACGAATCACGATTATTATTCCCGAAGGGTTAGTCAGAGACAGGCAACGAGGACCGTAATAGCAGTCCACTGCCATAGTCCACGTTTCAACAAATAATAACTGCACATATATGTGCTCAGCGTGACAGGTGGTGAGCGCTCTATGCTGTTGGATGTATGTGCAGTGCAGTCTTTGGTCTGTTCCGTTAACCGCCTTTTACGACACCCAAGGGAAGAGACGGGGCGGTAGTATCTACCAGCACAAACACCGATTACCAAAAAGGTTTGCTAACTCTTTATAGATAAGACTTATTGAATTTTTTTTTAAATTTTTTTGAAACTCGTTAATGTGGTAAGTTGACGGATAAATATACATAAACAAAAAAAACACCCAGACCCGAAATCAATTTAGAAAAACAGTTTTTCTCTATATTTACCCGACCGGGAATTGAACCCGGGACCTCAGAGATGGCGCGACACCAGACCCGGCGGTGTACTAACACTCGGCCACGGAGGTCCTCTTTAATTGACACAAGGCCTTCCCACATAAAGATGAGGCCATATCCACCGCTGGCCCAATGCAAGTTGGTAACGACTGCCATTACAACCGGGATCAACAGCGTTACGTTAGCAACAACAGACAACTTGTGCATAGCATGTGGAGAGAAAAGGAGTCCATGCAACACCTATTGTATGACTGTGACTCTATTGCCAGGAAACTAATGAATCTCCTGGAAACGGCTTTCCCGAAACCAGAAGATTTTTGGCTCTTCGCCCTCAAAGACATTGCCAAGCTATGGGCGGTCATTTTCACTGAGGAGTGAGAAAGCAGAGTGATAGGACGGGGTTGCACAAAACATCCTAAAGGGTCGACGTGCTTCTGCGAGAGGAAGACATCTGTAGACCCCACTAAGATTAGATAAGATAAAATAAGAATAGCTTTACGTGCCTTCCCAATTATGGAAAAGCTCGAGATTTTTTTTTCAATTTATGACCTGGCACTGAGATAGTTGCTTAACCATTTGAACGCCACCGTCGTGTAGAGCCAACAAGAAAAATTGCGTGTTGGGCACGTTTTCATTTGTCGGCCATATCCGACCGTGGCGTTGGAAGGGTAATTGACCAGGCCGCAAGGAACGTCTTATAGCCGCTGCGCCGCCGCTTGCTTATAACAAGATATAGTAATAACAATAGCATGTCCCACTGCTGGGAAAAGGCCTCATCATTGAAATCAAGTCATCGTTACAATTGATGGGTACCTATTAATTAGCTTAATCACCGCGCTTGCCTTTGAGTTGGTGATCACTTGATCACAAACCGGAGCATCACCTGATATCAGATAGTCAGAAGCCTTTTTCGCAGTAGACGAGTGATTTTAGGTAAATAAAAAGTTAGGGGGTTAAAGTTACTCGCGTCTATAGGTTTGCCATGGAGACCCCACACGACACGTGACCCCTGGGTGGGTGCTAAATGAGTGACACTGTTCACTCTGTCCGAGTGGTAGAGCCACCTCGCCCGGCGAATTACCACATGAGTAAAGAAACGCAACAGAGACAAAGCTTCTTACAACCGCGCCGTCGCGAGTCAACTAGGTACTACAAGCATACGGCCATGTGTGCGTGTCCAGTTGTCCACTAGCCGCTGCGCTGCGCTGCGTCGCGTATGCGCCGCCAGTCGCCACTGGATAAATCCTGGGGCCCAAGTCTGCTAATTTACGAATGGCATAATTGAATTGTAATTGTATCGCATTGTAATTGTTTGACACATTTGGTATTCTTAAATGAGTAAGAGAATACCAAATGTGTCAAACAATTACAATACGATCCAATTGCGATTCAATTATGCCATTCGTAAATTAGCAGACTTGGGCTCCTGGTCTACCACAGTATTTACGCTCGCTCGGCCAGTGGACAAACGGACACTCGCGACGGCGCGGCGCGTTGTATGTAGCTTTGTCTCTGTTCCGTTTCTTTACTCATGTGGTAATACCACCCTTTCAAGGAAAATTGGCGTGAAACAATGGCACTTGTTGCTGTTGTGCTTCGACTGGTCAGTGACCCCCCCCCCCCCCCCCAGCACAGCAAATGCAGCTGTAATCTCTGCTATCTCATCTATCTAAAAATTAAAATTATGCGTTGAATTGTGAGCGTGATAATTGGGGTCTTACAGTGTCGAGTAGCGGTGAAAGAATACTACCCTCTCTTCCCTCCGGGTATCGTAAAAGGCGACTAACGGACTACAGACTGCACACACATACATCCAACAGCATAAAGCGATGGGCTCACCACCTGTCACGCTGAGCACAAGTGCAGTCGTTATTTGGTGAAAAGTGGACTATGGTAGAGGACTGCTTTTGCTGTCCTCAATGCCTAGTCTCTGACTAACCCTTCGAGGATAATAGTCGTGATTATATGTATTTAAATATGTAAATTGTGAGCAATATTTTTTGACGTTAATAATCTAGCAAGATACCTAGGTATATTATAATATAACGGTACTTATTTACAATTTTATAAGCAAAACCATCACAATATTATAATATAGGTGTTTACGCCATTTAGTGCCCGTGGTCCTACTGCATGGTCCTACTCGCGGCCCAAAGCTGGTCGCTAGTTATTAATAAAAAAAATCAAAATAAATAAAACAAATGACATAATTTTTATTTTATTTTGCATTATCATAAATAGCTTTACTTCATTTTCTACTTAAAACTAAATCGATCATTTCACATTTTACTGATCCTTCTTTGGCACCCAAGCTTCAATCTTCGGAGTGGTGGTGCTGTATGGGATGTATTGGCCGCTGGTGGCGGATAGATTCTCGGTTGCATCCAACATCCACTTGTATTTGGGGCGGCTGGGGTCCTGGAAAAAAAAACGAAGTGCTTTGAAGAATTTGGCTCACTGATTTTTCGCAATTTTTTTAAGTGCCCGAGTGCGGCGCGTCAAATTTTTTATATAAATCTATAGCTGACATAAACACAAACAAGAAATGTTACACAACAAAACCTTCTAAAGTATCAAGACTCTTAGAGAAGAATATTGTAGATCCTTTTCTTAAATACAATTTCGCTCGGGGCCCGTCTAACTTCTTCAGAGAGCGTTCCATAAACGGATGGCCTGTACCGTAAAGGAATTGCCCACAAAACCTGAATGGTGAAGGGGAGTGGCAAGAAGAAGATTGTTTGATGAGCGAAGGTGCCGGGCATGAGAGGTGGGAGGGAGAGCTGAGAAGAGGTAAACAAGATTTTAAATAAGTGGGAGAGTGAGGATTGTTTAAAATTGAGAATAAAGTTGAGAGAATCCCAGACTTCGACGTTGCGGAATGGTCAGCCGTTTCAGCTGGAGGCGATAAGATAATATGCGATCATATTAACGTAGGTAAGCCAAAAATGAAGCGAATTGAATTATTGAGAAGGCGATCCAATTTGTTCAGAAGGTCTTTATTTAAATCGGGATAGCAAATATCAGTGTAATCCATAATCGGGAGAATAAAGGTTTGTACAAGTGAAACGTTGGTTTTTAGAGGCAGAAAGTTCTTGAACCTATAGAGATAACGTAACGCAGCAGTCACCTTCCGGCAAACTTTTAGTCTTTATGAGAGCAATAGAAGCCAAAATAATATTACTTTTGGATTTTTGTCTGTCTATAGGCACAGACAGTTTGTTATGGACAGCATCACCCTGACAATACTGAACGGATTTTGATATTTAGGTAATCATAATCGTAGTGCAAAAATATTACCTGATGGGGTGGTAGATCCGATTTGTAGTGCAGCCAGCCGTACCACTCAGCGGGAACCTTAAACATGGACAAGTGATCTAAAATACTCAATAAAATAACAAAATATGCGTAATGGGAAATATTGCAACAATTTCCACAAGCAATATTTGAACCTGAACCCTTCTGACAATCTAGGCCAGGTGCTCTTCCAATTAAGCTACCATGGACTTATCCACTTTCCAGCCTGCCAAAATTAATCAACACTTTTTACTTAGAAAGAGAAAGGTTCGAATCCTGCTCATAGAAATTTATAACATTTCTCCATTTCCCATTTTATAATTTGTTCGCATGAAAATTTGCGTTAAAATTAAATAAAATTTATTTTCACTCCTCTTGCTCAAAAAGACCGTCATTGTAACGTTCCAGAGCGAGGATAAATAGCTTTTCTTTTTTTTTCCTCTTAAATAATGGCTTCGTGCGATCAGCACATTTAGTCAATGTCAAGTTTTTAATATAGTAATTATTATTTTCTTTACATTAAGTTAAGTGAATGATAATGAGTGATAATGAACGTTTAATGGTCAATGATTTTCTATGTCAATAATAAAGCTGTGGGACTTTATTGAGGTCTCACACGGACTTCTTGAGAGAATTTGAAAAGTGATGTTGCACTGTTTTGTGTTATTTGCTAACACTCATGCACTTAGATTAAAACAAAAAGGGAAGATACGGCATTAGCGTCTCGTGAGTGAGCCGCCAAAATTAGGCCTAAAGGCACAATTTCACTTCAGTCACAATTTGCCGAGCGAACAGGCTACATCGTCCTATTGCAGATATTCTACTGTGTGAAAAAGAGAAAGAGGCTACTCCGCAGTGGCGTCGGAATCGGTCGTACGTACTCGTCTGTTGCGAAGCGACCGAGACGTCAACGCACTACTCGCTGACTCCCTCGCGCTGACGTTGAAACTTACCGCTTTGTCTCGCTCGCTCGATTTACACTTTTTAGGTGTGCGTGTGTGAGTGTTTGCTTATGTAGTTGAGTAGGACTATATTTTGAATGACTACAAGTAGGAGCATGCCGTATCTTCCCTTTTTGTTTTAATCTAAGCTCATGCACCATTAATTCACATTAATATTCGACAAAAATACATATTATCCTACTAATCCTACTAATATTATAAACGCGAAAGTTTGTAAGTATGTATGGATATTTGTTACTCTTTCACGTAAAAACTACTGAATGGATTTGAATGAAATTTGGCATACAGATAGTTTATAACCTGGATTAACACATAGAATACTTTTTATCTCGATATTCCCACGGGAACTTATGGATGGATGTTTGTTACTCTTTCACGTAAAAACTACTGAATGGATTTTGATGAAATTCGGCATACAGATAGTTTATAACCTAGATTAACATATAGGATAATTTTTATCTCGATGTTTCCACCGGAACGGGAACCACGCGGGTGTAACCGCGAGCGGCCGCTTGTACAAAATAAAACAAAACTGCAGACATGACGCTTCATTTGCCCGCCAAGCATCCATATGAATAGCTTTTCTTGTCCTAGGGGAAAAAGTTTTTTTTTTTTAATTTTTGTCTGTCACATCACAATGAGCCTACAAAAACGAAAAAGTCTTTAGTCATAAGTAGAATAATCATGAATAAAGACTCTACTTATTACTGTTTACTTAGGGGGGTGCCGCGCGATCGCAGTCTCTTAATAAACTTCAAAGCAAAATCAACGACGACCAAGGGTCGAGTAGTTTGTACACCGGTTTTCATGGTGTCGCCATCTCTGAGGTCCCGGGTTCGATCCCCGGTCGGGTCAATTGAGAAATTATTGTTTTTCTAAATTGTCTCGGGTGTTTTCATTATAATAAATATGTATTTAAGTATTTTATGTATGTTTATCCGTTGTCTAGTAACCATTTAACGAGTTTCATAACGAAGCTTCTCTTGGGCTAGATAATTGGTGTGAGTGTAGGAAAGTTTTAAGTTTAATCATATTGATATTTAAAATTAGAACAATTCTGCTTTGAAGTTTCATACTTAGTAATTTGATCAGAGCAATATTTTTATTCTGCGAAATGTACAAAAACGTAATATTAAGAAAATTGTTGAAAGAAAATGTTTTTAGGAGTCATTAGATTTATGTATTATTTATTATTGTTTAAAGAATTTGTTTCTAATTTCAACATGGCCACGACCTTGTGCAATGATCAGGCTAACTTACGTAAGTTCTTTTAATGTATTTAACTAATTCAGCGCATAGTACAAGTAACTTAAAAATACGTAAATTTTCACAATTTCGTGCAGGATCCCCTTAAATCAACAACTTTTTTGAGATTGTTATTATTAAAGTTTATGGTAAAATTAGTAATCATTTGAATCTATGGACAACACAGACACACAGTCCACGCTTCAGCAAGAAACAACTGCACAGTCTGCACATGTGCTTAGGTGGTAAGCCTTTAGCCCGTTAGTCGCTTTTACGACACCCAAGGGAAGAGAGGGGTTGGTAGTATTACTTTGTTTATGAGCCCATCGCCTATCTATGCTGTTGGATGTATGTGCAGTCTTTAGTCCGTTAGTCGCCTTTTACGACACCGAAGAAAAGTGAGGGGATGGTAGTATTATTTTGATGAGCCCATTGCCGTTCTAAGCTGTTGGATGTATGTGCAGTCTTTAATCCGTTAGTCGCCTTTTACGACACCGAAGGGAAGAGAGAGGTTGGTAGTATTATTTTGATGAGCCCATCGCCGCTCTATGCTATTGTATGGATGTGCAGTCTTTAGTCCGTTAGTCGCCTTTTACGACACCCAAGGGAAGAGATGGAAAGACTGCACATACTACCCAACAGCAAGAGCGGCGATGGGTTCATCAATATAATACTACCGACCCCTCTCTTCCCTTGGGTGTCGTAAAAGCAACTAATGGGTTAACTTTTAATAAAATAAACCAATTTATATTGTATTGGATTGTTTTATTTTCTCGCATTCAGAGTGAAAAGCAGAGTTTAACACACGGCGCTAAAAACCTACTATAACTCGGTTTCTATTTACTAAAAACTACTTCGTATATATTGGGTCTTTTTAGCCCCTTGTATAACAATCTACTATTATAATATACCTACTCTAAGGTGTGATTTTTTGCAGCACATGCGCAGTCGTTATTTGGAGAAAGGCCGACTGTGGCAGTGGACTGCTTTTGCGGTTTGCATTGCCTTAGGATTGACCAGATTGAATTATTGTAAGTTATTTAAAAAATGCAAATTACCCAGCCTGATGTAGGTTTTAGACTTCTTGGTAGGAAAGCAAAGCGTCATGTCTGCAGTTTTGTCTTATTTTCTATAATTTGTGTTTTGTCGAATATTAATGCGAAATAATGGTGGATTATTTGCTGTTAAGTATTCGTGAACATGCATGAGTTTTGGCAAATAAAACAAAACAGTGCAACATCACTTTTCAAATCCAATCAAGAAGTCCGTGTGAGATTTGTTTTGGGGCAACATCATTTACCATTAAACATTCATTTTCACTCATTATCATCTACTTTATGCAATGAAAATATTCACTTTAATATCTTACTTGACACTGGCTAAATGTGCTGTCTGCATGAAGCCATTATATAAGAGAAAAAAAAAGTAGGTTTTAAAAGAGACTAATTTACAAATCAAGAACACTCTTAACCTCTCTGTGGCCGATAGAGCGCGCTGATTGGCACCCGTGTCTGCCGCGACATTTTACGATTACAGCGCTTTCTGGATAGGGCTCGAAATAACTGTATATTTAAATAAAAATGTATGGTGGACATATAACTAACAATCTTATTTAAATGTAAAATAGACACTGTATCTTGTTGCATTATTTTTTACTGCTTTAACATTTATTATACTATTATTTCTGACTGGTAATCGAAGCATTCATGCAATTTTCACTACTAAATATACACTCATAAATATTGGAACCTTTGTGTTATTTAAGGTTTTATTTATTATCCCCCTTAGTTCAATAACAGAGCAACCTACTCATATTAAAAATACAACTTTTCTAGAGATAATTCACTTCTAAATACTATTTTGAAAATCACAATTCACGTCACTTTGACACCATGCCACCGGTACGAAAATTTCAAACTGTCAGCTAAACGGTTCTGTAAGCTTCACTCTAAGATTGTATTTTTTTGGGTTCGGTCATTCATCGGAGTATTTAAATAAAATGTTTAGAACTTTATTGTGATGCATTTATGAATTAAAATTGAACGAAAAGTGTCCCTAGTCAGAAGAGCGCTGAGTGGCGCTGATCCGCGCTTGTGCACATAAGCCAATGCGCTGATCTGCGCTTCGGCAGATGAGAGGTTAAATGAGCTGAGCTGTCATAATAGCAGACACAATAGAAATCCAATTATTAGCAACCTCGAGGAATCTTCGTGACAGGCAAGAGGATATAATAATACATCTAGTTACTAACCTGACTGGCATCGTAGCCCATATGGTACTTATCAGAGTACTCTACCCATCGGTTTCTGCCGTAGAAGAAGCGAGGGTTCTCAAAGTACTTGTTGCCATATTTGTCCTCACCAATTAAAGTACCCTCTTTCAACTCGTCCATTCTATAAACATTTTAGTAATATCTTTTTAAATTGTACTTACAAATAATGTAGTAAAAAGCTATGTCTGAATAATAGTGGTTTGAGATTGTTCTGTAACTTTTAATAATTTTCATGTTTATTTTGTGTAATTTTTGTACCTCTAGATCTCAACAAAATATTGATAATACCATGATTAGATAAATGTACGTTTCTGGCAGTTTATGGTAAAATCATAGGTACCTAGGTACCTAGTTTTAAAGTCAAAACTTCTACGTAGGAAAATCTATAATAACATAACCTCCAACATTACATAACAATAACAACAGCTTAAATTTGTAGTGGTACTTACCTATAAAGTTTGAACAAAGATCCTCTAATGCCACCATTCTTACGAACAGCACTAAAAAAATTCGCTACCTTATCTAAAGCTAAATATTTTGCGAGAGACATCTTTTCACAATTTTTCGACTAAATTTAGCGACAGACGTCTGTCAATGTCAAAATCCAAATTTGACAATCACTCAATTTTTTTATTTATTTCGTGACCATGGACACTAGTCCTTCAGTCGTAATATTAGAGTTTATTGATAATTCTTTAACTGATGATAATGACAATGAGTGACGATAATTATGAACGTTTAATAACCCTTAAAATGCTAAATTATATTCCCCCCAAACCCCTTCAGTTCCAGTAAAAAATGTGGGACTTTACTGAGATCTCGCACGGACTTCAGAGAATTTGAAAAGTGATTTTACACTGTTTTGTTTTATTTACCAACACTTATGCACGTTCACGAACACTTAACAGTAAATAATCCACCATTATTTCACATTAATATTTGACAAAACGCAAATTAGAGAAAATAAAACAAATCTGCAGGACATTAAGCTTCACTTTCCCGCCAAGAAGTCCTCCAAATTTGACAAATAAATGGTATTGATAGCTTACTAATATGTTTTCTTCTATTGCTTTATTAATTTAAATGTTTATCATCAGTCACAGACCACTTGGTCTGTGTTATCAGAATTATCTCATTGTTTTGTAAAGCAAATTAGAATGTACCCTACAAAACTATTACGAGAGCTTAGCTTGACGATCAAGTATAACATAAGTATTTGCCGAAAACATACATAAACACGACTAATATCCCCGAAGGGTAAGTCAGAGACTAGAAAATGAGAACCGCAAAAGCAGTCCTCTCCTCAACCATATTCCACTTTTTACCAAATAGCGACTGCGTATGTGCTCAGCGTGACAGCTGGTAAGCCCATCGGCGTTCTAGCTGTTGGATGTATTGTATGTGCAGTCTATAGTCCGTTAGTCGCCTTTTACGACACCCAAGGGATGAGAGGGCGTGGTAGTATTCTTTCACCGCTACGCGACACGGTTATTGGACTAACATGTCATCTTATTTGAATTCCGACGTGTAATTTTTTGATTGGGAAGTTTCAGGATTTAGGGATCGTAGCGTAAAAATAAAAATTATGTAAGTACCTATGTAACTTTCTGATGATGCTTTATGATGGTAGGTAGGTATGGCAGGCATGAACCGGTATGAGCAGCCAGGGTTCCCTATCTATTTGCATAAAAGTTTAAGCCATAAAACATCTTGGCATACTGTAAAATGCAATGCATTTATCATAACAAATTAAGCAATTTTTTTTAAAAGATAACGTTTAAGCTTAACATTCAAAACCATAATTTTAAAGGCATAATGATATCAAACCATAATTAATATGGGCATAAGCATCTTAAGCAGAATAAGTAACTGCTAATACATATGACTAGCAGGCGCTCGCGGGTTCACCCGCGTGTTTCCGTTCCCGTGGGAATATCGGGATAAAAAGTATCCTATGTGTTAATCCAGGGGCCCAAGTCTGCTAATTTACGAATGGCATAATTGAATCGCAATTGGATCGCATTGTAATTGTTTGACACATTTGGTATTCTCTTACTCATTTAAAAATACCAAATGTGTCAAACAATTACAATGCGATCCAATTGCGATTCAATTATGCCATTCGTAAATTAGCAGACTTGGGCCCCTGGTTATATAAACTATCTGTATGCCGAATTTCATCCAAATCCATTCAGTAGTTTTTACGTGAAAGAGTAACAAACATCCATCCATACTTACAAACTTTCGCGTTTATAATATTAGTAGGATAGGATTTTAATAAGTTTTTACATACAAAATCAAAAGACTTCTCATTTGTAGGGTGGCCATCTGTCTGGGTTTTGCCCAGATTTGTAGTGTAAGAGGGCCTCTGTGGCCGCCGCGCCGGCGGCCGTGCCGTGTGGTATAGCGGCTCCAAGAAGACTACCAACCAACCCATCTCTTCCCTTTTAGGTGTCATAAAAGTCGACTAACAGACTAGACTGCACGGGAATCTGGCAATCACATTATGCCAATCTAAATAACAGCAACAAAAAACAATTATGTAAAAGTATTATTATGCCAAAAAATATATGAAAAGTCGTTATGCCGAACCATATTAGGATAAAAAAAAATAGTGGAACGAAAGAGATCCCGGCAGCCAGTCCATGCCTTATTATAGAATTACCTACTATTGACAATAATTCAAGCTCCGCCCGCCGCGTCGATCAACTTGGGGGACGTACAACAACTTTTTTTTTATATAAAAGAATGAGGCAAAGGAGCAGGCGGGTCAACTGATGGAGAGTAATCACCGCCGCCCATGGACACTCGCAGAACCAGAGGAATCGCAGACGCGTTTCCGGTCTCTAAGGAAGAAATAGGCTCGTTTCTTGAAGATCCCTAAGTCGTAACGGTCCGGAAAGATCGCCGCCGAGAGCCTGGTCCTACAACACTGTATTTCGAGGCAAGACATTTCGTGAAAAACGCACCGTAGTGGACCGCCATCCATCAAGGTGATGTGGATGGAATGACAGTCGATTTGCGTGTAGTGCGGTGTAGGAAATCAGCGGCAGGGATCAAGCCAAACAATTCCTCAGAACACTCCCCATGATATTATGCCGTAAAATATACAGAGACGCAACATCTCTCCGAAGAACCAGTGGGTCGAGCCGACCTGAAATAGCCACGTGGTCGAAGATTCGAGCAGGTCTGCGTTAAATGCGGTCAAATGGAAGGATTTGGTACTGGGGTGCTCCAGCCCAAAGATGGGAGCAGTATTCCCTATGCGGCCTGGCCTGTGCTTTGTACAGTTGTAAGCGGTGGGCCGGCGTGAAATACTGACCCACTCTAAGCACACCCAGCTTTTTCGAAGCAAATTTAGCTTTACCTTCCAAATGACCCCGAAACTGAACTTCACTCGAAATATTCCAACAGTCGGGTTGTTATCAAAGAGAGCTCCCTCAAAGTTCAGGGGTACGACGAAGGAATGTTTTTTTGCGGTTAATGCGCAACTTGTTTTGGAAGGGTTAAAGTGGACTAGGTTACGTCGGCCCCAATTCGAGACATGACTTAACATGTTCTCGGTGTTAGTCACAACACAAGTTTATTCCGGCTCTTGATGACGCTTTCCCGAGAAATATTAGCTCGTCGGTGTAGAGCGTATCTCCAGTACCTACTATCGTCCGCATAGCAATGAATGCTGTCGTTATGCAACATGTCATTGATATGCAAAAGAAGCAGTAGGAGAGAAAACACACCCCTGCGGGACTCCAGCATTCACGGGCTTCATGTCAGAGCACGAACCGGCGTCGACTACAACTTTGATGCTACTACGCCCAGAAAGAAAGCTGGCGACTCACAAACACAATTTCGCAGGAAGCCCGTATGATGGAAGTTTAGAGAGAAGAGCCGAGTGCCATACCCTGTCAAAGGCTTTCGCTACGTCCAAGCTAACTGCCAGTGCCTCCCCTTTACTCTCGACTGCGTCCGCCCATCGGTGAGTAAGGTACACTAAAAACACTATAAAACTTGTAAATAAGATGTGGGTCTTCCTTTATTTATAGAGAGATGTGGAGGAGTTATTAGGATTCAGAAAATAGGTGTTTTACCTGTAGTTTCTACCTAGATAATTTATATACCTAGCCAGGTTATGGTCAATATCAATATGTAGTTAAATAGTTTTTATTTAATAGTCTGTATACAAATATTGACAATAATAAAGCTCATGTTATTTTCTTTTTCTTTTTTTGACAGTAATCGGTATATCTTCTATTTTAACTTCTGTAGTGTCTTCATAGTTATAGATGCATTCTTTTTCAGTTTTACGTTTCCTATTCTTTTTAGCACTTACATTGGAATCACCATTATCAATTTCTTTTTCAAAATTATGTTGGTTATTCTTTGATTTTCTACTATTATCCTCGCCACTATTATCACTAGCAACATTACTGACACATACTTCATTTTGAATATTATTAGGCAAAGGCGCCACAGATTTAGTTAAGTCCGAATCATTTATACCATCACTTTGGATATCACAACGATTTCGTTTCTTCTTCTTGTACTTCTTACTAACAATATTGTCTCCATCACTATTCAAGCTCATATCTTCCACTACTTGTAGATCATTCACCGAAACTTCATTTAGTTTGGAGCTATTTTTAAAATGCGAGTATCCTCTATACTGCGGTTGGTTTAGAAGCATTTGTTCTTGTTGGGCTATCCTTGCTAATTTTCCTGTAGCCTTCAATCCATGACGGGCGCCTCTGAAAGCAACAGTATTTTATTTAGAGTACAGATACATTATACAGCTGGACTAAAGCCGTAGTAATGTCCCAAATTTAAAAGAAAAAAGCATTTATTTACAAAACCTATGAAACACAGTCACTGTCAACTTACTTATGTGCAGTTCTACCTCCGCAAGCGGCAAACAATTCCTCATCTGTCATTTTCAACACATCTTTCTTATTGCTATCTTCACCCTCTGATTCTGTATCAGAGACATTCTCAATTTTAACGCCTCCATTGTCTAAAACAGCTTTTTTAATGAAATAGTCTGAGTACAGTTCTCCTGTATTGTTTTTCTGATGTTTCCGTTTAATTTTCCATGTGCTGTTCGTGATCTCAAACTCGTTAGTGTCTTTTGTTTTTATTTTTTTAGTTTTACCATTCTTGTCTTCAACCTGAAAATTTATATCAGTTAATATAATAATAAATAAAATTCATTTATTCGACCAACATGGATCATTACCTACATTACAATTATAAAATCACATTATATTATACAATCAAATAAAAATAAAATTAGATAAGTAATTGATTACACATTAAAATAAAAAATTTAATGAATAAAAATATAAATAAATAATGATCTTTACATACAAAACAATAAACATTAATGAAAATTACAATAGGTGTATTAATTATTTATTTTGACTTTAGTCAGTAGGTGAATCATATTACTGTGATTCACATACTGACAGTCAAAACGTTCGGCCAATTCTCTCAGGATACTATTGGCACTGGCCCGCACCCTACGCACCAGAGATGTGCACCGCTTCCGCATCACTGTGTGAAAGCAATCCACGCGCTCTGCGGCGAACATCCCCGATGCGCTGCAAAAACGGGGCAGCCCCAACAGCACCCTGAATGCATTATTGTATTGTATGCGAAGGGCATTATATTGTTTCTGTGTGTAATCTAACAACAGGCTACAAGTATAAAACGAAATGCAAAAGGCCCGAAATAAGGTGACTTTTACATTCTTCGAGCATCGACTAAATCGTCGCGCTAACATATTGGCCCTTCGCTCTCTTTCAATGTCAGCGTTGTCTTTGAGGTCCGACGTTACAAGGTGTCCCGAGTACTTAAACTGATCTACTCTCTCTAGAACGCATCCCTTAAGTTTGATAGGGGGTATTAAATCGACACACCTTCGTCTAGCCTGAAAAACCATAACTTCGCTTTTACTGACATTGTACAACAAGCCATGTTCAGCAGCATATTTTTCACAGATGTCAAGTAGTTTAGACAAGGCACACACAGAGGCACTCAGCAGCACCATATCGTCTGCATAGCTAATATTATTCGTGCATACCCCACCAATATGGCAGCCGATATGCGTGCTACTGAGCTCCTCAACTAACGCATTCACATACAGATTAAAGAGTTTGGGGGAGGTCAGACCCCCTGCCTCACCCCGCACTCCAATCCGTAAGGCTGAGGAAAAGTTCCCGACCATCGCACGACGTTGATCTGGTTGTGGTACCAATGTTCGAGTATGCGTGTTAGTTCATCTGGTACAGACATCTTGCGAAGTTTTTGCCATAGCAAATCATAGCGAACCAGATCAAACGCCTTTGACAAGTCAAGAAAGCAGGCAAAAATAGGCGTATTTCTGTCGGTATAGTACCTGACAGTCTGCTTAAGGCACAGCACCGCTGTCTCAGTGGAGAGGCCAGGTTTGAAACCAAATTGGTTATCGTGAAACTGAAGATGTTGTTCAAGCTGTTTATTAAGCAGACTATCAAATACCTTCGCGACAATACTAGCCAACGATATTGTCACTAGTATCACCGGTTTTGTTTTTAACAATCGGTATCACAACAGTTTTTATCATTTGAGCCGGTAAGTAAGAATGTCCTACGCACAATGAGAAAAGCATTGCCAATACTCTTGGTAGGTGACAACCTGCATTCTTAAGGTGTTCGATGCTTTATTTATTAATGTGGTCATTAAAAAATCATTAATTGTCTTTTATTTCATTTTATCATCATCAGCCTATAAACGTCCCACTGCTGGGCACAGGCCTCCCACGTGGACAATGCACGAGAGGATATTGGGCCATTACCCACCACGCTGGCCCAATTGCGGGTCGGTGGCACCGCGCAACACCCTCGAGGGCGCCGGAATAATGGCGGAATTTTCGCTGACAGCCTAACCCCTCTTATCTGAGGGGCACAGGCCTTCCCACTTGGACAATAAATAGCATATAGAAAGGTGGGGCTTTAACCCACCACTCTAGCCCAATGCAATGAAACACTATTTCACTAAATTATTGAAGGGAAAAGAAAATCAAATTAAATGAAAAATAATTTATTTAGCTACTACAACACACGAGACTGTTAACACACGAGACAGTTACAACGACAACATTAAAACAACTTAGATTTTTAAAAAAAACAACAAAAAGTGAGACCGCACACAGACATCCATTTTTATTACGATACTTGTGGCGCCACATTTGAAGCGCGACGCCCCCGTATATCTGCGCGTAAGCAAAGCACGCACCCCAAGAACACATTTGTAGCGGGTGCAGTTTGTGGCGAGACGTTTGCCGCGCCACACGAATTAAAGATTGAACACGTTCGTTTTATGTGGCGCCGTGCTTTACAAAAAAGACAACTTTGAATTTTACGTTGAGTTTATTGCAGAGGTTGAAAAACACCCTATATTATACAATCCTGGACTCACTGATTATAGCAACAGACTTCCATCTCGTCTCCGTTCGTCGACAGAAATCAGTTAAATTGGAATTAAGTAATATTATATGTTTTTATATATAATATTATTATATTAATTATTATTGTTATTACTATTATTTAATTATTTTTTTAATGTTAAATTTTATCGGTTCATTATCATTATCTTGATTAAACGGGTGAACCCATTAATGTCTTTTTTTGCACATTAGTGTCTCACGGCCGCAGCTAAACCGGCAGCCAATTCAGCATTATGTCAGGTCCAATAATATGGAACCTGACGCTGGTTTTCAATTGGCTCCTTAGGGCTCAACAGCTTCTTGTCTCTGCATTATTGTCACAACCCCCGCACTTACTTCCACATTCTTAGCAGCCTTGTCGTACAGCTGCGACCACCAGTGCTCAGTGAAGTCAGCGGCAGCATCGTGTCCAATGCCAGTCACGCTACGTTTCAGCTTAGGCTTCAAGGCTTGAGATATACCATTCTCGTTCTTGCCTAATCCTTTGCCTAAAACAGTAAATCAAGAAGAATCAAGAATCAAGATCATTTATTCAGTTTAGGCTTACAACAATTGAGCACTTGTGAACGTCATTGCACTATCAGTTTGTAAGTCTATAGGCGGTAGACCATGTACTGAGAAGAACCGGCAACAAACTCAGCAAGGACAGAAATACCCTTTCTGCACTTTCAAAACTATGTAAGTTATGAAACAAGTAATGCGCGATGTGCCTTAAAAAACTTAAAAACGAAGAAAACATTTATAATATCAGAAAATATTAAACGCAAATGCGATCATTCAAATAAAGTTAGTTTACCATCATAGATATGGATAAAAAATTATCTCTCTCTTTAGTACTTACTAAATTTGTCATCATTATAATTTACAACATTTTAAAAAAACATGCATTAATGGCCTCTGTTCTTAGGCTAGTTGGTTTGTATAGTTTAAAACAGGGAAATCTTTGAGCAAGGAGTAAGGACCCATAAAGTAAAAACTGTTTATTGATAACTTTTGAAACATTTTAGTTTACATATTATGTAAAAACATACCACATCATCTGCTACGATCCTGACACACATATTTTGCTTCACTCACTCCCATTATGTTCTAAAAACAACATTTTGGGTTTCCTATTGAAAATAATGAATAAATTATTTACCGTCGGACCAGCCGTATTTCTCCAATTGCTTCCTTGCGAAATCCATTTATTATCTTGAATCATAGGTTCTTAGTGGACATACTTCTGTGATTTTGTTTTGTTTTTGAATAAAATAATAAAAATATAACCTCGTAACGTAAATTCCACAAATCCACATGGACGTCCTGTCACTGTCATCGGATGTCCATCCCAGTCCATCCACTTAAAAAATACATCAATGTTTTTATTCGATGCAATCACAGACGTATAAAAGATATATGTCTGTGGATGCAATACATCGAGAAGACTATGCATCGATGTTTTGCGATGCATCGGTTAAAAACATCGATTTTTTCTCAACACCGAGTATTTTTAAACTATACATAATAAAATTTACTTTTCATGCAAACCTTCGCTGATCCAGTTGTTGTTTATAAAAAAGGCAATGTGAGAATATTCATTGTTATTTATTTTCAAAGAAGCAAACGAACAACCGTCGCAAATATAACCAAGTTATGTACCTAACCCACAGACCACTTATCCCATAGACCCCGCATACGAGGGTAACGTCACTCGTACTACATAAGCAATCCATTGCATATGTAAGTGACACGCCCCCAAACCTAGATTCAGTCATAGTTTGACAGCGCCGCGGCACGCTAAAATTCAAAATTCTATTAATAATATAAATATGCCGTATTACGCTGTTAAATTGTGTGGAAAGTGAAGCGAAACTTCTAGCTTACAAAAAGATAATATTTCATTTCATCGGTAGTAAGTACAATTTTATGACGTAAAAGGATAAATTTTAAATTGGTGTAAAAATTCAATTGCACGCGTTGATGTCTTTTAAAAAGTCCCTTTCATTCTGTTGTAAATGCATAAAGCACTATCTCCCTCTGTTTTGGTGAGTGTTGCCCAAGTTAGAACCTACAACTTGACGATAAATACAAATATCGATAATTTTTTATTAAGTTTAGAACTTTGTTATACCATTATGACATTATTCGGTTATGAGAACGAAATCAAATTCGCTGGTGTATTTTGGTAAATTCAAAAATAACAATAAGAAGCTTTCACGTAAAATGTAACATCACAATTTTAACAAGACAACAAGACTTTAGCAATTTCTAGCGAAATATCATTTCTATACCTCGAGTTTTCGTAACCAAACGGAAGGTTTAGTGTTTATGTACTAAAAATAAAGTTTTTTTGGGTTGTTATTGGCATTGTATAATCAGTTTTAGTTGGTTTAAAATTATTATTATCTTTTTATAAAAATATTCAATGCTGACTTTTTGTTTTAACTTCTTTATTTTAATTTATTATTTAAAGATAACTAACTTTTGTTGTAAAAGGTTTCCAAAATACCCAAACTTGAAAATAAAATGGATAGAAGCTACAAGCAAATATAGCGTTATATGCTCACGACATTTTGCCGCGGATAGCTATCAAAAAGCGGCGACTGTTGTTTAGTAATGCTGAACCCACGCTTATGCTTCCAACTGTGGTGAGTAATTATGTTCAATTTGCTAAGTAACTAACTATGAAGTACCTACTACCTACAATTTAAATATGCATTTCAATATAATGCGACTAGGTGAATATTCAAATTAACCTTTTTTAATGTTTTAGGGTTCTTCACAAGGTGAATTTGCTTCACTGCCACAACTTCATATTGTTCACCAGTGAGGCCAGTTACCACCTTACAGCATAGACCATCGATGATATCTTCTTTGTCACTTAAAGTACCAGCCTATAAAGATCTAATCTAATCTAACTTCTATTTTTTTGTTACGTTAAAAACTTTCATTATACTTGTTGTTGCAGGATTGTACTCAAAATTATTAAGAAATACCAACGACTTTAGATATGCATATCTCCGATAGTTCTCTTTCCAATAATAAAACTATAAAACATCAACCAACCAAGTACAAATACCGATTTGTTAGAGATATATTTTACATTTAGCAGTCCAAGATACAAGCGTCTTAATCGTTAAACTTATCCGTCTGATAAAATATTACGCGACCAATCTAAAAAATTGGTTGCCTGTAAAGTCGGTATACGGGCGAAAGTTTTACGTGACAACGACTTTGAGTGGTAAAATAATTTTAATGTGAATATTCATTCGTATAGTAGGAAGAAGGATGAAATAATAGTAACAATTTAAAACATTTATTTATACAAAGAATTATATGGAAGGGACGCGTGCCTTTCACTTTTTATGTCTGTCTCTCTCGCTCTTAGGCGGGCTAACCATGCCCGAGTGGAAGGGACGCGTGCCTCTCACTCGCTCTCATTGTGAGCGCATAACGTGAGCGGAGCGTAACGCAGTTTCTTGAAGTGTCACCCGGCAAACCAATTTATAAGACGTTGTCACGTCAAAATGTCTTGTAAAACAATGAATGACATTATATTACGACAAAACATTTTCAAAATGGTTGTATTAACTCTAACCACCAAATAAGTTTTGCCTGACCTTTGAAAAACCCGGCCATTACATATTTATTTTTTTAAACTACTCCGAAACTGATTATGGCAAACAGATTGATTGACAAAATATAATACCTATCTTAATTTGAGTTTTGATATAAAAGTTAGTACCTATTAAATAAGAAGAATTGTTTTATTAACTTATTAACACCGTTATATTAATCATCAAGTGCGAAAAAAGTCCATCGATATCAATATCGACTCCTACCACATTACTAATTCGAATACATTTGATAATGGTGTGTTACGTGTCACTAGTTTGACATTTAAATATCCAATCACAGCCAGAGTTACACCCCCGCACCCCGCTGAATTTTTACGATTGCATCTTTTAGTAAAACTCGCTGAAAGCGACGTCTATGGCAAAGGCTACACGTTCAATAAATATTGTGATCCACGGCTATTTATTCCATATCGTGATATTTATTGAGCGTGTAGACTGAAGTATTGACTGATCGCGATACGGATCACAGGATTTCTAGAAATCCGAATTACGGATTGTCAGTCCATGGATCGTGATAAATATTGAACGTGTAGACGCGCGGTCAATATTTATCACTTCAGTTCGCTCCGCGGCAGCGACGGGTGACGATGTGCCAGTGCCATGCGGGTTCGACGATGCGCCGGCGCGCCGTCACCCGTGCTTGTAAAACCTTATGCAAATGACCAAAAATACCTGAAATAATTTATTCACAACCTAGAAATAGGTACTGCCCAAACTGTGGGATAGTTCATACACTTATTACAAAAAGAAACGCAGACCTAAGCAAGTTACTGGACAAATAAAAAAAAAATAAAAGAACGTATTTATTGACGGTGTCAGAGAAAAAATTAATAAGATAAACTAAGGAGTCTCGGTAGCTTAGCGGCACAGACCACTTATCCCATAGACGTCGCTTTCAGCGAGTTTTACTAAAAGATGCAATCGTAAAAATTCAGCGGGGTGCGGGGGTGTAACTCTGGCTGTGATTGGATACATAAAGGTCAAACTAGTGACACGTAACACACCATTATCAAATATATTCGAATTAGTAATGTGGTAGGAGTCGATATTGATATCGATGGACTTTTTTCGTACTTGATGATTAATATAACGGTTTTAATAAGTTAATAAAACAATTCTTCTTATTTAATAGGTACTAACTTTTATATTAAAACTCAAGTTATGATAGGTATTATATTTTGTCAGTCAATCTGTTTGCCATAATCAGTTTCGGAGTAGTTTAAAAAAATAAATATGTAATGGCCGGTTTTTCAAAGGTCAGGCAAAACTTATTTGGTGGTTAGTGTTAATAAAACCATTTTGAAAATGTTTTGTCATAATATCATGACTTTCATTGTTTTACAAGACATTTTTAGATTGGTCGCGTAATATTTTATCAGACGGATAAGTTTAACGATTAAGACGCTTGTATCTTGGACTGCTAAATGTAAAACACATCTCTAACAAATCGGTATTTGTACTTGGTTGGTTAATTGCTTGATGTTTTATAGTTTTATTATTGGAGAGAGAACTATCGGAGATATGCATATCTGAAGTCGTTGGTATTTCTTGATAATGTAAAGTATCACTGTTGCTAACTACTTAACACTTACATTGTGCTGTGTCCCTACAATAATTTTGAGTAAAATCCTGCAACAACAAGTATAATGAAAGTTTTAAACGAATCAAAAAAATAGAAGTTAGATTAATTTAGTAACTGGCCTCACTGGTGAACATTATGAAGTTGTGGCTGAAGCAAATTCACCTTGTGAAGAACCCTAAAACATTAAAGAAGGCTAATTTGAATATGAATATGCATTTCAATATAAGTCGCATTATATTGAAATGCATATTTAAATTGTAGGTAGTAGGTAAGTACTTCATAGTTAGTTACTTAGCAAATTGAACATAATTACTCACCACAGTTGGAAGCATAAGCGTGGGTTCAGCATTACTAAACGCCGCCGCCGCTAAGTCGCCGCTTTTTCATTAGTTGATAGCTATCTGCGGCAAAATGTCGGTAGCATATAACGCTATATTTGCTTGTAGCTTCTATTCATTTTATTTTCAAGTTTAGGCATTTTTGGAAACCATTAGCGTCTCTATCTCGTCATTATCTTAAAATAATAATTAAAATAAAAAGTCAGCATTGAATATTTTGATAAAACGATAATAATAATTTTAAACCAACTAAAACTTATTATACAATGCCAATAACAGCCTAAAAAACTTTATTTTTAGTACATATACACTAAACCTTCCGTTTGGTTACGAAAACTCGAGGTATAGAAATGATATTGTGCTAGAAATTGCTAAAGTCAACATTACATTTTACGTGAAAGCTTCTTATTGTTTTTTTTTAATTTACCAAAATACACCAGCGAATTTGATTTCGTTCTCATAACCGAATAATGTCATAATGGTATAACAAAGTTCTAAACTGAATAAAAATTTATCGATATTTGTAACAAATTTATCGTTAAGTTGTAGGTTCTAACTTGGGCAACACTCACCAAAACAGAGGGAGATAGTGCTTTATGCATTTACAGCAGAATGAAAGGGACTTTTTAAAAGACATCAACGCGTGCATTTTTCTTAATTTATAATTGAATTTTTACACCAATTTAAAATTTATCCTTTTACGTCATAAAATTGTACTTACCGATGAAGTGAAATATTATCTTTTGGTAAGTTAGAAGTTTTGCTTCACTTTCCACACAATTTAACAGCGCAATACGGTATATTTATATTATTAATAGATTTTTGGATTTTAGCGTGCCGCGGCGCTGTCAAACTATGACTGAATCTAGGTTTGGGGGCGTGTCACTTACTTATGCAATGGCTTGCATAAGTAGTATGAGTGACGTTACCCTCGTATGCGGAGTCTATGGGATAAGTGGTCTGTGCTTAGCGGTTAGAGCAGTAAACCGGCAATCTAAATAGAATATAATAGAATAGAATAGAATTCCTTTATTGCTTAAACTATGTAACAAGTTCTTAAAAAAATATATAGTATCAACAGTTTGCCCGTGATCAGGCATGCAATGTACACAAATAAATATTATTAACATTAATATTAACAAAATTCATCGTAAATTTAACAATTAAAGGTCATGGGTTTGAATCGCATTCGAGATTTCCTGTGGTTCGTTGTTTTTTATAGCAGAATGCAAAAATTACTATAATAAAAAAAAACTATAGAAAAAAAATTTTCATCCATCGCTTTCTTTTCACTATTTTATTTATCGATATTTCTAAAATAATAGCTATACAGGCTTTAACTTTTCTTGTTGTATCCATGGTAGCGTTCGCACGGTCCGCACCGCGCAAAGGAAGCCGCAATACTGACGTGATAAATATTGAACGTGTAGTGTAGTGTAGGGTGTGACACATATATAATATATAGTACTCTATGGGTGTGACCGTGATCCTCTACGTTAAGTCAATCCAGATCGCGATATAGATCACGATAAATACTTTACGTGTAGCCTTCGCCTATGGGATAAGTGGTCTGTGACCTAACCCTTTTTTTGGTACTTATATATAATTTTTCTTCCTTAAGGAAAGGTAAAGGGTTTGTAGGTATCAAAGCCCATACAGCCTAGTGAACGAAGAAAAAACACAAACTTTTTTTTAAATATCATGACTTGGAACCATGTTCTTGAGCGGATTTTTTTTTTATGGAAGTGTAAACAGTTCCACAAGCAGCGTCGCAACCCAATCGGTTGGGAACCGTAAGTTTTGCGGTATAATAGTGACGCTGCCCAATCTGCCATAAAGTTTTTTTTAGATACTATAAATACTAGCTGCCCTACTCCTGTAGGTCATGTGTTAGGTTATTTTTTTATTATTAGTCAACATAAACCTAACTCCATACAAAAATATCTTTTGAATATTTTGTCTTCTGAACATTATGGCAAATTAACAATATGTTACGGGTCCCGAACCGATTGAGACACAATGCCACTTGCGGCAGTCTATACACAGCCACTTTTTTAATGCTCAGTGCTGCCATTTTTCATTTCTAGATTCTGTTACGTTACCACCGAACACAATGATAAGTTACTGAGCACTTGAAATTAGCTAATTAACACTGACTCGATGTTTTTTCAAATAACATCAATACATCGAGTAACTCAATAGCTTTTCAAAACCTCGGATGAATGCGATGTATCGTATTGTAAACGAGTGAATTTGATACATCGATGTATATCGAATATCTCATTATCGTAATCTTTGATATATCAGCGGAAGGTGCGTGGTTCGATTCCCGCCTGAGGTTGTCGCCTTTTTTCAGTGTTTAAAATTTTACTTATGTATATACAGCGTGTTTCTTGTAAGGGGTCAAGCCGATGTGTGGTGATAAGGAACTACCATACCTATTCATTGAACCCCCATGTACGAGGGGCGTTCAAAATATTCTCGGTATGTGGATAAAAACAAACAAGTACGAAAAGTTTGATATTTTTATTTTTCAATATACTCCCCCCCTATGTTCATACACTTATAAGATCGATCAATTATTTTTTTTAATCCCTCATAAAAATATTTTTTATCTTTGGTGTAAAAATGCTCCTCCACGGCCGTCTTCAACGCTTCATCGTCAGAAAATTTATTTCCACGCAGATCCTTTTTAAGATTGGGGAACAAAAAGAAGTCGCTTGGGGCTAAGTCCGGACTATAGGGTGGATGAGTAACAGTTTCAAACCCACATTCAACAATAGCTGCCTTGGCAATATGAGCAGTATGGACAGGGGCGTTGTCATGCAGAAGCAGAACACCTTTGGTTAACTTTCCTCGCCTCTTTTCTTTGATCGCATCTCTTAATTGACGTATAACGTTAGCGTAGTACTGCCCTGTGATATTTACACCTTTTTCTTTATAATCGATAAGCAAAACTCCTTCACAATCCCAAAATATTGTGGCCATGACCTTGCCAGCTGACGGGATTACCTTGAACTTCTTGGGATGAGCTGAACCCTTAATGTGCCACTGCATGGACTCCTGTTGGCTCTCTGGGTCATAATGATGAACCCAGGTTTCATCTCCAGTAACTATTTTTTGCAGCACCTCATCGGGATTTTCACCACACAGGTCGATAAAATCTGAACAGCAAGCCACACGCATATCCTTTTGAAGAAGCGTCAGCATTCGCGGAACCCATCTTGCACTTACTTTTGACATATTAAGATGGTCATGTATAATGTCATGTACGGTACCAATAGAGAGATTGGTTACTTGAGCTATAGATTTTACCTTCACTCGGCCGTCTTCCAATATAAGTTTTTCCACTTTATCAATATTTTCTTGTGAGGTAGCCACTACAGGCCGGCCAGGTCTAGGGTCATCTTCAATACTCTCCCTTCCACGCTTAAATTCGCTTGACCATTTTTGAATAGTAGATAAAGAAGGAACAGACTCACGGTAAACACAATCCATTTCCTCTTTTATGGTTTTTTGATTTTTACCCTGTTTTGTCAAGAATTTTATGACGGATCGGTGCTCTAATTTCGTTAAAATTGTTAATTCGCTCATGGTGTTCATGTTTGTTCGGCAATTGCAGAAAAACAAAAGAACATCTCAATTCCAATTTTACTTTTTTTTAATATCAATGGATGAATCTTAGCGGCCAGTAACAAATATATATATAAAAGAGGTTGTAACGTATCAATACCGAGAATATTTTGAACGCCCCTCGTATGTTCTACGATTTTTTGTAGTTTTCGAGTTGTAATTTTTTGACGTGACAACGTCTTAAATTAGGTTGCGGCTGGGAGTCACTTATGAAAAAGTGTAACGCTCGGTAACGTTACGATGAGTCACCGAACGAGAGAGAGGCCCGCCGAATGCCTTGCGTCTCTCTCCCACTCAACTATGATCGGTCTGCCGCGCGCGCAGCACTAGAGAATTTTTTAAATATAATTCTTTGTATAAATAAATGTTTTAAATTGTTACTATTATTTCATCCTTCTTCCTACTATACGAATGAATATTCACATTAAAATTATTTTACCACTCAAAGTCGTTGTCACGTAAAACTTTCGCCCGTATACCGACTTTACAGGCAACCAATTTTTTTTTGTTATTTTTTAATTCAACGACGAGACGGCTCTAAAAAGTTATATCTTTTTTATAGGTCGATTATTCCTCGATGTTTTTTTTAATACAATGCCTACCTATTGATTGCACTTTTATGAGTAAAAAAATCTCCTTACTAACTTTAACATAAGGTACTAAAATTTAGATCCTAACGTTAAAAATTGGGTTAATCAAAACAGAATGGAATTTTCAACTTAAATAAAAAAAATTAAAAAAGATTTTCCATAGATTTTGACTAGTCTTAAAAACTGCCCAACCAAATATGCTTTCATAATAATGCAAAAAAAGATGTACTTAATTGCTACTTGTGAGTATCTATAATTGGCTGTTTGGTGTTATTTTAAGTTTTATTAACTATGTATATTAATTAGCTGTTGGTCTTCCAAATAAATAATAAATTAATTAATTAATGGGACTTTTTTTGGAGAAATCGGTCGTTGAACGTGGTAGATCGGAAATTGTGTAATTTTCATGTATACTAATATTATAATAGAGGAAATATTTGATTGTTTGTTTGTTTTGAATAGGCTCCGAAACTACTAGAACGATTAAAAAAAAATCTTTTACCGTTGTGAAGCTACACTATCTCCGGCTGACATAGGGATCCTTACTAAAACTCTAATAAATTCCTTACATCGCGTGCGCTACCAATAGCCGTACCGTATACGCATGGTGTAAAACCCGTCAAGTGACTGCTTGTCGGTCGCGTTTCGGGATCAGCCAGCGTATAACCAGAGCTCGAGAGGATGATGCTGCGATGTATTTGGTCTGTGGAGGCTTCCGTCAAACCAGTGCCAGGAGGACTTCGTTAACCTGCCGACCAGGGAGACCCGTAGAAACGGTTGTCCCGCTGGCCGCCCGTGGCACAGTACAGGGGCCCAAGCGAGCCTAACCAGCTCGTGAGGCTGCCTCACCATGCCACGCATAATCTCGGGGTGGTCCGTCGTGCCGGTTGGTGACCCGGAAGGTGGGGTCCCGGCGGCCATTCCCGGGGGGGTTCGGGGGCCCTTCCGTTCGGCAGGTTAATAATACTCGTCTGTGGGCAAATTCCTGGGGAAACAGGCCACCACACTTTGACCATTCGCATCGCGGCATCATTTTCTCGATTCACGCCTCTCTCTTTCCACTTCTAAAATGACAGCGCTTAACAACAAAACTGGTACTACAGCGGTGCACACCCCCACCACAACCTTACCGTTTGAGGTGGAGTTCGCTAACATCCGCGGACTCCATGCAAACCTCAATGCCGTCCACCACCATCTCGAGACGGCACGGCCAGCAATGTTGTTCCTGACGGAGACGCAAATAATCCGCCCAGCTGACACCACCTACCTGAACTATCCCGGCTTTGTGCTTGAAGAATCCTTCAAAGCCAAAGCCGGAGTTTGCTTATTCGTTCGGGCGGATGTTTGCTGTCGCCGTCTGCGCTGTCTGGAGGACCCTTCCTTCTCCCTCCTAGTGGTACACGTCGACTTAGGCTCTCATTGCCGTGTCTACGTCTGCGTCTACCGATCCCATAATGGCGACATGGAGACAACTCGACTAATTGAACATCTTAGTCGGGTAGCAGATGATGCGCAGGAGCGGTTTCCATCGGCGGAACTGGTGTTTTTGGGGGACTTCAACGCCCATCATGAGTTGTGGTTAGGTTCCTCCAAAACAGACCATGCTGGTAGAACTGCCCACGCATTCGCTCTCACGCATGACCTGACGCAACTGGTGAACCAGCCCACCAGGATCCCAGACATAGTTGGCCATGCGCCCTCCTTACTCGACCTTCTGCTGACGAGTCGCCCAGCTGGATACCGGGTGGAGATTCCAGCTCCTTTAGGTTCCTCGGATCACTGCTTGATATCCAGCACAGTGCCCTTGGCATCGCGCCCGCCAACAGCGGTTTCGAAACGCCAGATTTGGCACTACGCGTCGGCAGACTGGGACGGTATGCGGGAGTATTTTGCATCCGTCCCTTGGAGGCAGCGCTGCTTTAGTGAGAAGGACCCAACCGCTAGCGCCACTGCCGTTGCTGATGGGATAGTATTAGGAATGGAATACTATATTCCACACTCCTATGTCATCAGCAAAGGCAGACGCAACCGCTGGTTCAATCGCGAGTGTGCCAGCGCTGTTGAAAGCAAACAGACGGCATACCGCGCTTGGATCAGAGGTAAAGCTTATGGGGATCCCGAAACTCGCTCGCTAAAAGCAGCCTATAATAATGCCACCAAGTCGTGTAAGAGGGCCTACATTAGAGCGGATGCCCAGCGCGTTGCACGAGTAGGCCAAGAACTCCTGACGCATCCTCCGGGCAGCCGTAGCTACTGGCGTCTGGCCAAAGCCGTGCAATCCAACTTCTGCCAACCCTCGCTGCCACCACTGAGATGTCTTGACGGAACTTTAGCTCACAAGCCGCAGGAAAAGGTCGATCTCCTGGCCAAACTCTTTGCGGCTAACTCCCGGATCGATGACTGTGATGCACAGCCACCCTCAGTTCCTCACTGTGGCCACACAATGTCTGATATTAAAATCAGGCAGTGTGATGTCCGTCCGGCATCCCAGCAATAGTTCTGAAAATGTGTGCAGCGGAGTTGTCCCCTGTGTTAACGCGTCTGTACCGTCTCTCGCTCTCTTCGGGTTGTGTGCCGGAATCTTGGAGAGAAGCTAATGTGCAACCGATCCCTAAAAAAGGAGATCGGTCAGATCCGACTAATTACCGCCCTATAGCCGTAACTTCAGTGTTGTGTAAGATCCTAGAACGAATATTGAACAAACAGCTTATTCGATACCTAGAAGATCACTCCCTAATTCACGATCGTCAATATGGGTTTCGGCCAAAACGGTCAACGGGTGATCTTCTAGCGTACGTCACACATATATGGGGTGAGGCTATTAACAAGCGTGGCGAGTCACTGGCCGTTAGCCTTGACATAGCCAAGGTTTTGATCGGGTCTGGCACAAAGCTCTTCTCTCCAAGCTCCCGGCATACGGTTTGCCCGCTCAGTTCTGTACCTGGATTGCTAGCTTCCTGCATGAGCGTAGAATCCGTGTCCTTTCGAATGGATGCGCTTCGCGGTTCATGTCAGTGAACGCTGGTGTTCCTCAGGGCTCCGTTCTATCCCCCACGCTGTTCCTTCTGTATATCAATGACATGCTTCCTCTTGGAAACATTCATTGCTATGCAGATGATAGCACAGTGCATGGGGGATATAACGGTCACCCAACGGCTGGGCGGGTAGACACCGAAATGAAGCGAGCAAATCTTGTCATTGAGCTCGATCGGGTGTTGGACCTCTTTTCTAAATGGGGCTCCGATAATCTGGTGGAGTTCAATGCCAAGAAAACACAGGTGTGCGCGTTCACAGCGAAAAAGTCGCCATTCCTTCCCCTTCCCTCTCTTCAGGGTACATCTCTAGGCCTGCAGAGCAGTATTAACATGCTCGGTATGGATATCCGCTGCGATCTGAACCAAAAGGATTACATCGAAACCGTAATTAAAAATGCCTCACGTAAACTCGGTGTCCTGAACAAGGTGCGGCGATTCTTCACGCCTGATCAGTTGTGTCTATTATACAAGACACAGGTGCGGTCTTGCGTGGAGTATTGCTCTCACCTTTGGGACGGCTCCGCAAATATCTTCTCGATGCCTTGGACAGATTGCAGCGCCGCGCTGTGCGCATTATCGGCAATGCGGAAAAACTCTCGAGCCTTTGCAATTGCGTAGAGATATTGCGTCACTCAGCGTCTTTTACCGTTTATACCATGGCGAGTGCTCTGAAGAACTCTTTGACCTCATCCCTCCTTCTCCCTTCCTCCATAGGAGTACGCGTGCTGCTCTCCGGAGTCACCAATTTACAGTCTCTAACATTCCATCACGCACAAAGAAATTTGGTGACTCGTTTCTTTGCCGCACTTCCAAAAGATGGAATAGTCTACCAGCACACATATTCCCTCCTACCTATGACATAGGGTCTTTCAAACGAGGCGTGAAGAAGCACTTTGTGGGCCGGCAGAGTGAGGATGACTGATGCTACGTCTCTTACGCTGCACCAATTGTCCTCGCGCCTGGACCTCATTTCCACTTAACATCAGGTGGAGTGGGGTCATTTGCCGGGCTTGGTATAAAAAAAAAATAAAAAAAAAAATACCGTAGCGCACACGATGTAAGGAATTTATTAGAATTTTAGTAAGGATCCCTAATTTTTTTGAAAATATATTGTAGCCTATGTCACCCGGAGATAGTGTAGCTTCCCAACGGTAGAAGAATTTTTTAAATCGGTCTAGTAGTTTCGGAGCCTTTTCAATACAAACAAACAATCAAATCTTTCCTCTTTATAACTTTTTTAATACTGGTTATGCAAATGCGAGGAGACTTGAGCGAGCAGTTCTTTATTTGATGTTATTTGATGTTTTATAATTGTGTTATTGTATTTACTGTGAGTATTTGATTGAGCGCTTGTAATGTTAACTATGTCTATTAAGTTAATTTGTTGCTACTTGTGAGGACCTATAATTGGCTGTTTGGTGTTATTTTAAGTTATAATTATGTATATTAGCTGTTGGTCTTCCAAATAAATAATAAATAATAAATTAATTAATAATAATATTAGTATAGATGAAAATTACACAATTTCCGAACTACCACGTTCAACGACCGATTTCAGCAAAAAAAAAGTCCCATTTAGTACATTTTTTTGCATTAGTATGAAAGCATATTTGGTTGGGCAGTTTTTAAGACTAGTCAAAAGCTATGGAATATCTTTTTTATTTTTTTTTATTTAAGTTGAAAATTCCATTGTGTTCTGATTAACCCAATTTTTAAAGTTAGGATAAAAATTTTAGTACCTTAGGTTAAAGTTAGGAAGGAGATTTTTTTACTCATAAAAGTGCAATCAATAGGCATTGTATTAAAAAAAACATCGAAGAAAAATAAAAAAAAGATATAACTTTTTAAGCCGTCTCGTCGTTGAATCATAAAATAACGAAAAAAAAATTATAACTCTGAAACTACAAAAAATCGTAGAACATACATGGGGGTTCAATGGATAGGTATGGTAGTTCCCTATCACCACACATCGGCTTGACACCTTACAAACACGCTGTAAAAACGTTAATATCTAGTGATGCAACAATGCAACGCAAGTAACGTAATACGTTTACTTAATATTTATCTGCGACTGTAAAGAGAGATATCCTTTTGTAATAAGATATTATTAGCTCTTTATGGTAGCTATTTAGTTTTAATTCACAATTAATTAATGTTGTTTTGTTATTTTTGACTGTTTTGTTATTTCTCTGAGGTTAAACATTTACTAAAGCAAAAAATTGTGCTAACGGAGCTGTGTGGTAGCGAGCGACTCATTATTCTAAGAATACTAACAACCCATCTCTTTCCTTGTGTGTCGTAAACGGCGACCAACGGACTGAATACTACACCTTCATCCAACAGCATAAAGCGGCGATGAGCTGATGATGCAATGATGCAGTGCGGTTTGGTACTCCAGTCTTTCCTAGATTTAAAAACGTGTCTCATCAGATCTCAAAATAACTTGTCGTTCCGCTTGTTCTTGACTCCGTAACGTGTGGCTCATCTTGGCATGGCTACCATCACCAACATGTCGAAGTATGTCGCGTAATATCAGTCATGGCCATGCCAGAATGAGCGCTCATCCTGGCATGGCCACCTATGACCCCTTATATGTCATATTTAGATTTGGTGATGGTGGCCATGCCAAGATGAGCCACACCGTAACGACCGTATAGTTTGCTATGAACGTGGGATTCCTGGAATCGAGCAGTTTTTGTTGCCCGAGCTTATTAATAACCGAGAAATAACTCCTCATATTATGCTACCTCCTCTTTGTAGTTGCTCCGTGAGTGTGCAGTGTGTTGTGAATTATTATAATAGAATTAGAGAGCATTAATAAAAATAACAGGTTGTATAAATAGGTTTATTAAATATAACAAATTCATAATAATAAGGCACGGCGCGATTTGGTTAAAACAAAATAATGATTTCGTAAAGGATAAGTTAATTACACTTTAAGTATTATGGCATTACTCCAAATCAGAAAACTTTAATCTTATTAGTTTTAGCTAACGACAAATGTAAAATCGTCAGTTTTTCGGAAACACATCATTCAGGTCGTCAATGGTAGACTCATTATTGCTGTAAAAAAGAAAATTATTTTAATAATACCTCAGATCTATTTACATCAACAGCCAGGATCAGTGCTTCCACTTTCATGATTTCCTTTCCCCACGCCACAACTGAGATTTCCCCTTCTCAGGAATTATTTCCCCTCAAAGCTTATTCTGTTAGTAAATTACTATCAAAAATAAAATTGTTGTCGCCAGGTGGGTGGCTTAAGCTATTACGGGTGGGTTACGCGGTCAGCGAAAATTTTGGTGTTGCGCGGGGAGGGGGGGGGGTTCCGCTGTAATTGAGGGCAAAATCGAGATTTTGCTATTCAAAGGTGCTATGTTGGACAGCCATTCCATATCAAAAGTGCAAAGCGCCTACAAAAAATTATTCTATTTTGAAATTTTTTCATAGATGGCATTGGGTGTAAGTGCCAACTTTTTTTCTTTACAAATGGGACGTGTGTGCCGATCGTACTAAATGTCAGTGTCGGTCATCTGATTAGCCCCTGTCATTTCAAATGATAACATTTGTCTGATAAAAATATTAGAAAGTACTTTGAAAATGAGTGATTCAAGGAATAAAACAAAAAAAAAACTACCAATGAAAATCTTTCAAAGTAGTACGAGGAAAGAGTTATGTTAACAGGAAAAGAAAAGTTATTCCGGCAAAAAAGTCACCTTCTATGCAGTACCTACATTGTTATTGTTAATTTACTTTAATATTGTTTCATTTAATTTTACAATTGCGATAAGCAAATATTTTTATTACAAAAAATATGCAATTGTAAGAATCGATGAAAAAGAAATAAAAGAAAAAAGAGAAAAAAAGAAAGCAAAAAAAATAAAAAAATAAAAAGAAGAAAAAAAAGGTGAAAAGGAAACTTTTCTAGCGGAAAGTATGATTGCTTACTTACTATTACCACCAGAATATCAAGAATTCTATAGGAATTTGTGTAATAATTAAACTAGTTTAATTACTAGTTACACAAATTTTTCAAAATGCAGCATAGGGACTAAGCACTAACTAAAATAATAATACTTATTTAAAAATAAAGGCACTTTACTCCAATGACATTTGTTATGAAACTTAGCCCCAATGAAAGGTAAATATCTTGCATTTTAACCCATTTCTTAATTGATTTTAAAAATAAGGTTTTTTTATATAAATATGTTCAAAATTTATAAGTATAGTATAAACATTACCTGTTTAATTTAGTTTTTGATAATAGAATGCCGCTTTAAAATTATGACTAAAAAACAAATTCATTTTTATTTATTTCTTAATTTGTGTTTTGGCACTTAGCTTATTTGTAAATTCCAAGCCTCAATTCGTAAGCGCTATTCACATTTTTATTAAAAAGTAAATAAAAACTTTTTTTTTTTAAATTACAAATCAGTCAAGAAATCGAAAAGGTAAATTCCTATGTTTTTGATTTTATATGATTTATTATTTTAAAGCACGGTTGTAATGTGAATTTATAAGAAAGTTGACCCGGCGTTTTAGGCTTGGGTTGTATATTTTTTAAATTTTTTAATCTGTAATTCAATATCTATTTCGCAATATCCATTGAGATAGATGGCAATATCTGTCAACAAATGACAGTTTTACAGCCGCTAGCTGTCAAATCAAACATGACGTGACGGCCTTGTTGACATTTCTCTTTTTTAAAAGCAAAAGAGTTATGGTTTATGCAGCCATGTTAGACATTTTTAAAGTAACATGTCTGTTTTTGAAGACTCAGTGTTTCCATATTAAAAAATATTAATAATTAAATGAATCTTATCCGCGATTCGATAAAAATAAGACAAAACTTGGTTTAGGTAGCAAATAATATTAGCTTTACTTTATTACCAAATTCTATTGTATACATGTTAAGCATTTTTTCTATGGAAAGTACCGTTTCTCCTTTTAGAGGTAACTTCAGGATTTTTTTTCTATCGAGCCAAATGATTCCTATCGCGTTTTGACTTCGTTCATCCCCTCACACTTACGCTCTGTAATACACATTGAAAGTTTCAGTGCGAAATATCTAATATATTTTGAATAAAAACTAATAGAAAACAGCCAATTTTTACGTTTTCACCGCTTAAGGCCCTCTTAAAATATACTGCATGATTGTGTTACGTTCCGTAACATGCAGTGTTCATAATTATCATTTTTGGCGGCAGTTAAAATAAAAAAATACTACTGATTTTGGGTGAGATCAAAAGGTACGTCAGCTGGTCCCCGTTACACGTGACACATTTGAGGCTAAAAAGGTATGTCAAATGTGTAAAAAATTAAAAAAGTATACAACTTAAACATAAAACTTCGGGTCTCCTTTCCGCAAACATGATTTCCCCTCGATTTCCCCTATTCATCTCTTTCCCCTTTTTCTTCCCCTCTGGACCCTAATTTCCCCTCAAAAGGGGTAGTTCCCCTCATTGTGGAAGCACTGGCCAGGATCATATGAGCAGACATGCTACTTGTAGCAGCGGCGATCGGCGGGCAGCGACCACACATTCCACACCGCACACTTAAAAACGCCAAACGCGGCGATTAAGTCGCTTTTCAGAAGCTCGACACAGCGTCTGAACGCTACACTCCGCACACATTCGGATGCCCGGTCGCATCGATTTGGCAGTCAGTGCTGCGCGCTAGATTGCCGATCCAGCATCGGGGCAGTCGCCAAAACGCGCGATTCCGATACCACGTCCGAAGTCCGAACGCATGTAGTCGCGAAATCGCGATGCTGCATTGCTAAAACGCGCGATTCCAATACTGCGATCGGACGCAGAGAGTCGCCAAAACGTGATGCAGAATCGATAGTCGCAAAATCGCCGATCGCCGATGCTAAAGTAGCATGTGTGCGGTGGCTCTAAATACTTCTTATAATTGTTTTGACAATATAATAACAACATACATTTTTATATAATTTATTGAAATATTCTTCAGTGACACAACAAATTTTGCATAGTTATTCAACACTAAAATTCAATAGTCTCTTGTTATCATAGTATAATTGACATAAACTCATCAGAGTTAGTCTTTTTGGATGATCTGAAATGTTCGAAAGTGATATTATAAGTATCCGGCTAATATTATTACAATACTTTTTGTTCGATACTAGAAAGTTTAGTAATGTAATTATGGACATGAAAATGTTTTATTGAATTATATTGAGGGACACAATAAGAACTTGCCTAAAAGTTAATAGAAATTATACTATGTCTATACGGGTTTTAACTAATATCTTGGACAAGTTTAAAATAGGACTGAAAAGCTATTGACGTGTAAGGTATATTAGCACCACCTTAAACAATTTACATAACCGATTTTACATAAATACTGTCTCAACCAGTTACTTCCGGTTTATAATTGTAATAAGGATCTCGTTTGGACCTTTCCATATAAGGTAACCCGTGGCCGCCGCGAGACGAATAGACTTCCAACAGCGGCCGAGTCAACAGCTCTTGCTTGAACTTTTTCAGGAAGTAAACCCAGCATTTCATTTCGACAACTTCGCTTGTACCTCTGTAAAAATTTAATCACAATTATACAAACAACGACCAATTTTAAAAATGGCCAATACGAAAAACGTCGGGTGACAAAATGATAGGTACATAGATACCTACAATTGTATCTTATCCAACTGTGACGTTTATTTATTTATTACAAACCAGATGACCCGGTAAACTTCGTATCACCTAGGTACATTATATTTGTGAAAAATATGGTCAAAACTTATTAAGTACAAAATTTTTCGGTCAGCACATTTAGCCAATGAAAAGTTAATAAGTGATTGCTTAAAGTAGATTATAATTAGTGATAATAATAATATAAGATAACGATTAATGGTAACTAAATGATATTCCCCCAAACCTCTTAAGACGTCTCAATAAAGCTGTGGGACTTAATTGAGATCTCACACGGACTTCTTGCGAGAATCTGAAAAGTTATGTTGCAGGGTTTTGTTTTATTTGCCCAAACTCATGCACGTTCACGAACACAACAGTTATTAATCCGCCATTATTACACATTAATATTCGACGACACACAAATTAAAGAAAAGAAAACCAAATTGCAGACATGACGCTTCACTTTCCCGCCAAGAAGTCCACTTTTACACTTTTTTTATTTCTGAAACTGAACTGTTTATGATTCCAACAAAACAAACCAAAGAGATCGGACCTTAAACTACAGCTATGAAACAGACTTTCTGAACGCACCTATAAATTTTTGACTACCAAACAAGTGACAATTTAAAGTTCTCGCGCACTGACAAAGAAACTGATGATAGATTTTACTAATCATCTTGAAATTTATTTATTTATTTTGTTTTTTCAACAACCAACTGTCACTTTCAGACTTTTTTTTACTTCTAAAACAAAACTGTTTTGTATTCCAACAAAACAGATAAAAGGGATCGGATCGGACTATGCACCTATAAATATTTGACAACCAAGTTTAAGTTTTTTATTTTTAAAAAGACAAAAGATATCATATGCTTTACAGCTAGGACATTTTGTATTGGAAAATTAAATGTCGTTTTTAGTATTTTCCGTTTCTTATTATTTATGTTTCTCACCGTTTATAGCTTCCCTGAGCTTCCACAAATATATCAAAATCGAAATTAGCCAAATCGGTTCAGTCATTCTCGAGTTTTAGAGAGACAAGCGCACAGCTATTTATTTCTAAAAATATAGATGGTACCTGGTATATGGTGGATGGTATAGAAAGCTAGCTTTAACTCATTCCTATAATAGCTCCGCAATGATTTTTCTCATAAAAATTGTACGTACGGTTTGGTAACATTGATGTCATCTAATTCTCTTACGTAATATGAGGGGTGATCTTCTAAAATATCCAAATTGCTCAGCATCTTATCATCCACATCATAAATCTCACCTAAAATGAAAGCAAAAGTATTTGCAAAGTATCAAATGTAGATACGTATTCCAACTACACACATCAAAAGTGTCTAGGGATCAAGCATTTTTATGCGGATTTCTTGAGATTGAGATGTGGCTTTGTAATAAATTTATGATTTTATAAATTTATATGGATCCTTTTTGGTGCATTTCATAATTTGAAACAGGAACTTTCAATCAATTTCTAGTAAAAGATGAAAATCAGCTGTCAATATTTTCCCTATAAAAACATACAACGCATTGAAGACATTATTAGTGCTACTGTTTCCCTACTACTGATTAAAACCAACGTTATTATGGAGCGGCGACGTCATTCAAGCAGGGAAGAAATGCTCAGAGCCGTGGGAATGATAGAAGCTGGTTCCCGGCAACGTACTGTGGCTTTAGCTCTGAATACAAGTCAGAGTGTTATCAGTCGACTTTGGACACGTTACCGAAGCACTGGTACCGTGGCTGAGCGCCATGGAGGACGGTATCGCTGCACCACACGGAGACAAGACCGATACATTCAAATCACAACTCGAAGAGCTCCAACAATAACCGCCATGATGTTAGCCGTGAGGCTTCATCACTCTTCAGGGAACTTAATTAGCGACCAAACAGTCAGAAACCGCTTGCATGAAGTGAACCTTCATTCCCGAAGACCGCTAAGGGTACCACCTATAGCAATGCACAATCGTAGGATTCGATATCAATGGGCTCTTGAACACAGAAATTGGGCAGAAGAACAATGGCGTTTCGTGTGCTTTTCTGATGAGTCTTGTTTTGGTATGAGACCGGATACAAGACGTATACGACACTGGAGAACCCCTGGACGCCAACAGCGATTAAAATCCTGCCAGGAAGTCCATCCTTATAGTGGTGGAACCATCATGGTATGGGCGGGTATTTGGATCGGCGGAAGAACTGAGTTGATTTGGATCAGAGGCAACCTCAACGCTCAAATTTATGCTGAGACGATTGTATCAGACGTCATCGTTCCTCTACAAGTGCAAATCGGTCCCTTATTTCAGTTAATGCATGATAATGCACGACCGCACACCGCAAGAGTTGTAAGACAGACTCTCGCCGCAGCTAACATCAATGTCATGCCCTGGCCTGCTCAGTCGCCAGACTTGAACCCGATTGAGCATGCATGGGATATGCTACAGAGAAGAGCTCTGCCGAATATGGAGGGTATCCAGTCGCAAGAAGACCTTTTTTTGTTGTTGCAACGAACATGGGCGGCCATTCCACAGCGTGATTTGGATGAACTCATTTTGAGTATGCCAAACCGATGTTCTTGTGTTGTTAGTGTTCGCGGTAGAAACACGGATTATTAATTGTTTAAGTTACCCAATAAAATTTTAAAGAAAACTGTTATTTCAGTCTTTTTTTCGAACTTTAATGTTAGTGGTTCAAATGTCAAAAATCCCTTTATTAGGAAAATGGCAAATTTCTTTATTAATGCAAAGGTGACTTGGTTTATCGTTACTGTAGACAAACGAAAACACTTTATTTGATGAATCCTTAAAGAAAATTTTAATTAATATCAATCAGGAGAAAAGTTATTGCAAAAATATATGTTGATCCCTAGACACTTTTGATGTGTGTAGTATTAAAATCACAGCCTACCTATACCTATAACATCACTATTATATAAATTACCCTGGGTTCCCGCAATTTTGCCCTTTCGTATTTAAAAAAAGATAGGTATGCATCTATTTATTTAATTTATTACAATATTCATCACCTTCAGCCCGTATGAATACAACCACTGCTGGGCAAAGGCCTCCTCCATATAATGCCACTCTCCTCTATGGATGTCGCCACACAATGATATATATTAAAGGTCATTGTCGCCACCTGTAAGAGTTCCGGGTTCGATTCCCGGTAGGGTCAAATTAGAAATAACCATTATACTTACTCAATTCTCTCGGGTTTTACATTAAATAAGTTTGATTACTGATACGTAATCTAAAAACCCATTAAAAAGAAGATTCAATTAAACTTGACTTGGGCGGCTAGATAGATATATCTATAGGTACCTAAATGTTTTTTTTAATGTATATTAGCCCTGCCAACGCAACAAATGTGTACCCCTGCTTGGAATTCAACTCGGGACCTCTGGGTCTGAGAACAGTAGCCTAACCACTAGACCACAGAGCTGCTATGCGATTCTCTAAGCGACACATATACGCTGCGCTCAGCGCTGCGGAAGCCGCTGCTACCAAGGCTTTAGCTTAGAGAATCGCACGGCTGTTAGGTGTAAGACTAGCTAACTGCAGGACAAAGGCCTCCATCACAGATGGGTGGTATTGGCTTAATCACCACCTTCCCAAATGCGGGTAGGTGATCACAAACCCAGGGAGGGCATGCATCGTAAAATCCGAAAATCCTTTGATTTATATCGAGCCTTGCGTGTTGGCGTTGAGCTTAGGGCAGTAATTATAGTTCATTGTATTATTTTGTTGCATACAATGAATGATAATTACTTTGTTTGTACATATTATCACTATTAAGGTAGACGTCCATTAGCGGCGGATCGGGCCGGGGCGGATCGGTACGGGCCGCATCGCATACGTAACACTGCTATTGCGCTGCGGCCCGCCCCGCCCCGACCCGCCGCTAGTGGACGCTATTTCATAATAAATACAAGCAGGCGGATTTTTGCGTTGCGACGCGCCCCGGCCCGATCCGCCTAATGGACGCGAGCCTTTATTATACCCGAAGGGTAAGCCATTTCGTACACAAGGCTACGCAAATCTCCGATGCTCGACGATTTTAGTCTCCAAGCGACTCCCGCCATACAAATCCATTGAGGTTCGGACACTAGTCGCGTCGCCGACATTTGTCTCGCGACTCGCGTCGCGCCAGTCTAGGGATGTCGGAAATGAAAAAAAATATCGATATATCGATACATCGATATTTTGAAAAATATCAATATCGGCCTCGATATATCGCGAAATAATATCGATATATCGATATATTGGTCTAATTTTTACCGGCTTTAAAAAAAGGAGAACCACCTGCTTTTTCTTAAAATCGGTTAAAAAATAATTTAGGCGAGCCTGGCCCAGTAATAGAAACAGATTTTTTATTTTAAATTATTGTTTTAACCGGTTTACAGTTCCGCAGTCCATATGGGCCATAACAATTGATTAACCTATTGTTATATTTTTAGGACAGTGAACCTGTTAATCATGCCGCCCTCTAAGTCGGCTCCTGTTGTTAGGAACCGCCATATTTACGGTAAAAGCCACTCTCTCTGACGGAACGGAGGAAGCCGTAGGTGTTAAATATTTCCGTTGCGTATACGTAGCACACATGCACACATGACATGAAGTTTATTAAAGCAACGCACTGACAGTGAGAGTTACACGCTCACTACCACAGATTACATTAATGGAATTCACCAACAATAAGATTTTTTTACATTTTTACGGCTTTAATTCTAACGAATTAAAAAGTTAGATCGTGATGCGATGATAATAAATAAAAAATATCGATTTTGATTCGAATTTCGATATTGGTTATTTTGTATCGATGTATCGATATATCGAAATAAAAAATATCGCCTAAAAATATCGATATATTAAACAAAAAAAATTGATATATCTATGTATCGATATTTTTTCAACAAGCCTACGCCAGTCGCGCGCTACCTGCCAGTCGAGATCTTCGCTACTTAAGTCGCGGCGATTTCCAAGATGGCAGAGCAATCATTAAATATTAAATTTGTTTTTGAGGTGGAGAAATATCCTTGCCTATATATACAACATTAGTATCGGAGATTTGCATAGCCTTGTGTACGAAGGGCCTTAGTCAGAGACTAGGCCACGTTTTACCAAATAACAACAAGTGCTCAGCGTGGCAGGTGGTGAGCCCATCGCCGCTCATAGCTGATGGATGTGCAGTCTTTAGCCCGTTAGTCGCCTTTTACGACTCCCGAGGGAAGAGAGGGGTCATCATAGTATTCTTTTAATGAGCCGCGACCCATGCAGTTCTTCTATTCTTTTGTTGCATAAGTTCATACCTTTAACATTAAATCCTTCTCCAGGGCTATACAATAGAAAAGGAATGTTGTAACGTGTAGCAATGATCAGTGGGTACTTGGCCTTCGTTGATCCATTGCTGACGAACTTGCCAACACCGTGTTCCCGGTTTGTCAGCCAATGGTGGTTTGGCTCATTGCGTTTCAGAGTACCATACACAAACACTTTATGATTCATCTGAAAGGAGAGTTATGTCTATATTAATTACATGTAAACTCATATTCCCATCTTTTCTTCTGTCTAATGGAAGAAAGCAATGTAATATTTTTTTAAATTCTTTTACAACAATATATCTTTAGATTGATTTAGTACTGTGCCGAACCCAAATAACATGGGAACAGGGTAAGTGAATGAAGATGACGATCTTTAGATTTATTTCCAGATTAAGCAGTTCCAGCAGCAGGCTCCACCTGCCTGTCTGAGGGCTAATTGCATGATCTACAATTAACAAAATAATAATTTCTTTAGATATTTCAGGTCTCCAATTGTATGTTACTTTGTGTTTGTCCGTTTGTTGTTAATATGGTGTACCTACAATAAAGAATATTTTATCTATCTCATAGTCTAAATGCAACACCTATCGCAATACCTTTCAAGTACAAGTACATTGATTTGCTACTTTGATTATTGTGTTGAAAATAGACCATAAGCCTCCTAGATGTGCAAAATATTTTTTCTCTACCCATTGGTTCTGTAAGTTTGGAGAATATGAAATTATATCATCAAAAAATCAAAATCATAATCTTCATTTTTTCAAGTAAATTTATTAATAAGCATTTATGAATTGTCTAAAAAATTGCTTGGGTTTAAAGGTAATATTCTCTACTATTTTAAACTACAAAACGCTATATGAATGAAGTCTAATAAACTTGCAGTTACTGCTAGTAATACATACATTGCTATTTCTTATAATTATTATAAGTAAAAGTGATAAATCACTAAATAAATCTACTTCTAATGTAGCTGTAGGTAAGTACCTGCTAAAAAAAGTATTTCTTTGGTGTATTCTATCTGATATAACAAGCAGCTGTTATTATACCAATCATTACCATAACCTTAAAATTATTAAAGATATTATCTTGCAACAAAATACACATGAAACCCTCTATTGTTTACATCTATGCATGAAACCATGTAACATATTAAAATGTCAATTTCCAATAAAGGTAATTCTAAATAAAAGATAATTAAATGTTGTTATAACATGTTAATGTACAAATAGATGGAAAAACTTACGTTTCTGTAGAATTGTACGCAATATACTGAGGTTATCGCATTCAGAAATCTTGATAACTTTATCATGAATCTAGCAAACTCAAGCAAACCATTCTAATCCAAATGAATTATATAAATTCAAAATTCTGCGCCGAAAATCGCTACTCGTGTCGTGTCACTTTTAGTTTTTTTTTTGGTGTTTGATGACACAGACTACGGAATCGGATTGTACGGATAGAGATTCGGCCTTTGGTCTGCCTGTATACAAACTCTTGTTTCCCTCCAAATTAATAAAATTCTGTGTAGAAAATCAACATTATTTATTTGTTTATTTATTTCAAATGAACAAATATTGTCACAAATAGTTTCTTGACAGTTTCATTCATATATCTATCACCAATAATAAAACTGATAGTCGTATTCTTATTCTAGAATACCTACCTTTTAAATGTAAAGAAGGTTAGGCTGTATGGGCCGAATTGCTTGGTTAAAAAAGCTTGCAAAAATAAAAGGAAACAAACGTCATGCAATATTACTGTTGTTAGTAAGAAAACGAATTTTCGAATAATTAATAACCTTTGATTGAGTAACATTATAAAGGCATAGCAATAACGCATAATAATCTATGATTGTTTTAACCGTATCGTATGAAGTATGAACTAGTTCGATGGATTCTTTTTCTTTTACGTTAGAAATAAGGTCAAATTTCTATATTTACGAATTTTTATTTTTTATTTTTAATGCTATTTATAACTTATACTTTGTCTAAAATTAAAAATCAATTGCCACGAATGTGTGTTTGCGCATTACTTCAGAACAGCTGTAGGTATTTGTCTAATTATTTTATTGTTGAGTATATGAATGTCAGGATAAGGTTGATATGCAATATTTTATGGAAATTTATCACGGGATACGGTGTGTCCACGAGGCGTGAAGAAGCACTTTGTGGGCCGGCAGAGTGAGGGTGACTGATGCTACGTCTCTTACGCTGCACCAGTTGTCATCGCGCCTGGACTTCATTTCCACTTAACATCAGGTGGAGTGGTGTCATTTGCCGGGCTTAGTATAAAAAAAAGTCGTCGTGGGTGGGTTTCTTTCTAGTAAAAATATTAGAGGTTAAAAGCAAAGAGAGGAGTGTCTTGTGGTGCAGTACAAGCAAACATTCAAACCGCTGATGATTTTGGATACTGTTTACTTTCGTTAACTTTTGAATAACACTGTTGTTTTTTTTATCTCACCTGATGGTAAGTGACGATACGGTCGAAGGTAGAAGCGCGCTTCACACGGAATCTTCAACCATTGAGGAACTGGCTACCTTATCTCAAACTTTCGAAAAACAACAATGCTATAAACACCGTTGTTATGGCGACAGACTTAGATAAGATGGTGGTAGCTATCCAGGCGGACTTAACAGCCCTACCACAACCAAACCGAGCATACCAAGTTGTACCCCCCGCTGGGAATCGAATCCGGGACCTCTGAGTCTAAAACCGGTGGCTTAGCCACTAGACCACAGATGCGGTTAATTACATACATATAATAACGACTATTATCTCCGAAAGGTTAGTCAGAGACTAGGCAATGAGGACAGCAAAAGCAGTCCTCTACCGTACTCCACTTTTCACTAAATAGCGACTGCACATGTACTCAGCGTGACAGGTGGTGAGCCCGTCACCGCTCTATCTGTCGGATGTATGTGCAGTCTTTTATCCGTTAGTCGCCTTTTACGACACCCAAGGGAAGAGAGGGGGTGAAAGTATTCTTTCACCGCTACACGACACGGTTGCATAAGTGTATTAAATACGAATAAATTGTGAAATAATTAAAATATAACGAACTTTTATGCACGCCTGAATTTTAACATTAAGCCATTATAATAATCACAAACATTAACTTAGGTACTTATTTAGTCATGACTATGTGGAAAAGAGCATCAACGTAGCATCACAAATAACATTCGCAATTGATTGGTATATAATTTTAGGTGTTTTATTGTAACAATAAAAGTGTCATTATATTATTGTAGCATAACGTTAAGCTATATTTTATGAATATAGCAGATCCGCACACCTCTAGAGTTCATAGTTCTGTCTTGCAGCATGATGTCAATGTCAGTTACAGTTATTTCTGTCAGTCAGTCAGTGAGAGTCAAGACACGACTTCAATTCAATCGCTTGCCTTGATAAATATTGCTTGAAGTTTTTCTATGCTGTGTAGTGTTAGCTCGTTGTGTTATTGTCACTGCCCTGTTTGTGTTGAGATAATAAATTCATTTTAATTAATTATTACCGCCATGTGTTTCGTGTCACAACAGTAATTTTGATACAAACTCTTGCTGAAACTACCTTAGTTGCTGTTTGTTTAAGATTTTTGTGTAAAATCATCCAAAAATGAGGTTGGCAGGTGCCATTTTTAGTAATGTTACTAAAATGCTGGACTTTTATTCGCAATTCAACCCCTCGCCGCTGTCTATAAAGCAATTTATAGATTTTGGTAAGTACATATTTTATTTATAATGACGTGTGTTCGGTTTTATTACATAAATCTCAGCTAACTTTTCTTTTAAAAGTCACTAGACCAAGGTCGCGTCTTCGGCTACTAATTGATTAATATTGTAGCTCAATTATTACCATCGTTAATTATGTTAGAGTTCACTCTGACCTTCTTCTCAGCTCATCACATATATTTAAAAAAATAAAAATTATTTACCTTAACCTGCACAACATGTGTAGGCCTTCTGTATGCAGAATAACAAACAATTTGTAGTCATAAATTAAAATTCATAACTGTATCTTAATAAGTTATGTATTAAGATACAGATATTATCCATTACTCATACACTTTAATAATATAATGTGATCAATAAAGTAAGTTAAAAGAAGCAGTAGTAGTTTGAAATTAGCCCAAATATCAGTTTAAAATTACTCAAGAAACATATTTACTAATGGTTAAGTACATACAGGCATTTACCAGCTTAGTTTATTAGTGTAATTTATAATAATAACTGTTACAACAACAGTTTAATCCTTCAGGAATATAGATTCTGATTATATGTATGTATGTATTAACAAATAATTATCAATTCTTTGTGAAATATCTAGATATACTTACAAACATTCTTTAACCAATTTGGCCCAAGTATAATTATTTACCTTTCTTCCTCATCATTATCATTATTATCATCAGCCGAAGGACAGTAAGTCTTCACCAAGAATCTTTACGTTTTTATTTATAATTCAGGCAGGCATGTAAGTCAACTTATAAATGCCTGTATCGCATTCCACTTAAATCCACTTAATTAATAATTACTTCTTCATCAGCAGCAGCAGGCTATAAACGTCCCACTGCTGGTCTATTGATTGGGTAGACACCCAGAAAAACAATAGCACATGACAGGCCATACCCTACCGAGCTGGCCCGCCCAACTTGAGTAGGTGGTATAACATGATAACTTCAGAGTATTGAATTGATGGCTTCTGACTTATGACGTTACTAAATTAGTTGTTTATATCTTAAAGTTCAATGAAACAGATGATACAGGGCTTTTTTTATCACAACAATGTTATTGAATTTGAATTCAGAAATAACATCTGTTGTTGAAATTTTTTATCTTACTCAATTAAAATGTGTGGAACAATTGATGTTTATCACTTACCTTATCTTAATTTTACACTATCACAAAACAAACTAAAGTAAAAGGAAATAAATAGCCTACTTGCATTGTCTCGGACTAACCCTTTTGGCGATAATAGTTTGTGATTAGCATTACCAGGCGCCCAGATAAAGCTGGACATAGTAAGGTTTTTTGATTGCTTGTCCGACTTGTCTGTTTTTTTGGCTTTTTGCATTTTGCAAACGAGCGAGCGCTGAGCGTGGCCGAGCGCAGGCGAGTCGACTATCGCTCGCTCCTGCTCCCGAAAATGTAGGGTGTCCGGCTTGCCTTTTTACCCAAATTTCTGACCAAACTGGCTGGTCTGTCCGGCTATTAGGTTTGGCGCCCTGGCAACCCTAGTTGTGATTATGTATGTATGTTAACCCAGTGTTGCAAAAGTTCCCGATTAATCGGGAGATCTACTGATTTTGGCTTTTCCCTCCCGATATCCTGATTTAGCAACCGTGTCTCCCGATTTTTTACGTTGTGAACAAAAGTAACGATTAAAATATATAGTACCTACTATTTTGCATTCTAAAGATGATTATAATTAAGTTTATTATTGCTGGATATAAGTAGTTTTGTTCGTCCGCACTATTGTTGTTGTGACAAAGGAATTGTCCGACTTCGATGATTCTTATAATAGCCCAAGTAGGTACTAATACTGAAGCTAAGCGAAAAAAAATACTCGCAAATTTATAAAGAGTAGTAATAACCAAAATTGTTATAATTTTAATATTGATCAAAAAATGTTTACAAAAATGGCAAGAAAGAATTGGTATGAAAATGAATAATGAGTACCTAATCACTGTACCTGTAATATTTTTAATAAATTACTTTAATTAGGTACCTAATAGCATAAAACACTGTTATTTTATTTGGAAAAAAAATCTCCCGATTTCTCCCGATTTTTAAGTGGATAATTACCCGATTTTTAAATTTTCACTTTTGCAACACTGTTTAACCACAACCTTCATTAGGCCAGCACGGTGGATTATGGCCCAATCTCCCTAAATGTTGTGGTCTATGCGGAAAGGCTTGTGCCCAGCAGTGGAACGTTTATATGCTGATGATAATTAAAATAACTTTTTAAAAACTTGTTTTAAAGGATAAACAAGATAACAGATCTTAAAGTAGAGAACGCACATTGGTACCTGAAATCAATTTAAAAACAGTTATTTCTTAATTAACTCTTTCACAACTATAATCACACTGGACAATGAAGATCGCTAAACAATCCACGTTTCACCAATTAAACAATAGCACATGTGCTCAGTGTGATAGCTTGTGAGTCCATCGCCGCTCTATGCTGTTGGATGTATGTGCAGTCTTTAGTCCGTTAGTCACCTTTTATGATACCCAAGAGAATACTTTGATACTATCGATAGTATTGCAGTATACCCATACTATTGTACCAAACTTGAGCTATCGATACTGTCGATAGGCCTATCAATATTATAGATGATTTCCGTGGTCAACTATTGATAAGTCGGCAACACTACATTCATGAAACTGGTTTAATATTATGTACACAGCTTGTTATGTTTATTATGTACATAATACGCACAACATGCAGTTCAGGCTGTATACACAACTGTCAAAATTCGACGATTGAATTTCAACCTTAGTAATTGCGCGTTGAGTTCATGTTATTATACTAATTGAAGAGTTAATGTTTTGTCCCTAGATAGGCATGATGTGCTGTTGTCAGTACCTTATCATTTCTATTTATTGAGCTGGTGTTGTGGTGGTGGCTAATTAATGCAGCTTTGTAGAAATATATTACAGTCTTTGTGGTTTAGTGGTTAAATTACCAGTTTTGATAGGAGTATTTTTATAATAATATAATGTTTGTATAGCAGTGTGGTAATAGCGGTAAGTATATATAAAAGATTACCAACCCAACTCTTCCCTTGGGTGTTGTAAAAGGCGACTAACGGACTAAAGACTGCACATACATCCAAGAGCGTCAGCCGATGGGGCAGGGGGGGTGGATGGGGGGGGGGTTGCAAGCCCATAATAATATAAATAAAGGAGACGATAGTAATAAGAAGGGTACAAAGTCCCAATGTGTAAACTCCATGACCTCTTCACTATACAGTGAAGCATGCCTAATCTCTAGGGGGGGGGGGGAGGGGAAGGGCAGCTGCCCTACTGCCGACGACGCTCTTGTATACATCCAACGGTATAAAGGAAATAGGCTGACTGAGAAAGGCAGAGGACTGCTTCTGCGGTCCTCATCCTCATTGCCTACTGGCTAGGCCCTAGTCTTTGACTCACCCTTTGGGGATAATAGTTGTGAATCTATGTATGTATTTATGTATAATGTAGTCTTACGTATACACCAGGGGGCCACTGGGGCCAGGGAACCAGAGGCTATTTGAAGTTAGCCTGACTGCCTTATCACTATATGTATTACTAGCAGACCGCCGCGCCGGCGACTTGTTCGCGTGGACCCCGTACCCCGTGACGAATTTTCAAAATGACTCCCCTCCCAAGAACACTTATTGTGACGTAACTAAAATAGTTAGACATATGCTATCGCGACACTTTTTGTAGATAATGGTGTGTTGTGCAAAGCCATATAGTACGTTATTTTATTCTATCATTATAGTTTTCTTAGCGCACGCGATTTAAGGAATTTATTTGAGTTCTAGTAAGGATCCCTATTTTTTTTGAAAATATAATAGCCTATGTTTCCCGGAGATAGTGAAGCTTCCCAACGGTAAAAGAATTTTTTAAATCGGTCTAGTAGTTTCGGAGCCTATTCAATACAAACAAACAATCAAATGTTTCCTCTTTATAATATTATTTGTAGTATAGAGAAAGTCTGTCGCTATGTCAACGATAATGTTAGTAACACCGCCAGTTAGATAAGATAGCCAGTTTCTCAGATGGCCAGATTTCAGACGAAGAGAGCTTTCACCTTTGGCCTTAGTCACTCACCATTGTAAGGTAAAGACCAAGAGTATTTATAGTTTGGTACGACATGGAACAGTTGTTTTTTTTTGCAGTTTCAAAATATTTCGGCTACTAGGGCGACACACTATTTCTGCCAACTTTTTCTGGTGAGCTCTTATTCCCTTGTCTGTCACAGAGACTCCTAGAGATTGCTAACAATTTGAATTTCTACTCTGTCTGGTATTACGTCTGCTGAGCTCTATGTGACTAATGTAACCAATTTTGGCCAGTTTTTACCAAACACCTTGTAGGTATATATTTTAGAAATTTAAGAAAAGTACAACACAACTGTTTGACTGCAACATGGCCATCGTCGAGCTATCAAGTTGCTGTAACACAATAGCGTTTTGTGGCTAACTGGGCATACGGTTCAGATTACATAATTATTAATTATTATTCTAAACTCAACTTATCGTAAACATAGGGCTGTATGGTGGCGGCTCATTATTAAAAGAATACTATCAATACATCTCTTCTCTTTGGGGTCGCAAAAGGCGACTAACGGACTAAAGACTGTACATAAGTACATCCAACAGCATAAATTGGCGATGGGCCACCACCTATCACGCTGAGCACATGTGCAGTGCACGTTTCACCAAATAACAACTGCACAGTCATGTGCTCAGCGTGACAGGTGGTGAGCCCATCGCCGCTCTTTGCTGTTGGATGTATGTGCAATCTTTAGTCCCGTTAGTCGCCTTTACTACACCCAACGGAAGAGATAGTCAGTGTAGTATACTTTTTCGTATTAGACATTTCTTAAATGTCCAATACTAAAGTATGCCTGCGACACAGCCACTGAGTATCATATTTGCACTGGTGCCACAAGTGACCTCATTCGCCGGCCTCAGTGACAGAACAACATTATTGTTAGTGCTTTAAATGATAAGAGCTGTGGCTAGATGAGAATTGTCATGTACGCCTTTTGTTTATTGAAAGGAGACCGGCGAAATTGGGCCTAACTATTACAGGAATCAGACTTTAACTAAAATTCATTGTGTAATTTTTAATAACTTATGGCATAAAAAACAACGAATATTACTATGGGGAACAATTTATTGTAATTACAGTGTTTCACTATCTGTTTATCAACCAAGGACGCATATCACGTGTAGTCGAAGGATAATGTTGCCAGTAAAAAAACTACCTGGTGTTTTGACTCACACTACTAGAATATACTATCAAACTATTCTAGAAGTGGTGAGACACCAACTATTGCTTCCGATTGTACTTCTTTTAAAGATAAACTTCATAAACAGTTGCATTTGTTCTAGGCGTATCAATGCTTTAGGTTTACATTTGATCAAGGTGAAGCAAAACGGTCAGTTATACCACATGAGTAACTGTGGTTATACTATACAACAATGAATGCTCTTACGGTTACATACCAAATAAACATTAAACAATAAAAAGAGTAAGTAAAAAGTATTAGCTATTTGTTTAATTTACGTAAACTAAGCTCACTGGTTTACTTAACTCCCAATATCTGTGTTATCCCGTAGAACCTTAGATTAAAACAAAAAGGGAAGATACGGCATGCTCCTACTTGTAGTCATTCAAAATATAGTCCTACTCAACTACATAACCAAACACTCACACACGCACACCTATAAAGTGTAAATCGAGCGAGCGAGACAAAGCGGCAAGTTTCAACGTCAGCGCGAGGGAGTCAGCGAGTAGCGCGTTGACGTCTCGGTCGCTTCGCAACAGACGAGTACGTACGACCGATTCCGACGCCACTGCGGAGTAGCGTCTTTCTCTTTTTATCACAGCAGAATATCTGCAATAGGGCGATGTAGCCTGTTCGCTCGGCAAATTGTGACTGAAGTGAAATTGTGCCTTTAGGCCTAATTTTGGCGGCTCACTCACGAGACGCTAATGCCGTATCTTCCCTTTTTGTTTTAATCTAAGCGTAGAACTGATTTATAATTGTTATATTGTGGGAATCCGCTGGTTTTGATCTACATAGCCGCATATAAATCATCAGTGTAACGGTCAAGGCCCAAGGTCCTAAGGAACTTTGCCAATCTCCTTTAATAGCTTCTAAACGTGTCGCGTGGCGGTGAAAGAATACTACCACCCCCTCTCTTCCTTTGGTGGTCGTAAAAGGCGACTAACGGATTAAAGACTGCATCATACATCCAACAGCATAGAGCAGCGATGGGCTCACCACCACGCTGAGCACATGAGTCGCTATTTGGTGAAAAGTGGACTATGGCAGAGGGCTGCTTTTGCGGTTCTCACTGCCTAGTCTCTGACTAACCCTTCGGGGATAGCAGTCGTGATTATATTATATGTATTTGTATTTAGTCAGATTCTGGATACGAGGGCTGCCTTTTTTTAGTTGTGTCGTTCGAAATAAGTATAGACAAACTAATAGATTATTACTATTTATTGTTTTTCCCGCCAGTTAGAAGGATCATAAGACCGCCGGCGGTCGCGAAACAATTGATTTTCAATTGTGTCGGGTTTTACGGTGCCCAAGGGTTTAAAACATTTATTCCACTCCGAAGTGGGGGTAGTCAAAATGGCCGATTTGTATGCGTCAGCCGTCAACAGCTTCTTCGGGTGAGCTGAAACTTTGACCACGAAGACTTTGCTTAATTTTGGGGAACGTAAAAAATTCGTTAGGGTTCAAGTCAGGGCTGTAAGGTGGGTAATCAAAAATTACGACATTTTGGGTGCCCAAAAACATCTTTGTTTGGCGGGCGGTGTGCGAACTTGCATTGTCAATGGTGCAGTATCCTACGACTTCTTGAGTTGTTTTTTCGAAACTCTGTAATGACTTGTGGCAAACAAACAGTGGTATACCAGTCAGCGTTACTAGTACAATAGTGGCGTGACGTGACTACCTTTTGCCACACACGAGGCAACCATTTTTTTTAAAGTGCTTCGTGAGCGTATGACTTTGGTCGGTTTTGGCTCATTTAAGAAGACCCAGACAGTTGACTGCTGCTTGGAATCTGGATTGTAAGCTTAATATATCCAAGACTCGTCACCACTAACCATATCATAAACCTGTTTTGACTCTCGGTTGAATCGCTGCAGAGTTTTGCGACACCATCTAACTCGGGCTGTTTTTTGGCCGTCGCTAAGCAAATGTGGTACCAACGAGAGATCAACTTTCTTACGCCAAGTTCTTCGTGCAGAATTTTTTGTATAGTAGTCCTGTTTTTTCGAAACTCTGTAATGACTTGTGGCAAACAAACAGTGGTATACCAGTCAGCGTTACTAGTACAATAGTGGCGTGACGTGACTACCTTTTGCCACACACGAGGCAACCATTTTTTTTAAAGTGCTTCGTGAGCGTATGACTTTGGTCGGTTTTGGCTCATTTAAGAAGACCCAGACAGTTGACTGCTGCTTGGAATCTGGATTGTAAGCTTAATATATCTAAGACTCGTCACCACTAACCATATCATAAACCTGTTTTGACTCTCGGTTGAATCGCTGCAGAGTTTTGCGACACCATCTAACTCGGGCTGTTTTTTGGCCGTCGCTAAGCAAATGTGGTACCAACGAGAGATCAACTTTCTTACGCCAAGTTCTTCGTGCAGAATTTTTTGTATAGTAGTCCTGTTTTTTCGAAACTCTGTAATGACTTGTGGCAAACAAACAGTGGTATACCAGTCAGCGTTACTAGTACAATAGTGGCGTGACGTGACTACCTTTTGCCACACACGAGGCAACCATTTTTTTTAAAGTGCTTCGTGAGCGTATGACTTTGGTCGGTTTTGGCTCATTTAAGAAGACCCAGACAGTTGACTGCTGCTTGGAATCTGGATTGTAAGCTTAATATATCCAAGACTCGTCACCACTAACCATATCATAAACCTGTTTTGACTCTCGGTTGAATCGCTGCAGAGTTTTGCGACACCATCTAACTCGGGCTGTTTTTTGGCCGTTGCTAAGCAAATGTGGTACCAACGAGAGATCAACTTTCTTACGCCAAGTTCTTCGTGCAGAATTTTTTGTATAGTAGTCCCTGAAATGCCCACAGATGCCTCTATTTCACGGTATGTCACATGACGATCTTCGACGATTAGCTGCCGCACGGCGGCGCGTTGACATTCTCTTGCGTCATGGCGGTTTTTGGACGACCTTCACGTGGCTTGTCACTGAGGCTAGAGTGCCCACGTTGAAATTCTAAATACCAGCGTTCTACACTGCTAACACATGGTGCTGCATCACCTCAACACAGAAGTGATCTCCTCAAAGCACTGAAGTCGCGAATCCCCTTTGAAAGTTGTAGAAAATTGTCGCACGCATATTTTCCTTTGATATTTCCATTTTTACAACCGACTTGTCACCTTTGAACAGACGCTACAATAAAACTATTCGACTAATCAAAAAACATTATTTTGTTTTCGAATTATAAATTCAAAAGAGCCATATGTTTTTTTTAATAATCGCGGGGAGGTTTGCAAACGACACAACTTAAAAGGCGCCCTTGCAGAACAATATAGTGTTTGGATAACAACATAATTAGTCAGTTAGTCGGTAATTGCTTGCGAACAGATTGCAGAGCCATCTGCCTGCTACTAATACTGAGTAATGAGCTCCATCAAACTACATAGGTTGTTGACAAACAATGCTGGCTCAGTTTTGGCCGCATGCCAATAGATTTCTTACGCGATCCACGAACTGGCAGTGTCAATAACGGTACTCTTAGTTATTATTTTATAATTTTTTTACATACAATCAAGTCAGCACAACCGTGGAATTTGCCGATCGACCACTTTTCGGTGAGATTCGCTTGCGCTCCATTCCGACCGCGCGTACAGTCACGAGCAAAAATATGTAAACAATTGGCTGATTTAAATCATGATTTACATCAGGTGATTTTTAGGTAAAACTTTTGAATCGAGTCGCCTGGCCTGAATTGGGGGTGGGGTGGGGGTGGATAAGGTAAGGGGAGGAGGAGGAGTGGCTGCGCCACCCTAAACCCCCCCCCCCCCCCCCCCCGCTTCGGTTCTGTTACTATGGTACTGTATAACCTAAAAACGTGTAATTTTTCGTGATTATAGCCTATTTTGACAAAACTTTCAAGTGGTTTTTTTATATTTTAACGCAACGGCGGCAGCTAAAATGTTAATAAACCTTTATTTATGAACCCCTTACACGGGGAGTCTCTTTTTTTATAAAATCATTGATTTAAATCAATTTAAAATGTTATATCTTTAATGAAAATAACAATAAATAAGTATACTTAGTAGTTACTAACTTCTTCTTAGTTACTAACTTCTTCGTAGTAGTCTTGTAAAGTTGGATACTAACAATAATTGGTCAAGATTGGTCTACATAAATTTTTAAAGTAATTAAAAATAATCAACAAATTTTAAAAATATTAATTTAATTTTAATAATTTTAAAAGTATTTGTGTCATACAGCTTATTCAATTGTCAGTAAGTACTAATAATAGTAGTATTAGTATTATAAAACCAAATACTAATAATAGTAAGTAAGTATTAGATTTTTTCACATAAAAAAATCAATAAAAATAAAAATAAAATTAATTAAATAAATAATAATCATGGTTTATAAAAAAAAATCAAAAAAATCGATTTTCAAAAAAAATATGATTTTTTCCAACCCTGTGTCAAAGTGTATTATTGGTCCTCGTGACGTACGTACAGCTATGTTATTCTCTAAGCGACATGGCTGTGATCATAGATGTTACAGCCGTCACATCATTCGCTGCAGTCACGGCTGTGGTACGCAGCGTGGCTCTACCACTCAGTCAGTGTCACTCATTTAGCACCATCCAGGGGTCACGTGTAGGGTCTCAAGGGTAGTAAACCTACGGACGCGAGTAACTTTAACCCCTTAAATTCATATATTTTGTTTTTAGATAAATGAGAAGTTAATAAAGATTAAAGACTTATTCGATATTTACTTAAAATGTGGTTTTGTTACTCATATTCCAAAATTCGGACAAATTTAAGAGCCGGACAATATCCGGACTAAAGTTTAAAACTTCGGAATGTCCGGATGGATGGTAACCTTAGACGCGCCGCAATAGGCCGAGATGGCGCTATGCGCTATGAATATCGCGGGATAGTAGCGTTGGTTAGTAGGATTCTTTTAATTATTAGCCGCCACACACACATCCCAATATCCGTAATGTAGATACAATTTTGTAGTAATGTAGGTAAGCTGTCTTTAGACGGAATTAACTAATTCTCCCATTAGATTTATGCTCTTAGTGATTTTCCGAAATGACATAGAAACTGTTGGCATGTTCACTAGATATTCTAGAATAAATGGACTTTGGCACATTCGCGGTAACGAAATAAAACTATGCAATTGCGTCATGGGATCTGGCTGCCATTCGTATACGTATTCCTGAAAGTATTACAAAATAGGATTTCTGAAAACATAGAGCTGATGAGGTGGCGGCGGCGCATTAATAGAATACTACTCTTCTTTTACGACATCCAATTGAATCTCTTCAATTGGAAGTCGTAAAAGGCGACTAACCGACTAAAGTTAGCACATACATCCAACAATTTCAATTTCAACAGCTTGAAGCAGCGATGGACTTATTTTTTTATTGTGGCACGCCATAATGGCCTCACTCTGCCTGATGAAAAGCAGCCAGTGAAGCCCAAGAAGTGAAAGCGTTCATCACAGCGCTACCACGCTATGCCGAACGCTCACACTATGGCAGCCTGCATTAATGGTTTTTCACGCCCCGCTTAAATAACCCGGGAGAGAAAGAGGAGGGAAACACGTGTGCGGGAAGCGCATTCCACATACGGGCAGTTCGGCAAAAGAACGATTGTCCAAACTTTTTGGTACGTATCTTGATGGTCAGCACGGTATGAGGGTGGCTTCTAAGACCTGCACGCGTCGATCTGGAAAGGAAAGGAGAGGGAGGGATGAGGTCAAAGAGCTCCTCAGAGCATTCATCGTGGTAAAGGGGGTAGAAAGCACTAAGGGAAGCAATGTCCCTACGTAGCTGTAACGGCCCCAGACTGGTCGTAACGTCATCGTTATTGATAATACGGACAGCACGCCTTTGCAACCTGTCAAGAGCTTCGAGCAAGTACTTGGCGGATCCGCCCCAAAGATGAAAGCAATACTCCACGCAGGAGCGCACGTGAGTCTTATACAAAAGACAACGTTGCTCCGGCGTGAAGAACCGCTTCACTTTGTTCATGATTCCGACTTACCTCCTATCACGCTGAGCAACCAGTGTAGTTGTTATAAACGTGAACTGTGGCAGTGGACTGCTTTGCAGTCCTCATTGCCTAGTCTCTGACTAACCCTTCGGGGATAATAGTCGTGAGTATAAGTTTCTATGTATGTACATCACTATTCCTGACACTGGTGAGAGTATTAAATGAGACTTTTTGAAAAGCATCATCATCATCAGCATTCATCACTTTCGTCTTTTAGCTGTGGTGAAGAATGGGCGCAAGAAACTCCACAGCTTGGAAAGAAGTGACGACATATACAAAATAAATAATAAAATGTTTAATTGGCCACCCATTAGTGGCCCGACCTCACGGAAGTTGCTTAACGAACTATCATCGCTAACTAAACCGCAAATTGAACGTGCTAGCTAGCTAGTCATAAAAGTCCTCCGCAGATTAGATAATTGCGCTCAATGCAGTGAGCATTTTTTTATGTTACTAAGCTGGCGAATGAGCGTACGAACGATCCGAAGAAGCTTTAGCCCCCCTAGACAAGTAGCAATATTCCCATGTCTATTCGTTAGCGTTTGTCAATAGTGAAATCGTAAACAAGCTCACAGAAACTTGGCGAAAGCTAATTCTAGTCGATCGCTATCACAGAATAATTAAGAATCAAACGAACTTACCTTGTGAAGTTTGATTCCAATTATGCGAGGGTCTCAACCGAAGACGATTACTTATTACATGCAGTACATGAGATGGTGCTATCTTCTTCACACTTTTAGATATATCCTAAAAAGAAATATCTTATTTCCGTTCCCTGCACTGGCAACCCCGCGTCACGAGACTTCATTATTTCAGAGAATTTTGTGTTATCCTCCACAATTTTTTATTTTATTTTTGGGTTGGGAGGGATGGGTTGACGTAATCGTCTTCGGTTGAGACCCTCGCATAATTGGAATCAAACTTCACAAGGTAAGTTCGTTTGATTCTTAATTATACTTCGGGTCTCAACCGAAGACGATTACTTATTACATGCAGATGTTCAGAGCATTGTAATGTTAACACAATAAAAATAAAAAATTATGTCAATTTAAACTTTACAATATGTAGGTAGTTTTTTATAGTTGCGTAAGCCTCCTTTAAACCTTAAAAGATGCATTTAATGGCTATCGATGCATTGGTCGTTTTCTAAAAAATGACTTTAACAATATCATTTTTTTATTTGATTAAGTATTATTATTTTGTTGTAAATACTGCATTGACAAATTCATTCTAATTTGTACCTAAACATTTCTCCAACAGTATTAACAAATACATTTAAGTGACTCAGCCCAGCCCACAACAACTCTGCGAAACATCTCCAGACTAGATCTGTGAGCAGTGTGAGCCGTAATGCCGAGCGACTACGTGACTGTGAGCTCCAAATACAGACAAATATCCGTATCGGCATGTCGTCCACTGTCTTAAAATCTTTTTTTTTTTTATCTGCAACATATGTTTGTGACCGCCTTTTTATGAGGTGGGCACAGCCAGCAATAAATAACTGGGATTCTTACAAATATTGGACAATCTGATGAGCGGTTGCTAAACACCGGTCCTGAAGTCTAAATGAAGTCTAAGTGAAGGTAATTTCAATCACAATCACATAATTTTGTATTGATAATTATTTTTGATTAAACTAATAGACTGCCTTTTTGAGCAGAAACAATAGAAAATATAGTGTAAGAATCATAAGTGACAAATCATTGATTATGATCTGACTCTAAGGATAGTCCTGGAAATATGGTTTAATTAATATGACATTTGTGTCCCATGTTGAATTGTATTTTTGATTTGGAGCAATAAATCTTAGTTAGTGTACACTTAACAAAACTGTGTTAAACACAGTTATTCATGGAAAGTAAATTACTTCCCTTATATGACAGGTCAAGTAGACCTATGCGTATAAACAACATAGAACCTTCCTCAAACTTTATGGTTAGAAATGATAACTTTATAACTATCAGCTTTGAAAAGATTCAAGTTATTATTTTTCGAATAAAGCTACCAAGATATTATCAAATACAGTACTGATTAAATGTTACTGATTTTGTTGCAAGAGATGTAAACATATATCTCAAGATGCTCGTGGTATACCATGTCTGGTCAACGATTCACTAATAATTTGGCGCCACCTGGATAAGGCTATCTAGAAGTGGATGGCTCGCCTTGAAAGGAAATTAGGTATAACAAATAATATTTAGGGCCGAAGAACATTTTTCTTGGACAACAAGTTTGGGCCACATTGTATACCAAGGATGTAAATTCTAATCTGTACCACATCAATACCTTCTGCTTTATTCAATTTATATTAAATGTAAGTGTTTTTTTTTTTATAACTTGGTCAGGATTTTGTGATGCATTCTGCGTTTGTAAGGGTTTGTAAGGTCAAATTATGGCTTTGCCAATAAACTAATAATATGTGAAAACGCATGGTAGGAGAGTTACCTACTCCGTATCTAAGTTTCGTATAATGTTTTCACAAGACTGGATGTAGGATGCGAATACATAAAAGTTTCTGAATCAATTAATGCTAAGAATTTCTCTTGTTCAAACAACTTGGTATAGGTAGGTAATTCAAACCGCAACGGCCGCTGTGCATGCCGTAGTCAATATTCTTGAATTCATCTAAATCTCTTATTATACATTTAGGTATAAAACAAGTTCTGTTGCTCGGTTTTTTAGTAATGCTTTTGTAAGTGTTTGTGACAAACCCTATGACTCCAAAAAGGTGCTTGTACTCGTAGTTTTATTATTCAATACACACTCGTCATAATTTGAGCTTATTTTTCGTGCGTAGGTACAAAACATAAACTAAACAATTATTGTAGAAAATTCAAATATTATGCGCAATTGTTCTAGAACCGGTTCCAGTAATTTCACAAACACAAATAGGCCGAACAGAAGAACATTAATTTCAACTGAGGCCTCAAACTAAACCTTAACTTTTTCCGATCAGCTTTAATTGCAGTAGATACTTAATTAAAAATAAGCATCTTGAATATCAATTGTTGACAATAGTAGCTGTGATTTAATAATTTAAGGGCAGTTCGATTCTTTTAAATATAATTATTTTGAAGCTGCTTTAAATTTTAAGTGAATCTGTGAGATCCTATACATTTTTTTTTGTAAGCTTTTCCTGACCTTTATAAACACAACAAAAGAGAATCAGACAAATCAGTCGAGCCGTTTTTGTGCGCTTAGCAACACATTTGTCGATTCATTTTTACCTACATAGATTGAGATAGTAAGTAACAAACATTGTTTTGAAGTATAGTTGTTTTGTATAGGTTTGCTGGGAAAATGAATATTACATTTACGAATCCAATGTAAAACATTACGATCCCTAGTGAGCTCACACTTTCTGTCATTCAGTCATAAAAATAGGTCAAGCGACTGCAGGAGCTCTGATTCCAACGTCTCCCTGTCAGGTATCCGGCGGAACCTCGGCAGTCCCTTGGCGGTGTGAATGGTGCTGGTGGGCTTGATCGCAGCTCGATAGCTGATGATACTACTACGCACAGTGGCGCCCCCTCTATAGTTTAAAGAACCTCGAAGTTGATCACAACTTCAGCCCGGGCATCAGCCCGGGACTCTGTACAGACCGTTGGATTTTTGTTTTCTTTCCGAATCAAACTTGGTGGGCATTAGGGGTCTTATTATTATGCTCAGAAAGTGAAGTTTTAAAACTTTTATTCATATTTATCTCCAACAGAGCTTATTACTGTTATTATTATTATAATTATTATTTCAATTTCCTTATTTAGTTTTGGAGCTTCGAGGCTTATGTACATTATTACTATTTTTTTTTTTCCCCATTTATTTAAGTAGGTACGTAAGTACTCATTTTTTTGTTAATTATTATTATGAGTAACCCTTTATTTTTTATGAGGTTCGTCTCTGAGAAATTGTAGAATCCATGGGTGTCCAATGAAAGCAGGCTATCGTCGAACTGACCGTCATATACGGGGACAGATCGAAGATCTTAGTGGCGCAGCTGGCACAGGCACAGGCGCTAGCGCTGCAAGCAGCGCGAATGGCCAAGCTTAGTTTCTGCCGCTACTGGTTGAGTCATTGTAAAAATCAATGACATAGTTTAAGATGTCTTCACCAAATCCTTATTGATAAGTAAACCCGAAGATAACGAAACGTTGAAAACATGTCCACCCCAGGCGGAAATCGAACTTACGTCCTCAAACAATGTTTAGACTCTGCTTTGTTCCACGGATGACGTGGAAACGTGAAACTGTTAGGGTGAAATAGGTATGGCCTCTCACGGTTTATGTGGAGTAGAAAATCCTCAACACAGTTCAAGTGGAGTTAGAAACCATGAAACAGCTATCGTGGAATAAAATAAAGCCTCAACACTGTTAACATGTACTAAATACATATTCCCGAAACGGCTTGCTTGAAATAAAATATAGTCTCACTCAACCCTGGTAGAGTGGAGTGAGTATCTTCGACACGGCTTGTGTAGCCGCTGTGTCACGGAGAAAGTCTAATTCTTATTCTAATACAATTAATAAGTATATATAATGCTGAGGTCTGACCTGAAAACCGCGTGGCGACTCCTTTGCTTCCAATCCAGAGGGGTTCCTTGGAATTTTCTTTCTTGATGTATCCACCAATTGACAACATCGATATAGCCTCAACACTGTTAAAGTGGAGTGAGTATCTTTGACACGGCTTGCTTGGAGTAAGATATAGCCTCAACACTGTTAAAGTGGAGTAAGTATCCTCGAAACGGCTTGCGTGGAGCCTCAACACTGTTAAAGTGGAGTAAGTATCCTTGACACGGCTTGCGTGGCGCTTCAATACTGTTGAAGTGGAGTAAGTATCCTCGACACGGTTTGCGTGGAGCTTCAACACTGTTAAAGTGAAGTAAGTATCTTCGACACGGCTTGCGTGCAGCCTCAACACTTTTAAAGTGGAGTAAGTATCCTCGACACGGCTAGCGTGGAGCCTCAACACTGTTAAAGTGGAGCAAGTATACTCGACACGGCATGCGTGGAGCCTCAACTCTGTTAAAGAGGAGTAAGTTACCTTGAAACGGCTTGCGTGGAGTAAAATAGAACCTCAGCACTGTCTAATTAGTGTAAGTAACCTCGATACGGCTTGTATGGAGTAAAATTAATGACATTAAATGTCATTGAGTAAAATAAAGCATCAACACTGTTGAGCAGTTATATATCCTCGACACATCATACGTTTAGTAAGTTAAACACTGTTACAATGGTGTCTATATTTCTTGTTGTTTGTAAATGGCTTTTAATTTTGTTACAATCATTATAATAGAACCCAAGAAAAACCAATAAAAATGAGGGTAGATCATTTTAATGATAAATGATCTTAGTTCCTTACAACTATGATACATTCCTTAATAGTTAATTTTCCAGGTAAATTAGCGTTATGTTCCAATACCTGCGTGTCGTAATATCGTTGATACGACATTTATCACTATTCACCGACACCGATGATGATAAACGCCTACGTTTTTTCAATTAAAAATGATTTCTTTACTTTACGAAGAATACCGTAATGATCACTGTCTCTCAACTTCGAACTTTAACATTTTCCCATCTTATTAAATACATATTTAATTTCATTACAAAAAGTGCGTGTGATTCCGATAACACAAAAACACGTAATGACGTCTCGTGACGCGGGATTGCCAGTGCAGGGAACGGAAATAAGATATTTCTTTTTAGGATATATCTAAAAGTGTGAAGAAGATAGCACCATCTCATGTACTGCTGCATGTAATAAGTAATCGTCTTCGGTTGAGACCCGAAGTATAACTACATACATTAATTATTCTTTCCGTCAGTCCATGCCACTTGACTAGGCCCTCAGGAAACTGTACATGACGTGTAGACAACACAGTGATATGTATAGGATGCATGCTGAATTGCTGACATTGACCTAGCGTGGCTGTCTGCCAAACACATTATGATTGAATTTATAGTTACGGTTCGCTATGGTACCGCGAAAAGATTTACATGTCTGCTGGCTGTGTCAAAGCCACGACAGTGTTATGTTACCACATTTACCTACTGCTTTTGTGGTCTAGACTAGAGGCTAGATTACGCGCTGGGCCCTTATTCTGTAACGATTCCTTGTTTCAAAACCACGTTAATTCCTTAAAAGGTTACGATATCTTCCCAAAAACGTATGCGTTTGACGTTTGTGCGCGGTAAGGTTTAGGTGTGGAATCTATAGATTGCGATACAGAATCAGGGCCCAGGTCTGAGATTCCGAGGTCTTACATATTATATCGCAACTATTATCCCCGAAGGGTTAATCAGAGACTAGGCAATGCGGACCGCAAAAGCATCTGCCATAATCACTTTTCACCAAATATTGACTGCACATGTGCTCAGCGTGACAGATGGTGCTGTCACGCTGCACATTGGTGTGATGACATGTGCCCATCGCCGCTCTATGCTGTTAGATGTACACACGGCGTCAGATCAACCTACCCTAAACTTTCAAATTTCTCCAATGAATATTAATCCTTAGTACCAAATAATAAAGTTCAAAATTGATTGTAGATTTTACAGTTTTGGGTAGGTTGATCTGACGCCTTGTGTATGTGCAGTCTTCATTCTGAGGTCTCGTGATCATAATCATCATTGAGTGCCATCTTTATAATGAAGTTTGGAGGTCAGTTAAGAAAATTTCTTGTGGCTCCCATGAAGTACTTTTAACTGACGATTGCAAAGTCCAGTCCACTTCGATAATCGTCCAAAACCATTTACGTCTCTGATGTCCCGGACCTCGTTGTCCCGAAATTTTGCCTTCGAGGATTAGCCGTGGGAACGTGTATAAGAATCCTCTCTGCATGTGACCGAAAAACTCCTCGTAATTGATTCCCATTTGTCGATACTATACGCGATCTACCTAAAATGTCACCTGTAAAAAAACCCAAAACCAAGATAATATGACCATACATTTTTAAATGGTTGAATGGTTGTAATACTACTTTAATAAACGAATAAGTTTTAAATGAGATCGATATGTCGCACCGCACCGTATGTGGTATGATAAAAACCATAAATGATAAAGATAACAATATAAAACATCGCATTTGCGATAAACTTTAATCTATTGATATATTATTATCATAATTATCACACTTCACACTAATATTATAAAGGCGAAAGTTTGTGAGTGTGTATGTTTGTTACTTTTTCACGTAAAAACTACTGAATGGATTTGAATGAAATTCGGCATACAGATAGTTTATAGCCTGGATTAACACATAGGATACTTTTTATCTCGATATTCCCACGGGAACGGCAACCACCCGGGTGAAACCGCGAGCGGCCGCTAGTCAAATTACATAATTATAAAGTAAAGTCGCCGTTTTCCTGTGTCTGTGGCTCCGCTTTATTCTTATAAATCACGCAATAGATTTTTTATGCGGTTTTCACTAACAGAAAGAGCTATAACTGAGGATGGTTTTTGTTTATATTTGTACAAAATGGCTGAAGAGTATGACGGTGTTTTAAATTTAGCGCGGACGGTCCGCCACTATTATTAATGTAGTTCATTTTTGACACTTCCTGCTAGGTACCTCGTTGGCAAAAATACAGTGACAAAATATCTTCTCCTAAAGAAAAATTAAGTGCCACGAATGTACATGCACATATGTATTTGGCTAATACTTTTTTTTGTTGTGTTTGTTGTAGATAGGACTATAGTCCGGACTATAGGCCTTTCTTGACTAATTCTGGAAAATTAAATCCTATTTTATGTTTGAATAACTTTTGCCCGCGTCTTTACTATATTATGTTGTGTTTGTGTCAGTGATTGTGTAACTGTGTAAATGTGCAGCAGTGTTTCTGTGTTGCAGTTAAATAAACTAATTTCATTTCATTTCATTATTATCATCCCACAGTAATTTTCTGAACGTGTGAATGGTGAATAAAACTCGCACTAAGCACTTAGACACGGTACTTAACCCATCGATGTTCTAAAGTCCACGAAAACAAAGTTAGTAAGTAGCAACAGTTTTTTGTTGTTGATTCATTGGCGTTGCCTTTATCTGTGCTATCAACGTGTTTATTTTCATATCGTCAGTGTGAATATTTGCGTAATTTTTTTTATTTATTTACTTCTTGATGTTGTGTGGTTTAATTTTTGATCCGGGGACTATTTCGGCACACTCTGTGGTATGAAAGTTTTTGAAAAATGTTGTGAATATATTCACGAGCAGGATTCGAACCTACACCCTTCCGTTATTCCAACTACCTTCTTTCACTACCGCCGACATTCGCAGGTAGGGTTACCATCCGTCCGGATTAGTTCGGACTTATCCGGACTTTTAGACTCTAGTCCGGACTTTGTCCGGATTTTGGAATATGATTAACAAAACTACATTTTAAGTAAAATCAAATAAGTCTTTAATCTTAGAATAATAACGTATAGAAGGTAAGTCCGCGCGCCCATTTTGAAGCACTTTTTTTGGAGCCAGATATGGCTCCAAACGCCGAGTTTTCAATGTACACTACGGAGTTACAAGGGTACGTGTGCGTGTCGAAGAGCGCAAGCAAGTAATCTTGCTTAAATTTTGACAGAGCGCTTGTATGAAGACTATCTTTCTATACGTAATTATTCTAAGTCTTTAATCTTTACTAACTTCTCATTTATCTAAAAACAAAATATAAAAAGTAAGTTTGTATGTTTCCATTTTGTGACTAAAAAGTCCGGCCTTTTATCGAAATGTCAGGCTTTTTGTCAGGACTTTTCAAATTCCTAAATGGTAACCCTATTCGCAGGTGACATCAACGATAAGATTGAAACAAACTTAAATTACTTTAATATATGGTTGCTTTGTTAAAAAACCAAGCAAAAAACTTATTTTAAACGTTACGAATTTTTATACTCAACTAGCGGCCGCTCGCGGTTTCACCCGCGTGCTTCCTGTTCATGTGGGAATATCTGGATAAAAAGTATCCTATGTGTTAATCCAGGTTATAAACTATCTGTATGCCGAATTTCATCCAAATCCATTCAGTGGTTTTTACGTGAAGAAGTAACAAACATACACACTCACAAACTTTCGCCTTTATAATATTAGTGTGATTTCATAGACGTAAGTAAAATGTACTTACCTAACAATAAAGATAAATGTTTTGTGATGTTGGTTGTCTTGTTTGTCACTTCTAAGAAATTTGCCAATTATACCACGATTATACGCATCTCTATCAGAATGGCTTTTTACTAAAGACAATGGATGTTATTTTTCTGTCGTTATTTGATATCGGTTCTGTCACTTTTGTTTTAATGTCCACGCACGCGTTCGTAAACAAAAATAATATGATTTACGTATTATAAGTAAATTTAGTCGGAGCCATTAAACTTTGATAACGTGAAATAAAGCGGAAAATAAAATGATTGTATTATTTATCTACCACTCTAATAAATCTACGCGTGTGGCGTGTTTTAACAAAATAACACCATCTTTTTATCTATACTTATATACTACATACCTATACTTGCGGCCCGCCCGCATCTTCGTCCGCGCTAACTTAGAAACATCGTCATACTTCAGTCATTTTGTACAAATTATAAACAAAAACCATCCTCAGTTAACCCTCTATCTTTTAGTGAAAACCGCATAAAAATCCATTGCGTGTTTTAGGAGAATAGTGCGGTGCCACGGACAGAGGAAAACGGCGACTTTACTTTATAATATGTAATGATGATATTATACATAGATACATACATTACAAATAATCACGTCACGACTATTATCCCCGAAGGGTTAGAATAGACAGAGATTAGGCAATGAGAACTACAAAAGCAATCCTCTGCCATAGTCCACTTTTCACCAAATAGCGACTGCACATGTGCTCAGCATGACGTGTGGTAGTCGCCTTTTACGACGCCAAGGGAAGAGAGGGGGGTGGTAGTATTCTACTACGGTTATATGCGATACAATTATACAACCTTAATTTTTCTTGATACAAAAACAATTAAGGGTGAGTTCCACCCACATACCTGAACAACTTTCCCCGAGAAACCCATGTGCAAAAATGACAAAAATAAATTTGACCTCCCATACAAAACTGTCCGATCAGTTGACGACAATAGTATGGGAGATTGATTTTTTTTGTTATTTTTGCACATAGGTTTCTTGGGGAAAGTTGTTTAGTTTCATGGGTGAAACTCACCCTTAATTGTTTTTGTATTAAGAAAAATTAAGGTTTAACTTTATATTTAAATCTTTTTATCTAATACTATATTAAAAACTAGCGAACGCTCGCGGTTTCACTCGCGTTTTTTCCGTTCCCGTTGGAGTATCCTATGTGTTAATCCAGGTTATAAACTATCTGTATGCAAAATTTCATCCAAATCCATTAAGTAGTTTTTACGTGAAAGAGTAACAAACATCCATCCATACTTACAAACTTTTGCGTTTATAATATTAGTAGGATAGGATTTGGTAATAGGTATCTATGTAATGCCGCAACTGGGTCATCCTATAATGTGTAAAGAACAACTAATTGTAAGAAAGCAATTCTGAGATTGCGTAAAAAACAGCGGTTATGAACGATTTGTCACTCGGCTACCGAGCCGGTTGCTATAAGATTGATATGACACCAAAAGGATAGTGTCTACAAGCGACTACTCGTACAGCTTTCAATTTGCTAGGTTCCATTAGGTAGAGAAGAGACTCTACCTACCCCTCCAGGAAATGGGCGTGATGTATTTTGTTTTTATGTATAAACAATTTAACTCTATACACCCTTAATTTTTATTAATTTTAATGAAATTAAGGGTGAGTTCCACCCATGAAACTGAACAACTTTCCCCAAGAAACCTTTGTCCAAAAATGCCAAAAAAAATTTCGTCCTCCCATACAAAACTGTCCGATCAGCCGTCGACAATAGTATTTGAGATTGAATTTTTTTTGTCATTTTTGCACATAGGTTTCTTGGGGAAAGTTGTTCAGTTACATGGGTGGAACACACCCTTAATTTCATTAAAACAAATAAAAATTAAGGGTGTATACACTATAATATACGTACTCTATATGTACAGACCTACGATCAGTTAGAAAATTTAATATTTACCTTTGACAGCTCTTGATTGGCTCTAATGTCTTTAGGAATAAGAACCACGAACTGTTAAATATGTGTATCTACTTCTGTTGCTGGTTGTAATACGCATGCGTTTGTAACTTTCTTTAAGGTTGTATAAATACAACGTCGTCGTTAAATATTTCTTATCAATGAATACCCAAGTTATTTCGTTACGTAGCTATATTATAGCTATGCAGAGTAAGCTTCAAAGGCCAAATTTCCTTCAGACGAGCTCGCCTCGTGTTGTTGAAATGAAGGATGGTGCATGATAGGGTTGCCTGCGACCATTTTTAAGACATTTATTTAAAGAAGAATAAAGTTTATCATTTGCTTGTTTATTGCAAACTGTAAATGGTTTTCACTTGCGATTAATGCAACAATCGTTAGATACATAGACTTTTAATAATATTTATAAGTACATACAAAAGCCTCAGAGACGGAAGTACACAAGATTTACAGTTAAAGAACTATCAAACTCTTTTGTAAACTGAGTATTAGACGGTTTAAAATCGAAGATATCGATGTGACTAATTCTGCCATTGTAAATATCCGGAGCTCTGGCAATTAATATATTTTTTATACTTATTAGTAAGGTGCTCTTCGAATTAAGCTACTGTGGATTTATTCAGCCCGCCGAAATTTATCAACACTATTTAGGTACTTTTTATTTTGAAAGCCAAAGGCGCCCATTCAATGTCAACAACTACACCATCAACATCAGTTAAGAATTACGCAAGCTATGTTATAAATATTTTAAATATAATTTTAACGCAAATTTTGTTGCGAACCAACAAATTGGAAATTGTTGAAAAAAAATACTTATTGGTAGTTTGATCTCATGCACTCTGAAATTTTGTACAAAACACAAAAGTAATTGGTCAATTGGGTCCGTAAGTTCTGTTCCGTTTCACTCATCCGTTCGGAAGTAACATGTGTAATCACGTATCTCAAAACTATACTAGATTTTTGTTTTGCCGACTTGTATATATATATATTTAAATAACAGTTGCCCTCAATATAATAGTATGATATTATTTAGATTATCTAGTAAGGGTGGCAACCTTAGATGAGGGCAACCTCGCGTACTTCAGCTAGAATGTTGGACATTTATTTACGAGCCATACCTTTATTTGGTAAATTACGAGTATATCAGTTAGTTACACTCATCATCTAACTAATAGGTAGGTGGCGCTGCTATCTTGACAACACTAAGCTCCGACTGTAAAGAGTTTTAAATATAGTAAATATTGATAATTTTTTTATGAAACCGTTTAGTTGTTTACGTTATTAAATAATTCATCAGTGTTATTGTTTGTAAGAACGTTAATGCGGTTAAAAGAAATATTTTGTGATTTTAATAGTGCTGCTAGGAGTTGACAATATTCTATTAAGAGTGAAAAAACACATAAACACAGTGCAGTGGATCGTTAACTTTTGAGGTGATGCAGCAAAATTTGCTATATTTTAGCAAAATAGTGTAAACATTATGCAGAATTATTAAATGAAGTATTATCAGTCAGTGTTTTTAGTTTTTATGTGAGGTCAGTTCATCGACATCTTTTGTATTAACACCTCACACAGAACTGCTTTTTTATTCCGCTGCTCCAGTGACTTGCCTAAATAGACAAAGCCAAAGGACACGCTAAGTGACGAACATACCTATTACTACTGCGTTCGTAGCGAGTCGTGGTTCAAACCCCGGGCCATCTATGATACTTTTTGAACTTTTTAGATATTTTTTGGACTTTTTACTTTATTTCATTTGCTGAAAAATTATAATATATTATAATTAAAGAAATGTCGGAGACCATAGGTACTTGTGCGGGATGCCCAACAAAAATAACTGGTACAGAATTTTTAAGTTGTACCTTGTGCAAACAAAAATTCGATCTACTATGCGCTAATGTATCTGAGAAGCGTTTCAAACTGATGGAGGCTAAGCGCAGAAGTAACTGGAAGTGCCATGGTTGTATAATGAAGTTACCTAAAACCGACAACAGCAATACGCCGATTAGATCTGATGCGCGCAACATTTTGTCTGGAGGATCTAACGCTGACCATGCTGACTGTGCGAACGTTACGCTGCGTACAAAAGCAGCGAGATCAACCACTGAGCAGTCGTTGGAGAATAGTGCACCTTTAATGCAGACAACCATTACGAAAGAGGAAATAAGAGGTTTATTTAAGGAAGAGTTTGACTTAATGCGTGCTTCACTGCTTTTGGAGCTCCGTCAAACAATAAGAACTATGGTTAACGATGAACTTATTGTGGTAAGAAAGGAAATATCGTCTCTGGAGGAAGGCGTCCAATTTTTGAACCAGGAATATGAATCCAAGAGGAAATCATACGATGCTCAAACGGAGATCATACGTGAATTGCAGAATCAGAATTCTTACATAAACAATACAGTACAAGAACTGTTAGGCCGTTTGCAAAGTATGGAGCAGACCAGCAGATCTTGCAATGTCGAACTACAGTGTGTTCCCGAACACATAAACGAAAATCTTTTGACGACAATAACGCAACTTTCTAAAATTGTGTCCTGCGATATAAAGAAAGATGACGTCCACCACTGTACACGAGTTGCTAAGATCAACAAAGATTCCAAGCGGCCCCGAGCGATAGGACGTGAAGTTGGCTACACCTCTGCTGCGTGATTCTCTCTTGGCATGCGTTATTAAATACAACAAAGCGAATCCTAACGACAAAATTAATACCAGCCACTTAGGTAAGGGAGGAAAAAAACAACCCATATACGTATCTGAGCATTTATCACCAACTAATAAGAAGTTACATGCAGCAGCCCGCCTTATGGCTAAAGAAAAGGGTTATAAGTTCGTTTGGACTAGACAGGTAAGAGTCTTCATTCGCAAAACGGAAACATCGGAGTTCATTCATGTTAAGAATGAAAATGTATTAAATGGACTGTCTTGATTTGTTTATTCTTTTCTTCTTTTTATTTTTTTTAATAACAAAAGAAAATTCAAACATTTATTTGAGAGGTCTACGTACAAAAACACATGATTTTTTCTGTAATGTATCTTGTGCTAGCTATGATATCATAATACTTACTGAAACCTGGATGAACAGTAGTGTCTAGGACAAAGAGTTACTTGATGATCGCTATGTACTGTATAGACGAGATCGTGAAAGTAGTGGCTTTCATTGCGGTAAAGAAGAGAGTGGAGTTCTTATGGCTGTATCTAATAAATTAAATTCTACTCGATTAACTAATTATGAAACTTTGTGTGAAGATCTATGGGTTAAAGTAGAACTATCCAATAATAAAACCATTCATTTTTGTGTTGTTTACCTGCCACCCCCGGTTAAACAGAATATTTTTGATTGCTTCGTTGATAATTTTAATGCGATCTCTGAAAACATTGAGCACGTTTGTGTTGTAGGAGATTTTAATATGAGTTTCGTAAACTGGGCTCCTCCTGGTTCAGATCAACTATCAATAAATAGGGGATCTTTGTTGGGTCAGCAGTTAGTAGATTTTGCTGCTCTGAACAATCTTTGTCAGTACAACCATATAGAAAATAATAAAAATAAGGTTTTAGATTTAGTTTTAAGTAATATCTCGAGTACAGTTGTTATGACTGCGTGCTGCTACTTGGTTAATATTGATCCTCTGCATGTGCCATTGGAGATTTCGATGAGTACTCTCAATCCTGTATTGCTTCGGCAAAATGATACAGTTAAAAATTTCAATTTCATTAGGGCTGATTATAATTCAATTATTTCAGAATTGGAGAGATTAGATTGGGTTGAGGAGCTGGCTGGGTGCAACGATGTTAACGTAATGCTTACCAAGTTTTATAAAATATTAAATAATGTTATCACTAAATATGTTCCTCTATCAAAATTTCGAACAAGTAATTATCCTCACTGGTTTACTAAAGAACTTATAAAACTTAGTAAAGAGAGAATGAAAATTTATCATAGATACAAAATTTACAAAAACCCTTTGGATGAAATTTCTCTGAAAATGTTAACAAAACGATGTAAATCATTAGCAACTACTTGTTATAATGATTACATAAGTAAAATCGAAAATAGTATCAAAGATAACCCCAGATACTTTTGGACATTTGTTAAGCAAAAGAATAAAGGTTCAAACCAGTATCCTAGCAAAATGACCTTAAACGATACAACAGCGAATAATGGTGCTGATATTTGTAACCTATTTGCCACTCATTTTTCAAATATTTTTTCTGCTGCTTCGGACATTTGTGATAATGTTTGTAATAATGGATCAACGAATGACTCAAATTCTCTGAGCTACTTGTACTTGCCTGGATACAAAATACTTAGGTTTTTAAAAAGACTTGATCAAGGCAAGGGGGCGGGGCCAGATGGTATTCCCGCTCGTTTTGTCAAACGGTGTTCTAAGGCTTTGAGTTGGCCGCTTTATTTGATTTATAACACATCTCTCAGGACTGGTGTTTTTCCTATGCTTTGGAAAAGGGCAAAAGTCGTTCCAATTTTTAAAAATGGAGACCCTTCCTTTGTATCTAATTATAGACCGATTTCTGTATTGTCTGTTTTTGCCAAGGTGTTCGAGGGACTAGTTTACCCTTATCTTCGTGAGCAGTTTAAGCAAATGCTTCTAAACAATCAACACGGATTCGTTTAAACTAGATCTTCGAACACTAACTTAGTAACATATAGTGATTATCTTGTCAATGCTGTGGATAAAGGCCGAGAGGTGGATGCCATTTATGTGGATTTTTCTAAGGCGTTTGACAGGGTATGTCACGGTCTATTACTATTAAAATTGAAACACTATAGGTTCGATGGCGAATTGCTCCGTTGGTTTGAAAGTTATTTGCACGAGCGTTCACAGTGTGTTGTTGTGAAAAGTTTTCACTCTAAACAATACAGTGCTAGTTCAGGTGTTCCACAGGGCTCTATATTAGGACCCTGGCTTTTAATCTCTTTGTTAATGACATCAAAAAAACAACTTTGAAAATAGTGAAATGTATCTTTTTGCCGACGACCTAAAATTTTGCCGAGTAATTAATAACATAGAAGACAGCACAAAATTGCAAAAAGATATTAACGGTCTATCAATCTGGTGCAGTAACAATGGCATGACTCTCAATAAATATCTTCTATAAATAAATTTAAAAAAAAAAAATAGTGAAAAGTGTCATCACATCAAGTTTACGCGTAAAATTAACAAAATTAATACTCATTATCATATTAACAGCACGGCCCTACAGAGATGTGATACGGTGCGAGATCTAGGCATAACATTTGATTGTAATTGTTACGTTCATTCCGCATATTGATAATGTTGTGTCTAAGGCATCAAAGATGCTTGGATTCGTTATACGGAATGGCAAGTTCTTTAAAAATCCTGCTACAAAAATAACTATTTACAACGCTTATGTTAGAAGCGCTCTTGAATATTGCGCGGTAGTATGGTCACCTTCATACGCTGTCCACCAATTGCGCATTGAACGCCTTCAAAAACGGTTTCTTAGGCACCTTTCATACTCTGCCAATATGCTAAGGAAGTTGCCATCATATGAGGACAAACTCAGACATTTCAATATGATCAGTCTCGAGAACCGGAGGCTGGTCTTAGATTTAACATTTTTGTACATGGTGCTCAGAGGTGTAATTGATTGTCCACCTTTGCTGGGGCTGTTTAACTTAAGAGTTCCACGTTGTCCACCCCGGCGCCCAGTTGGTTTACTCTGTCCGCCTGTCTCTAGAACGAATTTGAAAAGTAATTCAGCAGTTGCTCGTCTTTCGAAAAATTATAATAGGTTGAGTCTCTCCATCGATATCTTCAGTGACAGCCTCAGATCTTATAAGTCTGAGGTAGTCCGAGCATTATGTGGCTAGGATATCATAGCTGACTTCTTCTTTTTGTTTTTGTAGTTTTACTTTGATTGGGTATTTTTAGTTTAGTTTTGCTTTTGTGTTGTCAGATGTACCGTCACTTTAATTTTAATTGTTATTTTTAGTCGCACGCTGTGGCATCTAAAAACAGTGCTTTTAGATTATTTGTATTGTGTCCTTTTAAATCTGCATGTATTATTGTAACTGTTACTGATTGTCCTTAAACAATAAATAAATAAATAATTGGTCGAAGCATCATGCAACATTAGTGATACCAAGTTTTTTTTAGAGTTACTTAGTTTCGATTATTTTCTTACTAAAAACAGTTCTTTTTTATACTAAAAAAAATAGATACTTATAACATTTAATTAGGTATCCGAATATTTATTTATCCGAATATTGTTTTTTATATAGTCCAGACGCAGACCACTCTGTGTGTCCAGATGATCTGTGATGTCACTGATGTCCAGTATATTTAGATAATGTATAATTAACCGCACTATTGTTTTCTTTGTTTCAGGTAAGACACAGATTATGATGCTGAATTTTATCCTTAACTAGCAGTCCGCCCGCGACTTCGTCCGCATGGACCCCGTAAAAATACGGCCGTTTGTTGACAAACCGGTAAACAATGAACATTCCTAGTTAATTGCTACCAAAACCACGGAACGTTGTGTGTATTTTGTATGCAGGCTTTCATAAACTCAAACTCAAAATAATTATATTTATTCAATAAACTCAATGAATAGGTCACCTGTTGAAATACCAGACACAGGAATTTCTATTGTTATCGAGCTCCTTGCCACAGACGAGGAGTTAATAAGTACTTTGAATCGTCCAAATCTTTTTAAGCTACCACCCATTCAGGACGTCGTTTTTTAGCTGTGGCAAAGAACGGGCGTGTCATACTTCCTGGCACGAACCCGGATGATTTTCTAATATCTGTAGGCGGTAAAAAATAGTCTGGATTTTTTACTATTTTTTGCCACTGTTTTGAAAATGTATACCAACTAGATCTAGGAGATACGATGGTCGTGCGGAGAAGAATATTCCTGGCACGACCATGCAGAATCCCGGGTTATTATTAAATTTCATAATGGTATAAAATATCTTAGAATATTTACTATTTTTTACGCCTATTTGCGAATTCCCTACTATCGAGATCTTAGAGATACGACTGTCGTGCTAGAAAGAACAACTGCCTAGCACGACCACGTCCAATCTCAGTGTGGTTCTGGAGACTTTAAAACTGTACAAAATTATTTAAAATATCTACTATTTTTAACTTCTATTTCCGTTTAAAACACAAACACAATTTGGCGTGGTCGTGCTAAGAAGCCATTCATTTCAGCACGACAATTGTATTTCTAAGATCCACATAGTAGAAAATTGGGAAATAAGAGTAAGAAATAGTAGATATTCTTAATAATATTGTACCGTTTTAAAGTCTTCAGAACAAAACTGAGATTAAAAAAATAGTAAATATTCTAAGGTATTTTAAACCATTTTGAAATTTAATAATAACACGGGATTCTGCGTTTGCGTGCCAGGAAGTATTCCTGTATTCTTCTCAGCACGACCATCGTATCTCCTAGATCTAGTTGGTAGAAATTTTCAAAACAGTGGAAAAAATAGTAAAAAAAATTTTCACACTATTTTTTACCGCCTAGAAGCTAAGCCTAGCCGGAAGCTAAAAATCGTTTATAAAACTGAGTTATTGCGATTTTTAACTTTCTATAGTGGACTTTAAATCACAATAACTCAGCTAAATAAACGTTTTTTGAAAATGTTTTTAACAAACTATTTAGATCCCTGTGTTTTACTTTAGCATGCGAAGTTTCATCAAAATTGGCTTATTGCTTTTTAAAAATGTTGACTTGGAAGTTTGTATGGAAAACGGAAATGCGTAAACCCTCTTAAAATGCAGCGAGGGCGGAATCCTCGCCGATCTCGATCGGGACCCTTGGGGGCGCCCATATAGAATGGTGACGGGGAGGCTTCAGTGTCGTGCCCCCCCACCGAGTCGTTTGATCCCGCCCTGCTGGAGACCATTATGGAAGGCCTGTTTCCCTCCGCTGGTCCGTTTTCCCCCCCGGCGATGTTGCCTCCTTCCAGGAGGGTGGGAGAATACTACCAACCCATCTTTTCTCTTGGATGTCAAAGGCGACTAACGGACCAAAGTCTGAACATACATCGAAAAGCATAGAGCGGCGAGTTGGGCGCACCCACCTGTCATTTCACGTTGAGCACATGTGCAGTTATAATTTGGTGAAACGTGGACTATGGCAGTGAACTGCTTCTGCGGTCCTCATTGTAATTAGTCTCTGACTAACCCTTTGGGGATAAAAGTCGTAAATCTCTGTATGTGTGTAAAAACTTTGTACCTAATGGTCTGTCATTGAACATCTGCGTGATCTGCGTCATTCTTAGAGCATTCAACCAACTTGAATGCTCTAAGGCGTCATTCAAATAGTAATTACCAAAAAGGTTAGTTTACACATTGCATTGTATTGTATAGTTACAAAAACTTAATGGCTGGTAATAAAATATTGTTTAAATTATAAATATTCTAATAACTTGTCTGGTTGTTGTGGTGTGAGCATGTAATAACCATTGTTGTTTCTGTCTTGTGAATTGTATTTGCTTTACATAAATTTGTCACTGACTCATGGCATTAATTTCTTTCTCAGAATTGCCATGCCAAAAACACAAAATTTTCTTCGCTTGTTTTTCCGAGCATTTCTTGTAAATTAGAAACTTTATGGTAATTATGCATGCAGAGTAAATTAATGGGATATTTGGAAGGGGAAGACCTCGGCGAACAATGTTCGCGGAGGCACGCCGAGGTCTTCTAGAATCGAGATCATTCCCCTTACTCTTGAAACCGATTCCGATCGATCGAGATTGGTATTGTGAAATTTTGAACTTATGAGTTACGACACCAGCGCAAATTGGATTCATATTGGGTGAACTAAATGGCATTAAGTTTTGTATTTTTTTCACTTTTTATTGGCGCAATATGAATCCAAATTAGCTCTGGTATCGTAACTTAGGAGCACCATACTTCACAATACCAATCTCGATCGATCGGTATCAAGAGTAAGGGGGCTGATCGGTGACGTTCTCGTTAAAGATCAGGGGCAATTATTTATTCTGTGTCAGGTGGGTGATCGCGCTAAATAATCTCAACCAAACTACAACTGAACCTCAGCCGTTAATATAGTGCTATCGCGTTTGACACACGCGATGGCGCTATACGAAGTCGGCAGAACGCTGCGGTCTAGTTGTGGTTTGGTTGTGATTATTTAGCGCGATCGCCCCCTAGGCCAAGAGTACCCTAAACCGACAAGCATGTATAAAGAACGTAATGAGAGTAAGTGAAGCAAAGCAGTCAGGATCGTAGCAGATGGAAAGCTTAGTCGGCCTAGCCCTCCGGGAAACTTGCGTGAATTAGTGCCCGTTCCCACGAAGTCATCCCGTTTTTTGCAGGAAAAAAAACCCTACCGCAAAAAATCGTACCTGCAAAAAATAGGATATTGCTGTGTGAACACACTAGAGCTTTCTGCGGGATCCAGTAATGCAGTGATCCCGCAGAACTGGACTGCCGTGGGAACGGGCCCTAAGGCGTGATGTATGTATGTAGTAATAGAAGTCTGCGAGTGCATGCGATGTTGCCGCCACGATTGCATTCAAATTGTGAGTGCAATGTTGCTAAGGGTGGAGTCGACCAAACTGGAATAAGGTCTTATACCTAGATTAAACGCCGAATTTGTATAGATTAGTCTTGCAGTAAGTCTTATTCCAGTTTGGTCGACTCCACCCTAAGAAGATTATTTTTGTAAAATCTGACTCATATTATTGGAAATTGGCATCGATTCTACTCCCGATTATGACATTTCAGGTTTTGACGTTTTACATTAACACGTTACATATTATATGTAAGTAACGCGTTAAGTTAAAAAATGGATTTAGAAAACGTCCGTCAGATTCCACTTTCGTCAGATCACTTCTTTATTCCGTATAGGTCAGAATTTTAAAACTGGTGACGAAATAGCAATTCTCATGACTCCTCGTTTGTCAGATTCCGCTTTCGTCAGATCACTTATTTTTTCCGTATAGGTCAGAATTTACATATCTCGTGGATGCTCAAACTGCATGCATACATTAGTTAGTTAGACTATGCCCGCGACTTCGTCCGCTAAGTAATAGAATCTTTTTCGAATAAAAATGTATCTTTATTTTAAGTCTTTCCGATTATTACGCACCTATACCTTAACTAATGTTGTTAGGAACAAACATTACTTAACTTTGTTGACGTTCTGAATCATAGGGCGGTTTCACACTTAAGCGAGAGCCATTATATTCGCAACCTACTTTATTTTACCTTGAATTCTGATCATTGTCATTAATCAGCTTATAATCGTACCGAGTATTTCAGTAACTCTTGCAATGTCTTGTGCATGTTTGAAGAATGTTAAGGGAGTAGGTAAACAGAAATGTGGCAGGAAATTCAGGGTTGTAAATATGGTTGTCACCCGTAATCTAAAATAGAGTATTGTCCTCTTTTTCATGTAGGCGTAGGTACTTTATAATCTACGACACTAATAAAGTACGCTAAAATACTCTATTTACGTAAAACTATTTACGTAAAAGACAAATATTTGTTAAATGTCGCAAAGAGCAACAAAAAATATAAATCAATAGGTACTCTTTTTTATGCTATGTACTTTATTTTTGTTTTAACAAAATGAAAAAATACTTTATTCGTCCTAAAAGAAGGTGGCAACCCTAATTGTAAAGGGAGTAAATGAAGCGACAGACAGTGTGGCAGGAATTCAGGATTGTAGAATATGGAAAGCTCTCTGTGGTCGTTGTGCCTACCCCTCCGGGAAACGGGAGTAATGCTCTTTTGTTTTTGTAGTGATTTACATTCAGTTAGTTTTGTGTGTAGGTATACAATAAGGCTTACGCCAGTGTTGTGTGATGGAGGCCGAACCACAGATGAACTGTTAGTTCACCTCGGATAATCACTGCTTTGTCATTGGATGATTATTATTATTAAGTATATTAGTGACTCACGCTTTGTGTATTTTCACATGACAGTAGCTTAGAGTCCATGTAGATCGCCCAAGCGCCGTAGTAGAATTGGTAGGACAAGCACAAGTGACACCACACGTCTTTGGTCACGTCCACGAGGGTGCTAGCAGATGTCTTTCCATTTATGGAGAGCTTCAGCCCAACAGCCCCATATACAAAAAATACCAAAGTTGCGAAACTGCCTTGAATATCTGCACTCGATGCTCTTACAAATCACTGGCTGCAGCTATCATTCGGTGTCAAGGCTGTTTTGAGCCATGTTAAAAATCGTATCGATGGGTTGGATTGGATATCCTTTATACATCTAGGATTGTCAGGTGAAGTTCGTGGTGCCGAGCCATTCTCGTGGCAGATAAGGGATGGTTCTAAGTTTTTGAGTGGTTTAGTTTACTAAAACAGGATTAAATTGTCCGGACATGAAGAGTTCCGAAATTGTAGGCATGGTCAGGCTTTCAGTACGAATAAAGTACGAGTAAAGGTGGTTAGCACTAGAATACTAATTGGATTTGGCTGATTTTGACTTGAAGATGTTTGGACGTGTCTAGGACGTCCACAAAGCGAGGGAGCATGCATACTCAAGTACCGCTGGTAGACACAATCCCGACTTCCTCTGTACGGAAAGCACTTAAAACCGTTAGGCCCGGCTGTTGTCGTAAGATGGCAGTCGTTAAAACCTACCAACCCTTGGATCAGCATAGTACAGATGGTATGGCACAGATTAAGTAATAGTTACGTTATGGCCTAATTTCACCATGTGATGTTATAATCAAATTTAAAAAAAACTGTTTACTCACACCTCACACCAATAGTACTAGGTAGGTACTATCAGTTTTTGGTCAGACCGTACTACCCAATACTAGAGTTGTTCCTTATAATTTCGATGTGGGTTGAGTAAGGAATACTTTAAGAATGAATGAGTAAGGAATTAAAAATTAAAATATTAAAAATTAGAATAGAAATGGGATGAGTAAGGAAAAATTTATTAATGGAATGAGTTCATGTGGGATGAATACGGAACAACCCCAATTCCATTGAAACTCGTTAACATAGTCAAACTAGATAACGGATAAATATACATAAATGTAAACTTGACCCGAAATCAATTTAGTAAAACGGTTTCTCTAAATTGATCCGACCGGGTATTGAACCCGGGACCTCAGAGATGGCGCGAGATGTCAAACCCGGCGTGCTAGCCACACTCCATGTGGATAAACCTGTGCCCAGCAGTGGGACAATTTATAGGCTGCAGATTTGTGTCGATTTTAAGCGACAACCCTATATGGTTTTCATTGCTTGCGTAACTTTATCGCATCGCTTCCAATGTGGTGCGGCCTTTAGCGTTCACGGCCGGCCGGCCAACGTTTAGCATTCCGGTTTTGTGAAAACATAAACATTGCAGAAACCGGTTGTTCAATTTGGTTCGTGTGATGTTTGCTTTTAAAACTCAGTCACAGTATGATACACTAGGTACTCAGTTCTGTTGTGAAAATTAACAAAATACATACATAGAATTCACGAGTATTATCCCCAAAGGGTTAGTCAGAGACTAGGCAATGAGGACCGCAGAAGCAGTCCACTGCCATAGTCCACGTTTCACCAAATTACAACTGCACATGTGCTCAGCGTTATCACACTACCTATCGGTAGTGAACTCATCATCGCCGCTCTATGCTGTTGGATAGTGCAGTCTTTAGTCTGTTAGTCGACTTTTACGACACCCAAGGGAGCAGAGGGTTGGTTGTGCCGCCACCACATAGTAGAATTCATATTGTGTATAATTTATGTACCTAGTGATAAACTGTTTTGATCAAAACAATACCTACTCGCTTAAAAACACGCTATCGTATGTGTATAATATTCGAAACAATAACAGGTCATGCTAGATAAATAGTATTTGTTTTGGATCCCGAGGTATTCACAAGGTTTCTTATAGTATGTTTAGTTTTTTTTTACTTAATATCAGAAATTGTTTTAATTATTTCTTTGCAGTAGAAATAACTAATAATAAGAGCCGTGTCGTGTAGCGGCTCACTAAGAATACTACCAACGCCCTCCCTTAGGTGTCGTATAAGGCGACTAACGGCGATGGGCTCACCACCTGTCACGCTGAGCACATGTGCAGTTGTAATTTGGTGTGCCGTGGATTATGGCAGGGGACTGCTTCTGCGGTCCTCATTGCCTAGTCTCTGACCAACCCTTTGGGGATAAGAGTCGTGAATGTTTTGTTGAAAGGAAACAAAAAATGTTGAACTATACTATATATAGAGTACATAATCCGCGAAAATAGCTCTCTAAGGTCCCGGGTTGGTCCCTGGTTCAATTCTCGGTCGGTCAATTTAGAAAAAACACCTAACTCCCTATTACCTATTTGGGAACTGTAGCTTCAGGGTGTTTGCGCGCGTCCATAGGCAAGGCCGATTTTTGGCTCAGTATCTGTAAAAAACTGCGCAATCAACCAAGAATATAGTGAACAATAAATTCTAATCTGAACAGTGTAGCCGGGGCGGTGATAATTTACACAATTGCACGCGGCTATCGCGATTCGCAAGGTCGTCAGACGAGCAATATATTGTTATGAGCTGAGACGTTTTTAGTGCGCTCGTTTAAACGGCAATGGCTGCTAAGCAACACCGTAGCTATCAATGAACGTGAGTGATGAAAAAACATATCATAATCTCTATTCTGTGCGAGCTCCCAAACATAATTTTGCCACCCCATACCTAACTGAGCCATCACCATATGACACCCGTATCTGTGAAATTTGCCTGGTTGTTCTCCACGATATCTCCACATCCTTTCCCTACTATCAATGAAATTGATGCAAAATCGGATTTCTTCAGTGAATAAAACGCGACTCCATTCAGTTGTCCAATTTCGGTACTCACGAGCGAACGCCAATCTTGCCACTCGGTGAGCTGCCAGGAGTTTAGGTGCATTTGCTGGCACATAAGACCTTAATCCAACTTTAGTTAGTCGTCTCCTAACTGTTCGTTCACTGACATTAACGTTACGGACCTCAGCCAGTTGGTTTCGGGTCTGAACAGCGCGCGGTTTGTCGACGATTTCGCAAAGTTTGCAAGGTGATAAAACGGTCATCAACGGCGCTTGTTGCCCGATTTCTGCCTTGTCCTCGCCTCCGCACGTAACATCCCGTCTCCCTATAGCGTTGAAAATACGATGAATCACCGATGTCGATACACGCAAAGTGCTGCTTACTGAACGGTAGGTATGCCCCTCTTCGATCATGGTTGCAGCCCTAGCCGCTAAAGGTGGTCCTTCAGTCGGGCTAGACCTCTGTGGTCAGAGGCGGTTAAAAATGTTCAAACATTCACAAGTGTTCATTAACTTTACTGGATTAAATAAATTAGCGTTAAGCCCAATTTAACAAATTGTAGGTACGTGATGTCACTTGCACTTTTAAAAATATGTTTAAAATAATTGTTACTTTTATTAACATCCTTATTAAAGAACCACTAATTAAACAGACCTTGTACCTTTATAACAACTGGTTGTCGGATATTCAGACTTTATAAACTCTCCATCGGTTAGATAAGTACATACGTTTATAAATATATTCACTCACGACTCCCCAAAGGGTTAGTCAAATAGTCAGAGACTAGGCAATGAGGACCGCAAAAGCAGTCCTCTACCATATAGTCCACTTTTCACTAAATAGCGACTGCATAATGTGCTCAGCGTAAAAGGTCTCACCGCGTTGTTGGATGTATGTGCAGTCTTTAGTCCGTTAGTCGCCTTTTACGACACCCTACGGAAGAGAGGGGGTGGCAGTATTCCTTCACCGCTACGCGACACAGTTATACCAAATACTATCAATATTATAAAGAGGTAAGATTTGTTTGTTTGTTTGAATTGAATAGGCTCCGAAACTACTGGACCGATTTAGAAAATTATTTGACCATTAGAAAGCTACATTCTTCCCAAGTGACATAGGCTATATTATATCCCGATATTCCCACGGGACCGGATACCACGCGGGTAAAACCGCGAGGATCCGCTAGTACCAAATATGTAGCCATAGCATAACATTAATGTTTCTAGCTTAGAATAATAACACATAGAAAGCGAGAACACGCACGATAAATGAGGCTAGTAAAACCAAGCCAGTATGGCTTGGTACCGAAACGGCCCGCGTCAGTACTAATAATCTAAACCTATCTATCTATCAACAGTTCCAATTTCCTTACTTTTGGGCAAATCTGATTCCTCTAGCAACATTACTTGTCCACTTGTGTGCGTGTCGTCGAGATAGTACGCGTAACTTACTCCTACATCCATTTTTTTCTTGCCTCACGCCATGACAGTTTTCTAATACGAGAGTATCGTTCTATGCGTTATTATTCTATGGTTTCTAGCCTTGTTGTGTTCCGACAGTTAGAGATATCTTATCCTATCCATATCCTCATTATACAGCTCCTCAATAATTTAGGAGTCCGGATCTTCCGGGTGATGTGCGCTTCCACCATTGGCCTTATTTTCACCTAACATCAAAGCCAAGTCCTTACCAGTAAACGTATCAAAAATACAAATTACCGTTTTCGTTAACGTAATCAAATTGATAGATAACAAAAGCGTTATCCGCCGCTATCGTCAGCATCAAAGGTTGGATGCTATCTGTATCTGTGTGATACTAGTGGCCATCTATTATCAAAACAACAATATGATAACTTTTCCATTGACATACAGAGATAAATGTAAGAGGCATATCAAAAACCGTGTCGCGTATAGCGGTGAAAGAATACTACCACCCCCTCTCTTCCCTTGGGTGACGTAAAAGGCGACTAGCGGACTAAAGACTGCACATACATCCAACAGCATAGAGCGGCGATGGGCTCACCACCTGTCACGTTGAGCACATGTGCAAATATTATTTGGTGTGCCGGTGTAGCAGCTGCTATTGCGATCCTCATTGCCTATGCTAGGCTCTTACACTGAGAAAAATGGGGCACTATAAACTATTGTGCATGCACATCTTTTTGACCAATCGTGCAAGCACGTTAAATTACGCTGCCGACGATGCACATAAAATTATGGTTCCACCGTAATTTAGTGACGTCACGATCTTATTTGCAGCTCGCACTATAAAATATAGTGCAAGATATCATAACGTTTAGCCCTAAGAAAGAAAAAATATAGTGCACTGCACCAAAATACCTAGTTGACGGCATTTTATATTATAATGCAATGCGATTACTTATAGTTCCGTATCATTATACTATTATGTGCGTTTGCACTTTATTTATTGGTGCCTACCAAGTCGTGCACTATAATATTTCGTGCCTGCCCATGATATTATACGATTGCTGGAAGCATGTCTTTACGTGCAAGTGCACTATCTATTACAGTGCTTCTTCACATTGGCATGATCTTTTTATGTGCTCGAGCATTTTTGTCGCACTATTTAATATCGTGATGGCACGGCTATTTTTCAGGATTAGCACTAAATCTATACAGGGTGTTTCTAGACGATGAAATAATATATTCAAATTAATGTTCGGAGAGGTATCCTGAGTCAGGCAAGATTAATAGGTCAAACGAAAAATTCGGTCGTTTTTTTTGACTTCACATACAAACTAGCGCCCCGTTGGAACTAATAAACGATTTGTATAGGGAGTCGAAAAAAATAATCCGTTTTTTTTGTTTGACCTATCAATCCTGGCTGATTCAGGATAAGTACCTTTCCGAACACTAATTTGAAAATATGATTTCACCGTCGGGAAACACCATGTAAAGATTTAGTGCTAATCCTAAAAAATATCCACTTACATCACAATAGATATAATAAGAACAGAAAAAATGTGCTGAAATTCACGATGCTTATAGTAATAATCACACACAAAGTCTAGGGTATGTAAGTAATTAAAAAAAAGGTTTAAAATTATACAAACATTTATTTTCCATAAAAATTAGAACTTATCAAAAAAATGTATCATAGATTAAAATAATCTTTATTACTATTAGAAAACCAAGGTTTAAAATTATACAAACATTTATTTTCCATAAAAATTAGAACTTATCGAAAAAACAGTTAGTATCATAGATTAAAATAATCTTTATTATTATTAGAAAATCAAGGTTTAAAATTATACAAACATTTATTTTCCATAAAAATTAGAACTTATCCAAAAAGTAGTTAGTAACATAGATTAAAATAATCTTTATTATTATTAGAAAACCAAGGTTTAAAATTATACAAACATTTATTTTCCATAAAAATTAGAACTTATCCAAAAAATAGTTAGTAACATAGATTAAAATAATCTTTATTATTATTATAAAACCATCATGTAATCTATAAAAAAGGCGCATAAAGAGTTTACATTGGTAATTATAATCCATTAATTTAAATACACTTGGCAAACTTACAACTATACATATTCAAATAGAAACAGTCTTAAATACTAAAAGCTAATTAAAGGTTTCCACATCTGCACTAAACACACAAAAATACACATTATCATATATACAAATTCCAAGTTTAAGAGGAAACACTACGTGGAAGTGGCATGCAAAATTCTTATACAAAACACAGAAAAACGACGTTTCGTAGTCCCTTGTTTCCTCCTTTAGAACTTGACCAATTTTTATTACTTTTTCAGCATCGGTTAAAGAAAAAGATTTTCTAAGGCTACATATTTAACTTTTTTTGCATTAAGTCATTTATTGAATAACCAGGAGCCTTCAAAATTTAGCAAAATCACGCAGATTTAAGGGGTCTTCAGAAATATTAAGTGGCTGGTTTAAAAAAAAATCAAACATACAGACAAAGAAAATCTCTTTCTTTAAGCGATTCTGAAAAAGTAATAAAAATTTGTCCAGTTCTGAAGGAGGAAACAGAGGACTACGAAACGTCGTTTTTCTGTGTTTTGTATGAGAATTTTGCATGCCACTTCGACGTAGTGTTTCCTCTTAAGAACCTATTAAGCTGTTATAAACAACTCCATTATGTAAGTGGTACGCATTAAATAAAAAGACAACAACAGTGACAATAACAGTGGTATGCATTTAAATAAATAGACAACATTAGCACTTCAAACTCATAAATTACTCGGCAGGTTTTCGTAACGATTCAGTAAAAATTAACAAATAATTAATCAAAAATATCTCTAAAACCTGCCTAGTATAATTTATGAGTTTTAAGTGCTAATATTTTGCTCCTTTTCTGTAGGCAATTCGTCGTTTCAGTGCTTGTTGGGCCAACAGACCATTTGGGTAATTTTACAGGAGCAATGTTTTTTTGTTTTTTTACATGTAAAATTCAAAGTTTTTTTAATTTTTATAGATTATTACATGTCCAGATGTACCATATTTTTGGAAACTACCATAACATTACTCCTTTGTTTGAGTCATAACATAGAAAAACAAAAAAACATTGCTCCTGTAAAATTACCCAAATGGTCTGTTGGCCAAACAAGCACTGAGGCGACGAATTACTGTTCTATATACCATCTGTTAGTAATGTAGTTCATATAATTGTATAGTTTGCTTAGATTATGAGGGAAGGGTGCTAAAGAATCGCTGGCTTTTATACAGTTGTAGTTATTATTTTGTTCGACCTCATAAGCCTGATAATGCTCATTGAATTCAATAGTATCAAATAACCGGCAGTAAAAGTAAACAATATTTGAGGGAGTTACAACTATTGCTTCAATGGCTGCAAAAATGGGCAACTCATGATTTGGTTCATCGAAATCCACAAATACAATGCTGTTGGGTTTCCACTTCACACCTGCTATTTTTACGGATGCAACAAAAGTTATAGGACCCTCCAGGTTAAAACGATCAAGAAAGATGCTCAGCCGAATTTTCTTGCCAAACTGAACGGCATCAGGGACAACCTGATTAAAAAGTAAGTTGTTTAATTTAAGTTGATGTCTGATTGCTACAGTTTTAGTAATATTAACACGTTTGGACGTTGATCGAGCCACTATTTTTGAAGTTCTATGCTTTGCTTCAAAACGCATTGCCCAAATGTTTCGTATTGGGCCGAATTTACGTAACATGGCAGGGTAATGAGTAAGAAAATGAAATTTAGGCTTTAGTAGTGACCCCGTGAGCTTCATAAACAAAGAGTTAAATTCAGAGACTAAGCAATTCAATTTATCGGCTGTAAAGTCATAAATTCTACAAGCTAACAAAATGTCCAAAATCTTACGTAATAAAATGAACAAATCCCAGTTCTCTTCGCCAGTGGGAATATATCGACCAACGATTATTCCAAAGTACCTTACCAGAACTATCATTTCGGAAGCTGAGCATCTTAGCCGGACTCTAGCCCCTTCGAACACTAAACAATTGCTAGGTTTTGAACTTGAATCGGGGCCGTAATTGAACGATATCATGGCTTCTTTCAGTATATTAGCCTATATTATACCATTGCTTACACAAAAGTTTATTATGTAAGTCATAACATAGCGACAAACACCTTCCAAGAAATCGTGCATGGCGTCAACTGCTACATTTTCAAAAATACCAAATCCATCTAATTCCAGCCAACAACATTTTTCCTTTATGCCTGTTAAAGAAAAATCATTAATATTTAACTGTTCGTTGTACAGTGTCATGTTCCTAAGCAAATCAGGATTTTCACGAATTGAAGTTTGCAGATCTGCCCTGTCGATGTTGCATATTCTGCAGCATTTGTTTGCAGAAAAGCTCTCAGTAAATCCTAGAATAGAATTAAGACCTAAATTATCACCAGTAATTGCAACAACTTTGAATTTTATAACTCCTTTAAATACATCCGTGTCAATAAAAACTCCTGTACTTTGCAACTTATTTAGTTCCATAATGGCAGAACGGAAAATGGCTTTATTACCATATTTCGTCTTGTAGGAAGAATGACAAAGAGCCAACAGAAATACGTGATCTAGCTGGGAACATAAATAAGGAGGTAGTGCTGGCAGTGAAACATAAACACCCCCAAGCTTGTGAACCCCTGCATGTCCGCCCAACGGGTTTCCGACTTCGAAATCATCATAGTAAACTATAAGAGGCAAAATTAGGCTGGCATCTGCTGGCTGGATTAGCATGTGATGCCGCCAAAGGGAACCTTGCATTACATTTTCTATACATAACAATGCACCATCATTGCAAGCGCTCACTCTAACAGCACCCTGCAAGTGATCCAAATAATGGAGAACTGCCTGAAGAATTCCGTTAATAGATAAAAACTTACTAAGAACTCTGCCCAAAGGAATTACTTGCATAGTACATGGTAAAGTTGACATACTCGTTACATTCCTATGAGTCGTCAACCTAGGAAAATAATCAACTGTAATGGTTGTAGGAGGAATATAAGTACCCAAATTTTCAAACTTTTGCAACCTCAGAAATTCCGAACGAAAAGGAGTGAGCACTGATGACATAGACGATGTCCATTTGTTAATACCATCTCGCAGGCTGTTGTTTTCTACTGATTCACCGTTTTCACAATCTATCGAACTTAAAGCAGATTCCGCTAAAAAAGGAGCTATATTGATCAAATAGGATTGTAACGCTTTATTAAAAATCTACATGTTAATCTGTCAAGATTACTATCCATACTATCATCACTAATGCGCAACTCAGACTCAATCGTTTCCATAACAGCTGGGGGTGGGGAACTAGCACTACTGGTACTAGGCACTGGCTCCGGTAGCATCTCAACAGTTGGATGGAGGCAGTGAAAATCAAGAATATGCTTGCGAAATTGACGGACATCACTAAAGCATCGACTGCAATTTTCTTCCCCACACTTATAAATGTAAGGATCAAAATTTAAAGGACATTCCTTTCTTATATGACGAACTAGTTGAGAGATAAGATCGAAAGACCTTTTACAATCGCGACACACTACCATTTTTATCAATATTATTACGATTCTCTCAACATTATTTTATTATTACTTATTTTATTATTATTATTATATTATTATTATTATATTATTATTATTGTTTTATTATTATTATTATTTAGATAATTATTTTAGCTCAAGGTATGGCTGCAACGTCGAAGCAAGACCCAAATCTAGAAGTAGCTGTTTTAGTGATCGGCTGTAGTCATCATAATGTGTTTCAACTAGACATGGGCGCCGAGTAAAAAAAAACCAGCGGCGGCGCGCCTTAAAAATATGCTCGGCGGCGGCGTGAAGCCGGCGGCGTGGGATTTTTGAAGTCGTTTTTGGTTATGTAGTTAAAGGTAGAAATAAGAGTGATAAATAAAACCAACACTTTATAAAGATTTCAACAACAAAACATTATATCGTCATCGTACTTTCGCTGGACGTAGTCACTAAGTAGGTAAAATTGATAATGAAGTTCCTCCTTGCGTCGTGTTCCTCAATGCTGAGGGTCGTGACCTCCCTTCTGCATCACTTTCACTCTTATGGTTTTCCTCCATCTGTTTCTGTCTCTGGCGGTGTGGAGGGCATTGTGAACTGAAGGGTTTAGAGTGGTGCGGATCTGGTCAGACCAACGTATTGGGCTGCGTCGTCGAGGCCGTTTCCCGTCTACTTTTCCGGTCACGATGAGCTTTCCGAGGTTGTCACCGTCTTTCCTTGCAATGTGACCGAAGTATTCGAGCTTAGAATTAGCTTAGTATTCTGCTTAGACATCCGAGCATGACAGCCGCGAGGAGATTTTGAGTTCTCGCAACATAGAGACGTTAGTCCGAAATGCTGTCCAAGGAATACAGAGCATCTTTCTCCAGCACCACATCTCAAAAGCGTCAATGCGTTTGCGGTCTGCAGTTTTTAGTGGCCAGGTCTCAGCGCCGTATAAAAGATCGAGAAGACAAGAGTCCGTACCAGTATGGTTTTGGTTTTTACGGAAATATTGCGATCTCTCCAGATTTTTGCAAGCTGAGACATGGCGCTCTTAGCCATGCCAATTCTCCTGCACACATCCTTCTCGCACAAACCATCGTTACTGATGTTGGAACCCAGGTATATAAAGTTGTCCAATATTTCTAGGTCCAATGCGCCATTGAGTTCCAAGTTCCCAGATCTATAATAGGTGAAATCCGAACTGGCAGTCAATGAGGAGATCTCAAGGTATGCCAGCAGTCGAGAGTTCAGTGCACGTTCCATAATCTTGCAGAGTATGGACTTGACTGAAATCGTCTTACAGTAAGATGGATCGGCACGGCTACCTTTTTTGGGCACAGGCTGCACATTAGCCAGCTTCCACGACTGAGGAACTAGACCAGTCTCAAGTGAGAGGCGATACAGGCGTGTTAGAACAGTAGACAAGTTAGGTGCATAGTTACGTAGGATAATGGCCGGTATTCTATCAGGACCACTAGCCTTATTCACGTTAGAGTACGGAGGGCTTTGAGTACCTCTTTGCTGCGGATGTGAGGTTCTCCCATGGAGAGGTCGGCTATAGGAAATTTAGATGGAATGTGATTGAATCGTGCCCTACGTAATTTGGGCGCTCCAGCATCAGCCCAGGCCAAGAAAGCTGACGGGGTTCCGGGGACAGTTACAGCAGTGTGCCATACTCCCCAACATTTCTAAGATACTATGCCAACGCGTTGGTGTGGATCTTAACGCTAGGCACGTTCGCGAAGGGTCGTCTTCGTCCTCATCGAGCACCTGAGCGGACGCCCCGCGCGGCGCCCGCACGGCCCACATGAGTAAAGAATAAACTGAGATTATGTTACAAGAGCCTACACATTGGAACAGTCTAGTCGGCGCGAAATTTTGAGCAGTCGGCGGCGGCGGCGGCGCGCCATACCTAAACGGCGGCGGCGAGCCACGGCGGCGCCCATGTCTAGTTTCAACGTGATAGAATGCTATTTGAATGAAGAGCCAGGTTGAATAGCATGACGTTGGATATGGACATGCAACTGCGTGAATTATTTTAAAACCCGCGTCAAGGGCTTCAGGGAAGCTTTTAAACTTCCAAAATGTATTTTCGGTCAAGCAGAAGAAAACACTGGTTATGATGTTGTATGGCTCACCAACTGAAATAAAGACTGGCTGAAAAGAGCCCTGTGTTGCTAAGGCGTGCTCCTGTATCGCCCCAGTGACATCATTTTCGGACGGAACGAAAGATACAAGGCTCTTCAGCACTTCGGGTCAACTTCCAGTACCCCCCTTCTTGCTTGCAGCCGGCGAAATTTTGTAGAGGCAGCCTAGTAATATTATGGTTCCAGTTATAGTGACATCGTCATCATCTGAAAGAAAAATGAATTCAATGAAAACATTGTTTTTCGAATAAATTCGTAAGTGGAGCTGCCGTCGATTGTACTCATTAAGCTGGTAAAAATATTTTACAGAGATTGTTAAATTGAGTTCGGTTTTTAAACTCCCAAATACTCAGACATCTAAAAGTTAAATAGTACAAGTTACATGCTGTCACTGTCAGTTCCAAAAATATAATAAAGTATTCAGCAGTAAATTTATGAGAAACTCACCACTTAACATACACTGCTCCGTAATTGTTTTGATGGTAGCAACAACAAATTTGTCCTTCAGGCTTTTAATTTTATTTTGCGAGTAACTGATAATTTTAGGTACCAGTTCCTTGCACGTAGCAAGCCCGTCAGCTGCGGCTGGGTAAAGAACTTCAAAATCCTTAATAAGGAGTCTCCAGCCTTCAGACCCCTTCAAGACAGGATAGGTGTTCAAATATTCCTGAACCTTTCCCGTTTCGTGGTAACAAGTATACAGCCGAGCTCTAACTGTCTCCGACCACAGTTCTTCTATTGTCGGCCAGGGTACGCCCACGATGTCTCCCTTCAGCTGGTCTATGGAACTTTTTACCAAATCAATTTCACCTGAAACAAAATTAATAATGTGAATACAATATAATAAAATAAAGACGTTTTGCCACAACCGACCATTACGTTCTGTACCTCAAGAGGAAAAATAACTACTGTCGAAGACCCTGTTCCAGGGTTATATTCTTGTAACTTAAGACTGAGAGCAAGGCACTTTTTTGGAAATATTTGGAATAAATATTGCACTGGGTTTCAAAACAAAGAAGACTGTATCTGTCATCGGCTATCTAGTAGGAGGTTGCTTTCATTAATATATGTCTGAAACAGCTGACTATTTAATGCATCTTACCCGCCTCCAGGTGACTCAAATCAATTGGATCGTTGTTGGCAGGCTCTGACTGGGGCGCTGGTGACCCGGTGTCCGTAGAACACGAACGAGATCTTTTGGCTGGTGGCTTCACGAATCCTAGGCTCATCAGGGTTTTTCTTCGGTTATATCGGGCATTCACCAGCCACCCGGATGTGTTCTTTCTTGGTGTAAATTTTCCTCTTCCGATGGAAGGGCAGTAGTAAAGCGCCACACTTTCTGAGTCACAAAGGCGCGCTATATCTTGGCTAATCTGCAGGAGATGGTGGTTTTCCGGCAGCTTTACATTTTTGTCAGCCGGCGTTAGCTGCGTTATTAAATATGTACACAGCTGGTTTCGCAGTTTGGTCTCCAGAGGTCCTGTCTGGCTTGCTCTCTGGCAAGCTTTCAATAAAGCCTGCCCCTAATTCGTCGCCTCACAGAGAGTAACAACCTAAAACAAATTACGTTCATTAATTTCGTTGCATGAAGCTGCACGCTATATCTTACTAGAGCTTAGAAGTAGGTAAGCCTGATTTTACCTGATTTCCCCGACCTTGGGATTTAGGAGTGCTGCTAGCGGCTGGTGTGGGTGCGTCTGACAAATCTTTAAAAAGCAGCAGCGGGCTGTCCCGCTGGTTGTGTGGTTGGTCGGTTGGCTTTCCCTCTGGTAGGTTGTAACTCTGGCGCTCAGTAAGCTCCTCCAAGTCAATTAATGGTCTTTGATTATCGAGGTCAAGGAAGTCCCCCTGTTCCTGACCGCCTATAGCAGACCGCAATAGCGATGAAAGATCGTTGAAGCTAGTACTCGCCTGAAATACCATAATAGATTAAAATTACACAATAAAAAAAAACTTAGGTTCTCGTCTACACCGACCGAATGTTTTCTATACATTTTTTTTAAACTAATATCACACGACCGAAATAAAAAAGATATACCTACAGGAGAAAAAGGAAGAGGTACCTATATAAAGTTATAGGGTCAGAGTGTCATCTTAGGGGCTGTTGGTGTATAGCCTTAGGGACACTATGTAAGGGCAATCTAAAAAACCGAAAAAAAAAAATCTTTGAATTTTTTTTTTAACAATAATTTTAAAAAAAATGCCCCTCATAACCTCTCTTTTTTACAGGTTTTATGGATAGTGGCCATTAATAGAAACACTTTAGGTCATTAAAGTTTTTTCGTAAACCGCACCATTTTTAAGTTAAATGCAGTTTAAGTCAAATGCTCTTTTTACGGTATTGCTTGTAACTTGAAAACGGTGCGGTTTACGTGAATACTTTATTGACCTAACGTGTTCCTAATAATGACCTCCATCAATAGAACCTATAAAAAGGGGGGGTTGTGAAAGAACAACTTTTTTTATTAAAATCTGGCTAAGTCTTTTCGACCTTTAGGTACTGTACTATTGTAGCGATAGGGGCAAAAAGACTAAGCTTACTTTTTATATGCTTATCGTTTCAAGGACATGATTACTAACAACTTTAGTAATATAATTTTTTACGTACGACGCATAGTTTTCAAAAAATTTGAATAACAAAAAAAAATTAAACTTCAAACTTATATCAGTCATCAATAAAATAGCTAAAAATTGTACGTGTCAATTTTTTATAAAACGAAATTAACTTAAAAACGGTGCGGTTTACTAAAAAAAATTTATTGACCTAAAGTGTTCCTATTAATGACCTCTATTAGGACCTAAAAAAGGGGGGTTATGGGAGATAAATTTCAAGTTTTATTAAATTAGTTTCAAAAAATTAAAGTCTTTTCTCCACCTAAGGCTACAGTCCAACCAAGTATAGGTATAGGCAACGTAATTGAGAGATCGTAGAAAAATAATGGTCTAAAATCGCAAAAATCTGTTGACACTTGGCACTGGCGGCCAGCGGCACAGATCTATATTTTTTTTTGAATCGCACTGTTTATGCATTTGCCACAAACTTTAATGACCATGGGATATAATATGTCAAATAAAATATTTATTAGATTTTGGCTTGACCACTGACTAACCATTTTTTGCTCTTGTTTATAGAGGCTTAGATTATTTTCAAACCGAGATCGGTCCCCAATTTTGGTAAACAATGCGTCTATATGGCGCGGCGACAATTGCAAGGCCGTTGCAAGGTCAATCCCTTCTCCTAAAACCAAATAAACAAACAATAAATCACAAATTGATTGGCCAACAGGAGCAAGTCAGGACACCGCCGCACAGTGATTCCATTTAGAAAATAAAAACTTGTAAAAAATGAACATAGTGGTCAATGTTGGAATATCGAGCCGATTTCTTTTTTCTGTGCCATATCTCAAATATATACTATCATTTTTGCCATCAACAAAAATCTGTGGAGTCAATATTATCTAAGAAAGAAAATATTGAAAACAAAATGAAGGTGTATAGATTTTTCATAAAAATAATGTGCGCAAGGTTGCAGGTTGACCCCACTATTAAAAACGGTTTTGGGTAATGGTCAATGAGTACTTTAAACTACGAAAATTACAAGCTGACCAAATGAAAAACGACTGAGATACTTAGGTAAAATTTAAAACACTGAAAAAAGACGACAACCTCAGGCGGGAATCGAACCACGCACCTTCCGCATTCCGGGCGGCTGCCTTAACCACTTGGCTACCGAGGTCTGGTTTTCACCCGTCGAAATTTGTCAGTGCTTGATGCTTATGTTAAGGCAGCCGCCCGGAATGCGGAAGGTGCGTAGTTCGATTCCCGCCTGAGGTTGTCGTCTTTTTTCAGTGTTTAAAATTTTACTTACGTGAGCAAGCGCTTGTAGCCGATCCGTCGAACAAATCCAAACGTTTCTAGAGGTTTCGAGTTTACGGCAAGTACCAAGCGTGCGAACGCGGCATAACAACAACCGTAGGTCAAGCATCATAAGACCGCCGGCGGTCGCAAAAACAATTGATTTTCAATTGTGTCTGGTTTTACGGTGCTTAGGGGGTTAACCGACGAAACACGATATTTAACGCGTGATACAGCCTTTTATCGGCAATGAACTGTCAAAATCCATTGTCTTTTGACAGTAAACGTGATAAATCACTATATCATATCGCGTTTCAGTGGTCATGTTAGGGGGCTGGAGATAAATGGGGAAATTATTTCAGCAGCGCCCCCTAGCAGCTAAACACCATAACACATATCTAAGAACCAACGCCGATAACCTAGAAACCTATTACAGAAAACCGCATCGAAATCAGTTTAGTAGTTTTTGAGAACTTTTCAAGTGACGACTTATCTGGTTGCTGCAGCGGCCCCTGGTGATCTACCACCATGAAACATGTCTAAGCTGCTCTGAAATGATACCTTTTGAATGCAAAAAACCGCATCGAAATCGGCCTAGTAGCTTCCGAGGAAAATGCTAACAGACATCCATAAAAACAAACAACCTCTAACCCCAAACGCATATAATAGGTATACCGCCTCCGTTCCGTTCGGTCCGTCGGTCGTGGGTAAAAATAATAGGTAGGTACTTATTGCTATCGCGATAGAATCGCTATCAGAATCCCAAATAATGCTTTTTTTAATCCAAATGTTTTTTTAAACAAAAGTACGTTTACTTGTGTGTTCTTCTGTGGCCGGACCACAGTTTAGTACTCAGATGCTATAGTTCGAAATAATACCTACCTAAAGTCTACTTTCATCGGGATATTGATTTCTTAATAGTTCATTATACTTTATTTAATTTGAGGTGGCGCGGCGAGAGAGCACTGCTTCGCGGCCGGACCACATAAATTGTTAATTAAAAAGTTATCTGTTGAGGTACTAAAAATATATATATTCCGATGAAAGTAGACTTTAGGAAGGTATTATTTCGAACTATAGCATCTGAGTACTAAACTGTGGTCCGGCCACAGAAGAACACACCGTTTACTTACCTACCTAAATTATTTGTTGAAATGAAACACTTTTATAATAGTAATAGTAATAAACTATGTAATTGTAAATTATACGCGAGTAAATCAATGACCTTAAAATATCATTGGAGTAAATCCGTAAAAAAGTGTTTCATTTCAATGTAAGTATAGTGCTCGCTTAAACCTCAGAAAACAATAAATTATTAGTGTCTTATGTCGGTATTTACTTACTAGAATTTGGCACTGTTAAATATTTTAAATTACACTTTTCATAACGCCGCTACTTATAAAGTTTAATAGATTTAAAATTCATGTTTTTTTCCATTTAAAACTTAAGCATGTAGGTACCAGCGATATATACGATGGTAGGTACTTATTCTATTTTTTTCAACACTAACCACGCACGTGTCTGACGAAACGAAAAAATAGGAAACTAGGTAAGTACTTACTGGCAAAGTGCTCGATGATTTCTTCACCAAAGCCCCATTTTCTAAGAAGTTCTCCCATGGGATCCATTATTAGGTCAACTAAAAGCACAGCACGATAGGTACCTACGCAAGAAATCACAGCAAACACGCAACACACGCTCGAGAGGTCACAATGATGAATGAGAGAAGAGAGAGATGTCGTCGACTCGCCTATACCCCGTTCCCGGTCCCCCCGCGTTCGATGCATGCACGTAATTTTTAAGTGCATACGCACCATATATTTTAATGCTTACATAATACTTTTTTGTGTTGAGCAATATTTTTTTCAACCTGGCACGATACTTTATCGTGCAATAATATGTATGCGCACTGAATTGTAATGGTATGCATGCACGTAATCTTTATGTGCATACGCACCATATATTTTAAAACTTACATAATACTTTTTTGTGTTGAGCAATATTTTTTTCAACCTGGCACGATACTTTATCGTGCAATAATATGTATGCGCACTGAATTTTAATGTTCCTCGGGATTGTTATACTTATTGTGAAACAATCGAGAATGGCACTATAAAATTTGCTGCATAGTTTGAAATGTATACATGCATTGCATCAAATACACTCGGCGTCAAAAAAATCGCACCTTTTAAAAATCATCTTTAAAAATTCTTAAACCTTATGTAGAGGATAGTGTTGGGTATCATTAGAAAGGTAACAAAAAGGAGTATCAAAAAACAATTAAATTTAACTTTCTGTTTAATTATAATTATACAAACAACATTAAAATTAATAAAATAATAAAAATCCTTAATTAAGTCCTAATTAACAACAGATAATTTACAAAGAAAAATGTACAAAAAGTGTCTTAAAATTAACTTAAAATCTAGTGTTACCCCCCCTTGCCCTGATCACGGCTTCCATACGGTCCCTCATGGACCTCACCAACTTCAGGAGCTCTTCTTGAGGGATAAGCCCCCATTCTTCAATCACCGCGTCTTGGAGCTCCTGTAGAGTCGAAGGAGCTGGATCCCGAGATCGAACCTTACGTTTAAGATGGTCCCAGAGGTGCTCTATAGGATTCAGATCCGGACTTCGCGCTGGCCACGGCATCACAGAGATTTGGGACCTCTGCAAGAAGTCGCTCACGATGCCTGCAGTGTGAGCGCGAGCGTTGTCGTGCATTAATGTGAACCCCTCGCCAAAAGATTCGGCAAAGGGGACCACATGCACTTCCAGGACCTGTGACATAGCGGCGAGCAGTCAGCGACCCTTGTCCGCGAGCACCTCCAGTCCGGGAGACGCAGACAAGGTCGGTTTTGCCGGCAGCAGACATACCGCCCCAGAACATGCAGGATCCGCCACCATATTCCACCGTCTCCTGGATGCAGGCTTGGGCGAAACGTTCACCCTGCCTCCGGTATACTCTTCTCCGTCGGTCGTTGCAGAAAAGACACACTCGCGTCTCGTCTGAGAAGAGAACAGCTCTCCACTGCTCAAGGGTCCAATCGACGTGGTCACGAGCAAACTGCAAGCGGGCTCGCCGATGCGCTGCAGTCAATTTTGGACCCGTAGCAGCTCTGTGGGCCGCTATCTTCTTCTCCTTCAATCTTCTTCTAACCGTAGATACGCTAACGGTGCGTCTGCGAACTGCCTGGAGCTGCTGTTGCAACTCAACAGCGTTGGAGAAACGATTTCTCAAAGAGTTCGACACAACGAACCGGTCGTCTCTTTCCGAAGTGCAGCGACGTCTACCCGAACCGTGTCTGCGGATATAGCCACCGGTCTCTATGAAGCGCTGGTACACTCTTCGAACGGAATAACGGCTCAGGTTCAGTTGCCGGGCGACATCACACTGCCGCACCCCTGATTGCAGTAGTGCAACCACTTGAGCGGCTTTATCAGCTGTGGTATCCATCAAAATCTGTGCGTGTGTCCTCTTCAACGGTTGAATAGCGAATGACCCACATTGAACCCGTGTTGACCGTTTTATACCCACAAAGGAAGCGCAACTAGCAACTCTCACGGGTAGCAAAATTTGCATCGAATTTTTGTGACACTTTATTTGTTGCGTTAGGTTTTATTTGATAATGAAAAGTAATGTTTTTTATTAAGTTAATTAAGTAACCTTGTAAATAAAATCATAATTAATGCGACTGCATGTGCATATCAAGAGTAAATGACATTTGAAAGTGATTTTCTAAGAGGTGCGATTTTTTTGACGCCGAGTGTATAATGATGCAACTCTTTGAACCATAACTTTCTACGCAAAAAACGATATTTTATGGTGCATTTAAGACGTTGCTAATAATATTGTGCTTTGATCACTATAGATTATGATGATATCCACAATTGTACGATAAAAGATAGGACATGTGCACTTTATATTTTGGTGAGGTTTCTTGCACAATAAAGTTTAATGCCCAGCAGAATAATTATACATTCGTGTCACTATTTAAAGTGTTGCGCACTGTTTTATTAGCGGTAAGCAGGGTATTTTAAAATGTTTGCATAATATTTTACTACGTCGACTTCAATCCATTTTTCTCAGTGTACTAACATTTTGAGGATAATAGTCATGAGCGTCTGTATGTATTGCCTGCCCATCGCTGAGACCGAAATCGGTCAGGAGGATTATTTATGATTCATCATCATCATCAGCCCATCGCAGTCCACTGCTGGACATAGGCCTCTCGCAAGGCGCGCTGAGCCCGGTCCCGGCTCTCCGCATCCAGCTGCTGCCAGCCGCCCTGCGCAGATCGTCGCTCCATCTGCCCCCTTACTCTTGAAACCTTGGGTCCTTCAAACGAGGCGTGAAGAGGCACTTTGTGGGCCGGCAGAGTGAGGGTGACTGATGCTATGCGTCTCTTACGCTGCACCAGTTGTCCTCGCGCCTGGACTTCATTTCCACTTAACATCAGGTGGAGTGGAGTCATTTGCCGGGCTTTGTATGAAAAAAAAACCGATCGGTATTGGATCGGATTGGTATTGTGAAATTTTGTACTTTTAAGTTACGACACCAGCGCTAATTTGGATTCATATTGGGTGAACTAAATGGCATTGGGTTTGTATTTTTTTCACTCAATATGCGCGCAATATGAATCCATAGTAGCACTGGTGTCGTAACTTAGGAATACGAAACTTCACAATACCAATCTCAATCGATCGGGATCGGTTTCAAGAGTAAGGGGGCAGGTCGGAGGGCGTCCCACACTGCGTTTGCCCATTCGCGGTCTTCACTCTAGAACTCTATCTAAGATTAAAATAGCAAAATCGGAGTTCAGCTTGCCCCGATGGTCACGCCCTTCTCTTCTCATTCTTGCAGACTAAACAAATCTTGCATACGTAACTCTACGTAATTGAAATTCGGATGGGTTGCACGACCGATCTATGGAATCTGCCAGCGTATAATCGTCATACTGTTTGTTTGTCCACGTCACTCAATAATCACGCTGCCGCTAAGTGGTGCGGACAACCTTTTCTATATCATTTCATAATACTGTTAATGCAATAAGAGCTCGATACGTTGATCTTTTTAGAGGTGTCAGTTACTAGGAAAGGCGGTGTCGTAAATGTAATGTCTATTAGGAATGATAAATACATTTTATTATTGTCAAGCAACTGAAGTTGCGATGACGCGGACGCAGTGACGCGCCCATTTTCTTTTTGTGTCGCTAAGGTGTGAGCCTGAGATGAGGTGAGCTCGATGGCGGCGAAGACTTTCGGACTACTTAGGCAAAAAACAAGTGAGGAGGCTCCTCGGAGCTGTGGTGGGCTCTTCCTTCTAGGGGGTAGACGCTAAGGGCGGGCCCGTTTTTTCAGGGCTGCTGTTGCGGGAGGTGACTTCTGTTTCGGCAGAGTCACCCGGGTGGGGATAGCTGAGGCCTCCCTTCTGGAGGCCGAAGCTGAGGAGGAACCAGAGCTTTCTTGGGGTGATGGCGGTAAAGTCAAAGACCTTCAAAGCCAAGTTGGAGATGAAGGGTAATAATTTCTGCGTTCCTTATGGCCCTGGAGGCAGATTGGAGGTCTGCTCTCCTGTATTTAAGTGGCCGGATAGTAGAGTAAGTGGAATTGGAATAGAATAAAACGTGAAATAAACATGAGAAGTGCGTAGTCATTTAGCTCCTGCGTCACAACTATTTGTTTGTGTTTACGTTGCTACAAACTACTGAGACTGGTAGACTGCTATGCTAACTACACGGAAAGAAATTATTATAACAATACAACCAGAACATATTGTAAATTTCATTCTAGTTTAAAGAAACAGAATTAAGTAAAATTGACCGTAGGTATTGACTTTTAACAACAAATAGTCGTATTTTAATAAAAAACAGAATGTTATAGTAAAAACACTTTAGTAAACAATACCCAAAACTTTTTATAAGTACATTTTATTATTTTAGAAATAAAATTTCGATAATAGTAAAGTATACCGTCATAATTGGTTTGTTATTGCTAGCTGTCAATTAAACAATGAAATATTAAGGTTGTCTTTAAAATAACGGAAGTAACAAAAAATGATTTATTTGTTTATTTAAGCTAGATTCATATTAGTACTGTTTACCCCATATTTCGTTTGTTGTTGCAAGCTGTCATATAATTAATACAATATCTAAGTTGTCTCTAAAATAACGCAAGTACCAAAAAAGATTCTTAAATAGTACTGTTTACCAGATTAGGTATGTTTTCAGTACCATAAATAATGTTTTTTGTAACATGTGGATCGTAATACAAAACGAATCGTTGTTTACGTGTGCAAATATTTTGGTTGGCAACATCGACTGGTGGTGGCCGGCGGGCCCGGCGGCCATGTTTCATTTCATCTTTCGGTTCGGAGCACTACGTGCGCGTGCGCTGTGACTTGTGAAAAACAAATACCTAGTCAATTAAATAGTTAATAGTTAAATAAAAGAAGTGTTCGTGATTAAATGCTCTCTGAAAAATTATTGGAATCCTGGCAGTTGGCCGAGTATGTACCAATTTTTGCCGGTAAGTTTTATAAAATTCCTTTGGCTAAGTAAGTACCTAATAGTTTCCTATGAATTCCTGTAAGAAAATGTATGTTATTATTATGATTAGGCATACTATTTATTATGACCAGTAAAGATTTATCTAGCATTATCAATAGGACGGACGATATGTACCTTATTATATTATTAATTATACTTATAGGTACCTAGACTAGAAATTTCGAAGAATAGGTACGTGACTGAATGCATAGAGCAACATTAAAACTCGACGGCTCGATCGACGCCAGTGGTTGAAAAATCGTGCGCCTTGTGAACAATACCTACTCTATGCTATACTAATGAACACAGTGAGGAAAGTTTTACTTGCCTACATCTATAAGAAAATTCATCACGGCGGGATGGTTCTCGCTCGCTCGTCTACTTAAGTACCGACATGAAATGTTGTATTATTTTCAGAGAACAAAATAGACATCAAAACACTTGGTCTTCTGGATGCGGACTCGATCAAAGAGCTGATAAGACCTGTACGGGACCGTGTGCGTTTCCAAAAAAATCTTATCCAGTGGAACGACTTAACTAACCCGTTAACAGTAAGTGATAAGTTCCTACCTACTGTTCTTACTTTATGTTAATGTAGTGATAAGAACTACAGCACGGAGAAGGTAGTTAAAATGTGCTTTGGAGTAAGATGTGTTTGTATGTTACTATGTTTCTTAATAACGACTGTGCGGATTTGGCAACAGTCTGTTTCCTTGCATGGTCCCATTGGTATTTAGTTTTAACATTTTCAAATGTAACATTAAATTTAAAAAAATCAATAACCCTATATTGATATCTAAACAGGGCCGTGACAATGACAACTAAGTTACAAAATTGAGACATCCAACTCCATTGGAATATGAAAATATCTTTGGACTTCATCAAAAGCCGGTATCTAAGTACCTACTTTCTTTTTTATCCAACTACAGAGAAGCAAAAAGGAGGGTTGTGATTTTAACTGTGATCCCTTATAACCATAACTTCTAAACTATTATCATAATCATAGGTATATATGTATATTTGACGACCTCTGTGGTGTAATGGCAGTAATGGCACCCACACCAGGCCACCACTCGAGAGGTTCCGGGTTCGATCCCCGGTCAGGGCAAGTTGGAAAATGGCCTTTATCAAATTGCCCTGGGTCTTTGATTTTTATTTATATATGTATTTATTATAAAATATAGTATTGTTGAGTTAGTATCCCATAACACAAGTCTCGAACTTACTTTGGGGCTAGCTCAATCTGTGTGATTTGTCCCTATATATTTATTTATTTATTTTATATGTATAAGTACTTGTCTATTATAAGTTACATTACCTTCATGTGCATGTATGTCACTTAATTGTTATGTTATTTGTATTAAATGATCTGTTTATCCCTATGGTTGACTGAGAGAGAATACTTTTAGCGTTAAGTCCGCCAATTGCAAGACAATTTATATTGTGGAACAATAAATAAATAATTTAACATATGAGGTATTTTAATTAGTGTAATATTTTATTATAGGTTGCTGAGCAGCAGCCTCCATGCTCCACATCGTCCACACCTGTAAATACTCCTGATCACAACGACGACACCCTTGATGACATAACAAATTTAATATTGGTGCCCCCATCCAGCATATCAGCAAGTATATCACCAAGGACTTCAACATCAATATTTTCATTAATTGATTCTCCTACAATTGATACGAAATAAAACCTTTTAAACATTTAATGATCAAGCATCACACTTTTAAGATTAGTCAAACTTTTACTCATATATCTGTATACATTTAAACATGTAAGACCACCATGTAAATTTTTAATTAAATGTAATATACTCGTACACTCACAAACGTTTAATGTTTCGTTTTATTTAAAACTTGTTGACCATGCCTTCAATAAACATATAAATGACGGTTTCTTGAAATTAAAAAGTCACCAGGAGGCGACACTGGGGTCAGATCTTTTTGACAAGAAGTGTCAAAATCCACCTCGACGGTCGATCTTTATTTACTATAAATAGTAGGTAAATGAAGCTTGGCGCAGAAGGTTACTTTAGTACCTACGGCTTGTATTACAAGCTTGCTGCAATGAGTCTTTATAAAAATGTAAGTAGCTGTTATCGTATTTATTTTTTGCTTCACAATGTTTAAAAGGAGAATGGGTTATTAAAAAATATGTACACATTTACATGTTGTTAAAAAAAGTTAAAATCTGTCAGTTTAGTCGCTACAATTATATGCAAATTTCGTGACAAAACAGACAGATTTCCAATTTTTTTTTAACAACATGGTATTTGTGTACATATTTTTTTAAAGACCCATTCTCCTGCTAAAAATTGTAACGTAAAAAATAAAACAATGTTGTAATTACTAAAAAAATATAGTTAACTGAACAATATTACATTCTTATTATAGTAAACTAAATAATTTGGTCTGATAATGGCTAACCACAATGTTTGTAGCGAACACAAAATAAGAAGTAAAGTGTAAAAAAATATATAGTTTAGTAAAATCTCAACTTGGTTATATTTGCATTAAATTTGTTAATAGTCACTATAATAATCGATCAGCCGTTACTAAAAATCTGGTTATCTCCAAAATAAAGAATGGTGTTGCGAACAATACCAATTCCGTTATACGTAAAAAAGGGAAGTATGTAAGTAATGGATACAAATTGGTTTTTGTGCACTATACACAAATTTTAATTATGTGTACCAGCATTTTGTTTAACTGTGCTAGATATTCTTGTAAGCTATTACTAGATTTTTGTAGTAAACTCGACAAACTAGTTAGCTGTCGTATATATTACACGACAATCTGGTTAAGTTAACTTTATTCTGGTTACCTCTAATAGAATTTTCTCTCCGTGTAATCTATTATATATTTAAATAAGACGATGTATGTGTGTGTGTGCCTCTAGCCACCCAGTGGTTGTTATTTAAACCGTTAGTAACAAGAACACACCTACGTCACGTTCATACAAATAAACATAAGTATTTTAACACCAACAACGCAATAGTAGTACCATAATTACCATCGGTACATGCTGATACGTATTCACACCTCGCTTTAGGAAGGTTAGGTACTAATTAGTACCTTGGTGAGGTGTGATGGATGAAGGTCACAGGCAGCGCCGCCGGCCGTTGCGGCTCGTTAAAGAATACTAAGTAACAACCCATCTCTTTCCCTTAATCATCAGCCTATAAACGTGGCACAGGCCTCCCACGTGGACAATAGCACGTGGGGATGTTGTGCCATAACCCACCACGCTGGCCTAATGCGGGTTGGTGGGTTTTAACGACTCATCTTACGATAACAACCGGGACCAACGGCATAACGTGCCTTCCGAACCACAGATGAGCTGGAGATGTTATTAATTTGGTCACCCATCCAGCGACCCGGCATTGCGAAAGTTGCTTAGCGTGCAAGATCGCAAGCCGAACGCGCTAGCCGCTGCGCCATCGAGCCCCACTTTCACTTGGGTTGGGTGTCGATAAGTCGACTAACGTACTGAAGACGCCACATTAATCCGACAGCTTAATTATGCTGTGTGGCGATGTTCTCACCACCTATCACGCTGAGCACATGTGCAGTTGTTTTGTTACTCGGTGTGCCGTCCATGTAGTGGAGGCAGTGCACTGCTTCTGCGGTCCTCATTGGCTAGTCTCTGACTAACCCTTCGGGGATAAGAGTCGTGAGTGTATATGTATAACTAGCGACCCGCCCCGGCTTCGCACGGGTTACTACTCGTACCCGTACCTAAACAAATTATAGCCTATAGCCTTCCTCGATAAATGGGCTATCTAACACTGAAAGTTTTTTTCAAATCTGACCAGTAGTTCCTGAGATTAGCGCGTTCAAGCAAACAAACTCTTCAGCTTTATAATATTAGTATAGATTAAGGGTGGATTCAACCAAACTGGAATAAGGTCTTATACCTAGATTAAACGCCGAATTTGTATAGACTAATCTCGGAGTAAGTCTTATTTCAGTTTGGTCGAATCCGTCCTAAGTAGTATAGATTATCCTACTAATATTATAAACGCGAAAGTTTGTCAGATGGATGAATGTTTGTTACTCTTTGACGTAAAAACTACTGAATGGATTTTAATGAAACTTTACGGTAATATAGCTTATACATCAGAATAACACATAGGTTACAATTGGTTTGGAAATTCGTCGCGGTATACGGTGGTTAACGCGAACGAAGTCGCGGGCGGGCAATAATGTAATATGTATATGCTGTATGCACGTGTATGAAATGTGGCGATGCATGCTCTATTTACAATTTGTGATGATAAACGACATGATATAAGCGCGCTCCTAACATCCTGTTCCTTGCATGCATTGAAGGCAATTATCTAATATGCTGGGAGTTATGGCGCAGCGGCTACCGCGGTTGTGCATGTTAAGCGACTTTAGCAATGTCGGCTCACAACAGTGTTGCAAACTCTAATTTTTGAAATCCGTTGAGTGTAGTTAAGAAAATCGGGCACAGAATTCCGTTGCGTTCACAGCAATGATATTATATGTGTAAAAGCTTCTAATGTCATTGGCTCACAGATTTTTAAGTTTAAAGATTCTTTATTTCTCAAAAAAGACAAAAAATATCACAAAAGAATTAAAGAATGACGTTATTACTTATATAGGCACCGTTCGCGCCGTTGTATCTGTATGACAAATATTTCCTCACGTCACTTACACTATTGTTTATTTATTTCATTAATTCACTTCGCAAACATTGAGCAAGTTTTGCTTTAAATGACTTTAAACATTCAACGCTTTTTAATGATGAAGGTAGTTTATTAGAGAGCTGTGATCCCTCTAAAGTAAACATTCATTTGCCATAATTAGTTCGTGTTCGTGTAAATTAAAATTTTAGAAAATCGTCACCGGGTACGGGTACGTACGGTCAGTGGCGTGCCTAGGGCTTCAGATTGGGGCAAGCCACGAAACCTGAAGTTCCTAATCTTGCTACCTAGGTACAATGTTGGTGCCCATTTGTGACACTAGCCACATTTTTTACTCAAATCGTCATAGGCCTCGCTTTTTGTAAATTTCGCTTAACTTTTATTTAAACTCAAAATTGCAGAGAAAGATTTTCATAAATTGCGCGAGGGCACTTTTTTGAGCTCCTGGATTGAATTGAATGAAATTTCATTTCGATTTATTATCCTATTTCGATGAAAACTATAAATACAACTAAGTACAAAATTACAACAAACTCAGCTTATTCTCGCAGAGTGGAGATTCGTAATATTACGCATGCATTTATTATCCTATTTCGATAAAACCGATAAATACAACTGGAAAATTACTACAAAATGCGAAAATGGGCATTTTGCGCGGGAATCACAGTCGATATGTAGGCCACCTGTATATAATCATGTGTGATGTTCAAAGAATTTATTTACCTCTGCCTTTCGTATGCCAATCATCAACACGTTTAAGTACACATTTGTTTGCAACACATCACATGCTCAACACATCTTAGTTCGTCACAGAGACCAATAAAGCGACGAACTGAACTCGGAACACATTTTTTTATCACAAATTACGAAAACACTTGTTACTTAAAAACAATCCCTCAAATAAAGTGAAGTGTGACAATAACAAAGAATAAAAAATGGCTGGCTGCTGCCTGTGGCTGCTGCACAGCACAATCGCGTATTAACGCTCGCCTCTGATTGGTCCGCCCGAGCTCGAGCTGTCGTCGGTCGCCTCTGATTGGTTCGCCCGCGTTCAAGTTGCACGTGATTCGGTAGAAATAAAGCCTGATTTGGAGAAGGCCTTACTTGCGAACTTCATAACGCAAGCTGGCTTTGACGAAGAGTATGAATTTCTCATAGAATCTATACATACTTACGCAGTATTATGTTTATAGAGTAGCAATTTTGTTAAAGTTAGAAGAGAGCGGATATACTTTAAATCCGAAGCCCGGTTGCAAGCCAACTTGTGCGAGAGAGATGTAAAGCGTCGCACGAGCAGCTTTATGCGATTTGTTTGGTGTTTATTGATAATGTGAATGCTGATGAAAGAAAATTAACAATGGTAAAAAATATTAGTGATTTTAATAATTGCGTTTTACCAGTAGTGATATTGAGTTTTTGTTAGGGCAAGCCGGGCTTTTCGGCTTGTATGAAGGTACCGCCACTGCGTACGGTAGGGTTGCCAGATCGGGAAACTAAATTATCTGGAAAATATAAATATCTTTGGGGTTATTATCTGGAGAAATAAATTATGAAACGAAATTTTACTTTTTTGTTTTAAATTCAAATTCAAATTCAATCATTAATTAATCATCATTCAAAAATCAACAATTTTGACATAATGGACCAAACCTTACTGAATAATTAAAAATTTTGAGATCAATCAAACTCGTGCTTCATTATTTACCCTATTAAACTTAATTTTTACGTTGCCATAAGTATTTTGTGTTTGATTTTACTGCTTTCTACCAATTTCAAACCCTGAGGTGTGTTGAGGTTAAGATTTAAAATGTAAACAATTTATATCGAAATTCAGCCTAATGGGCAATTTTATGACATCCCAAATTTAAAAATAATAATGAATTCAAAAACACTCGATTGATGACGTTTTATGAAAGCCGAGCCGTTCCTAAGGCTGAAATAAATTCTACACTTTTGCTTGTCAACCAAAAATAAAAAAATAGTACCAGTTTTCATTTAGGACATCAGGGACCTATTTTTTATTTTGAAATGGATATACACACACTTTATCTCCATGGACCCGCCTTTTACTAAGCGCCATACTAATCTATGCTAAGCGCCATCTATGAAGTCATTACGAACCATTTTCTTTTTATCTCGGAAAATCGCCCATTATTAGTTCAGCTTTGATTAAGTCCACCATGCAATTCCTTTAATTTGAGTATAAATTGTTCAGCAAGCTAAATACCCTTTCGCAATAGGGGCATTGCTTACTGGAATCGACAAAACAAATGTTTTTTTAGATTTTTAAATTCTTTTTGATCGTATTTTTTAAAAATCTATGCCCAAATTTTGTCATTAGACATGTTTTGTCTTTTGGAAGGTGTTCAATCAAATATTTCACGCACGCAGCAGTAATCGGAACATAAATCATCATTATTAATATCGTTTGAAATATTCAGCAAGTCGGGCAATTCAGAAGTTCTTCCCATGTAAATAAATTGTCGTCTTTAAGTGTTAATACAGCACAGACCACTGGTCTGTGTAATACAGTCAACTTCTCATAATATATATAAAGAGTTGTTTGAAAAATCATAGCGATCCTGCAGTATTGAATTGCTCGCCTCAAAAACTGTTCAGCTTCAGCGCAAAAAAAGGGTTTTATCATTATCAAAAAATCTAAAAAAATTAATAATGTTCTATTTTTGCTTCCGAAAAACTTGTCATTTAACCTGTTTTTAAGGTTGCTCCATAGTTTTCTCATTACACTATCAATTTCTCTAGCAGTGCATACATCACTTTCTAATGCTAAAATAGCCGTCTGAAAACTCGGACATTACGGTTAGTACAACGTATAAATAGCCTTCTGAGATCCATCTTTCTCTTTACATTCCTCAAAACTGTATCGAAATTAGTAAGATTTTTAGATACTAATTCCCATATTTCCTAGTGACACTCATTTTGTGCCCGCCGGCCGCCGCCATTCTTATAACTTATGCGTAAATCTTTTTGAAAACTATTTGTCTGGAGATTTTGTATTTTGTCTGGAGTCTGGACATCATCTAAAATATCTTAAGAATCCAGACGAATCCAGACCTTCGGGCAACCCTAACGTACGGGTGTTCACGCGGACAAAATCGCGGGCAGGCCGCTAGTATACCTACAAATAAAAATTGATTGCCACGAACGAAGTATATGTTCGCGCACAGGGTTGCCAGGCCGCCAAACCTAATAGCCGGTCAGACCAGCCAGTTTGGCCGGACATTTGGATAAAAAGGCCGGACATCCAACATTTTCGGGAGCAGGAGCGACCGACAGTCGACTCGCCTGTGCTCGGCCGCGCTCGGCGCTCGCTCGTTTGCGAAATGTAAAAAGTCTAGCAAAAACCGGACAAGCCGGACACCGTTTATTTTATCTGGACACGCAATCAAAAAATTTAACTATGTCCGGTTTTTCCGGACGCCTGGCAACGCTATTCGCGCATCACTTTAAAACGGCTGCATCTGTTTGACTTTTTTTTTTGTTGTTTTTGTAATTGTCAGGACAAGGTTTGTATGAAAGAATTTTTTTAGAAATTCGTCACACGGGATTCAGGGTCTTCAATCAGCTAAGTCACGGGCGGGTCGCAACTTTAATTAATATAAAAAAACTAATGTCCATCACATGTCCGTGATAAAAATACCGTCTGCCGGTCACCTTGCCAATTCGGTTCCGTTGACACGGGTGGACTTTGGCCGGCTGTCACTTGCGATTGAGTTCAAAGGTTTTGTTTATGATTTTAGCGGACAAATTAAAAGAATTACTACTTGATGGTAATAAGTATTGAGCTTAAAAGTATTCGCCTATGAAAGCGTTCGCTTCGGCTGGTAACTGTTTTCTTTTTAAATGTTTTGTTGAGTGAATATTGAACATTTTTTCATTTATGTTTTGGAAACACGTACTGATTGATGCCTCCTTAGTGTAGGGCTGCCATACGTCCCGGTACACCGGGACATTCCCGGTTTAAAGCGTTGTGTCCCGGTGTCCCGGACAACAAGTAATTTGTTCCGGCATGCATACAATTCGTAAGATAAGGCTGCATATTAGATGATTCAATGTATGAAGAATTTATGTATTTAAAATCGTTTCTTGAAAGTGAAATGACCGCCGATAAGTGGAAAGCTGAAGATATGCAAGAAAAATGGAAATACTTTTTTGATAAAACTGAAGAACAGGAAAGAAAAGCTAATATTCTTAAAATATGTCGATGTGTTTTTGCAATCCCAGGTCACAATGCTCATGTCGAACGAATGAGTGAGCGACATACACAAGACACCATATAAAATACAAACTAAAAGAATATTTTGTTGCGCCGTGCAGTGCAGTGCCGCGCAGCGCCGCTCAAATGCTGTCCTTAAAAAATATTTTTCATATTTTTCCATCGATTGACAGTAATTATGTTGGCGAGCATAGATATGACCTTTTGGATTTAAGAATTAGAACTTGCAAAAAATCAATGTTGGGAGCTTCTTTGACTTTAGTTTTATACGGTGAATAAGGCCGAGTGGCTTTGCTTTATTTATTTCAATAGCACCTATTGAAATAAATAAATAAATAAATAAATAAATAAATATGGCTAAGTGCCTTGCCACTCGGCCTTATTCACCGTACTTATAACAATTAAACAAACAACAAACAGATTGCAGTCAAGTCCTGCGTGCGGAAAGGGCATGCGTTTAATCTTATTTGCTAGACGGTGATCCTAATAAACGAGTATACACAGCATGATAATATTGTAAATAGTTTAGAACGTTGAACGTTTTATGCGGAGGTCCCGGGTTCAATACCCAGGTTGAGTATGTTTCGTATTTCGTCCGTGATTTGCCGGTGGCGGCACTGACACTGAGAGCATTATCACTGACAAGTGGGGATGCGTTCATAGAGAATGTATGAAAAACTCTGTGCCGGTACTGTGTCGGAACGGTGACTTCACATACATATCAATGTGTGAAGCAACCATAAAAGTAGCTTGGTATAGCTCTATTCGCGTCACGTTGCATTAGCACACTACAGCTAAAGGTTGAAGGCTAAAGCCAGCTTCCGGCTTCCGCTCAGAGTGTGGCTATTTATATGACACCACCGGCGACGGCCTTGGCCGTCGGTCAAGCCGAAGATTACTTACATAAACATACATACATATTATCACGAATATAATCCCCGAAGGGTTAGTCAGAGACTAGACAATGAGGACCGCAAAGCAGTCCTCTACCATGGTCCACTTTTCACCAAATATTTTCTGCCGGCGCGTGTGTTTCCCAGCTCCTATAATCCCGGGTCTTTTAAACGGGGCGTGAAACGGCATTTAAGCAAGCCATCATGAATGGGTGCGCTTGTTATAGTGCTTGTTCCACGATGGGAAGCGCTCTCATTATTTTGGACTGCATCTGCTGCTTACCATCAGGCAGGATGTAGTCACTATGTCACGTTAAAAAAAAATAGCGACTGCACATGTGCTCAGCGTGACATGCATGTGGTGAGCCCATCGCCGCTATTTGCTGTTAGATGTATGTGCAGTCTTTAATCCGTTAGTCGCCTTTTACGACACCTAAGCACAGAAAAATAATCAAGGGAAGAGAGGGGGTGCTAGTATTCTTTCACCGCTACGCAATCTAGAGCCTGGGACCCAGGCTCTAACATTTTTCCACGCTTATTACCCCTCAAAGTAACTATTTTACCCCCGCGGGGGTAATTACCCCAAGGTCCGGACGGAACCCAGGCCCTGGGTTACTTTGAGGGGTAATAAGCGTGGAAAAATTTTGTGGTTTAGAATTTATCTGCGGTAATAGATTCACTTGAGTAATATTTTCTGAACATGGATAATCGTCAGTCCAACTCATGGATATTAAGATCATTTTCTGCAAGATTTTTTTACAGAGGGGTAAAATCAGTTTCCCTAGCAGATAATAGGCGTACCAAGATTAAAAAGGTTAGGAACCACTGCTCTAGTCTAGAGTAATTGGAAAGGAAGAAAAGATAAAAGATGTATGTAACTAGTGGTAGTATCAAACCTCCGTAGGCCATGATGATATTAATAAAAATCAAGTTTACATATAAATAAATACTTATAATATGAAATAAAAAAAATTGCCTGTAATGTATGTTCGCTTCAGAAGGGCTGCACCGATAGGATATAATTTTTTTTTTGTAATAAGTTCCAAGAGAAAATATGAAAATATAGTTTTGATAAGTTGTCAGGTTGTCACGGGGTGTTCGCGCGCACGAAGTAGCAGTCGGACCGTTTTAGATGTTTTTAGTTCGTTACAGAATCGAGTCGAACATTGTACCGCCCGGGCCGGCCCGCCAAAGAGTTCAAGAGCGTTTGTTTGTTTACACGACTAGTAGCGCCGCGCGAAGTGGAAATGGGAAACTAATTTGTGCCGTGTTGTTGTCGTTTAGTCCACTCTCGTCCCCTCGACCCCCAATAAATAATGTGTCCACTGGACCCCTAACTACAGTGTTTTCTAGACCCTTGGGGGTCGAAAGTTGATTTTATTTTCCAGCCAAATTTAAGTTTCTTCTCGACCCCCAAAATACAGTTGCGATAACAAATGATTAACGAAAAGTTGAAAAAAAAACTACCTCAGGTTTGAATTGAACCCACTACCTCCGCACGACGGCGTGCGGTCGTGCTTCATTATCTTTAAGTTTATTTGAGCGTTTTAACGCAAATACTTAATCAAATATTAAATAATAACAATTACAAATAAAGAGTTTTACTATAAGTAGGTATGCTATATTATACTTTTTGTTATTTTATAGCTATTTTTAATCGACTTTAAAAAAGGAGGAGGTTCTCAATTCGTCGGGAGCTTTTTATGTATGTTCCCTGATTTGTCAAAGACGGTTGAACTGATTCAGATAATTCTTTTATTTTTAAATGTTGTTCTATTTTGTTGGATGAATTTTCATCATGTCAGGAACTGATGAAAGGATCCTAGAAAATTGAGGGAAAACTTCGAATATCATTGGCATAGTTACCTAAAGCGATTTAGGTATTATTTGCAAGAAACTGGGCATTTGTCTTCGGAAAGCATCATTTAGTTAAGTGGAACTGATAATGAAGACCACAGACGGCCACCGGAATTACGAAATAATAAATATTTTAGGTGTTTGCTATACGATTACAAACTTTAATATAGTTGCTAAGCAATTTATGTTCGCCACAATGCATCATGGTGAAGTAGAGCTAATGGTAACCATCAAGAGAGTATAAAGACAACTAACTATCAAGTACTATAAAGGCAGAGGCAGGGTATATATCGAGGCTTGGCACCGACTTCAAAAGTATATATTATGTAAGTTTAATTTAACAGTTATCTGTAGGGATTAAAATTAGTTATTCAAGACCACACTACTTTTTAGTTCTTTTTATTTATTTTATATTTTTGAAGATGGTTCTTTATTTTATTTTATAATATTTGATATTTTAGGTCTTATATAGTTACCATATTACATCATAAAAAAGTTCATATTACATTATAAAAATTTCCTAAGTTCGAATCCCAGCTGAGGGCTAAGAGACTTGTTGTTATTTTTTATTCTTCTTAAAGTAATGGTATAAGTATTACATATTAAATTTCACTTTAAGTATTCTTCTTTATTATTGCTCGTTTATTATTTTTTATACTTATCAAATTGATGCCTTTATTCTTTTTTGTTTCTATTCTGCACCTTACTGTACTAAAATATTAATTTTAGGTACTTACCGAACTAGGGGTTGAAAGTGGACAAGGTATGCCTGTCCTTAGTATGAAAATTCAGTCTCGTCCCCTGGGGGTCGAGTGTGAACTATGTTTGAGGGTTGAGAGGAAACAAATGAACAAATCTTTTTTTAGGGGTCGAGGGGACGAGAGTGGACTAAACGGTTGTTGTTAACCGTGTCGCATATCCCCTCCCTTCCTTAGGGTGTTGTAAAAGGCGACTAACGGACTAACGACTACCCATACTTCCTTAAGCAAAGAGCGGCGATGGGCTTACCACCTGTCACGCTGAGCACATGTCCAGTCGCTAGTTGGTGAAAAGGGGACTATGGTATAGGACTGCTCTTGCTGTCCTCATTGCCTAGTCTCTGCTAACCCTTCGGGGATATTAGTGATAATAGTCGTGATTATAATGTATGTCTTATGTGTGTTGTTTTGGTGCTTTGAAGTCGAAGTCGATTTTGAAATGAGACACTTTTTACAGATTAACTTACGTTATTTACTACATTACTGATTGATAAGTGATAATTAAAGTCGGTCACTTAGGCCACCTATCTAAAATAGCACCTATGTAAATAAAGCTTGACTTCGTGATTGTTGCAAGTTCTCAAGCTAGTGTTTAGGTCTTTTGTCGTAAATGTAATTGTACAGATAAGTGTAGATCAAATAGCGGTGTAGTGATACAAGGAAAAACATTATAATGGTCCTCTATAGAAGTATACATTAGCACATAGTAACACACACATAGTATGGAAGTCATATGTATAGATAAAAGTATGTATTTATTAGCGTTTTACATTACACAACATTATGTTGACTGGGTCAACAATCTACTGATATGTGAGTGAGTTAGTGAAGCAAAGGATGTGTATCAGGATCGTAGCAAATGGAGATCTGTGTAATTGTAGAACCTCGATAAACGACTAGCAAAGGGTCTGATTTAGGTCATCATAAGTTCAATTTCCATTGTAACTCGTTTATTCAGCAGGAGCGCTGCTGGCTGCTTAAATTCCATACAAATCCTCGTTTATAAATGAAACTCGGCTGATAGGGTTACCATCCGTCCGGAGGAATCCGGACAAGTCCGGTTTTTTGTTTTAGTCCGGATTTTGTCCGGCTCTTTACCTTGCCCGGATTTTGGCATATGAGTAACAAAACTACATTTTAAGAGCTTAATATCTAACTAATAAGTCTTTAATCTTTATTAACTTCTCATTTATCTAAAAACAAAATATAAAAAGTGAGTAATAATGTTTCCATTATGTGACAAAAAAGTCCGGACTTTTATCGAAATGTCAGGCTCTTTGTCAGGATTTTTCAAATTTCTAAATGGTAACCCTACACTCAGCACTTTTTCAAACATACCCATTCACTTACGAGAATAATGTCGCCAAATACGAGGGGCGTTCAAAATATTCTCGGTATGTAGATAAAAACAAACAAGTACGAAAAGTTTGATATTTTTATTTTTCAATATACTCCCCCCCTATGTTCATACACTTATAAGATCGATCAATTATTTTTTTTAATCCCTCATAAAAATATTTTTTATCTTTGGTGTAAAAATGCTCCTCCGCGGCCGTCTTCAACGCTTCATCGTCAGAAAATTTATTTCCACGCAGATCCTTTTTAAGATTGGGGAACAAAAAGAAGTCGCTTGGGGCTAAGTCCGGACTATAGGGTGGATGAGTAACAGTTTCAAACCCACATTCAACAATAGCTGCTTTGGCAATATGAGCAGTATGGACAGGGGCGTTGTCATGCAGAAGCAGAACACCTTTGGTTAACTTTCCTCGCCTCTTTTCTTTGATCGCATCTCTTAATTGACGTATAACGTTAGCGTAGTACTGCCCTGTGATATTTACACCTTTTTCTTTATAATCGATAAGCAAAACTCCTTCACAATCCCAAAATATTGTGGCCATGACCTTGCCAGCTGACGGGATTACCTTGAACTTCTTGGGATGAGCTGAACCCTTAATGTGCCACTGCATGGACTCCTGTTTGCTCTCTGGGTCATAATGATAAACCCAGGTTTCATCTCCAGTAACTATTTTTTGCAGCACCTCATCGGGATTTTCACCACACAGGTCGATAAAATCTGAACAGCAAGCCACACGCATATCCTTTTGAAGAAGCGTCAGCATTCGCGGAACCCATCTTGCACTTACTTTTGACATATTAAGATGGTCATGTATAATGTCATGTACGGTACCAATAGAGAGATTGGTTACTTGAGCTATAGATTTTACCTTCACTCGGCCGTCTTCCAATATAAGTTTTTCCACTTTATCAATATTTTCTTGTGAGGTAGCCACTACAGGCCGGCCAGGTCTAGGGTCATCTTCAATACTCTCCCTTCCACGCTTAAATTCGCTTGACCATTTTTGAATAGTAGATAAAGAAGGAGCAGACTCACGGTAAACACAATCCATTTCCTCTTTTATGGTTTTTTGATTTTTACCCTGTTTTGTCAAGAATTTTATGACGGATCGGTGCTCTAATTTCGTTAAAATTGTTAATTCGCTCATGGTGTTCATGTTTGTTCGGCAATTGCAGAAAAACAAAAGAACATCTCGGTTCCAATTTTACTTTTTTTTAATGTCAATGGATGAATCTTAGCGGCCAGTAACAAATATATATATAAAAGAGGTTGTAACGTATCAATACCGAGAATATTTTGAACGCCCCTCGTATTTAGTCACAGACTAGGCAGTAAGGACGGCTCACCGTATGTTGAAACTTTTGCACAAAACAGTGACAAAAACCGTAGCAGATGGCGATCCATAGTCTCTGCTTACCCCTATGGGAAATATGCGTGAGTATACACGTAGATAAAAAGATAAACGCCCTCCTCCACAATTTGTTTTGAATGTGTGTTTACACATACGATACGTCACATTGTACGGTCGGGGTCACCGTCGCGTCGCTTTACCACTTTGCAGCGATTTTCGTATGAAGCGCACCGACACCGCCCGGGTACGTGCCCGTACCAAATAGACGACGCGGTCGTAGTACTATTATTTATTCTGTGACGCGGTGTGCAAGGGATTTTGACCTTTAGACTGGTAAAGCGACGGAGTCCACCATTGTACACTAAAGCAAAGTAATCAGTAAAGTAAAGTAGGTACTTCTATGTAGGTATGTATGAAACCCTTTTTCCGGCTAATTATACTGACTTCACACAGGCTGGTTTCCGTAACAGACAAAGGCTTCTACAATTTAGCAGTGTTACAACTACGAGTACTTACCTAGTTATAATGTTTATACAAAGTTGGACGATTCTCAAATTTTCTGGAACAATAAAAATGTCTGGATCTGGACATGTTGATACTAAATGAACTTTATTACTTGGGAATAGAGTAGCATGTGCAAAGACTACTCTCGATTGTAGTAGAGCGTGTTGTGTTTAGCATAGGAAATTAATCACCTATTGTATTCTAAGGCTTATACGAACACTGCACTTTGTGGGTATGTTTATTAATTGTACTTGTATTATTCATTTATATAACACAACTCACGTTATAGCTAAAATATGAAAAAAGGATTAATGATTATCATTAAGTAAGTACATACAACGTGTAAAAAAAATAAGCAATAAAATTTAAGGGTGCGTATGCGTACATATGCCCTGTTAAGACTTCACTGCTTAAATATCGTAAAATGTGGTAATGTTTTTTTTCATATTTTTGTTTAGGAACAATCGGATTTTCTTCTAAGTTGTAGGCGTAGGTCATTTGTTAATTATTTGCAAGAGTTCTTAAATAATGGTAAGTAGGCTAGTTGAAGGAAAGTAGGTAGAAAACAGGGAATCATCGATTTACCACTTTTGTATTAATTAAAACAAAAACTTGAGCTTCGCTTTGTCTAAAAAATATAAATTTCTCTGATGTCTATTACTTGTGAAAAAAACAGTCATCACCACACATGAAACTGCTTTAATTTTATTGCTTATTTTTTTTACACGTTGTATAAGTAATTATTATAAAGTAAAGTCGGCGTTTTCCTTTGTCTGTGGCTCCGCTTTCTTGTTGTGAACTAGGCAACGGATTTTACTTGGATAAAATGTTTACTAGAAAAAAATCAACCAGTCTCGGGAAGCTCGAGTGGGATTCGAACCCACGACCTTTGGATTGCCGGTCCACTTTATCTAGTAAACATTTTATCCTATATCTATATAGCATTGTGAATGCAAAATTTCAACAATAAGGATTTTACTTGGTTTTCACTGATAGTAAGTAATATCGATAAAGGACAATGGGTTTTTAGTGTTTCGTACCACAAAAAGAAAAACGGAACCCTCGTCTATACACTCACGAGTCACGGGCAATTATTCCCGAAGGGTTATTCAGAGACTATATAGGCAATGAGGACCGCAAGTCCACGTTTCACCAACTAGCGACGGCACATGTGCTCAGCGTGACAGGTGGTGAGCCCATCGCCGCTCTATGCTGTTGGATGTATGTGCAGTCTTTAGTCTGTTAGTCGCCTTTAACGACAGCCAAGGGGAGAGATGGTTTGGTAGCCGCCACCACACAGCTCAGTCAAATGAATTAAGCAAGCTAACAGACTTTTAATATGAACCTAACCATGTAATAGCGGCTGATATTGAGATTAACACGATTGTTTCAATTTTAGTCCCATCTGCGTCATTGGTTAAAGAGATTGTCGCCTTTTTCTGAACCGCTGGATTGCGAAATTGTGTTTATTCGTGTTCTTCTATGCGATAAGAAGACTTAGCCTGGCGGAACATACTTAAAATGAAATTGACACCAATAAGTACGCTGATACGCTGTACTATGGTATAAAGAGAATGATATACGGTCTCTTGGCCCTGCTAGTGTACAATCGAGGAACTTTTTTTAATGTGCAAAGAGCCAATGCGGGTTTCCTGATGGAAAGTTCATAATCATCGCCGCCCATGGACACGGTACCCGCAAAACCAGAGGAGTCGCAGGTGCGTTGCTGGCCTTGAGGAGGGTTTAAAGTACTTTAAAGTTTAAACGGTTAAAACGGAAAAATTGGCTGTTTTCTATTAGCTGTTATTCAAAATATTTTAGATATCTCGCACTGAAATTTTCAATATGTATGTACAATGCACATTACGACCGTGTTTTACATTAATAATTTCTGTAAAATCATATACACATAGGTATTTATTTACCTTTTCGATTTATCCCTTATTCGTTTTAGGACAGATTCTGGTTTGGACAGATTATGGTTACGACAGATTCTTGTTACGGCAGATTCTTGTTATGGCAAAAGTAACATTGCCAACAAAAGTAAAAACCACACAATTTATGTATCGCTATATTTAAAAAATTAGAACTTAAAACCTTGTAATGCCATATTTAAAAAAAAACAATATCAAACTAAAAACCCACGACAACACTGACTGGTGAAAGTCTTAGCCACTATTTTTTTAGGGTTGCCAAACGTTGAAGACATTCTAGTACACTGATTTCTTTAGACTCTGTGTTTTTTTTATGTCATTAATACATTAATTTTTTAATATAGTTTTCATGGTCCGCCTGTTACTTGTGCAAGATATTTCATATTTTTTTATATTTCTATTGACTGTTTCGGATTTCCAAAAAACTAAACATTTTTATTCACTTTTTGATAAAAATGTGAATGGCGCTTACGAATTACCGCGGGCCCCGCATCGCGCAACACCGGGCCCGGAGTTTTCGCTGACCTCCTAACCACCCTTTGCCATTTTGTTTCACGCCGATATTCCGTATTATTTATTCTGTGATTCCGTGAGAGGTCTTACGCCGATCGAGCCATTCAAGGGTAAACCTACGGACTTACGGACGACGCAAGAAATCGGCGATATTCGCTTGCGTTCCATTCCGACCGCGCGTACTGTCTATGTCTAGTAGAAACACACAGCGTAGTCCCTTATTAAATGACTAACGTTTATATGAATGGAGATAATTAAGTTGTGCATTCGTTTGTTTCAGGTCTAAATGCTTGCGAGAGGAAATCGTTTATATTTCTCAGGAAGGAACTACCAGTGAGGTACGTGTTATTTTTTTAATACAAAACGTATGGTTAAGTTTCTGTTGTTTTGTTACCCTATATTTGCCACTGTTTGACCCGGCGCATTTCGAAAGTTGTAAACCGAAAGCTACTTCTTGTAGTGGCTGGTCTCTGAGGGCCTAGACAACTGGCAAACGTTCACCCCCTGTCTATTCGTAATTCGTCGTATAGTGGTCTGTACTGTCACAGAATAAGTAATAGTACTACCGTACAGAAGGTTCACTCTCTAACTAAAGTCAAGTTTAGGTATAAAAAATTGCCTACTCTCTGGTACCTACTGACTATTATTTATTCTGTGGTACTGTGTCAATTGCTAGTGAAAAATACAACAGCGCGCGCACATTGTACGACGAATACGAATAGACAGGGGATGAGCGTTTGTCAGTTGTCTATTGGGCTGCTCTCCTATCCCTTCAAACTTTTACGATCCTCCAACGAACTCCTGTTATTATACAGGATGTCCGGTTATAAAGTCCCACAAAAAAAATAAAAAATCAGCTGTTCCATAGAAAATTGCAATTAGTTTTCTACTTACTTTCTACTTGTTTGGAACTGCTGTTTTTTTCGCTTTTTCAGGTTCTTCCCATACTCGTAATATTCGTAATTGTTCTATGCACTTATATGATGGCCTAGTTGCGGTAAATTATAAACCAATTAACAAACAACCTGTATAAAAAAATGTAAAATTTTCAACTGCCACAAAGTCATCATACCGGTAGCGAAGCAATAAAGAAAAATAACAAACTTTAAAATAGTTTTATTGTATAATTTGTACGGCTTTATCAGCTGTGCTCTTATCACAAGTAAAATAGTTTTGTTGACACGCGATAACATTGAATTGAACGCTATCTGCATAGAGATTAGTGCGTTATTGCTGTTTTTTCGCGGATGTGTTCAAATAAACAGTGGCACGACGTCTTATTATGGTCCTTTTTCCTTTCAAAACGGTTTCATTTTTCTTTGTACAGTCGAGGAAGTTTCTGGTCAGCCACTTTTCGGCGATATTCGCTTGCGTTCCATTCCGACCGCGCGTACGTACAATACAGTAGCGTCACAGAATAACTAATAGTACTACCGTACAGAAGGTTTACTCTATAACTAAAGTCAAGTTTAGGTATAAAAAATTACCTACTCTTACGACTTTCACGCGAAATTGAAACTCATCGTGTGACCCGAGCGTTCATATTCCGCTAAGCAACGCTGACTCGATATCGGTTTGACGTCAGGAGCGCAGGGTTTCCACTCATTGTGAAAATTTACGTATTTTTAAGTTACTTGTACTATGCGCTGAATTAGTTATATACCTACTTACATTAAAAGAACTTACGTAAGTTAGCCTGATCATTGCACAAACAAGGTCATGGCCTTGTTGAAATTTGAAACAAATTCTTTAAACAATAACAAACAATACATAAATCTAAATGACTCCTAAAAACATATTTTTTCGAACTTTCTTAATTATACGCATGAAATAATAATTCTTACATGAAAATATTTGTATTGATATTCCGCAGGGCACCCCCTTCTTTAAAAAGTAAATTATAATTTTTAACACAAGCGTGTGATGGTTTTGCACATTTCGCAGAATAAAAACATTGCTCTAATTAAATTACTAGGTCTGAAACTATAAAGCAGAATTGTTCTAATTATAAATATCAATATGATTGGTTTGCTTTGAAGTTCATTAAGAGACTTATGTCAGTTTTTGCGATCGCGCGGCACCCCCTTAAAAGGTCAATTCAAGAGTACCCTAAACCGACGAGCATGTATGAAGAACGGTAAGTGAAGCAAAGTATGTGTGTCTGACCGTTAGTATATTTATTTATTTATATTGATTTATTAAGGACTAAGTACTTTATTGACGTACGTCAGTACCTACGAAGTATTATGCCTACGTTAAATTTACGTTTGCTTTAGATTGATACGTTGTCGATATTCCGTTGGCGACCTTGACACGAAACCGATATCAAAGGAAATGTCGTGCGTGTGTAGATTTTTTTTACGAAAATGGTGGAAACGAAAATATATTGTGCTGTGATCGATTAAATGTTTTAAGTTTAAGTTTTGAGTTAGAAAATAATTGTACGTCGTGAAACATAATTAATTAAGTTTGTAAAAGCGCCACTGTTAGGCATAAGTAAGTAGTTATATTTGGTAGGTTAGCTCTCTTCTTTAAACACTTGTTATGAGCGTGTGTCATTTCTCTATTACATTTTTCGTAATCACAAGATCAGTTATTATTTTACTCATATCTCATCATTTAGGTCCTAGACCGGTGGTCTAACTATAAAACCACGACGATTAGATCTGATTATAGTCCCATTGTAATGCATATCCTACGCATTAGATATACCCACATCGTTACGTAGAACGTTATTACTATTGTCATTGCGATGCACATAATCATTATCCAGTTAGTGCACGCGTACATAATTATAGTTAGCCGTGCGAGGAAGTGGCAATTATACAACTGAAATATATACGTAATCGTTGTGTTTGTCTTTGTTAACATCGTGACTTGTGACCTTTGTCGTTTGTTTGTGGGCGTATAAATATACACATTAAATAATGTGAGCTCTGAAAATTTCTTTTTACGTTGTATAAATGAAGCGTTAAGAAATTTTCCTATTAAGTGATAATAAAATAATGAGATGTTCAGAATGTATAAGAACATATAAAATAGGAACCAACACTGTTCCCTGAGGGATACCTAATGAAACAACTATGTGTTGCATTTATTTCTACCAAAAACTTATTCTTTGAAGAATCGTGTTTATTTCTTTTATTTCTTTAAATAGGTGTAAAAATAATATTTGTTACTTGATCCAATTCATAAAAGGCATACTGCAATCAAAATTAAACTCCAGATTAACGACAAGATCAATAAACTTTGATCTAAACTCTTTACTGACATTGAGGTTTTCTCTTTGTGTGTTTAAGTACTCTTGACTGTTTATATACCCGAAGCAGTCATTTCAGTATATTTTTAATTAGTAAACCCGTGACTGTAGTTTGTAATACAAATTCAACAAAATGTTTAAACAAAATGAATGAAAAAAATATATACTATAAAATTCAAAATGTATTTTTTACGAGAATAAATCCCCAGTTAGTACAAAACAAAGAAAAAAGATTTTAGGTAAGACTTAACTTATTTTTGGATTTAGTTTATAAAATTGATGAAGTAATTTTGTCAATAGAAAGCCATATCATTTGAAGTTTTATTAAATACTGGAAATAAGAACTAACTCTGTCCCTCTCTTGTCCACAGACTGGCGAACATAATGAAAGAGATAGCCCTCCTGCCGGACAACTTGCTGCGAATGCCTTCTGTGGGCATGGTGAACCAGTGGTATGAGAGGTCGTTCGAAGAGATCATACAGTTTGAGAAGATGGACCCGGAACCGCCCGTGTTGACGCAGTAGGTGGACATTATGTTTATTATAAATCCATAATGATAAATAATTTATTCGCATGAAACATGGTAATACAGAAGCTGCCGTACTCAGAGACGTTAATAAGTTTTAATGACAATTAAATGTCTCTCCTTCTCTATTTAGCACTATACATAAGAAAGTGACAGCAAGAAATTGTACATGCTGTATGCTGTGCTGGTAGCGGCTCATTAATAGAATACTACCGCCTTATCTGTTTCCTCGGGTGTCGTCGTATAAGGCGGCTAACGGACTAAAGACAGCACATACATCCAATGGCATAGAACGGCGATGGGCTCACTACCTATCACGTTGAGCACATGTGCAGTTGTGATTTGGCGAAACGTGGACTATGGCAGCGGACTGCTTATGCAGTACTCCCCATTGCCTAGTCTCTGGCTAACAAGAAAAATAAAGTAAAATATATAAAATAACCCTTAGGGGATTATAGTCGTGAACCTATGTACAGTCACGAGCACCAATATGTATACACTTTGACTCTTATTCCATTGTATTAAGAGTTACAATTGTTTACATATTTTTCCTCGTGACTGTACGTATTTAAAGGTGCTCGCCTCCTAACTAGACATAGGGTCCTTTAAATGAGGCGTGAAGAGGCACTATGTGTTCCGGTAGTTCTATTATTAATGTTAGTTGTTAACACATTGGTGGACAGTATTCCAGATCCATACACAATAAAAGTTTTATTGTTATAACTGCTATAGCAGTCTAGTGTCCGCCAGAGTATGTAACTCTTAGGTTTCCCAATTGCTATCCTGAACGCTGAGTGTAAGTTTGTAAATGTGCAAACGTTACTATCGCGTTTGAGTTAAGTTTTGACAAATAGATCTTAATGCTAAGTAAATAAGATCGAGAATCAAAACTCTTAACTCAAACGCGATAGTAACGTTTGCACATTTTCAACTTACACTCGGCGTTCTGACAACAGCTTTTCCAAATGCATATGAATCGTAAATTCTCAACCGGAACCTCAACCTCACTCACTATAAACGCATCCAAAACTTTGTTAACCCCTAATTCGTCGTACACTGCTTTGTGCACATGTACTGTATCAATCGTTTGGGAAAATAATAGCAGCGCGCGCGCATTTCACGACGAATTACGGGGTTAACGAAGTTTCGAATGGGCTTAGAGAGATAGATACCCTTGCTTTTTTTTTCATGTGCTCTCTATTTTCTCATTTTCTGCTGTTTTATTCAACCACATGACTGTATTTGCTTTGCAAACTGATGCCGCCTCGTTTCCGTCAATCATAATCATAAAGACAAATAAAGACAGCACTATTTTCAAGCCCACACTCTTCATCTGATTCTCGATGTGTTAAGCATAATGTGTAACTTGCTTTGAAAACTGATGCCATCTCGCTCCCGTCAATCATAATCATGAAGACAGACAAAGACAGCATCATTTTCAAGCGCACATCCTTCATCTGTTCCCCGATGTGTTAAGCACTCGTCACCCCGACTTGGACAGGTTCTGCGAGCGGCTCATCCATATAAGGAACCGGCACGCTGACGTGGTGCAGACCATGGCTCAGGGTGTGCTGGAGCTGAAGGAGTCGCATGAGGTGGATCCTGGTACCGAGAACTCGATACAGTACTTTCTGGATCGGTTCTACATGAGCCGCATCTCTATAAGAATGCTAATCAACCAGCACAGTGAGTGGATTGTTTATTGTCTTTATCATATATAAGCACTTGGCCTTCTTCGTCTCCTGATGGTAAGTGACGGTAAGGCCAAAGGAATCCTCAATAACTGAGGAACTGGCTATCTTATCTCTAAACTGTCGGAATATAACAATGCTAAATTCTTTGCGAAGTGAGTGACTATTCCGCTTCGGCGCAAGGTTGGCTAAAAGGGCAACAGTCATATAATAATTTCTCATCGTCATCAGCTTGTAAACGTCCCGCTGCTGTGGCCTTCTCTCATGAACAACAGCCTTTTTTACTAGGGAAAACTCATTGCTGAGTACCACCGCGTTCGAAGAATCGCGTAGGTTATGTGAGACTCTTCCCCCAACTCCCGCGGGGGGCATACCCACTAAAACCCTAGTACATCCCTTCACTTGCTGCAGGGGTGATCTGGGACTGCCTTTTAGAAAATTACTAGAGTAACAACGGCCTACCACGCTTTCCTCCATGCATTTCGTTGGGTTTAATAGCTATGACCGTCAAGCCACTATTAACCACTAGACTCTAGTGGGTAGTTTCCTACGTTATAATAACTCCTAATACCACTAGTTCTTCCACAGCACTCTTATTCGGCGAACAGATCGGTGCCAAGCAAGCGTCAGTTAACGGCATTGGCAACGGTGGCCGCCATATTGGCTCGATTGACCCCGCCTGTGACGTAGTAGCTGTGGTCAGGGACGCGTATGAGAACGCGAGGTTCCTCTGCGACAGATACTACCTGGCGTCGCCCGAGCTGGAGATATTGCAAATGGGAGGTTAGTAGATGCGAGCTTTCATACTGTTGTTGTTTTTTTTTTATACTGTGCACGACAAATGACTCTACTCCACCTGATGTTACGTGGTAGTAGAGTTTAGGCTCGAGGACAACTGGTGCACCGTAAGAGACGTAGCGTCAGTCACCTTCACTCTGCCGCCTCGTGTGAATGAAAAGAAGATTTGACTTTTTGAGTTAGAAGCATTTTGAAAGTTCAGATGAAAGCTCAAAATCGTTTGAGATATACTTTGGCTTCTCATGACGTAGTTCTACTACCAACCAAACCAAGTACATAAAGCTGTACCTCCACGCTGGTAATCAAACGGTGGCTTAGCGACTAGACCACAGAGAAGTCTACTATTATTGTGCTGAATTTTCCTCCTGTTCTTCATACAAGTGTTTTGTATAGTTGTTAAATGTTATTCTCCTCACCCCTTAGTGGCCAGTGACCGTCCGATGCCGATCGTGTACGTGCCCTCCCACCTCTACCACATGCTGTTCGAGCTGTTCAAGAACGCGATGCGCGCCACCATGGAGCACTACGAGAGCGCGCCGCCACCCATACAAGTGTCTCTAGTCACTGGCAAAGAGGACGTCGCTGTTAAGGTATGTTTGTGTAGATATTGCGTCTTCTACCCCTTATACCATAGCGAGTGCTCTGAAGAACCCTAAGACCTTATTTCTCCTTCTACATTCCTCCTTAGGAGTACGCCTGCTGCCCTCCGGAACCACCTATTTACTGGCAGAGAGGACGTCGCCGTTAAGGTGTATTCTGGACTGGAACTGCTGTTTTTTCTTTCGACTCTGACTCACTTCCTACGATTATAGGGTTCAGGCCGTGCAAGAAGGCGATGCGCGCGACTATGGAGCACCACGAGAGCATGCCGCCACCTATACAAGTCTCTCTAGTCACCGGCAAAGAGGACGTCGCTGTTAAGGTCAGCTCATCACCAGCTTATAGACAGTGGTTTACCTTTTTGCCATCATAGATGATAGGAGGGTAAAAGCCACTACAACCGGAATCATCAACAGACTTAGGCTCGTATTCTAAAACCAAACTTAAAATCAAATCCATGCTTGAATAAAGTTAGAAAGAATGGCGATATATGCGATGAATAGCATCATCCCTTTGTAACTGTACTCAAGCAGAGATTTGAGTGTGAGTTTGGTTATAGAATACGAGCCTTAGACTGTCTAAGTTGCGGGACTGATGCCTTCTCACATAGCTGATGGAACACCACGCTCGCCGCTACCCATACAAGATAGTCTCTAGTCACTAGCAAAGAGGATGTCGTCGTTAAGGTAAGTCCTGGACTCTGACTCACTAGCCCATGATTAAGGAAGCGGTCCCCCTGTCCTGACTCTTATCTTATCTTAGAAGGGCCTGCAGAGGTCTTCCTCTCGCAGAAGCACGTCCCGTCATACCGTTGGGATCTTTTGTGCAATCGCGTCCTATCAGTCTGCCTCCTCAGTGAAAATGACTGCCATAAGGTTGGCAATGTCCTTGACTCACTGCCTCATCATGCCCTCATAGGCACTATGTTCTGGACTCACTCTACAAAAGCCCAAATGGCCCAATACTACACTCTCCCCCCCCCCCCTTCCCTCCGAGCATCAATAGACTGGTGTATTGATGCTCGGGGCGGGGCCGCGTAGTGGGAACGTCCGTCGTCGCTCGGCTCTGTGCAGATGTCATCCATCCCCCGTCGCCTGTTTAATCTAATCTAATCTGAAATGTTTGTTATTATGTAATTATGTTTTAATTGATTAGTATTTGTATTATTAGTTTTTTGAATTGAATTGATTAGGTATGTTTTATTATTATTTTAATGTACTTACCTAATTGTGATGAACTCGCGTCTGGCAGGCGTGGCGATTAAGCCAATACCCTTCAATTGTAGCCATGACTTGATTTCAATGATGGAGGCCTTTGGCCTGCAGTGGCACAGTATAAAGGCTGTACTGTACATTCGAGGAAGTTTCCGGTCGTCCACTTTCCGGAGATATCCGTCTGCTCACTGTCTACGCGCACGCTACTGTACGTACGCGCGGTCGGAATGGAGCGCAAGCGAATATCGCCCAAAAGTGGGTGACCGGGAGCTTCTCGACTGTGCTCGTGCAACTAGAAGTGAGCGAGCTAGACAGCTCCGGTTACCTATCTGGAAAATAAGCAGTGAACTACACGTGTTCACTTGGAAACTCTCCTGATCCTGAGGCGCTAATCTTATGAGTACCAAATGAAGAGCGCGCTTCGGCGGGCACTGATTCGGCGTCAAGACCTAACGCAGATGGTTTCCTGCGCGAGTTGGTTTACTGGCGCAGGGACGTTTGGCACTTCTTGTATAACCTAACGGGGTGCCAGTACAAATAAAATTAGTAAGGTAAGGAGAGGGATGTTTTTTTAATTTTATTTTTTTATATGAAAAGGAGGCAAACGAGCAGGCGGGTCACCTGATGGAGAGCAATCACCGCCGCCCATGGACACACCCGCAAAACCAGAGGAGTCGCAGATGCGTTGCCGACCTTTAAGAAAGGAATAGGGTTAAGAAAGGAATAGGAATTATGAGCGGGGTGGGGCGAAGGGGCTTTCGGAACTCTCACTGGCCGGACGAAACACAACAGCACCAAGTGCCATTATTTCACGCCGGATATTAGTAAGACGGTGGTATTACCCCGGGCGAGCCGGCCCAATGCGTGCTGCACCGCAGCGTGGCTCTACCACTCAGTCAGTGTCACTCATTTAGCACCACCCAGAGGTCACGTGTAGGGTGTCAAGGGTAAACCTACTAACTTTAACCCCCAAAAATGTACTTTAACTTTAAACTTTTACTTTACTTGAATTGTGATGTTCTTTAATGTGGATTGTGTGATAAGAACTGCTTTACTTAACATTTTATTTTATAATTAATTACTTTTCGCCCCACAGTTGTCTGACCGCGGCGGCGGCATCCCGCGCAGCGTGTCCGACCTGCTGTTCAAGTACATGTACAGCACGGCGCCGCAGCCCTCCAAGTCGGATGCCCACACGGTGCCATTGGCGGGTGAGTGCTAGCTAAGTCCTATGCTAGCTAATATGCATCTCCTTTCGGTCCACAAGGTCATATGTATCTCTGATCAGAATGACCGGAGTATCAAGATGCCCATCTCCACAAAATGACCAGAGTATCAAAATGTCCAGAGTATCTAAATGTGTAGAGTATGAAAATGATATCATTTGCGATGAGAATGTGGATGCCTAACCTAACTATAAATGCCGTGAATTAGTATAAGGACGAATAATTATCATCATCAGCCCATAAACGTCCCACTGCTGGGCACAGGCCCAATATCTCCCACGTGGACAATAGCACGTGGGGATATTGGGCCATAACCCGCCACGCTGGCAAACTGCGGGTTGGTGGGTTTTAACGACTGCCATCTTACGACAACAACCGGGACAAACGGCTTAACGTGCCTTCCGAAGCACGGATTGTCCAGTTAGTTTAAAAGAAACGTTCTTTATTTTCGTCAGTATGCAGATTCCTTCAGTAAACAATAGTAAACATTGTGCACAAACAATTTTTTTATCACTGAGAACCAAAGTTTCACTGCAGGGCAAACAAGGTTCAAAAGGATAATTATCAATAATAATTATTAATGATAATTATCATGATAATTATCGTGATTAAACAGATGGATAATTATCGATTGATAATAACAAAAAAATGCGCTCGTGAAAGTGAACTGCATTCGAAGTATTTGAACGTTGTTGTTGTTGTTTTTCCGCACTTGCGTATATCCGAAAGTACGAAGTGTCAATGTCAACGTGCCGCGCGCCGTGGGAATTATCATATCAAGAAAAAATCACTTCGGAATAAGCGAAGTTCAGGAAACCCGAGTGTCATTGTTTTGTTAAGTTAAATATATTTGATTGTTTTTATAAAATATAACAAATGAAATTCCTATGAAACAATATAATATAACAAATGAATTTGTTAGATTGGTGATAATGGTGATAATTATACGATAATTATCGGATAATTATCAAGAAGCGTAATTATCTTAATAATATCGAACTCTGAGGGCAAAAAAAGGCCTCCATCATTGAAATCAAGTAATTGCTCCATTTGATGGGTATTGACTTAATCACCACGCTTGCCAAAATGCCGGTTGGTCATCACAAACCCGGGCGCAGCATCAAAAATTCCGAAAACACACTGCCTGACCTGGGAATGTAACCCGGGACCTCCGGATTTCAAGCCGAGCACTTGCCCACTCAGTCACTGAAGCGTTCTATTAAAAGATTTAATTTAAAAAACGTACTTTTGTTATAAAACATACTTTTATGATACTCCGGTCATTTATTAGAACAGGACATTTTGATAATACTATCAATACTAATTGACCCGACAGACGTCCTGTCCAAATGTTAATAGACTAGCGGCCTGTCCGCGAACTTAGAACACCGTCATACTTCAGCAATTTTTTACAAAATATCTACAAATTATAAACAAAAACCAACCTCAGTTATCGCTCTTTTTGTTGATGAAAACCGCATAATAATCCGTAGCGTGGTTTATAAGAATAAAGCGGAGCCACAGACACAAAAAACAGCGACTTTATAATGTTTAAAAACCATATTTAAGGAGCTCTTCGTCATTTTGACACCAACTTACTAACAAGGGGCCGTCCATTAATCACGTGATGTTTTTTTTTGCATTTTTAACCTCCCCCCCCCCCCTTGGTGATACGTGGTGAGGTTTAAAACTAACCCCCCCTTGGTGATACGTGGTGAGGTTTAAAACTAACCCCCCACCCAAAATCACGTGTATTTTTTAATACCTGGAATCTTCAGATTTTTTGAATGTTATCTTTGATTGAATACAGGTATAAAGTATAATCTAATTTTAATCTAGAAAATAAAGGACCATGACAAAAAATGTCTAGACAGAAAGGTTGCATTCAAGGTCACTACACGCCGCCGCGCCGTTCGGTTTAGAAATCGCGCGTTTGACGAAAAAATATATACTTACACGTGATATCTTCACTACACCCCCCCCCCCTCCCCTTCCCTTGTGATATTTCGTGATTTTTGCAGAACCCCCTCGCCCCCTTTCGAGCCTCACGTGATTAATGGACTCCTTCCAATAGAAATACTTATTTCTACTTAGGTATTTCTATTAGAAATAGTGCCTAGTGAGATGTTTAAGCACTTGCCTTATCATCTCGCTAATCACTTTTTTTGTGCGGATGTTTTGAGAGCGTTGATTGTGCATCTTGTATTTATGTGATAGAAGTTAACCCTTTAAGGGGGTGCAGCGCGAACGCAGAAAAAGACAAGTCTTAATAATGAACTTCAAAGCAAAATCAATCATATTGATATTAATAATAAGATCAATTCTGCTTTGAAGTTTCAGACCTAGTAATTTAATTAGAGCAATGTTTTTATTCTGTAAAATGTGCAAAACCATCACGCGCTTGGGTTAAAAATAAAAAAATACTTTTAAGGTACCCTGCGGAATATCAATACAAATATTTTCATGTAAGAATTGTTGTTCCATGCGTAAAATTTAAGAAAGTTCTCGAAAAAATATGTTTTTAGATGTCTTTAGATTTATGTAAGTAAAGAAGGTATTGTTTGTTAATTTTTTTAAAAATGTTTTGTGCAGGACCCCCTTAATGAGCAGAGGGACGTATATTCTCACCATATTTTGAACTTTATACAATTGAGATAAGGTCGAAAACCAATGAAAAATTTTAACATGCTGTGCCCGTCAAAGGTTTATAATTTAATAAAAATCATTTATCCAATGCCTCCAGGCTACGGGTACGGTCTGCCGCTGTCGCGTCTGTACGCGCGCTACTTCCACGGCGACCTGGTGCTCATGTCATGCGAGGGGTACGGCACCGAGGCGGTCATATACCTCAAGGTGAGTTTATTTCTATAATTTGTATTTTTTTTATTGTTTTCTGTGGTTTAAGCGAGCGCTACACATTGAAATGAAATACTTTTTTACGGATTAACTCGCGATTAATTTACTATTTACATAGTTTTTTTATATTAACCTAACGTTTTGAACCCTTTACAGGGTCTCACAGTCTCCCTGTGACCACGGACCATGTAAAGGGTTCGAAACGGGTTCGAAACGTCAGGTTAATATAAAAACTATGTAAATAGTAAATGAAACGCGACTTAATCCGTAAAAAAGTGTATTTTTTTGTCTTTACAACCGTGTCGCGTAGCGGTGAAAGACTACTACCACCCCCTCTCTTCCCTTGGGTGTCGTAAGAGGCGCCTAACGGACTAAAGACTACACATACATCCATTAGCTCACCACCTGTCACGCTGAACACATGTGCAGTAGCTATTTGGTGAAAAATGGACTACGGTAGAGGACTGCTTTTGCTGTCCTCATTGCCTAGTCTCTGACTAACCCGTCGGGGTTAGTAATCGTGTTTATATGTATATGTTTGTATTCCGGGTTAATAATCGAAAACAAAAAATTTAATTTTTTGTTTCAAGGTGAGATATTTTCATATCTACTACATGTCTTTATGTGAGCGCTTGGCTTTTATCTCACCTGGTAAGTGACGATAAGGCCGAAGGTGAAAGCGCGCTTCACCTGGAGTTCTAATGCACTGAGGAACTGGCTATCTTATCTCTAAACTGTCGGAACACAACAATGCTTTATCGTTATGGCGCCAAACTTTACATAAGATGGTGGCAGCTAGCCAAGCGGACTAACGAGCCCCACCACCAACTAAACCAAGTACAAATCTACTAAACCGAGTACACAAGTACTCTCCGCTGAGAATCGAAGCTCTAGCCATTGGACCATAGAGGTGGATAAAAATAGGCTGTCGATAGAGTGACACAAGCGGCATTGTATCTTAATCGGTTCGGTAACCGTAAGTTTTGCGGTATAATAGTGACGCCGCCTAATCTACCGTAAAAATATATTTTTGTATGGAGTTAGATTTCTGTTGACTAATAATAAAAAAATAACCTAAAAATTCAAGACAATCGCTACGCTGCGCTTCACGATTTCGATAAATTTCTAACCTATCATGTGACCTACAGGAGTAGGGCAGCTAGTATTTCTGTTGTCTGATAAAAAAAAGTAACATCGAAATTGTCGTCTAATAAAAAAAAGTATTTTATTATTTTCTATAATACCACCAATATAAACATAACAAGTGACAGTACTATGCAATACACGCTAACGGCTCTTTAAACGGTTGCATTATTTCACCGTGCATACTCTTTACGGCAGATTAGGCAGCGTCACCATTATACCGCAAAACTTACGGTTCCCGAACCGATTGAGATATAATACCGCTTGTGGCACTCTATACACGTCCTTAAAAATATGTCGAAAGGAGGCAGATGCGGATCACCTGATGGGAAATATCACCGCCGCCTATGAACACCCACAAACCCAGAGGAGTCGCAGATGCGTTGCCGGCCTTGAGGAAAGAGTAGAATCTTTGAAGAGGAAGTAGAAATTGTGAGCGGGGAGAGATGGACCTCCGCGGCACTTTCACTCACCGGACGAAACGCAACAGCGGCGTATGTCATTGTTTCACGTCCATATTCCGCCCTCGGGTGGTATTACGCCGGGCGAGCCGGCCCAATTTTAACCGCCTCTGTGGTCTAGTGGCTAAGCCACCGGTTTTAGACCTAAATGTCCCGGGTTCGATTCCCAGCGGGGGGTACATCTTTGTGTGCTCGGTTTGGTTGGTGGTAGGGCTGTTAAGTCCGCCTGGTTAGCTACCACCATCTTATCTAAGCCTGTCGCCATAACAACGATGTTTATAGCATTGTTGTGTTCCGACAGTTTGAGATAAGATAGCCAGTTCCTCAGTGGTTGAGGATTCCGGATGAAGCGCGCTTCCACCTTCGGCCTTATCGCCACTTACCATCAGGTAAGATGGAGGCCAAACGCTTACCCGTTGTGGAATAAAAAAAAATATTCGTGCTGCAACGCAGCGTGGCTCTACCACTACGACAGTGTCACTCATTTATCACCACCGTTTCACGTGGAGGGTCTCAAAGGTGTACATACAGACGCGAGTGACTTAAACCTTCAAACTTCAATATGAAGATAGCACCCAAAGGTTATGTATGAATTAAAATGTAATTTTTGTTCCAGGCACTCTCGAACGAAGCGAACGAGCTGCTGCCTATATTCAACCGCACTTCGACAAAGTTCTACAGGCCGGTCACCCAACTAGCTGATTGGTCGGGATCCCTTAATACCGCGAGCAATCCATGCAAGAACAGGGAGAAGGCGTCGCCCCTATCGCCGCCTCTCTCGCACAGCCTATAGTGCGAGGGGGACGGGGCTAGCGAGCCCCCGGCGAAATGAAACGTTAGTGAGATGTAGGCTGTATGGTAGTCCGCGTTAGGCTGTATGGTTGTAATGCCTTTTGTTGAAAAGAAAACAAATGTCTTGTGACATTCGTGCAGATGTGTCATGGAGGTTTGGCGCGAAATTATATCAAAATTTTAAATTATATGCAATTACTTAGTTTGTTACTTATTTGGTGATATGTTTATATTAACTTTATAAATTATAAAGACAGACAACTGTCAAAAATGTTTATTGGTTGTAAAATGCCTACCTACAACTCCGAAGTTTTAGACCTGTGTAGGTGACAGGTGGTGGACCATTAAAGTTCACTTAAAACGTGGGGGTAGTCTGTGAAAATGTGCACTAATATTATTATTATCATCAGTAGATGAAATGATGTTCTGTAAATAATTGTATTCGAGCTGCTAAAATGACAAACCCATCATTTTGATCTATCTATATAAGTACTTTATAAAAATCAATTGCCAAGAATGTATTTTCGCGCTTCACTATAGAACCTATTTGTCTAATTCTTGTTTTGTTGCGTTCTTAATAATGTCCGTACAAGATTTGTAATGTGTCTACACCCAGCGGGATCACCTGTCTGGGAGACTTATGAGTGATGCAGGGAATTAGATCTGAATTTGTTCTACTGAATTATGCTGAAGACAGAATTTGTTCCGTATAAACAACGGAAATATAAGCTTTTCTAACCAACCTCCAGCCAGCGCGATATTAACCAAAGTTACGTCTGATAAAGTATAAATTGGTATTAACTTTTAGATCTGTAATTGGTCTGTTCACCAAAACAAAAAACATTCTTCTAACGTCCTTACTTCAGCTACAACCAAGCTGCAAAGAAACCTCCAGTCAGCGGACTTTTTCTCTTAAGGCATTAATTTTTGTAACTTTTATAAGTACTAAATTAATGAAATTTTGAACTATTTACGACTATAATTTTACTTAAATTACCTATTCGTACATCTTGTGTTAAAATTGAAAGTAGAATTTAAAATCTATTCTGGGGTAGATTACAAAATAATATCACCAGTCTGCATTATCTTACTAATATTAATATTATAAATGCGAATGTTTGTGAGGATGGATATTGGTATGTATGTATGTATGTTAGTCGTAAATAGTTTAAATTTGATCTGGATTTGTTCTACTGAGAACAAATCCAGATCTAATTCCCTGCATCACTCATAAATCTTCCACTCCCACAGGTGATCCCGCCGGGTGTAACCACATAGATTTGTATTGTTCAATTCTAGGTAGATTTATCCGTTTAGAGAAAATTGATTTCGGGTCTGGGTGTTTTTCTGTGTTTATGTATATTAATCCGTTATCTAGTTTAACCATATTAACGACTTTCAATAGAAGCTTATCATGGGCTAGATGATTGGAGTGAGCGTAAAAAAAAAATATTATTTATTTTTATTTTTTATGATAGCCAATCTGAAATTGTGAAAAAAAACAACCTAGTTTTGAGATTATATACCTATTAATATAATACTACCTACAGCATAGACATATTGACTTAGTTACATTAGGTAAATATATAACCTACCTATCTATGATCGAATGTCTCTTTCTCTCGCGCGTGTCTCTTTCCCCCGTACAATAAGCGTATGCTTATAAAAGCCGATTTTTCAATTGTCAGATCAAACTTATTTGTTTGTTTTAAAGTTATTATGCAAATATTATGAAAATGTATTGTAATGTTCTTTTCTTTCTTAACCGGTGATGTTTAAGTTAAGTTAATCGTGTAATACTTTATCAGATTAATAAGTATTGAAAAATCGGTCCCTAATAATATTTATATAAATATAATTAATATATACAGTCGCCTATATTCACAAAAAAAAATTGTAAGCGATTTATTTTGTTGTTGTTAATGTGATATTTAGGAGTTAAGGATCGAAGGAACAAGCCAAAATTGAACTGAGTAAGAATTATGTTGAGTGTTTCGTAGTTTCAATTTGATTGTAATTGTGAAACCAGTTTTTGTATGTAAGTACTCTTAGTTGGTTCGATTCCCGGATCGGGTAAACTTATTTGTTTTTAAACTTAGCAGGTATTTTTTGGGTCTAATTGTTACTTTGAATAAAATTTGCTGTAATTATGGCTTTCAATAATTTCTTTATTAGTTTGGGTCACCATGTATTAAACTGTTTAAAATAATATAAATATCCATCCATAGCTGTGTGTTTACAAGTACAATCAAATAGAAGCGATGAGACTATATTGAAGTGATGATTAAAATATAACTCTACTAGTGGTTAAGGAAAAATATCATATTTGTAGGTTTTCTAGCAGTAGATAGACTGAATGGGCAGACTGGAGTGACTGTACGTTTAATAAATCATTTTTAACGGGGTAAACTTCGATCATATAAACAATAGATGCATGGTCTGATACAAAATCAAACTCAAATAATGTCCCTGCGTAAATACATACATAGATCAACATGAAAAATTAAACTAGATATAAAGATAAACATTTATTGTAAAATAAACTTTAAACTTTTGGCACTAAAGTACAAATTCGTAAAAATATTATTGGAGTTACATCACTTTGGAACTAGGCTCGCTAGAATCTAGCTAGTTGAAACAAAGTTCTAAATTTCATTTTTGATTTGTGCCTTGTTTCGTGGTGCTGCTTTTCAAGCAGCAACGATTGCTTTATAGTTTATATGATCGAAGTGGTTAAACCTTCGATCAATTATAAAAACTAGATACACAATCCGATACTAAACCGTAGCGGAATAGTGGCAGCTTTGACATGTACATTTGACGTTTACTGGATTTTTTTTGTATGTGCCCATATTTTTTTATATCATTAATCACGTTCACGTTAATAGACATCATGTTCATTATTTTTTTATTTATTTAATTTTACCGGCACAATAAAAAATAACTCATGGATACCGGGCGAACGAAAGGTCACGTGTAACGTAAAGGTAACCTAACCTAGGTATCCTGTGGTATCGTAATGTATCTGAGTTCAATTGCGCGGTCCAGCCGGCCTAGCATGCGCAACACGAACACCCGTTTTCTCGTGTTTTATTCATTTATCTCTAATGTCTATCGACACTAACGACACATGGATGCGCTTAGAACTCTACATAATATGTCAAAAATAGACTTAATAGTAGTTTTTGCATAAACTGTGATATTTTTGTCTACAAACCTTAACATGACAACTTAAAATGATTTGTCGTCTCTCGACCACGACATATCTCGTGTTGCGCATGCTAGGCCTACTGGTCGATTGACTATGATTAACGGTATTTTTGTGGATATGTTTGATCGATTTTAGTTTCTTTATTTTTCACTTAAAAGAAATAAAATAAAATCTGTAGCTCTAGAATACTCTACATTAAGTTACTCTATAATTTTAAAAAATATGTGGACAGATAAAAAAAATTCCTGTTTGAGTTTTGGCAGAATTGCAATCGTCATGTTGACACTTAGCTCTAACACTACTAAACGAAATAAGTACTATCGCGGACTCCGTCGCTTTACCAGTCTAAAGGCCAAAATCCCTTGCACAACGCGTCGCCTATTTGGTACGGGCACGCACCCGGGCGGGCGGCGCGCTTCATACGAACATTTCTGCAAAATGGGGTGCGTTCCGTCGCTTCACTCGAGTGCACTCGAGCGCACTCCGGCGCGCGCTTTAACCGTTCCGTGGCGTGGTGAAATTTTACTCTGATGGCTGTCAGAGCGTAGTTTCATCCGTTCTGTGGCTCAGAGCGCAGCAACCAAACAACCATCAAATCGGATGGTTATTTTTCACTCTGACAGCTATTTGACGTTTAAATCATTGATAAAGTGTCAAAGTTTGCAATTTATGTCAAAACGTCTCGAAAAATTCCTCCTGTTGTTTCGTATTGTTTTACTTTTTAATAATTCTGTTAAAATATGGTATAAAAGTGGAAAAAATGAAGACAGAAGAAGAATTTTCTCTCGTTTTGGACAGGAATACTTCAGAATAGGTTATAAAAACAACTCGATCGTTCCGTGGCTCGGTAGCAACTCAAACGAGTTAAACTTCAACCAAACAACTACACCAAAAACGACGGAATGCACTCCTGGTAAAGCGACGGTGATCCCGATAGTACCTACTTAAACATCTCGCTGGGTACCTACCCTTTTTGAGGACGTTTTCAGAGCGCTGATTGTGCTTTTAGTTTTTATTTGTGATTGATGGGCTTAACGCTAACTGTCTTTAGGTTTATTGTCATTTGTGTAAATGTACATTATGTACAGTTTTGTTAACGTGCAATGATGCAATGTGAAAGATAGATAAGCTTCTAGAAAAGCTATATGACTTGTTTATTCTGAATAATATTTTAATATAGCTATTTATCTTTTATCTATTTCGATATCATCAAATTATCGAAGACCGTGTCGTGTAGCGGTGAAAGAATACTACCACCCCTTCTCTTCCCTTGGGTGTCGTAAAAGGCGACTAACGGACTAAAGACTGCACATAAATCCAACTACATAGAGCGGCGATGGACTCACCACCTGTAACGCTAAGCATATGTGCAGTCGCTATTTGGTAAAAAGTGGACTTTGGTAGAGGACTGCTTTTGCTGTCCTCATTGCCTATTCTCTGACTAACCCTTTGGCGATAATAGTTATGATTATATGTATGTATTTCATAACATCATCAAAATAAATTCTCATTTGTACACTAAAATGTTTATACAGTGTGTCTAGAGATGAAAGAGTGTGCAGACATTCACATAACTTTAACGACAAAAACTGTCATTGGGAGATCCTTTCTTTTTTTTAAGGAGGCCGCCACCATTTTAAAATGCCAAAAAATAACAAGTAAGTTTTTATGGCCGTTTATGTCCAAAAGGAACGTTATTCTATGAAGAAATGAAAATATTGGCGATCTTTCTAAAAAGAGGGGAATTCACCTTATTGTGATTATTTTGTCAATAATATTAGGTATATTTAATACTATGGCAGAGGACTGCTTTTGCGATCCTCATTGCCTAGTCTCTGACTAACCCTTCGTGGATAATAGCCGTGATTATATGTATGTAATACCAAAAAAAATATTCCTGACATAACTAGCGATAATTTTAAGAGCCATTAATATACCAGAAACACTGTAAAAGTCAGTGTTGTAACTAACAATACATAACAAAATCAAATATGCCCATGACTACAGATTCTCATTCCAACTGAATCACATTTTTACAGATTTGCGTGTATACAGAATCACTATTTTACAGATTTCTAATTGTACAGATTTCCATATTCTAATGATCCCAAGTTTTTTAATTAAGTACCTTTAAAAAATGGTTAAATAGTGAATCAGTGGGATTGGTAATCTGTAATTGTAATGGGTATCTGTAGAATTGGGAATCCGTAATGTTAGGGATCTGTGAATTTGGAAACCTGTGAAACTGGAAATCAGTGAAACTGCGAATCTGTTAAACTGGGAACCTGTAGAATTGAGAATCTGTTAAACTGAGAACCTGTAAAATTGGCAATCTGTAATGGAAATCTGTAGAAGTGGAAACAATTCAACAAAATCTACCATTTGTAAAAAGAAATTCACATGTAGCACAAATGTAAGTATGTTAATTAGTTAGAAAAATGATAAAAATATATTCAGAATAAACGATTTTTTTAAATCTAGATAGGTTATATTTTTCTATATTAAATTCAAGTAATGTTCAAACGTACTCAATACTCAAAATGTGTAAAGTATGATTGTCTTGTATAACATGTAAATTAGAAGCAATAAATATAAATCTGTGAATATTGTAATATTGTTTGTACCTAGTGAAATGATTTATGTTTGCGAACGAACCATCCCGGTACTTTATGAATTGAAACAAAAAAAGTAAGGAAATACTATATTGTGTGGTATTGTATACAAGAAAATATGTTTTTTTTGTGTATTATAATTTTGAGTACAATTAATTTTCTTATTTGTTAATGTTCATCGTTTTTAAAAGTCAATATTAGGATTCTCAGTGTGTCCTTTGGGCGTGTTGCCATCATAGATTTTTATTTGGTGTTGCTAAAATGAAAATAGCGCATTATTGTTTATGGTCTGTTTCTTAAAAAGCTGGCCGTTTTTACTAATGGTTTGCGTACGAAGAACGAGTGTAAGAATGTTTTACTGTTACTTCATTCTACACCGCCTAAACGAGGCAAGGAAAGTGAAATAATGCTATTGGTAGATCTTTTCTTTACTCTGATGGATATGCATTCTCATACTTACTTTTCGTCCTAGCGTGGTTTTAAGCGGTAATAACTCTCTAGCACACTGATTTTTACTATGATTGTTGTTATAATAAAATGATTGGTGGTACAAAATGGAATGTCAAAAAAACATAAATAAGCCTATTATATCGTGCCCTAGGAAATTAAATTTTAATTCTACTTAATTACATATTCTTTTTGCATTTTGATTTCATCGTAATGATAAGTTTATTCCAAATCGTTGTTGCGATTAGTGATCTATGTGTAGATACGTTATAGATAGATAACGGAAATATTTAATTTTTACAAATAAATTATTTAAATAACTTTTTGTTGTTTTTTTGGAATCGGAACCTTTTTTTTATTTACCCAAAGATTCTTTTGGTAACGGCTAGATTTTGTAATATCATATTAGCCCTTTACTTTCCTGCTGCTAGGCTCTGCGGCTTTCCCACTTATGAACAATAGCACATGGGGCGATAGGACTATAATGTGTATGCCCGTGAAAACTGTTTTCTTCAATCGATGTTGAAACCTTATCTGAATAGGGACAAAGTTCAAAATGTTTTTTTGAACTCTGGGGTTGACTTTTGAATCGAGTCGCCTGAATTTGAAGAAACTAACACTGTGGGGGGGTCTAAGGGGTTCTTGAATAAAGGTTTATAAACATTTTAGCTGCCGCCGTTGCGTTAAAATATAATAAACCACTTGAAAGTTTTGTCAAAATCGGCTATAATCACGAAAAATTACACATTTTTAGGTTATACTGTACCATAGTAACAGAACCGAAGCGGGGGGACGGGGGGGCGTAGCCCCCCCGCGAGGGAGGCGAAGCCCCCCGCAATGAAAAAAGTCTCAAAAGTTAATTAGGTTAGGTTAGTATGTTGACCAAAAACGCGCGAGCCGAGCGGCCGGCGAAGCGCCAGAAACGACATTTTTGTAAATTTCCATATTTTTTAAAACTTAACTTAAAAATTACTTTTCTGCGGCTGGAGGGGTAAGTGGGGGGCACTCCTTATTCCTCCCTTCCCCTTCCTCCACCAATTATGGCGACTCGATTCAAAAGTTTTACTACTAAAAGTTATACATAACATCAAAATACAAAAATTAACATAACTCAAAAAGTACTTGTTGGCGGCAGGGGGGGGGTAAGTGGGGAGTTACTCCTTCCCCCTCCCCCTACCTTCTCCACCCCCACCCTACCCCCGATTCAGGCGACTCGATTCAAAAGTTTTACCGAACTTTGTCCCTATTCAGATAAGAAACTTTGTCCCTAACTGTCTTATTGATAAAAATGACCAAATGTTACACCTCGGTTTAAAGTGACGCTGTCTCGGTTTTGTTAAAGAAGACCGACACTAAGGATTAAATGAACGCTGTTTGTTTCAGATAGAAACAGCGTCAATTTAATCCTAAGTAACTTTAATCAACGTATATTAACAACAGGAGGAGCTCGATGGCGCAGCGGCTAGCACGTTCGACTTGCGATCTTGCCTGCTAAGCAATTTTCGCAATGCCCAGTCGCCAAATGGGTGACCAAATAAAAACATCTCGAGCTCCTCCGTGCCTCGGAATGCAGGAAGTTGGTCTCGGTTGTTGTCGTTAGATGACAGTCGTTAAAACCCACCAACCCGCATTGGGCCAGCGTGGTATGTTATGGCCCAATATCGTGCTATTGTTCACGAGACAGACCTGTGCCCAGCAGTGGGACGTTTATGGGCTGATGATGATGATGATGATTAATAACAGGGTTAAGGTTTAACCGTGTCGCGTTACGGTGAAAGAATACGACCACCTCCTCTCTTCCCTTGGGTGTCGTAAAAGGCGACTAACGGACTAAAGACTGCACATACTTCCAACAGCATAGAGCGGCGATGGGCTCACCACCTGTCACGCTGAACACATGCGCTTCGTTCCCCAGTGCCGTAGTCTCTGACTAACTCTTCGGGGATAATAGTCGTGATTATAATTATGTAGAAATGAAAGTAGGTATGTCAAAATGTATTGAAGAATTTTGGAATTTATTGGCAGGTGGAAGTGCTGGCGTCTGTACATTTTAAAGTCTAGTATCGATACTTTTGGATATTAAGCTTCGCTAGTTTGATCGGTTAAATTATGCCTACTCGATACTCGACAAAATTATTATCTTACGTAAACAAGACTGCGAGGCACTTATGACAATAGGACTTAAAAAGCCCTACCACAACCAGACATTACCAATATTTACCCCCCGGTACTACTGGGTGTAACCACTAGACCACAGAGGCGGTTCACAGACGTCTTAACCTGTAATACTTTCTATAAAATAACTGTAATAAAAAGATGCAATGAACTGTAAAGTCTAAAATCATCGGCGCCGCGCCGGCGCCGTTCGCCTCTTGAGGCTTATATTTATATTATCTGACTAAATGGTTGGTGAGACTGGCGAGAAACTTATGTTTCCATAAGCTGTGGTCACCCTCGTAGGCTTTCTAGAGGGACTGGTATCACCAAGCATGGCCAAAGAACGTTCCTAATGACTAGGATCTCCATGTACTTAAAGGACCTCCGCTCCGGCTCGCAGTCTGCAAGTAGTGGTGTACTTTTTAATAAATAGTACACATATTATTATACAGTATATTGAAATTTAAAAAAAATGGTGTCTCACAAGCACAACAACAAGAAACTCTGTTTATTTATGTGGTTTAAATTATATAAATAAAGTCTACCTTACACATTGTGTTAGAAGTTGTCGGCGTATTGAGCACGTCTCGGACTCGGACAGCACGACAGGTTTGTCATCTGCTAATTGTCAATGTCAAATCCATTGGAATGCCAGGTGGAATTTGAGGTTATTTTTGTAGGTAGCGGAGTTATTATTTAATAATATTTCAAAATGAAGATTTATACTAACGAAAATAATACTTCCACGTTGAAGCTTCTAATAGCGGCCAATTTAGCCGGAAAAAAAGTGGAATTGCAAAGTGCATCATTCGGAGGTGAGTTTTCCTTTTTGTTTTTTGTAGTTTTTTGCCATCAACTTAACCAGAAATATCTTTACAGTTCTTTCAAGTTGTTGTATTATATGTGACCAGATTATTAGCAATGTTTTTTCTTAAAAAGAAATAATTTTCTAAGAATAATCGGTGTACAAACATACCTACTTGAATACATTTCGAGTTTTCTTTGGAATTGCATCAGACTGCATTTTATAATGGCGTGGCTCATCACCATCACATTATTATTATACTGTATTTTTAATATTGCGTTTCCATAACCTGTTATATTGCTTTTAAACATGACGACATTCACATATTAATAACAATGTAACACAAAAGAGAGACAAAATGTGAAGAATGCAAGTGATCTGTGCCTAGTCATTTTAACGCAAAAAACCTTTGCGTTAAAGACGGCAGTTGGGCGAGAAGTCCCACTGAAAAGACATAACTTTTTGCTGAGTCCTTCTCTGATGTTTTCAAACGCAACAATCTTATTCACAACCACCAAAAAGAGGATATTGACCTGGTCCTTGAAAGTGATAAACAGATGTCCAATAAGACCTGTATCTCCTTGAGGAGGTACACAGACAAATAAGATTACTGAAATCTAAAAAGGCTCCTGGTTTCGATTTCATCACTGCGGAGTTATTAAATCAACAACCAAGAAAGGGAATTGTTTTTATCACAATACTATTTAATGCTATACTATCCTGTCTTATGGAAGATATCTATCATACACATTATAATCAAAGCCAGGAAAGCCCACTTGTGAAGTTTCATCTTATCGAACAATAATAGCCTCCTACCTACTTTATCAAAGCTTTTAGCAAACCTAAAACTAATGATGTCAATCCTCAGTGAAGAGAAAGCGAGACCCAATCATCAGTTTGGATTCTGAGCTAAACATCAACTATTGAGCAAATACAGGGTAGCCCAAAAAATTCGCCAGTTGTTGCAAAAAAATAATCTAAAAACCAAACTTCCCAACACGTTTTATAAATTACTGAAACCTAGATAACAGAAAGTTTCTGGTGCAATAAGATGGAACTGTATCAACTTGTAGAGAAATCCACGCTGGAGTACCCCAAGGCTCGGTGCTGGGTCCGGTCCTGTACAGCATGTCTACTTCAGATCTCTTAAATACTGCAGACACCCTAACTGCCACGTACGCAGATGATACAGCAGTTTTAGCAAGCAGTTCTTATCCTAAAAAGGCTTCGGAAATGCTGCAGGAACAACTAGATAAGATCCAACGCTGGCTTGAAAAATGGAGGATTAAAGTAGTGCATCAAAATCCAATCACATAATGTTCACACTCAGGACTGGTGATTGCCAGTTAAGCTATGCGACGTTATCTTGCCACATCAAGACGAAGTAAAATACCTGGGAATACATATGGACCATAAGCTAAATTGGAAAAAACATATTAAAGCAAAGAGGGATCAAGCCAACATGAAATGGAGAGAAATGAATTTGGTTGATAAGAAGCCACTCGTCACTAAGCTTAAATCACAAAATGTTAATTTAAGGCAATTATCAAACCGATATGAAGTTACCGCATAAAGCTTTGGGGTTCAGCTTCTTCTTCTTCTTTCTTCGTCTTAGCCATTATCAACCAACATGTTGGTGTAGGTCTCCTTTAGCTGCTGCCATTCGTCTCGGTTTTGTACAACCTGCATCCAGTTCGATCCCGCCACCCTCTTGACATCATCCTTCCAGCGCATCTGCGGTCGTCTAGGGCGTTTATTTTTGTTGTTGTTGTTGTTTATTTCAAAATTTGTTTGCACCAAGATCCATGCTTTCGGGCAACATGACCGGCCCACTGCCACTTAAGTTTTGCTATGTGTTTAATGGCATCTGTAACTTTGCTTTATTTTCTACGGGTGGATTCGACCAAACTGGAATAAGGTCTTATACCTAGATTAAACGCCGAAATTGTTTAGACCAATCTCGGTTCCTATCAGATTGTTGTTGTGAGCACAAGTGCTGCCTAGTTCAATTTCTTATTTGATGGCTCGCTATGATTTAGCCAGTGTCTAGTTTTTGGGTAGACAATGTGGTTTAGTTTTTGTTTGTGACTGCTTTAAACTTAAGGGCGTTATGCTCATACAAGAGAACTGTCAGAAAATAAGATTTAATTTTGGGGAACTGTCTACCGAGTTTGACTGTTGAGATACCTGTAACAATAACAAATAGATGGGTTAGTATTATGTTTAAATAAAACAAGATATAATAACAATGCGTGTATTGTGCTTAGGAGCAATTCACAGTGTGTATGAGTATTAAAGTACCCTCACTTTGATATTCTTATTACAACAACAAGACACACAAGTAGGTAGTACAATTGAATAGACTAATACGCAACATACCTTTCCCCCAAGTATGTTTAATAATAATCGAAACTTAACTAAGAACCTTTTAATACTTCTCACCTAAAACATAATATATTAATCCTTAACTTATCATAATTTGAACACACTTTTTAAAACAACATGTTTAATCTACATTTCAACATCTAAAAGTAATTCAGTAGCAACATTGTATTAATGACATTATTCATATACAAATAAACTAGTACATGTAATTACAATAATCAGTACGTGAGTATGGTGACCTACCATGCCTTATCATTTTATTTTTCAATTTACCGCCAGAAAATCCTGGCTCAGAATCAATGGGGATCCCTAACATTTCTGCCCATTGGTCTGGACTCGGTATCTCAAGGATTTCCTGATCTTCCGATTCTTGTGAAGCACCACCTGCCTCCTCAGATTGCTCTATATCATTGGTAACCTCTTCGTTTACCTCCCCTGCTTTAGATTGACGTTGGTGAATCAACTGGTCAATGTGTCTGCTAACAACTGTTCCATCTCCAGTAGCCACACTGTAACTGGATGGACCTTCTCTATTGACTACAGTACCAGGCAACCATCGTGGTCCGTTACTGAAATTTCTATACATGATACTCTGACCTATGTTAGCATGTCTGTGACGTTTTTCACTGTTTCTTATTATTTGTTGCTCCTTGTTTTGATGTTTGTAATTGTCAGGGTGAATGGTGTCAAGCAAAGTTCGTAACCTTCTGTGCATCAAAAGTTCAGCTGGACTTTTGTTGGTTGCACTGCAAGGGCTGGTGCGAAGTCCCAGAAGCATGTTCGAAATTTTAATGTCCCAAGACATGTTATTCATTTTGCGAAGCTTATCTTTTACTGTCTGCACCATTCTTTCGGCCAAACCGTTAGTTGACGGGTGATATGGTGCAGTAGTAATATGGCTAATTTTGTTAGCTTCTAAAAATTGTTTCATTTCATTTGAAACAAATGGTGTTCCGTTGTCAGAAACCATAACTTCACACAAGCCATGTGTAGAAAATAACATTCGTAGATGGCGAATAACAGTACTCGAGGTCATATTATTTACAATAAAGACTTCTGGCCATCTAGAGTGTGCATCAACTACTATCAGAAATGTCTTCCCTTGAAAAGGGCCAGCAAAGTCAACATTAATTCGTGACCATGGTTTTGTGGGAGTGATCCACTCGTAAGTAGTTTTAGGTGGGTTGTGTCTATTCTCTAAACACTTGTTGCAGCTTTGTATTAATGCTTCGATATCGTTGTTTAACTGCGGCCACCAAACATAGCTTCTGGCAAGTGCCTTTGTTTGGACGTTGCCGCTGTGTGTCTTATGTAATGCGTTTAGAATTGTCTCTCGCAGCGATGGTGGCACCACTACGCGACATCCGAGTAGAACGCAGTCCTCATGCACCGACAGCTCAGCACGGTGCAACCAGTATGGGCGTAGCTGCTCATCTGTTACCCTGTCTGGCCATCCCCTCAGAATGTAATGAATGACTCGCGATAATACTTTATCATGCTTGGTAGCTGATATAATGTTTTCAACATTAATAGGAAACTCATGAGGTGAATCAGCCATAAGTAAAATGTCATACATTGGTGTCTCTGGCTGTTCTGGAACGGACAATGGCAACCGACTTAACCCATCTGCATGACCTATCTGACTGCCAGGTTTATATATAATATTATAACTATGAGAGTTTAATGCTAATGCTATTCTTGTAAGACGAGGTGACAAGACATTAGGTATAGGTTTTTTTGGGTCAAAAATTCCAAGTAAAGGCTTATGATCGGTTACAACAGTAAAAGAATTTCCCATTAAATAATTGTGAAATTTGATTAATCCGAACATAATGGCCGTCGCTTCTTTATCTATTTGGGAATACCGACGCTCGTGTGTGTGTAATGTTCTGGAGCCCATCGCCACAGGACATTCCTCTCCGTTTTCCATGATATGTGACAACACTGCTCCTACTCCGTAATCCGAACTATCGCAAGTGAGTACCAGCGGTTTGTTTACATCGAAATGTACCAACGTCAGCTCGCAAGATATCAACTGTTTAGCAGTGTCGAAACTGTTTTGTTCATTAACCGTCCACTGCCACTCCCTTGACCTATCGAGCAATCTATGGAGAGGCTCGAGTACAGTAGCTTTATGAGGTATGAACCTTTCATAAAAATTATAAACGCCTAAAAAGGCTTGCAACTGTTGTATGTTTTTAGGCTCTGGGGCTTTCAAAATGGACTCGACTTTACTTGGTGCCGGGTGTATACCTTTAGCGTCAATCACAAAGCCTAAAAATTCAACTTGCTCCCTTGCTAATTTGCATTTATCGCGATTAAGACGCAAACCTGCTTTTTTAATACGACCTAATACTGAATCAAGGCGCTGTGTCATCTCCGGCATAGAGCGGCCACTAATTATGACGTCATCAATTAGTACTGCTACTCCAGGTATACCCGCCAGCAGCGCCGTCATTAAACGCTGGAATATACCTGGACACGCCTTAACGCCAAACGCTAATCTATGTACTGTATAAAGGCCTTTGCATGTGTTTAAGGTTAAAAGTCGTGCCGTGCCGTCGGTAACCATCAATTGTGTAAATGCACGATCTAAATCTAATGTGGTATAGAACCTCCCCCCAGATATTGAAGCGAAAACTTCACTTGCGGTTGGCATAGGGTACGTGTCAGACTCCGTAGCCTGATTCACCGTGCTGCGGTAATCTCCGCACAAGCGAATGTCGCCATTCTTTTTAACAATCGGGACTACCGGAGTAGCCCATTCCGAAAAAGAGGCGGGGCGTAGTACTCCTTCACTCACCAAACGATCTATTTCTATTTCAACCCTATGTTTGATAGCGTAAGGTACAGGTCGAGCTTTTAAAAATTTTGGTATGGCATTTTCTTTCAAATGAATAGATACAGGGTCCCCCCGATATGTACCGAGTCCATCCTTGAACACCTCACTATGCTTGGCTAGTACATCGTTAGTCGCTGACATATCGACTTCAGAAATTAAATTAACATTGATTGAAATATTAAGCGCATTAAACCAATTCCGGCCTATTAAATTAGGTCCGGAGCCTTTAGCTATTGTAATGTTAAGATCACAACTTATGTCTTTAAATTGTACCTGCACGGTAGCTTGTCCGAGCACTACCACCTGCGAGTCATTCCAAGTGCAGAGTCTGTTGTGTAGCGGGCGCAGAGGCGCTCTAGGCCGCAAGCGCGACCACGTGTGTTGATTGATGAGAGAGAAGGCGGCGCCTGAGTCCACCTCCATAGGCACTGCAATACCAACCAGCATCACTTTCAACTCGAACGCCGGTACTCGCGTCCGTGAACTATCTACATTATATATACCGTTCAGCATCGAATCTGGCTCTTCACTGGCGTAATTAAGATTTTTAGTGTTATCTTTTTTCTTTAAAGAACATATTTTCTCAATATGTCCCCGTTTTCGGCAATAGCGGCATACCGCGTTGATGAAACGGCAATCGCCACCGTGTCGTTCGCCACAACGGTAGCAAAGTCTAATATTACTCGTAGTTCTTGATTTGATAGCGTTCACTTCCATTGGTTCCACGTTAGGCGGTGACGTCATCGTGCTCGTGCTCGCTGCAGGTGCATAGTACGTGCTCTGGGCGACGCTCTGCATCATGCGAGCGTCCCTACCCGCGCTCTCTGATGACAACATGGCGTCCACCACGTCTCCATAACTCAAATTGTCTCTTTTCAATAGTTCGTACTGTAGCTTGTTATCTCTCATGCCACACACTAACCTATCACGCAGCATACGTTCTAAGTTTATAAGTTACAACCAGCACTTATTTTTCGTAACTGTGCGATGTAATCAGACACGGATTCCTCTGATCCTTGATCACGTTTGTAGAATTTGAATGACACTGAAATTTCATTTGGTTTCGGACTAAAATGTTTTGTAAGAACTAACACTTTTCACTAAACGTCACTTCGTTTGATTTTCTAGGTGTGATTAATGCTATAAGTATTTCAAACACCTCCGTACCGCAAAGAGTGTAAAAGTTTGCTCTTTTTGTGGCATCGCCAATGACGCCGTTAGCCTCAAAACAATAATTTAGCCGGTCAATATAACTATCCCAGTTATCACTTTTCACATTGAATTCATGAAATTTCACTGATTTTCGGTCCATTGTTAAACTCGTCGCCACTATTATGTTTAAATAAAACAAGATATAATAACAATGCGTGTATTGTGCTTAGGAGCAATTCACAGTGTGTATGAGTATTAAAGTACCCTCACTTTGATATTCTTATTACAACAACAAGACACACAAGTAGGTAGTACAATTGAATAGACTAATACGCAACAGGTTAGTAAGTGAGTGAAGCAGATAAAGATTTGCAGTTACAATTTAATATTATTAGTGTTAATGAACGAACACAGGACTTTGACAAAATCAGTATCTACGAACGCTAATACGGATTTAAAATTAGTAGGCCGAGGGATACACGGAGGGAAAAGGGAGTAATAAGGAGGGGCTGTTTTTAGGGCAATTAAAAAATATATGTTCTGTTGTACCTTCGTCAAGCCCACACTCGCATAAGGAACTGTCTTTCACTCTTATCTTAGCCAAAAAAACTGGAGTACACACGTGTCCCAATCTAAGTCTGCAAACAACAGAAGTCACTCTCTTATTGGCACTGCGATATTTAAAAAACCATGGTATATGAGGGAATGTCTGGTTGGATGTTGGCATAGTGTGAACCTTTAGAAACGCTGCTCTTTTTCCAGTAATCTGACCAGTTCAAGAAGAGGTCTTTCTTAGCTATTAATGTGACATCGTTGGTGTATAAGCCAGAATGAGTAAAAGTACCATTGACAGTAGCTTGCTTAGCGCAAGCATCAGCAGTTTCATTGCCCTTAATGCCTACATGGCCTGGAATCCAAACAAGGACAATATGCAAACCTTGCTGGTGACACTCAAATAAAATTGTTTTAATTTTCAAAATATACTGAACTTTAGTTTTGCAACGAAATTGGTTACTAATAATTGCTTCAAGACAGCTTTTTGAGTCTGAAAAAATTATTACTTTAGAAATAGTATGAGACTGAACAAATTTAAGGGCCTCTAGAATAGCAATGGCTTCTCCAGTATAGACTGAAGCCAACGAAGAGCATTTAAAATTGAGTATGATTTTATATTTAGGAATCCAGACCGCTGAACCGACAAGACCATCACTGGATATTTTAGATGCGTCAGTATAAATAGTCAACCATTCAGGCCACTTAATTGATACTATTTCATTGAGTTGATTCTGAGCGGCCACGGAGCTCTTTTCTACACCTAAGTCGAGAATTACTTCCGGCTGATAAATTAAGGCTTCATATGGAGTTTCAAAGAGGGGGTTGATCTTACACTGGTAAACAGGAGAAGGCAAATTAATGAGTTTCCTATAACTTATTAGCAAGCACGGTAGATTTTTGTGTGACCAATAGTCGTTGGAAGGAATCAATTCATGTAAAGTTTGTAACTTAGCGATTATTGGGTTAGATGACAGTTGGAAACTTTTATAGAGGAATCTATCAGAAATGTATTGTCTACGGAATTCTAGGGGCGACTCCAGACACTCCACTTGCATAGCATTTATAGGTGAAGACTTCATCGCGCCAAGGATAATCCGCAGACATTTAGATTGGATTTTGTCCAGATAAACCAAAGAAGTTTTATTACATGGCTCCAGTAGGAAAGAACCGTAATCCAGTAGGCTGCGAATGAGAGCATTATAAAGTAACTTTTGGGTGGATGGATGAGCTCCCCACCAAACTCCAGAAAGTGCTCTCAGTACATTAATATTTTTTTCACATTTTTCAGAAATGTATTTTAAGTGATGAGCACCAGACATTCTTGAGTCCAATATCATTCCCAAGAACTTCACTCTATCATGTACTGGAAACGATTGTCCATCACAAGATATTGCGATGTCATGAATAGACCTAGCCCTCGAGAAGACTACCACACTACTTTTAGGAATGGAAAGGGACAAGCCGTGATCCAGAAGCCAACTGTTAAGATAGTAAATTGCGGAGTTAAGTCTATTCTCGGCATCAGAGATATTATCTGCTGCTACGTAGAGAGCAAGGTCATCTGCGTATTGGAGAACATTACAAAAGCAATCCACTGAGAGGTCCAAGTCATGAGTATACACGCTATATAGTAAAGGGCTAAGGACTGAACCTTGGGGAAGGCCCTTCCAAACTCTTCTAGGCGGAAGGGTAGAATTGTGCGAGCTTACAAGAATCGACCTATCAGATAGAGAGTTAAAGATAAAATTTACAATTCTCTCCGGTATGTTCAGCTGTAGCATTTTCTGCCTGAGCATTGGGAGAAGAACATTGTCGTATGCAGATGCAATGTCTAGGAATACGCCTACCATTGATTTTCGTTCCGAAAAAGCAATACGGACGTCACTCACCAAAGTACCGAGGCTGTCTATCGTGCTTAATCCTTTGCGAAAACCAAATTGGGTTCTGGAGAGTTTCTCATTGCTCTCCAAAAACCATTCCAAACGATTCTTAATAAGATGCTCTAAAATCTTTGACATAGTGTTAGAAAGAGCAATAGGACGGTAGCTTAATGGGTCGTTACTAGGTTTACCAGTCTTTAAGATAGGAATGATAATTTGTGTCTTCCATTCATCAGGTGGAAAGCCAGACTCAAATATAAGATTTATCATTTTTAGAAAATATATCTTGGTTTCCCTTCCACTTTTGACAATAAAAGAATACGGTATTCCATCAACTCCCGGAGCAAAGTCCTTAAGACCAGATAAGGCAATTGTTAATTCCTCAAGGGAAAAAGGGGACTGTAATATGTCAGATGTTGTAGGTGAGGTAGCCGAGAATGTTGTAGCTTCCTCCAAAGAGGGAGCGGATGGAGGGGCAATTTTTTGACTAAAAGATTCTAACCATGAAGATGAGTCTAAAGAGGTGTTACTATCTATAAATGAGCCACGAAACCTTTTGATATTTTTCCAAATAACAGTTGACGGAGTTTTAGGGGATAAAGATAAACAAAAAGAGTGCCATCCAGCTCTCTTTTTAATTCTTAATAGTTGTACTGTTTCTGCTGCAGTTTTCTGATATTTTATGAAGTTATGTTCATTCATTGAACATGTATAGGTTCGCTCTGCTTCCTTGCGCTTTTTACATGCAACAGTGCACTCTTTATCCCACCAAGGTGGAGAAGAGATATTCTTAGAGGGGGATTTTCTTACGTGCTGCCTAGTGTTTTGCAAATTAAAATCCAATAACTGTATCTTATACCGTTACAATACAACTAAAGTGTAGCATAGGCAGAGATTGCTTGGTGGTAGTGTTATTTCAAGTGAAATCAAACGTTTTAGTGGGATAAAATGTAAAAACTGAAACAGTGAATTCCGAACGTTTCAACCCTACCCTCAAGTGTTTTAATATTTTTTAATTTTCTGTCAGTTGAATTTGACATTTGAGACCATAAAGTTGCCAGTGCAAGAAATTATTTACCAATTTAAGCAGCTTACAATTAATTAGTGTTTCTTAATTATTATTATTTCTTTTGTAAAATGAGTTCACAATATCAAGTGTTCCAAATGTACCAGAACCCCTAATGATAAGAAACTGTGAGTATCATGCGACGCTTGTAAAAACGTCCTATGCAGTGATTGTCATGGACTGTCACCCACTGAAGTAAGAGTTTTTGAATTGAAAACAGTAGCTCGAGCGATAACATTTTTATGCGATGATTGCAAATCTGCAATGACTGAAGAAGTGCAAAACTTGCGTATGTGTCAGAACATGCTCTCTACTGAGGCTGCTATACAGGAGATAACAGAGCGTACTAAAAGAGCCAGCTATATAAAGATACACAATGTGCCTGAATCAACCTCTGATCTTCCCCTTGAAAGGCAAGAGCATGAAAAAGAAGAGTGCAAGAAGATAATTGCTAGTGTGACCAAGAAAGTAATCTGTAGTAATATAAAAGTGTTTCGTCTTGGTGCACCGAAGGCCCGCACTGGAGCTCCACGCCCCATTAAAGTAGTCATGAGCAGCAACATTGATGCTATCCAGGTATTACGTAACAGAAATAAAATGGATAAACCTTCGTCTATTAAAACAGATCAAACTCCAATGCAACGAGAATATCTGAAACATCTCTGCGATGAACTTGAAAAACGCAGCAATAGTGGTGAACTGGATCTGACAATAAAATACATACAGGGGCAGCCAAAAATTGTTAGCAAGACACATCTAAAAAACTAGATTATGCCCTAGATGCAACTGGCCGACAACAAGTAAATAAAAATGACACAGGCAATGCAACAGGTTATATATAAATATAAAACTAAGTATGATACTTCAGAATGCGTATGGGTAGACATTGAAGTAGGAGAACAAAAAATCCTGATTTGTGGAGTATACCGGGGTCATGAATCAACTATAGAACATGATTTATCAAGAACTACAGCTAGCTGCCCAGTCCAACACAGTAGTAATTATGGGCGATTTCAACTTTGGAGGAATAAAGTGGCCACTTCAAGATTGTGGTTATCTTCTGCCGAAGGAAATAAATTTCCTGCAATGGTACAAAGACAGTGACTTCTATCAGTTAGTAAATAAACACACAAGATTTCGCCAGGCCAACCAGCCATCTTTTTTGGATTTGATCATAATTAATGATGAGTTATTTGAGCCAATATTAGTTATGAAGTAGCTATTGGCAAAAGTGATCATACATTATAATTTCAACAATACAGCTACAAGTACAAAAACAGAACCGGCAACAAACAACACCTAAGCGAAATTACAATAAAGCAGACTTTGATAAAATTAATGTAGAGCTAAAGCGTATTTTGACAGGGTTTTCTGTATACTTGAACTGCGCAAAAAACCAGTACAAAGCTCTGCATGAGGCTATTACGAATACTATAAACACTCACGTGCCTCTTATAAAGATACCAAGAAAGAGAAGATTTAATAGACCTTGGGTAACATTTGAAACATGTCAATTAATTAGACAAAAAAAGTTATTATGAAAGATGTATACCTTAACTGGGTCCAATGACCTTTACAAGGAATACAGAAGACTTAATAATAAACTGACAAACTTCTGTTGCACATCGAGAACAGTGTATGAAAAAAATCTCTTAAAGGCTGGACCAAAAAATTTTTACTCGTATATCAGACAGCAAATCACTTCTAAAGTCAGTATACCACCTGTTTTATGGAACATTCAAGGGCAAGATGTCACGCAACCAAAAGATATAGCTGAAGTTTTTGCAGATCAATTTTCTAGCATATTTGAAAAAGAACCTGTAGGAACGCTTCCATTTTTGGATCCATGCCTCAGAGTTGCAGAGTCAATCGAAGATCTTATATATAATGAAAATCAAGTACAATCTGCTATTAAAAGAATGAAAGCAGACTCTTCACCTGGGCCGGATGAGATACCAGTGGTCATACTGAAGAATAGTGACCTCGATAACCAATTGGTATCTATAATGCAAACGTCCTATGACACCGGAATTTTGCCAGACTTATGGAAAACCGCAATAGTGTTTGCGGTTTTCCATAAGTCTGGCAAAATTCCGGCAAAAACCTGTGTACAAAAAGGGAAACAAGCTACAGGCAGTAAATTATAGACCAATAAGCCTAACTAGCGTGATATGTAAAGTCATGGAGAAGATAATAGTCAAACACATCAGACAGTTTCTTGACAAGGTGCGAGTCATTAGCAACCAACAACATGGCTTTTGCCCACATAGATCCACAATGTCGAACTTGTTATCTTGCCTATCATCTTGGACCACAAGTCAGAATGCTCGACAACCTGTAGATGTGATTTACCTCGATTATGAAAAAGCATTTGACGAAGTACCGATAAGTAGACTTCTGCAAAAAATAGAATACGTAGGAATACGCGGAAAACTTCTAAAGTGGATTGAAGCCTTTTTGCGACATAGGACATTTCGAGTGAGAATTGGTGACACTCTTTCAGATGAAAGAGACACACAAAGTGGTGTTCCCCAAGGCTCTGTCCTAGGGCCATTATTATATATTATTTTCACTTTTGATCTACCGAAACATTTGAATTGCAAAGTTAGTATGTTTGCTGACGACACAAAGATTTTTGCAGACCCAGAAATGGATTTTGAACGGCTTCAAGCGGATCTAAATCAAAAAGTAGCTGGTCAAGGGAGTGGCTCGTAAAACTAAATTCAGCTAAATGCACAGTTCTCCATATAGGAAATAGGGGGACACATGGGGATTCCCCCATCTTACATATACAATAAATGATGAACCATTAAGAGAAACAAGTGTCCAAACTGACCTGGGTATACATATATGTGAAAATCTCAAATGGGAACACCATATTGCAGCAATAACTAAAAAAGCTAATAGCTTTATATACCTTATCAGAAAAGCGTTTAGACAGTTAACACCCGATATGATGCTAAAAATTCACAAAGCGTATGTTCGGCCTATCTTGGAATACGCTTTCCAAGTCTGGAACCCATATTTCAAGAAGGATATGGAATTACTAGAAAGAGTACAGCGGCGATTTTCCAAAGTACCTAAATCTTTAAAAACAAAACCATATAATGAGAGACTGGATGTGTTGAAACTTACTACTCTTCAAGAACGCAGAAAACGAGGAGATCTGATTGAAACCTTTAAAATATTACATGGACACTACGATCTTGAAGGTTTTGATAAACAGATGTTTCAATACTCAAAGAATACACATCTTAGAGGACACCATCTCAAGCTGTCAAAAACTGCATCACATAATAACCCACACAACCATTTTCTAAGCAGCAGAGTAATTGAAGCTTGGAACAGGCTGCCCAAAGAAGTGGTATCAGCACAAATAATAAACCAATTTAAAAACAGGCTAGACAAGCATTTGAATATGAACAAATAACCAGACTAAGACATTAAAAGGAGGAAACAGGATACAGACTATACCAGTTGTCTCAACTGCCTGTCTGTTAAACAATAATAATAATAATAATAAGTCTTATTCCAGTTTGGTTGAATCCACCCTAAGCCATATATTTGTTTTGCGGGGTTCAGCTAGTAATTCCAATTATATGTATGGTTCATAAGAAACACATAAGTGCATAAATATCTGCAAGTTCCCACTATAAAAGAGGAAATTGAGGAGTTCTGTGTCTAGTACAAGGTTGGAGCGGCATGTAAACGCACTGGCGACCAATCTCATGGAAAACAGCAATGCCGTGCATCGTTTAAGGAGAGCATGTCTGGCATTATTGTAAATGAAACCATGAGAGACCATGGGTAGCCGCATCGATGGATGCGTGCCCTTCAGGCCACTGATGCACAGCGAATTTGATTAAAGAAATATAGCTGCTTGCAGATTTAAAAAAAAATTGTTGTGGTGTTACAATAAAACTATAATCTATATCGTGTGCCCCGTACAGTGCTCTGTGCTAACAGGGTGATGGTGAGACGTTTGTTGCAGACGATGTATTCGCAGGCCCGCGCGCGCTGCCGCTGCTCGAAGTGGACGAACAGCTCAGCTTCTTCTCGAGCAACGCGGCGGCGCAATACTTGTTCCCAGTGTTGGACCTGTCGAACAATGGACAATGGTGAGCCCGTCTTTTTTGAAGTTAATAGAAAGCGTGTTCATCGCTTTCATGATGAGGTTCTGGTTATTCAGATGATCTTCCTTCCTTCCGTAGGTTATGGCCCAACATCTCCATGTGATGTTGTCCATGTGGGAAGGCCTGTGCCCAGCAGGTGGACGTTTATAGGCTAATGATGATGAGGTTAGTTGGATTTATGATGGGAATGATTATAGATACCGTGATTAGTGCCCAACTAGCAAATTGGTCATATAAAAACTGTGCTATACGACTTTCGGTTATATAACTGTTGAATTGATGTTATTAGACAACTACAACGTTGTGTAACCGATAAACCTACAACGATTTAGTCCTGTAACTAAATGGTTCACTAAATAAGTTGAGTAAACGTATTTACGACTACTTCATACAACGTCGTATAATGGTACAAAAATATAGGTTAAGTAAACGTTTTCATGACTGTATTATACAACGTTGTATAGTGGTGCCTGTGCATAGGTTAGGTAGACGTTTATACGACTGATTTATACAACGTCGTATAGTGGTGCCTGTGTATAGGTTAGGTAGACGTTTTTACGACTGATTCATACAGCGGTGTATAATAGTGCCTGTGTATAGGTTAGGTAGACGTTTTTACGACTGATTTATACAACGTCGTATAGTGGTGCCTGTGTATAGGTTAAGTAGACGTTTTTACGACTGATTCATACAACGTCGAATAGTGGTACCTGTGTATAGATTAGGTAGACGTTTTTACGACTGATTCCTACAACGTCGTATAGTGGTGCCTGTGTATAGGTTAGGTAGACGTTTTTACGACTGATTCATACAACGTCGAATAGTGGTGTTAGAGTATAGGTTACGTGAACGTTTTTACGACTGCTTTATTACATCGTCCTATTATGAAGCCAGGTTGTAGGTCGGATAAATAAAAAAAATATGACACCATGTATAAAGGTTTTATTTAAATTAAAGGTTATCTGTTCATGTTTATTATCTCACGGAACTCTAAAATAATTTATCATGGCCGACCATCTTGGTCGCAAGAAACCGCATTATGCGACCTTTTAATTCTAAAATTGATGTATAGAAGTCGTTTCTTAACTTAGACATAATGGCGGCTATTTTAGTATGTAAACAAATTTTAAGCAATAGTCTACAATAATTTAATTTCAATAAATTCGAAGGGGGCGTAAAAAAATTCACAACAACACACCTATATTTCACCACAAAACTAAACGTCCCATAAGAACTAGGTGCACTGCACACATTTATCCTTACACTCTGTTCGTGTATAATATTGTTAAAGTAAATGTAAAACTAGTTAAGTAAATTATAACTTATGTACCGTTTAAATTTTGTATTTGATAACACGAACTTTTCCAGCAAACATCACAGGAACGAATGAATGGAATGAACTGGGGCCCAAGTCTGCTAATTTACGAATGGCATAATTGTATCGCAATTGGATCGCATTGTAATTGTTTGACACATTTGGTATTCTTAAATGAGTAAGAGAATAAGAAATGTGTCAAACAATTACAATGCGATCCAATTGCGATTCAATTATGTCATTCGTAAATTAGCAGACTTGGGCCCCTGAATGTGTACAATAAAAGTCGATGTTAAACACCTAACCGACATTACAATCATCTTCTAATGTATATGCAATTGTTATAGGACTTCAGTGGTTCGATAACAGTCGGTCGAAAACTTTTATGTAACATTTAAAAGTTGTTGACTGACGTTTATTTAACTTGTAAATAACAAAAATGTCGTTTAATATGGGCCTATTTTGCGTTGTATAAACGTCTACGACACGTTTATATGACCCACTTTATAGAACCAAAAGAAAATGTAAAACGTTTTCCCAACTATTATGCAACGATAATTTGTTACTTGGGTGGTAAGCTAATCGCCGCTCTATGCTGTTGGATGTATGTGCAGCCTTTGGTCCGTTAGTCGTCTTTTACGACACCCAAAGATTGGTCGGTAGTATTCTATTAATGAGCCGCGACCAGCTCAGCTTCTTCACGAGCAACGGCCGGCGGCGCAACACTTGTTATCAGTGTTGGACTTGTCGAACAATGGACAATGGTGAGAATTAATGTTTGAATGTGTATGAAACGCTGAGGAGCTCGATGAAGCAGTCGCTACCGTTGCGATCTTGCCCGCTAAACAACTTTCGTAATGCCGGGTCGCTGGATGGGTGACCAAATTAAATACATCTCGAGCTCCTCCGTGCTTCGGAAGGCACGTTAAGCCACTGTTCCCGGTTGTTGTCGTAAGATGACAGTCGTTACCACCAACCGGCATTGGGCCCGCAGGTGGGTTATGGCCCAATATCCCCACGTGCTATTCTCCACGTGGGAGGCCTGTACCCAGCAGTGGGAAGTTTATAAGCTGATGATGATGATGAATGTTTGAAAAGTTGAAGGGAGCAACTCAATTTGTTTCCGGGATCATCTTATTTGCAACGGCTAAGTATAGTGTCACATTAGCTTCAGCCTTTATTATGATTCATCATAATATTAAGCCTATAAACGTCCCGTTGCTTGGAACAGGCTTTCCCACATAGATAGTGCGCTGGCCCAATACGGGTTGTTGGGTTTTAACGACTGCAATCTTTCGACAACAACCGGAACCAACGTCCTTTATCGATAGTTCTACCACTGAAAAAAACCGCGTAATAATACATTGCGTGGTTTCGAAGGAGAACGTGGAGCGACGGACGCAGGAAAACAGTGACTTACTTTATAATATGTAATGATTCTAAGCTTACTAATTACTGAACCCCCACATTGTATCCTCAGCCAGCAGATGCAGGAGTGGGAAGCGACGCGACTCCAACCGACAGTGTCCGCTGTGCTCACCACGAAATCCCCACCTCCGGACTTGAAGCAAACCTTGCAAGCTAGCCTGGCGGTTGTCGACAAACTGCTTAGTACGCACAAGTATATATTGGGGGTAAGTTTTGTGTTACTTGTACTTGTTATCTTACGACTATTATCCCCAAAGGGTTACTCAGAGACTAGGCAATGAGTACAACGCAAAAGCAATGCACTGCAAGACTGCCACTCTACGAAAATTGAATAACTACTGCAAATGTGTTCGGCGTGGTAGTCGACGAGCCCATCGCCGCTTTATACTGTTTGCCGCTGTATAATATGATATATGACAACCGTGTCGCGTAGCGGTAAAAGAATACTACTACTCCCTCTCTTCCCTTTTGTGTCATAAAAGGCGACTAACGGGCTAAAGACGGCACATACATGGAACAGCATAGAGCGGCTATGGGCTCACGATCTGTCACGCTGAGCACATGTGCCGTCGCTATTTGGTGAAAAGTGAACTATGGTAGAGGACTGCTTTTGCGGTCCTTATTGCCTAGTCTCTGACTAACCCTTCGGGGATAATAGTCGTGATTATATGTATGTATGATATGAGCTATCTTCAGTCTGTTAGTCGCTTTTTACATTTACTGCTTTTGCGGTCCTCATTACCTAGTCTCCCTTTAGGGTATAATAGTCGGACTGTATGTGTGTTTAATAGACGTAAGCGTATATAAAGTGGTTAGTTCAATGTGAAAAGAATATTCTGATTGTAGTGTTTCTTTATTGTTCATCATCATCATCATCATCAGCCTATAAACGTCTCACTGCTGGGCACAGGCCTCCCACGTGGACAATAGCACGTGGGGATATTGGGCCATATCCCACCACGCTGGCTGGTGGGTTTTAACGACTGCCATCTTTCGACAACAACCGGGACCAACGGCTTAACGTGCCTTCCGAAGCACTGAGGAGCTCGTGATGTTTTTTTGTTGACTACTTTCTTAGTTTTTGGGTGTTTTTGCAGTTTCACCGAACCGGCTCTATTCGCACGGGCAGCATTTAGCTGAGTTGAAACCGTTTTGACCCCTTTGTTGTCTTTTTAAACTAATGTGTGTGTGTGTAAAATTATCCTAAATTAATATATATTTTTTCATCCTAAAATATGTTTGTATTGTTCATTCTGCCACAGGATAAACTGTCGGCCGCGGACATATCGATATGGAGCACGATATACCCGTTATACTACAACGCGGATCTGAGGCGGCAGTACGTGGATGAGAGTAAACACGTGGTGCGGTGGGCGGAAGAGCTGGCGGGGGCCAAAGCTGTGCAGGTGAATTTATTACATACATAGGTACAATGGCGGACTCCGTCGCTTTACCAGTCTAAAGGTCAAAATCCCTTGCACACCGCGTCGTCTATTTGGTACGGGCACGTACCCGGGCGGTCGGTGCGCTTCATACGAAAATCGCTGCAAAGTGGTAAAGCGACGGTGACCCCGACCGTACACACATCATGGTGGGGTAGGCAGAGACTGCAGTTTTAATTTGCTATTATTCTGCGCTTCACTTACTCTCATAACAGAGGGCCTACTCGCTTTCTCCGAAACGAATTCCATCCTCCATCCCTTCTGAAATTTCGTTCATACAAAATAGGTTTGGCATTTAGATTATTAATTTTTAGAAAATTGTTTGAAATTTAAAAAGTAATGGAAAGCGCTAAGCATACGAAAATCAGCCGAGATTTCGTTTCAGAGAAAGAGAGTAGGCACTCAGGTGAATTAATCGTTGAAGCTTTACCGAGTTCTTCATATGACTTACTGCCGTACTCAGAGACGTCAATCAAGTTTTAATGACAATTAAGTCTCTTGCTGTCACTTTCTTATATAAAGTGCTAAATAGAGAAGGAAAGACGTTTAATTGTCATTATAACTTAATTGATTGATTGCTAAACTGAACCTGACCACTAAGTGGGGATCTAAAAACCTGGTCAAGTTTTATGCTAGCAAAACCCAGGTTTGTGTATTATCGTCCAAGGTAACTTCCTTCCTTACTCCTCTCTCTCGTCAGAACTCTCCGTTACCAATTTCGGTGAACCTCAGCATTCTTGGCATGGACATCGGCCGGGAACTGAATCCAAAATGCTACATCCAGAGTGCTATTTTAACTGCCTCCCGGAAGTTGGGTATTCTCAATAAGGTGCCCGTTTTTTCACTCCCGAGCAGCGCTGTTTGCTCTATAAAACTCAGGTGCGATCGAGTATGGAGTATTGTTCCATCCACGGGACGGCTCCGCTAAATACCTCCTCGATGCACTTGATAGACTGCAAAGGCGAGCGGTACGCATTATTGGAGATGCTGAGGTTACAGCCTCCCTTGAGGACCTCCAGCTGCGTAGAGAGAGACATTGCTTCTCTCAGTGTCTTCTACCGGAACTACTACGGAGAGTGTTCTGAAGACCTTTTCGATCTTATCCCGCCCTCTCCTTTCCTCTCGCGGACTACACGTGCTGGTCTTAGGAACCACCATCATGCTGTACAGACTATCAGTACTCGTACCAAAAAATTTGGCAAGTCGTTTCTTTGTAAGACCATACGGCTTTGAAATTCTTTGCCGGCGCATGTGTTTCCCAGCTCTTACAGTCCCGGGTCTTTTAAACGGGGCGTGAAACGGCATTTATGCAGGCCGTCATGAATGGGTGCGCTCGTTATCGTGCTTATTCTACGGTGGGGAGCGCTCTCATTATTTTAGACTGCATCGGCTGCTTACCATCAGGCAGGATGCAGTCACTATGACAAGTCTAAATAGAAAAAAAAAATTGCCGTCTCTGAGTACGGCAGTAAGACTCCATTTTACTGTAACCTTTACACGAGATAGGCCGACTATGGTATTTGCCTAATTTTTTAAATAATAAGTACTGCGGATCATTCTAATCTCAGTTTTCGGAGACCTATAATATTATTGCCTTTGCCATTTTGACATAGTGGCATATTATTAAACTAAATTACTGATTGATTCCTAAATTCCTGTAATATTATCTTATTATTTCTCCGACAATTTTCTAAGGCTGAAACTTTAGATATTTTAAAAAAATACCGAATTGGCGTATATTACTAGGTTTATTTGACGACTGCCTTAGTCGAATGGTTTGTACACCGGTTTTCATGGTGTCGCCATCTCTGAGGTCCCGGGTTCGATCCCCGGTCGGGTCAATTTAGAAATTATTGATTTTCTAAATTGTCTCGGGTCTGGGTGTTTTCTATGTATTTAAGTATTTTAAGTATGTTTATCCGTTGTCTAGTAACCATTTAACGAGTTTCTTCGAAGCTTCTCTTGGGCTAGATGGTGTGATTGTAGGAAAGATTTATTTTTATTTCATACTAGCTGCCCGCCCGCGCCTTTGTCCACGCTAACTTAAAAACGCCGTCATACCTCAGTCGTTTTGTGCAAAATATCTACAAAATATAAACAAAAACCATCCTCAGTTAACGTTCTATCTTTTAGTGAAAACCGCATAAAAATCCATTGCGTGGTTTAGGAGAATAATGCGGTGCCACAGACACGGGAAAACGGCGACTTTACTTTATACGCCGATTGTAATCGGTATATTTTTTATTTGCCAGATAGTCGGATTACTCGACTTGTCGACTCACCCAACCAGTCGGCGACAAGTCGGCTAATAAAAGTCCACAAAAAATATATTCATAGACCATATTACCTGCTACCTCTGAATATTTTTTTATTATATTTAGCCCGGCACTCAACTCCACCCGATGTTATGTGAAAGTGGAGTTCAGGCGCGAGGCAAACCGGTGCAGCGTCAGAAAGTAGTAGCATCAGTCACCCTCACTCTGCCGGCACACAAAGTGCCTCTTCACGTCTCGTTTGCAAGATCGAATTTTTTACTGTAAAAAGAACTATCCTGCTTTAGAACCATTCGTCTTGCCGTCGATCAGTGCAGTCCCCCGCTCAGTCTCATGTCTCTCTCATCAGTAGTGACCTCAACCTGCCGATCCACAACATACCTTCAAGTACTCACGTGTGTTCCCAGGACGCGCTGCAGCAATGGAGCGGCTCGCCCGCCGGCCCGTACGCCCCCACATCGGCCCTGGGCGTTCCACAGCTGGCTACCATGGTGTCGCCAATCGGGTGAGTTGGTAACCAGTTTGGAATGTGATGCTGGTTTCTTTGGACGCGTCAATATAGAAGTGTAAGTAACCATGTCGCGCGGTGAAAGAATGCTGCTTGGGGGGTCAAAGTTGCTCGCGTCCGTAGGTTTACCCTTGAGACCCTACACGTGACCCCTGGGTGGTGCTAAATGAGTGACACCAACTGAGTGGTAGAGCCACGCTGCGTTGCAGCACACATTGGGCCGGCTCGCCCGGCGTAATACCACCCTCTCACTAATATTCGGCGTGAAATAATGGCACTTGGTGCTGTTGTGTTTCGTCCGACCAGTGAGGGTTCCGGAGGCCCTTCCCCCCCCCCCCCTCCCAATTCCTATTCCTTCCTTAAACCTATTCCTCCCTTAAAGGCCGGCAACGCGTCTGCGATTCCTCTGGTTTTGCGGGTGTCCATGGGCGGCGGTGATTACTCTCCATCAGGTGACCCGCCTGCTCGTTTGCCTCCCTCTTTTATATAAAAAAAAAAAAAAAACCACCCCCTCTCTTCCCATGGGTGTCGTAAAAGGCGACTAACGGACTGAATATTGCACACACATCCAACAGCTTGAAGCGGCGATGAGCTCACCACCTGTCACGCTTAGCAAATGTGCAATTGTGCAGTCGCTGTTTGGTGAAAAGTGGACTATATCAGAGGCTTTCGACTTGTATTTCTTTGTAAAAGTTATTCAGTTTTATGGTCTGATTGACTCTTTTGTGGGAAAACAATCACTAAAAGAGAACGGAGTATTTATAATTTGCTTTTTCTTTCACCAGTTCCCCCGAAGAAGTAACCGGTCCTTCCATTGACGAGATAGAGTCGGCCAAAGAGAACTGGTCAAATGGACACAAGAAACTGCAGCCTCCGCTTAAAGAAGAGAAAATTGTGTAAGTTACCTTTGCCTGGTAGTCCTGGTTCAGACTTCAGCTAATAATGTACCTACCAAAAAAAATAAGTAAAATTTTTTTTAAGTTAACGGTTAGTGTATCCCAGTAGTCCCCTCTAGCCTTTTCCCCTTGGAGGACAATTGACTGGGATATTTAAAAATGTAAGTCCCAATTGTCCCCTCCACCGGTGACACGGGGACAACTGGAGGATTTTTATAAAAAGAATCCCAGTTGTCCCCCAAGGGGACAAACGCCAGAGGGGACTACTGGGATACACTGAAACGGTTTTATTGAAAAGGAAGATAAAGAAAATAATGTACTAAAAACTACAAAATAATTAAAAAGGTCCTAGGCACCAGTCATCACGCCCTACGATTTTATTTTTGCGTCTGATCAATGCTCTAGAGTTATGAGGAGAGTGGTGTGATGACGGTGCCTAGGACCTTTTTAATTATTTTGTAGCTTTTAGTACATTATTTTCTTTATCTTTCTTACATATATATACAATTTATCACAAAAATGAAACATAATAAAACACACAACAATTAACAATTTATAAAAACTTAACATAAAACAAAAAAGGCACCAAAGGGCCTTCATTCAGCAAAATGTCATGGGATAAACCCATGATGATGATCTTACGTAGATATCCACATCCCACTTGGCGGCAATCTCGTCAGCCAAGTCAAGGTATTTACTGAGCTTGTCCTTCTCGGCTTTCACGAGGTTCTCGTCATGAGGTATGGTGATGTCAACCAATATTGCTTGGCGCTGAGATCGGTCGATCACCGCGGTATCAGGCTTATTAGCGACAATAGTCCTATCCGTGATGATAGAGCGATCCCAGTAGAGCGTTGCATGACCATTTTCGAGATCTGGCGCAGGTGCGTACTTATTACGGCACCTCTGATTCAACAAAGCCATATCGAAGAGCAATTTGCTGATGAAGGAGGCGCCTTTCACCCGCGCCACACAGATCATTAATAATATAGCTGAAGAAGTAGATTTGTTTGGGTGTACTCTGAGTGAGTTCACAAGGGCTGCACTGTTTGTCATTTGTTACAAAGGTAGATAGGGTAAATAGGTTAGGTTAGTAATTTTGATAAGTGCTTGTACTATCGCAATGGATTTTTCTGTAATGTTAGTACTAAGTTTGATGAAATAAATAAATAAATAAATAAATGAATTATTCTGGCTACTTGTATGTGTCTGTGCAAATACTCTCCGTTAGCAAGATGAGAACAACCGGAAATAATATGTCGGAGTGATTCTGCTGGACGGCGGCACTCTTAATATATTTCCGGTAGTTATTCGTCTTGATAGCTTTATATTCAATGGCAAAGATAAAACCTTCGGTTTCCCCAAAGAGGTCACCGAAACGTAGCCAGTTCACCGAGGCAGGCAAATCTACATCAGGCCTAGTTAGAGCCCAATAGTAGCGCCCGTGTAGCACCTTGCTTTTCCATATGTCCTTGCGATCGCGAGTGCTTGGCACCAATGGTTTGCGCCAGTTTTCTGTTGCCTAGGAGAGCGGCGTAAAGTGTCTATCACTGCCACGACATCCAAATGCTTCCCGCACTCACTGTTAAGGAAATAATCCCTGAGACTGCACGGGTGTTAAAGCACGCGTCTTATCGCCACCCGATAAAAGACTGTTAAGTACTTTTCTTAGGCGGCAAAAGAATCGCTCCCGTAATGACTGTTTTATGTCCCCCATCCACAATACCCAAAGATATACCAAGACATTTATATGTTTCGGAGAGAGATCTGAAGTTTATCGTTTCGGAGAGTTGTAAATAGGTTGAATTTACTACTCTCCCACGCTGTACATGCATAACCGCACACTTGTCCACACCAAACTCCATCTTGATGGCACTGCTGAAAGTCTCAGTAATTTTCAGCAGTTTCACTAAGTCTTGGCGGTATAGGCCTTCTTATAGTCAATCCAGGCTGTGGAGAGAGTCCCTCTGCCTCGCCGAATCTTCTGGCATATGGTCAATCAATGAAGAGAAGCTCCTTAGTACCACGGGACCCAACCCTACATCCAATCTGAGTCATGTCCAAAATATTGTTTGCAAAATTTGCGAGTTAATTTTTGTTCTCAGAATGGATGTAAGGAGCTTGTATAAAGTAGGTAAGCACTAGATGGATCTATTAATTATTGTTATTATTTGAATGTATTATTATATAGGGGAGGGGGGTCTCCGGAACTCTCACTAGCCGGACGAAACAAAACAGCACCTAGTGCCATTATTTCACGCCGGATATTCGTGAGAGGGTGGTATTACCCCGGGCGAGTCGGCCCAATGCGTGCTGCAATGCAGCGTGGCTCCACTCACTCAGTGTCACTCATTTAGCACCACCCAGGGATCACGTGTATTGTCTCAAGGGTAAAAGGTACGGACGCGAGTAACTTTAACCCTCAAAATAAACTTAATTTATTGTAATTTTATTGAACTTTTAAAATGATTTATATGTCTGTAATGTTTATAAGGCTGAAATAAATAAATTTAATTTAATTAAATGTGTGTTCTCTATGAGCAATAAGGGATTTATTGAACTTTTAAAATGATTTATATGTCTGTAATGTTTATAAGGCTGAAATAAATAAATTTAATTTAATTAAATGTGTGTTCTCTATGAGCAATAAGGGATTAAATAATACGCTGTAGATAAAGTGCCACAAGCGGCATTCTAGTACGATCGGTACGATGCCGTTATTCCGGCGTCCTAGTACAAAGTGTAGGCAGTGTATAGAGTGCCACAGGCGACATTGTATCTCAATCGGTTCAGAAACCGAAACCTATTTTTTATTTGCCATAATGTTCAGAAGAGTACAAGAAGTACAACTTTGCCGCCAGGTCTTTTAAGAAGGACATTGCCAAGGCGAAGTCATCATTCATAGGTAGAATCGGCGAGAGGCTAGTGCGTCTTCCTTCGGGGACGCGTGCGTTCTGGTCTCTCGCCAAAGCTATCTTAGGGAATTTTGTAAGCCGTCCCTACCACCATTGCACAAGACAGATGACTGTCTGGCCTACACTGCAAAGGAGAAAGCCGATCTCTTGGGCTCTCTTTTCGCATCAAACTCGACCTTGGACGACGGGGAAAACTCTCCACCAACTATACCGCATTGCGCTTGTACAATGCCAAACGTTCAGTTCCTGCAAAGGTCAGTTCGTAAGGCTCTTTTTTCCCTTGATATCCATAAGTCGAGTGGGCCTGATGCAGTTCCACCCATTGTGCTTCGGACGTGTGCTCCTGAATTGGCACCAGTTCTAATGCGCCTTTTCCGGCTCTCTTACACTACTGGCGTCGTCCCGAGCTCTTGGAAGACAGCCCTTGTCCACCCGATCCCAAAAAAAGGCGATCGCTCAGATCCGTCCAACTACAGGCCAATAGCAATTACCTCTTTACTCTCCAAAGTAATGGAGTCCATTATAAACCGCCAGCTCTTGGGGTACCTAGAAGAGAACCAGCTACTAAGTGATCGACAGTATGGTTTTCGTCGCGGTCGTTCGGCTGGTGATCTTTTAGTGTACCTTACTCACCGATGGGCGGAGGCAGTCGAGAGTAAAGGGGAGGCACTAGCAGTTAGCTAGGACGTAGCGAAAGCCTTTGACAAGGTATGGCACAGGGCTCTTCTTTCTAAACTTCCATCATACGGGCTTCCTGAGAAATTGTGTTCATGGGTTGCCAGCTTCCTTACTGGGCGTAGCATCAGAGTCGCAGTCGACGGTTCGTGCTCCGACATGTGAATGCTGGAGTCCCGCAGGGGTGTGTGTTGTCCCCTACTCTGTTTCTTCTGCATATCAATGACATGTTGCATAACGACAGCATTCATTGCTATGCAGACGATAGTACTGGGGATACGCTCTACACCGGGCGAGCTAATATTTCTCTGGAAAGCGTCATCGAGAGCCGGAATAAACTTGTGACTGACACCGAGAACATGTTAAGTCATGTCTCGAATTGGGGCCGACATAACCTAGTCCACTTTAACCCCTCAAAAACACAAGTGTGCCCATTTACCGCAAAAAAACATCCCTTCGTCGTACCTCTAAGCTTTGAGGGAGCTCCCCTTGATACCAATCCGACTATTGGAATCCTTGGCGTCGATATTTCGAGTGACGTTCAGTTTCGTGGTCATTTGGAAGGTAAAGCTAAATTAGCTTCGAAAAAACTGGGTGTGCTTAATAGAGCGGGTCAGTATTTCACGCCGGCCCACCGCTTACAACTGTATAAAGCACAGGTCAGGCCGCATATGGAATACTGCTCCCATCTTTGGGCTGGAGCACCCCAATACCAACTCCTTCCATTTGACCGCATCCAACGCAGAGCTGCTCGAATTATCGACGACGTGGATATTTCAGGTCGGCTCAATCCACTGGCTCTTCAGAGAGACGTTGCGTCTCTCTGTATATTGTACCGTATATAATATCATGGGGAGTGTTCTGAGGAATTGTTCGGCTTGATCCCTGCCGCTGATTTCCTTCACCGCACTACACGCAAACGACTGTCATTCCATCCACATCACCTTGATGAATGGCGGTCTACTACTGTGCGTTTTTCAAGAAATTTCTTGCCTCGATCTACAGTGTTGTGGAACCAGCTCTCGGCGGCGGTATTTCCGGACCGTTACGACTTAGTGATCTTCAAGAAACGAGCCTATTCCTTCCTTAAAGGCGGGCAACGCGTCTGCGATTCCTCTGGTTTTGCGGGTGTCCATGGGCGGCGGTGATTACTTTCCATCAGGTGACCCGCTTGCTCGTTTGCCTCCTTCTGCTATAAAAATAAAAAGAAGACATAATATTCAAAATATATTTTTGTATGGAGTTAGATTTCGCAATCAATTTTTTCGAAATTTAAGACAATCGCTACGCTACGCTTCGCGAAATTTCTAACCTATAAGGTGACCTACAGAAGTATGGCAGCTAGTATTTCTGTTGTCTAATAAAAAACTTTACGGCCGATTAGGCGGCGTCACTATTATACCACAAAACTTACGATTCCCGAACCGATTGAGATACAGTGCCGCTTGTGGAACTGTATACACTTCCTAAATAATAATACCTAAATAATAATAAAAAATTACTTAAGTATATTTAAGCGTTAATAAAACGCTAAAATATAAAACATTAATCTATAAACGTAGATTAGAACTCCATCTTAAGAGCCCTATTACAAATCTCAACTCTGCGCGAATAGGTATTTTAAGCGTCCCGCCCGACAACTCATTGAAGGTCACGAGTCCACCCACAATACTGTGTTAAAACTACGACCAAGCGATTTTGATACTTTTCCCAAGTTTATATTTTTTAGTATTTCTATGGAGTAATTTGTTATCGCTATACCCGCACATTTTTAGTGTGCCATGGGTCTAGTATGAATATGAATATTTGCTAAAAGACATTTTTTTTATTTACCTAGTCCTTTATAGCAAAGGACGTTTTTCGTTTTAGATAAAAATTATAACTTAGATTAGAATAAAATTAATTACAATTTACATGGGAATATAAAACACCGTAAAACAGAACTACCTATTTGCCAAATTTCAATCAAATCGATCGAATGGTTTAGGTGTGAAAAAGCAATAGAAAGGTAGAGATTTTATTTCAAATTTATTATTACGAGTTAAACGAGGTAAGAATCAAACGAGGCCAAACATTAGTTAGGATTAGAATACTATATGCATTAATGGCAAGAAATACCTTGCTATATTTGCATTTCTTAATGTAGATGTATATCTTAACTTCTTTATGCCGGCACTTCACATGGCGTATCGTGTTCGCGTATTTGCATTATTTGTCCGAACACGGCAATGTGTAGACGGCCTATTTGAATATATTTGCTTTATTTGCACGAATAAGGCAAACAACGCAAATAGCGAATATGCGTTTCCGTCCACTTGTCGGTTTTTGATCACACATCAATCAAATACGGCAAATATTTGCGTCGGCCGTCCACACTTGGTTCTGTTCAGAAGCGCGCGTGCGGCTGTCCTGTTCCAAATTTTTTTTTTTTTATTTTTTTTTTACGCTCACACCAATTATCTAGACCAAGATGAGTATTCTTGTGAAACTCGTTAATATGGTTAGATAACGGATAAATATACATAAACATAGAAAAAAACACCCAGACCCGAAATCAATTTAGAAAAACAGTTTTTCTCTAAATTGACCCGACCGGGGATCGAACCCGGGACCTCAGAGATGGCGACACCATGAAAACCGGTGTACAAACCACTCGACCAAGGAGGTCGTCAAAGTGTTCAGACGTGTTCAGTTTTTTATACGTAAACATAGTAAAATGGATTGGACAAACGAAACCGTATTGCGTTTTTGGAATTATACCAAATGCATCCTAGTGTTTGGGACCCCAAAAATGCCTCTCATAAAAACAAAAACCGAACACGTTGCATTAATCGATATTCAAAATAACTTAGGAGAACCCTGCACAATAAAAAAACAGGTGTTGGCTAGCCGCATTTAGAAAAATATAATAAGCTGCTGCCACTGACACGTCCATCACTGTTGCATTCAATTTGTTTGTGAACAAGCAAATATGGTGAATATTTGCGTTGTTTGCCCGTATAGGCCATGTGTGGATGGCTTGTTTGACACCAAGCGATGTGCGAGATTATTTGGGCAAACACAACGATATCGCCACACGAACACGATACGCCAAGTGAAGTGCCGCCATTACACATTGATACCTTTTGACGTGACAACGTCTTATAAATTGGTTTGCCGGGTGACACTTCAAGAAACTGCGTTACGCTCCGCTCACGTTATGCGCTCACAATGAGAGCGAGTGAGAGGCACGCGTCCCTTCCACTCGGGCATGGTTAGCCCGCCTAAGAGCGAGAGAGACAGACATACAAAGTGAAAGGCACGCGTCCCTTCCATATTATTTCATCCTTCTTCCTACTATACGAATGAATATTCACATTAAAATTATTTTACCACTCAAAGTCGTTGTGACGTAAAACTTTCGCCCGTATACCGACTTTACAGGCAACCAATTTTTCGACCAATGCTGAACATAACGAAATTAATATTAAGACACCACAATAATCCCATATTGTAAGTACGAGTAGGTACATACCTATTAGACATTTTTATTAAACCATAAAACTTTACACCTTGTATTAAATCTTTGCGTTTTTATCACATACCCAATTTTTTTATTATTTTATATTTTTTTTATAAAAAAGAAGCGCATTACATTGTGATGGAACATTAAAGAACATTATTTTAGCATAACTACACCTTCATTATTTTTCTTTTGCAATCACAATGTAACACGCTTTTAGAGTCTGGCCAACGAAAGGTTGACATACGAAATGACACTTCACAGTACAGTGACAATAGACACACATAGAGTCAAAGCGTTGGCAATCAAATAGCTACGAGGTTCAGCTTTCGTTAGCCAGAATCTATTTATAAAAAATGGGCATGTAATAAAAACACAGATGTAATACAAGGTGTAAAGTTTTATGGTTTAATAAAATATCTAATAGGCATGTACCTACTTGCGATATGGGATTATTGTGACGTAGACGAATATGGTTAATTTTAGTTAAAGGTTGCATTGTCATCAATAAGCGAACGTTTAAGGGCGGTATCTATACATAATTCTGAATACAATGACAAAAAATGGGCTCCAGTTATAGTGATTTTTCAAAGTTATGTTTTCTGACAAACTAAATCAATTAAAATAATGCACATCATGAAACACGATGTATCTAACATGCACGCAAGCGTCAATAAAAAGATAGCTCAGTGTGCTCGCGAGTTTAGTGTGCATATTCGGCTATCTTTGTGTGCGTGTAGTACAGCTGTACGGTTTGGAAAGGGTGTATTTTTTGGTGAATTATGATAATGTTTTGTTGATTATCTCGGTAACAAGCCTGTAGTTTTGGACCAAATTTGGTGAGCATGCTCAGTGTGATGTATAGATGCTCCCCTTAAACGTTCGCTTATTGATATTGTTAGTATAATGATATTTTTCTTTTCAGGTTTAAATTATTATTTTAAATTTTTTAATTCTATTTATTTATTTAAGGACAACCAAAAAAACAAACACCATGTACATTTATAAAACAAGAGATATTGGGTTACATTCTAAAGTCGGGTCCGCTGCGCCAGATTTTTGAACAGAACATTGTTCGAAAACATAAATAAGGGGCGTGGCCCATTGAGTAATAATGTGGCCCATTGAGTAATTTATGTTTTCGAACAATGTTCTGTTCAAAATCTGGCGCAGCGGACCCGGCTTAAGGCGCTGTCTTAATTAGTGGTTGCAACGACATTCATAAACTAAATTAGAATTATTAGGAAGCATACTATGCACACACTATCATTTACACAAACTACTTAAGAACATTTATTAAAGAAACCACAAGCCGATTTTGTATCAATCACCTTGTGTTTGTGCTCCAGGCAATCTTTTAATTCGGTTATTAATATGGATCTAGACTTACGTACAGGATAAGACATGTCAATGTTAACTGCAGACGAGCGTAACAAGTGACTATTTTGTGCTTGCATTCTGTTAATAGAAGATTATTATTATCTTCTTATCTTATCTTAGTGGGGCCTGCAGAGGTTTCCCTCTCGCAGCGGCACGTCGACTCATTGGGATCTTTTGTGCAAATGCAAATTAACAAGAACAATAATGAAAGCTTGTTTTAAAAAAGTATTTTTTTTCTTTTAATTTTATGTTTAACTTTTTAGTATTATTTTAATAACTTTACATATCAATTAAAAACGGTTCACCCATTAAGACAAATCGAACTCGACTCGGTTATGTCGCTTAATTATTGAGTTGATATGACCACCTTCCAGCTCCATCATCAGACCCTGGTTACCATCTAGCACTAAAGTATTCGTCAAGACGAATCAAACGAGCCGAGACTCGATGGGGTTGCGTCGTTTCTTTACTGAGTTCCTATGATAACCTTCCAGCTCCATCATCAGATCATACCCTGGTAACCATCTAAAAACAAAGTACTCGTCAAGACCAATGAAATGAGCCGAAACTCGATGGAGTTGCGTCGTTTCATAACATAGTTCCCATGACCACCTTCCAGCTCCAACATCAGACCCTGGTTACCATTGAAACACAAACTACTCGTCAAGACAATTCAAACGAGCCCAAACTCGATGAGATTGTGTCGTTTCATTGTGAAGTTTCTATGGCCACCTTCCAGCTCCATCATCAGATTAGCACCATGTCATCATAATATTGCATTGTCACGCGATTTACACATGTATGCAAAATTTCAGCTCAATCGGTAACCGGAAAGTGGGTCAAATTTAATTTGCAAGATTTGATGACAAACGGACAGGTGAAGCTAAATAAAAACTTGTAAAATTATACTTATGTGATCAAACTTGGTAGTCGCACTATACATGCACTGCCGCTCGATCGATCGATATTGGCGCGAAGAAATTCGACACAGGTCCAACGCTGAGGAGCGCTCGCGCAGTACTGAAGTGCGGACGGCCGGCGCATCGTATTTTGTAGTAATTTTGCAGTTGTATTTATCGTTTTTATCGAAATAGAATAATAAATTCATGATTTAAAATTATAAAATCTTTATTCCTCATGAAGTAACAATTATTCTGGTATAAATTTTGCTCAATAATATTATCGTAGATAGGAGAAATTCACAGTTAACTTAAAGCGATTTTCGAAGTTTTTTGGTTTAGAATAAGATTTTTTTTCTATATAAAATCAACGATATCTAAAAATTCTGAGGCCGCTAAGCACTATACGACTATATAAGAGATAACATTCTATTTTTTTTTATTTCATTTGCTTAGAACAGTAGTTAAATCGATGAGCTCAAAAAAATGCCTCCGCGCATTTTATGAAAATCTTTCTCTGCAATTTTGGGTTTAATTAATAAGTTAAGCAAAATTTACAAAAAGCGAGGCCGCTACGCACTATGCCAATAGCTATTCTACACTATTTATCAAGTCAAAATTGTTAATGTATTTTTGATTCCGAGATCCAGAGCGCCAAAGTTGGCCATTTTACGCAAAAATCACAGTCGAGATGTAATAGGCCTCTTAACTCTTTTGTATCTCAGAGGTGAAAACTTCTAAGATTTGACTAAAAACATAAGCATCAAGAAGCACTGACAAATTTCGACGGTTGAAAACCAGACCTCGGTAGCCAAGTGGTTAAGGCAGCCGCCCGGAATGCGGAAGGTGCGTGGTTCGATTCCCGCCTGAGGTTGTCGTCTTTTTTCAGTGTTTAAAATTTTACTTAATAATACCTAACTCACCAAAAAAAATTATTTCAACATAAACTTCTGTATTGCCCTTAGGCATAGAAAGTGTTATTAAAATTCACAATTTGGTTTGATATACTTAGTATACTTACATACATCAGGGCCATTTGCCAGAAGGCTAGGCGGAGAGCACAGTTTCCCATTTGCTGACACAAATCCTTTGCTTCATTCCTAATTTAAGTTTGTAGGGTATGCAGGAAACAAGATTTACTGATATATAAATTCTCTAGCTCCGTGCTTCCGAAGGCGCGTTAAGCCGTTGGTCCCAGTTGTTTTCGTAGGATGGCATTCGTTAAAACCCACCAACCCGCATTGGGCCAGCGTGGTGGGTTATGGCCCAATATCCCCACGTGCTATTGTCCACGTGGGAGGCCCTGTGCCCAGCAGTGGGACATTTATAGGCTGATGATGATGATGTACATCTATAGCTTCGGGTAATTAATAAACATATTATGCTATTAACCCTAACGGCTCAATATGTTTAAATATTTCATTGGTTTTCAATCTTATTTCAATCACAGAAAGATCAAAATATGGTGGGCATATACAGCCCAGAGCCTGTTAAAGGATTATCAAATCTTCACAATTATAGACTTACAATCTGTTATTTTGCCAGGTTACCAGTGAAAGGGCGTAAGAATATCCTGATAACATCAGCGCTGCCGTACGTGAACAACGTGCCGCATCTGGGCAACATCATTGGCTGTGTGCTGTCCGCCGATATATTCGCTAGGCAAGTTGGTTCATACATACTAACCGTGCCGCGTAGCGGAGAAAGAATACTACCACCCCCCTCTCTACCCTTGAGTGTCGTAAAAGGCGACTAACGGACTAAAGACTCACATACATCCATAAGCATTGAGCGGCGATGGGCTCACCACCTGTCACGCTGAGCACATGTACAGTCGCTGTTTGGTGAAAAGTGGACTATGGTCTGACTAACCCTTCGGGGATAATAGTAGTGATTAACATCCATACAGTCATACATTCATACATATGCCAGTTTACCGTTTTTCGGAAGTTGGTCCTTCTACTCGTGTACAACATGTTAATGACGACTTCCGTGGTCGAGTGGTCAGCACGCCGGTTCTGGCGTCGCAATCTCCGGGTTCGATTCCGAATCAGTTTAAATTAGAAATAAGAGGTTTTTTTTAAAATTTGATATCTGGTCTGGGTGTTTTTTAAAGGTCTCGAAGAAAAACGTCATATTCTCAAGAGAATTGTGTCGTTTTCTTTGTATAATAAAATATGTTTGTCCGTTAACTTAACACTTAATAAAAACAAGTTTCAAAAGAAGCTTAACTTGGCTAGCTTATTGGTGAGAAATGGCTCAAAACCTAAGACACCCCAATTTATTTTTAATATAAATAAGGTTTAGTAATTCAAAGGCACTTTAGAGAAATTTATTTGATTTATTGTTTGTATGTTTCAGATATTGTAGGTTATGCGATTACAACACCCTGTACATCTGTGGGACGGACGAGTACGGCACTGCCACTGAGACCAAGGTACGTTTAATAGTTTCTTTTCACTCAAGTTTGCTTGGAAGAGATTACTTATTAGCCATAAGGCATAAAGGCATAAACTATTAATGATAGAGTAAAATAAAGTACTATGGCTTTGCAGAACACACCATTATCTACAAAAAATGTCGCGATAGGTGTTCTTGGGAGGGGAGTCATTTTGAAAATTCGTCACGGGGTACAAGGTCCACGCAAACGAAGTCGCCGGCGGTCTGCTAGTATTTACTAAAATAATACTACCTACCAACCCATCTCTTTGGTGTCGTAAAAGGCGACTAATGGAGTGAAGTCTGCACATCCATTCAACAGCGATGGCCTTACTACTTATCACGCTGATCATATGTGCAGTTGTTATTCAGTGTGCCGTGGACTCAGTGCACTGCTTCTGCGGTCCTCATTGCCTAGTCTCTAACTAACTATGTATGATAAGCATGTTTTCAAATATTTATGTATGTTTATCGGTTAACCATTTAAACAAATTTTAAAAACAAGCTTAACTTGGGCTAGATAAATTGGTGTGAGCGTAGATAGTTTTTTTTTTAGAAAATTATCGATTTATATTTTTATTATAATTATTTATTTATTTAATAAATAAATAATCACGACTTATATTCCGGAAGGGTTAGTCAGAGACTAGGCAATGAGGACACCAAAAGCCATAGTTGTCTACCATAGTCTACTTTTCACCAAATAGCGACTGCACATGTGCTCAGCGTGACAGGTGGTGAGCCCATTGCTGCTCTTTGCTGTTGGATGTATGTGTAGTCCTTAGTCCGTTAGTCGCCTTTTAGGTGGTAGTATTCTTTCACCCCTACGCGACATGGTTAAATAATAATAATTATTATATTAAATAGTCGTAGTGTATGCACTTATTGATAGTAATAAACTCAATTCTTCACAATAACCCTTCGATCAACAATACAACTAGATGTCGGCGCTAAAAATATGTCTCGGTAAATAACAGCCCACTTGAGAAGTGAGCTCTTATTTTCTCGCAAGGCAATAACAGGAAAAAGTACGTTATTTTTTGCCTCTTAAGGTTGATTTCACCACTATATGTTATTTGACGTCTTTTTATTTTTAAGTAACAGGAGTAATCATTGCTTTGCTCGTTGTTTGTGCCGAATGATCGTACGTATAAGATAATACTTAGAAGATTTGTGACTTTATAACTGGGTGCCATGGTTGTAATTAGGTTGAACTTGAAACTGTTTTATAACTTTTGTCTCAGTTCGTTAGTAAAGAAAAAGTATTTATTCACGTGGACAGAATTTAGCTTTGATTTTGTACGTGATGCGTTATCTATTTGGTATTGTTGATCGAAGCAATAACCATAATATATTATAATTACAAATAAAGTATTCTATAACAATAACAAGCGGTGACATTAGGGACAGGACAGTTAAAAAAAATCATGATTTATTTAAAAAAAAAAAAAACGATTTTTTTATTTATTTAAAAAAAATCATGATTTTTTTGGTTTTTATTGATTTTTATTGATTTTTTATTAATTTTGATTTTTTTATGTAACAAAACCAAATACACTATTATAAGTACTTACTGACAATTGAATAAGCTGTATGACACAAATACATTTAAAATTATTAGAATAAAATTAATATTTTTAAAATTTGTTGATTATTTTAAATTACTTTAAAAAATAATATAGATACATCTTGACCAATTATTGTTAGTATCCAACTTTACAAGACTGATTTCTGATTTGTTTTGCTACAGTTAAAGACAAATTTCTAGTAGGTAGGTATGCATGCTAGTCTTTTTTTTGAGACTGCTAATTCTGTGTAAGCCATTGACAGTGTTTTATTGTTAGTAACTACTAAGTATACTTATTTATTGTTATTTTCATTAAAGATAATATAACATTTTAGATTGATTTAAATCAATGATTTTTATTAAAAAAATCACCAGATTTAAATCAGTGATTTAAATCAGTTTGATTTAAATCAGCCAACCCTGATTATTGATGTGATAATCGATTGATATCTAATATTCGTCTAACAGTACATACTGTTACATATACATACATATGTACTAACTGAAAATGCTTATCGACAGGCGATAGAGGAACGCGTCACGCCGCAACAGATCTGCGACAAGTACTTCGAGATCCACAACTCTGTGTACCGCTGGTTCAACATAGGCTTCGACTACTTTGGACGCACCAGCACCGCGCAGCAGACTGAGTAAGTTATGAAGTTTTACTTAGAATTGCACTCACTTCGCTTAGAATAAATACATACATGATACATTAATCACGACTATTATCTAAAATCGACAAAGTTTGTATGTAGTCGCGGGCGGGTCACTAGTTTATTATATAAGATGACTGCTAGAAACCGCAAGAAACTTCATGGGCAGGTCAGGTCAACTGTTTTATACAGTTTTTATACTGTTTTTTTATGTAATTAAGGTTTGCAAGAAAGCATACCGTAACTTGGAATTTATGTTGCGTCAGTGTGAGGGATTTACAAATTTAAAGGCAATTAGAGCTTTGTATGAAGCGTTGGTAAAAAGCCACTTGGAATGCAATGCATTTATTTGGAGTCCTCATGAGGCGAAATATAAATTAATGTTGGAGCGAATACAAAACAAATTCACAAGATTTCTTTATTTCAAATTATATGGAGTATATCCCTTTTACCCATTAATGTATCCGACATTATTTGTTCTTCGCATGGTGGGCTACAATAAATTAGAAGTCCGAAGAGAGTTAGGGCTGGCTATATTTATGTAATAAAACTGTTACGTGGGTATTTGTTTAACCAAGGAGTGCTGCAATGTATAAAGCTGTGTGTGCCGGATCGGTACGTGTGGCGTAGGCGTCGGCCACCACTGCTCGAGGTGCCAAGGGCGCGGACTAATATTTTAAAAGAAGCGCCATTTACCCGAGCAGCCTTGCGCACTATTAATAGGGTAGCTAATGATGTTGACATATTTAACTGCTCTCTGAATGAATTCACAAAAGTCACATTGTTTGTTCTTTGTTACAGAAGTAGCTAAAAAGTAAGTAAATACACAGTGTAGTTACTTACTTTACTGAATATGTCCTGAATATTTTATAGTAATAGTAAGTTTGTAAATAGATAAATAAAAAATATTCGTTTATAAATAGGTTAGGTTAGAAAGTTTTATAAGTGCTTGTACTATCGTATTGGATTTTTTTTTTCTGTAATGGTAGTATTAAGTTTTGTTGTTTCAAATAAATAAATAAATAAATGACAAAAATGAATTCGAGTTTTTTCGTAGATACTTATCACCCAGCTGACGGGGTCAACGGCCGTCGGGCCGGCCGCCTGTTGACCCGTCAACGTAGGTACTTATCGCCCAGCTGACGCGGACGGGTCAACAAGACGGCCGTATGCTTTAAAATAAAATAGATACTCAAAGACTGTCCAATTAAAATTCACAAAATGAATTATTTCTTTAAAAATTAAAAAAAAAAACATGAATTTTGTTTTTTGTAATTTTTGTCATGTTTAAAACACTGACCTGACCAGCCCTTGAAGTTTATTGCGGTTTCTAGCAGTCGCCTTATATAAAAGGTGGTTATTAATTAGCCATTTTCGTTCAACAGCGATCGGCACGTCCAAAGAGAAACCCCTCGAAACCCCCAAAATTCTTATTTTAATATTATGTTTCCTTCACATTCGCAGAATATCGCAGCAGATGTTCCTGAAGCTGATGGACAACGGGTTCGTGACGTCGCAGTCGGTCGACCAGTTGCTATGCGAAAACTGCAATAGGTTCTTGGCTGACAGGTGAATACATACATATAATCACGACTATTATCCCCGAAGGGTTAGTCAGAGACTAGGCAATGAGGACCGCAAAAGCAGTGCACGGCACACCAAATGATTACTGCACATGTGCTCAGCGTAACAGGTGGTGAGCCCATCGCCGCTCTATGCTGTTTTATGTATGTGCAGTCTTTAGTCCGTTAGTCGCCTTTTACGACACCCAAGGGAAGAGATGGCTCGGAGGTATTATATTAATGACTAACGGATCCTAGCGGTTTTATATACCCGCGTGGTACCCGTTCCCGTGGGAATATCGGGATAAAATATAGCCTATGTCACTTGGGAAGAATGTAGCTTTCTAATGGTCAAAGCATTTTCTAAATCGGTTCAGTAGTTTCGGAGCCTATTCAATTGAAACAAACAAATCTTTTCTGTTTATAATATTAGTATAGATTTATTTGTAGAAATGATTAATATAAGATAAGTCCGATTAGTATGTAGACTGTACTATACTTTACTTGTTACTATAACATGCATCATTGAATCCAGGTTCGTGGAAGGCACCTGCCCCCACCCCGGCTGCCTCTACGACAACGCGCGCGGCGACCAGTGCGACAAATGCGGGAAACTCATCAACGCCATAGAGCTGGTAGACCCGCGCTGCAAAGTGTGTGCGCATAAACCTACTGTGAAGCCCAGCGAACAGCTGTTTATACAGCTCAACCAGGTGAGATCACATACATACAACCTATCTGTCTTTATCCGTCCGTCTATCCGTCTATCCGTCTATCCGTCCGTCCATCCGTCTATTCACCCGTCCGTCCGTCTATCCATCCATCTATTCATTCATCTATTCTATTAGTCTATCTATCCTTCCGTCCCACCGTCCATTCCATCTATCCGTCACTCCGTTCGCCTCTATCCACCCATCCGTCCGTACGTCCGTTCATCCTTCCATCCGTCAATCCGTTCAGTTATTCGTTCATCCATTCGTCCGCCTGTCTATACATCTATCCATCCATCCATCTATTAATCAATCATCGCCATAGAGCTGGTACGCCCGCGCTGCGAAGTGTGCGCGCACGAGCCTACCGTAAAACCAGCGAGCAGCTGTTCATACAGCTGAACCAGGTCCTTCCGTCCGTCCGTCCTTCCAGCCGTACATCCATCCATCTATCCATTCATCCAACCGCCTGTCTATCCATCCATCCAGCCTGTCTATCAAGCCGCATTGTGCCAACGTGGTTATGGCCCGCTCTCCCTAAGTGTCGTGGGATGATGATTTTTGTTTTGTTTTCTTTATGAACAGGACAACAGCTTTTAATTTTCCAATTCTTAAATCTAAATATTAATGATGATGATGATCAGGTGTCAGAATAGGTAGAGTTTTTAAGTACCAAATCACGTCATTTTCATGGCGAAATGGTAACATGGACATGCCTACAAATAATTTTATGTTTTGTCCACTTAAATACCAGTAATGTACTCAAAAATGTACCTCGATAAATGAGAAAATTTTAAAATACCATTTATAAACCAAATACCGGTATTTTTAAAGGACATAATTATCCATGTTATATATCTACGTATCCATTTAAAAACTACCTATTTCGACCCCTGATCATGATGAATATAGACTATGTTGTTCCCGTCCCAGCTGGAGCCATCCATCCGCACGTGGATCAGCGCGTCGGAGCGCAACTGGTCGCCCGCCGCACGCGCCGTCTGCCGCGCGTGGCTCAAAGTGAGTTATATTTTTTAGCCAATGCTCAATAACTAGTTAAGGGGAAACACTACGTCGAAGTGGCATGCAAAACTCTCATACAAAACACAGAAAAACGACGTTTCGTATTCCCCTGTTTCCTCCTTCAGAACTGGACCAATTTTTATTACTTTTTCAGCATCGGTTAAAGAAAGAGCAGCGGCGCAGCGGCTAGCGTGTTCGGGTGCGATCTTGCCCGCTAAACCACTTTCGCGAAGCCGATCGCTGAATGGGTGACTAAATTAAAAAAAAAACATCTCGTACTCCTTAGAAACTGGAGAAGGGTTGCTAGAGATAGAAGTTTTTTTTATTAGGATATTCAACCACTTTTTCTTTTTATAAATCAATGGAAAATGTTAGAGGAGGCCTTTTTCAACAGGCACACTGAGCTCAGAGATATATTGTAAATATGAAATCAATATAAACACTATAAAAGTTCAGGATAAGAGGCTCAAAATAATGTCTCGAGCTCCTCCGTGCTTCGGAAGGCACGTAAAGCCGTTGGTCCCGGTTGTCGTTGAAAGATGGCAGTCGTTAAAACCCACTAACCCGCATTGGGCCAGCAAGGTGGGTTATGGCCCAACCTCTCTATGTGCTGTTGTCCATGTGGGACGTTTATAGGATGATGACTCAGTATCATCCTCTCTGTCAAAAATGTGCAGATTAGAATCATGCATATGAAAAATATTTTTTTTTCAACCTTCTCTAAATATCGTAAGTCTCTGCTTTTGAAAAGTGATACGTCTCAAAGTGACAAGTTTTCAGTTTAATAAAATGATAGATCTTCCACTCTTTATATTTTTTTTAACGCTGAAAGTTGACATGTTGCGATGTATCACTTTTCACGGGAGGCACAGAATTGTTTAAAAACGATCTTATTTAAAATGTGTTCTTTATAGGAGCCGCTCCGCCCTCGCGCAGTGACCCGCGACCTCCGATGGGGTGTTCCAGTGCCGCTGCCCAAATACAAAGACAAGGCAAGTCATACACAAACATACATACATCCATACATATATATACTCACGCCTTTTATTCCCAAAAGGTTAGTCAGAGACTAGGCAAGGAGGACAGCAAAACAGTCCTCTACCATAGTCCACTTTTCACCAAATAGCGACTGCACGTGTGCACAGCATGACAGGTGGTGAGCCCGTCGCCGCTCTATGCTGTTGGATGTATGTGCAGTCTTTAGTCCGTTATTCACATTTTACGACACCCAAGGGAAGGGAGGGGTTGGTAGTATATTCCTTTAGTGAGCCGCTTTACCATACTTATTATAAAATATTTTATTTACATAATTCTTAATATTTCATATTTTTGCTTTAATAACGCTCAAATATGCTCTTAATATATGGAAACGTTGAAAAATATGACTACTTCAGGTGTTAATTTATTATGTATGAAGATGATGATAATTATGATGATGATAAACATACCATGCCCTTTCCATGTTCACAGGTTTTCTACGTTTGGTTCGACGCCCCGATCGGCTACCTCAGCATAACTCAGAACGCTACGAAGCACTACGAGAAATGGTGGAAACCGGACAAAGAGTGTGATGTAGGTAAATTCACTGTCTTTTTTGGCTATTTTTTCAGGTTTATAAACACACTAGCTTCGAAATTGTACTTGAAATATATTTTAGCTTTAACAAATATGGTTCTAAGTACGATCCTTGTGATACACCGTTATGGTACGAGTAGATTGACATTTCTAAAATAGAAAATAGTTTTATTTTTAGGCTCTTAACATCGGCCAAAATGGAAGGTAAAGTAAAAAATAAATAAACAGGCGTTTAAACAATAATGCAACTTGGATGTTCTTTAGTGTGTGGTGTATCACAGGGATGCATATATAGGGCCGGTATTATTTAAAGTAGTAAGTAATTTGGTGTAACGTGGACGATGGCAGTGGACTGCTTTTGCTGTCCTCATTGGCTAGTCCCTGACTAACCCTTTGGGGATAATAGTCGTGAATCTATCTCCTTATGGATGTATGTAAAAATATTATTAACACTTTTTGTATAAGTAATATGTTTGGTTTTGTCTGTAGGTAAAGCTTTACCAGTTCATGGCGAAGGACAACGTTCCGTTCCACACGATCATGTTCCCCGCCACGCTGATGGGCATTAACGAGGGCCATTTGCTGGTCGACCATCTCTACGCCACAGGTAACAATTAAGTATAAAGAATATTTATGTATAAAAAAACCAACAACTAAAAAGTTTGTGTTGTGGGTTTTTTTCACATTTTTATTTGTTTTTATAAAAGGAAAGGTTTCCTGTTTTTGGCAGGTAGTAATTTATTAGACTGATTTTATGTTATAGAAGTATAGTATTTTCTTTGTTCATATCAACATGCTAGATTACAAAAAAAAACAAAAATACGTGATTTAGATTTTTTTTTAACTTTTAGCACAGAATAATATTACTAGCAGAAACGACACTATCGACACAATTGCAATACAATATCAACCTACGATGCACGCGAATACGATCCAAAAAAACTCTGCTCCTGTACTCATTCTTTCAACGGCCGGGACAATCGAAAGTAAATCTTATATCTAAAGGCGGTACGAGCGCGAGCCGCTGCATTCACAAAATCCTGCTTGGCAAGCTTGACGTAACACAGCCGCGTGTTGCTCATAGGGTTGGTTGAATGCAAATACTGCAAATATAAAGCGCTTGCGCCACGTACCTACCTATAATAAAATATACATACGCTTTTTCGTGGTTTGTTTGTTAATGATCAATAAAATACAATATTATTAAGTAAGTAATACTTAACCACCAAACATTGAAGTAGGTGGTTATGCATACCTACATATTAATACTCGGTAGTTAGTATCTACTTATGTTACTATGTCTTACTATGTGCTTAGATTATGTAAAGTAAGTACTTACGGGCGGCAATAGATTAACCTACATAACCTACAATCTCGAAATATATTTATCTGGGTAGGTAGGTATTTTAAGCGCTATATAAACAGAATAACAGAACATAAATACTTAGATATTAGTTGACTTGGGCGGTCAGAAGAACTCACGTACAATCCATTTTTCGATCTCGCACACTTACATAAAGACCTGGGCCCCAATTCTCATTTTTCGAGATGTAGTCTCGAATCGAGTTTTGATTTCGATTTCTATCTCGATACAGCAAAGGAGTGGAACTCCCTCCCTGCGTCTGTGTTTCCGAGTACATATAACCCGTCCATCTTCAAAGTAAGAGTAAATAGGCACCATCTGGGTTAGCTCGCACCATCATAGATCCTGTCTTAGCCCCTGGGCTTGATTGGGATCAAGAGCAAACCCATAACTAGTAAAAAAAATTAAAAAAAATCGACATTTTGTTCACGAATCTCCTATTCTCAGCGCTAATCGAAATAGACTTCGAGTTTTTTTTTTGATAAATATTGCCATTCTTTTTAATGCAATCAATTCGGGATGCGTTCCGTTTGACACGTTTTATGCGGTTTTAAACCGGTTGCAACTATGTACCTCAAATATTTTTACTGTAAAGGTATTTAAATGTATTGAACTTGCTTTTTAATTAAAGAAGTAAATTTTTAATAAGGATCGAAAAATCATTATATTTAATGTGTTGTGATCAAATTTAATTTCCTTAAACAACTTATATTGTTTAAAACCTGACGTATCGTCGATAAATTTTATGTTTTTTGTTTGTGGTTGTGTGCTTGTTTGGTGACGAAACGATCATTTTAGTATTCACAAGACACACAAAACGTCACAATGTCAACAAAAAATACCCAACGCCACAGCAGAAGCAGCTTCTTCTACAAATGTTGGAAGCCGATATCTAGTTAAGGAGTGGAAATAAAAAAAAAAGAGCGAGCTCTCTCAATATTTTAAATTACTTCCACGACAAAATTGGAAATAACTCCTCCATATCCACCGTAATTTCGCCGCTATTTGACGTTTCATTAGCTTCTCGTAGTCGAAATTACGTCTCTACCACTGCCGACCACTCGAAGCAATTCGAGCGGCTCTCCTTCGAGAAATGTCGAGTTCGAGATGTTCAGAATAACTAAATTGGATTACCACTCGATAAAGTTCGAATTCGAATCAAACTCGAAGTCGATTAGCGCTGAGAATAGGAGATTCGTGAACAAAATGTTAATAACGAGATTTTATGGTCGAGATAGAGATCGAAATCAAAACTCGATTCGAGACTACATCTCGAAAAATGAGAATTGGCCTCCAGGAGCCGTGATGCCGATTACAAACTAACTAATATTACACTTGACCAACTTGACTAACATATTCTGCCATAAAGATGATGGGACACGTGTACTGAGGAAATGCCTACTAAAGTAAGGTACAAAATCGACGGACATAAGCTACTTTTAAATTACGTTCGCATTGCGCGATAATCGACATTCACGCGGACGAAGTCGTCCCCGGGCCACTAGTATCAAATACAAGATCATTTGCTTTTCATATACATACCTATAAAAAACCGTACGTATAGATAAATTTTTTGAAATGCCTGAATCCATCAAACCATTGGTAAATACCTACCGATGATAATTCATAGTGTAATTTTACCAAGGACTACCGCTAGCTTTGGTTTCGTAGAGGGGCGTTATTAATGCTTAACCACAGTACTTGTCTACTAAACCTAGTCTAACTTTGGACCGCGTTTTGTGTTAAGATCGACCGCAATCAGTACCTAATCAATAAACTATTTACGAACTTAAAATCTATTCATGCGTGATCGCTGACAAATTGAGTAAAATTATTAAAACCTTATATACCTAACCCACAAAGATAACTGCATTGAATTTGTCTACTTCTCTCATCAAACTAGTTAAATTATTATCATATTATTATTAATTGTCTATAAATACTACAAGCGTACCTACTTGTTTACTTACCTTACAGGATTCTTGGGAAGTCTGTGAAAGGTTAAATCATTATCTTTAAATTTCGTGTTAGTGCATCCGAATGCAGAAACAGTATCACCATGCTGTGAACTTTCCACATGCGAAAATAAAATAATCAGTCGCGTCCTGCGTACTGCGTGCGCCCTGTGAAATGACCACCCGGGGGGAACGAGCGTGTAGGTGAATAAGTCGACCGAATTACGGAGTGTCACCCCCCTGCTTTTAGTTCTGTTTCATATAACCACCGCAGTGCTCATATATTTTTATTTACAAATCTTTGTATCTCATTTTAAGCAAACTGTAAAGTTTTTATGAGAAATAAATATTTTTAAACCGAATCTTTTCGAACACGCACACGCACGTACGCATACACGCATGCATGAACGCCCGCACGACACGTACGCAAGCACGCACTCACACACATAAATCACGCCCGCTTCCCGGAGAGGTAGGCAAAGACCACCGCTTTTCATTTGGCGTTGGGCGCATTATGTCCAATTCGCAAAATGTCCAGTGCTGCCCTACTCCTGTAGGTCACGTGAAAGGTTAGTAATTTAAGTGTCATGATTCACGCTATGCTGCGCTTTGCGATTGTCTTGAATTTCGAGGTTATCTTTTTTATTAGTCAACAGAAATTGAGAATTGGACAGTTGGACATTTTGCGAATTGGAAATAATGCGCCGTCCATTTGCTTCATTTACTCTTATCGTTTCGAAAAAGTCACGAAACATCACTAGCTGTGAGGATCAAAGTTAAATAGTTAATTCAATGTAAGCCTTCACAGGCACTTCTTGACGTCAAAAACTAATAAAATAACAGTTAACTTATGTTAGTTAAATCTTAACTACTGAACCTACCACCAGTTCGGATTTGGGGGAGCCTTCGAGGCTTCGACTGAAAAGAAACCGGCATAAATAGTCTTAAATTTCACCACGTATCACCAAGAGTTGCTAAAAATATCATATGATTAATGGACATCCCCTTGGGTGAGGCAGCAGTCCAACAGTGGCCGTCTTTCGGCTGATGATGATGACGATGATTATTTCCGTTACAGAATATCTGAACTACGAAGAAGGCAAGTTCTCCAAATCACGAGGCGTTGGCGTATTCGGCACAGACGCACAGGTGGATATCGTTCAGATTCAATACTGTTTTTACTACTTTTACTGTTTTTAATTTGGTCACCCATCCACTGACCCAGCTTTGCGAGTCTTTGCTCTATTATGCCAATTGCTATCAATTGTAGCAAATACTTGATTTTATTGATGTGAAATGAAATGGGGACAGTATTTAAGCTATTCTTTACTTCTTTACAGTGTATAATCTATATAAATTAAAAACTTTTACCACGAATTTATGTTCGCGCATCACTTCAGGATGGCTACAACTATTTGGCTTATTCTTTCTTTGTTGCGTTTGCAATGGACTTGGGAAAAATGAAAAAAAAAGTTCATTTTTACTTTATACCATTATAGAAGTCGTTATTCTAAAACCAATAGTTTTTATTTCACTTTGATACGAGAAGTATTTACAAAGTTATTGTACATAAATAATTCGTTAAAACACTACTACCTCGCTTAGTTCGCTGGCACTCGACTGACGTGACGTGACGTCATCTTATCCGATAGTCCCCGCCGCCGCTCTCGCCGCCCGCACCCGGCGGGCGTCCGATTACATATCCGATGACGTCACGCCGCGGGTTTAGCGCGTATTTTGATTGTCACAAAAAAAAATAGCGCGTGGTCATTTTAATGAATTTAAAAAAAAAAAATTGTGAAGTATTTTGAAGGGCTACAGAAAAAAAATTAATGTCATATTTTAAGTTAAAATGTAAATATTTCAAAAATAAATAAATAAAAATACTGTTCCCAAGCTCATTGTCAAGACTTGTGTGAAAGATTTTTTTGGAAATGTCACGGACCCGCCAAAGTCCTGCCCACGAAAGCGCTAATTGGTTATTTTTGTTACATTTTATTTGAATTTTAAATTGTATGTATTCAAATATTTTTTTTTTAAAGTACAACCATAAAATGTCATTGAGTAAAGCATATTTTTCTCAATATTTGTTAGAGTGTACATAAATAAAGTACTCGTATTCGTTTCCAAGGACACCGGTATCCCGTCAGACGTGTGGCGATTCTACTTGGCGTCGATCAGGCCTGAGACCTCAGACTCGAGTTTCAGTTGGGTGGAGCTGGGCACGAGGTGAGTTGTGTTTAGAAATATAACCAGCATTTGGCCGCGGCTTCGCTCCCGTTAACATTTTGCAGGAAAAAGTAGTCTATATCTGTCTTTACTAAAATTCTTAAAAAAGCCTTTGATACCCTACTCTAGATACACCATATCAAACAAAATCAACGGCAAAAAGTAGCCTGAGTTGATTGACAATTTTAATGAAACTTTGCATGCTTATAGAAAATACAGTTATCAGAAAACATATTTAGTTATATTCCCTTGCACATAAACAAAGACTAATAGAAATCTATTACTTACCCACACAGGAACAACTCTGAGCTTCTAAATAACTTGGGCAACTTCTGTCATCGTTCACTGAGCTTCTGCGCAAACAGTTTCAAGGGAAAAGTGCCTGATGTCAAAGCCACTGATGCGGACTACGAACTGATGGCTTTAGTCAACAGGGAAATCAATGGTGAGGGAAAAACGGGTTCCACAGGGATCTTCCCTGAACCCGCTTTTGTAATTAGGCAACAGTTTTAAGAAGGTAAATAAAGTTAAAACTTCTGAAGCGGACTACGAACTCATATCTAGTCAACATGGAAATCAATGGTGAGTCGTGAAAAAAAAGATTTCACAGGGATCATTTTTAGACCGCTTTTATAATTAGGCAACTCTGTCATGGATTTTTGAGTTTTGTGCGGTCAGTTTGCTTGATGTCAAAGTTACTGATACAGATTGCGAATTCATGGCCTTTAGTGTTCCGCAGGGATCATTCTTGAGCCCGTTTTTATAAATTAGGCAACAGTTTTAAAAGAAGGTACATTGAGTTAGAGCCACTGATGCGGACTACGAACTCATGAATAGTTATTGGTGAGTGAAAATGGGGTTCCACAGGCATAATTCTTGAACCCGCTTTTATAATTAGGCAACAGTTTCCAGAATATGGTAAGTACATGAAGTTAAAGCCACTAATGCAGACTACGAACTCCATGGCTCTAATGAATAGGGAAATCAATGGTGAGTTGTAGAAAAGTTCCACAGGAAACATTATTAAGCCCACTTTTGTAATTAGGCAACAGTTTTAAGTAGAAGGTAGCTGTAGTTAAAGCCACTTATGCGGACTAGTATTTATAGCTTTAGTTAACAGGAATATCAAAGTTAATTGTGAAATAGTAGTTCCACAGTAGCCTTTCTTAAGCTCACTTATCTTATTAGGCAACAGTTTTAAAAAGAAGGTACATGATTTAGATGTGGTAGCTTGTTATTAGCTTGTAAGTTACTATATGTTCTGTCTCTTTGTAAATGATGCTGTAAGCTCCCCAAATAAATAAAAAAAAATGAAGCCACTGACGCGGACTACGAACTCATGGTTTTGGTCAATAGGAAAAGGATTTGTGAATAAGGTTTCACAGGGCTCATTCTTGAACCCGCTATAATAATAAGGCAGCAGTTTTAAGAATAAAATACATGAAGTAAAAGTTACTGATGCGGACTACGAATTAAAGACCCTAGTCAATAGGGAAATTAATGGTAAGTTGTGAAATAGGGCTTAAGTTAAGAGGCCTATTACATCTCGACTGTGATTTTTGCGTAAAATGGTCAACTTTGGCGCTCTGGATCTCGGAATCAAAAATATATCAACAATTTTGACTTGATGAATAGTGTAGAATAGCTATTGGAATAGTGCGTAGTGGCCTCGCTTTTTGTAAATTTTGCTTAACTTATAAATCAAACCCAAAATTGCAGAGCAAGATTTTCATAAAATGCGCGGAGGCATTTTTTTGAGCTCATCAATTGAACTACTGTTCTAAGCAAATGAAATAAAAAAAATAGAATGTTATCTCTTATATAGTCGTATAATGCTTAGCGGCCTCAGAATTTTTAGATATCGTTGATTATATATAGAAAAAAAATCTTATTCTAAACCAAAAAACTTCGAAAAACGCTTCAAGTTAACTGTGAATTTCACCTTTCTACGATAATATTATTGATGCAAAATTTATACCAGAATAATTGTTACTTCATGAGGAATAAAGATTTTATAATTTTAAATCATGAATTTATTATTCTATTTCGATAAAAACGATAAATACAACTGCAAAATTACTACAAAATGCGATGCGCCGGCCGTCCGCACTTCAGTACTGCGCGAGCGCTCCTCAGCGTTGGACCTGTGTCGAATTTCTTCGCGCCAATATCGATCGATCGAAGGGCAGTGCATGTATAGTGCGACTACCATGTTTGATCACATAAGTATAATTTTACAAGTTTTTATTTAGCTTCACCTGTCCGATTGTCATCAAATCTTGCAAATTAAATTTGATCTACTTTCCGGTTACCGATTGAGCTGAAATTTTGCATACATGTGTAAATCGCGTGACAATGCAATATTATGATGACATGGTGCTAATCTGATGATGGAGCTGGAAGGTGGCCATAGAAACTTCACAATGAAACGACACAACCTCATCGAGTTTGGGCTTGTTTGAATTGTCTTGACGAGTAGTTTGTCTTTCAATGGTAACCAGGGTCTGATGATGGAGCTGGAAAGTGGTCATGGGAACTCTGTTATGAAACGACGCAACTCCATCGAGTTTCGGCTCATTTCATTAGTCTTGACGAGTACTTTGTTTTTAGATGGTTACCAGGGTATGATCTGATGATGGAGCTCGAAGGTGATAATAGGAACTCAGTAAAGAAACGACGCAACCCCATCGAGTCTCGGCTCGTTTGATTCGTCTTGACGAATACTTTAGTGTTAGATGGTAACCAGGGTCTGATGATGAGCTGGAAGATGGCCATAGAAACTCAGTAATTAAACGACATAACCCCATCGAGTATGGGCTCGTTTGATTCGTCTTGACGAGTACTTTAGTGCTAGATGGTAAGCAGGGTCTGATGATGGAGCTGGAAGGTGGTCATAGGAACTCAATAATTAAACGACATAACCGCGTCAAGTTCGATTTGTCTTAATGGGTGAACCGTTTTAATTGATATGTAAAGTTATTAAAATAATACTAAAAAGTTAAACATAAAATTAAAAGAAAAAAATGCTTTTTTAAAACAAGGTTTTATTATTGTTCTTGTTTATAATAATCTTCTATTAACAGAATGCAAGCACAATATAGTCACTTGTTACGCTCGCCTGCAGTTAACATTGACATGCCTTATCCTGTACGTAAGTTTAGATCCATATTAATAACCGAATTAAAAGATTGCCTGGATGGGCCACAAACACAAGGTGATTGATACAAAATCGGCTTGTGGTTTCTTTTATAAATCTTGTAGTTCTTAAGTAGTTTGTTTGTGTGAATGATAGTGTGTGCATAGTACGCATCCTAATAACTCTAATTTAGTTTATGCATGTCTTTGCAACCTCTAATTAAGACAGCGCCTTAGAATGTAACCCAATATTTGTTGTTTTATAAATGTACATAGTGTTTGTTTTGTTGGTTGTCCTTAAATAAATAAATAGAATTAATTAAATTTAAAAATAATAATTTAAACCTAAAAAGAAAACTATCAAGTTATAGGGTCTAACAATATCAATAAGCGAACGTTTAAGGGGAGCATCTATACATCACACTGAGCATGCTCACCAAATTTGGTCCAAAACTACAGGCTTGTTACCGAGATAATCAACAAAACATTATCATAATTCACCAAAAAATACACACTTTCCAAACCGTACAGCTGTACTACACTCACACAAAGATAGCCGAATATGCACACTAAACTCGGAGCACACTAAGCTATCTTTTTATTGACGCTTGCGTGCGTATTAGTAAAGATACAGCATGTTTCATGATGTGCATTATTTTAATTGATTTAGTTTGTCAGAAAACATAACTTTGAAAAATCACTATAACTGGAGCTCATTTTTTGTCATTGTATTCAGAATTAACTAATTAGATACCGCCCTTAAACGTTCGCTTATTGTTGATGACAATGCAACCTTTAACTAAAATTAACCATATTCGTCTACGTCACAATAATCCCATATCGTAAGTAGGTACATGCCTATTAGACATTTTATTAAACCATAAAACTTTACAACTTACATTTTTTATAAATAGATTCTGGCTAACGAAAGCTGAACCTCGTAGTAAGTTATTTGATTGCCAACGCTTTGTCTCTATGTGTCTATCTGAGGTGTCATTTCGTATGTCAACCTTTCGTTGGCCAGACTCTTAAAGCGTGTTACATTGTGATTGCAAAAGAAAAATAATGAAGGTGTAGTTATGCTAAAATAATGTTCTTTAATGTTCCATCACAATGTAATGCGCTCTTTTTTAATAAAAAAATTTGGTATGTGATAAAAACGCAAAGATTTAATACAAGCTGTAAAGTTTTATGGTTTAATAAAAATGTCTAATAGGTATGTACCTACTTACAATATGGGATTATTGTGACGTAGACGAATATGATAAATTATCGTTAAAGGTTGCAATGTAGGTACCTATGTACCTATATATGTATAATATTTTTTTTCTGATCAGGTTTAAATTGTTATTTTTAATTTTTTTATTCTTTTTATTAACAAGAACATAATAAAAGCTTATTTTTAAAAAGTATTTAGCTTTCTTTTAATTTTATTTAGTGTTTGTTTTATATGGAATCTAGAAAGCTTACTATGATGTTGAATTATTCTTAATATTAATTTCTTTATGTTCAGCATTGGTCGAAAAAGGTATCAATGTGTAAAGAAGTTAAGATATACATCTACATTAAGAAATGCAAATATAGCAAGGTATTTCTTGCCATTAAGGCATATAGTATTCTAATCCTAACTAATGTTTGGCCTCGTTTGATTCTTACCTCGTTTAACTCGTAATAATGCATCTGAAATAAAAACTCTACCTTTCTATTGCTTTTTCACACCTAAACCATTCGATCGATTTGATTGAAATTTGGCAAATAGGTAGTTCTGTTTTATGGTGTTTTATACTCCTATGTAAATGGTAATTAATTTTATTCTAATCTAAGCTATAATATTTATCTAAAACGAAAAACGTCCTTTGCTATAAAGGACTAGGTAAATAAAAAAATGTTTCTAACAAATATTCACATACTAGACCGATATAACAAATTACTCCATAGAAATACTAAAAAATATAAACTTGGGAATAGTATCAAAATCGCTTGGTCGTAGTTTTATCATAGTATTGTGGGTGGACTCGTGACCTTCAATGAGTTGTCGGGCGGGACGCTTAAAATACCTATTCTCGCAGAGTTGAAATTTGTAATAGGGCTCTTAAAGTAAGTGACGCGAAGTCCTTCATTTTTACTCGTCAAAGTCGCCAACCACAAAGAATTTATTATTTAATATTTATTATATATTTTGAGTTTCGATTTTAATTTAGATTTATTGAGTTACGTGTGGACAGTTTCAAGGGAAAGGTGCCTGAATTAAAGTTTATGTAGCAAAAGCCTTATTTCGATCCTACATTAAGGTCTAGTTCTAACACGTTTATCAATTCCCACAGGCTACGTCCACCACATGGAGAAGGGCCGCCTCCGCGACGCCCTCAAGCACGTGCTATCCATCAGCAGACTCGGCAACCAGCACATGCAATCCGAACAGCCTTGGGTGCTGTTGAAGGGGTCTGATGATGACAAGTTAGTGATATAACGTTATTATATTAGTTCTAGTAAAGTAAAGTACAGCCTCGGTCCTCATTGCCTACTATAACCGTGGTCTATTATACCTAAAGGGTTAGTTAGAGACTAATCTATTTATGTATGTATATATTGACGTCCTCCTTGGTCGAGTGGTTTGTACACCGGTTTTCATGGTGTCGCCATCTTTGAGGTCCCGGGTTCGATCCCCGGTCGGGTCAATTTAGAAATTATTGTTTTTCTAAATTGTCTCGGGTCTGGGTGTTTTCTATGTATAATAAGTATGTATTTAAGTATTTTAAGTATGTTTATCCGTTGTCTAGTAACCATTTAACGAGTTTCTTCGAAGCTTCTCTTGGGCTAGATAATTGGTGTGATTGTAGGAAAGATTTATTTCTTTATTTATTATTTATATTGTTATACGAAAATTAGTCAATCGCACTAGTTGCCGAAGCTTGACAGTTGAGTTACCGTGCTTTCGGTAGCTGTTGAAAAATACTCTATCGTTATTATATTTAAACTAGCGGCCCGCCCGCGCGTTCGTCCACCCTAACTTAGAAAGACCGTCATAGTTCAGCCATTTAAAAAAATATATCTACAAAATATAAACAAAAAGCATCCTCAGTTAACGGTATATCTTGAATAAGTGAAGATATAATAAGTGAAAACTGCATTAAAATCCATTGCGTGGTTTAGGAGAATAGTGCGGTGCCACAGACAGAGGAAAACGGCGACTTTACTTAATAATATGTAATGATGATGATTATTGTGAAGACTTGAGTTTATTCCTATTAGTATGTATGAAAGAAAGCAAGTTTTACAGAAAGAGCACAGAATTGTCAACAAACGTTTAAAAAAATGTCTACCTCAGGTGGGAATCGAACCCACGTCTTCCGCAATCCGGGCGGCTGCGTTGACCACTCAGCCACCGAGGTTTGTTGAAATTTCCAACGTTTTTGTATCTTCGAGTTTATTAGAACGCAAATAATCAAATATTACTAACAAAATTGTTATTTAATTTTTTTACATCTCCAGACAGAGAGGCGCAACAGCGATAGGCCTGTGTTGCCAATTGGTGGCGCTTTTATGTGCGTTACTGACCCCCTACATACCAGACGCGGCGCGCCAACTGCGGCAACAGCTCAATTTGAACAGTAACGCGCTGAGGGTCAACCCCCAGTGAGTAATTTAGTTTTTTTTTACGTTTACACAACCGTGCCGCGTAGCGGTGAAAAAATACTACCACCCCCTCTCTCCCCTTGGGTTTCGTAAAAGGCGACGTACGGACTAAAGACTGCACATACATCCAACAGTATAGAGCGGCGATGGGCTCATCACCTGTCTGAGCACATGTGCAGTCAATATTTAATAAAAAGTGGACTATGGTAGAGGACTGCTTTTGCGGTCCTTATTGCCTGGTCTCTAACCCTACGGGGATAATAGTCGTGATTATATTATGTATGTATGTAAAATAAGTAAAAATAATTATATAAAGTGACTGCTAGAAACCACACGAAACTTCAAGGGCTGATCAGGTCAAGTGTTTTAAACATGACAAAAATGATAAAAAAGTAATTCGTGTTTTTTCCGCGTCAGCTGGGCAATATGTACCTACGTCGATGGGTCAACAGACGGCCGGCCGTAATTGCCCTCGCGTTGTAAAAAATCGTTATTTTTAATTGTTTTCATTTTAGTTATTGCTTTAAAATAAATAAGATACTCAAAGACTATCCAATTAAAATTCACAATATTAATTATTTATTTAAAAATGAAAAAAACACGAATTCCTTTTTTGTCATTTTTGTCATGTTTAAAACACTTGAGCTGACCAGCCCTTGAAGTTTCTTGCGGTTTCTAGCAGTCACCTTATATAATCGGTCGGTCGCCTTCACAGGAACCCATCGTTCCTGCAGTACTTACCCCCCGGTCACGTGATCGGCAAACCGGAGCCTCTCTTCGCCAAACTGGAGATGGACGCGCTCGAGAAGCTGAAGGCCAAGTACGCGGGCACGCAGAGCGAGCGGGCCAACGTGGTGAGTCGACTCAATTGTATACACGGTTTATTTTGGAGCCCCGTCAATTTTTTGTCATGTGGTACAGTCACCAGCATTAAGATGTAATGATGCAAAAATATCTGATCATTAGTGGAAGGCATATTATAGTCATATATATGCCTTCCACCAATAATCAGATATTTTTGCAGGCCGTCAATAATCACATCCTAATGCTGGTGACTGTACTATAGCAGCAGTACAACCAAATAATGACATAATTAAACATTTCTTTTTACATTTTTGTCTCAACTCTTCCTTATCAAAATTATAATTATTATCACCTAGCGCGCGGCAGCCTCGTTATCAAAGCGCATGCGCATACCGCTATTATTCACCCCTTGCGCCAATGAAGGCGCGCTGTTGCTTTGCCCGCGAGAGTGAGCACACGCATCTAGAAATATAGGATTTAAAAAGCAGACAAAAAATGTGTTTAAAAAAAGAAAACATTCATTATTTTTACGTCAAATAATGAATTATTACTTTTTTTACCCTATATTTATTTTTGGCGGGGGGTCCTAAATTAACCCTGTATACACGAAGACTTTTTATCGGTGATCAGGACCTACTGATTCCGACTAAGTAAATGATGGCCATTGCAATAATAACAAAACTTACATGTCAGCGTTCCATTTTTTATTTTTTGTCGGGGAAGTAAAGTTAATAGCTATGAATATTAAAATCATGGTCATCCTACTCTTCTTTGTTACAAATAAAACCTCTTCATAAGTACATGTACAGCGATGATAACAGCGTAGGAAGACCATACATTTTTATTATTTTGGTTACCTAATTAAAAATACAAAATTAAATGACATGAGACATGTAACTACTATAGTAATTGCAATGTCCATCATTTACTTAGTCGAAATCAGTAGGTCCTAATCACCGATAAAAAGTCTTCGTGTATATTTTATAAGCGGTGCGTAAAACGGCGTTTATGCAGGCCGTCGTGAGTGGGTGCGCTTGTTACCGTGCTTGTTCCACGATGGGGCGAGCGCTCTCATTATTTTGGACTGCATCGGCTGCTTACCATCAGGCCGAGTCCTGAGTCATGGTGCATCGCGCAGGCGGAATTCGCCGCACAAGAAACAAATACTCGACATGTAAGAACCTGTCCGAACTGCAAGCGGGCGCGCCTACATACTTTATTCCTACGTTCCGCAATCCGCCTGCGCGATGCGCCGTGACTCAGGACTCAACCTCAGGCAGGATGTGGTCACTAAGACGAGTTACATAAAAAAAATAATGCGTAAATCTTAGTTTACGCGAACACACATTGAAATAAAACACTTTTTAACGGATGAAACTCGCGTTTATTTACTTCATTTTTTAGTTCATTTAGTCCTGACATTTAGAATCCTTTACAGGGTCCGTGGTCACAGGAAGACTCCCTGTTACCACGGACCCTGTAAAGGGTCTCAACTCAACTAAGTATAATTTACGCACGCACGCTTGCACACACGCACGCATACACGCACACGCACAAACACGCAAACGCAAAAGCAATTGATAGGTATTGGATTAATCACCACTCTTGCCGAATGAGGATTGGTGATACAAACCCGGGCGCAGCATCGAAAAATCCGAAAACACACTTTGCCCGACCTGGGAATTGAACCAGGGACCTTTTGAGTATCGAGTCGAGCGCTTGACTACTCGGCCACCGAGGCGTTACCAAAATTAATTAAAAATCAGTTTAGCGTGTCAAATAAACAAGCAATTAAATACTTTCTCATTTATAATATTGCCAAACATTCTGATAAAAATGATTTTAGTTCTGAGTCGATTTGCTTGCCCACAGAATGGCGATGCGAATGGTTCTGTGGCGGCGCTTGAAGCAGCCGTAGCTGAACAGGTAATTACTGTTATTTATTTATTTACACGCACAAAACACATCACAATTTCAAACATAGATAGTAAACAATAAAAACACAGCTTTAATCTAAATTGTAACATAAGGTATGTGCGCATACGTTATTACTAATTAACGTCTTTAATATATAACTTGCTTTGTTTTCTATATTTCTTTTTTCTTAAAAAGTTTCTTTAGTATATTAATTTTTATAGTTTATTGATTTTATTATTATTACAATTACACTACATATTCAGTTTACAGCTTATTTAATTTGATCTGTCGCCATCCTGTTTCTATTGTTCGGGTGCCCACGATTCGGGTTTTCCCAGTGTGGGACCCATAGCTAATGCATTCTGTAATGTTACAAGTTACTTTTATTGTGCTTTTAATACTTACTTTAATATATTTATGTACCTTATGTAAAAACTTAATATTTAAATAAAATTATTTGTATTAGTATCTGTACTGTATACACTCTTAAACTTTCGCGTTCCATAATTATGCAAACATTTAGACGGGGATTACGATAACTACTTATTAAGCCGTGTTGCATAGCAGCTCATTAAAATAATACTACGGCCACTCTCTCCCTAAAAGGCGACACACATCCAACAGCATAGAGCGGCGATGGGCTCACCACCTGTTACGCTGAGCACATGTGCAGTTGTGAATCGTTCTAAGACAGTTTCTTGTATCCCGTATGATTTTGGATTTTATCATACTGTCCCAGCTAATAAAAACACTCATCATCATCATCATCATCATCATCATCATCATTTGACCTTTTCGTCTATAGCAGACGATTTATAGTGCAACATCTCACTCATCAACATAAAAAAACATATATATCTACATATAATCATGACAATTATCCCCGAAGGGTTAGCCATGCAGAGACTAGGCAATGAGGACAGCAAAAGCAGTCCTCTACCAATTCTACCATAGTCCACTTTTCATCAAATAGCGACTGCACATATGTTCAGTGTGACAGTAGTGAGCCCATCGCCGCTCTATGATGTTGGATGCATGTGCAGTCTTTAGTGCGTTAGTCGCCTTTGACGACTTCCAAGGGTAGACAGGGGGTTGTGGTATTCTTTCACCGCTACCTGACACGTTTAACATAAAAAAACACTGCATATACAATATACCGCGTTTACACAACAGGCTGACAAAGTGCGCAAAGTAAAAGCGTCCACCAAAGACAAGGCAGTCATACAACCGGAAGTGGAGAAACTCCTTTCGCTGAAAAAGCAACTCGCCACCGCGCAGAGTAACGCGCAAAACGCACCCGCTGCCGCCTCAAGCGTCGCGGAGTTAGAGAAGGCGATCGTGGAACAGGTGGGTATTGGTTTGCGTTTGTGATCTGTATTGGTAGACAGACTATCGATAACTTTTATTGCGTAACGAAAAGTAACGTAAAACTTTTGTGAGTTCATCTTCACCATTTAAAATCGCGTTATCGCATTTTTTCAATTTGTTATTTCAATTTCTTATGCGTTTGATGCACTGGCAATGGCAAACAGTATGTTAATATATAATCAGTTTTTTATGTATTTTAAAGATAGTGCAACGTTGAAAAACATAAATGATTACACTTTAAACTATCGCGTTGCATTGCATTAAAACTGTTTTAACGGGACTAAACACGATTAATTTTGTAAGTAAGTACATATCTACTTACTGCTTGACGTGTCGGCCGCGATGCTGCGGCCGTGGTCACAAGCGAACTGTGACTTACTTAAAAACAAAATTAATCGTGTTTAGTCCCGTTAAAACAGTTTTAATATAAATCATTACGTATACTTAATTGTGTTAATACATTTCTTTTTTCTTTGCATAGGGTGACAATGTCAGAAAAATTAAAGGTACCACAAAAGACAAGGCAGTCATTCAACCGGAAGTTGACAAACTGCTCAGTTTAAAGAAACAGCTCGCCGCCGCGCAAGCGAACGCGCAAAGCAGCGCGCAAAGTAATGCGCAAAATATTGCGCAAAACAACGTAACATCCGTAGCGGACTTAGAGAAAGCTGTAGCCGAACAGGTAAAAAAATACATTTATTTCAGACAAAATAGCCCCCCATGTCATACAATCCACACAAAACAAAGACTTGTGTCTACTAAGAATATCGGGTGAATTGGCGTTTCTAATGATCATTATTATGATTTATAGAAACAAAATATCTAAAATATTCATTATAAAAAATTAAGATTATTAATATTTTAAAGAAAAAAAATCGACAATAATACGCATTCAGTCATATGACATTTAAACGGAAATCAAGAGCCGTGACGTCACGTCGTGCCAAATGTCATTTTATTGTTGTGACATTTAGAACAAGCCTCGAACGAAACAGATGTTTGGCACGGCGTGACGTCATTCTCTCAACATGGCGGTCTTAAGGTGGGACCGCATTTGAGCGGCGCGGCGCGGCGCTGCGCGTCGCTTCACAGCACCTGTCGCACTATAACTGCACGTAGCGGCAGCTCGCGTCATTCTTATTTATTCTTGCTTATTCGCGTGAGAGTAACGTCTTCGAACGTTAGAAGATGGAAGAATACGACAGTTTTGAGGATTTGTTAGTTGTGTCTTTGTTATGTGCAGAAGAAGAACGCAATAGAACATAAAAAAAGAAGACGGATTGGATTTCTGAGATACCAAGGTCGCGCTATGAAGAAGATGAATACCACTGTCTGCTTCCTCGTCTACTTATAATGACTCTGCACGATTTTACACTTACTTCAGAATGTGTAAGACAAGATTTTATGAACTATTCCATTTTAACAATACAATATCCTCACTAAGCGCAGTGCGTAGACTGACGCGACGCGCCGCTTGCTATATCGCACTAGCGTCAGGGCGCTGCGCGTCAAAATATTCGTTTGGATGCAACAATGCAGCGACGCTTACTGCAGCGCCGCCCTAGTGCGACATACACCATACAAAATGACTAAAAGAATAATACCTTGCTGCGCCGTGCCGCGCAGTGCAGTGACGCGCAGCGCCGCTCAAATGCGGTCCCACCTTTAAGCGTTTTTGCGGTGAATTTAAATCGGAATATATAAATCGCAAAATAATATTGTAAATAAAAATTTTTTTTGGAAAATAATGTATTTTTAGGATAATGTAGGTGAACAGGTATCGTTATTTTATGATTTTTTAATTTAGTCAACTAGCCTATTACTCACATTAATAAAATAATATAACATACTCTTAACAATTCAATAAAAAAAAAACTGAAATATTAAGACCGATAACCTCGTCACGTAGCGGTAAAAGAATACTACCACCCCCTCTCTTTCCTTGGGTGTCCTAAAAGGCGACTAACGGATTAAAGACTGCACATACATCCAACAGCGTAGAGCGGCGATGGGCTTGAGCGTTGAGCACGTGTGAAGTCGCTATTTGGTGAAAAGTGGACTATGGCAGAGGACTGCTTTTGCTGTCCTCATTGCCTGGTATCTGACTAACCTTTTGGGGATAATAGTCGTGATTATTATGTATGTATGTATGTATGAAATACTAAGACCGTGTTAAGGTCATAATGATGGCTATAATATATTATTTCCTGTCTTTCATATAGGGTGACAATGTCAGAAAAATCAAAGCATCCACGAAAGACAAGGCAGTCATACAACCGGAAGTGGACAAGTTGCTCAGCTTAAAGAAACAGCTCGCCGCCGTGCAAGCGAACGCGCAAAACAGCGCGCAAAATAACGCGCAGGCGCAAACCAACGTCGCAGACTTGGAGAAAGCTGTAGCGGATCAGGTAAAGGAAATTTAGATGTACACCTGATGAAAACTTTTAGGAAAAAATATTCTTTTTACCCATAGACCCCAAAGTTTAACCGCCTCTTTGGTGTATTAGCTAAGACGGCAGTTGTTAAATCCATTCAACAAGCTTTGGGCCAGAGTGGTGGGTTATTTTTTTTTATTATTTTACAGCGGGTAAGCGCTTGGCCTTCATCTCACCACGAGATATATCGCGGACGATATTCTTTACCTTCGATGGCGGGAACGACAAACTATCTCGGTTTCAGTTGTCAAAATACGATAAAATTATGTTGCATGTTATGCCGCGACCACACGCTTGGCAAACCACAACAAGCCGTCACAAATTCAAACGTGTGGATAGAATGTTTAGTTTGCAAGCGCTTGTAGCTGATCCGTCAAATAAATCACAAATCCAAACGTTTGTAAAAGTTTGGCGTTTGCGGCAAGTGCCAAGCGTGCGGACGCGGCATTAGGGTTTGTAGACAAAAATAACACAGACAAGCAAAAACTACTATTATGTCTATTTTTTACATATTATCGTGTATAGACATAACACGAGAATATTTTCTCGTGTTGCGTATGCTAGGCCTACTGATGTTAAGTGACGATAAGGCCGAAGGTGAAAGCGCGCTTCACCTGGAATCCTCAACCACTGAGGAACTGGCTATCTTATCACTAAACTGTCGGAACACAACAATGCTATAAACATCGTTGTTATGGCGACAGACTTAGATAAGATGGTGGTAGCTAGCCAGGCGGACTTAACAGCCCTACCACCAACCAAACCGAGCACACAAAGATGTACCCCCCGCTGGGAATCGAACCCGGGACCTCTGGGACTGAGACTGGGGGGTTAACCACTGGACCACAGAGGCGGTTATGGCCCAACCTCCCCATGTGATGTCCACGTGAGAAAGCCCAGCGGTGGGACGTTTTTAGATTACCGATTTTTTTTAAATAATGGCTTGGTGTGGTTAGAACATTCAGCCAGTGTCAAATGTAATAATAAAAAGTGAGATAATCTCGAGCTAGATGGCGCAGCGGCTAACGCGTTCGGCTTGTGATCTTGCTCTCTAAGCAACTTTTGCAATGCCAGGTCGCTGGATGGGTGACCAAATTTAAAAAAAAACATCTCGAGCTCTCGGAAGGCACGTTAAGCCGTTGGTCCCGGTTGGTGTCGTAAGATGGTAGTCGTTAAAACCCACCAACCCGCATTGGGCCAGCGTGGTGGGTTATGGCCCAATATCCCCACGTGCTTTTAGCCACGTGGGAGGCTTGTGCCCAGCAATGGGACGTTTATAGGCTGATGATGATGATGATGATGATGATGATGAGATAATCTGAATTAATAAAAATTAATTGCCGAAATGTTTGTACCCGTATCACATCAGAACGGCTTGACCGATTTGGCTGATTCTTTTTTTCTTGTGCTCGTAAATTGTCAAGACAAAGTTTGTGTGAAAGAATTTTTTTGGTTATTTGTCACGGGATACGGGGTGTTCGCGCGGACGTAGTCGCGGGCGGGCCGCTAGTAGCAAATATTTTCTTTGCATATAGTAGAAAATAGTACCTACGTGATAATATAAAATGTTTCATGTTAATAAATGATATTTCCTCCAAACCCTTGAGTTATATTATAAAAATGTGGGGCTTTACTGAGATCTCACGCGGACTTGAAAAGTGATGTTGCACTGTTTTGTTTTGTTTTGTTTGCTAACACTCAGGCTCGTAATCACGAACGGTCAATAATCCTAACCTTCGACCAACAATACAACTAGATGTCTGGTTGGCGCTAAAAATATGTCTCGGTAAATAAACGCGCACTTGAGAAGTGAGCGTTTATTTTCTCGCAAGGCATTAACAGGAATAAGTACTTTATTTGTTGCCCTTTAAGGTTGATTTCACCACTAAATGTTATTAACGTCTTTTCATTTTTAAGTGACAGGAGTAATTTATTGCTTTGAAAAAGTATTTATTCACGTGGACAGTATTAAGCTTTGATTTTGTACGTGACGCGTTATCTAGTTGTATTGTTGATTGAAGATCCTAACGGTTAATAATTGACGACCTCCTTGGTCGAGTGGTTTGTACACCGGTTTTCATGGTGTCGCCATCTCTGAGGTCCCGGGTTTGATCCCCGGTCTGGTCAATTTAGAAATTATTGTTTTTCTAAATTGTCTCGGGTCTGGCTGTTTTCTATGTATAATATGTATTTTAAGTATGTTTATCCGTTGTCTAGTAACCATTTAAAGAGTTTCATAACGTAGCTTCTCTTGGGCTAGATAATTGATGTGAGTGTAGGAAAGTTTATTTATTTTATTTTTAAGCCACCATTATTTCACATTCATATTTGACAAAACACAAATTTTAGAAAATAAAACAAAACATGACGCTTCTCTTCCCCAACAAGAAGTCTGGATTAATGATGATGATGGGGGTGATTATGACCGTGTCGAGTAGCGGTGAATGACTACTACCACCCCCTCTCTTCCCTTGGGTGTCCTAAAAGGCGACTAACGAACCGAAGACTACATACATCCAACAGCATAGAGCGGCGATGGACTCACCACCTGTCACGCTGAGCACATGTGAAGTAGCTATTTGGTGACAAGCGGACTATGGTTGAGGACTGCTTTTACTGTCCTCATTGCCTAGTCTCTGACTAACCCTTCGGGGATAATAGTCGTGATTATATGTATGTATGATGTTTATGATTATTGTTGAATTCACAGGGAGAGAAGTTGAGACAACTGAAAGCCTCTACCAAAGACAAGGTTGTATGGCAGCCGGAAGTCAAAATTCTTCTCGACCTGAAGAAGAGATTGGCCGATCTGCAACTGCAAAACTAATCTCTATTCCCTAAGGCATAAGATACATAATCGAGAATCTTCTATTTATTTTATTTATGAATTTAAGCCTGGCTTTTTCGTATACATTCGAAATTATAAATTTCTCTCTTTTTATGTTTAGTATTTTACTATAGCAACCGTTGTGGATGATACATTTGTTACCGTATAAATCATATTGTCGGATGAAAAACTTTTTTGTGCGCTTTTTTCGATGAAATATAAAATCTGTTGGCATTTATTTAAAATGTTTGTAATCACCAGTGATCGGAGTAGATAGATTGATTTAAGGTCAATGATTTGAAACGTAATATTAATATGGACACAACATCCCTCCCCCCCCCCCCAACACCGTAATTTTTTAGTTAATAAGTTTATTACCGCGATTTCTAAATTACTTGGTATGAATCGTATTAAAATGAGCAAGATCGTTTTTATAACTTTTACTACGCCAAGCGGGCGGCATGAGTGACAGGATTTGGTGAAGACTTATAGTATATAAAGACTTATAGTGAAAGCTTGTCAAAGTATGAAATGGGCTACATTACAAATATATTAATAGGTTATATTATATTTTATTAAATTCCGAAATACCGAAAAGACTTTTTGGAAAAATAGCTGGTGAAGACTTATAGTATAGAATGTGATATATGTGGTACTTCTAACCCGTTAAGGCTAAGTACTATATCTAAATTCATTGACAAAAAAAATAATATGGGTGGTCAGACCCCCTCCCCCTATAATTTATGATCATTTTTACTTTATGCGATATCAAAGGTTTCATACGTCGGAGAAACATGAAAAAAATGGCAAACGGTAGCTAATGACACTGGCTAACTAATAAATTACTTTGTTTTGTGTGTTTGAGATTATTTTGGTGAGATAAAGAAATATTACTTAATTATTTTGTTATTTAAAATCACTTTATTTTTACGTCCATATTATTTGTTTGTCGATGAATTTAGATGTAGTACTTAGCCTTAACAGGTTAGAAGTACCACCCCTATCACATTGTATAAAGACTTATAGTGAAAGCTTGTCAAAGTATAAAATGGGCTGCATTGCAAATAGATTAATAGGTTCAATTTATTAATTTATTGAATTCCGAAATACCAATAGCTTATCCATGTTATGCTATCTATGAACATTTATGATGCAAGTACATACAATAAATCTACCTACTTCGATCACTGGTGATCGCCTACCCGCATTTGGCAAGCGTGGTGATTATATTGTGACAGCGATCAGAATATGATCGCTTGCCACCTCAGAGGTACCTATCAATTGGAGCGATGACTTGATTTCAATGCCTTTGCCTAGCAGTGGGACAGTATATGGGCTATATTTACTTACCATTTAAGCACACAAGCCTGCAAATCAACCTATTCAAAACTGTCAAACTTTTCCAATCGATATTGACCCTTTTTCCCCTTGTTACAAAGTTCAAAATGTATTAAGCCTTGTTGTGTAGCCTTGCCTTGTAACAAAGTTCAAAATGTATTAAAGGAATTTAATATTTTGTGGTAGATTGAAGTGCTGGCGTCTGCACATAAGCGTCGAAGTGCAATATAAATGAAAATAATAAACTATGGGCCTTTACTTATAAATACTATTTAACCAATATTTATTTAGTTTAAACAACCGTGTCGTGTAGCGGTGAAAGAATACTACCACCCCCTCTCTTCTCTTGGGTGTCGTAAAAGTCGACTAACGGACTAAAGACTACACATACATGCAACAGCATAGAACGGCGTTGAGCTCACCACCTGTCACGCTGAGCACTGTGCAGTCGCTATTTGGTGAAAAGTGGACTATGGCAGAGGACTGTTTTTGCGGTCCTCATTGCCTAGTCTCTGTAAGTCAAATATTGTTTTGCCTCTTTTGCTCAGTTAAAATGACGTTTGTGTGTCGTAGACAAAACAATGTTTTACTAAATAATGCTTAAATAGTGTTTGTAAGTAAGTATAATGTGTAAAGAGATAGTTATTATGACTGGATGAATTCTTATTTCGCTGTTCGTCTTGCGTCTGCGCATTGTACAAATGACGTTAATATTTTAACTTGTCTATGGTACTTAGGATACGGTCTATATCAGAGAGATGTACATTTTGTTTTAACCGTGTCTACATATGTGTTCATTCATATTAATATGATTATTGAGTATTAGTAGAAAGTCTGGTATTTATTGTAACTTTTATATGGATGTAAGATAGGAGGGCATTTGCTTCAAAATCCAGTGTGATGTAATAATAATAATATTAATGTTATTTATTATACAGGTTGTTTGGTAATAAGTATACAGGTGTCCTAGAAATCAAAGTCAAGCCGCAATTGGGCAATAGGCCAAGTCGTGTTAGTTATTAGAAAAATATGAAAAAAAATCTTGATTATGTACTTCTCAAATTATAAAGAATTAAAAATAAATCCTAAAACTTTACACCCTGTGATGACCTTTCAAGTCCTGTGACTACAAATATTAACTATTCGTCAGTTTTTTTCGGTGATGTAACCATGAATAACCTTTCTGTGAATTACAGTTAAAAGTTAAAACATATCTGCCTTAGTTTTAAATAAAATAGTAGATTTGTGCCCAACATTGATTATAAATAATGACATCAACAAACTTTAACCGACTGTAGGTACTTTAAAAAAAATGGTCTACACTGTTTTGGCAGGTAACATTAAAAAATGGCGCGTTTAAATAAATATTTATCTGTTTTTTATCAATATTTTTTTTCATTGTTTTCTGATAACTAACACGATCTGGCCTATTGCCCATTTCCGACTTGAGTTTGATTTCTGGGACAGCCTGTATAATCCCGCAACTGTGCCATCATATTAAGTGCAAATAATAACTACGTATTTGTAAGGGAGCCAATCTGAAAGTGCAACAAAAAAAACAGCTGTTCCATTCAAAACTGCACATGCAATGTATCTAAATGTATGAAAGAGCTGTTTTTTTTTTGCAATTGGCTACTTGACAGTTCTCGGAAAAGTATTTAAAAAATTACAAACGCTTATTTTATACCTATTACAATATTTTTTTTCTCGGAAATGCTTTATTTTAACGCTTAGGACGTTGGGGGACCTAAGGTTATTTTGACCACTGTTTGTTAAGACCATTGCCTGTTTTGCCCAGTTCTCGAGAAGACTACTTCCTAATTGGACCATTTCCTGTTTTGACCACTTCCTGTTTTGACCATTCTCAGTACAGTGTGAAAATGAATCTGTTATTTAGGTTATTTTTCAAATAATTTCGCGCGAAAACGGTTGGTCACGTGACATTTTGCTCTGTGACGTCACACTTCAATAGACAAACACCGCCCGTGTTTCGGGTCTTGTAATCCACAGATAAGAACGCATTTTTTTATATAAAATATTTACAAATTATGTTAATAAAAAAAGTATTGGATAATTATCGCCAAATTATAAACTACCTTATCCGACATATTTCATATTTTATTGTTACAACTGTCAAATAGCCAATTACGGAGGTGCTTCCATACAAATAGTCTGTTGTTCTTTGCACTTAGTAGGATGGCCCAGTTGCGGAATTTACCGAACACCCTGTATATGTATAACGTATAAAAGTGAAGCCGTTATTAACTATTACAACTAAGAAAGTACACAAGACCGCATTACTTAACAGCTGTCAAAATTCTCCAATTTGATTTTCAGCTTAAACAGTTAGATGTTAAGTTGAAAATCGATTGCAGAATTTTTACTTAAAAGGGTAGTCTCGATGTGCTGTTGTCAATACCTTTGTAAGTAAGCAATAATTGATGCTGTATTTAGATAATGAAAAACAACTTTTTTGTATACCTACACACTCAGATTAAATGTCGAAAAATAAACATACCTAGTTTTATTGTAGACGATTTACCTTCGCTGTTTGAAAACGTTTAATGAGCTAGGATCATGTTATTGATCCTAGTTTATCGGGTGATATTTACAAACATTACTATGAGGTCTCACAGTGCGCTCGGACGGACTTAAAATGAACGCATACTTAAGGTAGCCAGGCTTGTCATACGAAACGCACTGAGAAATGTCTTACTTTGCATAACAAGTAATGTTTGTGAATACGGGTGTTAGAGTGGTGGAGCCACGCTGCGTCGCAGCATGAGTTGGGCGTACGGAATATCGGCGTGAAACAATGGTACTAGTTGCTGTAGTGTTTAAAGTCACAATGGCTACTCCTTTCTCTAAAATCCTTCTCCATAAGGCCGGCAACGCATCTACGAATCCTCTGGTTTTGGAGTGTCAATGGGCGGCGGTGGTTACTTCCCATCGGGTCATTCAACTGCTCCTTTGCCTCTTATAATATTAAAAAAAACTGGTAAGTACTAGAGTACTAGACGAATACGAATCGCCAATCGTAAAAATATTAAAATTAATAATTATTTACTTACATCTTACCTTTTTAATTTTAATGAAAATGTTAATCAATCCCCTTGTCTGTCCCGAAGACTTCTTACTTTACCTTACTCCTTACGTAAAAAAAAATCTATTGTGTCTGGTAATAATTATTCATCATTAAAATAACTGATTCTTAAGGGGCTACCACACTGTTGTAAACAAGCCCTTCCCACCAGGTCACCTTGGCGGGAGGCTCGTTTACAACTTGTTGTGAACGAGCTTCCCCTTGGTTTGCCACAGTCCACAGTGTTGCCATTTTTAGCAGGATCCTGCTTTATTAGTATATTTAAGAGTAAAATTTAGGCTACAGCAGGATGTCAAGCATTATCGTAAAATTTAGCATATTTGACATATTTTGTTCTATTTGCGAATTTAAATAGCGCTATTGGCATCCCTTCCTTGATATACCTAAGTAGTGAGGCAATTTAAAAAAAATGATTATTTTACTGGAGAAAAACGCGATAAAATTTATATAATTATTAGCTAAATATTTGCTTTTAAAGATGTAAAAAATACCGCGCTGTACGTACATTAATATATACGAACTTGGCTTTTTCCAGTAACCACGTTGTATGTAGGTTGTACGTTGAAGATAGCGGTTTGTGTGTAATGGTGTTTAAGGCAGTGGCAACACAGCGGTTTTCAACGCGCGCCCGCAAACAAAGGTCGTGGAAAGGTTGACCGAAATGTCGTTGAAAACAACCTACCACACTGTTGTAAACGGCTGTTGTAAACGGCTGTTGTAAACGTCGGTTTACAACAGTTTACAACAGTGTGGTAGCCCCTTTAGGCGGAATGTTCGAGATTCATTTGCGTGGTAGAGAAATTATGTAAACCCAAAAATGTCAAGATCAAAATAAGTGAAATGTCAATTGCGCGAATCGTAAGCTTGTTTTCTTTCCTAAATTTATTATTTATTTTGAAAGAATATTATGGACGAAGCCATAAAACGGAATCCAGACAACTTCTGTAGGGTCTGCTTAAACGAGACACCAAGCATGGTGGCGCTAACAAAGGTATTAGTCGAAAAACATCGCAGTCTCTCCGATGTTTTTTCGTTTGTGTTTAATGTAAGCATAGAAAGTCGTGAACAGCTTCCGAAACAGATTTGCATTGACTGCGAGACAGTGGTTTTGAAGGCTGAAGAGTTCAAGAATCGATGTATACAGTCACAGGAGTATTTAAACAAGATATTTAAGAGTAATGAGTCCAAACATTCACTAGCAAGTAAAATAAAAGAGGAAATAAATTTTATAGACTGCATTAATTCTCGGGGAGCAAAGGCTATTGAAAGCTTGAAAATTGAAATAGATTGCAACACTTGCAGTTCAGATGACTTTGTTGCAAATAGTCTGCATAAGAAGTCGATTAAAGATGAACTATCTGACTTTTCTGATGACCATTTTAGGGATGTTGATATTGATGACAGTATGCATGTTAAGGACACAACGAAGATCCAAAATGGTGCTACTTTATTTACCTCCCAAGACTTTCAGAGTCCGATAGTAAGCAAAAACAAATTATCTTTAAAACAACAAATAAAAAAAGTATCCGTAAAGTTAAAAACAAATGTGACACCCGTTAAATGTGAATGGTGTGACCGCACATTCAAAACAGAGAAAACCTTTAAGAAACACAAGAATATACATCACAACAACTCTGTCCCACTACCGGGCCTTGAATACTTCCAATGTTCCTTGTGTATGAGAAAGTTCAAAAAGAAATGTTCTCTAATATCCCATTGTAAGCACCACATGATACGGGACAACATCAAATTCACATGTGACATTTGTAAGCGCGAGTTCAAACACCAGGGACATTTAGACAACCACGTTATATCGATGCATAATAAAGAAAAGGGTGTCACATGCGAGTATTGTTTCACCGTGTTTGCGACACAAGACATTTTAGAGGAGCATAAGATTGAGCACAAGAACGAAAAGAAGCATCGCTGTGAAGTGTGCAGCAAGGCATTCAATATGCTGTCGACTTTGACGGACCATTTGCGAACACACACCGGTGAGAAACCGTTCCTGTGCTCCATTTGCGGGAGAGGCTTCAGTCAGAAGACTAATCTAGCGCAGCATATGAGGAGGCATTTGGGTTTGAAGCCATACAAATGTCAGGAATGTGAAAGAGGGTAAGTGAAATTGTTTGAATGAAAATTTTATTCAATACATCAATGAATGATTATGTAGTTTCTATCAAGAAGTACATAATCATTGATTGCTCAGTCAGCAGTGGGATTGCATAAAGTCAATCGTATTCATTTGACAGTTAATATTGTATCATAATAATGTCATTCCATACAAATTGCAGCCGATGGAATACAATATGAACTGTCAAATGAATACGATTACCTTACGCAATCGCACTGCAGATCAGCCAGTCGGCCTATAACCATTGTTATTATTGTTAGGCACAGGCATTCTAGAAAGTCTACTACGATGGTTCTAATCACTGTTTAAAGTTAAATTACTTTGATTCTATCTATTTCAGCATGTAAAGCTGTTGGTCCCGGCTGTTGTAGTAAGATTGGTGTAGTCAAAACCCACCAACCTGCATTGGCCCAATCTCCCTATGTGCTTTTGCCCACGTGGGAAAGCCTGTGCCCAGCAGTGGAATGTTTATAGGCTGTTGATGTTGATTTACACTCATTTAGATAGTTTGTGACCACAACCGGTGCAACTTGGTCGAATCGTGGAGCATAAAAAGTTATGCCTTTAATAAGTAATTAGTTTTAACCCCTGTTTAAATGTTTGTCTATTATGATGGTGATGTTCGCGTGGTGTGATGGAGATAGGCTCACCACCTGTCACGCTGAGTACATGTGCATTTGCTATTTGAAGAAAAGTGGAATAAGGGAATGCTTTTGCGGTCCTCATTGCCTTGTCTCTGACCATCCTTTCGGGGATAATAGTAGTGATTATGTGTATGTATGATGATGTCCTCAGGTTCGTGTCCAAAGGCGAGCTCGACGCGCACGAGCGCAAGCACAGCGGCGCGCACCCGTTCGTGTGCAGTGTGTGCGGCAGCGGGTTCACCACGTCATCCTCGTTGGTAAAGCACCGGCGGATACACACGGGAGAGAGGCCGTACGCCTGCGACTTGTGCCCTATGAAGTTTAAAGCGTCAGGTACGTCAAAGTCAAAGTACACTTGAAATTGTCTTAATGCTACACGCGATAGCCATTATATAAGATATAATAGGTAATAATAATAAATCTTTTTTATTGACTATGGGTTAGCGTTTGGTCTTCATCTCACCTGACGGTGAGCGACGATAAGGCAGACTTTTAACGAATGCTATCTTTACGACAGCCAGGACCAACGCTTTTACATGCCAGCAAAAATATTTGGTTTTGGTCCCCAATCCAGTAACGCGGCATTACAAACATGCTTAACTGGCAAGATCGCAAACCTTAGCCACTACTCCATCGAACTCCTAGTGGATAATAACTTTTTTTAAGATGTTGTTAATATCTACCTCAGGTGAAGAGTCAACTTTTTAATGTTTTTTTTATCTTGAAGTATATTTGAACGTTATCAACGCAAAAAATATCAAACATTACGAAACTTTTTTCTATTCCAGGCACACTCAAAAACCATAGACGCACGCACACAGGCGAAAAACCTTACCAGTGCTCGTACTGTGAGAAAGCCTTCGTCCAGAGACAAGATCTCGTCACCCACATCCGGTGTCACACGGGAGAAAGACCGTATGTGTGCAATGTATGTGGTCAGTCGTTCCGGAAAGCCTCCGGACTTAAAACACATGTGAGAATGCACAAAGAGCATATAGAGACAATGCAGTCCGGAGTTATTCTAAGCGGAGTGACCGGATCTTTTGGACACAGCTAAGATTAAATAGTTGTATTAGAATGTGATTTTTCAATGGAGTAACAATATTATTTTTACCTTTTGACCACCGATTATTATAAAATTCAGGTGTACCTACGCCTGGCGTACTCACCATAGAATTCTGTTATTTTAAGAATGCCAAAAAACTGTACCCAAATAGTACCAAATAGTGCCCAAAGGAAATAAATAGTACCCTTATGGTTCAAAAGTTATAGACATAGTTTGGTGAGTACGCTAGGCGTAGGTTACGCCTAGCGTACTCACCTCAGTTTTGGAAATCTGAGCAAGCTACAGCTTTAATTAGTATGTCAAAAAACTGTACCCAAATAGTACCAAATAGTGCCCAAAGGAAATAAATAGTACCTTTATAGTTTAAAAGTTATAGACATAGTTTGGTGAGAACGCTAGGCGTAGGTTCTACGCCTAGCGTACTCACCTCGTTGCGCGAAAACAGAACCAGCAATGACTCATTTCTATCTCAATAAATAGTACCGGAAATAATACCCTCTAAGAGTGTAATTGTTATTTGACTTTTACACTAGAAATCCATTAAATTTGATAGCAAACTTCTACATACATTGACATGAGGTACAGGCGAACTCATAATAATTTTAATATTATTAAATTTAATTTTTTTTTGTACCTACTACATATTACTTTTAGTTTTGTTGAAATTAATAGGTGTATATACGTAACGAGGAAGTTTAATATCAGTTATATAATTGATTATAATTATTTTTCTTATAAATAAAATCCATGTTTTCCAAAATATTGACTATCGTATGTAAAAGCACCTTCTATATAAGGAACTATTTGCCTTATGTCTGAAATTGAAAGCTCAATATTGTGCGAGAACAATCTGTTACTTTTGTTGATCATACTTGCAACTTATCGACGCGCGACAGCGATGCATCTTAGTGTGAACAAGTTACAATAGATGGCGCTTATCACACTTACTTTAATTACTTACTTACAAACTGACCTGTATTATGAAAGTGCTAAAGATCAATATTGCAATAATTCACAACAATTTGCTTGACGCCGCGGTGGAAACGCATAGTTTTCGGCAACCGATTTTTTTAGTCGTTTACTTTGCCTCGCCACCGCAACCGCAAAGGTTTGCGAATACTTTGTTAATTTGTGAAACAATTCATGAAAAAACTTGTGAATTTTGTTTCATTGTGATATGAGTGATCTTTAAATGAAAAAGTACCTATGTATATTTCATCTGTAATAGCATTTTATGTTCATGTCGATTTGCAGTAGATCTTTCATTAGATCTTTCATTAGCTAGGTAGGTACCTACTCAGTTTGAATAAATTATATATTCTTACATACAGAAATACGTTATTGTTTTTTATTAATCGTAGAATAACAAATTAAATCATATTCTTAGTTTTCTGGACTGTATAAAGTGTTTAACTGTGTCGCGTACTTACCGGTGAACGAATACTACCACCCCCTCTTCCCTTGGTTGTCGTAATAGGCGACTAACGGACTAAAGACTGCACATACATCCAACAGCTTAGAACGGCGATGGGCTCACCACCTGTCACGCTGAGCACATGTGCAGTCGCTATTTATGTAGGTATGTATCTATATTAATAAAAATCAATCGCCAAAATGTTTGTACGCGCATCACTTCAGAACGGCTGCACCAATTTGGCTAATTCTTTTTTGTTGTAATTGTCGGGACAAGGTTTGTATAAAAATGAACATTTTTGGAAATTCGTCACGTGGTAAGGGGTTCACGCGGACAAAGTCGCGGGCGGGCGGTTATTCACGATCAACAAATCATAAATAAGCAATGCTTGATACATAGATATAAGTTGGAGTGGGTCTCATTCACCCTCGAATACAAATTTTGTGATTTATAAGTTATTACTAGATTTATAGTCAAACACTGCTAAAAATCAGCCTTCATATAAAAAAATCCGCATCCAAATCTAGGATATTTAGGAGCTACGGTGCCAAAGACAGACACACCAACCTCAGGACCCCCCTTTTTTGGCCACCCTTGGTTTACTGTTATTAAATATGTACCTATTTTATTTTAGGTCGTCGTCTATTAGTGAACTTCGTAGTTATTCCAATCTCAATTCCTTTGGTAATAAAAATAATATTTTACCATTCACTGTGCTCGACTGTACCACACGTAATTTTTGTATGTAGAAGTTTGCTATCAAATTTAATGACTTTCTAGTGTAAAAGTCAAATAACAATTACACTCTTAGAGGGTACTATTTATTGAGATAGAAATGAAAGCCATTGCTGGTTCTGTTTTCGCGCAACGAGGTGAGTACGCTAGGCGTAGAACCTACGCCTAGCGTACTCACCAAACTATGTCTATAACTTTTAAACTATATAGGTTTCAGTTTCGCGTGGGGGTCGTTGGAGGTGAACCTTCTGTACGGTAGTAGTATTGGTTATTCTGTGCTTGTACCAAGACGAATAACGAAACAATTTTAAAACACACAAGTTTATGCTTATTAATTTTTGACGTTTTTTTATGCTTAAGTTTTTATAAAAAAAGATATTTGAATGATTAAAAATGTCAACCTTATTGGTTAGGTACTAATGTTTTCCAAAACTCATTTCAGCCGCTACTTTACTTTATTTTACTTCAATAACTCTCCAATTTATATTACTTGCCACAGTATCAATACGATAATTGGAAATCATATTACACAATTCTATGACCACGGCTTATATTTCGGTTCGACGCGATTCTGTTTCGGCGTGCAGTGGTACTGGGGGTAGCAATGCGCATTTGTCTGGCACAGACTATAATAGCTCGTTAGATTAGTTATTAAGTCTTAACTATAAGTTAGTTAACTGTTTTTTTATTATTATTAGTATTGACGTCAATAAGTGCCTGTAAAGGTTTACATTGAATAAATAATTTGACTTTGACTATAAGGGTACTATTTATTTCCTTTGGGCACTATTTGGTACTATTTGGATACAGTTTTTTGACATACTAATTAAAGTTGTAGCTTGCTCAGATTTCCCAAACTGAGGTGAGTACGCTAGGCGTAACCTACGACTAGCGTACTCACCAAACTATGTCTATAACTTTTGAACCATAAGGGTACTATTTATTTCCTTTGGGCACTATTTGGTACTATTTGGGTACAGTTTTTTGGCATTCTTGAAATAACAGAATTCCATGGTGAGTACGCCAGGCGTAGGTACACAAATTCAGAGTGAAAATTTGCAAAATGAATAAGGATAAAAAAGGCACATCGATAACTATGACACTTATTGCATTAACCATAAGTACCTATTGTCTATCATTGCGCTCGTTGGCATACATGCCACTATATCGGTTGTCGATTCTAGCAGACTGTCAGGTCAAAACCCTAAAAAAGCTAAATTATCCCACTCGAAGGACCATTTAGTATCAAGTAGCAATACAATTGGCGTTGAACTCTTTGACCTTTGAACGTTTTTAATACGTTTCGTCTCTTTTGTCAATGTAATTTGTTTAAAACATCATAAACATTATAAGGCGGTCAACACAAAAAAAATATACATTACGTCCAATGAACATAATGGCAAAATGTGTTTAGTTATTTTACAATGAGACAAAATATTTTTCAATTATAACTTAAATCAAAGTTTAAAAGTAAACAGCAACAATCAAATGCGCTAGTAAAACTTTAAGACATACTATTGTATTTTTTATGTGTATTCTTAATAAATTATAATCAAAATGGGTCTTGTTATTGAAAGGACAATGCGCTGACAATGTGTTAGCTTGTGTAAAATGATCTTGTCCTTTAAAGTTTACGTCAGCTGAGTGGTGGCAGCTCATTATTAAAAGAATACTACCAACCTATCTCTTCCCTTGTAAAAGGCGACTAAACGCACTGAATACTGCATCCAACAGCCTAAAGGCTCGCGTCCACTAGGCGGATTGGGCCGGGGCGCATCGCAACGCAAAAATCCGCCTGCCTGTATTTATTATGAAACAGCGTCCACTAGCGGCGGGTCGGGGCGGGGCGGGCTGCAGCGTGATAGTAAGTCGATGCGGCCCGTACCGACCTGATCCGCTGCTAATGGACGGCTCACCACCTATCACGTCAAGCACATGTGCAGTTGTTATTCGGTGTGCGACTATGGCAGTGCATTGCTTTTGCGGTCCTCATTTCCTAGTCTCTGACTAACCCTTCGGGGATAATATGAGTATGTTGAAAACAAGTCGAAATGGCAAGCTAGTTTATAAAAACTAATGGCAAAGTTATCTCACATCATCAGTATACCGACGGCGAAGTGACAATACCTCCTAACATATTTCAAAAAAAATATTTTCTTGTATCATTATCTTTATGGTCGGTTTCCGCGTATTTTGATGAAACCACTTATCCATATTTTTGACGACAACGGGAAACAATAAATGTGGAAATAGCTTCTAACTAAATGGAATTATGGCAATTTCTCTTATCTACGTACAACTTGGTACAACCCACAGCCTTACTACTAACAGCCGACCGACTCATGTACTTGCGCGGGGCAACGATGGGGGGTACGCGGAGAAGTGAGCGGCAGAGTCGGCGAGCGCAATCTCCTCTAGTTTGCGCTCTTTAACTTGAAGGGGTGTACGTTAACGAAATTTCAAAACTTATAACGGTTTACGGGAATTGTTCCGTTTTTAATTGTAAATCCGTCAAAGTTTGATAAAGATTTAAAGTTCCACCGTTTTCCACGGGACGACCGGTAAGTTATTTTTATTTATTTAATACTTTATTGCACAAAGAAATTACAACCCTAGCTGTGGTGATAAAATTAAATCTGCGGGACTAATTGCGCTATACAAACCATACATAAACTAAACATAAATATATAAATAAACATACACAAAATATATATAAATCAAATTACTTATATCTAAACTAAGTTACTGATTATCGATAATGTTAGACAGGTAGTGCTCTTTGAGGTGGTGTTTGAATGATTCTACCGATGATCTCTCACGGATGCTGGCCGGTAGTTTGTTCCACAGTCTAGCTGTATATACAGTAAAGGAATTGTGGAAAAACTTGGAGTTGACTTGTGGATAGAAAAGAGTCCTGGTATCACTGGAACGTTTTGGGCGGGAAGAGGTAGGTAAGTGCGTAAAACGGGATCGTAAATAATGAGGGAGTTGGGGGTAGTGAAGTATTTTGTAAAGGAGGCAAAGGATGTGCATATCACGGCGTTGACGGATTGGGAGCCACTTTAACCTCAACCGGAACTCCGAAATATGGTCATATTTTCATAAGCCGAAAATAAAACGGATGGCCAGGTTTTGCAGGCGCTCCAGTTTTTTAAGCAGCTCCTCAGTTGCATCTAAATAACAAACATCAGCGTAGTCGAGAAGAGGGAGCAGAAGCGACTGAGCAAGCATAATTTTGGTTTTGTAAGGTAAGAAAAACTGCAGTCGCTTGAGAGAATGATAACAGTAGTGCGCGTCGACTCACCTCATTCACCTGTGACCTCCAAGACAAAGTTTGGTCAATAATGAGGCCTAGATTTTTGGTTTTATCAGAAAATGCAATATTCACTCCATTATACGTAACCTTGGGGAGTATATTGAGGTCTAGTCTGTCACGCAGCCGGTTGCTACCCACGATTATTGCCTGTGATTTGGCTGGGTTTACTAGGAGTCCAAATGCGTCCGCCCACAACTTCACCGAGAGAAGATCCTTATTTATAGATTTTATAGTAGAGTGAGCATCAACCGCATCGAATTGTCTATAGAGTTGCAAGTCATCTGCATATAGATGGTACGAGCAGGATAACACTTTTACGAGCTGACTTATGAATATCGAGAAGAGCAGAGGTGAAAGTACCCCACCCTGCAGTAAGAGAAGCCCATTCCGAAAATGAGTCATCACACCTGATCCTCTGGTGACGATTGCGGAGATAATCCGAGAACCAAGAAATCACCGCAGGGGCAAGGTTAAGGGAGTGGAGAATGGCTATGAGGATGTCATAATCAACGGAATTGAAAGCACTGCTGAAGTCTAATAGAATTAGGATCGTAAACATCCGGCTATCCATGGCGTAGCGAATATCGTCAGTGACGTTTAACAGGGCAGTTACTGTGCTGTGGCCAGGACGAAAACCGGATTGATACGGACTAATTAAGTTGTTATGTGAGACAAAAGAGAACAGTTGTTTGTGAACAGCGCTTTCCAGGACCTTGGATAGGAATGGTAGGATTGAGATAGGACGGTATTGAGAGAGAGCGGTAGGAGAAGCGGACTTAGGAATGGGAATGACGTGGGCTAATTTCCATTCAGAGGGGAATGCGTTGGTTGCCAGAGTGGTTAATAATGTGTGTAATGATAGGCACAACGTCATCCAGGAGTGGCACCAACATGTCACGGCAAATGCCGTCTTCGCCCACGGCCTTGGAGGAAATGGATAGGATGCTTTTTTTAACCTCCCCTACAGTGATTTCACGGAATGTAAAGGGCTCACCGTCAGGACGGGCCGCTGTGTCTAACATAGTGAACGTGGCTGCCTTGCTGGTACCATCAACAATAACCGGTGAGCTGGCAAAATGTCTGTTAAGGTGATTGAGATCTGGTAATTCACCAGTACTGCCGCGGTCCTTACCTACACCGAGGGATCTAAGGAACTTCCAGACCCTACCTTGGGGTAGGTCTTCCACTGAGGAATGGATATATCGGCGTTTAGCATCGCGGCAGAGCCGATTACAGTGATTGCGCAACTTTTTGTAGGAGCTCAAATTATTATTATTCGGAAACCTCTTAAGCAGTGATTTAGCCTTTAAATAAAAGTGAATAGATAGCAATAAATAAATAAAAATAAATAATGTAGGTATATAAATAGGTATCTGTGAAATAAATATATTATTACATATACATACTTAAACATAATAGTCTCAGGTAGAAAGTAGTTGACAATGGCAGCTTTGCAGCAGGATGTGGTTAAGCGGATAGGTAAAAATTTTTCACGAGCTCCTTAAATGTGTGGATAGATTGAGCACGCCTGATCGCAACTGGAAGCAAATTCCATAGACGAACAGCTTGAACGGTAAAGGAGCTATCGTAAAAGGTAGTGTGGTGCGGAGGGGTTTTAAGAGTTAGGTTTTCTAATGACCGTAATGAGCGCGAGTGAGAAGAATGAAGGAAACTAAAACGATCCTTTAGATAGCTAGGGTAATTGGGATTAAACAATACGTTATAAAGAAGGGAGAGGATGTGAGTATTCCGGCGAAGACGAATAGGAAGCCACTTGAGTTTAGCGCGGTATTCAGAAACATGATCATACTTACGCAAGCCAAATATGAATCGAATACAAAGATTTTGAAGGCGCTCAACATAGGTACTTACTCATTTAAAGATCACTCACATCACAATGAAACAAAATTCACAAGTTTTTTCATTAATTGTTTCACAAATTAACTATTCGACCTTCAAACCTTTGCGGTTGCGCAAAGCAAAGTAAACGATTAAAAAAATCGGTTCCAGAAAACTATGCGTTCCCACCGCGGCGTCAAGCAAATTGTTGTGAATTGCAATATTGATCTTTAGCACTTTCATAATACAGGTCAGTTTGTAAGTAACTAAAGTAAGAAGTGTGATAAGCGCCATCTATTGTAACTTGTTCATACTAAGATGCATCGCTGTCGCGCGTCGATAAGTTGCACTATGATTAACAAAAGTAAAAGATTGTTCTCGCACAATATTGAGCTTTCAATTTCAGACATAAGGCAAATAGTTCCTTATATAGAAGGTGCTTTTACATTATGAAATTAGGCAAAAATACGAGTCAATATTTTGGAAAACATGGATCTTATTTATAAGAAAAATAATTATAATCAATTATATAACTGATATTAAACTTCCTCCTTACGTATATACACCTATTAATTTCAACAAAACTAAAAGTAATCTGTAGTTGGTTCATAATACGAAATTTAATAATATTAAACGTATTATGAGTTCGTCTGTACCTCATGCCAATGTATGTAGAAGTTTGCTATCAAATTTAATGAATTTCTAGTGTAAAAGTCAAATAACAATTACACTCTTAGAGGGTACTATTTCCGGTACTATTTATTGAGATAGAAATGAGAGCCATTTCTGGTTCTGTTTTCGCGCAACGAGGTGAGTACGCTAGGCGTAGAACCTACGCCTAGCGTACTCACCAAACTATGTCTATAACTTTTTAACTATAAAGGTACTATTTATTTCTTTTGGGCACTATTTGGGTACAGTTTTTTGACATACTAATTAAAGTTGTAGCTTACACAGATTTCCCAAACTGAGGTGAGTACGCTAGGCGTAACCTACGCCTAGCGTACTCACCAAACTATGTATATAACTTTTGAACCATAAGGGTACTATTTATTTCCTTTGGGCACTATTTGGGCACAGTTTTTTGGCATTCTTGAAATAACACAATTCCATGGTGAGTACGCCAGGCGTAGGTACACAATTGTTGAGAGATTCTTCAATCTAACTATTTTTTCATTTTGAGAGAATGATATACTTACTTAAATTATGAATTCCATTCTACCAACACACACGTCTTACAAAAACTTCGGTCCTACTAAAGTCGGTGTAAAGACTCATCTCCGATCCGACTGTCGGGATAAAATTAAACATTCTTGTAGTAAGAACGTATCCTGCACTACATTTCTTAAATCTAAAATAACACACACCGGAACAGAAAATAAATTCTTTATTTAATAATTTCAATAATATCCAATTATATCAGATTAACATAAAATTTTTGATCCAAAAAACTATATCAATTTAAATTACACACTGAAAGAGCAAGGAGGTATAATTACTGTACTGAGATCGCAAAGTTCATCACATTCGTGTCACTATTTAAAAGTATATTGTTTTAATTATGGCCTTGGCCTTGGCCATGTCACTAGTGGCCTTTAATAATATCAGATTTTCAGTATTGCCATTTTCCGCTCTCACACCAGCACAGGTGTTGCCAACATTGAATAAAGTTAATATTTGCAGCTGCCAACCGAACCAGTGATTAAAAAGAAGGTGTAAGTCGCCTCCATATAAAAATGGTCTAAAACATTTCTCTTCAATATTTCTATCGCCTACTAACCTATTTTATTTACAATAATACACTGTGTTTGAGGTAATTTTTTCATTAACATTTTCTTTTGTACTGATTAATTTCTTTCTACATTTAATATATAACTTCTAATAATATCATGTCGAATTTAATATTTTTATCCGTATATGTCTACATGTTTTACGTATTGTTACGTATTTTCTATAACCTTATATATGTAATAACTATATACTTTTATTTATTATTATTATAATAACAATGGTTTTCGTTTATTGGCACGTCACTGACTCAAAATATACAGTTGTATGAAGAAAAGTATTCATTTGTCTAAGTTTTTTGTAGCATTTTTTAAAATAAACTTCCTATTGCGTTAAGAATAATTATATCAATGGATATATAAATCAAACGCAAACTAATGTTGTATTTTTTCTTGAACAGAAAAAAATCTTTATTATATTTGTTTTACTTTTAATCAAAAGCTACATTACTCATGGTGTATACATTTGGACAGTAGGAAGGTCATATTGAGGTTTTCTAGTTAAAGCATTAGAATTTTCTAAAATGGCCTTTTCAGATCTGCAGAACATTTCCATCTAACGACATCATATCGTTAGTATAATTGGGATATGGGCTCATTCTGGGAATGAATTCTAGAAGATATTATTAGACCAACCCAAACGAAATCAGGTGAATCAGCATAACTTCTTCATACAACTGTCATATTAAAAACTACGACTAGGTTTTTATCTATAGCATTGCGCTATACTTGACACATGTCAAAAGTACGTTGACCCCAAACGCGGGTTTAAACCTAAGCTTAAGTTTTTGAAGGCTAAGTACTAATTTGTTAAAAGAAAAAAATAAAATATAACAACACTATCACTTACTCGAATCACGTTTAAAAATTAAATAACTTCTTTTTATTTATTGTCAAAATTAAATAAAAATATAAGTAAGTAAGACAAAATAAAAAACTTTTTAGAAGTTATTTTCAGATAAACGTCAGACACTCGAGTAATAGCGTTTTGGCAGTAAATTTTATTATACAAAATATTATGCTGTAGCTGCCTGTAAGTATTATTATAAAAACATAGGTTTCCCGCACTTACTCAGCGGTAAAAAAATAATGTCTTAATTCTGCAAAGAACTAAACAAATAACATAAATTATGAATCTAAAAATAGCAATGTACTTATTTAAAACAACAACAAAAATAAATCGTAGTAGGTACAATACTTGATTTCTATTTATAATACTTCGTATGAAAGTAATACCGTGTGTCCATCGTACCATAATAATGTAAGAGAAAAATAAGAAATATTACGACCAACATTAAACAAAATTGTCATATAATTATAGTGTTAAAATGAAATAACATTAAAATATAATATCATAGGCATTCAATGCTAAAAATGGCGTTTGCATCAATATAATATGTATCCCTAAACCGTGGCATGATATTTCTAGTCTGTATCTATCTTCTGTATGGCACTAAAATGAACTAGTTATTTTAGTCTTAACATTAAAATTATGGTTTTACAATTTTATATAAGTAGCAGAGTTATTGTTCTAACTAGATGTGAATCTTTGTCAAGAATATAAACAAAATAAACATTAGCGAATACTATAAAGTCTGAAGACGGCAACAAAGAGTAAAAAATAAAGTAAGTATATATAGTAAAGGCCTCCATCATTGAAATCAAGGTATCGCTACAATTGATGGGTATTGGCTTAATCACCACGCTTGCCAAATGCGGATAAGTAACTAATTAAAAGAATATAAATCATTATAATAATAATTTCACTAACATAGAATACGTAATACTAACACATTTGAGTATTGGTCACTGGAATAAATGAATATTCTACAATATGTATAATCTAATCTAAAAAAAATTTAAACAAAAAAATATTTTACCCATAAATTGCAGTTACCCTTTTATTCTTTGCTGCCGACAACTACAATTTGGAATACATTTCACATTAATACCTATTTCACATCTTAGCACAAAGCTTTCCGAGCCGGCGCCGGGCGGCGGTTTGTTCAAAACTCAACGCTTGGCCTTTACACTTCGCCTAGTCAAATCATAACTCTGCGAATCCGATACTAAACTGGCACACAGTGCCATAACAAACCATTTATTGTCACTTGCAAGCGTTCACTTACCGCTCGCCTTTTCCAAAAAGTCCATTTTCAACCTTAACTCGATGAGAAACAGCTGCTTTTGCAATGAAAATATCTCCTCCTTCTGCCGCAGTTCCATGTTAAGTATTTTCATTTTGGCTTCGTGCTCGTACATTGCGTGCTGCCTCTTCGCTATGAAGTACAACCTGCAAACGAAAGGGGAGAGCTAACGTGTCTGTGAAATAGAGGTAGTTGAAGGGAGTCCCGAAAAATTATCGGTACCCTAACCAGGCACTATGCCACAAAGCAGGTGCTCTACAGAATGCAACTATAAAAAAGGCATCTTTATCACCTCTGTATGGTCTAGTGAAGTAACTCATGCTAGAGTTAGAGATAAGATAGCCAGTTCCTCAGTGGTTGAGGATTCCAGGTGAAAAACGCTTCCATCTTCCGCCTTTATCATCACTTACCATCAGGTGAAATGAAAGTTATTTCACACTTCATTAAAGTAATTGAAAACTAAAGGTTTATTACAAATTGGAAAATATCTTTAATATTGAAATTTTTGCATTTACAATGCTATTATAGACATAGGATGAAATGTTTACGAGAAAAAACAACCAGTCTTAGGAAAGCTTGAACTAGAATCGAACCCATGACCTTTGGATTGCCGGTCAAATGCTCTCTGCCGCTGGCTTGCAGCATAAATCAAACTATTAGAAAAACAAAATTCAACAAGCCTTCTGGGGTCTTGGTAGCTTAGCGGTTAGAGCATTGGACCGGCAATCCAAAGATCATAGGTTCGATTCCCATTCGAGCTTTCCTGAGACTGGTTTATTTTTTTCTAGTAAACATTTCAAATTAGAAAATTTTCAAATTTAAAGTAAAATAGCTTAATTGGAAGATCACCTGACCCGGATTGTCAGAAGGGTGCTGGTTCAAATCTTGCTCGTAGAAATTTTTTCAACATATCCCAGTTTGTAATTTGCTCGCAACAAAATTTGCGTTAATATTATTATAAAGAAAATTTGTGGTGAAAAAAAAGGTGTTTATTTCAAAAAAATGATGGAAAAACAAAACAAAAAATATACATACCTCTCTTCCTCCGTAGCGTTACCGCACTCGTGTTTGATTCGTTCATCTATATTCTCGTTCGTTCTGTCGTGACCGTTCCTCTTACTATCATCCAGATGGCTCAAATTCAATGGCGTGTTTGACAGCTCCGTCATTTTCTGCAGTAGATTCTGTTGTAACCGTGCCTGCTCTATTGCCTGGTGGGGGTTCGGGAGGATCGGTATGTGGGAGATTGTGGGTAACTTTAAGGGGGGAGTGGGGGAGGATTGGGGGATGATCTGCACGTGTGGCTCTAGTACGTTAGCCATTGTGTCGTCACTGTCGTTCGTGCTTGATAGACGGCCGTTGGACATCTAAAATGTATTGAACTCAATGTAATCAATGAGCTTAAACATACAATATTTAATCACGACTATTATCCCCGAAGGGTTAGTCAGCGACTAAGCAATGAGGACAGCAAAAGCAATCCTCTACCATAGTCCACTTTTCACCAAATAGCGACTGAGCATGTTCTCAGCGTGACAGGTGGTGAGCCCATCGCCGCTCTATGCCGTTGGAAGTATGTGCAGTCTTTAGTCCGTTAGTAGCCTTTTACGACACCCAAGGGAAGAGAGGGGGTTGTAGATTCTTTCACCGCCACGCGACACGGTTAATCAGCTTATAAATGTAGAGTATAAGCACTTAGGTCCTTATTCATAAACAATTTTAAAAAATTATTTAGATAACAATGATGTTACAATAAAAAGAGGTAGATGTGTTACATGTGTCAAAAAGTGGCAACAGAAAACTATGCTAATTGGCTTACCTTAAGCGTAGTCTCACAAAAGCGTTAGCAGTGTTGACACTTTGACAGTGTCAGTTTGCATGTATTTGTTTCCGAAAATTAATTAAAAATATGCTGTCCTGTGTCATGCGAACTACATAAAAGGTCATGAAATTATATGTCATGAGTGGCATGCGTGAGTTTAAATTTTAATTGATTTAAGTTCTTATTATTTATCAACTACAAAATGTCAGAATAAATTGTGTCATAAAAATAGCGTGCGACAGCAAATTGACATGTAATTCGAAATGACACAGCGCTACATGTATCTGTCTTGTTTACGCTCTTACTAGTTGTCATGCTATCTTGCTCACACTTTAGAATACGATCAAGTTAACTCGGCAGATGCGGCCATATGAGATCATCGACTAGAAGTGACAAGTTACCTCGGCCGTATAACATCGTAATGTTTAGTGAGTATAGCGCATGCTCAGGTTTTCGTACGTACGACGCTTCGGTCCATTATTGAAATCATATTAGTACTGACATAACCTATCTACCTCTTTTTAATATAATATCATTGTTAGATAATCATTGTTTTGTCTTTTCTGCTCAAATTCAAAATGACGTTTTGTGTGACGTTGACAAAACATTTTCTATTATGTCTGGTTATGTGGCAGTCATGTGTTAAAATAGTTTTTATGAGTAAGGGGATTACTTAGTAATTTCTTTAATTTTCGTCCACGCTAACTTAGAAAAACCGTATGACTACTTCAGCCATTAAAAAAATATATCTACAAAATATAAACAAAAACCATCCTCAGCTATCTTTTAGTGAAAACCGCATAAAAATCCATTGCGTGGTTTAGGAGAAAGAGTGCGGTGCCACAGACAGAGGAAAACGGCGACTTTACTTTATAATATGTAATGATGAAATAAATAAATAAAGTAAAGTACAGGTTGTACTAACAGACTAAAGACTGCACATACTTCCAACATCATAGAGCGGCGATGGGCTCACCACCTGTCACGCTGAGCACATGTGCAGTCGCTATTTGGTGAAAGTGGCAGAAGACTGCTTTTGCGGCCCTCATTGCCTAGTCTCTGACTAACCCTTCGGGGTATTATCAGGAGGGTGTCACTCCGCAGTTTAGGTACGTTCGTTTGACGCGCCTCCGCAGTTTGGCCGCCTAGGCGTATGGCAGTAAAGGTTGCCGCGAGCCATAGCACCGAACACCGAGCGCCGAGTCGCCTGCGCACGCGTGTAAACCCTACGCTGTGTGACGTCATGACGTCAAATCGATATCGAGTCAGCGTTGCTTAACGGAATATGAACGCTCGGGTCACACGATAACTTTCAATTTCGCGTGAAAGTCGTTAGAAAGTGAACCTTCTGTACGGTAGTAAGTACTATTAGTTATTCTGTGATAATAGTCGTGATTATATGTATATATGATGTATTATGTAAATTACCAATTTAATAAAGTAAAGTACATGCTGTATACTGTCCCACTGCTGGGCAAAGGCCTCCATCATTGGAATCAACCCGTCGCTACAATTGATGGGTGCTGGCTTAATCACCACGCTTGCCCAATGCGGGTTGGTGACACAAACCCGGGCGCAGCATCAAAAATCTGAAAACACACTTTACCCGACCTGGGAATTGAACCCGGGACCTCGGGCTGTGTCGGGTTGTCGCCTCGGTGGCCGAGCGGTCAGACGCTCGGCTCGATATCCGGAGAGTAACTACTTACTTATTAATGTATGTGTACTTTTTGTTACAAAAATGGAATATATGAATATGAAAATATAAATAATTACCTACTTTATGGGCCGATTTTTAAATCGTCAGAAAAAAACTTGTTTGTCTAACCTCCTAACTCCTGGTGGGTTATGTACAGCACATCAAAAACTAACCTCCTATCCCCTGGTGGGTTATGTATAGCACATCAAAAATTAACCTCCTAACCCCTGGTGGGTTATGTATAGCACATCAAAAATTAACCTCCTAACCCCTGGTGGGTTATGTATAGCACATCAAAAATTAACCTCTTATCAATGGTGGGTTATGTATAGCACATCAAAAATTAACGTCCTAACCCCTGGTGGGTTATGTATAGCACATCAAAAATTAACCTCCTAACCCCTGGTGGGTTATGTAAAGCACATCAAAAATTAACCTCCTAACCCCTGGTGGGTTATGTATAGCACATCAAAAATTAACCTCCTAACCCCTGGTGAGTTATGTATAGCACATCAAAAATTAACCTCCTAACCCCTGGTGGGTTATGTATAGCACATCAAAAATTAACCTCCTAACCCCTGGTGGGTTATGTATAGCACATCAAAAATTAACCTCCTAACCCCTGGTGGGTTATGTATAGCACATCAAAAATTAACCTCCTAACCCCTGGTGGGTTAGGCATAGCACATCAAAAATTAAACTAAGTAAACTAAGTAATCGTTACTAAGATTACTATAGTTATTTTGATAGGAGGTTAAAGTACTACACAACCATTTCGAAATTGTATTAATATTATGATATCTTTTCTTTCTTTACTGGTGACATTTTAGGTTGATCCCGTAATACGGATAAATCAGACGGTTCATTCGAGGATAAAAAAATCGGTCCTAAATAAAATACTTCAATAAATAAAAAATACAATTATGTCTGTTGCTAGCTTACGTTCACAGGCAGGCAGTCATCGTCGTTGATGCTTCGGGACCCTTCTACGCTAGGGGCTGCTTCGCCTTCTTCCTCTACAATAAAAAAAAATTACTTCCACACAAATATATCATATTTACTTATAAATAAAACAATAAAAACCAATATCCAGGAATGTTTGTACGCGCATCACTCCTCACTCGCGCACCAGGCCTCCCACGTGGACAAGCACAAGCACGTGGGGATATTGGGCCATAACCCACCACGCTGGCCCAATGCGGGTTGGTGGGTTTTTCGACTGTCATCTTACGACAACAATTGGGACCAACGGCTTAACGTGCCTTCCGAAGCACAGAGGAGCTCGAGATGTTTTTAATTTGGTCACCCATCCAGCGACCCGGCATTGCGAAAGTGGCTTAGCGAGCAAGATCGCAAGCCGAACGCGCTAGCCGCTGCACCATCGAGCTCCTCCGTTGAGGAGCTCGACGGATTGTTCACGCGGACGAAATGGCGGGCGAGTCGCTAGACGAGGGGTCTACTTTCAAAACCCCCTAAAGGCACTTTTTCACAAACGATGATGATTCATGTTTAAATTTTAATACAAAATCGTTCGCAATGACAACAATAACGCCCAATAGCGACATACTGTTCTAAAGTTACGTGTCGTAATAAAGCTCTGCTATTGGCTTACTCTATTTTAGTGGAATTTGATAGCGACAGACTGGTGTTTTAGTGGGATTTGTTACGGAATCATTATTTTAGTGGAATTATATAGCGACAGACTGGTGCTTTAGTAAGTTTTGACACAAATGTCACTTTTCCTAATGGCTTTTAAACGTGTTTTAGTGGGATTTGTTACGGAATCATTAGTGGAACATGGAAGGAATTCACTGTATTTTGTTTTTCTGGTAATAGTTACATTTTGACCAATATTTGTTTTAGGGGGTTTTGAAAGTAGACCCATTAGTTATGTATAAAATACGAGCATAATGCATCGAGAGCATCACGCGCGCTACCACCCTGAAGCTACAGTTCCTATGCCTCATGCCCTGTGATGCAATTGGATATAGTGCTTCACACTGGAACGCAGCAATGTAAAACAATGCTGCTTAGATGCAGAAATAGGCATCAAAGTGGTCGTTGTCCATGCAGATTTTAGGTAGAATCCTACCAATAGGCTTAATCAAAAAGCTTTTCAACATGTAAAAAGACCCTTAACAATATGGCTTCGTAATCATGGAAAAAATGAAAAAAGATTTTACTGTATGGGGCCGTACCTTATGCTGTTGAATGTATGAGCAGTCTTCAGTCAGTTAGTCGCCTTTTATGAGCCCCAAGAAAAGAGATGAGTTGGTAGTTTTATATTAATGAGCCGCCACCACACAACCTCCCTGTATTATTTATCCCCTTCCAGAATTTCCCTCCCCTTCAATTCCTACGTCTTCCTCAAGGCCGGTAGCGCATTTGTGACTCCTCTGGTGTTGCGGGTGTCCATGGGTGGCGCGCGGTGGTTACTTCCCATCAAGTGACCCGCATGCTCGATTGGTTCCTTTCTTTATTCGGCAACGGGTCAGCGCTTGGCCTTCATCTCACTTGATGGTAAGTGACTGGAAACGCGCTTCACCCGGAATCCTCAAGCACCGAGGAACTGGCTATCTTATCTTATCTCAAACTGTCGGAACACAACAATGCTATAAACATCGTTGTTATGGCGACAGACTTATAAGATGGTGGTAGCTAGCCAGGCGGACTTAACAGCCCTACCACCAACCAAACCGAGCACACAAAGACGTACACCCCGCTGGGAATCGAACCCAGGACCTCTGGGTCTGAAACCGGTGGCTTGGCCACTAGACCACAGAGGCGGTTAAAAATACCTTTTCAGATTAATGTTTTATATTTTAGCGTTTTATTAACGCTTAAATATACTTGAGTAAAATTTTAAACACTGAAAAAAAAAGACGACAACCTCAGGCGGGAATCGAACCACGCAAAACTTCTAAGATTTGATGAAGCAATGTTGACTAAAAACATAAGCATCAAGCACTGACAAATTTCGACGGTTGAAAGCCAGACCTCGGTAGCCAAGTGGTTAAGGCAGCCGCCCGGAATGCGGAAGGTGCGTGGTTCGATTCCCGCCTGAGGTTGTCGTCTTTTTTCAGTGTTTAAAATTTTACTTAAGTATAATTAAGCGTTAATAAAACGCTAAATTATAAAACATTAATAATAATGTTTGCTGTAGTGCCTCTTACCTTTGACGTCTAAGGGATGAATGCTTTGCCAGAGCATGCCGTCTAGTATGCCGGGGGTTTCGTTTGTGGGCTGCGCAATAGAAAGGACATTGTTATGATATAATAATTTCAAAAATAATATACTTAAATAATTATAAAATGAGCGTTCTTCATAAATACCTAGTTGATGCTGACAATAATCGTAAATTGTCAAACAAAAGTACACTAACTATAACTATTCTATAATACATTGTCATCTATTATTAGACAACTAAGCTAGAGTTGTCACCTATTAGTAAACTATGCTAGGGTTGTCACCTATTAGTCATCTGAGCTAGGGTTGTCACCTATTTGTCAACTAAGCTAGGGTTGTCACCTATTTGTCAACTAAGCTAGGGTTGTCAACTAAGCTAGAGTAAACTATATTAGGGTTGCCAACAAAAAAAAAAATTGTTTTTAATGTAGGTATTATGTATACATGCAAGTACTTTGATGTTTTCGGCATTTGATGTGAAAAATGTCTGGTTTTTGTATGTCATCGAAGGCTGAGTTAAGTTGACACTTTTTTTTTTTTCACTTTCTTTTTTATATAACTTATTATGCAAACTTTGTATTCTCATTTGTATGTAAACATTTTTGTTTTTATGAGAATAAATTCTTTGAACCCAACTGAGGCGTAAGTCTGTTGTCACCTATACGTTTTTCACGTTACCTGTGTGTCGTGCGCGCGCATCTTGCACTTCTTCTTGTAGTTCTCGTACCACATCTTGACCTGCGCGGGGGTGCGCGGCCGCTCGCCGCCGCACCGCTTGTTCACCTCCTCGCAGATGGTGGACCACACGAGCTGGTGGGGGAACGTATCAATATCATTAAATTAGTTATACATATTTTTTTATCCCTACTGGTAAGCGCTTGGTCTTCATCGCACCTGACGGTAAGTAACGATAAGGCCAAGGTGGAAGCGCGCTTCATCCGGTCTCTTGTCGAAATACAACAATCCTATTAATATTTTTATAGCGCCAAACTTTAGCTAAGGCGGTGGTAGCTAGCCAGGTGGACATAACAAGCCCTACCACCAACCAAACCAACTTTGATTATATACCTGTCTAGATAGAACCTGGCAGTAATAAAACGTACAACAATTTACGGGCCAGTATTGGCTTGACGCGCTCCGTCGGTCAGTGTCATTCTGCCGTCAAGCAGTGTTTACATCTCGCGTTTCGGTGAAACACACACACACACACACACACTTCGCACACTTCAATACAAAAACCGAGCGGATTGGGAGAAGCACTGGTACCGCGATGCTCCGTCTAGACATGTATATAGTCAAAGCAAACCAAGTACACAAATATGTACACCCCCCCCCCCCCCCTGCTGGGAATCAAACCCGGAACCTTTGGGTCTAAGACCGATGGCTTAGCCACTAGACCACAGATTTGTAGATATTTAATATTTTGTACAAAATGGCTGAAGTATGACAATGTTTCTAAGTTAGCGCGGGCGGGCCTCTAGTTTTTTTTATATAAAACTAATCTAGGTATATAAGTAAATAAAAAATCAATTGTCGACATGTTTGATCTCGCATCACTTCAGAACGGCTGCATCTATTTGGCTAATTTCTTCATTGATTTGTTTGTAATTGTCTGCACAAGGTTTATGTAGTTGCTAGCGGCTGCATCTATTTGGCTAATTTCTTCATTGATTTGTTTGTAATTGTCTGCACAAGGTTGTACGGGGTGTTTATTTATTTATTATTTAGGAAGTTCTACAGCATAATCTTAAAAATTAATTAACAACATTTTTAGTTAGCAACGAAATGTTAATTATAGTTATTTATTAATTAAACAGATAGATACAGTTGTATCAATTTACAATATCATTACATAAGTAAAACAAACCATAACAATCACATATATTTTTTGTATTTTTTTATCAGATACAGTTGTATTAATTCACAATATCATAACCTACATAAGTAAAACAAGCCATAACAAGCAAATATTAATTTTAATTTTTTAATTTAATTTTTTTAAACATTTATTATTATTAATGTGCGTTTAACACATGAATAACAGTCCTGTTAACCCATCCTGTTAATCTAAATGACTGTGTCGGAGTGGGTTCACGTCAGTAGTCTAACGGAGCTACGGGGACTGAACCAAGATTTCTCGCGTTCATCCCGAGCATCTCGGCTACTCACGCACGCTTCGGATAGTAGTGTGTTATGAGAGGGCAAGACATGTTAAACATCACATTCCGTGTTCAAGCGGACAAACTCGCGGCCGGGCTTTTATATAAGTAAATCTTTACTAATACCATTAAGAGAAAAGATTTGATTGTTTGTTTGTTTGTATTGAATAGGCTCCGTAACTATTAGACCGATTTGAAAAATTCTTTCACCGTTTTGAAGCTACACTTTCTCCGGGTGACATAGGCCATACACCCCCATTTTTTACTCGTTTTAATGAAATTAAGGGCGAGTTCTACCCATGAAACTGAACAACTTTCCCTAAGAGACCTATGTTGAAAAAATTCTCCCATACAAAACTGTCCGATCAGCTTACGTTGTCATTTTTGCAAATAGGTTTTTTGGGGAAAGTTGTTCAGTTTCATGGGTGGAACTCACCCTTAATCCCTCAAGCAACGTGAAGCCAGACACAATTGAAAGCCTATTGTTTTGCGACCGCCGGCGGTCTAATGATCCTTGGTTTAACTTCATTAAAACGAATAAAAAATGAGGGTGTATGATATTTTCAAAAATTTGTCACGGGGTACGGGGTGCACGCGGACAGCGAAGTCGCTAGTGGTCCGCTAGTATTTTTATATCACGCAAATTTTGTTACAAACAAATTAAGTACGTACCTACAAAATGGAAAATGTTGCCTAAAAATTCCACGAGCAGGATTCGAAACCGCACTTTTCTGCCATTCCGCGGCAGCTGCACTTCCAATTAAGCTACAGTGGCTCTTATTCAGCCTGCCGAAATTTATGAACACTATTTACTTTTTACTTTGCTAAAAGTGCTGATAGATAAAGAGTCCAGGATAGCATAATTTGAAAGTGCACCGGGGCCCTGAACCTTACCGAACGCATACGTTTTTGGGAAGATAAATTAACGTGGTTTTGAAACAAGGAATCGTTACAGAATAAGGGCCCTGACTCAGAATGTCAGAAAGGTGCGGGTTCGAACCCTGCTCGTAGACTTCGTTCAACATTTTCTAAATTATTATCATACACATGTTTGGAAGTAAAATATCTAGATATAATGCTTACATAATCGTATAGCTGACTCTGCGTTTCCATTAATAATTGTAATACAACTCACTGAATCGACTTGTGCTTTTAGAATGATTGTATTGGCAAAAGGTGCAATGTCAAAGACTAAGATGGTACAGACAATAATGTTGGACGGAACAGAACACAACAACCAACATCAGGATATGTTAATAGCTATATGTAAATCGAAACGATCATCTTAGAAGCCTACTTTTTTTTTAATTGACGACCTTCAATTTGGAGACAGGTATCATTTTTAGAGTTTACTTGAACACTAAACTTTTATTTTAATCCACTACCTGATTTACATACATTTAAATAGAAGCACGACTATCGAGCACGAGGATCGCAGCAGTCCACTGCAAGTCAGTAGGCTTACTCTTGAAACAATTGCATTAATCAATTTCCAATCACAAATCTAAAACATGTCAAATTGCACTTTTGTAAGCGACAATAGCACCACATTGGAATTAAAATGCGTGGAAATTGATTGAACAAATTATTATCGAGATGGCGTTCCGGAATTATCTTTACTTATCCCAATATCGATACATATTTATCGCATTGGAATTGTATTGAGATTGAGTTTGCGTTCAAGAGTAACCCCCCAGGTCAAGTCAAATGCTTTATTCAAATAAACCTTTACAGGTATTTATTGACGTCAAAAAATAAGTAAGTACCTATATAATAAAAGTTAATTAACAGTCTTAGATTAAAACAAAAAGGGAAGATACGGCATGCTCCTACTTGTAGTCAATTAAAATATAGTCCTACTCAACTACAGAAGCAAACACACACACGCACACCTATAAAAGTGTAAATCGAACGAGCGAGACAGAGCAGTAAGTTTCAACGTCAGCGCGAGGGAGTCAGCGAGTAGCGCGTTGACGTATCGGTCGCTTCGCAACAGACGAGTACGTACGACCGATTCCGACGCCACTGCGGAGTAGCGTCTTTCTCTTTTTATCACAGCAGAATGTCCGCAATAGTACGATGTAGCCTGTACGCTCGGCAAATTGCGACTGAAGTGAAATTGTGCCTTTAGGCCTAATTTTATGAACGTCAGGATTGAGGAGCCACCCCTAATTTTTAAAGGAAAATCATACCATCAATTAGTAGTATAAAAAATAATTTTGTAGGACAAATTCTGGAATTTGTAGTATAATACTTTCTAAGGTACATCAATATAAAGCTGGCTCCTCAATCCATACAGTATGGATTGAGGAGCCACCCTAGAACTCGGAAAGTAATGTAGTTACATTTTTGAAAATTTTGTATGTTTTAGTAGGTATTTTGTAGGTTATCTACAAAAAATTACAGTGCGGTACTGCCGAAATTAAATAAAATACAATAGTTTGGTTGTGGCTCCTCAGCCCGTATACAAAAGCGTGAATTCCTGTGAAATTGATCCACATATTAATATATTCGAACTAATGGACAATTAGTAGTATGTATGCTTGAATTTGTAGTATAGAAATAAAATAGCAAGATTAAGTAAATTAGCTAAAAAAACACATGTCATCTGGCTCCTCAATCCAGACACTTGCATTTAAATAATTGACTGTATCTACCTAACTATAGAAGATAATCAAAAGCTTTATATGCCAATATTTAGTAGAAATTTCTACTAAATATCTATGTACAAAATAACATTGTACAATTTGGTCAAAGGAAGTTATGATGATTATTCGATATTCCATATAATTCACTATATAGGGTGACCATATCGATACTGGCAAAGAGAATAAAAATATGGTTAAGTACCCGTATTAAGGTAGCGTATTGTATGTTTTGCTTCGTATGTACAAAACGTTACGCGTACGTAACGTTTTGTAATAATTAATTAATTAGATTATTTATTTATTTATTTAAATAATAAAATGTAATGCGTACGTTAACTTAAAGTAAATGAGACACTAACCCGCATTGGGCCAGCGTGGGAAAGCCTGTTCCCAGCAGTGGGACGTGTAAGGTTGTTGATGATACTCATGTGGTATTTCCGACTGCTGATACAATTGATTATTAAAATGAATACCTACAACTCTTCATACTCTAGTTTTTGAACACGACCAGAAATGGAATTTATCACAATTGCGGTTATATAGCATTTGTTTAAGTTTATAGGAAACATAAACAGAATTTTACAAATTGTCATGAAACTAACTTAGTTCTGGTAAAGAATCATAGATGGCTCTTTTATTTATTTGTTGATTCCTAAATCACGCAAACAGGTTTACATTCTAAAAATTCTTAAGAAAAATGTAACACTTTATCTAGCTTTCGATCACTACTAATAAACCATACATGTTTTGTGGTTTTGATTGAAATCTCAACCTCGACCTTTTGATTAATTATAGTAAGTACTTACCTACATTAAATACTATTGTAGTAATATAAAACTAACTAATTAACAAAGTAAATATAAAAATAAGAAAACCTGAACTCTTAGCATCATAGGATGTAAACTAAAGATTGCGTGGAAAGATTGCTATATCGTTGTTGTTGCTGAGCTGACGTAAATTAACTGTGTCGCGTAGCGGTGATAGAATACTACCACCCTCTTGGGTGACGTAAAAGGCAACTTTCGGACTAAAGACTGCACATACATACATCCAACAGCATAGAACGGCGATAGGCTCATCACCTGTCACGCTGAGCACATCAGCACTCGCTATTTATTGAAAAGTGGACTATGGTAAAGGACTGCTTTAATTTGCTGTCCTTATTGCCTAGTCTCTGTCTAAGCTTTCGGGGATAATAGTCGTGATTATATGTTAGCATGTGTTTGTACCTACTAATTAAGTTTTCATGGAACATTATCAAAATGCAAAGACAAAATATAGAAATTTGGAGTCATTTTTAAAACTGTAGAAAAACATTATCTTTTAAAGCAACTACCTACAACTAATTTCACATTTTTAAAATATTTTGAAGTACAACTTACGATTTTAATGAACCTTTAAAAGAAAGGACTGAAAATGTTGGTATAATATGTAAAAGTCGAAATCACTTTCATGTTTAAATCTTCGAGTTGGCAACATTACGCTAGAGCCGAGTAATAAGCGTGTATACCTACCAAACTGTTGTAAACCGAAGTTTTCAACAGCGGTTTACAACAGTGTGGACAGTTGTTTGCAACGAAAGGAGACCCGGCGTTTTATGCATAAGTTGTATACCTACTTTTTTAATTTTTAATCTGTAATTCATTGTCATCTGGCAATATCTGTCAACAAATGACAGTTGTACAGCCGCTAGCTGTAAAATCAAACATACTTGTGACGGAAAACATCAACGGCGGTTGTAAACTAAGTGAAAGCCTTGTTTTCAACAAGTGTGGACGGAATACAACAGCGCACAGTGTGGGAAAAACGCAATCTAGCGGGATTTAATTCCTAATCGCGCTAACCTAATGGTTTATGTAATAAATAGTGTTATTTAGTGCTTCAATTAAATAATAATACTAGGAAGTTACAAACCATGTTATCTTATTACATTACAAAAAACGTATGCAGTAGGTACAAATTTATTGTTATTTAAATTAATCACTTAATTTACCATCTATCATATTTGAGCTGGATTCTGTTAAGGTTTTTCCGGGAAATGTTACCCATTGAACTCATTGAAAGTTCTCTTACGATAGCAGCAGCAGCATCTCTTTAACCAGATTTTCGAAGATTACATTCAGTCGCAATTATAATTTCTTCAGGGCTAGTGGACTGGAAAAGATTTTGAACTTTTTGTTTTTTTGTTTTATCGCAACATTCCATAAGACATTTTTGTGGTCTTCCTGGTGAGATGGTACATCTCGCAAAACACTATCTGGCCAGTTAATGTAATTTAACCATGTTATATTTTTGTTCAACAAGCGTTCACGATGTCTACCGCTTGCTGCCCATTTTTCTTCAAATTTGCTGCACAACTTTCTTAAAAAGTCCTTAATTTCCTTCACAGCATCTTAAGAAAACTCACTTGATCTTTTACAAACGCAAAAATAGCATTAAATCGCTCGTTTTTTGCGTTTGCAGTCCAAATATCGAAAATTTATTTTTTTGGTATTTCGGTAGGCATTCTGAAAAAGGAAAAAAAATGTATGGGTGTCGCAAAAAATCGCAAAATGTATCAACTGTACTTTAAAGTTAAGCCTCTGCACTATTGAGTAAACTAAAAGAAAATACAGGATAATACGGGCGTTTTGATATATGCACAAATTTGTTTACAAAATCTCTCTAAAAAAAGAATATTTTTACCTCAGCTTTGAAATGATGTTTCTTTAATCATAGTTTCATTATAAGTTCCAAAAAATATACTTGAACTTACCTCAAAGATATACACAATCCAACAATAAACCAAAAAACTCTCTTGTGTCTATAAGTACATAATCAGAAATCGTAATAACAGTTGATGCTTTAAAAATATCGCATGAAATGTAAATGTACGACGAATATTGTTTACCCACTTTAACATTTTTTATTTTTTATTTTGAGTTACTTACAAAACAAATTCTTAAATGCAGAAGTGACTAGTAGGGTCTTAGGTATAAACAGGCAATACGGTATCTTCAATGAATAGATGTCGATATTTTCAATTAAATCCAGCTAGATTGCGTTTTTCTTAGACTGTGCGGCGGTTGTAAACCAGCCTCCGCCAAGGTGACCTGGTGGGGAGGCTTGTTTACAACAGTCTGGTACACGCTTTTTGTGCGTTACAAGCAGTGTTGCCATTTTTAGCAGGATCCTGCTTTTTTAGCATTTAGGCTACCTGCAGCAGGATGTTTAGCATTGTAAAATTTTTCATATTTGGACATATTTCTGTAACTGTTTTTTTAATTATTATTTTAATTCTTTCTTCCAGAATCATAAATCCTAAAATTTTTACGTACATAAGCAACAAATCTACTTATTTAATAGCCCTATTGACATCCCTTCTTTGATATACTTAAATAGTGTAATTAAACAAAATTTGATCCACTTGATTAATAATAATTTTGTATCTTTATTGTACGTACATTAATATAAATGAACTTGGCTTTTTTCAGTAACCACGTTGTATGTAGGTTGAAGATAGCGGTGTTATTTGTAATTTGTTAGAGGCAGTGGCAATACTGCTTACGTGGTTTACAACAACGTCCACACAGTGGACCGCCCGCCAGAGGAATCGCAGCAAGTTTATAAATACGCTCCCGCAAACCAAGGTCGTAGAAAGGTCAACCGAAATTTCGTTGCAAACATCTGACTACTTTAATACATTTTTAAATATAGGAAAAGCAAAGAGATTGATCTCATACAGTCTTAATATAACGTTATACGTAATGTGTGTTATGCATCATTACATTTTTTGTCAAATAAAGGCTGTTATATAAGTGACAACTTATTTCTTTACTTTCGAACTTTAACTTTAACATACAAACATACATATAATTACGACTATTATTCCCGAAGGGTTAGTCAGAGACTAGGCAATTAGGACAGCAAAAGCGACTGTATTAAGTAGAGGATAAACTATGGTAGAGTACTCTCTACCATAGTCCATTTTTCACCAAATAGCGACTGCTCATATGTCAAGTGTAAGTTGTAATTTCACCTGATGGAGAGCTATCACCGCCGCCCATGGACACCCGCAAAACCAGTGGAATCGCAGACGCGTTGCCGGCCTTTAAGGAAGGAATAGGTTTAAGGAAGGAATAGGAATTGGGAAGAGGGGTGTGGGGGAGGGGCCTCCGGAACCCTCACTGGTCGGACAAAACACAACAGCACCAAGTGCCATTATTTAGCACCACCCAGGGGTCACGTGTAGGGTCTCAGGGGTAAACCTACGGACGCGAGTAACTATAACCCCCAAAAATTACTTTTATAAGAATCAATAGTAAAATGTATCGATTAGACTTTTTTATTTATAAGGTTCGGCTTAAAAGCTTTTGATGCCAGTGCTGTAAAGTATTACAAAATGGCAGATGTGGTAGATAGGACATGATGAAAGTTTCACTTTGATTCCTTTTATAATGTTTAAACATAATTTAATAGGTACGGAGTATCTTTTAGATATTTGTTTACATTAATTAGGCTGTAATTTTATTCAAACAATGTATTTTATTTCCCAGATTTAGGTCTTATATATCTGTCATCAGAAATAGGTTCTGATAAAAGTTTAACGTTTTAAACCCTTAACAAATGACATTACTGAATAAAAGGAACATGATGTGATTACAACAGTCCAGTGTAATATAGGTTTTAAAAATGCAAAGCTAGGTATGTATTTATCCAATATCATCGACACTTTTTCATACTTATTATGAAAAAGTGTCGAAAAGAAAGAACAAAATTTGCGTTAAAATTATATAAATAATATTTATAACATTATAATTGTTAAGTTCATAATAATATATATTTTGTTAAAACTTAATGTAAAGAACAATTTGTCCTGTTTTCATTCATATAACATGGTCACCCTTAGTGAATTGTATGGAATATCGAATAATCATCATAACTTCCTTTGACCAAATTGTACAATGTTATTTTGTACCTAGATATTTAGTAGAAATTTCTACTAAATATTGGCATATAAAGCTTTTGATTATCTTCTATAGTTAGGTAGATATAGTCAATTATTTAAATGCAAGTGTCTGGATTGAGGAGCCAGATGAAATGTGTTTTTTTAGCTAATTTACTTAATCTTGCTATTTTATTTCTATACTACAAATTCAAGCATACATACTACTAATTGTCCATTAGTTCGAATATATTAATATGTGGATCAATTTCATAGGAATTCACGCTTTTGTATACGGGCTGAGGAGCCACAACAAAACTATTGTATTTTATTTAATTTCGGCAGTATCGCACTGAAATTTTTTGTAGATAACCTACAAAATACCTACTAAAACATACAAAATTTTCAAAAATGTAACTTCATTACTTTCCGAGTTCTAGGGTGGCTCCTCAATCCATACTGTATGGATTGAGGAGCCAGCTTTATATTGATGTACCTTAGAAAGTATTATACTACAAATTCCAGAATTTGTCCTACAAAATTATTTTTTATACTACTAATTGATGGTATGATTTTCCTTTAAAAATTAGGGGTGGCTCCTCAGTCCTGACGTTCATCTAATTTTAGCGGCTTACTCACGAGACGCTAATGCCGTATCTTCCCTTTTTGTTTTAATCTAAGTTAACAGTAGTTAAATCTTATCAACGTAACTTAACTACCTACTTACCTAATCTACCTACCTAACTAATCTATCGCCAGTTCGGATTTTGGTAGTAGAAGGCTTTCTACTGAGAAGAAGCTGGCAAGAGTCCACGTTTCACTTTCTGTCACTGTTGTTGTCTGTAACTGTGACTTTAGTGAGTCTGTGTTGTTCGGTTCTTTGTGAATAGTAATGAATTCGAAAATGAATAGTATTGAATAGAAACTTCTTCAAAAAAAACTGAAAAACCTAAAAAAACAAAGTCTAACATCAAACATGAAAGTGGCCTTCTCTGGCCTTTAATAAAAAAATCTGACTTCAGACTGTGCTTCAGATCAACAAACAGTAAAAAATAACGATCACATTGCCATCAAAATAATTTATACATGCTAATTCATTGACAGGTTTTCAAATGTATGAGCAGTCGGAATTGTCCTTTCGTGGTGATCTTTTAAGTAGTTATGGCGTGAAAGAGTAACAAACTCACTTTCATATCTATATAAATCAATTGCCACGAATGTATGTACAGTCACGAGCACCAATATGTATACACTTTGACTCTTATTCCATTGTATTAAGAGTTACAATTGTTTACATATTTTTGCTCGTGACTTACGTGCATCACTTTAGAACGGCTGCACCTATGTATTTGGCTAATTCTTTTTTGTTGGTTTGAATTGTCAGGAAAAGGTTTGTAGAATTTTTTTTTTTTAATACATAACGCATTACGGGGTCCACGCGGACGAAGTCGCTTGTTTAGTTTAGCTAGTTTTTAATATAAGTTAAAATCAATGATCACTGGCTTTACGTTCTTAATGCTGGATGGGTGACCAAACATGAAATCACGCTGAACTGAACACATGTGCAGTTGTAATGTAGTGTGCCGTGGACAATGGCAGTGAACTGCTCCTGCGGTCCTCATTTCCTAATCTCTGACTAACCCTTCGGGGATAATAGTGTAGGAAAGATTTATTTATTTATTTATTTATTTAATAGTCCAAAATCTTTGTATGTACAAATATGTAGGTACTAGCGGCCGCTCGCGGTTTCACCCGCGTGGTTCCCGTCCCCGTAGGAATATCGGGATAAAAAGTATCCTATGTGTTAATCCAGGTTATAAACTATCTGTATGCCAAATTTCATCCAAATCCATTCAGTAGGTTTTACGTGAAAGAGTAACAAACATCCATCCATACTTACAAACTTTCGCGTTTATAATATTAGTAGGATGTATGTACTTTAAAGCTATGTAATTATTCTTTGACGTTACAATGCACGAGTCGCTGTTAGTGCAAGCTTTGCAAAGTGTCGGGTTGCATACGACGTTGTTAGTTGTTACGCTCTAGAACAACAAATGTTCAATATGTAACGAAACGATATAATCTACTTAATTAGTTTGAGGATTGCTTTGCCAAATTTAATTTATATTAAACGCAAGCGGGCCGCTAGCCTTTGTCCACGCTAACTCACATACATACATATCATAATAAACGCGACTATTATCCCTTAGTTTAGTCAGAGACTAGGCAATGAGGACAGCAAAAGCAGTCCTCTACCTTAGTCCACTTTTCACCAACTAGCGACTGCACATGTGCTCAGTGTGACAGGGGGTGAGACCATCGCCGCTCGATGCTGTTAGATGTATGTGCAGTCTTTACGACACCCAAGGGAAGAGAGGGGATGGTAGTATTCTTTCAACGCGATACGGTTATCAACAAATTCCATTAAAAAACATTCGTCATTTCACGACCCTTCTATCAGTGATAACCGCGTAAAATACCGTTACGTAGTGTAGCAGAAGAAAGCGGAGATACAGACAGGTAAGATAGCACTGGCTATCTTATCTCTTAACAGTCAGTATTTTTATTCTTTAAATTGCCTTCGTGGTCGAGTAATTAGCACGCCGCACACAGGGGCGGGCTATATGGGATGAATGCCCAAAACTCAAGTTTTAAAATGAAAGTAGTTTAAAAATCTTTGTCATATTATTGTATATGAGACCTAATGACATCACATTACACAGTTCACATCTACTAAAAGGTGATCAGATAAGTAGGACGCATTTGCAAAGTTGTTGTTTTTATACCTTTTGCATTTGCAATATATTTTCATTGAGCAGTTTGATCATTCATAACTATGTTTCTAATAAAGATATTGCAAATCTAAAACATATCATGTGAAGACCAAGGTTCGTACTATTTAAATTATGCCTATAAGTTTGTATATAATATCAATGTCTTAGATATTTTTTTAAAATTTTATTTGTAAAATATAAATCTAACCGTGATTTCTTAATTTCGCGCAACGACGCACTACACCTTTTTTTAATATGAAACCGAGTCGAAAAGTAAAAGGCAGTTGCGCGAATTTAAAAAAAAAAGTCTTTTTATTTAAATTTGGAAATGTCAATATAAAAAAAAGTTTACTTGTTGTAACTTTTTTTGTAATTTACTTTTAGTAATGTCTTCTGAAGTTTAACAGAGACAGAGAACTCTTTCAGTAATCATTTATAATATTAAATTCAAAACTTTTGAAAATAAATTTAAAATGTTTCTGTCTATTTTGGCAATAAATTCTCTTGCCCAATGAAATCACGTCATAATTTGTTAAGTGAATTCAAAACATAAAACAACAATTTAAAAAAATGGTTATCACATAATCAACAGAAAGAAAGATTTTTGGCTACTGAGTGGGACTGGCTAGATTAGAAATGTGAATTTACTACTTTTTTACAGTAAAAGTTTCAAAATCATAGCATTTTGGAAAGAGCAGTGATAATCGAAATTGTAGATCAGGCTTTGCTTCCAATTGGACAACTAAGTGAGGATGAGGAGGCACAAGAGGCCAGAAACAGTCTTACAGAGAAAATTTTAGCAGGAATACAAGGATCCAGAACTGGCAATACAACAAACATTTTCAATCGTTCATTTATTTATCAGACCTGTAATAACTTTAGTGCGCAATTCGCCTACTACCTCAAAAAGAAAGCCGTTTGACCCCAAAGTCATTAATATATTTTAATAAAAAGAATAAGTCGAATTTTTTATTACTAAAATATTATTTAAATTTTTCAAAATATAATTACCTAAGTATTTATACAAACAATATTTTTTTCCCATAAATTATCATTACTTGAGCATAACAAATTATTGTCAGATATTTTCAAATCTTTACTGAGTTTTGGGCATTCACACCATACAGCCCGCCCCAGTGTGCGCCGGCGCCGCCGCGCCGGTTCTGGCGTCGCGCCGTCGTCGCCGAGGTTCCGGGTTCAATTCCCGGTTAGGCAAATTTAGACAAAAACTGATTTTTTAACCATTTAAACAAGTTTCAAAATAGCTTAAGGGATAAATTATATTAGACCGGGCCCGGGCAGGACACGGATCATTCACTGTGTGATATGAACTGCTTCATACAAAAGTATGCAACGTCTCAAATCAGTGCCCCGTCCGGGCCACGCACACGGCACGCCCCGGTCTAATATAATTCATCGATAACTTGAGCTAGAAAAATGGTGTGAGCGTAGAAAGTTATTATATTTACATAATAGCTCAATGTATTTACTTATATCCTTTTCAATGACAAAAAAAACGACTAGCACCAAAAGTAATCTTAACTTATATAATAAATGCAAGTGAGTTTGTTAGTTTTGGACGGTAACAAGCTACTTTTTCTCGCGAGCAAAGCCGAGCTAGATAATCATAACGCACAGTCCATCAGCTGTTTCTATTAAAAAAAAAAAATAATAATTGTAATTTACCCGTTAACGAAAACATATATTTTATAAGTAAATGTCGTTAGGTACTTATTTATAAAGATGTGCAGTTCCTTGCGCCCGTTCTTCTCTACAGAAAAGACGTTCTGAATGGGTGGTAGATAATTTTTTTTTGGAAAATTCGAAAGTACTTATCTAGTTTACATGAATAAGGAGATTACGACTATGACGATATTTCAAATATTAACTAGGTGTTTCAATCATAATAATTAAAAACAGTACAAACTATCTTTACTGTTAATTATCTGTCGACATTCCTAGAAGCAACATTGGTTCAACCTAATCGATTACATTCAGTAGGCAGGTATCAACTTATTAGAATTATGATAATAAGTGAGATATGCAACTGATTTTATTACTTTCATATAAAATCTGCTGATTATAGTTAAATACGTTGGTATGTAGGTGATATTATTTAAAAGGTAACTAGCGGATCGCCCGCGACTTCGTCTGCGTGAAAGTGATGGTTTCGCTTATAAACTTATTTATGTACAGTAAATATACAGCCTAAGGCTAGTCCTCCTTGGTCGAGTGGTTTGTACACCGGTTTTCATGGTGTCGCCATCTCTGAGGTCCCGGGTTCGAACCCCGGTCGGGTCAATTTAGAAATTATTGTTTTCTAAATTGTCTCGGGTCTGGGTGTTTTCTATGTATAATAAGTATTTTAAGTATGTTTATCCGTTGTCTAGTAACCATTTAACGAGTTTCTTCGAAGCTTCTCTTGGGCTAGATAATTGGTGTGATTGTAGGAAAGATTTATTTATTTATTTATTTATTTAGTCCATTCTAAATATTGTGGTATGATAATTTTGAAATATGTAATTAGTAACTCCTACATCCAAACATTGTTAGTTCCTCTTTTTAATATTAGTGTCGGTGTAAAGATATAAAAGCCACGGGGGTCAAGTGGCAGAGCGATACCAGAGGTTGCAGTTGCAGGATGGAGGTTATGAGTTAAATTCCCAGGTCAGGTCAGGGAAAAGCGTGTTTAGGATTTTTGCATGTTTATAATAGTGTATTCGGGTGTGTGTACTATAAAATGTTGTTAGCTAACTATCAATTATGACAAAGTGGTTGGATAGCTGTTCGGTTTCCATAGATAGTTAGATACTGAACTAACCCACTTGATTTACATTCGTTTTCACAACTTTTTACGGCAGAACTACTTTGCGTTGCGAGACTGGTGAACAGTGTGGACAGTTACTTACTATTTACCTGATGACTGCTTAATTGGCCTTTAGAGTAGCAGACGTGCGAGCCTCACAAAATCATCGAGTGACCGTAAGGCAGGTTCTTGAGATAATCCTACTGGGAACTAGACAACAGTGGTAACAACAGCAACTAAACCTAAGATCTAGCTATTAGATAACTAGGTAACTCCTCAGCGGGCTACTGCCTTTAGAATGTAAGACAAGCGAGCCTCACATGACTAGGCTAGCTATCAGCTGATTAAGTGTCCACAAGGCAGGCTCTCAGAATTACCCCACACTCGGTGCTTAAGGTACATTTTTAGATTATTGGCTAGGTACCTGTTTGCTGCGGTTTGTGGTGTTTTTGGAGCGGCCCTGGCAGCACACCGTATGAGTAGAAGACGATAAAGCCTAAGTAAATAATAATGTAAGGGTACTTTACCCGGGATCCTGAATACTTTTTTATTTTATTTAAAATCCTTCCTCCAACAGAGTCGGAGCTAATATTAAACTAATTCTCTTTCACACCAGTTCTCGCGTCTATCCCTCTCGTACATTTATTCATCCAGAACACTTAGAACCTAGCTATCTCCCCTCGTAACTCCTCAGCGGGCTATTGCCTTTAGAATTTGAGACGAGCGAGCCTCACAGAACTGGGCTAACTTTCAGCCTGCCCAGTGTCCACAAGGTAGACTCTCAGGGTTACTCCGCTAGGAAGTGTAACACTGTGTGAAACATATGCCCCGCGCCCGCGTGCCCACTATGGACACTCAAATAAGATTTCATATGTTTGAGTACGTCGCGCCGCGTGTGCACTTAGGGTTACTTCGCTATCACGTTTAAGTTACCTGTTTGCTGCGGTTGGTGGCGTTGTTGGAGCGGCCCTGGCGCAGCACGTCGAGGTGGCGCGCGATCAGCTCGAGCACGGTGCGCTTCTCCAGCTCGGTGAAGTTTTTGGAGCGCTCCTTGTGCCCGCGCCGCGCCCGGCTCGCGGTCGAACTCCGTGTAGACATATCCACCTGGAGCATAGGTCATAGGCCATCATTGTCAACATTATCAGCCTGTAAACGTCATACCGCAGGGCACAGGCTATCCCACGTGTGGAGATTATGCAATAATAATAATGTTTATTTACTAAGATAACACAGATAGTAGGTATTACTTATGACTATGTTAGTAAAATACATCTTTTAGCTGCAATTTACTCATCTGTCAATGAAACAGACCAAACGCTCTGTTGTTAAACGACGGACCGTTGGCCCAATGCGGGTTGGTGGGGTTTTAAAAACTGCCATCTTACGAGAACAACTGGGACCAACGGTCTTGCAAAGCACAGAGGAGCGCGATTTTTATTTGGTCACTTATCCTGTGTTTGCTTAACTGGCAAGATCGCGAACCGAACAATTTAGCCGCTGCGCCATCAAGCTCATTTGGCAATAATGTGACATTTTATAAAATGCGTCTGATCACCCGTCACCTGTTTAGAACAATAGGTAGGTGAGGATTCAATCGACACAGAACATTAGTGTTATGTAAGATGGTCTTTTAGTAGTGATTGGAAGCTGTGTTACGTTTTGACATAGTATTTACAGATGGAAAACTTGATAGCGTAATTCAGGAATCAAAATGGAAAAAAGGATAATAGTCGTTATATATGTATGTACCTATGTATGTCATACATGTAAGTACCCAGATCCCACGTCTAACTATTATATCAGAGAGGTGGTGTTATTATACCTCAAGCACAGAATAAATAATAGAAGGTACTACGCCTCAAGGATGAGTCAGAGACTAGGCAATGAGAACAGCAAAAGAGTCCTCTACCATAGTCCACTTTTCATCAAATAGCGACTACACAATGTGCTCAGCGTGACAGGTGGTGAGCCCATCGCGGTGGTAGAGCTGTTCTTAAATCTAGCTCGCAACCACCATCTTTTATCTAATATGTCTCGCCATGTTTGCAATATGTCAATAGCAATAATATAGGTTCCAGATACATAGAATAGTACTTACATAAATGTGTAGTTGTTATTTGGTCAAATGTTGACTATGGCCGAGGACTGATTTTGCGGGACTCATTTCCTAGTCTCTAGCTAACCCTTAGGGGATAATTATAGTCGTGAATATGTAAAAAAAGTGGTGATGAAAATATAATAAAATTGTCGAAAAACGAGTTTCACAAAAAAAAAACTTCAATTCAGGCACCTCACTCACACGGTTTGTGTTAACCGAATGCAAACATCGGTTACGGGTTACCCCTCTGACGACTACGCCTTAGCAGCTTAACATTCGTGATCGTCGCAGCCCCACCTTTAACTAATACTTGGATGATCTCAGCTAACAATATTAAATTGCACAAAACAACGGCAACAATACGAAATGCGATCCGGAATATTTAAATTGTATTTAAAAATGGTACGGTTAAAAATAATAGTAAAAAACGGCTATCAGAAAAACCAGCTCAGAAATCGAATCGGCGTCTAATTTGAACTGAGTTTATTAAATTGGACAGGTTATTCCAAGGTTGGCACTAACTAACAATATTAATAACCAAAGTCATTGGAATGCAGATTAAAATAAAAAATAAATAAAAAAATAAATCACCTATAAATCTTTCTAGGAGCTGTGAGGTAGCGGCTCTTTAATAAAAGAATACTATCAATCCATCTCTTCTCTTGGGTGTCATTGGCCTGTGCCCAGCAGTGGGAAGTTTACGTCTCACTATCCACCACGCTGGCTCAATGCGAGTTGGTTTACGTGCCTTCCGAAGCACGGAGGAGCTCGAAACGAGATGTGTCTGTTACATACATATCCTACTAATATTCTAAACGTGAAAGTTTGTAAGTATGGATGGATGTTTGTTACTCTTTCACGTAAAAATTACTTAATGAATTTGGATGAAATTCGGCATACAAATAGTTTGTAACCTGGATTAACACATAGGATACTTTTTATCCCGATATCCGAACGGGATCGCGAAATTTTGGGAGTTCCCCATACTTAGAACTGAAACTCAATTTTTTTTTATCTAACCCATCCGTGTGGGGTATGGTACACCTATCCATCTATGGATAGGTCTTCAAAAATGATATTGAGGTTTTTAATTAAATTTTTTTCTAAACTGAATAGTTTGCGCGAGAGACACTTCCAAAGTGGTAAAATGTGTCCCCCCCCCCGTAACTTCTAAAATAAGAGAATGATAAAACAAAAAAAAATATATGATGTACATTACCATGCAAACTTCCACCGAAAATTGGTTTGAACGATCTAGTAAGTAGTTTTTTTTTTGATACGTCATAAATTAATTAATTTAAAAAAATACACTATTATTAAAACATCGATCAAAGTTACAACGAACTACAAGAACTTTTATATGATGTTACTTGCTGCTACGGAACCCCGCATGGGCGAGTCCGACTCGCACTTGGCCGGTTTTGTTTCACTAGCAATTGGCTCAGTACATGCACTGCACACACTGCCGTGTACGACGAATTACGGGCAGACGAAGTTTCGGTTGCGGTTAGAGAGTAGGCTTTCTGTTGTGGTTTGGTTGTGATTATTTAGCGCGATCGCCCCCCCGAGGAGTCGCAGTCGTTGCCGGCCTCGAGGAAGAAGTAGGACCTTTGAGCAAGGAGTAGGAGTTGTGGAGGCGTGGGTAGGGATGGGCTCCGGTACTTTCACTCACCGAACGAAACACAACAGCAACGAGTGCTATTGTTTCACGCAGTGTATCAAAGTAGTCCCCTCTGGCGTTAGTCCCCTTGGGGGACAACTGGGATTTTCTTATATAAAAAAATCCCAGTTGTCCCCCGTGTCACCGGTGGAGGGGACAATTGGGACTTACATTTTTAAATATCCCAGTCTCCCCCACTTGAGACTGCCCTATAATGTTGGGGGAGACTAAAAATTAAAGTCCCACTAGTCACCCGTGTCGTTGTTAAAGGGGACAACTGGGAGGTTTTTATAAAAAAATCCCAATTGTCCCCCAAGGGGGAAAGGCTAGAGGGGACTACTGGGATACACTGGTTTCACGCCGTTATTCTGTGAGAGGTGGTATTACGGCGGGCGAGCCGGCCCAATGCGTGTGGCTGTACCACTCAGACAGTGTCACTCATTTGTGTCCATGTCTACAGCTTCCTCATGACATAGAGAAATTCTAAGCATGCCATATTTTTGTGCATATTATGTGCAATCAAACGTTTCAGTCCTAATTTTTGTGCCACCACAACTTCGTTACTATGAGTTGTTTTATGTGTGTAAGCTAGAGACACGTGTCACCAGCTCGCACACGCCCGTTAAGACAAACCAGTGAGGATAGGGTTTTAGACTATAGCCAGAAAATTTGTGCATAATTTGTGCACTAGGAACAAAAAAAACTAACCATCACACTCAAATACTGTTGAAACTACGATCATAAAACTGTGTGCGAGCTGGAGACACGGGTCTCTGGCATGCACAGCTGTATCTTCGTAATTGTTTAAGCTACGGTTATGATTGCTAAAGATCAATAGTATCGATACTATCGATAGTATCAACAAAAAACCAATCGATCGATAGATCAATAGTATCAAAAATTCGTCGATAGTTACTAAAGCAAAACTATCGATACTATGGAAACGCGTCGAAAATTAATAGATAGTATCGATAGTATCGATAGTATCGTATGTCGATAGTATCGACCAAGTTCAATAGTATTACCTAATTTTCACTATCGATACTATCGCAGCATTTCGATAGGACTATCCACGCTATAGACTATTTTTCAAGGTCAACTATCGATGAATTGCAACAACACTAGTACTGGAGCCTTAAAATAAAAAGTAGGGTAGGTATGAGGGGTACCTCATACCTACCCTACTTTTTATTTTTTATAGGTATATAGTGAAACTCAATTAGTCGCGTCGCGCATCGCTTTAACAGACGGCTCCTAGTCTACAATTCTCGGTACATACATTAAAACAATCGAGAGCGCAAATTAAAATGACTCTAAATATTGATAGCTCTTAAGTTCAAACTCGATTGCAATCGTGTAGCGCACGGAACGGCAACGGCGCGCTTAGCCACTTCCGAGCCATTATTTTGAATTTTTTGGCGGGAAAACAGTTTTTGGTTTATAATTTATAAAGAGATTTGAAATTTTGCCTCGTGTTTGCACAAATTATAACGTATTAGTTGATTTTTAAAACGAAACGCTATCTTATACAGTTACAGTAATTCACCATGTGTTAGCCCGTGTTACGTGTCACCAGCTTACACATACCTATCGGTTCGTAGCTCAAAAACCTTTTGAGTTAAAGTTTTGAAATTTTTTTGTGCCTTATGCACAAATTTGGCACAAAATTTTGAGGTATAATTAATAACCGTAGCTTAAACAATTACGAAGATACAGCTGTGCAAGCCAGAGAGCCGTGTCTCCAGCTCGCACACAGTTTTATGATCGTAGTTTCAACAGTATTTGAGTGTGATGGTTAGTTTTTTTTGTTCCTAGTGCACAAATTATGCACAAAATTTCTGGCTATAGTCTAAAACCCTATCCTCACTGGTTTGTCTTAACGGGCGTGTGCGAGCTGGTGACACGTGTCTCCAGCTTACACATATAAAACAACTCATAGTAACGAAGTTGTGGTGGCACAAAAATTAGGACTGAAACGTTTGATTGCACATAATATGCACAAAAATATGGCATGCTTAGAATTTCTCTATGTCGAATGAGGAAGCTGTAGACATGGACACCACTCATTTAGCACCACCCAGAGGTCACGTGTAGGGTGTCAAGGGTAAGCCTACGGACGGAAGTTACTTCCACCCCCAAAAAATACGTTGATGAAATATTGTAAGCCATGTCGCGTAGCGGTAAGAGAATACTACCACCCCCTCTCTACCCTTGGGTGTCGTAAAAGGCGACTAACGGACTAAAGACTGCACATACATCCATCAGCTTAGAGCGGCGATGGGCTCACCATTTGTCACGCTGCGCACATGTGCAGTCGCTATTTGGTGAAAAGTGGACTATGGACATTGCCTAGTCTCTGACAAACCTTTCGGGGATAATAGTCGTGATTGTATCTATGTAAATGTATAAAATATTGTTTTTAGCATTAACAAAAATATTGAAAAATTACAAAGAAAAGTAAAAAAATAAGTGCGCTTTCTCCTTCGGCTTTAACATCACATACATAACTAAAGGTGAGATGAAGGTCTGTTTACCCGTAGTGCAATTATATACCGATATAATTTATCACAGAACAGAACTCAATTGAAATAATTTCAGCCTAGCCGCCTGAAAATGCTGAATAGGCTTCAAACTCTACACCGAGTTAACCTTGCATTACGTATACTGTAGATATGTAAGTAAATAATATATGTAGGTACCAAACATATTTAAATCTTTCGATAATAACATAAAACAGGATTAAAAAGTTATGTAACATTTGGCAAACCGTCGCTGTTCACCAGCATTTTATCTAAAAAAAGAAATAAAAAGTAAAATCTAGCTTGTTTATGGTGGCTCGTGCAGTTCAAAACGGTCGAATGTATTAGCTTTTTTTGTTGCTTAAAGTTTAAATGTTAATTTTATCATACTAGTTGTTGGAAACCAGTTCGGTTAACATTTAAAAAGTGGCCAGTATATTTATATTTATGTTTTAGCTTGTGTTAAATTCGCCGGCCGCATACCACAATTTAATGTGGGTTTAGAACTTTTTGGTACACGTTGCAGTTACGTTTGACAATCGGCATTTGCAAAAAATACCAGAAATTGTCACTCACAATCACCTGATTTTAAGAGTCGCAGATGCGTTGCCGGCTTCGATGGAGGAATAGGACCTTTAAGGAAGCAGTAGGAATTGTGAGGGAGGGAGGGGTAGATGGGCCTTACGTGGAAGTGGCATGCAACATTCTCATACAAAACACAAATCTAAAACAGAAAAACGACGTTTCGTAGTCCCCTGTTTCCTCCTTCAGAACTGGACCAATTTTTATTTCTTTTTCAGCATCGGTTAAAAAAAAAAGATTTTCTATGTCTGTATGCTTGATTTTTTTTTAAACCAGCCACTTAATATTTCTGAAGACGTTTAAAAAGGAGTGATTTTGCTAAATTTTGAAGGCTGCTGGTTGTTAAATAAATGACTTAATGCGAAAAAATTAAACATACAGACGTAGAAAATTTCTTTCTATAACCGGTGCTGAAATAAAACATAAAAATTGGTCCAGTTCTGATGAAGGAAACAGGGGACTACGAAACGTAATTTTTCTTGTTTTATATGAGAAATTGATCTGTGTTTTGTATGAGAATTTTGCATGCCACTTCCACGTAGTGTTTCCTCTTAACTCCGGTATATAACTCTCCCACATTCATATCAATTACAAATTTAACAACATCAACCTATAAACGTACCGTGTAGTAATCGTAACCGCCGGCGCCGTAAACCGTGTCGCGTAGCCGTGAAAGAATACTACCACCCCCTCTCTACCCTTGGGTGTCGTAAAAGGCGACTAACGGACTAAAGACTGCACATACATCCAACAGCTTAGAGCGGCGACGGGTTTACCACCGGGAAATTTCATTTCGGAGAAAGAAAGACGGCCCTCTGGCATTGCGAAAGTTGCTTTACGACGATCGCAAACCGAACGACAATTAGCCGTTGCGCCGTGAGCGTCAAGTTGGCAGGCACACCACGGAATTAGACGGTTTTGACTATGTCAAAAAATTGTGTATAAATAGTGATAAATAGTGACGTATAGCATATAAATAGTGATACTATGGTTCAAAAGACATTTGAGTATCTTGGTGTGCCTGCTAACTTGACGTCAAGATAGCAGGCACCTTAAGAAATACAGTTCGTATCAATGTGATTTATATGTCAAAAAACTGTGCATAAATAGTGAATCGTATACGCAAAATTTCAACAATTGTACTTCAATACAAACCGAGATATTACGGTCTCTAAGTGGGCTGCCAACTTGACGATTCTTGCGATGGCGATTCCAGAGAAACGGGTTGAAGGTTTTAACAAATAAATACATGAAAAAATTGTGTGTGAAATTGTGAATCTTTCAATATCAATAAAAAAGGAATTCTTCTTTGCTATTTTCCAAAAATCTAATGTAAACTTCTACCATACATTCGATTTTAAGTACAATCGTGCACAATTTTATTTATTGACTTAAGATACTGACATAAAGTCTAATTATTTTTAATTCAAATCATAAAATTACACTTAAATCTACCGTTGTAATGTCAGTTTCACGTCATTTCTATGGAAACTTATGTCAAGCAATTTGTAATTTTAGTGACTCGAATTAAAAGTCTCGGATAGTGGTGGACGAGCGAGTGTCGCGAACGATCGAGAGATGGCGTGATTTTGTTTACGTGCGGTGAGCCGGTGATAAGAATGGTGCGCGAAAAGTTTTTTTTATTTGTGTTGAAATTGGTAAGCAGTGAGTACATTTGCATCAGAAGTGAAAGTGTTTAAATCGTTTAATAACAACCTACATTTGTATAGGAACGCAGCCTATTTACGAAAGATTAGCTTGGTAAGTACCTCCTATGAAGTAATACGTATTAGTCGACCAACATAATTAGGCGCACGTCAGCTAGACGTTTATCACAGTTGTTCAATAATTTACAAACTAAACGTATCTTATTCGATATTCCATTTTAAAGTCTGACCACTCAGCATGTGCAAACTAATTGAAGTGCAATATATTTAGATTGTTAATCATTGAACAATTATGATAAACGTCTAGCTTTAATGCGATTAATTATGTTGGTCGAGTAGTAAATATGAAAAGTTTTGAATGACTGAGAAAATATCTACCTCACATTAGGTACAATGGCGGACTCCGTCGCTTTACCAGTCTAAAGGTCAAAATCCCTTGCACACCGCGTCGTCTATTTGGTACGGGCACGTAGGTACCCGGGCGGTCGGTGCGCTTCACATGAAAATCGCTGCAAAGTGGTAAAGCGACGGCGACCCCGACCGTACCTAGGTATATCTTTTTTGTAAATACCATAATAGAAAATAAGCTGCGTACCTATAAAAATGTAGGTTGTTATTAAACGATTTAAACAGTTTCACTTCTGATGCAAATGTACTCACTGCTTACCAATTTCAACACAAACATATAAAACTTTTTGCGCGCTATTCTCGTATGACCGGCTGTTGCAGGTGTTCACCGCACGTAAACAAAATCACGCCATCTCTCGGTCGTTCGCGACACTCGCTCGTCCACCACTATCCGAGACTTTTAATTCGAGTCACTAAAATTACAAATTGCTTGACATCAGTTTCCATAGAAATAACGTGAAACTGACATTACAACGGTAGATTTAAGTGTAATTTTATAATTTGAATTAAAAATAATTTGACTTTATGTCAGTATCTTAAGTCAATAAATAAAATTGTGCACGATTGTACTTAAAATCGAATGTCGAGTTTACATTAGATTTTTGGAAATAGCAAAGAACAATTCTTTTTTTATTGATATTGAAAGATTCACAATTTCACACACAATTTTTTCATGTATTTATTTGTTAAAACCTTCAACCCGTTTCTCTGGAATCGCCATCGCAAGAATCGTCAAGTTGGCAGCCCACTTAGAGACCGTAATATCTCGGTTTGTATTGAAGTACAATTGTTGAAATTTTGCGTATACGATTCACTATTTATGCACAGTTTTTTGACATATAAATCACATTGATACGAACTGTATTTCTTAAGGTGCCTGCTATCTTGACGTCAAGTTAGCAGGCACACCAAGATACTCAAATATCTTTTGAACCATAGTATCACTATTTATATGCTATACGTCACCATTTATCACTATTTATACACAATTTTTTGACATAGTCAAAACCGTCTAATTCCGTGGTGTGCCTGCCAACTTGACGCTCACGTTGCGCCACCGAGCTCAACGTATTAACTTTTTTTATATTTGACTGCGACATAGTTTGTGAACTGACTGGTCAGATCAGAATTGAACCAGTTTAAATAATACTTAATACGGTTAATGTATCAATGCTGCTGCCGAGATAAAAAACAGTAAAATGGAGTGTCTAACGGCTACTTTTAAAATCATGCCTTATTTTTACATACGTACATGGATTCGCGACTATTATCCCCAAAGGGTTAGTCAGAGACTAGGCAATGAGGACCGCCAAAGCAGTCCTCTGCCATAGTCCACTTTGCACCAAACAGCGACTGCACATGTGCTCAGCGTGATATGCGGTAAGCCCATCGCTGCTCTACGCTGTTGGATGCATGTGCTATCTTTAGTCCGTTAGTCGCCTTTTACGACACCATAAGAAGAGAGGGGTTGGTAGTATTCTTTTAGTGAGCCGCTATACCACACGGCCAAAAGTAGAAAAGCCGGACACAGATTCATATTTAGTCGGACATTTTTTTTTTAATTTATGAAATGAAAGCCTAACAATTGCATTTATACCGCGCTTACGTCACACGGTTATTTCTAAATCGACCCGACCGGGAATCGAACCCATGACCTCAGAGATGGCGACGCCCGAACCGGCGTGATAACCACTCAACCACGGAGGGCGTCAATTCTATCATATCTTATCTTAGTAGAGTTTGTCGAAGTTTTCCTTCCATAGTAACATTTGTCTTTTGTGCGACATCTCCTACGGAAAGTGAGAACTTATCGTGGAAATCGAACCGGGGACTTCAGGGTGAGTGTTTGGTGCACAGGTTCGATTATAGAGGTTGTTGATGCCAATTTAACCACACCAAGTCTGTATCGATCGATTTTGAACTTTATTCGTAAATGCATTAGGATAAAGTTTCTTTGGCTACTTGATTCTTGTTAATTTCTTAAGTCTATCGTAACATCGAGGAGCTAGGCAGGCACGGTTGCGCGTTCGGTTTATTTTTATTCTTCTAAGCACTTGGCCTTCATCTCAGCCGATGTTAGGTGATAAGGCCAATGGTGTAAGCGCATTTCACCCGGATAATTCAACCAAAGAGGAACTGGCTCTCTTATCTCTAACTGTTAGCACGATACAATGTACTAGTATCATTGATTGAGTTTTCTTGCAGGCAGTTTTAGCGCGCGACGCGGCGGTTACATGAGACTCCCCCCTTAATACAGGATTTGTTTTTTTATCTGTTCACTTATTTTTTAAATTATAAAGTAACTTAATCTAGAGCTACAGATTTATTTTTTTCTTTTTTAAACCAATCCTTCTCTGACATTTTCTCCCTCTGAATATCAAAATATCCACCAGTCGGTATGCGCGTTTAAAACGAAGTTGCGCAGCTTTCTTACAGAACAAGATAATGCTCCACATTAGCAATCGTCTAATAATTATGTGATATTTATGTATTTATTTATTATATATGTAATAGTATGTATATGTTTCTATGTATAGCGTATATGTATGTAGGTATGTATGTATGTGAATATATTTTCATTTAATTTGTGCACCCTACCATTTTTTGTCTCTGCACCACCCAGTGGTTGACTGGGAGAGAATGCCTAAGGCATTAAGTCCGCCTGTGTACTTTAAGTGCATAAATTGTATTAAATAAAAATAAAATTAATAAATAATTTAATATTTTTTAAGTGAAAAATAATGAAACTAAAATTTATCAAAACTATCCACAAAAATATTGTTAATCATGGTCAATCGACGATAACACAGGATACCTAAGTATAGGTTACCTTTTCGTTACACGTGACCTTTCGTTCGCCCGGGGTATGAGCCCGGTATCCACGAGTTATTTTTTATTGAGCCGGACAAATTAAAAAATAAACAAATAAATAAATTAAAAAAAAAATGAAATTGATGATTTCAGTGTGATTTCAGCAGCCAACGTGTTAACGTTACTGAAAGATATAAAAAAACCTATATCCACTGAAACACCGGGATGCCCTAGCCGTATTTTAAAGCTGGGCCACGGGAGTTGTATCATACATCTTTGTGTAGGTACTTGGTTTGGTTGGTGGTAGAGCTGTTAAGTCCGCCTGGCTAGCTACCAACCATCTTACCTAAGTCTGTCGCCATAACAACGATGTTTATAGCATTGTGTTCCGACAGTTTAGAGATAAGATAGCAGGCCGCATATATGGAATACTGCTCCCATCTCTGGGCTGGAGCACCTCAATACCAACTCCTTCCATTTGACCGCATTCAACGCAGAGCTGCTCGAATGTCGGCGACGTGGTTATTTCAGGTCGGCTCGATCCACTGGCTCTTCGGAGAGACGTTGCGTCGCTCTGTATATTGTACCGTATATATCATGGGGAGTGTTCTGAGGAATTGTTCGGCTTGATCCCTGCCGCTAATTTCCTTCACCGCACTACACGCAATCGACTGTCATTCCATTCACATCACCTTGATGGATGGCGGTCTACTACTGTGCGATTTTCACGAAATTTCTTGCCTTGAACTACAGTGTTGTGGAACCAGCTCTCGGCGGCGGTATTTCCGGACCGTTATGACTTAGGGATCTTCAAGAAACGAGCCTATTCCTTCCTTAAAGGCCGACAACGCGCCTGCGATTCCTCTGGTTTTGCGGGTGTCCATGGGCGGCGGTGATTACTTTCCATCAGGTGACCTGCTTGCTCGTTTGCCTCCTTCAGTTACAAAAAAAAAAAGTTCCTCAGTGGTTGAGGATTCCGGGTGAAGCGCGCTTCCACCTTCGGCCTTACGTCACTTACCATCAGGTGAGATGAAGAACAAGCGCTTACCCGTTGTAGAATAATAATAAAAAACTGACGACCATCTACACTCGCGTTTCACTTATACTTATAGCGACAGTACGGGACGGGTGTAACAGCTAAGCGGCGCAAATAGGCGCGTTTTATAGGTTTTTAGCCCTTAGACTTTATAGGATTTAGGGTGGATTTGACCAAAGTGGAATAAGGTCTACCTAGATTAAACGCCGAATTTGTATAGACTAATCTCGGAGTAAGTCTTATTCCAGTTTGGTCAAATCCACCCTTAGTGAATTAGCAGGTTCTCTGTAGTACTTCAAAATAAATATTTACATGTAAAAATTATGTTGAAAATTTAAAACAAATAAAGAAATCATCAGTTTTAGCCTGTTTTCGGGATTTCTATGATCGAGTAAAGTACATCTAATCGCGTAACAAATTAGCACATTTTTTAGGCAATATCCTTTAGTGTAGGTGGTGTAGGTAAGTATTATATATTTTTTATAAGAGCGTTATTTATTATAGTAAATACATCAACCATTTGATCTAGCAAAACAGTTTTGCCCGTGGCTATGCGGTGGCTCGCCTTAAGGGGATCCTGCACGAAATTGTGAAAATTTACGTATTTTTAAGTTACTTGTACTATACTACTACTATGCGCTAAATTAGTTAAATACATTTAAAGAACTTACGTAAGTTAGCCTGATCTTTGCACAAGGTCGTGGCCTTGTTGAAATTTGAAACAAATTCTTTAAACTGACTCCTAAAAACATTTTTTTTCGACAACTTTCTTAATTTTTACGCATGAAACAATAATTCTTACATGAAAATATTTGTATTGATATTTCGCAGGTCGCCCCCCATCTTAAAAAAAAACATTGTTCTAATCAAATAACTAGGTCTGAAACTTCAAAGCAGAATAGTTCTAATTTTAAATATCAATATGATTGATTTTGCTTTGAAGTTCATTATGAGACTTATGTCAGGTTTTGCGATCGCGCTGCTTTTGCTGGTGGCGGGTTGGTGGGTTCTAACGACTGCCATCTAACGACAACAAACAGGGATCAACGGTTTTACATGCCTTCCAAAGCACGGAGGAGTTCGAGATGTTTTTTTAAAAATATATAATATTAAATTAATAATGGAGTCTCATAGTCATACATAACACGTGTTACGGTAAACTCGGGTGGAATTCCTTGTTCATTTTTAATAAATACATTAGCTAGCTTATGCCCGCGGCTCTTTCTCTGGAAAAAAATTGCCCATAATTGTCAGCAGGGCTCTATTTTTTTTCATTTACCATCTCTGTGGTCTAGTGGCTAAGCCACCGGTTTCAGATGTAGAGGTCCCGGGTTCGATTCCCAGCGGGGGGTACATCTTTGTGTGCTCGGTTTGGTTGGTGGTAGGGCTGTTAAGTCCGCCTGGCTAGTTACCATCGTCTTATTTAAGTCTGTCGCCATAACAACGATGTTTATAGCATTGTTGTGTTCCGACAGTTGGAGATAAGATAGCCAGTTCCTCAGTGGTTGAGGATCCCGGGTGAAGCGCGCTTCCACATTCGGCCTTATCGTCACTTACCATCAGGGCCCTTATTCTGTAACGATTCTTTGTTTCAAAACCACGTTGATTCCTTAAAAAGTTACGATATCTTCCCAAAAACGTATGCGTTTGACATTTGTGCGCGATAAGGTTTAGGTGTGGAATCTATAGATTGCGATACAGAATCAGGGCCCAGGTGAGATGAAGGCCAAGCGCTTACCCGTTGAAGAATAAAAAAAAATCTATATACCACGCATTATTATTAGAGCAATTTGTAAATCTTGTAAACAAACCACTCTCATTTCTTTGTGCAAATATCTAGTATTACTCGGGATTTTTTACTGTTTTTATTTGAAAGAAAGACACCATTGTTTGCTGTTTTCTCGTGTATCTCTCTCAAGAAAAGAACTAGATACCTAATTCGAGTGACACTAGATATTTGCACAAAAAAAGTCAATAATTTGTTTATAAACCCTCTTTATCTTTGGTCGTAGAATAAATCGATATTATCTATACCAAAATTTACATTTACAAAATAACAAACAAACTCATATTCGCATTCAAATATTAGATATGATTAGAGTGACAATGACGTCTTAAGTTGACGTCCGACCTATGACTAAATTTGTTTTTATCGGCTCACGTTATATAGGGTACTCTCTAGACTGCTAGGTACTGATATAGTGCTTAAGATAAGCCAGCTTAAACACGAATGCATTTACCTATCAACATATAAATATGTCGACGATTTGATTACTATCTAGAATCTAGAGGTAAGTATATAATGTTGATGACGAAACAGAAACTAGTACATGCTTGTCGGGTTAGAAGTGTGTGTGTATGTTTGTGTTTGTGTGTGTGTGAGTGTCAATGTAATAAATGCATAAATAATGTAATCGAACGCTGTTTGAAATTCTTTTATAGATATAAGAGGCCTGTCTTTTTAGGCTTATGTTTGATAAATTTAATAAATGGGTAAGTACCTGTAAATACACTAGAGAGCAATGAATCCGGGTCACTTAAAGAGACCTATACATATCTCAGAAACTAAGAATGCTAGCTTAATGAAATAAATTGTGTTTAATAGACAATTTAACACTCCTTAATGAAAGTAATAAAATTTATAAGTCACCACTTTTTATTTACAAAAAATTACGTAAAGAAAAAAAACTGCTGATCTCGAATTAAAACAAAAATAGGAAATATTACATTTTAGAACAACATTACGATTTTCTTGAACTTTCAATACTTCGTATGGCCTCCTCGTGCTTCCATTACTGCGTTTGCGCGGTTTGGCATGCTGTACACCAAAGTTTAATGTCTTTGCTGTACACCAAGTTCCTAGTCTCTTTTTCAAATTTGATTTTTTTATGACATAACTTTACAATACCTAACTAAGAAGTTTTAATACCTTCATTTAAAGAGTATTGAATTGTCTATGAAACACAATTTATTTCATTAAACTAGCATTCTTAGTTTCCGAGATTTAAAGGTTTTGACGTGACAACGTCTTAAATTAGGTTAGCTGGGAGACACTTATGAAAAAGTGTAACGCTCGTCGGGAACGTAACGATGAGTCACCGAACGAGAGAGAGGCCCGCCGAATGCCTTGCGTCTCTCTCCCACTAAATAGTTAAGTTTAAGTTTACATGTACAATGTTTTAGTAAACAAAATAAAACAAAAAAAAAAAAAAAAAATAAAATAAAAATAAAATAAAACAAAAAAAAAAAAAAAAAATAATAATAATAATAATAATAATAAAAAAAAAAAAAAAAAAAAAAAACAAAAAAAAAATATATTTCTATAGTTAAAATTTGTGCAATTCTTATTTTCATTTAATTCCTTGTTCCTATTGTGCAATTTAATTATATTCATATCAATAAATATTCTACCGAGAAAAAGACGTTGTCACGTAAAATCTTCGCCCGTAAAACCGACTTTACAGGCAACCAATTTTTTTAATAGGTTTGGATTAATTGCTTCAAAGTACCTATACCAACGTATTTTTTCATAGGGTGTCGTAAAAAGCGACTAACGGACTAAAAACTGCACATATTATGAATAACAGCATAGAGCGACGATGAGCTCACTACATATCACACTGAGCACATATGCCGTTGTTATTTGGTGAAACGTGTACGACGGCGTGGTAGTGGACTGCTTTTGGGGTCCTCTATTGCCTAGTCTCCGATTTACCCTAAGAGGATAATAATAGTCGTCATTCTATGGTTTTGACGCAGATGGTCATTTTCAACACAATGTCATCGCGAAAAATTTTGTCACTTTCGCAGAATGTCATTTTCTCAAATGGTCACTTAGCAACATGTCAGTTTCGCAGAATGTCATTCAGGCTGTTTTTTCTGTAATTCTTTGTACAGACGACAGAATATCAAGCTAAACACCGCGGCACCTTATTATGGTATGTATTTTGGTTGCAAATAATTTGCCTAGAATTGGGATAAAAAGCATGTAAATAGTTTCAAGACCCGTATTCAAACCTACTCTCTTAAAATACCGCGCACCGTCAGGCCCACTAACAACTACGCCATCGTGGTTATTTCCGATCTAAATTAATCAACACTAAAGCGCTTAGCCTGGTTTTTATGATTTTATAGGAATTATTATTGTAAAACACGGTCGTAATGTGCATTTATATGAAATTTTAGAGGTTACTTCAGAATTTTTTTCATCGAGCAAAATGATTCCAATCGTGTTTTGGAAACAGTCCTCACACATACGTTCTGTAATACATATTGAAAATTTCAGAGCGAAATATCTAAAATATTTTGAACTAGCGGCCGCTCGCAGTTTCACCCGCGTGGTTCCCGTTCCCGTGGGAATATCGGGATAAAAAGTATCCTATGTGTTAATCCAGGGTGTCAGCTAGCTCCACTCCATACCAAATTTTATTAAAATCGCTCCAGCCGTTTAGACGTGAAGATGTAACAAACATACACACTCACAAACTTTCGCCTTTATAATATTAGTGTGATATTAGTGTGATTAGTGTGATAACAGCTAATAGAAAACAGTACATTTTTCCGTTTTCACCGCCTAAGCCCCCTTACTTAATAACTAGAGACTGCACATACATCCAACAGCATAGAGCGGCAATGGGCTCACCAGGTGGTGAGCCCTGGTGACAGGTGTCACGCTGAGCACATGTGCAGTCGCTATTTGGTGACAAGTGTACTATGGTAGAGGACTGCTTTTGCGGTCCTCATTGCCTAGTCTCTGCTAACCCTTTGGGGACAAGTCGTGATATGTTGTTTACAAGCTTACAGTAATGTACTTATTTGACGACCTCCGTGGTCGAGTGGTTATCGCGCCGGGTCTGGCGTCGCGCCATCTCAGAGGTCCCGGGTTCAATTCCCAGTCGGGTCAATTTAGAGAAAAACTGGTTTTTCTAAGTTGATTTCGGGTCTGGGTGTTTTTTCTATGTTTACGTATATTTATCCGTTATCTTACAATATTAACTAGTTTCAAAAGAATACTCATCTTGGTCTAGACTACATAATTGGTGTGAGTGTACACAAATTTATTAAAATTTTTTGATAATTTTAGATTTAATGCACAGACGCTGTTAAATTTTGTTAATTAATTTTAAACTTTATTATACACACTTGGAACAAAGGTAATAATAATAAATATCGAATAGAGAAGATTTGACAGCTCTGAATACGTTGAACTGTTGGTGTGTGTTATTCGATTTAGATTCTGATTTTGAATTTAAAGTTTGTAGTTAAAATATTTTTTTTTGTATAGTAGGTATAAGTAAGTATAAGTAATTCAATGTCACAATATTGGTTGTTATCACCTGACAAAAACATATTTTATTTTTATGTATGTCTATATTTGGTCTAGTTTTAACAAACAATTTATTAAAAGGCTAAAATAAAACTGACTTGTTAAAAAAAAGCAAAAATTAAAATAGTAGGTAAACAAAAAAGTAATCTAGATTACTAAGTTAGATTATTATTACTCATACATAACTTAGATTATCCAAAATAGCTCTGTGGTGATGAAATATGATGAAATTATATCCGATGACCAGGAATAATTAAAATAGTGTTTAAAAATAATATCAATACCATAGTAAGTACTAATTCATGATCAGCCTATAAACGTCCCACTGCTGAGCACAGGCCTCCCACACGAACAAAAGCATATTTTTTGGACATTGATGGGGATTGGGCCATACCTCACCAATGTGGGTACCAAAAGCAATTAGTCGAAGTCAGCTTGTTTAATGTCATTATTTTAACTTAGGTATTTATTTTATTATTGATCTCCCTCGCGATACAGCGCGGCCGGTATCATGGGAACCTTTGAGGCAGGAGTGACGCTTGGTGGTCTATTGTTTTTTAGACTACAATTTTTTATTATTTTTTGTAGCTTTGTTTTTTTATGTTATTATATTGTACTTTAAGACATAAGACTAACATAGGTACTTAGTTCAAAGTCAAAGTCAAATTATTAATTCAATGTAAACCTTTACAGGCACTTATTGACGTCAATACAAATAATATATATTAAAAAAAACAGTTAACTAACTTGTAGTTAAGACTTAATAACTAATCTAACTAACTAATGCTATAAGTTGAATCATTACTAACTTATTTATAATACCTACTTCATATCTTTAAAAAAGTATAGCCTACATACAGTCCCACTGTTGGACAAAGGTTGTTCATCGCTACAAGTGATGGATATTTAATCACTACACTTACCCAAGGCCACTTGGTGATCAAACGCATGTTATGCAACGAAAAGTCTGAAAGCTACTTTGCCTGACCTGGGGTTTGAAGCCTGGTTAACAGACTGAGAGTTAGCCTCTCGGCCTACAAGGCAAATGAAAAAAAAAAAAATTTCACTGAATATTGTTGATTGTAACAGCAAAAAATATTATTTCATTGCTTTTGCTAACTTTATCAATTACCAGGATATACTAAAAATGGTACTATTTATTAAGGTGTAGGTAGTAGTTGAAATCAATTTATTTTGGTTTAAAAATTAAATACTAAATTAATAAATATTAAATTAAAATGCCTAACATAGAAACAAAAGTTAGGTACCTACTACTCTACATTTATTATTATGGTATTAAACAGTTTTTAAAGATAAAGTATGAAATTTATAGAACACTAAACTTTAAATTAACTAAACCATTAATCACTGACATGAGATATGTACCTAATTAAAATAGATACTGTAATGATAAAAGTTTTCTGACAATACATGTTTAATGATATAAGTACTTAGATGTTTATCTGATTTAACTACAACTTTAAGAGAAAATGTAATAAAAAATAATCATACTGCCAATAATTAATTAAAGTTAAGCTCAAAAATAACAAAATGTTGAAAAAAAGCTCAATTAAAATTCTATTAAGTTTTATTAAAAATTATCGTAATATAAATATTTTCAGTGTATGTTTACGGCAATAAATTTATTTATTATAACAGAATTTGAGTTCTGGTTCTTTTCGGGGGCAGTAGGTAGGTACATGCCAACGCTAATAAAAAAGAAAAATATAATAGTATGCAACTGACCTCTTTATAAAATCCTTAATCAAAACCAGACTTGTAAACTTGTAGTATAGTCACAAACTATAAAAATTTAAATTAGGACACTTGATTTAATAGGTACTTTTTAAACAATTAATTACATAGATAACTGCACCAGTTAGCTGTACTACTGTAGTTTAAAGCCAATCAACGGTTCAAAAGTGAATTTTTGTTCTATTAAAGATAACAAAACAATTTAGAGATAATATAGATACCGCTTATTAACGCCGAAACAAGGCAAGAGATACGTCCTTAACGTATGCGGCGACGGACCGATTCGTAATAGAATTATAGGCGACAGAGCGTCGAATTACTACTCCCGCTTTCAGTTAAAAGGTTAACAGGCAATTGACAACAGTTTTTTTAATCAGTTAAAAATATGGGCATTACGTTATTGCTGACTCGAAAATAGGATACTCACCGTTGCTAGCGGCCTGCATTCCACCTTTCCCGATATGCGTGGGTTCGTATTTTCATCGTGCACACGTAATACCACTTTGCGAATAACTAATATTTTGGTATCAAAATGCAAGGAGATAAAAAAAATACGCTGACCACTGGTTACATTACAACTGTCAAAATTGAACTTCATACATTGCCAAGTGCCATAGACAAGGTTATGTTTTATAAATAGATTGGAGTTGCGCTACTCACCGGTAGATGGCAGCGTGTGTATTTGAATAGATGTACTCAAAATCTTTTTATTGTTCTTGGTTTAAATAAGTTATTTATAAGTTAATATTTAACAAAGGATCCATAAGTCATTTATTACGTTTATAAAGCTAAATAAGCCTTTGATTTTTTATCGGAAAAAAATATATGGAATAGAAGCAGCGAGCGCCATCTAGTGACAAGTTGCCACCAAGTTTCACAAGTACGCATATAGATGACGCTACTAAGAAAAATTTTAGTTATTTTTAAATTCGATCAAATAAAAAGGCATTTATTTAATCTACTCTAATCTAATTTCTTAAGATTTTTTTTCTTACTTTTTTTCCTACTTACAACGCTTTGTTTTACAACTACGTAATATTAAGTTAAAATTAAGGTTGGGCACTCATTGTCTATAAATTTTTCTATATTTTTTTGTATTTGTGGTTTTTATCTAATGACCTTTCGTTCCGTGCCAGATTAAATAAAAAATAAAATCTTTTGGTGAGTTAAGCAATGGTTTTTTTTTTAATCTTGTCCCCCGACGTGGGTCATGTCGGAGATTTTGTAATATAATGCTTAATGTTACATAATGCCGCTCTATAGCAGCTCCTACTTCTTAGCAATGGCTTTATGCCTACATTTCCTTGGCACCTGTGGTGCCCTATTCTGCTATCTTCCTTATACTTTACTACTTCTATATAAACTTCCGAACAAATCTGTTACTATTTTCCTTGCACGTACGTGCCCTATCTTCACACCTATTATTAATTACTACTTCTCTATTTCTTGATTACCTATATCTATACATTCTTGTTGCACCTTTTAGGATGCCCTACACTATTTTGAATTGTCTATTCTTTCTCTTATCTAAACTCCGGTGGGTAACCGAGGGCCTCCTGGTCCTCGAGGGCCATAAACTCACTCCCCATATTCAGGGAGGGATGCGGGATCTCCGCAAAGCCAACAGGCGCCTCCATCTCCCTGTCATCCGGCAATGCCCTGGATCTGCCCCTCCTCGCGTCATATAAAGCCAAAGCCTCAAGAATGCTGAGCAAGAGTGTCGAATTGAGGGAGACTGTCCGGTACGCGCCACAGAGCTTCTGTGCGAATCCCCTCTGCACCGCTGCCAACTCCTTCCGTGTCCCCATCTTCTAAGCCGCGGGAGCCCATGCCGCCGCCGCAAACGTGATGATTGGCTCTACTGTCATGATGTAGATATGCCTGATGACCTCGGGGTTTAACCCCCAGCTGGCTCTTGCTGCTGTCCTTAGCCGTTTGTAAATATTTAGGGCTCTCCTGCAGACATCCGCGACGTGCGTGTCGAAGGTGAGTTTGTCGTCTATGGTAAGATCCAGGACCTTCATCTCTCTTTGCATAACGATATCGCACCCCCCCATGTTTAGAATTGGTGTGTCGTACTTCAATTTTTTAGTTACAGTAATAGCGACCGTTTTATTGTTCACGAACTTTAATTTGTTTCCGACACCCCAATTCCAAACATCTGAGAGCGCCCTGTTAGCCTTCATTGAGATTTCCAGTCCTGAGTCCCCCACAAACACCATCACGCTAAGATGTTTTAGCAAAGGGCCCAGCAGCAAGTTCCATAGTATTGGCCCTCCTATCGATCCCTGCACGCATCCCTTCTCAGTCACTCTTTCCGCCTTTCTACCTCCGTACCTTACCTCCACTCTTCTATTCTGTAAATAGCTATCGATTATCCTCCTCAAATTTACGGGGACACCCTCTTCCGCCAGCCTGGTTCTTATTTTAGGCCACCAAGCCGCGAAGGCTTCCTCTATGTCTAGTGATACAATTGTTATAATCTTTTTCTGCTTCAAATTGCTTTTGATGTGATTCATCAGGACATTTATTTATTTATTCAGCATACAATGTGAACTTACAGCTAAACCAAAACATTCACATTGTTCAATTTACCTATACAAAAAAACAATTTCCAATAAATGCAACTTATAGGGTCAGCATGGATGTCGGCGTCTTGGACACATTGCAAGAAACGGTTAATAAGAGCTATAGCCCTAGGAGTGGGCGCATTACGAGCATGCCGCGTGCGCAAAGCAGAAAACATAGAGCGGGTCTTCGATGCTTTTTTGGGGCACGAACCCATACTGCCAAGGGCTGAATTTCGGGACTAGATAGTACTTAACGCGGTTCATGACTAAGTTCTCGTAGATTTTTCCCAAAACCGGGAGGAGACCGATGGGTCTATATGACTTTACCTCTGTATAGTCCCTCTTCCCGGGTTTGCGCAAAAACACTACTACCGCCTTCTTCCATCGGTCCGGAAAGTACCCCAACTACAGGCGCTTATTTGCTATCGACAGGAAGATCTGTGGGTGACGGGCTATTACTCTGCAGCAAATATCGGAGGTAAGGCAATCTTCCCCTGGGGCCTTCTTGGGATTGAACGTTCTAATTGTGCTTATCAGCTCCTGCAACGTAAAGTCCAGGTCGTGGGTCTCGTCTTGGTTACTGTTGTTAATTACCCGTGCTATTTCCCGGACCCTGAGGTGTTCATCAGTATAATCTTCTACCTTATCTTCGGGGTAAAACCTCTCCGCAATCCATTTTACCGATTCATCCGGTCCCAGAATCTTCCCTTCCTTGATCAGAGGCATGTCTTCCTTTCTTTTCTCCGTCTTTTTTATTATTCGATATACACCGTCCCATACGGTTTCTTTATCTTGCCTCTGGCAAACTCCTTCCAGCTGGCGGTCTGGGCATCTTTGGCAGCTTTTTGATATCTTTCTTTTTCTTCCAGATACGCCCCGCACTACTCTGGCTCGTCGGACCGGTGCGGCGCCGTGGATTCGTCTCTTCATGGTAAGTACCCTTCTTTTCAGACGGTACAACTTGTTGGACCACCATGGGATGGTGAGGTTTTGGTTTATCCTCTTCTCTGGAATGTGTGGTGTGCATGCTTGTGTGATTGACTCTGTGTATTTGTGAAGTATTTCTTCTATTTGTGTAGTGTTTGTTATTTTGTCTATGTTTTGTGTGTTTGTGTTGTCTGCATGTAGAACTCACTCCAGCTTGCCTTTTTTGTGTTGTATTTGCGTGTAGTTCTGTTTAGTGTGATGCTTTTCCCTACAGTGAGATACGAAGAGGATAGAATTGTGGTCCGACCCCGTCATGTACCTATCCACTCTCCAATCCTCAATCTTGTCCAATAGATCCACCGACGCTGCTGTGATGTCGACAACGCTGGTGCATGTTTTGCCGTTCCTTTCTACTTTGAACGTTGGAGTATCTCCGGTGTTAATTATATGTAGCTGCCACTGGCGAAGCGCCCCCGCCAGCTCTGATCAAATAAAAAGGCATTAATTTAATCTACATTCTGTTAATGATTATGGTGATATTATTTAATCCTAAAAGTGCACAAATTTTTTTTCTTACTTTTTTTCCTACTTACATCGCTATGTTTTACAACTACATAATAGTAAGTTAAAATTAAGTTTGGGCGCTCATTGTCTATAAATTTTTCTATATTTTTTCGTATTTGTATTTTTTATCTAATGACCTTTCGTTCCGTGCCAGAATAAATAAAAAATAAAATCTTTTCGTGAGATAAGCAATGAAGTTCAAGGGGGGTTAGGGCGGTCAGCAAAAATTCTGGACCCTCGCGGGCAGGGTCTGAAAGCGGTTATACGGTTTATGGTTACGTTACCGGTATAAAATAAGTGTATCTCAATAAAATAGAAGTAAGGCTATACCGTTATTTAACCTATATGCGATATCGGTACCGAAAAACGTTGCATTGCCATTTGCGGGGCGCGGGGTGAGGGGTTTTTATATCGAGAACAAAACAAACTAATGCAAATTGATGAGAAAAACCATGATATTAGTCGTTTATGCTTGAAATAGATGACCGAGAAGAACTGAAACTGAAGACAGCACATACATCCTCCAACAGCTTAGAGTGTTGACACATTCAGTTTGTCGACTGCACATGACTGTGCTCAGCGTGACAGGCTCACCACCTGTCACGCGAGCACATGTGCAGTCGCTATTTGGTGACAAGTGGGCTATGGCAGAGGACTGCTTTTGCTGTTCTCATTGCCCCTGCCTGTCTCTGACTAACCCTTTCTTCAGCCTGATCATTGCTTGTGCAATGATATGCTACATTTAGTTAGCAAATTCTTTAAACAATAACAAACAATAAGTACTTACTAAAAACATATTTTTTGGACAACTTTCTCGCAATTCTTTTTTTCTTTCTTTCAATTTTACTCATGCATCGATAATTCTTACATGAAAATATTTGTATTGATATTCCGCAGGACCCGTTCTTTAAAAAGTTAATTTTAATTTTTAACACAAGCGCATGATGGTTTTGCACATTTCGCAGAATAAAAACATTGCTGTGCTCTAATTAAATTACTAGGTCTGAAATTTCAAAGCAGAATTGATCTAATTATAAATATCAATATGATTGATTTTGCTTTGAAGTTCATTAAGAGACTTGGTATGTCAGTTTTTGCGATCGCGCGGCACAAACAAGTTCACAAGAAGCTTTACTTGGGGTAGTGTATAATATATTCTCTGACTTGGACTAGATAATTGGCGTAAGCGTAGAAAGTTATTATTTATATTTTTTTACTAAAAGTATCTTCAGCTTTTGAACCTATCATCATCATTTTGGACACCAAACCACAAACAACAAACAGGTCTCGCCAAACGCCTTGTTCTATGCTAAACGGCCGGCGATACCATCATTATTGTCTATGGCTCGCGCTCGTTCCAATTTCAAAATGGAGATCGAAAAAAGTTTTCGTGGAGTCGCTTTTGTTTTTTATCTTAGCTCAGTGTTGAGACAGATTATAATATTTATAAGATAGTATTTAATAGTATTTTATTCATTCTGGCAATAAAAAAATTAAATAAAGATTAATTATTTCAGGTTAAGCAAACCTTATAAATTGATATTCTAGATTAATTAAAATAAAATTTGCATTACAATCATTAATTCTGGCAATGTGTGTTTGTTTTCACCGATAACACTAAATCCTTGGAGGGCACAAGTAATTACATTATTATATTATTTAATTTTTAGTTTATTTTTGCCTTATGCATAACCTACTTGAATCATTACAAAACAGTAACTCAAGTTAAATCTGGCTTAAAGTGTTTCAGTCTGGCTCTATCTGTCTTTATTAGCAGAAAACGAGAGGTTCGTTTCGTTTCGTTTGAACGAGACATTATAATACTAAACCAGCCTATCTATTTGTCTATATCTTAGCTTATCTATATACGAGTTTTATTGCCATTTTGTAAGTTTATATTGAGTTTTTTTATAACACAACGTAACACTGTGACAACGTAGAGCGACTCTACGCCCAACCTAGTCCCCGCCGCCCGGCGCAGTCCCAACAACAAATTGGTTCGGTGACTCAGCGCGCGCGCTAAATAATGATATTTACATATTGTTTTGTCACTTTCCACTTAACTATTTATTAGTCTTTGTTTTTTTTACGTCGACGGATTATATCGCACGGCTGAAGGCGCGCTTATAATGTTCACATAATATTAATAGGTAGGTACTATGTTTTACAATACAACAACGTCAACAACACACTTACAGTAGGTACTGCATTAACGCTAATTAATAGCTAAACGACCTGTTGTTGAATTTGACATAATTTATATGAGCCTTATTAACCTTATTTATGCATTTCGGTTTCCCATATTTTTTGAATTTTAATGAAACATAGAATGAATACAGAGATCAAAACTTTTCTAGATCTGTACTTTGTGAAAAATGTTTATATAACTGAGTTGTTGCGATTTACGGACCAATATATAATGTTTAAAATCTAATAATTATGGTTGCTAATACGCCTGATATCGTAGTGGTCGACCTCAGCGCCTATAATATAATATATTATATTGGTTCATATCACCCTACCGCATGATGAGAATATCGTGTAAGCCGAGGACAAGCTAAGTAAGTACCTTGACTTGGTTCACGAGGTTACCGCCATGTGAGATGTGGATTTAACCATTATTGTACTGATAATCATTTCGGCAAACGGTCTTATAGGTAAGAACCTCGATCAACACCTAGAGAGGCTCTCTTTTCGTTAAAAGGTTGGATCAAGAGTCAGATATGACACGACACGTATTGCCAGGAGGTTCCTCACTCTGCAGCCCTAACCACCGAGTTGGCCGCGAGCTTAGCTACTCGGCCACCGAGGAAAATTTAAGTAATAAAGACCATAAAAATAATAATTTGTAAGCTCATTTGTGTGCAAGGCTTTACTTTCTCTACCATTGATACGATTAATCTGTGGTGCGTTTGTTTGAAAATTTGGCGCGATTGTCTATGCTGCGTCCATAGACGCGCAGCCATTGTTTTGTTTCGGCGAGTCATGATGCGAAGGAACACAAATCTCTCGTCCACCGATAAATAATAATAAAAAAAACATGTTCACACTATTAGAGGCGATCGATTACACATCCGGCCCGCACGTGGGCTGGAATGAAGTATATCCGGTTTTATATTCGAATTAAGTACACGTAGCGTTTAGTTAATGTCATGGTTAATGATATAAGTACCTAGGTACATTAACCAAACAGAAAGAAGTGTGTCGGATTGTAGTACATGGAAAGCCGTGGTTCAAGATTCAGGAATCAATGTAATTTATGTAATTTAGCCTACAACAATAATTTTATTGAGCACTTATGAATGTCTTTACGAAATCGTCATCGGTTCGTCCTTGGACTGAAAAGAGTCGGCAAGAATGGCCGGAGTCGGAAAATACATTTTTTTTAAATAAAAATACTTATCGAAAATTACGCTAGTGGTAAATGCCCTCCCTGTCATAGAAGGACACTTTCCACCACAAATTAACAATATACAAAAGACAACAGCAACATTAAACAAGAAGTATTTAAAAAAATTAAAGTAAAGAATAATAATAAACTTATATATCTTGATCTCTCGGAGGACCAGCTAAATAAACTTGAGCGCCTTCAAAATTTTTGAATTCGTTTCATATTTGGCTTACGCAAGTATGATCATGTTTCTGAATACCGCGCTAAACTCAAGTGGCTTCCTATTCGTCTTCGCCGGAATACTCACATCCTCTCCCTTCTATATAACATATTGTTTAATCCCACCTATCCTTCCTATCTAAAGGAACGCTTCAGTTTCCTTTATTGTTCATCCTCGCGCTCCTTACGGTCATCAGAAAATCTATCCCTTAAAACCCCTCTTCACAACACTACCTTTTACGATTGTTTATTCACCGTTGAAGCTGTTCGTGTCTGGAACTCGCTTCCAGTTGCGATCAGGCGTGCTAAAACAATTCACGCATTTAAGGTGCACGTGAAGAATTTCTACCTTTCCCTTTAACCCTATCCTGCTGCATAGCTGTCATTGTCCGCCACATCCTACCTGAGACTATTATATTTAAGTATTTATATGTATGTATATATAATTGTTACACCCTATTATTTATTTATTTTATAATGGTATTATGTTTTGGTTCTTTTTAATTTGCTTTTGTTTTTAATTGTTTTACTGTGGTATGCACCTCCGATCTTTGAGTGTATAAGTTCTCTCCATCCGAATGGTTGTCTGGCAGAGATCGCTTTAAAGCGATAAGACCGCCAAATTGTAACTTTGTATTTGTGCTCATTGTCATGTGTTATGTAAATGTTTGTGGTGTTAAGTTACAATAAAAGTATTGTCTATCTATCTATCTATCTATAAAACAGTTAATATTGTTAGAATAGTTGTGTTTTCGTCCGTCTCTCCCCTCCTCTTCAAAATTCCTGCTTCCTCCTCATGGATCCCACCCTCAAAGATCAGGCTTTGAGGGTGGGACTTGCTTTAAGCCAGTAACGCATCTGCGACTCATCAGGGGCCCAAGTCTGCTAATTTACGAATGGCATAATTGAATCGTAATTGTATCGCAATTGTATCGCATTGTAATTGTTTGACACATTTGGTATTCTTAAATGAGTAAGAGAATACCAAATGTGTCAAACGATTACAATACGATCCAATTGCGATTCAATTATGCCATTCGTAAATTAGCAGACTTGGGCCCCTGGTTTTGCATGGGCGGCGGCGGCGGCGAATACCTTCCGTCACAGCCTGCTCGTTTGCTCCCTTTTAACATTAAAAACAAACGATAACTTATAAGTACTTATTTTTAACCGTGTCGCGTAGCGGTGAAAGAATACTACCACCCCCTCTCTTCCCTTGGGTGTCTGAAAGGCGACTAACTGGCTAAAGACTGCACATACATCCAACAGCGTAGAGCCATGATGGGCTCACCACCTGTCACGCTGAGCACATGTGCAGTCGCTATTTGGTGAACAGGGACTATGGCAGAGGACTGCTTTTCTGGTCCTGGTAGCCTAGTCTCTGACTAACCCTTCGGGGATAATAGTCGTGATTATATGTATGTATGAATGTTTAAAACGTAAAAAAACAGTAATATACATTAATTATTATATGCAACTAGCGGCCGCTCGCGGTTTCACCCGCGTGGTTCCCGTTCCCGTGGGAATATTAAGATAAAAAGTATTCTATGTGTTAATCCAGGGTGTCAGCTAACTCCATACCACATTTTATTAAAATCGCTCAAGCCGTTTAGACGTGAAGAAGTAACAAACATACACACTCACAAACTTTCGCCTTTATAATATTAGTGTGATAAGTATTTGTTACAATCGGAAATAAGTAGTACTTACTAAAATTAATTTGATGATTTTCCTCGAAACGCAGACAATGGTCGAATTCTCGGTAAGATGTTAGTAGCTACAATAGGTGTTTAAGATCTATTATCTTATGTGTCACGTAAGTACGCGTTTTGGCATTGTTCAATACAGCCTTTAAAGGCTAGTAATTTAGTCGACTAGCGTAGTATATTGCTTCGTTTATTTGCTAAGTTAAAACAAATTTTGATATTATCGAACTAGCGAAACAATGTACTCGTTGCTGAATAAATTACTGGACTACTGCGAACAAGGTTTTATAGATTTAGGCGGGCTTGCATTCGCAGGTACGCAACAGACTACTTAAATAGTCTGTTATTGTGTTCTAAGTTAACTCTATATGTTTAATAGTCTAAAAGGAATTTTGTATGTGTCTGTTTATAAGTTCTGTCTAACTTTCTAGCAGTCTGGAAGGGATTTGCCAGATTAAATATTTAACTGCTCTCTATTTTCAATTCAGTTAGTCTTCGTTTTATTTTTTTCTGGTGTTGCAATGAATGTAATGTATTGTGCTTATAGAGATAAATACCTTTCCTTAGAACCAAAAGAAACTGTGAAAATGTAGCATTTATATGATTGCTGTATAAATACATATATAAATAAAGATATTTATTGACAGTTAACATTTATTTGCTACGGATTGTAACGAAAACCAATCTTAAGCCTGACCATTGCAAAACGTGGTTTGACATTAGCTATCGTAAACATAATACTGTTGGCATTGAACTAACTTAAGCAATAGATATCTTCAGTTTTTGATCAGCAATAAAAATCTGCTTAGGATGCGTGTCATTCCACCATATAGGAAGCAATGATCTGTTTTATGAGTCTATAAACCATAGACTATAAATAAGTTAATGTACAACTTGCACACACCTGTTAGATTTTTAGACCGTTCAATGTATATTTTTAATGATTAAAAATATATATGTGTCCATATGCGAATACCTGTTAATAGCGTTCGATCAAACCATTTGCTTAATGTTGACATGCCTCTGCGCGTAGTAGCTCACACTCATGAATGTCTACATAGAACCAATCAAACAATGAGTAAATGTGACTGTAATATGCTGGAGCAAGTTACTCATTTCAAATACCTCGGTCTAACCATTGACAATAGATTCAACTGGAGCCATCATATAGACAGTATTTGCGGAAAGTTAAGGGCCACGTTGGCCAAATTCGCAATAATAAAATACAAAATGCCTTTCCCGGTACTGTTAAATTTGTATAAGACGCTGGTTGAGTCTATAATATCCTATGGTATTACCAGTTATGGAACAACGTTTAAAACTTACCTAGACAAAATATATTTCTTACAATTAAGAATCCTAAAAATTATAGTACCGAATAAAATCAAACAAAAGCTATGCAACAGTGACAATAATATAGAAGTATTTAAATTTTGTGAAATACTGCCAGTAAAAATTAGATTTAAAATGCAAATATTAATCGAACAATACCTAAATAAATACTTACAAGTAAATGTGAGCCATAAAACTACAACCAGAAAAGTCACACAATCTAAGCTTAAGATACCACAAATAAAAAATTACTACGGCAAACGCTCATATAAATATTTAGTACCAACACTCTTAAATGAAATACCACCAAAAATACTGACAGAAATGACAGATGGAAACTATAAAAATAAACTTAAAATCTACTTTAAAACTATGCTACAAAAGTTATAAATAAAGGAAAAATAACTTGTTACAAATAAATGTCAGCATCACGCATCATCCTGTATGCTGTAGTTGTTTACGAGCGCACCACGCATCAACTATGGAAAAAAAAATATCTCCAAATACCAATGTCAAGGTAGCTAGCCGCGGAGAATGTAGCCGTTTCGTGGCCGACTCCATTTGAACATGCTCACTACCCGCGCGTACTTAACATTATGTTTATTTACAATAATTATATTTAGGCTAAGTTGCAAAATTTGTCTTCTTTGTCTTTATTTATATACTATTTTATACAACTTTTCTTTGTTAGTGTTGTTCTGCGACACTCAAGTGTGATTTGTATCCGGACAAACTGTCAAGGTTTTTGTGATACAAAATGAATATTTACCTGTATTTTCTTCTTTGATAATAAATTTAAAAAAAAAAAAAAAAAAAGCTAAGTAGATTTATAGAAATGTATCCATATAAGTATTGTAAAAGAGCTGTTGGTGTTCTGAACAAAAAATAAAGTGCTTTAAGCTATTGCGATTAGTTTAAGGCCCAATTTCCCTATGTGCTGTTGTACATGTGGCCTCTGTAGGCTAAGCCACCGGTGGGAGACTCAAAGGTCCCGGGCTCAATTCCCAGCGGAGGTGAACATCTTTATGTACACATAGTTAAGGGTGTTTAGTCATGGTGTCGTTTCGTCATTGTTTTTAACTTTCGTAGATGTAGTGTCGTTTCGTCATTTGTACATCTGCTCTTAAAATATTGTACCTACAGTCAACAAACTAAATAAATGAAACCAATATGAACAGTAGGCTTACTCTTGAAACACAATTGCATTAATCAATTTCCAATCACAAATCTAAAAAATGTCAAATGGCACTTTTGTAAGCGACAATAGCGCCACATTGGAATTAAATTGCGTGGAAATTGATTGAATAAATTATTATCGAGATGGCGTTCCGGAATTATCTTTACTTATCCCAATATCGATACAATATTAATCGTCTCCCTGTGGCCACGGACTCTGTAAAGGGTTCGAAACGTCAGGATAATATAAAAAACTATGTAAATAGTAAATTAAACGCGATGAAATCCGTTAAAAAGTATTTCATTTCAATGTGTAGTGCTCGCTTAAACCTCAGAAAACAGTATAATATTAATCGCATTGGAATTGTATTGAGATTGAGTTTGCGTTCAAGAGTAACCCCCCAGGTCTAAAAATCATAAGTATATTTTTTACAACAATTCTTTAGTTAGGCAAAAATTTGAATATAAACAGAACAGTTAACTTTATTAATTCCGGTGTTTGATTAGTGGCAAGGCTTGTTAAGTCCGTTACCACCGTCTTATCTAAAGTCTGGCGCCAATACAACAATGTTTATAGCATTGTTGTGTTCCGACAGTTTGAGATAAGAAAGCCAGTCCCTCAGTGGTTGAGGATTCCGGGTGAAGCGCGCTTCCACTTTCGGCCTTATCGTCACTTACCATCAGGTGAGATGAAGGCCAAGCGCTTTCCCCTTAGTAGTAAAAAACAATAAGCGTAAACGGCTACTTCTACATGAAGGCTGAATCAACCTTCGTCGATCAAGCCAGCTGCCCAATTAAACGGCTGGATCCGTCGGCTTTGATTTATCGCGACTTCATTAGAATCGGCGCGATGCGCGTGCGCCGCATGCTAAGTGGACAGGGCTGGCAGTATGTTATAAAACAACTCTACAAGAAACGAGACAGAACAATCCAGGAAGAGTTAGTTAGACTTAGAGTTAGACTAGGCAATGAGGACTGCCACACTCCATGGCACAACAAGTTACAATTCTGCACGTTGCTATCATATCGCCTCTTTAAGCTGTTAGATGTGTCTAATAGACGTTAGTCGCCTTTTACGACATATTCATAATTTAAAAAAAACCCAAGGGCAGTGATGTGTTTATTTTTTTAAGTGAGCTGCTATAACACACGGCTCTAACTTTATAAATCGCTAGCAATTTAACCGAGTCGCGTAACGGTGAAAAAATACTACCACCCCTTCTCTTTCCTTGGGTGTCGTAAAAGGCGACTAACGGACTAAAGACTGCACATACATCAATCAACTTAGAGCGGCGATGGGCTCACCACCTGTCACGCTGAGCACATGTGCAGTCGCTATTTGGTGAAAAGTGGGCTATGGCAAAGAACTGCTTTTGCGTTGCTCATTGCCTAGTCTCTGACTAACCCTTCGGGGATAATAGTCGTATGTATGTATGTTGCAATTTAATTGATCCAGTTTAGTCCGTGCTCTGCCCTGAGCCCTACAAAGTGATACCTTTACTTAATTTAAGTACTCTAGGTACTCTAAGCCTTAACCCATATAGATATAAGTAAAAGTGGAAGATAAGTTACCCAAGTACCACTCATACATATAATCACGACTATTATCACCGAAGGGTTAGTCAGAGTCTAATATAGGCAATGAGGATATGTAGGTACTCAGCGTGACAGGTGGAGAGCGCATCGCCGCTCTGTGCTGTCGGATGTATGTGTAAGTACTTATTTAGTCCGTTAGTCGCCTTTACGACACCCAAGGGAAGAGAGGGAATAGTAGTACTCTTTTACCTCTACGCGACACGGCTAAGGCAAATCCTGTCGAGCGCTTCTCTCTCGCTCTCTCGACGGTACGACGACGGTACGGCTGTGCGATTCTCTAAGCTAAAGCCTTGATAGCTGCGGCTGTCACAGCGCTGAGAAATGACTCTGTCTCTTTCATATTCATAGAATTGGAAAGAGACAGCAGATCACAGCCATGCGCGCAGCGTCTACGTGTCGCTTAGAGAATCGCATAGCGGGACGGGTATAACAGCGAAGCGGCGCAAATTGGCGCGTTTTATAGGTTTTATACGTTTTTTGTCTATATAGACTTTATAGGATTTAACGAGTTAGCAGGTTTTCTGTAGTCCTTGCAAATAAATATTTATATGTAAAAATTATGTCGAAAATTAAATAAAAAAAGTAAGAAATCATCCGTTTTAGATTTTTATTTGGCCTGTTTTTTTTATAATCGAGTAAAGTACATCTAATTGCTTAGCACATTCTTTAGACAATATTTAGATTAATTATATATTTTTTATAAGAGAGTTGTTAATTTAATAGTAAATGCATAAACCATTTGATCGAGATCGAGTATACCTACAATGACCTTCACCGGGCCGGTTAATGGATAAAAAGTATTTTATATCAAATTTAATGTGTTAAAAAATATATTGCGAGTGGGTTGGCTGAACAATATCAGTCCAGTATATGATTAATTAAATATTTAAGAATTATTTTTTTCAAACATTGCACTGGTTAATATAATAGATTAAATACATAGGTACCAATCGAAAGTACCTATAGAATATGCAAATGTTAGGTTGACTATTTTTTTCCCGTCACAACTATTGGGTAGGCAGGAGTAAACAGGTAAGTTAAATATTAGTAATTTGCAACCGTCTGGTTAATAAATAAAATGTATGTATAAATAAAGATAATCTCATAACAAACACACACACACCAAACTACTGCAACGTTTTTTTTTTTTTTTTAATATTTAATTAATCATAATAGGCACTTACTTACTGGACTGAAATTTTTCAGCCAATCCACTCGCGATATATTTTTTAACATATTAAATATAAAATACTTTTCATCCTTTAACCGGCCCGGTGATGGTCGTTCTATACTCGGATGTTAGACAAAAGTAAGTACTTAGCGAATTTGCGCGTTTTGCCTCTACAATATTTTATTGACAAAAAATAGTAACATTTGTGACAGCCGCGACAGAATAGATGCGTGCATGCGTGCAGACATGCGCCGACAAAGGCGTGTCGGTTTAATGATGACATCAGCCGTCATTACTGTATTGATATATCATAGAGCTTAGTATTCGTAGTAATAGGACAAATGTCTGGTTATTCAAAGCATTACTGGGTGTTTTTATCTTATTTTTTTATCAACTACGAGTAAGTACTTGGCCTTCATCACATCACCTGATGGTAAGTGACGATAAGGCCAAAGGTGGACGCGCGCTTCACCCGGAATCCTCAACCACTGAGGAACTGGCTATCTTATCTCTTACCGTCGGAACACAACAACACAGTGATACACATACAGGTTTTCAAATGTAGTAATAAATAAGGCACCAAACTATGGGTAAAAGGCGACTAACGGACTAAAGGCTGCACTGCACATACATCCAACAGCGTAGAGCGGCGATGGGCTCACCACCTGTCATGCTGAGCACATATGCAGTAGCTATTTGGTGAAAAGTGGACTATGGTAGGGGACTGCTTTTGCTGTCCTCATTGCCTAGTCTCTGACTAATCCTTCGGGGATAACAGTCGTGATTATTATGTATTTATGATATGAAAAGTAGGCATTATAGGAGACTACAGACAGTCAGACAGAGTTACTTTCGCATTTATAATATTAGTAAGGATTATATTTAAACATTATTGATAAAAATAAGAATTGATTCATCATCATTACCATATTCAATAATCAATATAGATAATAACAAAACAATATTTGCAATATCCTAGAACCAATAGAGTTTCCGGTCATAACGGATATTCGTTGCAGATTGTTAATCCCAGAATCAATAAAAAACATTAAGCACATCCGCCGTTCGCTTAAATACTTCTTGGTAATCGATGAACTAAGTTGGCAAACAGTAAAAGAGATAATATTTAAACGATATTATTTCAACAGCACACGTGGAGATTGAGCCCAAGGAACTTATACGTATTACTATTAGCTCATCATCAGCTTATTAACGTCCCAATACTGGGCACAGGTCTCCCAAGTGGACAATAGCACGTGGGGATATTGGGCCATAACCCACCACGCTGGCCCAATGAGGGTTGGTGGGTTTTAACGACTGTCATCTTACGATAACAACCGGGACCAACGGCTTAACGTGCCTTCCGAAGCACGGAGGAGCTCGAGATGTTTTTAATTTGGTCACCCATCCAGCGACCCGGTATTGCGAAAGTGGCTTAGCGAGCAAGATCGCAAGCCGAACGCGCTAGCCGCTGCGCCATCGAGCTCCTCAATTACTATTAGTTATTCTGTGCTTATACCTAGGGGGCGATCACGCTAAAAAATCTCAACCAAACCACGATAACGCTAACGCGTTTGATACAAGGTCCGAGTGAGATACCGCTTGCGAGAGCCGTCGTAAGTCCTATTCATCAGGCTGACATTTATAAAGTTACACTCAGCTCTCAGACGCTAACAATATGTCACCCATAAGGGTGAGTGTGTTATGGCGACCAAACAATACAAGAAAGTGATGTTACATCTTGATGTCTTAAAATAAGTGTAATATGTATAAGGTTTAGATTAATAAAGCACAAAGAATTATAAGCATTCGTTTTTTTAATTAGCTTTTGAGATAGGTATGTTTAATAATATCCTGTGACCTGAAGTTTTTTTTTGGAAGAAGCAAAATTATAAAGTAGGTTACGACATCTTTTTTATTTTCGCAATCTTGGAAACTACCAGATGTGAATAAATTACATTAGATGACGCTACATACAATTAAACATTCGATACCTCCCACGTAAGTTGTTGTAACCCACAAAACTTCCAAAAGTAGTTTTTTACACTACTATGTCTAAATGTATGTATTCTACAAGATCAAAAAAAAAAGATCAAAAACTCCTAATTTACGAGCTCTTGCAAGACGTAAATTGTTGTATTTATCAAAACCAAGCGGCACGTCCCGCTCTAATATAAATCATCCCTAAGTCGTAACGGACCGGAAATACCGCCACCGAGAGCTGGTTCCACAACACTGTAGTTCGAGGCAAGAAATTTTTTGAAAAACGCACAATGGTAGACCGCCATCCATCAAGGTGATGTGGATGGAATGACAGTCGATTGCGTGTAGTGCGGTGAAGGAAATCAGTGGCAGGGACAATGCTGAACAATTCCTCAGAACACTCCCCATAATTATACGGTGCAATATACAGATAGAGACGCAATATCTCTCCGAATAGTGCATCGAGCCGACCTTTAATAGCCACGTCGTCGTCGACAATTCTAGCAGCTTTGCGTTGAATGCGGTCAAATGGAAGGAGTTGGTACTGGGGTGCTCCATCAGCCTAAAGATGGGAGCAGTATTTCATAATATGCGGCCTGATCTGTGCGTTGTACAGTTGTAAGCGGTAAGCCGGCGTGAAATACTGACCCGCTCTATTAAGCACTCCCAGCTTTTCGAAGCTAATTTAGCTTTACCTTCCAAATGACCTCAAAACTGAACGCCACTTGAAATATCGACGCCAAGGATTCCAATAGTCGGGTTGGTACCAAGGAGAGCTCGCTCAAAGTACAGAGATACGACGAAGGGATGTTTTTTCGCGGTAAATGCGCAAACTTATATTTTGGAAGGGATAAAGTGGACTAGGTTACGTCGGCCCCAATTCAAGAAATGACTTACCATGTTCTCGGTGTCAGTCACAAGTTTATTCCGGCTCTCGATAACGCATTCCCGAGAAAAATTAGCTGGTCCGGTGTAGAGCGTGTCCCCAGTGTTATGGTCCGCATAGCAATGAATGCAGTTGTTATGCAACATGTCATTGATATGCAGAAGAAACAGAGTAGGGGATAACACATACCCATGCGGGACTTCAGCATTCACGAGCTTCATGTCAGAGCACGAACCGTCGACTACGACTGTGATGCTACGCCCAGCAAGAAAGCTGGCGACCCACGAACACAATTTCTCAGGAATGAAAGTTTAGAGAGAAGAGCCCTGTGCCATGCCCTGTCAAAGGCTTTCGCTACGGCCAAGCTAACTGCCAGTGCCTCCCCTTTACTTACGACTGCCTCCGCCCATCGGTGAGTAAGGTACACTAAAAGATCACCAGCCGAACGACCGCGACGAAAACCATACTGGTACAATTCAGTCTTTCCTCTCTATATAGCACTATACATAAGAAAGTGACAGCAAATGACTAATTGTCAATAAAACTTAATTGACATCTCTGAGTACGGCAGTTAATTACAATACAGTAAGAGGATTTTTTTTTATTAGTAGTAAGTAATGATGATTAGGTAATTTTTATTTAAAATAATTAAGAATTTTGAATTTACTGTATTTTTATTTTTTCTTCGATTATTTTTGTAATAAAAAAGATATTGTTTTTCTTTTTATAATTGTTATGTTTTATATGATCTACATTACGATTAATCTCACTTTTATTTTTATTTCCATAGAAAAACGTACAAAAATTGTAAGAATCATGTTACCAAACTATTAGCACATTTTGTTCGTAAGAGAAATAAAAGTAATTTGTCCTGTAGAGCGCTATTTTTATTTTTTAGACTCAACCACGCCATACATACCACTTTATTTTTCAATCATAATCGACGTAAACGGTTGTAAGTAGTACATACATTAAATAAATCTTATTTTCCAGTGTAATTTGTTGTAAGTATCATATACAACAAATTTCAATACAAATAACCCACGTAAAATATTGTAACAACAAAATCTCAGAAACTACACATATTATCAAAATGATTCTATTACTTAGAGTTGAAAGTAATATTAATTATATTTTTAAACCAAGTTTCACAAAAATACGATAACAGGTGCAATTGTTATTCCAATTTATATCTTTGAAACGCTCTACTGTAAAGTTGCAGTTTAGCAGATACAACAACTTACGTGGGAGGTATTTATGCCCATATTATTAGTAAGATAAAATAAATATAACTAAATAAGCAATTATAGAACATGATGGTAATATCAAATATTTGTCTGTTGAATGAATGAAAAATTTAATTTCTATGAATTGATATGTATTTGAAAAATATTATATACTCCTATCTAAAATGTCTAGGGATCACTTGATCCTACCTACATAGGTAACATTTTAAAGCATCGTTGCGTTATAGAATTAATATTTTAAGTTTTTTGGATTTTTATTGATTATTTTTAGAGAATTTCACTAAAAATGATGAAATTATTGAAAAATTGTTTGAATACGGAAAATTAACTGTCAATCTGAATTCCTCTAAAAGAGCGTATTGGCAATTTTACAAAAGCAGTACAACTTCTTCACTGGAAGTGAAAAAAATTGCAACAATTTTTAGCGACAACGGTGTCATTTGACAAGGGAAGAGATGTTGGAATGTTGAAGCTGGTTCCAGGCAACGTAGGTACTGTGGATGCCGCCATTAGCACTACAGAGTGTCATAAAGTTGTTGTTGGTGTAAGCCAGCGACCAAACCATCTGGAATCGTTTACGCGAAGTGTTCCACCCATAGCACCCCACAATCGTAGGGCCCGTTTACAATGGGCTCACGAACACCGGAATTGAGAAGAAGAAGACTGGCGCAGTATTTGCTTCTCCGATGAATCACGTTGCGGTATGAGACCGGATACCAGACGCACTCGAGTTTGGAGGACCTCTGGACGTCAAGAACGCTTGAGATATTGTCAGGAAGTTCATCCATATGGAGGGGAACAATCATGGTTTGGGTCGGTATTTGGATCGGTGCAAAAACCGATCTCATTTGGATCAGGGGCAACCTCAATGTTCAAATCTACGCAGAGAGGACCGTTTCAGATGTAATCATCCCCTTGCGAGGCCGATTGGGTGATTCGTTTCGACTCTTGCATAACAATGCACGTCCACACACGGCTAGAGTCGTAACACGCACTCTTGCCGATTCTCATATCTCAGACCTCAGCCTAATTGAGCATGCATGGGAAATGCTCCAAAGAAGAGCTCTGCCGAAAATGGATGCCGTGCCCACCCCACAACAACATTTTGACTTGTTAAAAAGAACGTACTTAGGCGGCCATTCATCAAAGTGATTTGGATGAACTGATTTTAAGCATGCAAAATCGCTGTGCTTAAGTGTGATTGAGTACAAAATACTTACAGATTTTTTTTAAATAAAAAAATCAATCTTTTTTTTGCTTTCTTTGCCAATTAGGTATAACGGTAACGGTATAACGGTAATCTTAACTTTAATGTAAGCTAATTTTCCCCAATTTGTTAAAATTGCATTTTTCTTAAGTTTTTCAACATATTAGGGATAAAATTGTTTACTAAAACATAAAAAAATAAAGCTAGATGCTAGTCTGAAGAATCAGATTAGGTAAATATTATTAGATTTTTTTTTATAGCTAATCGTATTCTTGACCCCTCCCCTAGTCACTTTTAATTCATAATTCGTAAACTTTATTTGCGTAAGTACATGGTATACAAAGATGGTACTGTAGAGTTTATACCATGTTAGTTCGCTGGCTGGTTTTACTTTATAGTAATTTGTAAAAAACGTAATTTGAATTGACAAGATGTCAAACCGGGGAATTGAGAGAACGATCTGAAGTGCCAACATGGGTAGACTTGACCATGTTATTTTTATATTGTAAATATGTAATTGTAAATGTATATAAAAGTATACAATAAATGAACTCGTATACTAAATAAAGGTTGTTGTTATTCAATAACAAACGCCCCCCAACCTTTACGAGTTCTACAACATTGTACAATTACATATTTACAATATAAAAATAACATGGTTCTACAACATTGTAGAACTCGTAAAGGTTGGGGGGCGTTTGTTTTAATAACAACAACCTTTATTTAGTATACGAGTTCATTTATTGTATACTTTTATATACATTTACAATTACATATTTACAATATAAAAATAACATGGTCAAGTCTACCCATGTTGGCACTTCAGATCGTTCTCTCAATTCCCCGGTTTGACATCTTGTCAATTCAAATTACGTTTTTTACAAATTACTATAAAGTAAAACCAGCCAGCGCCCTAACATGGTATAAACTCTACATTCCTCCCGACCTGGGGAAAAAAAAATTTTAAACAAAAAAAATTTTTTTACAACTTTTTTTTTTTACATTTCTACCCATTTCTAAACATCCTAGCAGAAACGGGAAAAAAAATACATACAAGAATGATTCAACCTAAACCCGACTTGGATTTAGCTATTCGAAGAATTAAACTTCGAAGAACTTGGCACATATAAACCCGTCAAAACTATATACCTATTTCGAATCATCCTCTAAATTACAAACTAACACGACTCATATACATCACCCTTAACCAAAATTACATAACTAACTTTATCAATCTGCATGTTAAAATATTTCATGTTAATGCAGAGAAAAATTCAAACTCTCTAAGGGTGTGATAGTCGTTCTTAAACTTAAGCTTCATAACAAGACTCAAAGCAGTTACTATCAACTTATCAATAGGAAAAAATATTCTACACCATTATAATTAAAACTCTCATGAATTCAAGAGGCTCAAGTACAAGGTAAGAAATAGAATCCCCAAAAACATGTCAACTATCCCACGTTATGACTTGATACTCAACAATACAATATTCCCTCATAATCTATAGAATTAGGGAATTATTGATTAAACTTTAAGGCAAAAGATAATCCCTCTATTTCCAATCCATTACTTAGGTAGAACTTCTACTAAGTAATTCCGAATGCTTATGAGAATAGTCACTCTATTCTACACCAGAAATTGCTTATCGTGAGAGAAATTTATTAACTCACTACAAACTACTAAAATAACAAACTATTAATTAGCCCTATACTACTATTACACTACTTCTATAAATCAAATAACCTACATCATACTCCCCCATACTACTAACTCCTTAACCCTTCATAAACTAATGTTATAAATACTCAACCCTTTATCTGCATACTACATACTGCTAACTCCTAAACCTTCACCAACTATGCTATAAATACTCAATCCTTTAACCCTCAGTAATAACAAACCATTTACAAACCAGATACTAACCCTATATCCCATCATTTATGTGTGTGAAACCCAAATCAGGAATCCATGACAAATAGCTTATTGCCTAATCATGTTACACCAAACAATAGAATTAGTCGACTAGATCTACCAATCTAATTCTACTTAACCCTTACATCTCATTACCTTCCTCAAATATTTACTTTACCAGCATTCAACATTACAAATACGTTAATAAACCTATCCCACGTTTTTTAACAATATTTCCTTTCTAATTATATCAAACTACTACTTCTTATTTGTATTTGGGCCTCTTTTTCAAACATCAATTGCTCCTAAAATACGTTTTTCTCACTTCCCTCGTACATATGAAAACATTAAGACACATATTAGCAAATAACAATGACAACATATAACTTAAAATTAACCTACTAAAGCCTTCCCTTTTTACACAAACTTATGATAATTTACAAACATACACATACACAATAATGTCTACAAACACACATCATCGTGACATAAAATGCTTTAGGCGATTTGTATAAAACGAACTTTACAAGCCACCAACATTAGACCTCCTATCGCTTAATGATTTTATATGCCATTGATAAAGACTTGCCAGTTTCGTACATCTGCCAATAACTCGCCTTGGAACATAATAAAACTAAATCATTGACGTTAAAGAATACCGGTCTAATTCTTACGTAGTGCCTATCGAATTTTCGTTTTAGGATAACCCGTTCCTAAATCTACATTAATTACAAAACGTTTTTCCTCCACCGGCAAGGAAAATTCACCACTTTTTGGTGCCTTCAAAAAATATACGTAATCATTGTTACGCAATTTCTGAAAATCAATAAAGTCAACAATTGATTGATGCCTGTCACTTGTTGACACATCAATGTTTTTCTTTTCCGCGCCCGGCTCGGAACTTTCTAAAACAATTGCCTGATATAGAACATTCGATGACCTATCTGACTTTTGTTCTAACTTCAAACTTTCTAAACCAATTGTTTGACATGGAACATTCGATGACTTACCTAACTTTTGTCTAACAAGCGAACTCGATTTTTCCGAATCCTGTCTTGCAACAATAGCGGCTTTACCTATTTCGCTCGACACATTTTGCTGAACTAAATGAATATCTCCTAACTTTTGTCTAACAATCGAACTCGATCTTTGCGAATCCTGTCTTGCAACAAAAGCGGATTCATCTTTTTGGCTCAACTCATTTGGTTGAACAAAATGAATTTTTCCTTGGGACAAAGACACACAATTGTTATAAAAATCAATACACATTTTATTCTTTATTAAAAAATCCTGACCTAAAACTACACTACACTTTAAGTCAGCTATAATAATAAATTCTTGTTTAAATAAAAAATCGCACAAAGAAAACATTATATCGCATTTTCCAACTAATTTTAACCTACTACCATTACTCGCACTAATACATCTATTTTCTATATCTCTACATTTTACTCCTATCTCATCCGCGGCAACTAGACTGATGCAGGAAACCGTGGCACCTGTGTCTACAAGAGCTACAGAATTAATCTCATTTGTAGAAAATATTAATAATGGCAATAACGCAGAAGAAGGTCTAACCTGTTGACTCGCTTCATCCATCGCTTGCCATTTCACGTCAGATGTGTGCGCTTGCAAAAGACCAGACGACATCTTAAAAACATCACCATCGCGACAATTGGCCTTCTTTATTGTCGGCGCGGTTGAAAACCCGGCTGCGACTGCGTTTTCCTAAAATTAGAACGTAAATTATAGCTATTTGAAGGTGCTGGTCCTGGTACAACGCGACATTCATCTTGCACTTTCGTCGTCATTGGCGGACCAAAAGGAGTGGGCGTACTACGATCACCTCCCCCATCAACAAACTTGTGAACGAACGCAGCAGGATTCTGCGCTAAGTTCATCTGCTCTTCACGTGCTTGTGGATACACCTTCTCCAATTGCAAAATAACCTCCCTGAGGTCTCTTTTACACACATAGTGGGAATATGCCAGTTTACTCTTGTAGTAAGGCTTTAATCTCTTTAAAAATTGCGTAATGAATGTTGCTTCATTAGTTATGTTTGCTTTGCTAGCCAACTCCGATAAATTATAAAAATGCTCAATCAGGCCTTTCTGGTCCTGCTTGGCATTATAAAATAATTCGGAGTAATCACACACTTCAAATTCTTCCCTCAATTTATCCACCACTTCTTCAAAGCTTTTACATGAAGATTTTATTGATCGGAAATAGTGAAGTGCAGACCCTTTTAAAAATGCTGGCAACAACATTAACCGATCCTCAGAGCTAGTGAACTTCTTATAAACTGCTACTGCTTGGAACTGCTCCAGAAACTCTTCCACTGACTCATCAAAATGACCCGTAAAACAAGTGACTACGCGATCCATTTTGCTTAAAAAAAAATTTCCTCTTCTTTTAGGTATAGATTATCTTAATTTCTTTTCTATTCTTCATTCTTCAACACTTAGCTTATTCACCATTCTTTTCAGTGCTTTCGTGCCACCTGAAAAACGGAAACTTTTCGCGCACGGCCGGCTTTTGGCGCCTCCACCATTGTAAAACTCGTAAAGGTTGGGGGGCGTTTGTTTTAATAACAACAACCTTTATTTAGTATACGAGTTCATTTATTGTATACTTTTATATACATTTACAATTACATATTTACAATATAAAAATAACATGGTCAAGTCTACCCATGTTGGCACTTCAGATCGTTCTCTCAATTCCCCGGTTTGACATCTTGTCAATTCAAATTACGTTTTTTACAAATTACTATAAAGTAAAACCAGCCAGCGCCCTAACATGGTATAAACTCTACAGTACCTACCTAGAAACATTATAGGGTGCACATGTCGACCCTTTCAGGATGAAACGTAGTAAAAGCCAAAAAGTACATTTTTCAATACGGCTTAAAAACAAAAACGGTAAAGTTTTTTTCCTGTATGTTTTTTGATTCGCTAAATTTATAATAAACCACTATAACTTATTAAGCTTAGGTTTGCGGGTTGTTTACTAAACAGAAACTCAGAATAACCTACATTTATTAGTTCCAGAGATGGCATGGCTTTTACTACAAAAAAAGAGTTGTAAATAAATGGCTTCTACGACATTTTTCTTCTACTGAGCAACTATAACCTTTTTTTTATTAAGTTGTTTAAGACTTCATAAATTGTTTTATCGAAAGGATTTTTGAATTAGAAAACAATTGAAATAAGAAGAAAGTGTAATTTAGTGTAGTAAATTATGACCAAAATCATATTATTTTAATGTTTTTCATTATTTAAAAGTACTTAATACTGTACTTTTTCTGACAAACTCTAATAAAATTATCAAAATAAAATCAACACAACCTCAAAACTATAAAAATAGCTAAACATTTAACAATAATCTCTTAAAACAATCAGTTCTTCGTAATGTATGGCTAGGTAATTGGTATTTTTGAAGAAAACTGCTTAAGTACATTTTCCTAAACTTACATAAGTATCAAACTATCTAAGATTCTTAAACTAAAGTAAAAATTGCAGGATCTTTTCATCTTTGAAAATCATTGTAAATGGCACATTCACAATCACGTCTTCATCTTCTTCATCTGCCTCAATTAAAGTATCATTTTTATTACCACTGTACGGCATCTCTATATAATCTTTGTGGAACCGTTTAGGAATCGTTCCGTCTGTGGACAAATATATAAATTATTTATTTAATTATATTATGTTGTATTAACCATGAAATGAAAAAATATGTCTGTTACTACATAAATTTGAAAATTTCTTTCTAAAAATTGCTCATTACAACATTTTACATAAAGAAAACTGTGTTTAGAGAGTGAATCGGAGCGTGTTGTAAAATATTTTTTTTGTGAATTTAAACATTTCAAATATACAGATCGATAGAGCGCGCGATTCTGATAAAGAAACCGTTAACAACAGATTTTGGCTAAAATGGCTTTTACGACGTTTCATCTTGGAGGGGTCGATGTCTTGCCAGAATTATTGGCATGCAAATATTAAAATTATGACTGATGAGTGTATTTTAATTCCATGAGAAATATTTTAGTTGAGTGAAATTTTCTTCTTAATTCCGAAGTTGTATCAATTTAAGTCAAAATAGAGCCATATATAAATGGCCCCAAATTTAAAAGTGAATATTCGCATTCGCATTCGCGAATATCGGCAGCAGATATTCGCATCCTTAAAAATTGATATTCGTGACATCACACCCAAATTACACCTATAATAATTCAATCTAAAATAATTAAAAAATATTCTGCTAAAATGCGTTGATACTAAAGCTGTCACTGGACCAGCGCCCTAACAATAGTTATTGGCAATCAATTTGCATTCAATTCATTCTTCAAACCAATCAACGAATGCACACCGTTCCATTTTTGCATACAATCGGGGCTCGATTACATTTGGCGCGCAAACCACTTTAATTGTCAGCCATCTTTGTAATTGTCGCCGCCATTAACGGCATCATTGTCTATGGTCTAAATGCGTAACGTGGTACCATTTTTGAAGGATTAATTAATGAGTAATTATCTGCTAATGGGTTGTCCGTTTATGATTAGGACAATGGATTTAATGAAGAATAGCTGCTTTATGTTTTGACGAATATGGTGAGTGTGTGTTGGTTTTTATCTCTTGAATTGACAATTTGACCGAAGTGCTATATTCACGATCACGTACACGAAAATAATGTTGACAAACGAAATGTGTTGACATTTTTCATACCAATTTTCGTTCCGTTGTCTTTAACGTGTAAAGTTAACATTCCTCATATAATATTATAACATATTACTTACATACATCTTATAAAACGACACTATTAACATAAATAAATTGAAAAATTACTAGGTAGCATTATGATAGGATTTATATTTTTGCGATCAAGATATAGTATTAGGTATATGATGTAATATATTCAGGTAAGAAATCCATGAAGTCAGAAGGTCATTATTTAGAAGAAATTCCGCTCGCAGTTCTTTTCTACTTAGAGTAAAGGATACTTATCTACTTTAAGCTTTTCTACATATTGTTTTCTTCTAACTCTCACATATTTTAAAGCTTAGATGATGAGAAACGAATCGGTTGCAACGTTAAATTCGTTAAACAAGACTAACTTATTAAATGAATTTAATAACGATAAAACAATTTTAATTACCTGAAATATTTTACACCCAAAATAAAGTACTGCACTCATTTACCGTTCCCCAAACGACCATAGACATTAAAAATAGAATACCAACCTCCTTTAGCAGCCCATCAGGCTGTTGGTGGGCCGAACTATTAATTTATGAGGTCCACAACAGTCGATGAGCACTTAATAATTTCCGTCAGGGTAAAAAAAACAATGGCTTCAAATGCAATTAGCATAATAAAGAGATTTGTTCACGCTGAACAGTGGGTACCGGACGCAAGCGTGGTGCACGGGACTGACTGCAAAACAGTTGAAAAAAATAGATATAAACTAATTACTGTTTAATAAAAAAACTTATCTAAAACTAAACTAACTAACTTTATGATTAGTTAAGTTTTTTGTTTTGTTAGAATAAAAAATTTCAAAGCCTTGATTAGGACACGTGGTTTAGAATGCCGTGTAGTACCTACTTATTTAGACTTAATTATTTATTGTAACTTGTTTCGGCTGTATTAACTGTTTAGTGTCTTTATTAAATAAATTAACTGCGAGCTGTGTATGTGCTCATTAAAAGAATACTACTACCAACCCATCTCTTGCCTTGGGTATCGTAAAAGGCGACTAACGGACTAAAGACTGCACATACATCCAATAGTATGAAGCGGTAACAACGTAGGGCTCACTATCTGTCATGCTGAGCACATGTGCAGTCGCTATTTGGTGAAAAGTAGACTATGGTAGGGGACTGCTTTTGCCGTCCTCATTGCATAGTCTCTGTCTAACCCTTCGGGGATAATAGTCGTGATTATAATTATGTACCTATGTAAGTATGTAAGTTAAGCTGTTTGTTGGTCTAACCGTACCCGCGTCGTGATGGCACGCGGCGCTATTTCCTCGTCGCTCGTAGATTAGCGATGTCGACCGTAATGGCTGCTCTGTCGATTTAATAATACACTTTTTTTTCTATCAAGAGCGTGCTACCTCTGCCTTAGAGTGAGTAAAAAATACTGAAAATAATTGAGACTATCAGCACAAAAGTGGTGTTACCTCAGACTAGGTACTTCATTAGGAAGATAATAAGGAATTAAAAGCTTACACCACTGTTGCTTTTACCTTAATTTACTTTTACTTTAATATGCCCCGTGTATAAAAACAGATGTTTTCAACGCTATCTATTAATGGATACTAAAAGGTGGCTTACGCCACTTTGTTGTCAAAAATCATGATGTAACGAATGTATTTGTTAGAATATGATAACAAAATAGTTGTAATGTGTCAAGTAGCGCCATCTATGTATTGCAATATGTAACATTATTAAGAAAAATAAAGTCAGTCTATTACGGAAAGCCACATGTTTTAATAGGTTATGGGCAAATATCCAGTATTTTCGGTTTTTTACTGTGTAAATTTAGTTTAAAACAGTCGAAAATTGTTGACTTTTCGTGGAAATATGGCTGTGAACTATATTCAAAGCATTCCGAAACTGAAAGGACGTGAAAATTACGATGAGTGGAGTTTTGCTGTCGAAAATCTTTTAGTGCTTGATAACCTGGTGAACTATATCAAGTCGGAGCCAGATGCCAATTTCGAGGCAAAAGCATCAGATGACGCAAAAGCCAAGGCAAAGCTAGTTTTAACCATTGACCCTGGATTGTACGTGCATATTAGGGAAACAAGAACATCTTTGGAGTTGTGGATTAAATTGAGAGCCATGTTCGATGACTCAGGTTTTTCTCGTAAGATAACCCTACTAAGACATTTAATCTCATTACGACAAGAAAATTGCGATTCCATGACTTCATATGTTACGCAAGTAGTCGAGACGGCTCAGAGATTAAAAGGCACAGGATTTACAATAACCGAAGAATGGGTCGGGTCATTATTATTAGCAGGTTTGCCAGAAAAGTTCTCGCCGATGATTATGGCCATCGAGCACTCGGGAATGCAGATCACCACCGATGCAATAAAATCTAAGTTGATTGATATGGAGGTTTCAAAGAATGACGTGGATACCAGCGGCGCTGCATTCGCTGCAAACAACAGCAAAAAGCATAAATTTAAAAATGGCGCAACTTCATTGACAAACTCAAAAGTGACAGGTGACAAGATAATCACTTGTTACAAATGTAAACAGACAGGTCATTATCGAAACCAGTGTCCATTAATGCTTAAAAATAAGCAATCAAATGCTTTTAGAGTGGTATTTTTGAATGGAGAATATAGTACAAATGAATGGTACGTAGATAGTGGCGCAAGTGCACATATGACTGCCAACAAAGAATGGATACAGAATGCTAATTTTACGCCGTATTTATCAGAGATAACAGTCGCAAATAATATGAAAGTGCCCGTTTTGTGCTCTGGAGACGTACAGATAACGACTGATTGTAACTATGACATCGTAGTTAAAAATGTGCTATGCGTGCCAAGCTTAACAACGAACTTGTTGTCAGTGAGCGAACTAATAAAAAACGGAAACACTGTGGTTTTTGAAGAAAACCAATGCTACATTCGCAACAACAAGAATGTTTTGGTGGCCACAGCAATGTCAACAAATGGTGTGTACAAGCTAAATATTAAAGTAGCAGATTGTATGCTGGCAGCACCTGCTGTAGCAAGTGCAGAGCTTTGGCACAGGCGGTTAGCACATATTAACGGAAATGATTTAAATAAAATGAAAAACGGCATTGTAAATGGTTTGTCTTACCCGGACACTTGTGATATGACAAGGAATAAATGTGTGACCTGTTGCGAAGGTAAACAAATGAGGTTACCATTTCATCATGTTGGACAAATAAGTACAGAAACACTACAGATAATACATGCCGATGTATGTGGTCCTATGGAGGCGAGATCTATAGGTGGTGCTCAGTACTTTGTCTTGTTCATTGACGATCACAGTCGTATGACTTTCATATACTTTCACAAACATAAGAATGAAGTCTTCAAAATATTCAAGAATTTTAAAGCAATGGCTGAAAATCAGCAGAATAAAAAGATAAAAACATTGCGCACAGACAATGGTGGCGAGTTTTGTAGTGGTGAGATGGAGAATTACTTACTCAGAGAAGGAATTATTCACCAGAAGACAAATGCATACACGCCTGAGCAAAATGGTGTTTGTGAGCGGGCAAACAGAACTATTATAGAGAAAGCGCGATGCTTATTATTTGATGCAAAATTAAAAAAAAAGTTCTGGGCTGAAGCTGCTAACACAGCAGCATACTTAAAGAATAGATCTGTAACTTCAAGTTTGGGAAATATAACACCCTATGAAGTGTGGTATAAAACAAAACCAGATTTAAGTCATATACGTCTGTTTGGTAGCCCTATTATGGTTCACATACCGAAAGAAAGACGATTAAAATGGGACAAGAAGGCAAACATGAACATTCTTGTAGGATTTTCAGAAACAGTAAAGGGATATCGTGTATATGATCCTATAAAAAAATATTGTAAATATAAAAAGAGACATAATAGTGATGGAAGAAAAAACAGTATCATCAAAAATCAATGAAAATGACACAGCAGAATGGATACAGTATGATGTTGACATTGAAGGGCATGAATCTCCAGCTCTAAAAGAAGATGGTAGAGATTCAGTGGGGGAGTCTTCGATTAATGAATCTCTCCATGATTCAGATTCAGATTTGAATACATCAGCATACACTGATCCACTTAGTGACAGTCATGATGATACAACCATCACAAACACAGAGACAGATATCTTGAGCCCACCAATTCCAGAATTACCAGAACAGGATAAGAGAACAAGAAAACCTCCAGAACGTTTTGGGTTTGGTAACATCTGTATTTCCAATTCTAGGCCGGAAGTCGAACAAATAGATTTCTCAGAAGCACTGAATGGACCAGAAGCTGATCAGTGGAGACAAGCCATGCGAGAGGAGCTTCAGTCGTTCGAGGACAACGATGCGTGGGAAATTGTTGATATACCAAGTGACGGATCAATTGTGCAAAACAAGTGGGTGTTCAACAAAAAGCTAGATGTGAATGATAAAGTGCGATATCGTGCCAGACTTGTGGCTAAAGGTTTTACGCAGCGATGTGGTATAGATTATGAGAACACTTTTTCTCCTGTTGTAAAACACTCTACGCTGAGATTGTTGTTTGCTCTGAGTGTACAGTGGGACATGGACATTACACATCTTGATGTGACAACAGCTTTTTTAAACGGACATTTAAAAGAAAATATTTACATGTCGATTCCAGAAGGTTTTGTAAATAAGCAAATTGGAAAGGTTTTGAAACTTAAAAAAGCTATATATGGACTGAAACAGTCTTCTTTAGTGTGGTATGAAAAAGTGAAAGATTGTTTGCTTAACTTTGGTTTTAAAATAAGTAAATTTGAACCTTGCTTGTTTACATATTTTGCCGAGAATGTTAAGATTATTGTAGCACTCTACTTTGACGATTTTTTGATTTTTTCGAATAGTATTACTGAAACTATAAAATTAAAAAATGTATTATGTTCTGAATTTAAATTGAAAGATTTAGGTCCTGTTAGACGTTACTTAGGCATGCGAATTAATGTAAACAAAGAATGTAAAACTATAACTGTGGATCAGCAGGAATATATAGAGCAATTATTATTAAACTTTGAGATGTCTAATTGTAAAACTATAGATACTCCTATCGAGAGTAAGTTAAATATAGAAAAAGCTGACAATTGTGTAGTAAACATTCCATACCAAAAGCTAATCGGAAGCCTTATGTATTTGGCTGTCTTGACTAGACCTGACTTGTCATACTCTCTTAGTTACCTAAGCCAGTTCAATAACTGTTATAATGAAACTCATTTTAATTATGCTAAACGAATATTAAAGTACTTACAGAAAACGAAACATTATTGTTTGACATATCATAAGGATAATGTAGAGCTGACAGGTTTTGTTGATGCAGACTGGGCTAGCGATAGTCTAGATCGTAAGTCTTATACGGGGTTCTGTTTTGTAATGAGTGGTTCTGTGATCTCCTGGCAAAGTAAAAAACAAAAGACTGTCTCCTTATCTAGCACTGAGGCAGAATATGTTGCTCTTTCAGAGGCATCTAGGGAAGCTGTTTACTTAAGAAATCTGATGTATGAACTAAGTGGTAAAAAAAGTGCAATTAAATTAAAATGTGATAATCAAAGTGCATTAAAGTTAGCAACAAGCCATCAGGCACATGCTAGATCAAAACATATTGATGTTCGTTTTCATTATGTTAGGGATGCAGTTAAAAATAAACTAATTAATATTGAATATGTTTCAACGCAGGAAATGCCTGCTGACTTGCTAACCAAAGGTCTTTTGTCAACTAAGCATTATAAGTTCATGCATATGCTGGGAATTAAGGTTAAGTAAAAAAAAAATTATGAGTATTCTGTTTAGAAATTCACATTTATTTTGTTAAGTGGGGGTGTTAGAATATGATAACAAAATAGTTGTAATGTGTCAAGTAGCGCCATCTATGTATTGCAATATGTAACATTATTAAGAAAAATAAAGTCAGTCTATTACGGAAAGCCACATGTTTTAATAGTATTTTACACTAAAATTGTGGGTTACACCACATTTGCGCTAATGGCCTCAATTATTCAGGGAGAAAATACCGTGCGGATGACCATGAGTTAAAAACTTGAAAATTAAGAAAAAGAAATCTATGTTTCGACATTTGAATATGGAAAAGTTTTTTTTCATAAATCGGACCACAATTACTTCTTTCTTTTTCTTAAATTTTGAGTGCTCTGCACATACCTGATGCGCTTATGGGTACATTTTTAAGCGTATACATATTTGTAATCTGGCTAACGAAAGCTGAACCGGGAAAAACGCGGCAAATTCAAAAAAATCATGACTGGGTAACACAGGGGTGCGTTCCGTCGTTCTGGGTGTAGTTGTTTGATTAAAGTTTAACTCGTTTGAGTTGTAACTGAGCCACGGAACGATCGAGTTGTTTTTATAGCCTCTTCTGAAGTATTCCTGTCCAAAACGCGAGAAAACTCTTCTTTTGTCTACATTTTTTCCATTTTTATACAATATTTAAACCTTATTATTAAAAAGTAAAACAATACGAAACAAACAGGCTGAATTTTTCGAGACGTTTTGACTTAAATTGCAAAATTTGACACTTTAACAATGATATAAACGTCAAATAGCTGTCAGAGTGTAAAACAACCATCCGATTTGATGGTTGTTTGGTTGCTGCGCTCTGAGCCACAGAACGGCTGAAACTACGCTCTGACAGCCGTCAGAGTAAAATTTCACCAAGCCACGGAACGGGTAGAGCGCGCGCCGGAGTGCGCTCGAGTGCACTCGAGTGAAGCCACGGAACGCAGCCCAGGGTCACTTACACAACTGCAATTTTCTCAGAAAAAATTCAATTTGACAAACGACATGACACCTCAGATACCCTCAGGACGACTTCGTCATTTTCTTAAACTTGACACTTTCCTAACTTGTCTATAGACACACATAGAGACAAAGTGTTGCCAATCAAGGCCCCTTCCCACCCCCCTCTCACAATTCCTATCCCTTCCTTGACCCTATATTCCTTTCTTAAAGGTCGGCAACGCATCTGCGACTCCTCTGGTTTTGCGGGTGTCCATGGCAACGGTGATTGCTCTCCATCAGGTGACCAGACTGCTCGTTTGCCTCCTTCTTAAAAAAATAAAAATCAAATAACTACGAGGTTCAGCTTTCGTTGGCCAGACTCTATTTGGTTTGGTTGGTAGGGAGGTTTGTTAAGTCCATGACTAAATACTATTATTATTCTTATTTATGGCTTCGCGTTTAGCATTAAGCCAATTTCAAGTAGTATATATTTTTAAAGTACATTTAGTGTTGTACGGTAGATTGAGTTAAAATGGAGTCTCACAACACGTGTTGTTGCTAAAAGAACACAGAGAGAGACACTACACCTTGGACCAAATATCACAATTTGGTCCGAGGACTACACCTTTCTAGTAGCGGAATCGTAGCAGCTTTGACACACATTTAACGTGTAATTACCTATGTGTTTTGGCCATAGAATAGAACTAAAGCATAGGAGTCCAAATGAGACTCGTATAGTTGCCCTATTTTTTCAAATGGGCCATAAAAATTGAAAGAAAATAGACAAAATAAGTAGACAAAAACGTCAAATGTCTAGCTAAAAAAAATTGGTCACCATTTATGTATGATACAAAATTCAAAAGCGACATAAACAAATGTAATTTAAATGGTGACAAAACGGAGTGCCCACTCAAATGTCATAGCACTCCAGCTATGCTTTAGTTATTATTCTGAGGTTTTGGCAGACAATTTTTTTTTTTTTAACAGAAGGAGGCAAACGAGCAGGCGGGTCACCTGATGGAGAGTAATCACCGCCGCCCATAGACACCCGCAAAACCAGAGGAATAGCAGGCGCGTTGCCGTCCTTTAAAGAAGGAATAGGGTTAAGGAAGGAATAGGAATTGTGAGAGGGGGGGGGGGGGGTGGGCCTCCGGAACCCCCACTGGCCGGACGAAACACAACAGCACCAAGTGCCATTATTTCACGCCGGATATTAGTGAGAGGGTGGTATTACCCCGGGCGAGCCGGCCCAATGCGTGCTGCAACGCAGCACGTATGTGCGCACGTGTGTACGCACGTGTGTACGTACGTGGCTCTGCCACTCAGTCAGTGCCACTCATTTAGCACCACCCAGGGGTCACGTATAGGGTCTCAAGGGTAAACCTACGGACGCGAATCTTTGAAGGAGCACTTCGTCATGTTGACACTGCTCGCACAAACGAAACGAAAGCGGACGTCCTTATACATTCGAAGAGTGTTAGGTGTTATACTGTGGTATTGCGATAGGTTGAAGTTAAGGTGGCCACTGACGATCAGTTTTTCCAATCAGTTAAATTGACGTCAATCCAAAATTTGATCGTGAATGTCGAATCGTTACTCCAGAGTTTTAACTGACGGCGCGACACGACATTTTCCGGCGCGTCGTGAGTGTGTGATCGTCAGTCGATAAAGTTCAAAATACAGCCCGGCCGGTCGAAAACATTCCAATCGCGTCTGTTCGAATTTACGCAATGAATATTGACCCTTGATACCAAAAAATATAGTTCAAAATTGATTGTATCGGCCCGTCGAGAACTGACGAGCCCGAGTGACGCCAGTGAGTGGAGAAATCTGTTTGGCGTAAAACCATTTGGAGTGACGCCACAGTTTTACGCCTGGACTGACGCGCAAAACTGACCGTCGTCAGTGGCCCCCTTTATGCTCGACATTCACGTTCAGTCCTTCAGTCACTAGTCCTTCAGTCGAAATAACAGAGTTCATTTAATAAGCTTATAAGATGATAATGAGTGATGATAATAAGCTAAACGATATTCCCCCCAAATCCCTTGAGTTCCAGTAAAGATGTGGGACTTTACTGAGATCTCACACGGACTTCTTGAGTGAATTTGAAAAGTGTTTTTTTTAATTTTATTTGCTAACACTCACGTTTACGAACACTTAACGGTTAATAATCCACCATTATTTCACATTTATATTTAACAAAACACAAATATTAGAAAATAAGACAACATTGTCATAAGCTAATTTTTTCCATTGAAAATGGTTATCAGATGCAAATCGCCTGTATTATTATTAGCCATAGCTCCGAGGATTTTGGGAGGATCGAAATGGGAATAGTACCAAGAGTTAAGGAATTTATCGAGATACGAGTGAGCGTTTGAATTTTAAAAATCGGCTCCTAACTTTTTTTGGGTTTTTTGGTGGGTGTTCGTTTATTAAATTGTAAATATTTCGAAAAAATAACAGCTTAAAAAAAATAACGGTCCCAGGGTATTAGTTTACCTACAAAATGGCAAAAAAAAATGAAAATCGGTTAATAATTGTGACCTGTAGGTGGTCCCTTTAGATTTGGAATTGTAGAAAAACGGGTATTTCCATGTATAAAAGTATGTAGCTTCTAGTTTCTACGAGTATGATCCGATCGGGATCTTTTGTGCAACCCCATCTTATCACATTACCTACATATATATACATATATACATACATATAAACAAGGGTTAGTCAGAGACTAAGCAATGAGGACCGCAAATGCAGTTCTCTGCCATATTCCACTTTTCACCAAATAGCGACAGCACATGTGCTTAGCGTGACAGGTGGGGAGCCCATCGCCGCTCTAAGCTGTTGGATGTATGTGCAGTCTTTGGTCCGTTGGTCGTCTTTTACGACACCTAAGGGAAGAGAGGGGGTGGTCCTTTCACCGCTTCGCGACACGCGTCACATTACCTCCACGATGAAAAACTTGGCTATGTCTATGAGAGCGAAGAGCCTAAAGTTTTCCGGTTTCCTAAAGGCCGGTACCAGCTAAGAGACTCATTATTTTCTTGGCAAAGGTTCAAAGACACAATAGTTGTTGCATGTACTCCGTTTTCTCTCCACATGCCCTGCACGGTTCATCTTCTACTACCTCCGCATAAGTTTACGTAAGATAGCAGTCGTTAACACCCACCAAACCGGGCCAGCAGCTTGGTTGGTTAAATTATGATCCTATCTCCAACGTGGTAGTGCTGTTGTTCATGTGGGTTCTATGGCCAGCCAGGGCTCAGCTGTGGGACGTTTATAGGCGGATGACGATGGTGTCTCATTGTAAATAGCATCTGTACATTAAATTAATAATGCAAGTCTCGACGTCCAATGATGTCATTTTTCCGTTCAACGTTCACATTCAAATGAACTATAACGTACTTCATTCACTCACGCCATTAATGCATTCCCGATGGACAGATTATGCGGCTGAGCCTAACATTATTTCATACGCACAATTCAAATTCCCGATACAATGTCGGCCCTTTACTTTTATAAGTAGCCACTGACTTGTTTATTGTCTGACGACGTGACTCGCGACGTCCAAAGACAATCAATTAAAACCGCATACAAATGCATTACGGATGCTACACACAGTACAATGCCTCTATGGTTCGCCGATGGGACGCATGCAGCATAATGCCGCTGCGTCCTTTCATCGGGCCGCAATTAAAAATAATAAAATTAAAAAGTTACGTCTCGCCTCGCCCCGGCCACAGATTATATTCACCTTGGGACGTGAGTTAGGCTTTTTGAGATTTTATTAGTGGACAGGTGTAAAATAAAACTAAGGATTTTTATAGTTTATTGTTTGTATTTTATGACGTGTTAATAACATTTTTATTGGACCTTAATAATTTGTTCGTGTGATAGGCAAACCTACAATTTTCCAGTAGCTCTCTATGAGAATTTGTGCCCTGTGGTGAAGAATTTGATGAACAAAATGCTTCGTAATATTTGAAACGCTGAAATAAACTAAGAGATAACGAAATTCGGAAAAAATGACTGACTCGGTAAAAGTTACCCGCGTCCGTAGGTTTACCCTTGAGACCCTACACGTGACCCCTGGGTAAATGAGTGACACTGACTGAGTGGTAGAGCCACGCTGCGTTGCAGCACGCATTGGGCCGGCTCACCCGGGGTAATACCACCATCTCACGAATATCCGGCGTGAAATAATGGCACTTGGTGCTGTTAGGTTTCGTCCGGCCAGTGAGAGTTCCGGAGTCCCCTTCCCCTCCTCCCCTCACAATTCCTATTCCTTCCTTAACCCTATAACGGTGATTGCTCTCCATTAGGTGACCCGACAGCTCGTTTGCCTCCTTTTTAACTATATAAAAAAAGCTGCCCGGATTACGGAGGACGTGGATTCGATTCCCACATGTGGTAGTAATTTTTTTTTCTACTTTTCGTTATCTTCGTATGAAATGCTTATAGCGATTGCACTTCCTTAATCTATAGGTATGTCTAGACCAGAACATTGATGTATTCACTTGTTTCCTTTCTTCAAGGACAATACTTTCTTCCTTCCTTAGCTGTTTCAGCTACCCGAAGTGGATCTTACGCCATTTGGTTTGGTCTTCTCTTGACAGTTCGGGACGAGACGGGAGTAATTTGTAAAGACCATTTTTTAAGGTTACGAATGTGCAGTGACTTATTAGTCCACGACGAACCGCGATTTCTTGCATTGAACCTAAGCATGTATCCTTTCGGCTACCGACGATGCTTTAATATATTACTTAATTGTGTTACAACGCAACGTTGGAAGTAAAATGACTAAATCAAGTGGGAATCGAATCCACGCCCACTTCCTCCGCAGTCCTTGTGTCAATAATTATTGTGAAATGGTTAAGAGGGTTTACGCATTTCGGTTTCCCATACAAACTTCCAAGTCGATATTTTTAAAAACCATTAAGAGGCCTATTACATGTTGACTGTGATTTTTGCGTAAAATGGCCAACTTTGGCGTTATGGATCTCAGAAACGAAAATACATTAACAATTATGACTTATTGAATAGTGTAGAATAAATAGCTATTGGAATAGTGCTTAGCGGCCTCGCTTTTTGTAAATTTTGCTTAACTTTTTAATTAAACCCAAAATTGCAGAGAAAGATTTTCGTAAAGTGCGCGAAGGCACTTTTTTGAGGTAATCGATTGAACTACTGTTCTAAACAAGTGAAATAAAAAAATTAAAATGTTATCTCTTATATAGTCGAATAATGCGTAGCGGCCTCGGAATTTTTAGATATCATTGATTTTAATAGGAAAAAAATCTTATTCTAAACCAAAAAACTTCGAAAATTGCTATAAATTAACTGTGAATATCTCCTATCTGCGATAATATTATTGAGCAAAATTTATACAGTTACTCACTGTTACTTCATGAGGAATAAAGATTTTATAATGAATTTATTATCCTATTTCGATAAAAACGATAAATACAACTGCAAAATTACTACAAAATGCGATGCGCCGGCCGTCTGAATTCAACATAAGCTCACAGAATGGATATTTGTAATATTATGCACAAATTTATTATCCTATTTCGATAAAAACGATAAATACCACTGCAAAATTACTACAAAATGCGAAAATAGTCATTTTACGCAAAAATCACATTCGAAATGTTATAGGCCTCTTAAGCCAATTTTCATGAAACTTTGCAAGCCTAAGTAAAACACAGGGATCTAAATAGTTTGTTGAAAACATTTAAAAAAAATGTTATTCTAGCTGAGTTATTGCGATTTAAAGTCCACCATAGAAAGTTAAAAATCGCAATAACTCAGTTAAATAAACGTTTTTTCAAAATGTTTTCAACAAACAATTTAGATCCCTGTGTTTTACTACAGCATGCAAAGTTCTATCAAAATTGGCTCATTGGTTTTTAAAAATTTCGACTTGGAAGTTTGTATGGGAAAAAGAATGGCGTAAACCCTCTTGAGTAAATATAATTTACACTTACGTATTTGCATTTTTTTTTTGTTATAAGAAGCTCGTCAAATGACTCCACTCCACCTGATGTTAAGCGGAAGTGGAGTCCAGGCGCGAGGGCAACTGGTGCAGCGTAAGAGATGTAGCATCAGTCACAATCACACACGCACACAAAGTGACTCTTCACGCCTCGTGTCTCCTATTTGTAACTTGCACAATAAATACTTGTATATTGCTAACGACTGGCTTTTTCTTTGTAATTACAACAACCATCTTATCTTATCTTAGTAGGGCCTGCAGAGGTCTCCCTCTCGATGTAGCACGTTAAACCATTGCGATCTTTTGTGCAATGCCGTCCTACCATTCTGCCTCCTCAGTGAAAATTACTACCCACTAGCGGCCGCTCGCGGTTTCACCCGCGTGGTTCTCGTTCCCATAAGAATTTTGGGATAAAAAGTATCCTATATGTTAATCCAGGTTATACACTATCTGTATGCTGAATTTCACCCAAATACATTCAGTAGTTTTTACGTGAAAGAGTAACAAACATACACACTCACAAACTTTCACCTTTATGATATTAGTGTGATGTGATAAGCGTGGCAATGTCTTTGAGTGTGAACAGCCTAAATCTGCTAGTTTTGGCTAGGTCGATGCCAGGAGATTCTTTATTTTCCTAGTAAGAGAGTCATTCACACAACAATCATACTTGCATTTAATAACATCGACAGCTATACCAGCTGTGAATCTTGTTCATGTGATGTTAATGAATGCATCAAATTGTTTCCGACACAATCTAATTTATCGGTTCTCGTTCAAAACATCAGGAGCCTGAACTGTAATTTTCCAGGTTTTGATGTATTAACTGAAATGCTAGGGATGACTTGTGAGTTGTGATATATTGATACTTACCGAATGCTGGATGTCTCGTGTTTCTTCTATCCCCACCATCAATGGGTATAACTTCTTCGCGACCACTAAAAATCCGATACAAAATGATGGGGTTGTAGTATATGTCAAAGAGGAGCTCACTTTTGCTGTGGAGGAGCCTGATGCACAAAACTGTAACTGCCTTCTTATAAAAATTGGAAATAATGATTCAGCAATTCTAGCAGTTTACCGGTCTCCTTCTTATGCTAACTTGGATCCACTTTTAATATCGCTCGACGAAATATTAAAAAACTTATCAGCGTTCAAGAATGTGGCATTGGTTGGTGATTTAAATCTGGACATAATAGCTGCGAATCTAAGTCCTTCAGTAGAACAATATCTGTCTCTAACAGCTTATCACGGTCTATTCCCCTCTCACACTCTTCCAACCCAGCGGATAGTGGGACTTGTTTGGATCATGCCTTCTTGAGAACAAAAATCCCTTCATTGACTTTGGTCGTACAGTCAACGTTAACAGATCACAAGACTGTAATCATTTGCCTGAAAACACCCCCAGCCCGACATTTTGCAACCATTACCCGCACTGTAATTGACAGGGAAGGTCTATCAAAATATATATATGATATCAATTTTAGCCTTATTTATGAAATGAACGATTGTAACATGGCAATGGATTACATAGTAAATGAGATTAGAAAGGGTATTCAAATTAATACCAAAACTATATTTTTATCACGTCGAAAAAAGATTATTAAACCCTGGATCACCCCTGGCCTTTTGCGATGTATTAGAAATAGAGATAAATTACACAAAGAGGTTAAATTATTTCCTGAAAATTCTGTTCTAAAAACAACCTATATTCGATATAGAAATTTTTGTTGTAAGATTCTTAAAAAAGTCAAATGTACATATGAAAGAGACCTAATTCAGAAAGCAGGAAACGACAGTAAAAAGCTTTGGGATACCGTTAAAACCATCACAAATACTATTAGAGATACTCCATTTCCTAAAGAGTTACTTGGTGTATCAGGCTGCCCTCAAAACTCAGTAAATTACGTGAATCACACTTTGCAAATGTGGGTAAATCAATGGCTGAAAAAATGGTGGCAACACCAGCATCCACTTATGAATCAAACGGCACAAGTGAACAATCTGAATCGTTTGTTCTGAATGACACAAGCGACATAATAAGACTATCTGAAATAAATAGTCTTATTATGTCTCTCAAAAACGAATGTTCTGTGGGATGGGACACCATATCCAACCGACTGCTGAAAGAGAACAAGGACATACTTTTGGCACCATTGACGTACGTGTTTAATATGTGTCTGTCAAAGGGCATTTTTCCTAAAGCACTAAAAATTTCTCAAATCCGCCCAATATATAAGGGAGGAGGGGACAAAGACCTTGTCGGCAGTTATCGGCCTATAGCAATTCTTCCATCACTTTCAAAAATACTCGAGAAAATCATTAATAACAGACTAATTAATTATCTTGAAACGAAGCATTTGTTATCTGAATTCCAGTATGGATTTCGTCGAGGTAGATCCACTGATGATGCAGTAAGCAATCTCTCTAATTTTATAACAGCTAATTTGGATAAAGGTAACAAATGTTTATCAATATTTTTAGACTTAGCAAAAGCCTTAAAAGTTCAAAGTTCAAAGTATTTATTGCTGTTCATGAATGTGATACAAAGGTAGAGTCATCAATAAGTATTCCAGTACAACATGTTACCCATTTGGGCTTAGCAAATAATGAATGAATGGACGTGCAACGGAATTGATTATTTTTAAAATTACATTTCTAAATTGTAATGAAAATTAGATTATTTATTTAATTATTAATTCACAAGACATATTACTATTTTACAACAATTAATAAATAATTTATATTAAATAGATTTTATTGTCATTATAATATTCATTTAAATTATAGTAGCATTTTTTAATTAATATAGATTTTAATTTTCTTAGGAATGATTTTGGATCAGGATCTGATCTCAGTTCGGTAGGTAGATTATTATGTATTTTGTTTGATTGCTGTACAATAGGGACTAGAATTAAACATAGCCATACGACTCATTGGTATTTTAAATTTGTTTTTATTATGAGCTCTCGGGGCCCGTAAGCTGTCACATTCAGCATTCTTAAAGATTGACGGGTTGTTTTTTATGAACTTACATATTTCAAAAATATACATGCAAGTTAGGCTCAAAATTTCTAATTTAATAAAGTAGGGCTTGCAAGTGTCCATTATGTTTATATTCATAATTATCCTAATACACTTTTTTTGGAGCACACAGAGATCATGTACATCTGTGCTGTTTCCCCAAAGGATAATTCCGTAATTTAGCCACGAGTGGGCGTAGGCGTAGTATGCTGTGGTGGCAGTTTTCTGGTCTGTACTTAGTTTTAGTTCGTAGAGCGCATAAGTGAAACGACTTAGTTTTGCTTTAATTTTTTCGATGTGCTTTTTCCAGTTAAGATGAGAGTCAATTTCGAGGCCCAACAAAGGACAAGTTTTTACTTTCTTCGATACGGTGTAAGTCCCCATCCTCCTTAAGAAACTGCAAAAAATTGGCATTAGAGGCAACCAGCTAGATCTTTTTGCTGACTACCTAACAAATAGGCTTCAATGTGTAAGAATTGGTTCCTATACTAGTTCTGATCTCCCAATAACATACGGTGTACCGCAAGGCAGTATTTTAGGACCAACCCTTTTCCTCGTTTATATTGATGACTTGCTATCCATTAACTCGTTTCAAGGAAGAATTATTTCTTATGCCGACGATACAGCTCTTATTTTTGTTGCTAAAACTTGGGAAGAGACATATAGATCTGCTCAAAACGGTTTTAATCTGGTTAAGAAATGGCTCGAAGACAACGTATTAACATTAAATACTGATAAAACAAAGTACCTAGCTTTTTCTATCCGTAAATATTCTCATCAATTTAACCTGATTGGTCATAATTGCTCCAACTATCATAAAGAAATGCAATGTCAATGTTTGCCACTTGATCGTGTAAGCTCGATAAAATACTTGGGTATCATAATTGATGACAACTTTAGTTATAGGCAACATATTGATACTTTGGCCAAGAGAATCCGCAGATTAATATATGTCTTTAAGACATTAAGACATGTTGTCCCACCCGTTACACTAAAGAGAATCTACTATGCCTTGTGCCAGTCGATGCTTACATACTGCATATCATCCTGGGGAGGTGCTCCTAAAACTACGCTTAAGAAACTCGAGGTAGCGCAAAGAACAATACTCAAAATATGTACTTTCAGACCCTTCTTATATCCAACGAAACTTCTTTACGAGTATTGTGAGGTTTTGACGGTGCGTCAATTGTTCTTACTTAAGATTATTTTGAAGCAACACTCTATGCTAGAGTACTCCCCAGATATAGTTAAGAAACGTAGATGGTTTGCTGTGTGTGAGCGGTCTTTCAAGGCAAAAACCGCCTGGGCACAAAGATTCTTCCACTTTTTAGGCCCCATTGTTTATAATAAGGTTAATAAAATTTTAAATATTTACCCCATGAATAAAATTATTGTTAAAAAATCTGTATCAGACTATCTTATGACTAAATCATATGATGAGACAGAGAATCTCATTAGTAAGCAGTTGTAATTAACTACCTATATTTTCTTATCTAAGTTTAATACAAAACGAAAAAACAAAAGTATTAAAAATACTACTTTTCATCTATATTTAATACTAACTTTACAAAAAAAAAACCTACGTATTTTTATAAAAATGTAGAATCCATTTTAACTTAAAATTTACTCTTCTCTCATCTACTCACCCTCTCACATGCACCCACTCATCCACATCGTACACACCGAGAGGACTCACATAAACTCACATAAATTTTAAGTTATCGTTTAAGTTGCATCAATTATCATTGTTACTAACTATTATTCTACTGTTATGGCTTATAAGTAATGTGTAATAACTACTCCGAGGCTAGAGGCGCTGTATGCTGGAATACGGGACCAACATCCCAGCCCAGCATCAGATGCTACAATGTATTATATAGCATTGGTTATAGGTTTTAAGTTAATGTAATTTTATAGTGTTATTGTTTTACATGTTCATATAAAAAAAAAAAAAAAATAGTACATACATAAATACATCACGCCTGCTTCCCAGTGGGATAGGCAGAGACTTCAGATTTCCATTTTCTACTATCCTGAAGCACAACCTTTGCTTGTAGAGTGTTAACAACCAATGATTATCATATAATTGGCTATTTGACAATTGTAACAATAAAATATGAAATACCAGCGGCCGCTTGCGGTTTCACCCGCGTGGTTCCAGTCCCCGTGGGAATATCGAGATAAAAAGTATCCTATGTGCTAATCCAGGTTATAAACTATCTCTATGTCGAATTTCATCCAAATCCATTTAGTAGTTTTTATATGAAAGAGTAACAAATATCCATCCATACTTATAATATTAGTAGGATTTCGGATATAGTAGTTTATAATTTAACGATAAATCTAATAATTTTTTTATATTTTATTTTCACAAAATAAATTGCGATTTTTATATGTGGATATCTGTACCCGAAACACCATGAGCTCGGGACTGAGCTCCGTGTGACGTCATTTCACACAATCATCAAAAACTATCTGTCAGGTTTCAAGATACTATATTTATTGAAGTGTGACGTCACAGAGCAAAGTGTCACGTGACGAACCGTTTTCGCACAAAATTTTAAATTAATAAAGAAAAATATGATTTTTCTATTTTATAAAGCTTTTTCGAGACAGAAAATTTGTATCGGGTATAAAATAATCGTTTGTAATTTTTAAAATACTTTTTCGAAAACTGTCTAATAGCCAATTATTTATAGACAACATGCAGGCGGGAAATCATTCAAACACATCTTCCCGAGCGCCTTCTCGGAATGTACGTGAAAATTTAAATATTAGTAATCGATTCTTTTATTCGATACGCGAACCTTTGACGCGTCGCCGGCTCGCCGCCGATGGACAGACGGACGAACGGACGGGCCGATTCCAATTATTCGTATTAGCATAGCGTAGTACCGATGTGTAATTTTAAGTAGACCAGTTTATAATGAACTTTCTTCCTTATTGAAAGAAATGGAGAAATAGTCGAAGTTAAATTATTTATTCATTATCGTTCACACGCACTTATTGTCAATAAGTTCAAACACTGTTTAAAGTCCATAAATACAAATATCTATATTTTCATTTTAATTTCATATATGTACTTACTTGAAGTTAAATATCTCAGTAGAACAAAATTATATCTATTTATTTTATTTGCAAAATAGAGGGTAAACCCTAAGCTAATAAATGCATTTCGGTATTGTAATGCCAAAACGGTTTTCATGTGAAATAAATATAATATTTCCTTTTAGCTCCCGTTCATTTTTAAATACCCTCACGTGTAACCATGGCGCCACAGCTAAAAAACACCTAATCCGGCGGATTAACAAAAAAAAAACAATAAAACAATAAATTGCCTTTTCAAATTATCATTCAGTTAAAAAACAATAATCCGCCCGAACAATAACTTAGGATAAAGTAACCTCCTTGGCGCCTTCGAAAGCAAAAAAAAAGTTAACAATACTATAGATTAAAAAAACATGTCGTGAGATACGTGGTATAATGTGTTCGAGATAAGTGTTTGAAATTCAAATCGCGTACAATATGGCGTCAAGAAAAATGCTGTTCAAAATGTTATTTCATTTGTCTATGTCTAATAATGGCTACCTACATGATTAAAGATTTAATATCATCAAGACACAATTAACTGAGCTATCAGGTATTAATATTATTAGCCATCGTCGCGTCTCGGTCCTCAGAATAATAACTAAATTAAAGGAGTGCTATGACATTTGAGGGGGCACTTCGTTTGGTCACCATTCGAATTACATTTGTCTTGTTTAGGTCACTTTTGAATTTTGTATCATAAATGATGACCGGTTTTTTTTCCCTTGAGATTTGACGTTTTTTGTCAACTTATTTTGTCTCTTTTCTTTCAATATTTATGGCCCATTTTAAGAAATAGGACAACTATACTAGTCTCATTTGGACTCCTTCTATGCTTTAGTTATTATTCTATGGTCTCGGTCGGTCTATGGCGGTATTCCTTGCACGGTATGGAAACGTCAAGAAACTCCGTAAAGCTGGTAAGGGGCCATAGATATAATGAGTGTGGCGATGACTTTCCGAAAATCAAATTTTAAAGCAAGTGATTTTCCATTCGCATTATTTCCCAATCAGATCGTTTCCTGATATATTTTTTTTTAGAGCGGGTTCTGAAAAAATAAATTTTATTATGAATTGTTTTGCTTTGTATGTGGTGTGTAGTGTAAGGTACTTAAATAAAATAAATATTTTCATTACATATCTTCTTAGATTAAAACAAAAAGGGAAGATACGGCATGCTCCTACTTGTAGTCATTCAAAATATAGTCCTACTCAACTACTTAAGCAAACACTCACACACGCACACCTATAAAGTGTAAATCGAGTGAGCGAGACAAAGCGGTAAGTTTCAACGTCAGCGCGAGGGAGTCAGAGAGTAGCGCGGTCGCGTGTCGGTCGCTTCGCAACAGACGAGTACGTACGACCGATTCCGACGCCACTGCGGAGTAGCGTCTTTCTCTTTTTCACACAGTAGAATACCCGCAATAGTGCGATGTAGCCTGTGTAAATTGTGACTGAAGTGAAATTGTGCCTTTAGGCCTAATTTTGGCGGCTCACTCACGAGACGCCAATGCCGTATCTTCCCTTTTTGTTTTAATCTAAGCATATCTTAGATATAATATATCTATTTTTCTGAACAAAATTTCACATCAAATGTTAAATATCATGGTCTTCCTTTTATTTGTGACACTATGTTATTTAGCAAAAAATAATCATTATGATAAAGCCTTTCGATCAGTATGATAAAGCTACAGGTGATTATTTTTCTCATGAAACGGGTTCGATTCCCGGTTCAACCATGTAATTATTTAAATATCTATGAATGCAGTTTAAATTGTTTTTTAAATTCATATAATGTCTTCTTTCAGTAAAATGTTCCATCTACAAATATTCAAGGTACTTTCCTTCCATGTGGCATAGCCGTGGGACGCCCTGTATATAGTTATGGTAAATGTTAATGGTAAGGGCCACGGACGAGTAAAAATTGAAGGACTCCGCGCCGCGATACTAAAGTGAAGCAATTTATGTTGTGTGTGCCGCACGGGGACGGTTGACATCACAATGATGGCCAACCCAACAAACAATTAGGCGTTAGTTGCAGGTCATTTTTAAGCTTAGAGTGCTGTTATTTATTTATAATTGATTCGGTTGTCACTAAAGGTGATACAGTTCACTTATGAAATGAGTTTGACTCTTCAGGTTGAGTTAGAACTGTAAATAACGAAGCAGAATATTCTTAACAGTTAGAATAGTTGCAGTGGCTGCTTATATACTTATGACGTTAAAGCTTGTTTCGCCCGGCAACGTTAAAAGCTATATAAAGTTCTTTATAATCTCCCTATAATACTTTTTCCTATAAATCTGCTTTAATGGAGTTGCTTATATATCAAAAGGCCGTTGTTCAACTTCAGTAACGTCATTGGTTCTGCAACGAAGTTAATAAAGAGTGTATTAACGCTAAACTCTACACGCGTTGTATCACTCTTATATACAGCTTACGCCTGTTATACTAAAGGCAATTATAGGTTAAATAGTTATGGCAGTTTTGTACGATCCTGATGTAAATTCTTTGGTGTTAGATAAATAAGTTGTTATTCTTTAATGACACCATTTAATGTATATAACACTTATAGGCTCGTCTAAAATCTAACCTCACATTATGGAAACTTGTATCTAAGTAAGGTCGTGAAAATATTTTTATTTATCTTTTGTGTATGTGCATTTATGTGTGGATTTTACGTTGTGCATTTCCTTTAACAATGAAACGAATTAATTCTTGGAGAGCACAAAGAAGGACAGGTGCCACTGAGATATAAAATTAAGCAACAGTTTCGGAATTTCATAAATTCAATTTATGAAGATATCGATATACCCAATTCAAGTAATTGTTATTCTCGACAAGGTCTTGCTGATAAAGATACAGTGGCCATAACAAAAAGACACACTTTTTCAAAAAATAAATTACCTACTAAAGAGGTAAGCGATACAACATGATCAAGAGGAAGGAAGTTATATTGAGTAAAAGGGTTCCGCACAAAATTTTGAAGAAGATGACTTTAACAAAGATTTTTTCGATTTTATGCCAAATAGTAGCTCGGACGAAGATGACCGTCCTTCTGATTTATTAGCAAAAAATATTGAATTAAGGGAAAAATTAAAAGATTGGTCTAAAAGAAATAATATTTCCATTATATTTCCAATATAATAAACATTGTTTTGGACTTTAATTAGAGTTTGTGTTTGCCCCAAGACTGCTGTGTTACTATCCATAAGCTGCTTTTGGTTTTCCAGCATCTGGTTTTGGTTATCCAATATCTGTCTCAGGTGTTCTAACATTTGTTTTTGGTTTTCGGACATGTTATAAATATCGATGCTGAAAGTTTCCTGCACTGCTGGGTTGTTACTTTCGTAAGGAACATAAACATTTTGTGGTAATACTGTAGCTGAAGTTATTGTTGTATTTGCCAAGTTTCCTTGAGGGTTTTCAAAGTAAATTACGTTTTCCACCTGAAAAAAAGTTAAAAACTTTTAGAAGGACAATAGGCAATCTGATGTAAAGTACAGTACTGTTCTACCTAATATTAGTTCTATACATATTTATGTTAATGAGCCAGCAAACGAGCATACAGCCCGTCTGATGGAAAGCGGTCAACGTAGCCCAACACTTGCAATGCCAAGAGTATAACAGCCTGATCTGATTGATTATTTTACTGAAAATACAGAGACGTCAATTAAGTTTAAATGACAATTAAGTCTCTTGCTGTCACTTTCTCATGTATAGTGTTATTTAGAAAAGGGAAGACATTTAATTGTCATAACAACTTAATTGACGTCTCTGAGTACGACAGTTAGTGCTGAAAATAAACTTGAAACTAACAATTTAAGTTAAAACGGTATCTGCGATCAAAGTTTAAGCAGTAGCTGGTTACTTTGCGCCTAAAGTAACCTGAAGATTAAGGCTTCATATTTCGTAAAGAACCCTAATCTATACGTACTCGTATATAAGTAAAGCTAGAAGCTAAAGCCTGTGTTTTACTCTCCGCTGCAGGTAAATGTCTTCGCTAAGTGCGTAATCACAGAGAGTAATTACCTAGACCAACTACTAACTAGACCAACTAAATACCTCAAAGTACTCTTGACTACCGGCGTTATAGTTCAATCGAGTGTCATAATTTAATTGTGAGAAGACTATACCTTTAAGAAGAATATCGCCATTTTTGATTACTTTCTGTCAACTTAAACTAAAAATGTATTTATACAAAATCACTTTTAAATAACGAAGTACCTAAATTTTTCGAATTATTCCACATAGTTTATGTATACAATCATTAAAACAGACCAACATTTGAAATTGAGCACTTATAAATATTTAGGTTATTATCACTTTAGTTGGTTTCCTTTTTTTTTTCCTTAAAATCATTATTTTTCAAAGGCGCGTCACAATTAAGATTAGAAACATGATACACAAACACATTAAACTTTCAAGCGCACTAACAATTAAATTTACACTTCAAGAACACTGTTTATTAACAATACTTACATTTCGTGAAAAAAATATTCCAATGTCCGCAGATAAACTGAAGCACTCATTTAATAAATAAAAACTCGTTAAAATAATATAATTTTATGATTTTAAAGCTTTTACTATCTACTTTTGACACCGAAATCGCTACAAATGAGTTATAAGGTATCAAAATACCGGTCAAAGTTCTATCTGACACCGTTATAGATACTTATGGTTTTAATAAACTCCATTATAAAGGTGTAATATAGTTTCAAGCGGAAAATTTCCGATCTTAAAACACCTTAAATACTCTTTTTTTACTAAAGGTTATATAGAACCACTATAAAGGGTTAATACAGGCTTTACCTGCAAAATGTTGCGCCAAAATCGAAGATATAAAGGTGTTATTACACTCTAGAAATCTCTTATAAGAGATACGCTAACTCCTTATTATCTAAGCAGAACCGAAATACAGGACGGTCCACTACAGCTTGTTTTAACGCCAAAATGTTACTTGGGAATCAGCTTACCTTTGTGTGCTGTAGAAATTACAATATTACTGGCTTACTTTATTTAAGAAGGTAGGTACGTGACGCAGAGTCCTTTTTTTACTAGTCCGTGGGTAAGGGCATTTAATTTCTCCCTTTATTTTCATCAATCATCATCATCATCAGCATATAAACATCTGACTGCTAGGCACGCAGCCACCCAGAATGTTAAAATTGGTTTTAAGCCGTCACATTGATAATACCAGTTTAACTGTCCTTCTGTGTTTGGAGTCGGATTATTATTAAAATAATACTATCAAACCTATCCCTCTTGGGTGTCGTAAGAGGCAACTAACGGGCTGAAGACTGCACATACATCCAACAGCAAAAAGCGCCGATGGGCCTGCACATCGTACCGCGTGCAAGCGATTATCGCCGAAAAGTGCAGTCGACCGGGAACTATCTCAAAAAATGTAGGAAGTGTATACAGTGCCACAAGCGGCACTGTGTCTCAATCGGTTTGGTAACCGTAAGTTTTGCGGTATAATAGTGACGCCGCCTAATCTGCCGTAAAGTTTTTTATTATATAACAGAAATACTAGCTGCCGTACTCCTGTAGGTCACGTGTTAGGTCAGAAATTTAAGACAATCGCGAAGCACAGCGTAGCGATTGTTTGGAAAATTCAAGGTTATTTTTTTATAAGACAACAGAAATCTAACTCCATACAAAAATATCTTTTGAATATTATGTCTTCTGAACATTATGGCAAATAAAAAAATATGTTACGGTTCCCGAACCGATTGAGATACAATGCCCCTTGTGGCACTCTATACACTTTGCGGCTGCCCAAATTCAAAACCTAGTAACAGGTGATTTTGAAAAAAATCCGTTTTTGGCATTTTTCGACTTACTAGGCAGTATCAATATAACTTGGACCTTAAAACACCTAGTTTCATACGTAATTTTAAAAATATAATTTAGTAACTCTAAGCAATTTGGCATGATTATGGAAATTTCTTTGAAGTACAAATTCTAAACATAGTATGTCATAATACAAATTTAAAACCCTAGCAACTCAACTGACTTACTGAGTTATGAATTTGAAAAACCGACTTGCTTTGTTTTGAATTTGTCGCCGATTATAAAATCAATAAAATGGCATTTAGTAAGTCCAGTACGTGACACCGGCGCACGAGTGTTTCGCTCCATGATAATATGCTCGCTCCATATTATGGGTAAATAAAATAATAAAATGAGTTATAAGCAATTTTATCGGTCTGTCGGAAAACGATTGCAGGCAAGAAATAACTTATTCATTAAAGTTATGAAAATGTAAAACAAGCTTGACATAACTTCAAAATAAACTTGTCGTTGCATTATCTTCTTAATAAAGCTAACAAAACTTGTCTGTGGTGTTAGCTTTTATGTTATGAATATGCAAAAGCCGATTTTGCTTATTTTAAGGGTATATTTTGATAATTATCCACTGTAAATGCTAAGGTTATAACCTATATACTACCTGGCTATTGATTGTGTTGTTCTTAAATAGTTCATGTGTTGTAATGAAGGAATTGTATGTGTCTCACTTAAGAGATTAATATTTTTATCTAATAGGTATCCTCACACAAGATAAAGTAACATGAACACACAAAGAACTCGTACACACATAGGTACCTAGAGGTTTTTAGGTGCTTCCCGTTCTAGACTATGCTGACAAACTTGAGCGCCTTCAAAATTTTTGTACACGATTCATATGTGGCTTGCGCAAGTATGATCATGTTTCTGAATATCGCGCTAACCTCAAGTGGCTTCCTATTCGTCTTCGCCGGAATACTCACTTCGTCGCCCTTCTTTACAACATACTGTTTAATCCCACCTATCTTTGCTACCTTAAAGAACGTTTTAACTTTCTCCATGCATCCAATTCGCGCTCATTGCGATGCACGGCACTACCTTTTATGACTGTTCATATACTGTTCAGGCCGTTCGTCTCTGGAACTCGCTTTCAGTTGCGATCAGGCGTGCGCAGTCTGTGAACACTTTTAAAGAGCTCGTGAAAAACTTCTACCTCTCCTTCTAACCTTATCCCACTGCAAGGCTGCTATTTTCGCTACTCCGTACCTGAGACTATTATGTATAAGTATTGTATATGTAATATTACATTACACACTATGTATGTATGTATGTTTGTTAAAATTTTTTTTTTTTTTGTGTTATTTAAAAAGTTATGAAAACCTTTGACATGTTTGCACCTCCGATTTTAAAGTGTTTAAATTCTCTCCATCCGACAGGTTGTCTGGAAGAAATCGCTTTATAGCGATAAGACCGCCAAATTGTATCTGTGTAATGTACTTTTTTATGTTTTGTGTTTAATGTAAACTGTTACAATAAAAGTATTATCTATCTATCTATCTATCTATCTATACCTTGTGTAGGTATGTATGTGTGCTCGCATTCGTGTGTTTGTATAATTTTATCCTGTATGCAGACACGTATTAGATAAAATATAAACCTGGAATGGTATCAAGTCACCCTATTTCCATCCCTAATTCTAAAAGTTCATACAATAGTCTTTACTCTTACCAGAAAATCAAATTGATAACCTAGTAAGCAGACTTACTAAGTTTTTAATATTGTTTTTATAATTACACTTAGGAAAATTTACAAATAAAAATAAAGTGTGAGCGATTTAAGTGTAACCATAAACTATATACGATTACGAGTATTACAAACTATTATCAAAAATATAGCACACATTTTGATCAAACACCCCAATCGCTATCACTTCTGGTTTCCTCGGGCCAACGAATCAAAGTGGCCGACCCGTTTTTTGGCTCTCCTGAACATTTTTGTTGGAACGAGTTACTATGTTTTGATTTTAAGCAGCCGTTTGTACTAGGATGAAGTAATTACGGCATCGTAACCGATCGTACTAGAATGCCGCTTGTGGCACTCTATCCACAGCCAAAAATTTATGTAATATCTAGCTTTCCGTCTAGCCTGCAGTCTAAGTACACGGTGACTGCTCTAAGTGAGATTTGTAAGTGATCTCAAAAGGGGGGAAGAGACTCGGTTATGAATTTTATGCACCGTCTAGTTTCCCGAATGGTGTTGTGCGGTGTCGATATCGAGTTGTATCGACAAATTATAGTATGAAGAATTTTATGAAAGTAAATGAATCGAGGGAAGTGAGTGTGCCATGATCGTACGTAGATCGTAGTAAATGGAAAAATGGGTCTCTGCCTACCCCAACGGGAAACGGGCTTGATAATCGACTCCAGGGTATATTGGGCCAATTGTCAGAATGTCCAAGGTGACATAATGTCCGGATGATATAAAGACCGTTAGTCAATATGCACAAGTGTCAGAATGTCCAAGCAGTCATAACGTCCAGATGTTATAAAGACCGTTAGTCAATATGTACAAGTCTCTGAATGTCCAAGAAGTCATATCGTGCAGATCACGTTTTTCACGATCACGTATGTACGATCGAGGAAATAACCGTGTAGCGTAGCGTTAGAACACTACCACTCACTCTCTTCCCTTGGGTGTCGTAAAAGGCGACTAACGGACTAAAGACTACACATACATCCTACACCATAGAGCGGCGATGGGTTCACCACCTGTCACGCTGAGCACATGTGCAGTCGTTATTTGGTGAAAAGTGGTCTATGGTACTGCTTTTGCTGTCCTCATTGCCTAGCCTCTGACTAACTCTTCGGGGATAATAGTCGTGATTATATGTATGTATGTACGATCGAGGAACTTCCTGGACGACCACTTTTCAAACTTACATACATAAAAATTCCATCTGATTATTAAAGAAAAAACAGCAAGGAAATGTTTAAAAAATTTCCCTACAAGCTGGATTCAAACCCTTCTGACCATCCGGATAAGGTGCTTTTTCAATAAGCTACCTGGCCTTATCCAGCCTACAAAAATTCATCAATACACGAATTTCTATGTAAAAAATATTCAATTTTAATTCACTTCGTTAACTACAAGCATTAATTCTACCACCATTTCAATGATCGAGACATTTGCCCAGCAGTGGCACAGTAATAGGCAGTTTTACTTATCGACACCGCCCCATCCCTAGTCCCACTACATCACCACTCAAAAACGTCGCCATTAGCATAACAAGCACAACACGAAAATAGATTTAACGCGCCACGCGGATCTGACGTTAGGGTGGCTATTGCTACGTAGGTATCCGTTACATCCATTGAGGTATTATAACTAGAGACGTCATCACGAAGCTGTGCAAGTGCTGTGCTGGTGGAAATGTGGTGATTATTTAGAATACTACCGACCCATCTCTTTCCTTGGGTGTCGTAAAACGCGACTAACAGACCAAAGACTGCTCATACATCTAACAGTACAGCAACACAGAGCGGCGATGGGCTCACCACCTGTCATGATGAGCACGTGTGCAGTTATTATTTGGTGAAACGTGAACTGTGGCAATGCACTGCTTTGTTGTACTCATTGCTTGGTCTCTGACTAACCCTTCGGGGATAATAGTCGTGAGTGTTTGTATATATGGACATCGCTAAGCAAGTTTTTGCGCATTAAGTTGCGGCCTTTGATCACATTATAAAAACTGGGAGGGCATTTTCCAATTTGTATTGACGCTGTAAAAGAAAGAGAGAAAAGAAACGTCCTTGCTCAGTTTCTTGCCGGTTCTTCTCAGTACGAGGCTCCTGCCCCATAGCTAGGACTTAAGAACCAATGGCATAGCGACATTTGTAAGTGCTCAATTATAGAAGCCTAAATTGAGTAAATGATTTTGAATTTTGAATTTTGAACTAGATGCACAATCGATGCTTTCAAAACGTCCGCACAAAAAGAGCGAACTATATAGTTGTGTTGTTCGAGGTAAACGTCAACGTCATGAAGTGCTCCTTCAAGAATTGCTTTGCTTCTAAAACACATATATACGTCAAATGTATATAAGGTGCTATTAAATCAATGGCGTATATTTAAAGTACAAGTAGTTTACGCTAAAATAAAAATATTTTTCCCACTAAACAGTAATATTTTGTCATTGGTTTAGATTTAAATTTTTCAAACAAAATGATTTATTATTTAATTGGCAAAAACTGCATCATACTATTAGATGCGTCGATGAAATCACTCACACATGCGACTGCATTGTGGAAGTCGTCGCAGTCGTCAGTGTGAGTGCAACGACTTCCATGTATGAGTGAAGGCATCTACAGTATGATGCAATTTTTGCCAATTAAATAATAAATGACAAAATACTACTTTATTTGGGAAAATATTTTTATTTTGGCGTAAACTACCTGTACTTTAAATATACGCCATTGATTTAATAGTAGGTACCTTATATGCCAAATATGCCACTATTCCGCTACGATTTAGTATGGGATTGTGTATCTAGTTTTTATATGTGTTCGAAAACCGCGAAGCATGTTTTGTCGATCCTGTAAAGGCTCAGATAACAGACACAATAGAAATTTAATGGTTAGCAACCTCTAGGAGTCTTCGTGACAGACCAGGGAGTAAAGCTCGATCGTAAGCTCACTGGATGACACACTGCGCACTCAAGCTTGAGTTATCAAATCCGCCTTCTCTAAATTCATACATACATACATATAATCTTGACTATTATCCCCGAAGGGTTAGTCAGTTAAAATGCAATGAGGACAGCAAAAGCAGTCCTCTACCATAGTCCACTTTTCACCAAATAGCGACTGCACATGTGCTTAGCATGACAGGTGGTGAGCCCATCGCCGCTCTATGCTGTTGGATGTATGTGTATTCAGTTGGTAGTATTCTTTCACCGCTATGCGACAGTGCGCAAAAAAATATTTCGCAGCGTAGTGTCGTCTCTTGATTATAATACTTACTCGTAGTTCAATCTTCAATGGTAACATCGTATGGAATGTGTTTGTGGATAATTTGTGTGGTTATCGTTTGATTCAATCGTCAAATATTAAAGACTACCCTATATCTTATACAGGGTAGTCTCTCTTGTGTACTAATGTAAAAGATCTCGAGCTCCTCTGTGCTTTGAAAGCACTGTTCGGAAGGCATGGTATAAAGCCACCATGTTGGCCCAATGTGGATTGGAGTGTTTTGAGGGCCGCCATCTTCACATTCGGTCTACGCATTTCGGTTTTCATACAAACTTAACCTTCTAACCCCTGGGGTAATAAATGTTTATTTTTGAATTTAAAGAAATTTGGTAGGTTTATATACTATAAACTATAATGATAAGAAAAACAAGGATAAAAGATATTTCAAGTAAGGTTATGCAGTAAAGACGAAAAACAGGCTGGATCAAAATAAGTACCTATACTAAGTGATAGTATGGTAACGATTAGGTACTTAGTTTACTAAGGGTGGATTCGACCAAACTCTAATAAGGTCTTATACGTAGATTAAACGCCGAATTTGCATGTATAGACTAATCTCGGAGTAAGTCTTCTTCCAGTTTGGTCGAATCCACCCTTAGTTTAATTTTTGATGTCCTATACATAACCCACCAGGGGTTAGGAGGTTGTTAATTTTTTTTTTAACCAATGAGACAATTTTTCTTATTTTTTTTTTCATTTTCATTCAGCATTCTAAAGTAAAAACAGAGATCTAAATAGTTTGTATGTATAAAATATTAAAAAAAACCGTTTATTTAGCTGAGTTATTGCGATTGAAACTTTCTATAACCCCTTGGATGTTTGTACCCTCTTGACTCTTTACGTGCCTTCCTTAATAGAGATGTTTTTTTTTTATTTGGTTCTAAAGTTGCTTAACGGCACGATCTTAAACCTCAGCTGCTGCGCCATCGAGCTCAGTTCATCATCATCATCAGCCTATAAACGTTCCACTGCTGGGCACAGGCCTCCCCACGTGGACAAAAGCACGTGGGGATGTTGGGCCATAACCCACCGCGCTGGCCCAATGCGGGTAGGTGGGTTTTAACGACTGCCATCTTACGACAGCAACCGGGACCAACGGCTTAACGTGCCTTCCGAAACACTGAGGAGCACGAGATGTTATAAATTTGGTCACCCATCCAGCGACCCGGCATTGCGAAAGTGGCTTAGCAAGCAAGATCGCAAGCCGAACGCGCTAGCCGCTGCGCCATCGAGCTCGATTAACACCATGTTAATAATAGATACATACTCCCATTCACAACTATCATCCCTAGAGGGTTAGTCTGAGACTAGGCAACGAGGACCGCAGAAGCAGTCCACTGCCATTGTCCACGTTTCACCAAATTACAACTGCACATGTGCTCAGCGTAGGTGGTGAGCCCATCGCCGCTTTATGATGTTGGATGTATATGCAGACTTTAGTCCGTTAGTCGCCTTTTACGACACTCAATGGTAGAGAGGGGTTGTACCACACGGCTATAATATTAAAAATAAAAAATGTTAATAATATCAATTTATTGGCATGATCCCTGCCAAATGTCATTAACAATTAACAAAAGCGCCCAAATCCGTGGTGCACAAAGCCTGTAAACTCTTATGGGCGTGGCAGCCATTTGCCAGTGCGACATCTAACGGGGGTCCCTCAGGGCGCGAGGGTGAGCTCGCTACTGTTCATGATACGTATTTTAGTGAAGCGTTTATAATTCCATTGTCGGCTCGTTAATTGTCACTGTTATTTGTTATTATTACTATTACGGGGTGGCGCTGTGAGGTCCTCGTTAAAGTAATCGATATTTCAAAAAAAAAAATTGTTTGTGACAAGAATAATAATTAGGCTTTTTCAGACCAAAATGTTATGATTACAAAAAACAAATGGGAAAAAGACAAATGTTATAAAAATATACAGCAGTAGGACAGTTTATAGGCTGTGAACTCTTTTTAATATGTGTCAAATAATTCGTATTTTGTATCTTATTTCTGTTGCCAATCTGCAGTATCATGCTTTCCTGTTCCAGTATACTTACAGAAAAGATTAATGATAACCAGATAACAAGACATAAAGGCATGGTTTTTTATGGCATTAGGTGATATGAAGGTAAACAAAGTGATTTCCCGTTGTCTTTCTGCTTGCAGCGTTTGTACAGCGTTGGCATCACATAACAGGGTGCAATGTATCATCATCACCAGCAGAAAGTCGTCTACTATGCGGGGCAAAGGCCGCCCCCAAGGATCTCCATCATGCCGGGTTAATTATTGCGTATAATATGGCAAAATAGTCCTTTAACGGAGAACAGCGGAACAAAGAGATCAGTCGCCGAATTCAGCTTAGCTCTGCATTTCATAGGCTTGATGGCGTGCTAAAGGCTCGAAAGATACCGCAGAACCTTTTTATTTATAATAAATTTATTTATATTCTATTCTACTCTTTATACCTGAAAACCAAAATGTCTGACCAATGTGTCATGCCCACTCTAACATAAGGAGCCGAAACATGTACGCTCACAAAAGCGACTGTGCATAGAGTCCAAGTTGCACAACAGGCTATGAAGCGTGCTATGTTAGGTTTAACTCTCAACGACAGACAGATAGACAAAGTCCAGGACGTTGCTAACCGGATTGCGAAGCTCAAAGGGCAATGGGCAGGACACGTGGCGAGACGCGGTGGTGGAAAGTGGAGCAAAGCCCTGCTGGAATGGCTGCAAATGGGTCAGGGACAGAGCTAATCGCTGGAAAAACCTGGATGCGATCGGCTCAAAACAAGACAAAATGGCATTACACGGAGGAGGCCTATGCTCAGCAGGGTGGATACGGGTTGACATGATGGTGATGATGGCAAAATTAATCCTGCGTGAATCATATTCTACTTTTAGACTCCTCAGCCAAGTTTATGCCGCATCCGTCATATGTGGAGCTCGGTTATACCACCTGGGAAACGATGTAGGGGGCGTCATTAATATGTGATAGAGTTTGGTGCAGTTTGGCCGGTGTTGTGCTTCTCGCATCCAGCGGCTACCCGCAGATCGTCGGTCCATTGCACCTTATTGAAGGCCGGCCTACTCTGTATGTATAACTATTTTTTTTTATTGTTGTAAATTAATTAAGCTGGCGGTATTAAGTAATTGAATACTACCAACCCATTTCTTTCCTTGGATGTCATAAAAGGATAAGGATCTTTGACCCTTTGGAGATAAGGATCGTGAGTGTATTATATGGTATGTTTACCTTACAATGTAGTGTGTAGGTACAGTATTAATTGTAATCAAGACAGATGCAAAACAAAAACTACAGCGAGTCTAAATCATTGAGCGGATCACCTTAACGCGACAGATGTGTGCTGCTAATCTGAGGGCGTGACGTCCCGAATGCACCGCCATGAATCATGAGTCAAGGGAAAAGGTGACAAATAGTGCGGTCGTGCAGTTAGCAGCCATTGTTGGTTATTGGCAAACTTATTAGGCGGGCGACAACAGCTTTTTGTACCATTTCTTTTTGGTGTACAAAGACAGACAGAAAGATAATACATTTTATTGGTATCACATAAACATCCTACTTATATTATAAACGCGAAAGTTTGTAAGTATGGATGGATATTTGTTACTCTTTCACGTAAAAACTACTGAATGGATTTGAATGAAATTCGGCAAACAGATAGTTTATTACCTGGATTAACACATAGAATACTTTTTATCCCGATATTCCTACGGGAACGGGAACCACGCGGGTGAAACCACGAGCGGCCGCTAGTACTTACAATATAGCCCACGACTATTTATCCCCGAAGGTAAGTCGGACTAGGCAATGAGGACCGCAGAAGTAGTGCACATGTGCGTAGCGTGATGGTGGTGAGCCTATCGCCGCTTTATGCTGTTGGACGTGTGTGCAGTCTTCAGTACGTTAGTCCCCTTTTACGACACGCTAATATTCCATATACAATCTGTCCAAAGAAGTAGTAATCAAACTTTAAGAGCGTGATCTATGGACAATTTTATCTATAAAAATACCTCAAATCTGAAAAAGGGAAGGGAGGCCTTTGCCCTGCAGTGGGACGACCATGGCTGAAATAATAATAATATGAGGAGCTCGATGGCGCAGCGGCTAGCGCGTTCGGCTTGCGATCTTGCTCGCTAAGCAACTTTCGCAATGCCGGGTCGCTTGATGGGTGACCAATTAAAAACATCTCAAGCTTTTCCGTGCTTCGGAAGGCACGTTAAGCCGTTGGTCCCGGTTGTTGTCGTAGGATGACAGTATTGAAAACACACCAACCCGCATTGGGCCAGGGTGGTGGGTTGTGACCCAATATCCCCACCTGCTATTGTCCACGTGGGAGGCCTGTGAACAGCAGTGGGACGTTTATAGGCTTATAATGATGATGAATAATAATAAATCAAATAATTATAAGAAACTAGGGGCCTGCTGCTAGGGGACTTCGTCCGCGTGAACCTTCGTCGCCGTATGCCGTGCTGAATTAAAAAAACATTTCATACAAACCTCGTCCTGACAATTACAAATACAGACATTCAGCCAGATTTGGCCAATTAGGTGCAGTCGTTCTGAAGTGATGAGCACATGTGTAATCGCTTTTGGTAAAAAGTGGACAATGGTAGAGGACTGCTTTTGCTGTCCTCATTGCCTAGTCTCTCTGACTAACCCTTCGGGGATAATAGTCGTGATTATATGTATGTATGTATGTTAATAGATTAGGTGTAAACAATGACATGTCTATTAAATTACTTAATTGAAATTAAATTAAATTATTAAAATTATTTAATTAATTAAAAAATTTAATTAAGTAAGTATTAAGGTCTTATCTAAGGCCCAGCAGTAGACGACCATGGCTGAAATAATAATAATAATAATAAGTTTTCATCGTTACATAATTAAAAGTCAAGATTTTGAAATGACTATTAGTTATTGATTTATAGTCTAATTCTAAATACTTACCTATAATGCTATAAATCTTCCTTAGATAAACAAATAAATAAATATTTTCAGTCAATAAATGTTTCGCTGCTGACCACAGTCACATGACTATCCAAAATCCACCATGCTGGCCTATATCGAATAACCAACAAATTTTAATGATACCATCTTCATACATATTTTTTTGTAAACGTCCTTTACTTCTCTATAAAGCTGTGTAGTTTCTTCGGCCTATTCTTCTCCACAGTTAAAAAACGTCCGGAATAGATTTAGGGCAAATAAAAATTTTGATGATTTAAAAGTGTATAAGTCTTCGATCAACAAAACCAACTTTAAGTATTAAGTTTATTTGAATAACAATATTTTGTATTTGTATTTTTTATAATTAACTGGGACCAACGACTTACCATCCCTTCCGAAGCAAGAAGTTCGAAAACAATAAGTTTTCATCATCATCACCATCAATCGCCCAAGGACCTCTGCCACGTCCGTTAAAAATAATAAGTTTTATTTCTTTTGTGGTTCAAAATAATAAGTTTTATTTCGTTGTAAAACCACCTTCATTTGTGGTTACACTACTCTACTTTTGTTTGTGGGCGTGGCAGCGTCGGATTCCCTAATTTCCGTATCGCTAAAACGTTTTTGCAACCAAGTCAATTTCAACCTTACCTCTCTTAGAAAAAGGTCTAATTTGATACAACCTTTCGCGATATGGCAACTTTTCAAACTTCGAATCAATTTCATGCTTCACAAAACGTTGAGTACCGCCGCTTTGGTACTTAATATAAGGAGCGTTAAGATCAAATTTGATTGGTATAACAATTTCACAGACGATAATGTCTACAAACTTTATTTACAAGAGGTCTAAGTTCATTTTCCTATGACAAAAGTTATGAAAAGCTTAGTGCAGAAAGCAAATCTCTCGGTGCGTTTGCCCTTTGACATTTTGGACAAAACAGATGAAAGATGACGATTCCATTGTTTGGTTTGTTTAGTAGGGTGGATATGATATGTCAGTTCAGAGGGAACTTACGGAGTGCTTGTTGGGAATACCTCATTTTGTTTGGCTAAATGATTAATGGAGAGGAAATGGACATGTTATAGAACTTTTTCTCAATTGCGATTATAACTTGAGAGCTTTTTATTGTGTATTAGCAAAGCCTTAGAATAATAACGCTATAGAAAGATAGTCTTCATACAAGCGCTCTGTCAAAAATGAAGCACTAAACCGATTCACACACGCGTGACGTGCGCGCATGGCCGTGATCTGCTGTCTCTTTCCAATTCTATGAATATGAAAGAGACAGCACTGCGGTAGCCGCTGCTACCGATGCTTTAACTTAGAGAATCACACTGCAGTACGTTTATATTTTGACCTAATTAACTACAAGATACTATGAAATACTGAAAGCTTACCTGTGAAAAGTGATGTTATTACACTTCTTTTGTTTTTCAGATGTGTTGTGACACAATTTAACTGCAACAACCGTATTTTTTTTTTGTTTTCGCGAGACACGTTCGGCGCGCTGTGACATTGAACACTACGGAGCGGTCCGGCGTTTGGTGCCATTTCTGGCTCCAATTAATGTGCTTCAAAATAGGCGCGCGAACTTGGTTTCTATAGCGTTATTATTCTAAGAGCAAAGCTTTACTCTGAAGTATAACAAGACCTGTGTTTTTTTTATGGTACCTATTTGAATTATGTTAATCTCTAATATAAGTTATAAACAAAATTGCTTAGTTTTAATTTTTGGTTTATTGTGAAGCTAAGCAAAAGCCTCCAAAATATTCATGACGTATAGTATAAAATAAGTTGCTGTTTTCCTGCTTGTCTGTGTCTCCGCTTTATTCTTCTTAACCACGCAATAAGTTTTTATGCGGTTTCACTATATAGAAAGAGCGATATCCTCGGACCAACCAAGGCGATATCTGAGGATGGCCTTTGTTTATAATATTTTGCTGAATTATTATGACGGTGTTTCTAAGTAAGCGTGGACGAAGGCGCGGGCGGGCCGCTAGTATGAAATGTAATAGACATTGTTATAATGTGTTATAAAAAAAATGCCATTCCTACTATTGAAAAACACGTTTGCTATACGTAATGCTGAATGAAGCCGTCGCGGCAGGCCCAGAAGAGAAAGGGAATGGAAAAAGGGTGCTGAACTTCTATTGGAGAGACTGACAAGTTTCATTAAAACTGTTTTAACGGGACTAAACACGATTAATTTTGTAAGTAAGTAAGTACCTACCTACATTTCTACTTACTGCTTTACGTTTCGGCCGCGATGCTGCGGCCGTGGTCACAAGCGAACTCTTAGTCCCGTTAAAACAGTTTTAATGCAATGCAACCTTAGATTAAAACAAAAAGGGAAGATACGACATGCTCCTACTTGTAGTCATTCAAAATATAGTCCTACTCAACTACATAACCAAACACTCACACACTCACACCTATAAAGTGTAAATCGAGCGAGCGAGACAAAGCGGTAAGTTTCAACGTCAGCGCGAGGGAGTCAGCGAGTAGCGCGTTGACGTCTCGGTCGCTTCGCAACAGACGAGTACGTACGACTGATTCCGACGCCACTGCGGAGTAGCGTCTTTCTCTTTTTCACACAGTAAAATATCCGCAATAGTGCGATGTAGCCTGTTCGCTCGGCAAATTGTGACTTAAGTGAAATTGTGCCTTTAGGCCTAATTTTGGCGGCTCACTCACGAGACGATAATGCCGTATCTTCCCTTTTAGTTTTAATCTAAGAATGCAACGCGATAGTTTAAAGTCTTATCTGACAAGTTTCAGGTCGTGAAATAGAAAGAGGGTAGGGAAGCCCTTTCCCAGCAGTAGGACCAGACAGGAGTAATACCGGGCTTTCACGGAATATCGCCGTGAAACAATGGCACTCGTTGTATTGTGTTTTGTCCGGTAAGTGAAAGTACCGGAAACCCACCTCTCCCCTCTCCTCCCTTACAATTCCTACTTCTTCCTCAAGGCAGGCAACGCATCTGCGACTCCTCTGGTTTTGCGTGTGTCCACTTATCTACCAGGTGAACCGCCAGCGCGTTTGCCTTCTCTTCACATAAAAAAGAATGCTAATAAGTAGTGGTATCGGATCTATATAATTGAACTTTGGTCATCTAAAAACGATCGAAGGGAATGGAACGATCGAACTACAACTTCTTGAATTCTCTCTGTTCTGCCACAAGACGCTACTTACTTATTAGAAAAAAAAACAAATTTCATCACACGATTCTTTAATTACCTACAATCCTTACACTTTAATTGGGCAAAATTAGCTTATTTAAATTTACAATATTATTCACAATACTAATATTATAAAAGTTCTTTTAAAACAATTAACTAGGCCGGCCATTTTGGAAATGCCTTAAGTTGGCAGTCTGTGTAATGGTTGCCAACCTAGCGGACATACTCGCGTCATACAAAGAGGTTCGTTTCACAACCGGTTCTTGCCGGTTCTCCGCATTCAACTTCGAAGTGTTGAGGAAAGCGGACGTCTGCGATTGCATCAAGCTACCGGGCAAAGGTTGCGTCCTATCCAACCGGTACTGGAGGTTCTGCTTTTCCATTTGGTGGTGTTGCGTCCGTACGGCGAACCGGTTCACATGGACCGGTATTGGGACGACAATTTTGGTGCCAGAACCGTTCTTGCCGCCGGAATGGCTGCCGGAAGCGAGGCCCGCCTTCACGCGTTTCCATTTGGCACGACGATTTTGGAACCATATCTTCACCTGTGGGAAAACAAAGAGTTTTTATTTATGACTAGCTGACCCGGCAGACTTCGTACTGCCTCAATAGATAAATAAAAGACCTAAACTTTTGTATAAATTAAGTTTAAAACAAACAAAACCTATTGAATAAAAAAGCATTTTATTAATGAAGCATGAAGTTTTATTATTATTTTCGACACATCATTTTGCTTACTTAAAAAAAACAGAGTTTTCCTGAAATACTGTCTATTTATAAGGTTTAAATTTGATATTAACAGACACACTCTGTTATGATACAGTTGGTAATCAATTTAAAGGTTTCTCTTTTAAACTATTTTTTTTTGTTGTGCGTAAATAAACAAAGAAGACGGTTTTCCGACGCGCGAACACGCGACGTATAATTGTCCATGCGCGAAACAGGGAAACTCCAAGTTGATTCCGCAAACTTCTAAAGACTGTTCTTGCGAAGCGCACGCGAAGACTATTTTTATAGATATGATTGAATTTGAACTTTGAACTTTGAATGAGGCTGAGGTATTTCTTGGCTGGAATTTCCTCTCCAAGTCTATTCATCTCGTTTTCTCATTCTCTCCAGCTCAACTGTTCCAACTAATAGGACTTAGTCTATGACTTCTATCAGTTTATTTACCTGGATTTCACTGAGTTTGAGAACAGCAGCTATCTGCGACCGTTCAGTGAGACTGACGTACTCCATGGATCGAATTTCCTCTTCAGCTCCAACAGCTGTTCCAAGGTGAAGGCATATGCTTTTGTTTAGCAGAGCTAAATTTACAAGGGAATATCTCCTGAAAAGGGGCCTCTGCTTAAAGGAGTGGTTGACCATAGAATCAAATAAATTACCTGAACTTCACTAAGTTGTGCAGTGCAGTGCAGCAGCTATTTGCGACCGTAGAATGAGGACACTAATCGTCTTGGCATGGAATTTTCTCTCCAAGTCTATTCATCTAGTTCTCTCTCCAATTCAGCTGTTCCAACTAAAGGAGTCTTGTTAGTCTATGACTTCTATCAGCTAATTTACCTGGACTTCACTAAGTTTGAGTGCAGCAGCTATCTGTGACCGCTCAGTGAGACTGAGGTACTTTTTCGCATGGAATTCTCTCTCTAACTCCAACAGTTGTTCCGATGTGAAGGCGGTGCGCCGCCGGCGGGCCTTGCTGGTCTCCCGGGGGGTGTCATTCGAGTCCTCGGCTTCAGGTTCCGAGTCATTGCCTGTGGGAGAAGGACTTGTAAGTAAATAAGTAAGTAAGTACTGAGGAACTCGATGGCGCAGCGGCTAGCGCGTTAGACTTGCGATCTCGCCCGTTAAGCAATTTTCGGAATTCCGGGTCCGTGTTCTCTCTCCTCCGTGTTCCGAAAGGGACGTAAAGCCGTTGGTCCCGGTTTTCGTCGAAAGATCAGTCGTCAAAACCCACTAACCCGCATTGGGCCAACAAGGTGGGTTATGGCCCAACCTCCCCATGTGATGTTATCAATGTGGGAAGGCCTGTGCCCAGCAATGGAACATTTATAGGCTAATCAAGAAGTAAGTACGTTATTGTGTACTAGCGGCCCGCCTGTACCTTCGTCCACGCTAACTTAGAAACACCGGCTGAATTATCAGCCATTTTGGATGAAATATACTTAAATAATCACGACGATTATCCCCGAAGGGTTTGTCAGAGACTAGGCAATTGGGACCGCAAAAGTAGTCCTCTGCCATAGTCCAATTTTCACCAAATACCGACTGCACATGTGCTCAGCGTGAGAGGTGGTGAGCCCATCGCCGTTCTATGCTGTTGGATGTATGTGCAGTCTTTAGTCCGTTAGTTGCCTTTTCGACACCCAAGGGAAGAGAGGGGGTGGTAGTATTCTTTTAATAAGCCGCTACGCGACACGGCACAACTTACTAGGCAAATGCTAACACTACTTAATCGTTCGCTCCCACAGAATGTATAAGGAAACAAAAAAATAAATAAGGCTTGATCTATTAATCTGTGGTATGAAGTTACATATTTTATTAGCTCTTTACGCCTTTAGCACACCGACGCTGCGAACGGCGGTAGCGAAATTGCGGTAATCTGTCTACACACATTAAAATGTATCGCGTATGTTGCGTCTCGCTCTATCGTCTGTGACTACCTATATTTGCGTCTCAGTTTGCATAGTATCGCTGATACTCGCGATACATGTTTCACACGGACGCCGGTGTACCGCCACTTTAGTTTCGCCACTTGGAGAGAAACGACGTGGTTTGTCTTTTTGGACAGAATATCGCTGCGAAACAAGATGGCGGAAGCAGAAACTGAGAAAATTATAATTGAAATTCGAGATTATCCAGAAATATATCTCATAGGGCAAATAGATTATAGGAAATCTTATAAAAAAGAAGTAGCATGGCGAAAAATTACTTCTTTCTTTTTTGATTAATTTCAAAAACCCATATATTTTGTCTTTTTCTTACTTGTTGATACAAGAAGTAATAGTTCTTCTTCTTCAGATTCGGAAAGAAACCAGTCTGGCTCAAACGAATTATTATTATTGCATTCGAATGAGTTGAAAATAACAAATTTATACAAGCGATATTCAAGCAGGTGTGAAAACGACCGCTTGAATTTCGCTTATTTACCGCATTTTCGTGTTCGCTAAGTTTTCGCTACCGCGGTTCGCGGCGTCGGTGTGCTAAAGGCGTTAAAGTTTCAAAATCAATATTAAAGCGTTCGCTAAATGGCGTATCGTTGACAAAATCAATCTCATACATCCATCATTCTATTCCATACGTCATTATGCCAGTTGTCTCCTCTTTGGATATTCTAAGATAGAAAAACAAAACAACCCACTTATACCCCACAGAGCTAAACGAATAAAAAATGCATAGAGAAACTTAACGCTTCAGTCAGCATCGAGTGGCCAAACCGCTGGGGGGCGTGGCGCTGACTGCGCTCCTCTTTATTATCTCTGGCCCAGTGAAGTATTATAACTAGAAATGACACCGCGAAGCAAGTTTTTGTGAACTAAGTTGCGGCCCATGGGCTGCAAACGCCTCAGAGATTGTGATTGTGTTGTGGACCCTCCGGCCGCAAATCAGTTTTTTCGTAGGTGGTAGGTTTGTTAAGTCCGCCTAGCTAGTTACCACCATCTTATCTTAAGGGGATCCTGCACGAAATTGTGAAAATTTACGTATTTTTAAATCACTTGTACTATCCGCTGAATTAGTTAAATACATTAAAAGAACTTACGTAAGTTAGCCTGATTATTGCACAAGGTCGTGGCCTTGTTGAAATTTGAAACGAATTGTTTAAACAATAACAAACAATACATTAATCTAATGACTCCTAAAAACATTTTTCTTTGACAACTTTCTTAATTTTACGCATGAAAAAATAATTCTTACATGAAAATATTTGTATTGACAGGTCGCCCCCATCTTAAAAAAAATAATTTTAATTTTTAACACAAGCGCGTGATGGTTTTGTACATTTCGCAAAATAAAAACATTGCTCTAATCTAATCAAATTACTAGGTCTGAAACTTCAAAGCAGAATTGTTTTAATTTTAAATATTTATATGATTCATTTTGCTTTGAAGTTCATTATGAGACTTATGTCAGTTTTTGCGATAGCGCGGCTCCGCGCGGTGTCCTCTTAAGTCTGGTTCCATATCAACAATTCCACATCAATAATATAGCATTGTTGTGTTCCGAAAGTTTAAAGATAAGAATAACACTTCCTCAGTGGTTGAGGATTTCGTTCGGGTGAAGCGCGCTTCCACCTTCGGCCGTATTGTGACTAAAGGGCCTCACAGACGATCAGGTCGCCGGCAGGCATCGGCCTGACAGTTAGTAGTACAACGCACGGGCGGCGGCGGCGGCGGGCGACTAGTACTAACTGACAGGCTGATACCTGCCGGCGGGCCCCACACACGATCAGGTCGCCGGCAGGTATCAGCCTGTCAGTTCTGCCGCCGCCGCCGCTCGTGCGTTGTACTACTAACCTTTACCATCAGGTAAAATGAAGGCCGATCGATAACCCGTAGAATTGCGCTAAAAATTCCTTGGCGGTGTCGTCTCTAGTTGTGATACCCCGATAGTGACGGCCATCCGATTGATTTGACGATCCGTCGATTTAGCTGTGATTTAGCTATATCGTAAAAAAACTCGATTGCTGACCCCTTAGTCGAGGGGAAATCGCTTTTCTTTTTTTATAACAGAATACAATGTTGGCAGTGTGTACAAGTTTTATGTTGAGTCTTCTGTATTCGGAATAAAATATATACACTGACGATCACGAGTTCACGACTATTATCCCCAAAGGGTTAGTCAGAGACAAGGCGATGAGGACCGCGCAGACCACTGCCACACTCTACGGCACACCGAATAACAACTGCACATGTGCTCAGCGTGATAGGTGGTGAGCCCATCACTGTTTTACGCTGTTGGATGTACATGCATTCTTTAGTCCAGTTGTCGTCTTGTACGACACTCATGGGAAGAGATGGGTTGGTAGTAATATTTAATTAAGCCGTCTCCAAACAGTATGCAATATAAACCCCTCAGGCCCCAAGCGGTCGCATGAGACCGCACCTACAAAAACACACTTGACTTTGTGCCGTGGATTCATAGACTTACAGACTACTTTAGTATGAACAAGTTTTGTTATTTCGGTTCTGTGGTACATTGTTATCGCAAAATATCGCATAGTCTATGCTCGATTCTGTCAAATTTGACGTTGACAGTTGCGCCAATTTTTTTGTTAGATAAGTGCCACGAGCTCGGACCAAAATTTGGTCCGAGGCCACGAGTGAGTGGCTAAATAATGGCTTCGTGAATTCAGCACATTTAGCCAGTGTCAAGTTTTTAATAGTAATTATTATTTTCTTTACATTAATAATGAGTGATAATAAGTTTAACGATAAAGAATTTTCCCCCAAACCCCTCGAGACTCAATAAAGCTGTGGGACTTTATTGAGGTCTCACACGGACTTCTTGCACGAACAGTAAATAATCCACCATTATTCACATTAATATTCGGCAAAACATAAATTATAGAAAATAGTACAAAACTGCAGACGCTTCACTTTCCCGCCAAGAAGTCCCTTTTTGCGGTTTGTCAAAAGGTTTTTTTTGTTAGAATCACGATTAAGTAATAAAATGTGTTTTTATATGGGATCGAAGGTTTTTCTTTATAACTTCGAAATCATTTGAGTTAGGAATACTTACGGGATGAATAAAGATCTTCTTATAAGTACATAAAAAAATTGGTTGCCTGTAAAGTCGGTATACGGGCGAAAGTTTTACGTGACAACGACTTTGAGTGGTAAAATAATTTTAATGTGAATATTCATTCGTATAGTAGGAAGAAGGATGAAATAATAGTAACAATTTAAAACATTTATTTATAAAAAGAATTATATTTAAAACAAATATGCAGACCGATCATAGTTGAGTGGGAGAGAGACGCAAGGCATTCGGCGGGCCTCTCTCTCGTTCGGTGACTCATCGTAACGTTACCGAGCGTTACACTTTTTCATAAGTGACTCCCAGCCGCAACCTAATTTAAGACGTTGTCACGTCAAAAACGCAATTGCTATTCGTTAGTCTAGCTAGGGTATACTAAGAAAAGGCTTGACCAATTTAAATATTTTTTGTTTTGTTTTGTTCGTTTTAATACAGGGGTGGTTTAGAGAGAAAATAATAGGGAATTCTAAAGAAAAATTTAAAAATAAGAAAGAAGTTGTGCCATATATTAATTTGGTTGATTTAAACCTTTAGTTGTTTCTTACTTTTTTCCGCGACATTATCTTTTTCCTGTCAGTCGAGTTGTCATTATGATTTGGACAGGACAACGTCTGTCGGGTCTTCTCTCAGAACAATAATTTATTGTTCTGAGGGTCTTCTCTAGGATCAAGGGTTTACTACTGTAAAATAAAATACCTCCTGTTGGTTGAAAAAGGAACAGTAATCGGTTGAGTTCGTGGGATGTGTCGTCAAAGGATGTCGTGTGCCGGAATCTTGGAGAGAAGCTAATGTGCAACCGATCCCTAAAAAAGGAGATCGATCAGATCCGACTAATTACCGCCCTATAGCCGTAACTTCAGTGTTGTGCAAGATCCAAGAACGAATATTGAACAAACAGCTTATTCGATACCTAGAAGATCACTCCCTAATTCAAGATCGTCAATATGGGTTTCGGCCAAAACGGTCAACTGGTGATCTTCTAGCGTACGTTACACATCTCTGGGGTGAGGCTATTGACAAGCGTGGCGAGTCACTGGCAGTTAGCCTTGACATAGCCAAGGCTTTTGATCGGGTCTGGCACAAAGCTCTTCTCTCCAAGCTCCCGGCATACGGTTTGCCCGCTCAGTTCTGTACCTGGATTGCTAGCTTCCTGCATGAGCGTAGAATCCGTGTCCTTTCGGATGGATGCGCTTCGCGATTCATGTCAGTGAACGCTGGTGTTCCTCAAGGCTCCGTTATATCCCCCACGCTGTTCCTTCTGCATGTCAATGACTGCTTTCTCTTGGAAACATTCATTGCTATGCAGATGATAGCACAGTGCATGGGGGATATAACCTAACCTTCTCGATGTCTTGGACAGATTGCAGCGCCGCGCCGTGCGCATTATTGGCAATGCAGAGGTCACTAACACTCTCGAGCCTTTGCAATTGCTTAGAGATATTGCGTCACTCAGCGTCTTTTACCGTTTATACCATGGCGAGTGCTCTGAAGAGCTCTTTGACCTCATCCCTCCTTCTCCCTTTCTCCATAGGAGTACGTGTGCTGCTCTCCGGAGTCACCAATTTACAGTCTCTAATATTCCATCACGCACAAAGAAATTTGGTGACTCGTTTCTTTGTCGCACTTCCAAAAGATGGAATAGTCTACCAGCACACGTATTCCCTCCTACCTATGACATAGGGTCCTTCAAACGAGGCGTGAAGAAGCACTTTGTGGGCCGGCAGAGCGAGGGTGATTGATGGGCTCATTCGCAAAATGTCTACCGTGCCCAAAACGTCTCTTTCTCATAATGTCTTTTTCGCAGAATGTCGATTTCGCAGAATGCCTCTTTCGCAAAATGTCGCGATACTAACTTAGAATAAAATTTCGATTTTTAAAAGAAATCATTTATTAAAGTTATAATGTAAACAAACCATAATTATGTCTTAATCATTTTGAAAATCATATGTTGAAGTTATAAAGTAAACAAAAACATACATTTTGGTATCTGCTCCTTATTAAAGCAAAAATATTTATATGCCTAAGAAATCCAAAATCAATAATTAAAATTCAAATAGGGCAAAATAAATCATACATTAGTAAGTACTTACAGTAAAATAAAATTAAATCTATTTGAACATTTGTAAAAAAATGATTATTTTTATTAAAATCTATCAATTTTTTTTCAAAATGTACATTTTTGGTTACTTTATAACTTCAATATATGATTTTCGAAATAATTAAGACATAATTATGGTTTGTTTACATGATTTTCCTTTAAAAATCGAAATTTTATTCTAAGTTTGTATCGCGACATTTTGCGAAAGAGGTATTCTGCGAAAGAGACCTTATGCGAAAGCGACCTTTTGCGAAAGAGGCATTCTGCGAAAGCGACATTCTGCGAAAAAGACATTATGAGAAAGAGACGTTTTGCGCACGGTAGACATTTTGCGAAAGTGACCTCTTGCGAATGAGCCGACTGATGCTACGTCTCTTACGCTGCACCAGTTGTCCTCGCGCCTGGACTTCATTTCCACTTAACATCAGGTGGAGTGGGGTCATTTGCCGGGCTTTGTATTAAAAAAAAGGATGAATAGGGAACAACCCAAATAATAAATATCTTGCCTGAATGGTTCCCTTTTCTCCTCGTACTTGTGTTTAAACGTTTAAACATTTACAAAAGCGGGTGTTAACATTAAAACCGAATCGGAACGTGACCAAAATCGTTATCGAATAAGAATTTAACGATAAAATATCGAATAAAGCGATCGTTCCCTCGAAATTGCATTTACCATTTAACACTGGCTGCCGATTTAGGAACGCACTATTTACAAATGCGTTCCAAATTCGAATTTGAAATTCAAAGCGCGGGCCGGCGGGAACCGAGCTTTACGCGACTGCAAAGTAATTTACCAACACACAGTAACCTCTATCATTTTACAATAAGGTACCTAATTCCTTGCACGAACATTAAAGACAATTTTGTATTTTTTAAACTCATAGTTAAAAAGTCCATCGTGTTTAAGAAGCTTAAACCTTGTTTTCATAGTGATACGATACAATTGTATTACCTGTAGCCGCAAATCACAATGGCGGATGTTTTTTACGATTCATTTGACGTTTTCGATAACTGTCAATCGCGTTCAAGTCGGCCATAAGAAACGAATGTATTTATTTGCCGACGATAGCGGCTTTATGAGTTCTTTTTCATGGAAATTGCACAAACGCACGCCTGAATACGTTATTTCGTTTGTCGAATGCGTTTCGATAATGTGGGTTTATGAAATACCTACCTAATATGCCGACTCAGACGAAGCAATTTTAAACACGGTGTTTGGTAATCCTACTTAATATTATAAACGAGAAAGTTTGTAAGTATGGATGGATGTTTGATACTCTTTCACGTCAATAGTCAATAGTCAATAGTCAAAATATATTTATTCAATAAACTCAATTAATAAGTACTTTGAAACGTCCAAATATTTTTTAACCTACCACCCATTCAGGACATCATTTTTTAACTGTGGCAAAGAACGGGCGCAAGAAACCACAGCGCACAGAAGCAACGACATTTACAAAATATATATATATTATATGTCGTTACCAGATCACAAAATACAAAATATGAATTTGAATGTAAATAGTTTAATTAAATATGGTGCTCTATATAAATTAATTATAGGCAATTAGAAATAGCTGTTGGAGTAGGTACTTGGAGCATGTCAGACCCAAGCTGTTTTGTCTTCTGTATAATCCGACACTTTATAATAAGCTTTTTTATAAAGCTTTTCTTTGATTTTGATTTTAAATTTATCAAGATCTAATTTCTGAATATCATTTGGTACTTTGTTGTATAATCGTACACACAGACCCTTAAAAGAATTATTTATTTTATGGAGCCTAGTATAAGGCACTGCTAATTTGTTCTTACTTCTAGTATTTAATTTGTGAATATCACTGTTTTTTGAAAACATTTCAATATTTTTATGAACATACACAAGATTTTCATAAATATATTGTGATGCAACTGTCATTATACTTATATCCTTAAATCTCTCTCTGAGAGAGTCACCAGCCTGTAGGTTATATATTGCTCGAATAGCCCTCTTCTGCAGCACAAAGATAGTTTGAATGTCGGCAGCATTTCCCCACAGTAAAATGGCGTACGACATTACACTATGAAAGTAACTGAAATAAACTAATCTCGCTGTATCAACGTCAGTTAACTGACGGATCTTCATTACTGCATAAGCCGCAGAGCTAAGTCTATTCGACAATTTAGCTATATGTGGGCCCCACTGAAGCTTGGCATCCAACGTGATGCCTAGAAACACAGTGGTGTCCACAGGATTCACATTCTTATCTTTAATTTGTACACTAGTTATTACCTGCTTAACATTAGGCAATACAAATCTTACACATTTGGTTTTTCCCTCGTTTAATAGCAAGTTATTAACACTAAACCAGTGAACAATCTTTGAGACCGCATTATTCACATCGTCATAATTTGGGTGTCGTCGTTTCACTTTGAATAAAAGTGAAGTATCATCAGCAAACAATACTATCTCATGACTGTCTTTTACAAAATAAGGTAAGTCATTAATATAAACCAAAAACAAGAATGGACCAAGTATTGAACCCTGCGGAACTCCCATTTTAACCACTGAACCACGTAAAAACTACTGAATGGATTTAGATGAAATTCGGCATACAGTTGGTTTCTAACCTGCATTAACACATAGGATAATTTTTATCCCGATATTCCCAAGGGAACGGGAACCACGAGGGTGAAACCGCGAGTATAATATAATCCCATCCCATGGCCTATTACATCTTGATTGTGATTTTTGCGTAAAATGCCCATTTTCGCATTTTGTAGTAATTTTGCAGTTGTATTTATCGTTTTTATCGAAAAAGGATGTGGTACAAAAGATGTTAAGCATAATTATGAAATATCCGCATATTTTACCATTGGAGGCATGCAATTTTAAAAAGTAAGTCCAAAAAACAATATTAATATTACTAAAAAAAACTATTATAGTCTGTGTCAAATTGTCATGCCTAGGGTTGCGACATTATAGACGTAATTGAATCAAATGATAATTGAAGTTATAAATTGAATATCATTATGTGTCGTTAATCGTTTTTTGCTCCAAATTATAATTTTGGATGCTATTTAGATCACTTAATTTTTAGAAATACATTATAATAATATGTAAATAAAATTCGTGAATAGATTTTGAATGTTTTAATAATTAACAAATTCTTAATTATGTATTGGTGTACAACCTAAATCATCACTGTAATTACTAGAGTGAGTATGAGTATGAGTGACTATGGGTGAGAGTACCTTGTGAATAGTACGAATAAACATGGTTACGTACGAGTATAGCTGCAGTTTCAAAATCGTCTATTTTTGTAACATTCCTTTTTTTGTTAGGTGTCGATAATTTATTTTCTTCGGTGGTTGCCGTACTCGTAGATGCATCACCATATTTTTCTTTCGAGATGCGAGACACTGTAGCACGCCCTATACCAAGAGCATCCGCAACGCGATCAACCACTTGCTTTAAGGGTAGTAGAGGACCTTTGTTTGGGCTCTCACGCTCGAAATAATTTCGCAAGCGTACTACAAACTCACGACTTTCGCTGTTCAAAACAGTCTTTTTTAACCGTATCAATAAAAACAACAAACTTTACGAACAGTTATAACAGAACAAAACTTTACAAATGAATAAAAATAACAAATAATACGTCAAATTAGCAAACTTGACAAACAATTACAACTAAACAAAACTTAACAAACGAAAAAAATAGCAAATACCACGATAGCAAAACTGAAAACACGTTACGCATACAATACTTAGGCACTTGTATCAAAACAAGATGGCTCCCACCCCCAACCAAACCGTCACAGATGCAGTAGTGCGAAGTTTATTTCCAATTAAAATAAAACAAAGTGAACATCGAAATGTGACCGCAATCATCGATTTAAATTGAGCCCAATGAAGTATTGTTGCTTTCTAATGTGCCAATTCAATAACTTTTAAAGTTTTTCATTCCTCATACTCGGAAAATAGGTCTAAAGTTGCATGAGGAGCGGGTGGAAAGTAATACTATCAATGTCGTACAAGGCGATTAACGGACTTAAGACTGCACATACAACCAACAGCAAAGAGCGACGATGGGCTCATCAATATAATACTACCAACCCCTCTCTACTCTTCGTTGTCGTAAAAGGCGACTACCGGACTAAAGACTGCACATACAACCAACAGCATAGAGCGGCGATGGGCTCGTCAATATAATACTACCAACCTCTCTCTTCTCTTTGGTGTCGCAAAAGGCGACTAACGGACTAAAGACTGCACATACGACCAACTGCATAGAGCGGCGATGGGCACATCAATATAATACTACCAACCCCTCTCTTCTCTTCGGTGTCGTAAAAGGCGACTAACGGACTAAACACTGCACATACATCCAACAGCATAGAGCGGCGATGGGCACATCAAATAATACTACCAACCCCTCTCTTCTCTTCGGTGTCATAAAAGGCGACTAACGGACTAAAGACTGCACATACATCCAACAGCATAGAGCGGCGATGGGCTCATGAAAATAATACAAACAACCCTCTCTTCCCTTGCGTGTCATAAAAGGCGACTAACGAGCTAAAGACTGCACATACATCCAACAACATAGAGCAGCGATGGGCTCTTCAAAATAATACTACCAACCCCTCTCTTTCCTTTGATGTCACCCCTCTCTTTCCTTTGATGTCACCCCTCTCTTTCCTTTGATGTCGTAAAAGGCGACTATTTTCTTTAGCAAATTCATGTTTTATTTTAAGTTACTTTCGTAATAAATCGTAATAAAAAGAAAAGTGTTTACCTCGGGTGAAAGACTTATTTAGTCCCTCGAACCCCATCTCGGGACTAGAATAAGCTACTTTCACACTTTCACCCCTAGGGTAACAATGTACTACTTTAACTTCAATATAATCGTCATTAAACTCAAGATAAATAAGTAAAGACTAACAAATCAATTAATATAGCTAGAATAATAAATACAAAATTAAAGTCAATCGATTGGTTATTGAAAATCAATTGAACTTAAATTGATTTACTATCCCAACACAAGTATTTTTTTGTATTGGAATGACCTTGTGAAGGGGTACGTTTTTTATTGTAATGTTTAAAAATTGTGTTAAATGTGTGTTATGTGACTTTATTGGGATAAAATCTAATCTAACGTGTATTAAATAGTCACAAAAAGTAATTGCAGTATGTTAAGTGATGGATTATAAAAAATAATATTATTTAAATGTTGTCAAATAAGTTCATACGCTTTTACAAAGTCACGTCGTCGATTTGATGACACCTGTCATAAGTATCAAGCTATATTGAACAGACTTTAACGACGGAACGGACCACAGACAATAGCAGAACAGTGTGCTAACTTCCACAAATATTTGCAACTGCTTTGTTATTTTTATCTTTGACATTACAAAAACAAAATGTCATTTAAAATTGATATAAAAAAGACAATAAAATCATTAAATAAAATATAAAAATGTCACACAATAAAAGTCAATAAACAATAAAATTAATAAAAATACTTAAATTATTTCATAAATATGTCACTAACTCTTAGATGAATGATTGGTCTCGCTGCGCTCGACGCAGCGAGACCAATCATTCATCTTAGCACTAACTTTATAAAAATTCTTGTACTTAAGCCATGTCAATAATTTCGTTTTGAATAATTTACTGGGTAGCTCTTTAAAAGCATTTGGTATAGCATTATATATTTTTACAGTCATACAATTACACTGCTTTTGGTACAATTCTAATTTTGGCATACTATTATATATTAATCTATTAGGGTTACGTACATTTCTATTGTTATAATAATTACGGTTTTTAGAAAGTACTAAATTATTTTTTACGAAATTTGCCACTTCAAAAATATACAAGCATGGTAGAGGCAGTATTCCCAGTGATTTAAATAAAGGCCTGCAAGACTCACGGGGTGATAAGCCACATATTGCCTTTACACATTTTTTTGTGTTCTAAACAGCTTATATATATCCGTTGAGTTTCCCCAGATTAAAATCGCGTATCTCAGCAAGGACGAAACATAGCCATGATATGCAGCGATAGTTGTCGAAATTGCACAACTCTCTAAGCCTATTTAACACAAACACGTAGCGGCTTAGTTTATTACTGATGAGTTAAGTTAAGCGATTTTCAATGTTTTTTGGTTTAGAATAAGATTTTTTACTATATAAAATCAATGATATCTAAAAATTCCGAAGCCGCTAAGAACTATACGACTACTTACATAAAAGAGATACATTTTAATTTTTTTATTTCATTTGTTTATAACAGTCGATCAATCTAGGAGCTAAAAAGTGTCTTCGCGCATTTTTTGAAGATCTTTCTCAGCAAATTTGGGTTTAATTAAAAAGTTAAGCAAAATTTACAAAAAGCGAGGCCGTCACGAACTATGCCAAAGCTATTCTACACTTACTCAATAAGTCAAAAATATGTATGTATTTTTGTTTCCGATATCAAAGCCTTTGTTTCCGAGATCAAGAACGCCAAAATTGGCCATTTACGCAAAAATCACAGTCGAAATGTAATAGGGCTCTTTTATGGCCAAATTAAAACAAGTTGTATAGGAGTAATTTTTTTTTTTTTATACTAACCCCGTCAAATGACCCCACTCCACCTCATGTTAAGTGGAAATGAGGTCCAGGCGCGAGGACAACTGGTGCAGCGTAAGAGACGTAGCATCAGTCATCCTCACTCTGCCGGCCCACAAAGTGCTTCTTCACGCCTCGTTTGAAGGACCCTATGTCATAGGTAGGAGGGAATACGTGTGCTGGTAGACTATTCCATCTTTTGGAAGTGCGGCAAAGAAACGAGTCACCAAATTTCTTTGTGCGAGATGGAATGTTAGAGACTGTAAATTGGTGACTCCGGAGAGCAGCACGCGTACTCCAATGGAGGAAGGGAGAAGGAGGGATGAGGTCAAAGAGTTCTTCAGAGCACTCGTCATGGTATAAACGGTAAAAGACGCTGAGTGACGCAATATCTCTACGCAATTGCAAAGGCTCGAGAGTTTTAGTGACCTCTGCATTGCCGATAATGCGCACAGCGCGGCGCTGCAATCTGTCCAAGGCATCGAGAAGGTACTTTGCGGAGCCGTCCCAAAGGTGAGAGCAATACTCCACGCAAGACCGCACCTGTGTCTTGTATAATAGACACAACTGATCAGGCGTGAAGAATCGCCGCACCTTGTTCAGGACACCGAGTTTACGTGAAGCATTTTTAATCACGGTTTCGATGTAGTCCTTTTGGTTCAGATCGCAGCGGATATCCATACCGAGCATGTTAATACTGCTCTGCAGGCCTAGAGATGTACCCTGAAGAGAGGGAAGGGGAAGGAATGGCGACTTTTTTGCTGTGAACGCGCACACCTGTGTTTTCTTGGCATTGAACTCCACCAGATTATCGGAGCCCCATTTAGAAATGAGGTCCAACACCCGATCGAGCTCAATGACAAGATTTGCTCGCTTCATTTCGGTGTCTACCCGCCCAGCCGTTGGGTGCCCGTTATATACCCCATGCACTGTGCTATCATCTGCATAGCAATGAATGTTTCCAAGAGGAAGCATGTCATTGATATGCAGAAGGAACAGCGTGGGGGATAGAACGGAGCCTTGAGGAACACCAGCGTTCACTGACATGAACCGCGAAGCGCATCCATCCGAAAGGACACGGATTCTACGCTCATGCAGGAAGCTGGCAATCCAGGTACAGAACTGAGCGGGCAAACCGTATGCCGGGAGCTTGGAGAGAAGAGCTTTGTGCCAGACCCGATCAAAAGCCTTGGCTATGTCAAGGCTAACTGCCAGTGACTCGCCACGCTTGTCAATAGCCTCACCCCAGAGATGTGTGACGTACGCTAGAAGATCACCCGTTGACCGTTTTGGCCGAAACCCATATTGACGATCGTGAATTAGGGAGTGATCTTCTAGGTATCGAATAAGCTGTTTGTTCAATATTCGTTCTAGGATCTTACACAACACTGAAGTTACGGCTATAGGGCGGTAATTAGTCGGATCTGACCGATCTCCTTTTTTAGGGATCGGTTGCACATTAGCTTCTCTCCAAGATTCCGGCACACAACCCGAAGAGAGCGAGAGACGGTACAGACGCGTTAACACAGGGGACAACTCCGCTGCACACATTTTCAGAACTATTGCTGGGATGCAATCAGGACCGTTAGCTTTCCGGACAACGATTGACTGCAGTTCCGCACGGACATCACACTGCCTGATTTTAATATCAGACATTGTGTGGCCACAGTGAGGAATTGAGGGTGGCTGTGCATCACAGTCATCGATCCGGGAGTTAGCCGCAAAGAGTTTGGCCAAGAGATCGACCTTTTCCTGCGGCTTGTGAGCTAAAGTTCTGTCAAGACATCTCAGTGGTGGCAGCGAGGGTTGGCAGAAGTTGGATTGCACGGCTTTGGCCAGACGCCAGTAGCTACGGCTGCCCGTAGGATGCGTCAGGAGTTCTTGGCCTACTCGTGCAACGCGCTTGGCATCCGCTCTAATGTAGGCCCTCTTACACGACTTGGTGGCATTATTATAGGCTGCTTTTAGCGAGCGAGTTTCGGGAGCCCCATGAGCTTTACCTCTGATCCAAGCGCGGTATGCCGTCTGTTTGCTCTCAACAGCGCTGGCACACTCGCGATTGAACCAGCGGTTGCGTCTGCCTTTGCTGATAACATAGGAGTGTGGAATATAGTATTCCATTCCTAATACTATCTCATCAGCAATGGCAGTGGCGCTAGCGGTCGGGTCCTTCCCACTAAAGCAGCGCTGCCTCCAAGGGACGGATGCAAAATACTCCCGCATCCCGTCCCAGTCTGCCGACGCGTAGTGCCAAATCTGGCGTTTCGAAACCGCTGTTGGCGGGCGCGATGCCAAGGGCACTGTGCTGGATATCAAGCAGTGATCCGAGGAACCTAAAGGAGCTCGAATCTCCACCCGGTATCCAGCTGAGCGACTCGTCAGCAGAAGGTCGAGTAAGGAGGGCGCATGGCTAACTATGTATGGGATCCTGGTGGGCTGGTTCACCAGTTGCGTCAGGTTATGCGTGAGAGCGAATGCGTGGGCAGTTCTACCAGCATGGTCTGTTTTGGAGGAGCCTAACCACAACTCATGGTGGGCGTTGAAGTCCCCCAAATACACCAGTTCCGCCGATGGAAACCGCTCCTGCGCATCATCTGCTACCCGACTAAGATGTTCAATTAGTCGAGTTGTCTCCATGTCGCCGTTATGGGATCGGTAGACGCAGACGTAGACACGGCAATGAGAGCCTAAGTCGACGTGTACCACTAGGAGGGAGAAGGAAGGGTCTTCCAGACAGCGCAGACGGCGACAGCAAACATCCGCCCGAACGAATAAGCAAACTCCGGCTTTGGCTTTGAAGGACTCTTCAAGCACAAAGCCGGGATAGTTCAGGTAGGTGGTGTCAGCTGGGCGGATTATTTGCGTCTCCGTCAGAAACAACATTGCTGGCCGTGCCGTCTCAAGATGGTGGTGGACGGCATTGAGGTTTGCATGGAGTCCGCGGATGTTAGCGAACTTCACCTCAAACGGTAAGGTTGTGGTGGGGGTGTGCACCGCTGTAGAACCAGTTTTGTTGTTAGGCGCTGTCATTTTAGGAGTGGAAAGAGAGAGGCGTGAATCGAGAAAATGATGCCGCAATGCGAATGGTCAAAGTGTGGTGGCCTGTTTCCCCAGGAATTTGCCCACAGACGAGTATTATTAACCTGCCGAACGGAAGGGCCCCCGAACCCCCCCGGGAATGGCCGCCGGGACCCCAACTTCCGGTTACCAACCGGCACGACGGACTACCCCGAGATTATGCGTGGCATGGTGAGGCAGCCTCACGAGCTGGTTAGGCTCGCTTGGGCCCCTGTACTGTGCCACGGGCGGCCAGCGGGACAACCGTTTCTACGAGTCTCCCTGGTCGGCAGGTTAACGAAGTCCTCCTGGCACTGGTTTGACGGAAGCCTCCACAGACCAAATACATCGCAGCATCATCCTCTCGAGCTCTGGTTATACGCTGGCTGATCCCTAAACACAACAACAAGCAGTCACTTGACGGGTTTTACACCATGCGTACGGTGGTCACCAACCAGACGGGTCAAGCCCTACCACCTGTGGAGCAGATCATCGCTCGAAAGAGTCCGTTAGTCGCTTCTTACGACACCCACCGGACGGAGAGAGGGGCGGCGATTGGTATTCTTTCTCTGTCACCGCACGGAGTAAAAGAGCATACTTTTACTACTATAAATTCTGAAATTGCGAAAAACAGAAAACAGCTGCCACATGGAAAACTGAAAATACCTACTTTTCAACATAAATGTTCTGTTTTTTTATCATAATTACAGAGTTGCTCCCATAAAAAAAATTCTTAGCACTTAGTTGAATGGTTTAGTTGCGTGATTAAATAATTACCAAACAGAATGTTCACACTTTTAAAATTTCGCGGTCACGTGTCTTCCGAAGCACGGAGAAGCTCGAGGTGTTTTTTAATATGGTCACCCATCCTGAGATTAGACATTGCGAAATTTGCTCAGTAATTATTAATTATTAATGGATAATAATTACCCAAATAGGCGCAGTCGTTCTGAAGTGATGCGCGAACATACATTTCGGCAATTGATTTTTATTAATAAAGATATTAACCGTTCAAGGATCATTCGACCGCCGGCGGTTACGAAACAATGGAATTTCAATTGTGTCTGGTTTTACGGTGCTCAAGGGGTTAGGAAGAGCTCGATGGTGCAACGGCTATAAGGCATTAACAAATAACGACTGCACATGTGCTCAGCGTGACAGGTGGTGAGCCCATCGCTGCCCCTCTATGCTGTTTGAAGTATGTGCAGTCTTTAGTCCGTTAGTCGCCTTTTATCCACCCAAGGAAAGAGAGGGGATGGTAGTATTTATTTACCGCTACGCGACACGGTGACGCGGTAATAATATACTTAGTAATAACAAAATTGTTTTGATTAAGAATGTGATAAGAAAATCAGCGATTACAAGAACTCCAATCATGTTATAGGTGTAGAAAAACAATACAATTTACTACGATTTCTCGAATTCAAAGTCGAAATCAAAATCAAATACCTGTAGTTTATAAAACTTTATGGCACTTATCGACTTCAAAACTAAATAAAATAAGAAAACAAAAATTTAGTTTGGAATAGGATTAAATTGGATTTTGGGAAAGCCTTTCACTGAGAAGAACTGGCAAGAAACTTATCCAAAACATCTACTTACAAAATAAATGCGTTCAAGAAAAGGTTTTGAAAAAATATAAGTAGTTTACGTAAAAATATATCAGTGGCTCACTATATTATAACTACCAACCCATCTCTTTCCTTGGAAGTCGTAAAAGGCGACTACCGGACTCCACACACATCCATCAGCATAGAGTGGCCTCACCACCTATCACGCTGATTAAACGTACAGTTGTAATTTGTAATTTGGTAAAACGTGGACTATTTGGCAGTGGACTGCTTCTGCGGTCCTCGTGGCCTAGTCTCCAACTAACCCTTTGGGGATAAAAGTCGTGAATCTATGCATGTATCACGCATGTGTCTACTCTGTCAAGAAAGTACCGGGGAAAGATCAATAATACACAAAATGTTAGTTACTCAATCAAATTTATTTTATCGCCTTCAAAGTATGCTCTTTTAGAAACGATACACTTACGCCAACGAATAATCCAATCATCAAAACATTTTTCCAGAATTGAGTTTAGTTCTCGCCGCGAATTCTCTTTTATGTCTTCTACCGAATGAAAACGGGTGCCACGAAGTGGTAATTTGACTTTAGGAAAAAGAAAGAAGTCGGCCGGAGCCATATCTGGTGAATAAGGTGGTTGCTCGATGGTATTTGTTGAGGTTTTGGTCAAAATTCGTTCACAACTTTGCCTTGAGCGAAGGCGCATTATCGTGGTGCAAAATAAAAGAATTTTCCGTCCACAGATTTTTCCTTTGTCGTCGAATTTGCTCTCTTAAACGCCGCATAACGCTCAAATAATGTTCTTAATTTACCGTTTGACCTTCCGGGAAGAATTCCGAGTGCACAACACCGCGATAGTCAAGAAAACAGTCAACATGACTATGACTTTTGATCGACTTTGGCGTGATTTTTTCGGTTTCGTTTCAGCCGGAAGGCGCCACTCCGACGCTTGTTGACTAGTTTGCATCTCAAAGTCATAAACCTACGTCTCGTCACCAGTAACAATGAGTTACTTATATGTTGGGTCGGAATTGACTCGTTCTAGCATGTCCTCAGCGACTCTTAAGCGATTGAGTTTTTGGAAAAAATCAGGTCTTTTGGGACTAGCCGAGCGGAAACATGTTTTATACCCAAGTGATTATTTAAAATGGTACGGATCGACTCGTATGACAAACTTGAATGACGATTTTCCGTCATCGTTTCCTTCACATTTGCGATGTTAACTTCAGTTGTTGATGGCCTACCAGAGCGAAACAAATCTTCCATCACATCTCGACCGCTTTTGAACGCTTTGTACCACTCATAAGCACGTTTTTGACAAAGTCAATTAACCGTAAGCCTTCTGTAACATTTTCAGTGACTCCGAACACGAAATTCCATTGGCGACGCAAAATTAAAAACAAACTCTTTGTTCGATGTTTTTATCCATTATGAAATTCGCAATACACACTAGATATAAACTAACTAAAAACAGCACTGTATTTAATCTAAATAACAGATGCAACTTAAACTCCGCGCCAAAATGGATAACAGTTGTGCCAATTTAACAACAAAAAATAAACAAAAAATTTAGTTTGGAATTTTAAACAAATCATCCGTTCCCGAAACTTTTTTGACAGCATGTATGTATAGTTTACGTCTATCTTTATGGTCAATAAAGTGCATGGGAGAAAAGGAGATGAGATTTTATATTTTGCACTGAAAATGAAGTGTCAATATCGTCTATACTACGAGGGGCTGCTGCAGCTGCTACGAACGACTACGAAAAGACTACGTGAAAGACATTGCGAAATTTTTGATGGCTATCTCGACTGTTTTTGTGCATTTTGTAGTAATTTTGCAGTTGTATTTATCGTTTTTATCGAAACAATATTATAAATTCATTGTAAAATCTTTATTCCTTATGAAGTAACAATTATTTTGGTATAAATTTTGCTCAATAATATTATCGTAGATAGGAGGAATTCACAGTTAACTTAAAGCGATTTTCGTAGTTTTTTGGTCAAGAATAAGATTTTTTTCTATAAATGATACTTATCTAAAAATTCCGAGGCCGTTACGAACCATACGACTTTATAAAAGTAAAATAACAGTAGACCTAGATTGCTAGGAGCTCAAAAAAGTGCTTTCGCGCACTTTATGAAAATCTTTCTCTGCAATTCTGGGTTGAATTAAAAAGTTAAGCAAAATTTACAAAATGCAAGGCCGCTACAAACTATGCCAATAGCTATTCTACATATTATTACTCAATAAGTCAAAATTGTTAATGTATTTTTGTTTCTGAGATCAAGAACGCCAAAATTGGCCATCTTTCACAGTCGAGATGTAATAGGGCTCTTAATTATTTAAGCTGTACAGTCACCAGCATTAAGATGTGATGATGCAAAAATATCTCATCATTGGTGGAAGACATATTATAGGCATATACCAATATGCTGTTCATCAATAATCAGAAATTTTTGCAGGCCGTCTATAGTCACATCTTAATGCTGGTTCAACAATACTTTGAATTGTGAATTAAATCAAGCATTGTTTCTAAATTGTTATTTAATTTTTGTGTTGGCATTTCCTAACTAATATTATAAAAACGAAAGTGCGTTTGGTTGTTACGCCTTTACGCCTAAAGACATATTTAATATACCACATGACGCAATAAACGCTATCTAACTATCTATCAAAACGATTTTAATGAATTTTGCGTTTGTGTTTGGATTATCTTCTGTTTGGCGCGCGACAGTCAACTTCTGTCAACGAGCCAATTCATGACACGTTGACAGAAGTTGTTGATTATTTTATTTATGCCGTTTATAAAAAAAAAAACTTTTCTACTATCACCCCAATAATACTATAACCCCAATAAAGCTTCTATCGATTAGATAACGGATCACCATCATCATCATCATCATCATCATCAGCCTATAAATGTCCCACTGCTGGGCACAGGCCTTTCCACAAGGACAACATCACATAAGGATTGGGCCAAAACCCACCGCGCTGGCCCAATGCGGGTTGGTGGGTTAGATAACGGATAAACTATTTTATTACAACCGTGTCGCGTATTGGTGAAAGATACTACCACCCCCTCTCTTCCCTTGGATGTCATAAAAGTAACGGACTAAAGACTGCACATACATTCAACAGCTTAGAACGGCGATGCGCTCCCCACCTGTCATGCTGAGCATGTGGGCAGTCGCTATTTGGTGTGCCGTTGACAATGGCAGAGGACTACTTCTGGGGTCCTCATTGCCTAGTCTCTGACTAACCCTTCGGGGATAATAGTCGTGATTTTATTTTTTATTTTTATTATACTTTATTTGGGAAACATAGAATATAATATAGTTTATAAATGTTACATACAATTTTATATACATCAGTAAAGTTTCCAGTTATACCTAATACATGAGTTTGAGTACCTACTAAATTAAAGGTACAAAATTAAATTAAAATTAAAAATAAACATTATGTATAGATCTCGTTCAGCACGGCGTTCTACAAGCGGTGCAAGATTGGAATGAACAGAATGCTCACACTTAAGACAGATGTTTAATGAATTTTCTCTGTATACGTTCAATGCTATTGATATGTTTTTTTATAAAAATATTGCGAGCCCTGGGGAACTCCCGAAGTGACATGCATAAACGTAGAGCAATATCCCGTTATTGTGACAGCCTAGCTACGATCTCTTAAGTACGAAGCTAGCCATCGCAACAAGTCTCCGTGGATGCCAATCTGTTTAAGTCTTTCCAAAAGTAAGCAATGTTAAATCTTATTAAAGGCCTTGGAATAATAAGTGTAAATAACATTAATTTGATACCCTTGATCCATTGCAGAAGCAATTTTATGAATAAACTCACTCATATTAGTTTCAGTAGATTTTTTATCTACGAAACCGTGTTGTTCTTCTACTATGAGAGGCCTAAGCAAAGGATATATTTTATCATAAATTATTTTCTCAAATAGTTTAGGTAATATGCTTAGTTTAGAGATTGGTCTATAGTTTAGTATGTTATGTTTCTCTCCAGACTTAAATATGGGAACAACGTATTAAAGTTTCCACACCTCAGGTATCACTCCAGCGATTAGAGATAAATTAAACAAAAGGAACAATGGTAAAGTAAGGAACTGACGACACATTTTTAAAAATATCGGTGGTATATTATCAGGACCACTACTCTTATTAATGTCAATCCCAGCTAAATATTTTTTTAATGTGAGATTCGGAAATTCCTACACTATTGATGGATATGCTCTTCACAGCGTTTCACTAGAGAAGGACCGGATTCCGCATCAAAGACAGAATAAAAGTATTGGTTGAATACATCGCAAATGTCCTTGCCATTTGATATAATAATACTACCAAAGGACATAGTATCAGGAATATTAGCAGTTGATTTTTTGGATTTGATAAAAGACCAGAAGTCTCTACTATTATGACCTATTTTATTCTCAGCATTGCAGATGAATTTTTGTAACATTCCGTTTGTACTCTTTTCTGTCTTTCCCGCAGTAAACGGTAAGTCTCACAATCATTAAGTCTGCCATAAGTTTTCCATTTTTTGTGATACTTTAATTTTTCTTTGACAATTTTTATGAGAGCTTTAGTAAACCATTGGGTTCTATGTATGTATGTATGTTATTTCCAAATTCACATGAATGGGAATCAAATTGTCAGAGATGGCGACGACGCCAGAATCGGCGTGCTAACCACTCGACCACGGAGGTCGTCGTTCTTGTTTCTTTTATTTAACACTTAGAATGCGGCGCCATTAGACGCAATATTAAATCTATTCATTGAGCACTGATCAGTGCGCGCGGCCGCAGTGGAAAGGTTAATACAACATTGTTTCATATGGAAAGCTAAGGTGTTTAATGTTTAACTCGCAGCCTAACCCGGCCCGATACTTCGGCCATTTTTCATTTGCTATTTACAGTGGTTTCCATTCCTTCCGAAATTTCGTTCATACAAAAAAGGTTTGGCATTTAGATAATTAACTTTTTTTATTTAGCCCTTATTTGGTGAGGGTTTACGCATTTCGGTTTCCTATACAAACTTCCAAGTCGACATTTTTAAAAACCAATGAGACAATTTTGATGAAACTTTGCATGCTAAACTAAAACATAGGGATCTAAATAGTTGGTTGAAAACTTTTTAAAGAAACGTTTATTTAGCTAAGTTATTGCGATTTTCTACTATAGAAAGTTTAAAAATTAAACAAACCTATTAAAGAAACCTATAAATCTCGGAAACTAATTAGAATGCCAGCTATGAAATAAATTGTGTTTAATAGACAATTAAATAGTCCTTAAATGAAGGAATTAAAACTTCTTAGTTATTGAAAAGTTATGTCATAAAAATCAAATTTGAAAAAGGGAGTAGGAACCTAAGAACAATAACTAAAGTTATTGTTCTGAGGTAGGAACTTGGTGTACTGCATGCCAAACCACGTAAACGCAGAGGAGGCAACACGAAGTATTAAAATTCAAGAAAATCATAATGTTGTTCAAAAATGTCATGTTTCCTATTTTAGTTTAACCCGTTGAGCACCGTGAAACCAGACACAATTGAAAAGCAATTGTGTCGCGATCGCCGGCGGTCTTATTATCCTTGACCTTATTACAGGCGAGATCAGCAGTTTTTTTATTTACGTAATTTTTTGTAAATAAACTATAGTAGTAGAGTATCTCATAATTATTTTTATTACTTGCTTTCATTTAAGGAGTATTTAGTTGTCTATTAAACACAATTTCTTTCATTAAGCTAGCATTTTTAGTTTCTGAGATTTATTTATTTATTTATTTTATTTATTTATTTATATTCAGGCAACGCAGGCCCATAGATAAATACCTTACAGACTAACATACATATTATTTATATTATAAAACCTTATCACTATTTTACACGTAGACACGGCGACGTGTGACGCAACGCGGTGTCCGGTAGCCGTCCACGGAACCGCCGGAACAGGACACCTTTCGGCCAAAACTCCTCTTTTAAAAATTAAGATTTATGGTGACCCGGATTCGTTGCTCTCGATGTACACATTTGACATGTATGTGTTTTTGACAGAATAGCGATATTTGAAGGAGCACTTCGTCACGATGACACTTAGCTCGCACACTAGTTACTACCAAACGAAATGAGTACCTAAACATCTCGCTAGGTACGTACTCCTTTGACGTTTTGAGAGCGTTTATTGTGCTTCTAGTTTTTATATGCGATCAAAGACTGTAGACATAGTTGAGTTTACTTTACTTTAATAATGGAACGCGAAAGGTTAAATGCGAATTCCTAATATACACTTTTAAACTTTTGTAGTTTTATTTTGCACCGGTCGAAATTAAACTCGGTCGAATTGTCGGGTATAAAAGGTATGCGTAGAGAATGCCTTTACTAAGGGCGCATTTTCATTGGTCGTTAGCGCCCGCATGCGGGGTGCGGGAAGATTTTTGAAACGCATGCCACAGGGCCCAAAGTTTTTTTTTTTAAGAGAAGGAGTCAAACGAGCAGGCGGGTCACCTGATGGAGAGTAATCACCACCGCCCATGGACACCCGCAAAACCAGATGAATCGCAGGCGCGTTGCCGTCCTATATGGAAGGAATAGGGTTGAGGAAGGAATAGGAATTGTGTGTGATGGGAGGGCCTCCGGAACCCTCACTGGCCGGACGAAACACAACAGCACCAAGTGCCATTATTTCACGCCGGATACTAGTGAGAGGGTGGTATTACGCCGGGCGAGCCGGCCCCATACGTGCTGCAACGTAGCGTGGCTCTACCACTCAGAAGACGTGTTAAAAAGTTTTTTACTTACTTCGAAAAGGTCTCTCTTTATTTCTGAATCCTCTTAAAAATCTATCGGCAGTTGTAAACCATGAAACCTTCGGTAGATCGAATGCCGGTCCTCCCCGCATTCGGGCTAACGACCGACTTATCGACCAATGAAAATGCGTCCTAAGTAGTTTTGCGTTAAATCCCGTCTAAATATGTGTGCGAATTCCTAATGTCCGGAAATCGACACACAACGACCACGAGTACTCGACTACTCGACACTTAATCGATTCGTCTCGCTATTTTGGCATTTGCACCGTGAAATTGTCAACGCCGAATCTTTGGAACAGCTGCTGCGTTGAAGTTTCGATGTGTTTTTTTATCTAACTGCTGTAGCCGCATTACTTGACAAAGTCTTTAAAAATTTAATAATGTAGAAAAAGTATTACATTAGCATGTTTTTATTCATTACGGGTAAGAACTTGTCCTTCATCACTTCATCCCACCTGATGGTAAGCGACGATAAGGCCGACATGGTAGCGCGCTTTAAGGCCTTCACACATGGCAGCTATAATGTAAAGATGTATATTATAGCACGATCCATCTCACTACATCTTTCCATAGGAATCGTCAGGAGACCACACACGACTATTGTATATTATAGCTGTCGTGGTATATCCCGAGATGCAATATACACATTAATATACATTATTATAGCTGCCGTGTGCCTTCACCGCCGTGTGCGAAGGCCTTCACCCGGAACCGGAACGCTCCACCACCGAGGAACTGGCTAAGTATCTATTCTCTAAACTGCCGGAACACAACAATGCAATTTACTCTGTAAGTACCTTATCAATTGAAGATTACGATCGAAGTGGGCTACGTTAGGTTGATCATGTGTTTAAAAAAATCATAGTCTTAATATACAAACTACGTCCAAGAAAAAATAGTCAACTCATGAGTAAAATGACCACAGCTGTCTACGCTAAACTTGAAAGAGGTCGTATCAACACATAGACAGTAGTATTTCTGTCTACGTAATCAACCTTAGTTTGTAATATGTCCATGACTAATAACTAAAGCAATACATGATCATATTATTCTGAAGTATCAACACTAGAAGTAAGCATAAAAATTACCCGTAATCCGTAGCGTGAAAGAATATAAATGCTGTCACACCTCTATTCAACAAAGAGCTTAGGGCAGACCTTCAAAAAATTTATCGAAGTGGCATATACAAATCGATAAGTGGCATATCAAATCTCTTATAGTGAAGGTAAAGATTGATTTTGAAAATGTATATATATTTTTTTCATAAAATTGTATATTTACGAGTACTTATATATTGTTGTAGTGTGTATTGTTAATTTGTTGCATTAAGAGGGTTTACGCATTTCGCTGTCCCATACAAAGGACAATGTTCTGCGCCCATACATTGTTAGCCTAAGAACCAACAATTATGAAATATTCTTTTCTAGGTTTGAAATTGCATGTAAATAACAGTAAAAACAAATATTTTTGACGGACACTCCCGAGAACCTAAATATCAGGAAAACTTGAGGTTATGTTTAATTACAGAATTTGAGAAGTGATGTTGCACTCTTTTATTTTATTTGCCAACACTCATGCACGTTCACTAACAAATAAATAATTCATCATTATTTCACATTAATATTCGACAAAACACAAATTAAAGAAAATAAAACAAAACTGCAGACATGACGTTTCACTTTCCCGCCAAGAAGTCTAGAACGTCAACTTTTTTTTTCTTGACTATGGATACTAGTCCTTCAGTCGTATTATTAAAGTTCATTGATCGACTTAAGTCGACTAACGTTTACAGTTTGGAATAAAATGCGATGTATCGTATTCTAATGATGCTTGGAGTATTTGGCACTAAGTATATCGAGTCAGCCATGCATGCATAATATTATTAGGTTTGTTTGTACATATTATAAATATTTTGGTCACAAACCTTTAATTTAGTGTTAACCTTTGAGTTAAGTGCATTCAGCCAGTGATGGCTGAATGCACTTAACTCTCAATACCCAACCCATAATATAAAAATGATACTCAATGTTAATGTCTAAAAAGTTCTTTTTATTGGTGGTTACTGAACTAAAAGTGTCCGCGAATATCTAAATACTGTTATCTGTCGTAAAAAATAAGCTAAGAATTATCATGTATGTCATGTTTGTGTTGGTTCTTAGGCTAAATTCAACAATGTCCTTTCCAAGTTGAAATTTTTAAAAACCAGTAAGCCAACTTTGATGAAGTTAAATATAGATATCTAAATAATATGTTGAAAGAATTTCTGAAAAAGTTTATTTAACGGACTTATTTCTATTTTAAACTTTCTATAATGGACTTTAAATCGCCATAATCCAGCCAAATAAAACTTTTTTAAAAATGTTTTCAACAAACTATTTAGATCCCTGTATTTATAAATAAAAGCTAAAGTATAGCATGGAAAGTTTCATTTAATAGGCTCATTGGTCTTTAAGAATTTCGACTTGGAAAATTGTATGGGAAACCGAAATACGTAAACCCTCTTAATACCTTAGTATTTTATTTAAAGACGTTAGAAACGTTAGAGTACTTTTTTAATCCACCATCATGGTGTTGATTAGGCCAAAGCTGTTTAGTATTTGCTTGCCAAATGCAGAGGTGATCATAAACCCGGGCTAATCACGGAATCCGAAACATTGTTTACCGGATCTGGAAATTGAACCCAGAACCGCCGGATTTCGGCGTCTTGACCATTCGTCCATATAATCTCGTTGAACTGTAATAGAATTACGATATACAAGTGATAGGGGTGTTACTTCTAACCCGTTAAGGCTAAGTACCTACTACATCTAAATTCATCGACAAAAAAATAATATGGGGGGTCCAACCCCCTCCCCTATAATTTATGGCCATTTTTCTTTATGCGATATCAAAGGTTTCATACGTCGGAGAAACATTAAAAAAATGGCAAACGATAGCTAATGACACTGGCTTACTAATAAATTACTTTATTTCGTATGTTTGAGATTATTTTGGTGAGAAAAAAAATCATTACTTAATTATTTTGTGATTTAAAATCACTTTTTTTTAAGTCCATATTATTTTGTTTGTCGATGAATTTAGATGTAGTACTTAGCCTTAACAGGTTAGGAGTACCACCCCTATCACATTGTATATATCCGTTATCGTCATTCTGAGGCAATGCAAACGAAGTCACAGGAAAATATTAATAAAATACATACAGACATAGATTCAGGACTTTTATCCCGAAGTCAGAGACAGGCAATGAGGACCGCAGAGCAAAGGGCCTACTCTTTTTCTCCGAAACGAAATTTCGGCCGATTTTCGTTTGTTATTTACGTAGAGCTCTTTCCATTATTTTTGAAATTTCCAACATTTTTCTAAAAATTAATAATCTAAATAACCTATTTTATATGAACGAAAGGAGAATGACCAAAGCTATTTGATATCTATTGCGTCTTAATCATTCACATATCAAAAGTGTTCTCTTAAGTTATAATGATTACTGTTAAAAAAGGTTTTCTATAGAACGCCGCGTTAAGCGTCAAGTGATAAATAAATGCTGAACTGAACTGATAGTCATACGTTAACAGTACCCCAAGCACGAACCATTATGGTACTAGTCAAGGTAATCGTAATCGTATTATTTTGTATGAAAACCATAAAGTTACTAAACCTTTTTCATTTTATTTTTTCATTCAACTAGTACCATAATGGTTCGTGCTTGGGGTACAGTTGTCATAACCTCAAAATACCTAAAAATGAAGATAGCTTCAAACTCCCGCATCTTATTGTAATGTAATTTTTTCTTCATAATTCAGAGCATTGCTGCTATTGATCACTACTTATTTCATTAAAACGTTGTGTTACGCTAGCTAGCTAAAAAAACAAAAACGAACTAACTCCCATAGTAAAAAGGTCATTCTCTTTTCGGAAGGACTGGAAACCGCTGTAAATAGCAAAGAAAATCGAATGAAATTTTGTTTCGGAGAAAGAGAGTAAGTAAGTAGACTCTTTGTCCACTGCCATAGTCCACGGCACACCATATTACAACTGCACATGGTCTCAGCGTGTTAGGTGGTGAGCCCATCGCCGCTGCATACTGTTGCATGTATCTGCAGTGTTTAGTCCGTTAGTCGCCTTTTACGACACCCAAGGCAAGATAGTTATTGGTAGTATTCTTTCAGAGAACCGCTGTACCACACGACTAATTAAATAAACGAGCCAATACTACTAATAGAGCGATTAACAATTAAGTGGTTGCCAAAATACGGGTCAATGGAGACATTAGGCCAGAAGCCAAACCACAAGATCGATTATAGGTCAAATTAAAATACCAATGGCAGGTAGAGCTGGGCTGACGAGGAGCTTTTTGGCAGGGAGGTTTGCGCGTTTAAGGTAATCACTAATTATGGCATAAACACTAATTTTGGAAGTCAAAGTCACTCGCGACCGTAGGATTACCCTTGAGACCCTACACGTGACCCCAGGGTGGTACTAAATGACTGACACTGTCTGAGTGGTAGAGCCACGCTGCGTTGCAGCATGAATTGGGATCGATCGCCCGCAGTAATACTAACCTCTCACGGAATTGAGAGAAATCACTAGACTCTCCATTGGCAGAACTACGTAATAAAACAGGTGGGAATAGTTGAGATTGAAGCCCGGTGTAAAGCAGTCTTATAAGTCACAGAACTATGGGAGAAAATGTTCTGCCGACAACACTACTCAACAGAACAGGTCAGAATATACGGTAAATTAAAATTGTGCAAAAGGCCTATACTATAGCCAAATTTAGTGTCAAGGATACACTTTAAAAAAAGGGTTCACATCTGGACTATGATTTTTGCGTAAAATGACCAATTTTGGCGTTCTTGATCTAAGAAATAAATAGACGTTAATAATTTGAAGTATTTAATAGTGTAGAATAGCTAAGTATTGGCATAGTTTGTAGCGGCCTCGCTTTTTGTAAATGTTGCTTAACTTTTTAATTAAATCCAAAATTACAGAGAAAGGTCTTCACAAAGTGCGCGAAGGCACTTTTTTGAACTTCTAGATTTAACTGTTCTAAACAATTGATATAAAAAATGAGAATGTCTCTTATATAGTCGTATTAGTTCGTAACAGCCTCGGAATTTTTAGATATCATTGATTTTATAGTTACCATCAGGCAGGACGCAGTCACAATGACGACTCATTATAAAAAAAAAATAGAAAAAAAAATCTTATTTTAAATCAAAAAACTTCGAAAATCGCTTTAGGTTAATTACTGTGAATTTCTCCTATGTACGATAATATTATTGAGCAAATGTTATACCAGTATAAATGTTACTTCACGAGGAATAGAGATTTTAAAATCAATTTATTATCCTATTTCGTTAAAAACGATAAATACAACAGCAAAATTACTACAAAAAGCGATGCGTCGGCCGTCCGAAGTCAGCTTATTTTCGCAGAGTGGAGATTAGTAATATTAAGCATGAATTTGCAGCAACTGCAAAATTACTACAAAATGCAAAAATAGGCATTTTAAGGAAAAAACACAGTCGCGATGTAATATTCCTCCTAATTACAGTTTAATTGTAATAATTCCTCTAATTCTGAACGCTCTGAATAGTTTTGATGCGTACACATACGAAGAGTGCCCAAATAATAATTTAGAAGTGAATACAATTTTATTTATTTTTGTTATCATCATCATCAGCCTGCCATTTTATTTGATGACTTGCTATTATTTAGCCAGTGTCTAGTTTTTGGGTAGACAATGTGGTATAATTTTTGGTTGCGACTCTGCTTTAAGCTTAAATGCGTTATGCTCATAAAAGAAAAAGACTGACTGAAAGTTTACCTAATTTGATTTTTGAGATTCCTTTATGTAATATTAACAAACAGACGTGATGAGTGAGTAAGTGAGTGAAGCAGATGTACAATTAAATAGTAGTGTCAATGTACAATACGGATTTAAAATTAGTAGACCGAAGGACACACGGAGAGAGGAGGGAGTGTAAGGAGGGAGTAAAATGAGGGGTTATTTTTAGGGCAATAAAAATATATGTTCTGTAGAACCTTCGTCAAGCCCACATTCGCACAGGGAAACTTTAAGTTATATCGTCGACTTAAGTTGCGTCATTATCATTACAAACCTTAGTTGTTTAAGTAAACGACTCTTTAACATGTTATGTAATGTTTTGTAAAAATAAATTATGGTACTTACCTAAATAAAGTTTAAAAAAATTGTATGTATGGTACTGTTATTGTAGAGTTATAGTTACAGAGCGCGCCTAATCTGAAATTGTTTAAATATTTCGCTAAAGTATTTAAGAAAAGACAGTTTATTTTGCTGCTTTATTTTAAAGACAGTCATTGGCACACGCCAATGACTGTATCGTGTATTCAAGTAAAAACAAGCAAAACACAGAATGTATTAAGCCAATACCCAATAAATATCAAGTCATCGCTCAATTGTGGCGATGATGACTATTGATTTTAATCATGAGGGCCTTGGCCCAGATAAATAGCCAACAAGCCATTGGTTACTCAAGTAGACATAATTGATAGGCACTTTTGAATCGGCTAAAACCATTTTTAATCTAATACCACTAGCGGCCCGCTCGCGACTTCGTCGACGTGAACACCCTGTATCCCGCGTCAAATTTCCAAAAATTCTCTTTCACACAAACCTTGCCCTGACCATTACGAACACAATAAAAAAAGAATCAGCCAAATCGGTCGAGCCGTTCTAAAGTGATGCGCGTACAAAAATTTCGGCAATTGATTTTTATTAATATACTAGTAGACCCTATGATGTATTACAATAAAAATATAATATCATTGAGTAGACCTACAGATATTCTGTGAGTAGACTCGACAGACGTTGTTCTGTCCATATCATAGTGACAACCCTACAGGAAAAAGATAAATGTCGCGAAGAAGAAGTAAGAAAACTGCAAAAAGTTTTTAGCATCCAATTAATATTGTGCGGCGTCTTTTGATGCTCATATATTTTTTAATGATCTTTACTATTTTTCTCACCGTTTAAATCTTCCCTGAACTTTCACAAGTATTTCAAGATCAAAATTAGCCAAATCTCTCTTCTCGAGTTTTTGCGAGACAAACGAAAAGCAATTCTTTTTTATATAGATAAATAGATAATTGAGCATAATAACTTGTTTTCTGTAGTTCTTATGTGTCAAGTAAAGAAAGGCGGGTGACAGAACACCTACCGTGTCCTGATAAGTCTATCTATCTCTCAAAAATTTAAGGAGGACCACAAAATCATGAGTTCCTACTATTGAAATATAAATGCTGTTCGTTGCATGCGTAAGCGCACTGTAGCTGGATTAACTGATTTGGACGAAAGGACTTGAAAGGACCATGTCATTTTCATTCATGCAAAGGAATAAATGAAAATGACATTGCCTGGGTCTTGACCAAGTGCTGCAAAATGAACACAAAGTGTTTGTGTTCATTCTGCCCGCTCCTGCTGATAATCGAACCTGTTACCTTCTGGGTCTAAGACCGGTGGCTTGAACACAGAGGCGGTTAAAATGATTAATGTCTTATGGTGGATTCAGCGGCTGTCTCGTAAGCAGATATGGACTGTCAGACTATCAGACTGGCATTGCCATTACAAATTATTTTCCCTTCTTAGGCAGGGCCGTGATTCTGTATCGCAATCTATAGATTCCACACCTAAACCTTACCGCGCACAAACGTCAAACGCATACGTTTTTGGAAAGATATCGTAATTTTTTAAGGAATCAACGTGGTTTTGAAACAAGGAATCGTTACAGAATAAGGGCCCTGGTGTGATATGTGGGTGTGTCTCTTCAAAAACCGAAGCAATTTTATTTTTGTAGCATATTACCTTTACTTTATAACTGTTATGATTACTTCTGTCTGATACTAACCTTGCGTATTATCATCACCACCATCACTATCAGCCTCACTGCCAACGCTGACAGGACTCTCTCTCTTCTCTTCTCCCTTACTCTCCACAGTTGGACCCGGCACGTTATTACTTAGAACCCTAGACAGCCACGGCTCCGGATAGCCCAACAGGAAAGGGAAGCTGACGCCATTTTGCTGCAGGAATGGCGCGTTAAAATAATATCTCATTCGATTTAATTCCTCCAATCTCTCACCGTCCTCTTCTTCCGAATGCCTCGAATGCTCCGATAGATTATTTTCTATGTCGATGTCTGGTGATTTTCTGTCACCGATTATAGATTCTATCGAAAATGGTTTCGGCGTACGCTTTTGCGTCTGCGTTTGAATTTCGGAATCCATTTTGTGTACACAAACTTTTGGACACTTTAATTTTTAAATGTTTTGAAGAAGTTTTGTTAGTCTATTTAATTTAAAAATACAGCACTCACTTTTGTTTTGCAAATTGTTTGAAATCAAGAACACAATGACACTGGCACTCAATTCTTCTGTGTTTCTAAGTTTCTATAAAACTTTTTCGAATGCATTTTTTTCAAATTCAAACGTCTATTTGTCAAACGCGCGCCGCCTGTTTCCCGCGCGACATCACACTGATAATACTCGCATGATTCCGTCTTCGTCGCCACGCCCCTTGGGGTGTATTCGAAGCGTAATTTTATTTTATTAATAGCATCTGGCCGAGCAAATATAAGCTTTATTGCAATCGTCGTAATACCACTGTCATTATCGACTGCAGCAGTTACGAAAAGAGGTAAGCGTCGCATAGGTTTCAACAAAAGTGAACCTTATGTTGAAGTGTGTTGGACTATTCCGTACGCTTTTTAAATTCCTTTGCCGTTTTAATTTGCTAATACATTTTCAACTTAAATGGTTTAAAAATAAAGAAGATATTTCTTTCCAAGCTTTTGAAAATAGTAGCATTTTGAAAATCTACTAGCAATGATTGAGAGCAGTTTTCACAGACGTGCGAGGGAGACCGATTGAGGTTTTAGGTAGGTGTTAGAGGGGGACGGAGCTAGTGATTTTGGTGGACGGGCGTACAGCAGTAATTGGTGATCAGCGTGTTTTGCTGGTGTCTGCGGGTTTGCTACAAATCCGTGGTTTCATGCTCTGTTCTCAGTCAGAGAGTCCGTTTGATATTAGAACCTTATATTGACTAAACTTCCTGTCCCCAAAGCCGTAAAATAAAAAATTGTAAAATAATGGTGGATTAAACACTACGTGGAAGTGGCATGCAAAATTCTCATACGAAACACGACGTTTCGTAGTCCCCTGTTTCCTCCTTCAGAACTGGACTAAATTTTTATGATTTTTTCAGCATCGGTTAAAGAAAGAGATTTTCTACGTCTGTATGTTTAATTTTTTTGCATTAAGTCATTTATTTAACAAACCTTCAAAATTAAGAAAAATCACTCCGTTTTAAGGAGTCTTCAGAAACATTAGGTAGCCGGTTTAAAAAATCAAACATACAGACATAGACAATCTCTTTCTATAGCTGATGCTGAAAAAGTAATTAAAATTGGTCCAGTTCTGAAGGAGGAAACAGGGGACTACGAAACGTCGTTTTTCTGTGTTTCGTATGAGAATTTTGCATGCCACTTCCACGTAGTGTTTCCGCTAACCGTTGTCCGAGTGGTCAAGCGCTCGGCTCGATATCCCTAGGTCCCGGGTTCAACTCCCAGGTCGGAAAGTGTGTTTTCGGATTTTTCGATGCTCGCCCGGATTTGTGGTTACCAACCCAAACTCTGAAGGCGTGGTTATTAATTAAGCTAACACCCATCAATTGTAGCGATGACTTCATTTCAAATGAGGAGTCTATCTTCTATAGAAGACTATCAATGATGGAGGTCTTAATTTGCCATGCAGTGGGACAGCATAAAGGCCATATTTTAGTTTTATTAACTGTTAACTGGTTCGTGAACAAATTCTCTCAAGAAGTACGTGTGAGATTCGACAGTAAACTCCCACATCTTTACTAAAACTCAAAAGGTTTGGCGGAATTATCATTTGTTTAACATTCCTCACTTTTATCATCACGCATAATCATTACCTACTTATATAAAGTAGGTATTCAATAACAGTAGGTACCTACTAATAACTAACTAACTAATGACAATTTGAATATTAGAGCATTCACCGCAAAACATTAATTGAATTTCGAACAAAGAACCTTTTTTTTTCTTAGTTCTATTTCTTCTTATAACTTGACTCTGGCTAAATGTGCAAACCGCTTCAAGTTATAAGAAGAAATAGAACAAAGAAAAGTTCTTTGTTCGTAATTCAATTAATGTTTTATTCGGTGAAAGCTCTAATATTCAAATTGTACCTACTGTTATTATGACTGTCAATCGGTTCGTAAGTCTGTAGGAGACCAGGGGGGCGATCGCGCTAAATAATCTCGACCAAACCACAACTGAACCGTAGCCGTTATAAAAGGTGACTGCTAGAAACCGCAAGAAACTTCAAGGGCTGGTCAGGTCAAGTGTTTTAGGCGACAAAAATAACAAAAAAAGGAATTCGTGTTTTTTTCATTTATAATTAAATCATTCATTTTGTAAATTTTAATTGGATAGTCTTTATGTACTAATTTATATTAAAGCAATAACATAAGAAAAATAAAATGTAAAACAATTAAAAATAACGATTATTTACAATGCGCGGGCAACTGCCGGCCGGCCGACCGTCTGTTGACACCACAGACATAGATTGTGGTTGACAAGGGTTGACACGTTCGCGTCAGCTGGGCGACAAGTACCTACGTTAGTTTGCAATGAGACCATTTTTGTCATGTTTACAACACTTGACCTAACCAGCCCTTGATGTTTCTTGCGGTTTCTAGCAGTCACCTTATATAGTGCTATCGCGCTTGACACGCGCGATGGCGCTATACGAAGTCAGCAGAACGGCTGCGGTTCAGTTGTGGTTTGGTTAAGATTATTTAGCGCGATCGCCCCCCTTGTACGAAGAAGAACCGGCAACAAACTCAGTGAGGGGACTTCTTGGTGGGAAAGTGAAGCGTCATGTCTGCAGTTTTCTTTTATTATCTTTAATTTGTGTTTTGTCGAATATTAATGTGAAATAATGGTGGATTATTTACTGTTAAGTGTTCGTGGACGTGCTTGAGTGTTAGCAAATAAAACAAAACAGTGTAACATCACTTTTCAAATTCTCTCAAGAAGTCCGTGTTAGACCTCAATAAAGTCCCACAGCTTTATTGAGTCTCGAGGGGTTTGGGGGAAAATCAATAACCATTAAACGTTCATTATCACTCATTATCATTCACATAATGTAAAGAAAATAATAATTACCTATTATTAAAAACTTGACACTGGCTAAATGTGCTGATCGCACGAAGCCATTATTTAAGAGAAAAACAAAACTCAGTGAGGTATATCGTGTTCGATAAATTCCTTGTTTTATATGCATACCTACATACACGACTATTATCTCAAAGGTTTAGTTAGAGACTATAGGCAATAAAGTCCGCAGAAGCAGTCCGCTGCCATAGTCCACGTTTCACCAAATTACAACTGCACATGTGCTCAGCATGATAAGTGGTGAGACCATCGCCGCACTATGCTATTGGATGTATGTACAGTCTTTAGTCCGTTAGTCGCCTTTTACGACACCCAAGGGAAGAGAGAGGTTGGTAGTAGGTACTCTTTTAGTAAGCCGCGACTCTTGTTTTAGTTAATTAGTTTAAATTGTACCCTTTTATGTTTGAGCTATAATGTTGTGTAAACACCTTAAATAAATAAATTCGGACTAAAAAAATTATTGAAAAATTCTCACGAACAGGGTTTCAAACCTATCCATCAGGGGCACAGCACAACCAACTCAACTACCTTGACTTAATTTCATTGAAAGCACTCACCATAAACCTTTAAAGTGGTTTGCGAAGTGCTTTTTAAATTGGATGTATTTTTTTGCATGTGTTTAAAATTGTAAAAAATCCTTAAATAAACATAAAAAAAATATAAAAAATATGCCTCTGTGGTTCTGTCTAATTAAATCACCACAAGTAGGCTCTCCCGTTCCAACGGACCTCGATCATTAGGCGCTGTTCCCCCTCTAAAAGGGACGGGGGAGGACGGAGTCTGCATGGCCCCAAATTGATTGCGTCTCCTAAACGCCGCGTATCCCGTATGATTTACTGTGGTCGGGTGCCTTTTTAATAGATAATGCGGCGTAAGTGCTGTATTATCTGTGTAGTAACTTATATTGGCGGGAGAAATCTGGAATCTCTTTGTTAAAGTTTTTGTGTGAGTGAAAGTTTCAATGTAATCGGTATAGAGAGTTATATATATATTTTATTTCTTATAGGTATGTGTCATATTAGGTACCTACAATTAGCGTTGCCAAGCGTCCGGATAAAGCCGGACAGAGTTAGGCTTTTTGATTTTGTGTCCGGCTATAATCAAAAGCGTTTAAAAAAAGTTTTGTATCGTTAGTAAAAGTAAGTGTATCGTTTTGAAGGCGATAAAATAAATTTGGATGAATAACTAACATTTTGTGTATTATTGATCTTTTCCCGGTACTTTCTTGACAGAGTAGCACTTAGGCTTTTTGATTTCGTGTCCGGTCAAAATAAACGGTGTCCGGCTTGTCCGGCTTTAATAGGCTTTTTACATTTTGCAAACGAGGGAGCGCCGAGCATGGCCGAGCGCAGGCGTGTCGACTGTCGGTCGCTCCTGCGAAAATATAGGATGTCCGCCGTCCGGCCTTTTTACTCAAATGTCCGGCCAAACTGGCTGGTCTGTCCGGCTATTAGGTTTGGCGACCTGGCAACCACAGGTACAATTTATAGGTATTAATTTAATAAAACTGTTTTAACGGGACTAAACACGATTAATTTTGTAAGTAAGTACATATCTACTTACTGCTTGACGTTTCGGCCGCGATGCTGCGGCCGTGGTCACAAGCGAACTGGCGGTGCGCGGCGTCGTCGGCTCGGGCGGGTATTTGTTTCTTCATCCACCCTCATACGTTCACTTAAATTATCACAGTGCAATGAATCTTCAGTAACACGACTCCGGCACACTACACTAACAGTATCGGAGTTTCTTGTTATAGACTGACGTTGCGGTTTGCATTTGCCAATCACTGGATTCCATGCTGATGATAATTTAAACCCGTCCTCCCGATTGAAATTTTTATACTTCTTGATCTCAATCGCTTCACGTACTATCCTGCTATGATAATAACGATCAGTGGAGAGGATTTTAGGATCATGTAACTCCATCCAGTGATTAACTCCAGCTTCCAGCAGGTGTTCAGCTACCGCCGATTTGTCTATTTGTCGATTTTTGACAGCTGCGATGTGTTCCTTGACACGTTCTGCGATAGTCCGCTTAGTCTGTTCAATATATGAACTACCACAGCTACAATCGAGTTTATAAACTCCCGGTGTTTGGGCGTCTTTAGGCGACCCCAATTTGTTAGATATTTGGCATAGCGGAGTATATACAGTTTTAATGGAGAAGTTTCTTAGTACTTTATAATTTTGTCCGTTACGCCTTTTATCTAAGGTAAAAACGCTGCCTGGCGACTCACTTCTAGACGATTTTTCTTTCCATTCTGCTTTTTCCTCTTTTCTGACACCTTGTATGCGTTACGTTTTAGTACCTCCTGAACGTGAGCAAGCTCAGCCTGAAGATGTTCAGGGTCACACAGGTTCTGAGCTCTTTTAGTTAGTGAGGTCATCACAGACTGAAGATGCCGAGGATGATGATGAGAAGAGGCGTGTAGGTACCTGTCCGTGTGAGTAGGTTTGCGGTACACAGAGTGTGATAAAGTACCATCATCTTTTACCTTTATCTGCACGTCAAGGAAAGCCAAAGATCTGTCCCTCTCTATTTCATAGGTAAACTTTACCTTTGGGTGGATTGAATTCAGGTGTACTATATATTCTTCAACTTCTTACTGGCCTCCGCTGATAATGCAAAAAACATCATCTACGTACCTCCTCCACAGTTTCACAATTTGGGGTCCAGTTGCTAATGCTGTGTCTTCAACGTGCTCCATCCACAGATTTGCAAAAACCGGGGCGAGTGGACTACCCATTGCAACACCATCGATGTGTAGATAGAACTGGTCTCTGAAGAGGAGGTAATTCCCATCAAGGCAATTTTCAATTAGAATAATATATTCCATCGGCAGCTCTTTATCGTAAAGTTTACCCTTTAATATCTCCAGGCAATCCTTCAAAGGGACATTTGTAAAAAGCGACTCCAGGTCGAAACTTACCATAATGTCGCCAGGTTCCAACCTTATGCCCTTTACAATGTCCCTGAAGTGGTAAGAGTCTTTCACGAATGACGTTGTGTTCCCAACTAATGGCTGCAATACTCCAGCAACATGTTTCGCCAAGTAGTAAGTCGGTGAGTCAATTTGACTCACGATAGGCCGCAGTGGTATGTTACTTTTGTGTATCTTTGGCAGTCCATAAAGTTTGGGAGGCTGTACAATCCTAGGTTTGTACAAAAAACTGTACTCGTCCTCTGTGAAGATGTCCTTGTGCTGGTCGATAACGTTTCGAATGCGTCGTGTGACCCTGGCCGTGGGGTTGTAGGACACAGGTTTGTATACATTGGTGTCCGTGACAGCAGATCCCTGATTTTGTTGACATAATCATCTGTATTCAACCGAAACGTCAAGCAGTAAGTAGATATGTACTTTCTTACAAAATTAATCGTGTTTAGTCCCGTTAAAACAGTTTTAATGCAATGCAACGCGATAGTTTAAAGTCTTATAATTTAATAAAGTCGCAGATTTCTTGTCTGTTGCTCCGCTTTCTCCTTCTAAAATATGCAACGGATTTTTTCGGGTACACTATACATAGACACAAAAAACTTAATCACGAATTTCAAAACTCCGAGTTTTATAATTTTGAATGGTTCAGAATTACGAATATCACAAATCCTTTTTTTACAAATCCAAAATTACAAAATCCCGAACAATTACTTACAATTACGAAAATCAAAATTCTGAATTTCAATATTATCCCTTCCGCAGTTTCATAATTACGAAGTCCGAAATCAATCAACAATAATATAATTATTGTCCCGGTGGAAGAAATCTCCCATTTTACTAGGAGGTGCTTAACTGCTACGCTGCGTTTCGCAATTGTCTTAAATTTCTAACCTATTACGTGACCTACAGGAGCAAGGCAGGACAGCTAGTATTTCCGTAGTCTAAAAAAATAACCTCGAAATTAAAATGTCTTAAAATTCTAACCTATCACGTGATCTACAAGAGTAAGGCAGCTAGTATTTCTGTTGTCCAATAAAAAAATCAATGCAATGAATATGATTGCATAATCATGCAAACTTGGAAAACTGAAAAATAGTATTTATGAGATTCGGAATATTGACGTTCGTGATTTTAAATAATAGTGATTTTAATTTTTCGGAAATAAAAAAATCGGTGTTTTGAATTTCGGAATATTCAAATTCGGAATTAAGAGGCCTATTACATTTCGATTGTGATTTTTGCGTAATGGCCAATATTGACGTTCTTTATCTCAGAAACAAAAATTCATTAACAATTTTGACTTATTGAATAGTGTAGAATTTATATAATGTAGAAATTTCGAAGCGGCCTCACTTTTTGTAAATTTTGCTTAACTTTTTAATTAAACCCAAAATTGCAGAGAAAGATTTTCATAAAATGCTCGAAGGCACATTTTTGAGCTGAAATGAAATGAAATGCGAAAATGAAATAAAAAAAATAGAATGTTATCTCTTAATATATAGTCGTATAGTTCGTAGCGGATAAGGAATTTTTGGATATCGTTGATTTTATTTAGAAAAAATCTTACTCCAAAAAACTTCTAAAATCGCTAAAACAATACACAATTACCAACAGTAATAGCTTTAAAAATTTCATTACTTATTTAGGGATACACTGTATTAAATAAATCAGATTCTATTAGATAGGTCTATTTATGATTTTTTTTTTCTAAAAATAAAAACTTTAATCCGTCTTCCTGCAAGTTTTACAAAATGTCGCTTGGATCAATTAGCCTTTCAACCGTCGATATGGTTTAGTCTAGTCTCGTTTTGTGTTCTCACATTGTGTTAAGTTTTTGATGAATATTTAATTCAATTGCCGACTCTATGCATGCAGAAAAAGGGAATAGAAAAATATGTTTTTGGCAGCGTAAACGATTAATAGGGTTGTCAGTTTTTCAAAAATGTCAAGGATTGTTATTAATATTTACTTAATAGAATAACACAAATGAATGATTTTTAAGAGAATAAAACTTATGAGAGTGACGGTATTTTGCTTTTTTTTGTGATTGTAAGAATCAGTGATAGGAATAAGCAGACACAAAACTCCTGGATTTCTTATTCTACTCAGTACCTGTGGTTGAAAGTGTTAAAACATACATAAGTACATCGTTTCACGACTAACTATTAACAATTTAACCACTAACAACTCGACCCAGAGGTCAGGGCTGTATTCGGAAAAGAGAAAACAAATTGTCATCCCTCTTTGTAAAACGCTCGAGTGCAATTCCCTGCGCTCGATGGTAAATTAGCGCTTACTTCATCGACCCTCACGTGCCGATCAAGAGAGACCTTTTTGGCGTTAGCGTATAGTAAAATGTAGAAGATGCCTCATCATCATCATAATAAGCCCGTCAGTTCACTGCTGGACATAGGCCTCTCCCAACGCATGTCACTGAGTCCGATCTTCGGCTCTTCTAGTCCAATTTCCAATTTAGTCAAAAATCCACCTTGAGAATATCATCGCTCCACCTAGCCGGAGGGCGTCCTACACTGCGTTAGCCTACTAAGACGGACTAAAGACTGCACATACATCCAACAGCATAGAGTGACGATGGGCTCACCATTTATAACGCTAAGTACATGTGCAGTTGTTACTTGGTGAAACTGGACTCTGGCAGAGAAAGGATTCTGCGGCCCTCATTGTCTCTGTCTCTGATTAACCCAGGAGACCCGGCTTGTTTAACTTGCTTCTTTGATATATAGTATAAATAATGAAAGACTTGCTTTTAAATATCATATCTAAAAACTTGTTGAGGTAATAGTTATTTAAGTTTGATTACAGCAAATGTTTGTAATAACTGTAAATATTTTTGTGAAATTCAATAAAATTAACACTCATAGACAGCCCTGAAATGAAACTTCTTGGCAGACATGTTGGATAAGCGTCTAAACGACATCGCGGGTAGAATTGTTATTAGCAAGCTAGCTGAGGCCCAGACACCTCATTACAGTTTCAAATTATGCTGTCGCGAAGCTGATTAATTTCCATATTATAGTCTAGGTGAATTTTATACAATGCTATTGTTAGGTAATTCGAGACTAGTCTAGAACGTCAAAAATCTCTAAACGATTTTGAACTCAAAACTTATCACTTAAAGTTGAAAATCGTTTGAAAATGTTTACAATTTCGAATCGCTTAAATACTTTTGCGTGTACCTACATTAATTTAAATGGTATTATGCCAGGGCCTGTGGCACATTAATTACATTTGTAAGTGACAAGGGTCAGAGGTGGATAATTTAAAAAAAAGATAATTTGACGTTTGAATTAAACGGTCAATAATTTTACTGTCAATACGTTAGTCGAGCTTTGCCAGCCCCTGATGTTATAATAGTAGATAATGCACTAAGGGGATAAAGTAGTGTCTTATGTATTGGGCACCGTATTGAATACCAAGCAAAACGAAGGATCTAGCGTTAACTCCCGAGCGGAGCGAGGTAGTTTAGATAGTTTTAAAGTTACGAGAGAGAAGACAAGAATCCTGAGTGCAGCGTGATATTCAAGGTTGCCCAAGACGAAGGCACCTTTATCCCCGAGAAGAATAGGTACTCTAATTTTCACACCATCTAAGAGACAATAAAAAGCAACAGTACAACAAAGCAATTTTCAGTATTCGCGCCTCTTTTTAATTTGTGTTTTATTTTTTATTTATTTATATTCTATTCGTAGTAGCCAGTTCGATTCATTAGTACCCTCGATAGCGGTTTGCTGAGGTGGGGAGTTGGGAGGGGGGAGGAACATCCCCCCCCCTGGAACCCCCATCTGCCGGGGATACATACTTTTCAAGAATTTTTTTTTTTTGTTAACAACTTCAAAACAAAAAGATATGGAAAGGACATATTGACAGTCTTTGTGTGGGAGTTGGACCAAGTGCTGCCCAGAATGAACACATAGTTCATTATGTTCCTTAAACTAATTAATATTAGTCTGTAAAACTAAGCACTTCAAAATCTATCCCCGGGATTTTGAGAAAAAAATGTTCCTTGTTGAAAATATTTTTGTTTATGAAGAATAAAAATGATTATAATAACGGCTTTTTAAACATTTAAAAAATAGAAAATAATCGTTTTCTAAATCACATAAGAAATCTTAAAAACAAAATATACTAATTAGCCGGTAACCCCAACCGATTTTTTTTTAAATTTTCTAGTAACGTAAGTAACCACTTGGAAGTACTCCCACGTCTGGGCAGCACTTGGTCCAAACCCTGTCAATGTGCTTTAGCAGGAGGGAGGCTAAAAAGAGGTGATAAAAGGGGAGAGAGTATGTAAAAATACTTCGCACGTACAAAAACGTCGTTTATGGCGCTTCGCCGGCCGCTGCCGCGGCACACTCGCTTCGCTCACTCGGCTCGCGCGTTTTTGGTCAACATACTAACCTAACCTAATTAACTCTTTCAATTTCTTTCATGGCGGGGGGGCTGCGCCCCTTCCCCCCCACCCCATCCTCTCGCTTCTCCACCCCGCACGTTTCTCCAATGACATTACCTTTTTGCGTGTTGTTTTTCGTTTTGTTTCACTTAAAAATTACGCTGCAAAATTCCGTTTTGGCGAACTGTCAATTTAACTCAATTTCATGAGTATTTTCTGTGAAATTATGTTTGCCATTAGATAGATTTCTTTTACTTTTATAATGAATTTGTAACCACAGAATTACCTCAATTTTTTTGATTAACCTATGTACTACGTGTTTTGGGTGACTACACTCACCGTGGACGTATGCGAGTACAAAATTCGCAACTTCCACGGGTGACTATACTCACCCGGGACGTATGCGATATTTTTGCGCTCGGTGACTATACTCACCTTGGACGGGACAGTGGGTAAGTACCTACATACCTACCTATAGTAAATGTATGCGATTTCTACTTTATTTTCCAAATTCAAACCACATTAATGACCAGCGGGTCATAATGAAATGAGCCCGTGTGAATATGCTGCTTCTGGGCAAGCTCGCTTCAGCGTCGGCATTTTCTTAATCCTACGGATAAGAATGTGGCCAAGAGCAAGCCCAACTATTATTTAAAAAAATCAGTAACTACATTATTAATGCCCTGCTAGACCTCAAGTCTTAAATTACTTACTTTAGTAACATTTTTAAACACTGAAAAAAGACGACAACCTCAGGCGGGAATCGAACTACGCACCTTCCGTATTCCGGGCGGCTGCCTTAACCACTTGGCTACCGAGGTCTGGTTTTCACCCGTCGAAATTTGTCAGTGCTTGATGCTTATGTTTTTTTAGTCAACATTGCTTCATCATATCTTAGAAGTTTTCACCTGTGAGATCCGAAAGAAATATATTTACAAATATTTGAACATTCGGTTATGATGAAGCTACGTTATACATTAATGGTTTTTATATATTATAGCGTTTTATTACCGCTTAAATATTCTTAAGTAAAATTTTTAAACACTGTGAGAAATGCACCATTGCAACATATTAATAGACGAGGACAATCGGGACTAGACTGCATTAATAGTACATTGTTACCCTAGGGGTAAAAGTAGCTTATCCTAGACCCGAACCCGGGTTTAGCGCCCGAGCGTAGTGAGGGCGCCAATAGTTCGAGTGACTAAATAAGTCTTTCACCCGAGGTAAACACTGTGCTTTTCATTACGAATACAAGGAAAGTAAAAAACTATCAAATTGATAATTTATATCTCTAAATCTAAACTCAACTTCAGTGCAAGCAGAGATTCTTTTTAATTTATGATTTTGTTTTTAAAAAAATTGTAGATTTTATAAGATTTGTTTGTAAAATTTAATGACGTTTGTTATTTTTGTTTATTTTATATTATGTGCTTAATTTTTTTAATACACCTCATTTGATTTTATATTATTAAAAACTAACTTTAAAAATTGTTTGCGAATTTTAATTTTTTCGATATTACGCTAAACTAAACCTTATTTTTACTAAGATTAACTCTCAATTCATTTGACTTTAAAATCACATTTAAAATGTGTGAAGACAAATCTAAAAAGGTCAGTTTTAACATGAAAAGTTTAGGTTGTTCCACTTTGCCCGTATCTGGGGTAAGTGGAACATTTTGAAGACTCAACTTCAAGGCATCGATTTGTATGTTAAAATAATAGTAAGTTATCTTCAGGAGGTATACTTATTTTCTAGTAATATTAAAATTAAACTGTATTTACCTACTGGCTGGAGCTCATAATGTTAAAAAATCAGCAAACTATGTTCCTCTTACCCCACCTTACCTTAATGTAATATATAAAAATCAATTGCTGTTAGTTTGTCTCGCTAAAACTCGAGAATGGCTGGACCTATTTGGCTAATTTATATTTTGAAATATTTGTGGAAGCACAGGGATGGTTTAAACGGTGAGAAACACGAATTAAAAGTTACGAAAAATACTAAAACCGACAATTTAATTTTCTAATAAAAAATATTCCTAGCTGTGAAACATTTGATGTCTTTTGTCTATTTATCTATCTTCTATATATTATAAATAGCAAATATTAAGATAATGACTGTACACAATAAGAATAATCGCATTATTATCTTACTACTTACTTAAATAAAAATTACTTAAGTAAGTAACAGCGATGCATACGTTAATGGTAAGTAATAAAAATCAAGTTTATTTTTCATTTTTATTAACTTCAAACGATTTTATTGCTACTGTGCCACTAAGTACGTCCTCACTAAAACATCTATTGTGTTTTTTGACACTGTCATAATCGTTTCGCGCCCAAGGAGTTGCGATTTCGCGCTCTGCACGTCAACTGTCAGAAACGTCAAATGGCGTTCCATTTTCAAAAACATTGTGACTTGCCATAAACAGTGTGCAGTTTGTAAAATACTTTGAGTGCAATAATGAACCCTATGTGCAGTGCTTAAGAAACAAAAACATTTGTCATAATTACAAAAACTGTTAGAATTTTTCGACTGTCCTTTATTGCTGTTTTCTAAACAGTTTGATGCGATTTTAAGCCTTAGAATTATAACTTTAAGAATGCTTTTAGTAATGTGTGCTTTATTAAATCCTAAGATCAGTGTTGCTAGCGTTAGTCATGCTTTTTGAGTGCACTCGAGCACCCGAGGGAGCATTCGATACGAATGGGGTGACTCTCGAATTGGAATCGTCGTTTCCACTTTTGAGAGTAACAGCGCATGAATATTCTCATTGAATATGCATGGGGATGATATAATTTAATAAAACAATAACAGCTTAGATTTGTTGTGTGAATTGTTTTGGTAATCTGATATTTTTGGTGGCTTTCTTTTTTGAACTTTCACATGTCACGAAAAAAACTTTTTCAATTTGAACTTTAAAGAAACGAGAAGTGTGCCAAAGAAGAATAATGTATGCTTAGTTCTAGGTTAATGTATTTAGTTTTAAACACTTTAACAACTAAGTACTTCTTTTACTAGTTTTTTTTAGCGAGATTTGAACTTCTGTCCGTGGGAATAGCAGTCGCTAAAACGCTTCTACCTACCTAGCTCATGAGTTAAGTTAGAAAAACAATTCAAATCAGTATACACTTGTCTGACCTTTTTTATGAAATCGTCTAGAACTGATTTCAGTTTTTTAAGTTTTCAGCCTGTATAGACAATAATGCTGTGCTATTAGCAGCTCATTAATAGAAAACTACCGCCCCATCTCTTCTCTTGGGCATAGTTGAATAAAAGTCTTGGGTGTCGTAAAAGGCGACTAACGGACCGAAGATTGCACACGTCCAACAGTATAAAGCGACGATGGGCTCATCATCATCACCTGTCACGTTGTTCACATGTGCAGTCCTCATTACTGAGTCTTGGACTAACCCTTCGTGGATAATAGTCGTAAATATATAGGTATGTATTTGTGAAAATATGTAAGGTAAGGTACCTACAGACCATAAACTGACCCTCTGCTGAGCAAAGGGCTACATCATTGAAATCAGGCCATTTCGATGGGTAGTAGCTGAATCACAATGCTTGCCAAACGCGCGTTGATGATCAGATCTCAAACCGGCCTTTGCATTGAGAAATATGAAACACATTGAAAATTTTATCCGAGAGCTCCAGATATCGGGCAAATCGCATAGTTCTATAAAACATAAGTACATCCCTACTCACGACTATTATCCCCTAAAAGTTAGTCAGAGACTAAGCTGAGGACTGCAAAATCAGTGCTCTACCATAGTCCACATTTCGCCAAACAATAACTGCACATGTGCTCAGCGTTACAGGTGGTGAGTCCATTGCCGCTCTTTGTTGGATGTATGTGCCATCTTTAGTCCGTTAGTCGCCATTTACGACACCACTTTTACTGAGTGGTAGAGCCACGCTGCGTTGCAGCACGCATTGGGCCGGCTCGCCCGGCGTAATACCACCCTCTCACGAATATTCGGCGTGAAATAATGGCACTTGGTGCTGTTGTGTTTCGTCCGACCAGTGAGGGTACCGGAGGCCCCTTCCCCCCCCCCCCCTCCCAATTCCTATTCCTTCCTTAAACCTATTCCTCCCTTAAAGGCCGGCAACGCGTCTGCGATTCCCCTGGTTTTGCGGGTGTCCATGGGCGGCGGTGATTACTCTCCATCAGGTGACCCGCCTGCTCGTTTATCTCCCTCTTTTATATAAAAAAAAAAAAACCAAGTCAAGAGATGTGTCGGTAGTACCTATTCTTTTAATAAGTCGCCAACACAGCTATCTATAAATCAATAAGTTGAAAATTTTATTTCGGGCATCTCTAACTTGCTTTACTTCCAAGATACAACTCGTTACTCATTGCTGGTTGAATATTACACGTGAAAAAATAATATTAACCCGCATAACGAAGTTTCTTAACTCCTTCATCATGCATACAAAATTAAACAGCCGCCCGGGACCAAAGCCGCCGACCTAATGAAAGCCAAATGAGCACTTGAAAAAAGGCCCAGTTAGCAGCGACCAATCAGCGCCCTCGCCTTTGATTGTAGGGCGTGACTGTACTCATTACTTACCGTCTGACGCTCAACAAGCGTGTTGATTGAACTATACATGTCCCGCTCACTCATAAGTTCTTTTCAGCTCTAGAAAAGGACAGGAGATGTTGACTAGTGAAATTGTATGGAACGGTGCAGTCGCGTGGTACGTTTTAATATTTAATTTTACGCTCATATTAAGTTTGTTATGAATAAGTTTATTGTGTTGCTGTAGATTTATTAGGGGGAGCGGTAATGGTGGCTAGGAAGGAATTAATGGTTGGTAACGCGATTTGGGAAATTACTCGTTGCAAGCTAAGTGTCGTTATAATAAAATTAAGCTTTGCGTTCCGAGTTGCGTTGCGAACGAGATGATTTTCGGTGTCCGTCCCTTTTTTTGTTGTAATTTGATTAAGGAAACATGGCGAATGCTGATTTTTTTTTTATTGTAAATACGTCTGGTTAAGTGTGCGAAAGTTTATAATCTAATTGGATCCAACATTTACACACATATAGTTAAATTGACGACTACAATCCCCAAAGGGTTAGGCAGAGAAGAGGCAATGAGGACCGAAGAAGCAGACCACTGCCATAGTCCACGTTTCACCAAATTGCAACTGCACATGTGCTCAGCGTGATAGGTGGTGAGCGCGCCGCCGCTCTATGCTGTTGGATGTATGTGCAGTTTTTAGTCCGTTAGTCCCCTATTACGAAATTGGCTGGGAAGAGAGGGGTTACTTTTAGTAAGCCGCTACAAACACGGCTCGACTGGGCCGCCTAGTGTATCAAACATTTTCTATGCTACACTAGAGAGCAATGAATCCGGGTCATATAAAGTAACCTATAAATCTCGGAAACTAAAAATGCTAGCTTAATTAAATAAATTGTGTTTAATAGACAATTAAATACTCCTTAAATGAATGTACGAAAATTTATGAGTCTCTTCATTTATTTACAAAAAATTACATAGGTACTTACCTATCTAACGAAAAAAAACTGCTGATCTCGACTTAAAACAAAAATAGGAAACATGACATTTTTTAACAACATACGATTTTCTTGAATTTTAATACTTCGTATTGCCTCTACGTGCTTCCACTACTGCGTTTTGGTTTGACATGCTGTAGGTACACCAAATTCCTATACGATTTTGGGGAATATTCTCCCATTCCTCTGTGAAAGCAATTTCGAGCTTACGAAGCGTGATTGGGACTAAAAACCTCCCCCAAGGAGGTTTTTAGTTGTTTTACGCATCTTCCTAGCTCGTCCCAAGCATTCTCGATAGGGTTGATATCCGGGCTGCGTGCTGGCCACTCCATACGAGTAATGTTCATCTCTTGAAGGTAGTCACATTTCAATTCACAATTCACAATCCAACCTGTAGTTAGAAAGTCGGGCATTGTCAATGCATTAGCATCCTTTCACGATTAATTTTTGTAAGTAAGTACATATCTACTTACTGCTTGACGTTTCGGCCGCGATGCTGCGGCCGTGGTCACAAGCGAACTCGTACTTCGTACTTACTTACAAAAATTAATCGTGTTAGGTCCCGTTAAAATAGTTTTAATGCAATGCAACGCGATAGTTTAAAGTCTTAACATTAGCATCCTCATCCAAATTGACCATAAATGGACCAACGTGTCCAACGTGTTCATTAAGGATTTCTTCCACATATCTTACGCTAGTAAAAGAGCCGTTTTCTATGAACACCAGTTCTGTGCGACTATCTGAAGAAATTCCGGCCCACACAAGTACAGACTCACCACCGTAGGATACTTTTTCTTTGATGCATGCTTGCTTGAATCTTTCCCCTGGTCTTGTATACACTCTGTGTCTTGAATCGTGCTTGTAGAGCATACATTTTAATTAGTCGGAGAACATAACTTTTGACCAATCTTCAATAGTCCAATTTAAGTGGGTCTGGGCATATCTTAGTCTGGAAATACGATGCCCACGCTCCAGTTTAGGGCCGTTTGCAGTGGTTTCAAGATAGCTTCAGCAAGTCGTCGTCTTACTGTTCATGCGCTTGGGTTACTTGTCCCGAGGCGTCGAAACTGATTTGTAAGTTCAGTTCCTGTGAGAAAGCGATTACGAAGCATGGTGTTCACCAATTATCTATCTTCTCGTAGGTACTATGGTACACCTGGTTCTGCCTGTTCCTGGTCTGCGTAAGTTAGAGCAAGTTTCCTCGTAACGTCGGAGAACTCTTTGTACTGTTAACAGCGACACACGGACAGTCGTGGCTGTATCGCGCTGACTCCGGCCGGTTTCCAGCATTGTGAGAATTCTGGTGCTATTCTTCAGGTGTTAGCGATATGATTACAGCTTGAATAATAAATATTGAATAGTATCAACATGATAACAACATTTTAAACTTCCATGGCCACTACAATTATTTTTATGAAAAAACGGGATTTTTACCATTTTGAGTTGTTGTTTTTGCGTAAAGGAGCAAAAAGCAGTCAAGAATAACGATACTCAAAAATCAGCCATTACAGAACATCTTATTGACTCGGGCCCAAATCACTGGATGGAGTTATATAACCTTAAGATTATTTCGGCAGAACGCCACTATGTACCAAGATTGGTCAGAGAAATTATTGAAATAAAAATGCAAAAAAATAATTTCAATCGTGAAGACGGGTTTAAATTGTCGAATGTCTGGAACCTAGTGATTAAGTTATGTAAAAACCGCAAGAATGAAATCGGGTGGCGTTTCCCGGAGTGATACTGTGAGTTATGTGTGTCGTGAACAAGTTCGAGTTGACAGTGCGATCGAGAACAGTGGTACGGGTGTCGAGCGCAGTAAACGAACGAGAAAGAGGGTAGACCGTTTCGTATGCTACTGCAGTTACTCCGTGATCATGGTGCATGCAACTGCGACGAAATATCGGGGACTCAAAAACAACAACTCAAACATTTTTAAATTGTTACTAAACTGACAGGGTAACAAAACTAAGGATCTCTGTAACGAAACTGATATTATAAAGCATAGAACAAGCTGTTGGCGAACGCTTTTAGGATCATGTCAATCGAGCTACTTGAGATTTTAAGTTTTTCCAGAGCAATTTAGGATCTTTACAGTAACTATTAATACGTTCGACGCGGCAGTGATTTTTCTATTCTTTCCATTCCTGCGGCACCAAGCGCTGCACACCTGGTCATAAAACTTTCATTGTGGCGGTACAGGGCCTAATAAACCCTGTAACGTTTAAGTAACTTAAATCCTTTTTTTGGGCTTCATGTTAAAATATATAATATATTTTTGCTTTGAATATTAACAATAATGAATTGATTCCACCTGAATCATCGGCATTACCTGTGCAGTTCGACAATCCTGACGCCAATAACAAACCTTTTTTTGAGTTTACCCGGTAGTGTGGATGTCAATGTATCAGATCTGATGTTTTTCGAGTATCACAGATATAGCGCTCATTCGTTCTCTATAGCGACTCTCTCCTCAAATGATATTCTCAAGTTTGTGAAACCGATTGTCTGGGACTCGGGGAACAGATGAGATATCAATTGATATGATTGAATTGACTTTGCCACAAACTTTAGTCGCCATTAAGTACTTGTATTATCAACAAATTGATCACTACATGTGTTTTTCCTACTCAATGGAAGGCTGCTATAGTTTAACCGATCCCAAAAACTCCAAACCCTACTATACTTAAAGATCTAAAACCGATTAGTATTTTACCATGTCTCTCTAAAATCTTAGAGAATGTTGTTAGTTCACAGATGACTGTTGTTTAGAGAACCATAACATTCTTCCTGATGTTCAATCTGGTTTCAGAAGTGGTAGAAGAACAAAATACTGCGTTTCTCGATTTCACGGATAACATTCTGACTACACAGGACGGGTACAATTTTGGTTTTGCTAGTATTTTCTCGCGCTTTCGACTCCGTTAATGTTCCAGTGTTACTATCCAATTTAAGTTATTACGGATTTTCGAATGGCGCTGTTCAATGGTTCAACTCATACTTGACTAATAGAACCTGTTGGGTTCTGTTAGTATGAATACAAAATATTGATGGTAATATTTCATCATCAGACTCCTGTAAGTTAATGCGGTAAATGTATTGCGGAAAACTTTTGCAATATTATTTTGTTTGCTGACGATACATCTTTGATATTTAAAACTGATTGAAATGAAGATAGTTTTGATGACATCAACAATGCCTTAACAGATGTGTTAAATTGGTTTACTATTAATAATCTTAAATTAAACGCGAAGAAAACCAAATGTATAAATTTTGCTGTACCTAACGTAAAGAACATTATAGTAAATAAAATAAATTATAAAATGTTTACTAGAAAAAAGTCAACCAGTCTCAGGAAGCTCGAATGGGATTCAAACCCACGACAGGACCGGCAATCCAAAGGTCGTGGGTTCGAATCCCATTCGAGCTTCCTGAGACTGGTTGATTATTTTCTAGTAAACATTTTATCCTATATTTATATAGCATTGTGAATGCAAAATTTCAATAATAAAGATATTTATAAGCAATTACGTCTTTAACGATTGTTAAATATTTGCAATAGTATTTTTTTCGACTGTGAGGGTAGTCTTCACAGTGACGTAATACCGCTGGCTTGCAGCGTAAATCAAACTATTAGGAAAAATTCAGCGAGTCTTCTAGGGTCTCGGTAGCTCAGCGGTTAGAGCAGTGGACCGGCAATCCAAAGGTCGTGGGTTCGAATCCCATTCGAGCTTCCTGAGACTGGTTGATTTTTTTCTAGTAAACATTTTATCCTATATTTATATAGCATTGTGAATGCAAAATTTCAATAATAAAGATATTTATAAGCAATTACGTCTTTATCGATTGTTAAATACTTGCAATAGTATTTCTTTCGACTGTGAGGGTAGACTTCACAGTGACGTAATACCGCTGGCTTGCAGCGTAAATCAAACTACTAGGAAAAATTCAGCGAGTCTTCTAGGGTCGCGGTAGCTCAGCGGTTAGAGCAGTGGACCGGCAATCCAAACGTCGTGGGTTCGAATCCCATTCGAGCTTTCTGAGACTGGTTGTTTTTTTTCTAGTAAACATTTTATCCTATATCTATATAGCATTGTGAATGCAAAATTTCAATAATAAAGATATTTATAAGCAATTACGTCTTTATCGATGGTTAAATCTGGTTTTTTTCAAATTTAAACAGCAGTTTTATTTTACTTCTTGGTATGTCTTATCCTCATACGTAATGCTTTGAAAATATCTTAATAAACTTAAGAGCTTTACATGTGTAAAATTTTGGTGCCACCGAAATGAAACAGCTGTTCACCGAAATGAAAGAACTGGCCACAGATATTAAATAACTAGCCACCTAAAGAAAGGTTATGTCCACCATTCATCACTGTGACTTACTCCGAAATGAAATGATAACCAACCGAAATGATAAAACAATGAACTGAAATGAAATGATTATACACCGAAATTTATAAAACTCACTGAATTTTATCATTCCGGTGAGTTTTTTGTCATTTCCGTTGACAGTTTCGTACACCGAATCAACCGAAATGAAAACGTGTAAATGAAAAACATGAGCAAAAATGTGCATTTACTAGAAAACTATTTATAAAAAGATTGAATCTTTATACTATGTCTATATACTACACAAATAACCGTATTACAATAAGCACCTCACGACAACTTTACTAAATTTACTCGTTGATTGGAAGACAAGTTATAGCTATACATGGAAATTAAAAGAATTTTGTCACATCACACCGATGTGACATACTTACGTTTTTGGGGGAAACACGGAGCAAGGGGCACACGTCCTTCCACTATAAGCACTGGTAGGTAAGTTCTAAGCGAGTGAGAGAGAAGCTAGGGTTGATCCATGCAAAAATATAATCGATAACCTTAAAGTCACTGAAATGAAAGGACTTTCTGAGACACATGCATTTTTATTTCCCAGCCACCTTAATAGCCGATAGTTTTTGTTGTACGAGGCAAATTACACTAAAAAATATTGTTCGGACAGCTACCGAAATAATAAAAATGGGGCTTTGCAATATTTTTTCCCTAATTAACTGTAAGTCTGATTGAGAATTATTTACTGCCCCATCTATATAACTACCTCATATACCAAGAAAAAATATTAGAACTGTATAGTAACGTTCTGCACTACCGATTTCATTCATGTCGCGTAATATTTGCTGCTGGAAAATCCACTCATTAGACCCTTGCGGGGAGACTTAGTTCAGCTGCTTAAGCTATTAGAAAAATTAGGCATTTTACAGACGTGGAAACTGCTAGATTAGTCTTTTTTAGTTACTTTTACAGTCGCGTTGCATTGCATTAAAACTGTTTTAACGGGACTAAACACGATTAATTTTGTAAGTAAGTACATATCTACTTATTGCTTGACGTTTCGGCCGCGATGCTGCGGCCGTGGTCACAAGCGAACTGGCGGTGCGCGGCGTCGTCGGCTCGGGCGGGTATTTGTTTCTTCATCCACCCTCATACGTTCACTTAAATTGTCACAGTGCAATGAATCTTCAGTAACACGACTCCGGCACACTACACTAACAGTATCGGAGTTTCTTGTTATAGACTGACGTTGCGGTTTGCATTTGCCAATCACTGGATTCCATGCTGATGATAATTTAAACCCGTCCTCCCGATTAAAATTTTTATACTTCTTGATCTCAATCGCTTCACGTACTATCCTGCTATGATAATAACGATCAGTGGAGAGGATTTTAGGATCATGTAACTCCATCCAGTGATTAACTCTAGCTTCCAGCAGGTGTTCAGCTACCGCCGATTTGTCTATTTGTCGATTTTTGACAGCTGCGATGTGTTCCTTGACACGTTCTGCGATAGTCCGCTTAGTCTGTTCAATATATGAACTACCACAGCTACAATCGAGTTTATAAACTCCCGGTGTTTGGGCGTCTTTAGGCGACCCCAATTTGTTAGATATTTGGCATAGCGGAGTATATACAGTTTTAATGGAGAAGTTTCTTAGTACTTTATAATTTTGTCCGTTACGCCTTTTATCTAAGGTAAAAACGCTGCCTGGCGACTCACTTCTAGACGATTTTTCTTTCCATTCTGCTTTTTCCTCTTCTGTGACACCTTGTATGCGTTACGTTTTAGTACCTCCTGAACGTGAGCAAGCTCAGCCTGAAGATGTTCAGGGTCACACAGGTTCTGAGCTCTTTTAGTTAGTGAGGTCATCACAGACTGAAGATGCCGAGGATGATGATGAGAAGAGGCGTGTAGGTACCTGTCCGTGTGAGTAGGTTTGCGGTACACAGAGTGTGATAAAGTACCATCATCTCTTACCATTATCTGCACGTCAAGGAAAGCCAAAGATCTGTCCCTCTCTATTTCATAGGTAAACTTTACCTTTGGGTGGATTGAATTCAGGTGTACTATATATTGTTCAACTTTTTGCTGGCCTCCGCTGATAATGCAAAAACATCATCTACGTACCTCCTCCACAGTTTCACAATTTGGGGTCCAGTTGCTAATGCTGTGTCTTCAACGTGCTCCATCCATAGATTTGCAAAAACCGGGGCGAGTGGGCTACCCATTGCAACACCATCGATCTGTAGATAGAACTGGTCTCTGAAGAGGAGGTAATTCCCATCAAGGCAATTTTCAATTAGAACAATATATTCCATCGGCAGCTCTTTATCGTAAAGTTTACCCTTTATTATCTCCAGGCAATCCTTCAAAGGGACATTTGTAAAAAGCGACTCCAGGTCGAAACTTACCATAATGTCGCCAGGTTCCAACCTTATGCCCTTTACAATGTCCCTGAAGTGGTAAGAGTCTTTCACGAATGACGTTGTGTTCCCAACTAATGGCTGCAATACTCCAGCAACATGTTTCGCCAAGTAGTAAGTCAGTGAGTCAATTTGACTCACGATAGGCCGCAGTGGTATGTTGCTTTTGTGTATCTTTGGCAGTCCATAAAGTTTGGGAGGCTGTACAATCCTAGGTTTGTACAGAAAACTGTATTCGTCCTCTGTGAAGATGTCCTTGTGCTGGTCGATAAGGTTTCGAATGCGTCGTGTGACCCTGGCCGTGGGGTTGTAGGACACAGGTTTGTATACATTGGTGTCCGACAGCAGATCCCTGATTTTGTTGACATAATCATCTGTATTCATTACTACATTGGCATTTCCTTTGTCAGCCTTTAGCACTAAAATCTTGTCGTTGTTACGTAACTGTTGTAGTGCTAGACGCTCTTCCGTAGTAATGTTACTTTTTGGTAGCTTTGACTTCGCTTCTTCGCACTTGCCTCCGCCGATTGGGAATTTAGTCAGTCTGTATTCATTTAGAAGAGAGTATAAGAAGCACCTGCTGGAGATGCAGCAATTAAATAGGTACCTAACTCTTAATTTGTCGTGTTAGTCGGCATGTATGTCGTACTGTCTTATGAGGTTGTATTGTGTCACATAACATAAAAAAATATAAAATTTAATGGTTATTATGTATAGTAGCATTGTGCGTTCTGCTGTTATGATTATTATTAATTTATAATGAGAATAATAATATTATATGTACCTTATTTTCACTACATACGTTATTTATCCTGATCCCTTATCACATGCTGAGTGCAGGCCCTCAGCGCCACGTGTCCTATCCCGTAGCACATGGTGAGTGCAGGCCCTCAGCGCTACGTGTCCTGATTCCGTTTCACATGCTGAGTGCAGGTGCAGGCCCTCATAGCTACTTGTCCTGATCCCATAGCACATGCTGACTGCAGGCCCTCAGCGCTACGTGTCCTTATCCCGTAGCACATGCTGAGTGCAGGCCCTCAGCGCTACGTGTCCTGATCCCGTAGCACATACTGACACCCGTATTTATAAACAAGTAAAAGTAATAATTACCCAACTAGCAAAGTAGTGGAATAAGCGATCAGTTACTCCACTAAAGATCGAATAAATGTTGAATAATGGCTACCGAGTGATCATATTGTGCTAAAGATGCGTTCGTGTCACTTTTTAGCTATTTTCCCTATTGTGCCCTATAATTATGACGTATAAACGTTTATTCTTCGTACTTATACCGCAACTATTCGACAATCGTGTAATAGTGTCTATTACTCGTTTATTCAACATAAGTTTGTTATAGTAGCGCTATAAGAGCATTGAATTAGCTATTTGTCTGTGTAGGTCGCAACTATACAGCCACTACTAAACGTTCCGTTATCGGAGCAAATTTGCTGAATAGTTGCTAGCCGTTTATTAAAAAGCGTCATGATTACTGATACAGCGTTATAAATCGACTAGTCCAATAATAGCTTTTAGATTACAGCTACTGAACCAGAATTGTTTTCAATGCCATTATATCACATTTATTCAGTACAAGATGCAATAACAGATTTTTAGTGACCTTTAGAGCTCTAATGTGAGGATATTTTCTTAACTACTCTGCAGATAGTCGTTCCGTACACAATTTGAAAATGTTGACAATGTTGAAATTCATGTTTAATTAATTAAATTGAATACAGTGAAGAAGTCGACTGTCAGGCTTCACTGTTTGCAATAGAAGTTAATAATAATGAGTTTTTGAAGATTTCTGTAATTGCAGTTCAGATGTTGAAAACCCAGAGAGTTTTGAAAATGAACAAGACATAGAGATTTAGAATAAAATGTATTTTTCTCGTATTCAAATCTGTTTCCACTCTACATCCGTAGCACCTTTCTAATAAAATAAAATGCGTTTCCTGCCATTCATAATTATAAACAATCATCTAGAAAGAAAAAAACTTGAATCATTTCAGTGGCTACCAGATTGTAGAGTTGTATCTATAGTTGTAAACCAGCGGCTTGTAAGCCGGTAGTTACCGAAACCAGCGGCTAGAAACGAATAACCAGCCGCTTGATACCGGGTAGAAGATACCCACCCGACTTGACATTTTTATTAATTTTTTTATTGTTAAACTCTTATTTTTGTTAAAAAGTAGGACTTACTATGTTCTGCTTTTTTAGTTTTTTTTTTTGTTTAAATAAACACGGAATACACCATTATTTAATTTATAGACGAATAGAAAACTGAAACTGAAACAAGATTTTATTAATGATATGATATGATATGATAGTGTATGAAAATTATAAGAATAAAGGTAGCTAAATTAGTTTACTTTAGATCTAATCATTATTATAAACCAAACGCAGAAATCTTGCGGCAAAATTTAGGCTCACAGGCTTTTAGTGCATTGAAGAAATGCAGCAAAATGCTTACTATTACTAGGTATCTGTTCACAGATAAATACATATTTCTAAAACATTTCTCACGAATAAATTAAAATAGTCCTATTCCACTGCTGCGTCACATTTTGTATGAGAATTTTGAGTATTTAACACATAATACGGATGCAAATTTCACTGTTTATGTCTATTTATGTTAAATGTACCTATCCTATAGTAAATAAATCAGAAAAACAACAAAAACAAAGAATAAGAATAAGAATAAGAATAAGAATAAGAAATTGTTTATTGTAATAACTGTGTACATGAAAGGTTTAACAAAAAAAAGGCGTTTAGACCCAACAGTTTGCCCATCTCGGACGTACAATATTATTAAAAATAAAAATAAAATTACAAAACAATTACATATTAAAATCAAAATATTCATTCAAATCATAAAAACAATTTTTTAGTAGCCATTTTTTTAGTTCGATTTTAAATTTAATACCATACAATGACTTGATGACACATGGCAAGTGATTGTATATTTTTATACCAGTAATATAAGTGCTTTTTTTCGTCATATAACTGAAATAGGGTACAGAGCTTACGTTATTTATATATGGCATCCTTATAGTATTTTTTAAAACTTTTTTCTTTCCGAAATATTCACTATGTTCTTTTACAAATACACATATTTCAAGTATATATAAGCATGTCAGCGTTAGAAAATTGTTTTTTATAAAAGTAGGTCTAAGCGACTGCATATGGCGCATTTTAAATATAATTCGTAGACATCTCTTCTGTAATACAAAAACAGATTGAATATTCACCGAATTTCCCCAGAACATTATACCATATGTTAGAGTTGGATACACATAATCGTAATAAGCATTTATGACAACGTCTCTGGAAGTTACATTAGATAATATCGACAATACATAACAATAACTAGCAATTTTTTTATTTATTCTATTAATTTGAGACTTCCAATCCAGATGAGTGTCAATGCACACTCCTAAAAAATTTATTTCTTGTACTACTTCTATTTTTCTTTGGTCAATTTCAACATTTATATTTTGCGGTTTTTTTTATAATTTCTAAACTCTACTATCTTTGTCTTATCTAGGTTCACTCTAAGGTTTATAGATGCTAGCCAGCCAACAACAGCAACAAGTGTATCATGTATACCTCTTACAAATTCTTTATTATTTAAATTGCTATCATTTGACAGAAATATAGTTGCATCATCAGCAAACATAACACACAGTTTACCCGTTATTTGGGGCAACTCATTTACATAAATCAAAAACAAAAGCGGGCCCAATACGCTTCCTTGTGGGACACCCAGAACTACATCTTTATATTTTGATTGCGTTGATTCGATTGTTTTTGTATTTTTATTAAAAGATTCTAAGATTATTGCTTGACATCTATTCGAAAGATATGACTTAATTAGTTGTAATGCATTACCTCGTATTCCAATATGTTCCAGCTGCTCTAAAAGTATTCTATGTATGACGCAGTCAAAAGCCTTTGAAAGGTCTAGAAACAATCCAATACATGTTTTTTTCCTATCTACGTCTAACCAGATCTGCCTCAGTACTCTAAAAATGGCCATTGTAGTATTTTTCTTTTTTTGGAAACCGAATTGATTTTCATGAAGAATATGGTGTTTCTCAAAAAAAGCTATTAATCTATTAAAAATAACCTTTTCAAATATTTTTGAGAAATTAGACAGCAATGTTATTGGTCTATAATTATTTATTTCGTATTTCGGTCCTTTTTTATGTATTGGCTTGATTAAACTCTTCTTCAAGTCATCGGGAAAAATACCAGTTTCCAGACATATATTTATAATATGAGCTAAAGGCTCAGCTATGTATTCAATACTTGCTTTAATAATTTGTATAGGAATGTTGTCATGGCCTGTACTTTTTTTATTTTTCAAACTTTTAACTATGGTTTTAATTTCGGTGCTGCATACAGGATAAATAAAAATACTATTTAATTGTGGTTTAGTGGCCAATTTATACGTGTCATTGTTGGTAATATTAGATTGATTTAAATTAATGAAATGATTATTAATGGTTTCAGCTATGTCAACTTGTGAATTAATAAGAATGTCGTTTAATTTTATACTATCAATTGTTTGCTTTATAATATTAGCTTGAGATGTATTTTGTTTTATAACGCGCCATGTGGCCTGATTTCTGTTTGCACTCTTGTTTATGAATGTTGCGTTTGTTAATTTTTTTGATTGTTGAGTAACCGATTTCATAACTTTAGAGTATCTTTTATATTTGTCTACAATAATTTGACAGTTTCTTTTATTTGATTCAAGATAAAGTTTCCTTTTGTTTTTACTTGCAATTTTGATGCCTTTTGTTTTCCAGTTTGACGTTCTCTTATGAGTAATTTTAACTTTAGTCGTAGGTACACATAAATTATATATTAGACCAAAAATGTCCATAAATTTATTACATGCTTCGTTTGCATGATTCTGTCTCAGTACCTCAGAAAAACTAACCTGTGATATATATTTAATAAATATTTCAAGATACCAATCAGGATTTCTTTTGAAAGTGAACCAAAACTGTTCTCTAAAGCTTAAGTTCGACATAATTGACATTATTTGACATGAATGATCAGATAAGCCTAAGTCTAATACATTGGTATCGTATTGCTTTATATTTGTAAATATATTGTCAATGCATGTTTGCGAATGTGGCGTAATCCTTGTAGGCACCTTAATTGTGTCGTGTAGTTTGTAAGATCGAAACACATTTAACAGTAGCTCTGTTTTATTGCTTTTTTCAAGTGTATTAACATTAAAATCACCTAATACAAATAGCTTTTTGTAATTATTTCTTGGCCTTATTATTAATTTACGCAACAAGCTTTCCATATTAGTTAAGAACACGTCTAAATTACTATCTGGCGTTCTGTAAATGCAAACTATTATAGTATTCAGCCCAGTCACCAACATGCCACAACATTCAAAATGACTCTCAATCGACATATCAGACATCCATTTTAATGTCTGAAAATCAATCGTGTTCTTGACGTATATTGCAACACCTCCTCTACTTTTCCTTTTTCTACAAAAATGTGCAGCCTTTTTGTAGCCATCTATTTGTAGTATATCCACTTCACTATCCTTTAAAAATGTCTCACTAAAGCAACATACATCTATTTGTTTTTCATGCATTACTAATTCTAGTTGATCAATTTTAGATTTCATACTTTGAGCGTTTAGGTGCATAATATGAAATTTATTATTGAGGTGCTCATTATTGACGAAAAAAATGCGACTGTGTTGGTGATTGATTAGAGTTATTCGTTTCTTTTGAAATTGTCATTGGTTTATTTTTATTCATCCGGTTAAATAAGAAAGGTATAGTATGTTGAATTTGCCTCTCTTTAGAATTAACACTAATTAAACTGTTTTTTAATTTATTATTAATTGTTTTAAAATAGTATGGTATAAGTTTTTGTGTTATTGTTGAATGTCGATCTTTAGTGGGTTTTTTTATTGTATTTTGTTCGATTATGAAATTTTTCTTTATTAAATATATTTGGTTGCTCAATAGATTCTTTGAATAGTTTGCATAATTAAGTTTATAGTTTATGGCTAGTATTTCTCTAAGCATCAATTTACTTGTACATATCTTACTATTATATAAGTTATTACTATAGTATTGAAAGGGTACAAACGTTGCATAAGAAAATTGGGAACAGATAAAACGCAATGTTTCATTTTGCATCTGTACATTAATATGTCTATTATCACAAACTTCACCAACCAGGACATTTGTGTGTGAGAGAACTGACAAATGGTAATAAAGGAATGATCGAAAACTTAGAGGATTGTCATCACTGGATCCTGTCAAGAGAATAACATAGTCTGAGTCAGTAAAGTTTTTACAAATGTTTCGAGACGAAGTTAGTGTTTCGCTTATCGGTGCATTTGGTTTTACAATACCTATTACATTGAACTCGGGCCCTAACAAATCCTGCAACATGTTGCTTATGCCCTTACCGTACCCATTTGAAAATATTACAACTTTACGTTTCAAAAGCAATTTTTTCTCTTCCTTATTCTTATCTTCATTTTTTTGTTCTTCGTTATTTTCAAAATAATTGGCTTGTGAGTTTATATCTGAATTTTTTCCCAGGATTGTTTCGGTTTCAATGCAGTCTGGAGCCTGTGTAAAATCTAATTTTGCTTTATTCAAACTTTTCCGGATTTTTTTGTTTATATCCTTTTTTGGAGTGGATCTGCATATGAGGGAAAGTGTATCAGTTTTCTTTTCAAAAGAAATTATTTGTCTTTTTAGGGAACTATTTTCTAGTAACAAATTTTCTATTTCATTTTCAGCTGCCTGTAGTTTGGTCTCCAGTTTGGATACTTCAATCTTTAATTCTTTCAACTCCTCCTTCGCACTAAATCCCGCTTCAGGAAGACTTCTGTTTAACATACGAGTTTCATTACAACAGCTATGTTGCTCATCAGAGTCTTCAGAATAAAGTGACTCAAAGGAGTTCTCCGTAGAAATATTAATTTTATGTTTGACCCGTTTAGTAACAAAGTTTTGGGTTATATTCAGATTTTTTGTAAGTTCTGAGCGTGACGTTGATGGAGTACTGGAGCAATGTTGTGGTTTTTTTACGCATCGTTCACATCTCCGATTGTTGCTTTTTTTGTCTTTCATTAAATAAAACATTTTTTCTGATACATTAGTACAATTTAGGTGGTAAATCTTAGTACATTGAGAGCAATTTAAAAACTGTCTTCCGGAGATGTTCTTGTTACATTTTTCACAGTTTCTCACCATTTTGGTTGTTTAACTACAAAATTTTGTAGAACACAAAAAAATTTCAGAACACAAAAAATACTTTCAAGGTCCGGGGTTTGACAAAATCAAATATAACCTCTTTATGTGTATATGTATGAACTGCACTTACAAATATCTTCACGTGTTTATCAGATTCCGAACTGCCGCGTGAAAAACTCGTTGAAAGGCTTGCTGTATTCATTTTATTTTATGAACAAAATAGATTCGATTAGCAAAACATTACAAAATTACAAAAAACTAAATCATGTGAATATAAACTGTACAATACAATGTAAGCAGCCGTTTTCAGCCGCTATTTTTCGCTAGAAACGATAACAAGCCAAATAAGCCGTTTCTAGCCGCCAGGCTAGAAATGTTAGTAACCAGCTTTACATCTATAGTTATATCTAACCATTCAAGTTTTGTTACCGACTTTGAATCAGGAACCCTAAAATAACTCCATTTATTAAATATGGTGGAACAGTGTCGCAGTTATTCAACACATTATCGAATTTATGCGCTATAACAGCAATCTATTCACCAAATTCGTGTAATTTATATATTATTTTAATATTTATTTATTAATGTAACGTTTTTAGCAGAGCCCATAAATATATGTGAATTATGGCATATCACTATATTGGTAAATTAATTTCGCAAGATTTCTACACCTGTACCCGTACAACCATACTACAAAATTCATATTTGGTTGAGTACTTCCATTACTATTGGATAATAACATAAGGAGAAGATTGGTATTTGTTCACTCAGTTGCAAGTTGCATTAAAGCAGAACTTTTTGGAACAACAGTATTTTATTCGCTTTTATCGCATCAAAATATCGATTTGTAGCTCATCGGCAACCTTTATAGCATTATTTTGTGGAATATTGTAAACGATGTAACTTTAACTCCATCAAATAGTGCAGTAGTTGCCGCGACAATGCTATTACTGCTCTAAAATGTGTTAGGTTTATAATCAAGTAATTAGTCGAAGTTAGAACTGTCAAAAGTTAGAATTCTCAGCCAAGTAGTAGTCACCATTTCCTTTACTTAAACTACTTTGAGGTTATTTTGAATAAAAATGGAAGGTTTGGATAACATTGAAGAGGTTTTTGCTGTTGTAAGAAATATAGATAATATAGGTAGGTACGTGGGGCGCACTAAAAGTTTCCGGAATGAATAAGAAAAAAATACTATTAAAGGTCAAAAATCTCAAAATATCCCTTTGCGTAAATGCACTTTTTCATTCGATTAAACCAATTTTGAAAACTTTTGTGCCACTCCTCTGTGGTGACCTCAGAAACGTGATTTTCATACTCTTCGATGGCTGTCGAAGAAGAGGCTTCTTTTGACGATGAAAACCGTTGACCGCGTAATTGGTTCTTAATTTTTGGGAACAGAAAAAAGTCACAAGATCAACAAATTGTTGATCGAAGTACAAAGCGTTCAAAAGCGGTCGAGATGTGATGGAAGATTTGCTTCGCTGTGGTAGGCCATCCACGTCTTTAACTGAAGTTAACATCGAAAAAGTGAAGGAAATGGTGACTGAAAATCCTCATTCAAGTATGAGAGAGATAGCCGCTGAACTTTCTGTGTCTCACGAGTCAATCCGTACCATTTTAAATAATCACTTGGGTATGAATCATGTTGCCGCTCCGCTAGTCCCATAAAGACCTGAATTTTCTTCAAAAACTGAATCGCATAAGAGTCGCTGTGGACATGCTCTAGAGTTGACTCGTTCTAGAGTCAATTCCGACCCACCAATTATGCAACGCATTGTCACTGGTGACGAGAAGTGGGGTTATGAGTTTGACATGCAAAGTTGTCAACAAGCTTCGGAGTGGCGCCTTCCGACTGAACCCAAACCGAAAAAACCACGCCAAAGTCGATCAAAAGCCAAAGTCATGTTGACTGTTTTTTTTTACTATCGCGGTGTTGTGCACTCGGAGTGCTTGCCGGAGGGTCAAACGGTAATAAAGAATTTGAGCGTTATGCGGCGTTTATGAGAGCAAATTCGACGTAAAAGGCCAAATTTGTGGGAAGAAAATTCTTGGATTTTGAACCACGATAATGCGCCTTCGCACAAGGCCATCATTGTGAACGAATTTTTGACCAAAAATTCAACAAATACCATCGAGCAACCAACTTATTCACCAGGTACCTATGGCTCCAGCCGACTTCTTTCTCTTTCCTAAATTCAAATGACCACTTCGTGGCCCCCCTTTTTCATTCGGTAGAAGACATAAAAGAGAATTCGCTGCGAGAACTGAACTCAATTCCGTAAAAAGCGTTTAAAAATGTTTTGATGATTGATAGGATTATTCGTTGGCATAAGTGTATCGTTTCTGAAGAAGCATTCTTTGAAGGCAATAAAAAAAATTTGGATGAATAAGTAACATTTTGTGTATTATTGATCTTTTTCCAGTACTTTCTTGACTAGAGTACTTAGGGTGTTTGATTTCGTGTCCGGTCAAAATAAACGGTATCTGGCTTGTCCGGCTTTTGTTAGGTAGGCTTTTTACATTTCGCAAACGAGCGAGCGCCGAGCGTGGCCGAGCGCAGGCGAGTCGACTGTCGGTCGCTCCTGCTCCCGAAAATGTAGGGTGTCCGGCATTTTTATCCAAATGTCTTGCCGAACTAGCTGGTCTGTCCGGCTATTAGGTTTGGCGACCTGGCAACCTTACTTGCGCTCCATTCCAATCGCGCGTAAGTTCATCGTGCGCGTAGATCGTGTGCAAGCGAATATTGCCGAACAGTGGTCGACCGCGAAATTCTTCGTTCCATTTATTTTATTACAATAAAGTATTTTACATGGGTTCTAACTAAGGACAGTATTAATAAAATACAAGTGACCTAGAGGGCACTGGTAAGGAAACTGGTAGGAGTTACACTCAAAGACTGCAAAACAAATACAGGGTCAATTTTGGACCCCCCGCCAAAATTAAATATGGGGTATAAAAAGTAATAATAAAATATTTGACGTAAAAATAATAAACATTTTCTATTTTTAAATATAATTTATTGGCTGCTTTTTAAATCCTATATTTCTAGGTGCGTGCGCTCACCCTCGCGGTCCAAGCGAACGGAGCGCCGTCATTGGTGGAAGGGGGAATAAATAGCGGTTACGCGCATGCGCTTTGAAAACGAGGCGGCCGCGCGCTAGGTGACAATGATTTTAATTTTCGTAAGAAAGAATTGAGACAAAAATGTAACAAAAAATATGTTTTTTTATTTGATTATTTGGCTGTACTACTGTTATAGGATCACGCGAAAAATTTTGGCGGGGCGTCCAAAATTGACCCTGTATATGGCTTAGAAAGTAAAGTTACAGATGCCATTATACACGTAGCAGCGGGTCATGTTGCCCGAAAGCATGGATCCTGGTGCAAACAAATTTTGGAATGGCGACCTTGGGAAGATAAACGCCCCAGAGGACGACCGCAGATGCGCTGGAAGGATGATGTCAAGAGGGTGGCGGGATCGAACTGGATGCAGGTTGCACGAAACCGAGACGAATGGCAGCAGCTGAAGGAGGCCTACACCAACATGTTGGTTGATAATGGCTAAGAAGAAGAAGAAGAAGAGAGAAAGTATTTTACAACCACTACCAAAAGCGCTGTAGTACCGGTGTCAACCTTAGGCAATCGTGCTAGTGTACGGTCACAATAGGGATGTGTTAATCAGAATATTATACATACAAATAATCACGACTATTTATCCCCGAAGGGTTAGTCTGAGACTTCCAACAGCAGTTCTCTGCCATAGTCCACGTTTCACCAAATTAGAACTGCACATGTGCTCAGCGTGATAGGTGGTGAGCCCATCGCCGGGATGTGCTAATCGATTGATCTAATTTGAGTCTAACACTACCTACCAAAAGTACGTAAGTAGGTACGTACCCATTGAACACGCATACTGATCAATGGCCTCTCTCTATTAATAGCCAGTCTTTCGTCGACACTAATCAAGCGGAGTAGGCTAATTAATATTCGTAATTAGGCCTAATTAGATAAATCACTCAATAGATGATCGATCAATTATTAACATCAACACTTACGCACTAATTTGTAGAGTTGATGAATAAAAAAGTATTTTTGGACGGGTGTGATTAGGGCATCGAACCCAGGTTTACCTGACCCAAAATAACCCGGGTTTTTCGGGTTTTCTGGGTTGCAAGAAAACCCGGGTTTGGAAAACAAAAACCGGTTTTTCGAGCTTTTCTACAATCGTTTTCTTGTCGGTAATTGTTCGTACCTATGTATTTTTACGCTTCTTTGAAATAATCTCTGACTGAACACGGTCAAAAAGTAACGCCCTTTTATCTCACTACATAGGAACAAGTTAGTGAAGTTCACATCTGTCTTAACTTTTTTGCACTCTAACACTAATAATTTCTGCTTGACCTAATTAAACTTGTTTATAAACTCTTAAATTTCCTACTTGGAAATAACCTAAATCCACCTAATTGCTAAAATAAGGTTTTTATAAATTATAACGACTATTTCAGAAAAAAAATTTGAATTTCGCCCATAAACAAAAAAGTGCAAAAACACAGAAAATTTACGACCAAAAACTTCAAAATTTCAATTCTTCTAAAACTTAATATAAACATAATCTGGACCTTTTAGGTCCAGATACATAAAAATAAAATTTTCGGCAAAATTTTTTAAACAAAACTCTTCAAAAAATTAACTTAAAAATTTTCAGTAACCTAACCTAACCCTAACCTAACTCTGACCTAACTTAGAATGACGGAAGTGCCTAGTCCGCCATTTGAAAGATCCGTGGTGGAGCACAAGAGGACCTTTAAGACCGCGCTCCTAGAATACCTTGGTCGTATAAATCAGGCGGTTCGGGAGGGCAAGTCGGTGACGAAAGCCAACAAGCAGCTAATCCTCGACACCACGGCAAAAATCGAGTACTGCGTTAATGTCTTTAACGAGCAAATAGAAAGAGACGTTATTCGCATGCAGATGCAGGAGCCCGAACCGGATCCGGAATTCTCCTCGACCCAGGAGCACGTTAGCGAGGACAGCATTAAGGAGTTAGGCCACAAGCTGGACAATAGCGTGAGCGCCGTAGTCGCGATGCAAAGCGAGGCAGCGGAGGAGATCCGGAGAGAGGTAACCCAAAAGGTTGACGAAATGCTGGCGCAGCAGGCGCGGCTCGAAGACCTTGTGCGGCTGACCGCCAACATGGTCACAGACGCACTGAAGGAGGTTCCTCTCTCCCAGGGTCCACCGACCGGCGCTCACACTGCACGGAATGTCCAAGAGGCCGAACTCCCGAGTGCTCCATCATATGCTAGTGTTGTTGCGAGGCCCCAACCCCAAACACCCAAAACCTACCCCGCGGTCCTGGTTTCACCATACGACTGCTCGCGCAAGCCTCCGGAGGTGATGTCTCAGTGGAAGAAGGAGATCAGCTTCCGGAGGCGCAAATACGCCCCGGTCAAAATACTGCCCTTACCTAACTCAAAATTACGGGTTGAATTTGAGACCAGGAAACAGTGCGAGGAAACGATAGCCCGTCACGCATCGAGCGCTAATTTCGCCGCAGAACAGGCGAAGCAGAGACCACCGCTGATTATCCGAAAGGGCATATCAAAAGATATTGCCCGCGAGGAGTTGGCGGAGGTCCTTGTCGCCCAAAATGACGTAGAGGTTTCCCGCATCTGTTTCCTGACCTCAAATCGCAACCCGGCATTGTACAACGCGGTGATTGAGGTCACTCCCGAGATGCGAAAAGTCATCCTCGCTCTCGGGAGGCTCTGCGTGTGGACCTTATTAGGGTCCACGTGGAGGACTTCTCCCGATTTGTACAATGCCACCAATGCCTCCAATACGGCCATATTAAGGCGAAGTGTACGGCTGAAAAGCGGCCTTGTGCCCATTGCGCCAGTCCGGGACATCAGATAACAGAATGCCCCAACAAGACCCAGGGGCCTAAATGTTATAACTGCTCGGCTCATAATCAACGCATGGGCACAAGCATCGACGCCGGACACAACGCCACGAATGCCCGCGAGTGCCCCCGTATTAAGTCAATGGTTCTGCGCCTGCAGAGCCAGACTGAGTACGGGAACTAAATAAAATTTGTCTAAATCTAAACAAAAAATTAAAATTCTAACTACATGCCTAAAAATTTAAATATTAAACTTTAAACAAAATAAACTAACTTAAATAAAAATGTATAAGTACTAAATAACATCCAAACCCTAAACTGAATTTAAACTATAACCTAAATAATACCTAAAACAATTAAAATCTAAACCATAAAATTTTAAAACTATTGCATGTAGAACAAAAATAACTTATTAAACAAAAATCTAACTAAACTTAATTTTAAAATAAATTAAACAAAATCATAAATAATTAACTCAAACCTAGTATAAGAAAAAAAAAGCCATAAATAACATCTAAAATAATTAAAAACAAACTAAACTAAATAGCACAAAATCAAAATACACCAAACTTAAAATTAAAGAATCTAAACAATATCTAAAATAAATAAAATAAACAAATAAACTAAATAACAGCTAAATATTAACAAACCTAAACCAACAGAACAGAACAACTGCAGTTTTTAAATAAATAAAAACTACACCAGTGTCTGCAATTTTTCCCTTCCTTCTCCCTTTCTCTTCCTCTTCAATTCTTTCTATTTTTCTTCCCACCCAAATAGCGACCCGCTATTAATTTGAAATAGGCAAAGACCTTAAGTCTAAGCAAAACATTTACAAAGTAGCTTCATTTTAACGTCATCCCTAAATTTCCATAAAAACCCAACATCCTAAATTATAAACTATCCAATAGTTCCCTTAAATTATTCCTGCGACCAAATTGCCTCCCTTTCTCCCTAGTAGCTCTTGTTACGCAAGAGAAATACCCATGCCCTACAGAAAACAAGAATATAATTACCTAAAAGAACCTTAAGTAAAACCAATTAAATAAAAAAAACTTGTATAACTGTAGGTGTGTTTTTGTGCGAAAAAGATTAAATTAATAAAGCAAGTTACACGTTATTCGTGCGTTTGACTCAGAAATGTCATGAAACGGAATAAAAGATGGAGGCAAGATGCGTCGTCGCGTTGTTGACGTGCAACGGGAGCGGTGAGCTGTGAGTGACTCCCTCGCCATTTTGTTTCGTCAGTCCTCCTACCTCTCTCCAGAACACTCCTTTATCCATTTCAGCGAACCTCAGCATTCTTGGCATGGACATCGGCCAGGAACCAAATCCAAAATACTACATCGAGAGTGTTATTTTAACTGGCTACCGTAAGTTGGGTATTCTCAATAAGGTTTTTCACTTCCGAGCAGCGCTGTTGCTGTACAAGACTCAGGTGCGATCGAGTATGGAGTATTGTTCTCATATGTTATGGTACGGCTCCGCTAAATACCTCCTCGGTGCACTTGATTGACTGCAAAGGCGAGCAGTACGCATTATTGGAGAAGCTGAGGTTACAGCCTCTCTTGAGGACCTCCAGCTGCGTAGAGATATTGCTTCTCTCAGTGTTTTCTACCGAAATTACTACGGAGAGTGTTCTGAAGAAGTTTTTGATCTAATCCCGCCCACTCCTTTCCTGTCCCGGACTACACGTGCTGGTCTTGGGAACCACCATCATACTGTGCAGACTATCAGCTCTCGTACAAAAAAATTTGGCACGTCGTTCCTCTGTAAGACCATTCGGATTTGGAATTTTCTGCCTGTGCATGTGTTTCCCTGCTCCTATAGTCCCGGGTCTTTAAAGCGGGGCGTGAAACGGCATTTATGCAGGCCGTCATGAATGGGTGCGCTTGTTACGTTTTCCATGGTGAGGAGTGCTCTCGTTATTTTGGACTGCATCGACTGCTTATCATCAGGCAGGATGAAGTCACTATGACGTGTCACATAAAAAAAAACTGTCTTCTTACGCGTAGTTAGCCACTAAGACGAATTTATTGTTAATGTTACGAAAAAGTTTAATTAATATTAAAATATTTTTTTAAATCGTCTATGGCAGATAAAAAGTAATTACTAAGCTAGATAAATACTAGCTACCTTTCTACTTTTATATTTGTTTTCAACAAAAGACTCATTGTCTATAGAAGACTTTTTAATATTAAAAATATTCTTGTGATTTTGAAAGTACTTACTTACCTTACGAAGGTACTTTCTGTTTTATTAACCGACTTTAATAAAAGGAGGAGGTTCTCAATTCGTCGAAATAAAAAAAATATTAATTACATGAATCCTTCCTTGTATTATATCGTATTTGACTTAGCAAATCCATATTAAAATATTGTTTCTTCATATTAATTTAAAAAAAAAAAACAAAAAGACCGAAAAAGCTCGAAAATCCCGGTTACCCGGGTTTTGACTCAAAATTCTCAAAAAAACTTATGTATGACTGAAACCCGGGTTTTTAAAAAGTGGATCGGGTTTCGATTCCCTAGCATGATATAAATTAAGTATCCTCAGACGACATATACTTATAAGTAGGTACCTAATATTATTATAATATAGGCTGTTTGGTAGTAATAGGAAATTAAATAACACTCAAGTACTTAAACTCTTTAGCTGACAATGGTAAAATATAGATAAATATAGATGCCATCATAATTTGAACCTTACTCAGTTATAATAGAATAGTCAATCAATGTGTGTGTGCTTAGATCTTTCCAATGGACATTATGGCCTTTAAAGTTTTAAGAATTTAATTAAAACTAATTACGATGATTTGTTAGCCGTAGGTCTAATACATAATTCGTCCATTTCGCATTTTACCATTCCCTACTACTCGATTCGTCAATAATTTGATTCGACCATTTCGTGAATCGTCATTACGCAGTTCGTCCATTTCGAGTTTCGTCTTTATGCAGTTCGTCCATTTCATGAATCGTCATTACGCACACATTTTTTAACGCTTTTTCCAGAATTGAGTTCAGTTCTCGCCGCGAATTCTCCTTTATGTCTTCTACCGAATGAAAGCGGGTGCAACGAAGTGGTAATTTGAGTTTAGGTAAAAGAAAGAAGTCGGCTGGAACCATAGGTACCTGGTGAATAAGGTGGTAGCTCGATAGTATATGTTGAGTTTTTGGTCAAAAATTCGTTCACAATGATGGCCTTGTGCGAAGGCGCATTATCATGGTGCAAAATCCAAAAATTTTCTTTCCACAAATTTGGCCTTTTTTGTCGAATTTGCTCTCTTAAACGTCGCATAATGCTCAAATAATATTTCTTATTTACCGTTTGACCTTCCGGCAAGAATTCCAAGTTCACAACACCGCGAAAAACAGTCAACATGACTTTGACTTTTAATTGACTTTAGCGTGGTTTTTTCGGTTTCGGTTCAGTCGGAAGGCGCCGCTCCGAAGCTTGTTGACTAGTTTGCATGTCAAACTCGTAAACCCACGTCTCGTCACCAGTAACAATGCGTTGCATGAATGTTGGTTCGGAATTGACTCGTTCTAGCATTTCCTCAGCGACTCTATGCGATTGAGGTTTTGGAGAAAATTTAGGTCTTTTGGGACTAGCAACATGTTTCATACAAGTGATTATTTAAAATGATACGGATCGACTCGTGAGACACAGAAAGTTCAGCGGCTATCTCTCTCATACTTGAATAAGGATTTTCAGTCACAATTTTCTTCACTTTTGCGATGTTAACTTCAGTTGAAGACGTTGATGGCCTACCAGAGCGAAGCAAATCTTCCATCACATCTCGACCGCTTTTGAACGCTTTGTACCACTCATAAGCACGTGTTTTTGATAAAGTCGATTCACCGTAAGCCTTTCACCGTAAACATTTTCAGTGACACCGAACACGAAATTCCATTGGCGATGCAAAATTTAAGACAAACTCTTTGTTCGATGTTTTTATCCATTACATATGAAATTCGCAATACACAATAGATATAAACTAGATAAAAACAGCACTGTATTTAATCTAATTAACAGATTCACCTCAAACTCCGCGCCAAAATGGATGATAACAGTTGTCCCAATCTAACAACAAAAAAAAACAAAAAATTGAATTTGGAATCATAAACAAATCATCCGTTCCCGAAGCTTTTTTGACAGGATGTACTTTACTTCCCTAAAATTACACAACTGCATTACTTGCAAGTCGAATTATAACAAACGAATGTATAACACTGCACAACACAGAGAATCAGATATTCTTTTCTTTTACAACATAAGTGAAATTCATTTTTGTGTAAAGTGAAATTCAAAAACTTTCTCATTGTTTTGAACTTTGAATTTGAAACAAAATTCCAACTCGAATGCACTTCTCGCCTGCATGCGCATCTTTTAACACCATTACCATGTCGATCAGTCAATAATCATAGAAGCTTTACGTTTATAAAGGGAAATACCCGTTTTTCTACAATTCCAAATCAAAAGGGACAACCTACACAGGTCACAATTATAATTAACCGATTTTCAAAAAAAATTTCGTCATTTTATAGCTAAACTAATAATCCAAGGCTCATTTTTAATTTTTTTTCTTGAATCTTTTTATTTCCGAAATATTTACAATTTAGTTAGCAACCCGATTTTTATTACATTTTTCAAAATTAAAAAAAAAAAGTTACTACCAGCCGATTTTCAAAATTAAAACGCTCACACGACACGAGTGTCGATAAATTCCTCAACTCTTGTTACTATTCCCATCTGGATCCTCCTAAAATTCTAGGAGCTATAGTCAAAAATACGTCTCAGGCAATTAGGATCTGATAACCATTTTCAATAGTAAAAAAGAAATATTAGTGGAATGATTAGTGGAGTTAAACTTATCAACTTATGCTTGTGAAACCGCGGTTGACAGGCAGGTAAACCTAAAATTTAGAAACCTAATAGTTGTATGTTTTTTTTACTTCTATTTGTTTTTAAATACAGCATTATTTTGGGTAAGTTTAAACTTAGTTTATTTTAATTTTCATACTAATTACTTTCAATCATAAAAAATCAATGCTCCAACCATGCAAAACGTGACATATTAAATTGCCGCCATAAATTTGGCGCGCTGTCACGTTGACAGCGCGGCGGAAGAGGCGTGGCCGACGTTCCGTTTCACTTAAGAGCGCACGACGACATGTTCCGTCACACAAAACTAGGGTTACCATGTCTTTGGACATACGTTGGACATTGTAAATAACATTACAAAAATTATCTGGGATATGGTCATTCGCGTCCGTAGGTTTACCCTTGAGACCCTGTGAGTCGTGACACGTGAGTCGTGGTGGTAAATGAGAGACACCGTCGCAGTGGTAAAGCCACGCTGCGTTGTTGCACGAATTGGGCCGGCTCGCCATGCGTAATACCACCCTCTCACGAAATATCGCACTCGTTGTGGTTGTGTTTCGGTGTTCCGGTGAGTAAAGTACTTGAGGCCCATCCCATTAAGGTCGGCAACGCACCTGCGACTCTTCTGGTGTTCCGGATGTCTATGGGCGACGGTGATTACTTTTCATCAGGTGCCAGCCTGTTCGATTGCATCATTCTCACATTAAAACTGGTCATCTGTCAAAAAAAAACATTATTAGTAAGGGCAAGTCTCCCCATGTGCTGTTATCCATGTAGTCGCTGTGTGTAGCAGTGGAACATTAATAGGCTGATGATGATAAAAGCCTATATACTGTGGGCAAATGCTGGGCAAAGGCCACAATCATTGAAATCGAGTTAGCGTTACATTACATATTTTGTGTCCGGTGTACATATTGACTGGCAGAGAACGCCTTGTGGCGTTTAGTCCGCCGCTTGCAGTTTCTTTTTATGAGCATTAAAGATTAAATAAATAAATAGTCCGGCTTTATTAAAAAGCCTGGTAACCCTACACGTAGCCATCCGAAGCTGACCTCCCCCGTACAGTGGTCGCTTTGATCTTGTAATGTGTTTTGAGCACGGATGTGTTCATTTATTCGCAAGCTTTGCGGCTAATGGGGTAATTAAAAATGCTGACAAATTATAGAAACGTAGTGCACAATGTTTGTGCGGATTTATTTCAGACTTTGACAAACTCAATAAAAATATTTTTTTTTTGTATAAGCTTCTTTATATTTTGATAATGAGCGCATAGTAATAGGTAGGAAGCTGGACATATAATTAAGAACGAGAGAAAGACTTAATATAATTATAAACAATAATTACACATAAAAAAACAACAAATAAAAAGAAAAAACTTCTCCCTTATAAATAAAAAATTTCAACTAACTCGCCTGTTCGAGGCAAGGTGCCCAAAAGACTGGCGGCATTGCCTCTTTGTATGGCTAGACTTATCCGCTGAGCGAAAAAATTGCCAGCCTTCCGTTCTCCCGTTGCTTCAAACAGGCGTGTGGATATTTAAAAAAAAAATAAAAATAATTAGATGATGTGGTGTGTGTATAGATTTACCTACTAAGTGTGCATGTACTATCGCGGACTCCGTCGCTTTACCAGTCTAATGGTCAAAATCCCTTGCACACCGCGTCGTCTATTTGGTACGGGCACGTACCCGGGCGGTCGGTGCGCTTCATACGAAAATCGCTGCAAAGTGGTAAAGCGACGGTGACCCCGTACGTTCTACATACATTTAATTACGACATTCACGACTATTATCCCCGAAGATTTAGAGACTAGGCAATGAGGACCGCAAAATCAGTCCTTTGCCAAGTCCACGTTTCTTTTTTTTATTTTTTTTTATTGGTGACTGCGTGTTTGTCCTCGATTTCACCTGATGGAAAGCGATAATGAGGGCGAAGATGGAGCACGCGCAGTCAGTACCTAAATGCCTGTTTACTCTGGCCTTAAATGACGCCCAAGTTGTAGCGTTCAGGAAAAACAGGCGCAGGGAGGTCATTCCACATTCTAGCTGTCCTAATGAGGAAACTAGAAGCAAATCGCTTCGTCCGGGCGGGTGGAATATCTACAACATAGGGATGAAAGCCCTCCCTCCGTCTAGTGGTCCGATGATGGAACGGGGAATGGGGTATGAGGTTATGTAACTACTGGGCACACTCTCCAAAATGTAACCTGTGGACGACTGATAAGCAAGCCACTTTGCGTCGGTGTTCCAGACTTAAAAGTCTGTTAGTCGACCAACTCATCGTCACCAGTCAGCCTCTTTGGTCGGCGCTCTATAGAATCCAGGGCAGCCAGCTGGTGCTTTGCAGATCCATCCCAAAGATGAGAACAGCACTCTATGCACGATCGGACCAGAGCTTGGTAAAGAGTAAGAGGTGTCCGGCAAAGTACCGTCTTACCTTTGAGAGAATACCTAGCTTTTCTTGCGGCGGTTTTGGCTTCATTTTCTATAGAGCGGCCGAAATTGAGGTCCGGTACCCAAAGGGTAAAACGGGGCAATATTACTAAGACTCCGCTGTCCTTCCGTTATCCGTCAGTATGTTAAATTATTATTAATATTTAAGGGGGCTCCCATACAACAAACGTGATATTTTTGCTCGTTTTTGCTCGATATTGATAACGGCAACAGGCAGACGCTTGAAATATTCACATATACTTTAAAGTTAAATCATTAAATTAAAATTCAACTAATATTTAAGGAGGGCTCCCATACAACAAACGTGTTTTTTATAGATAATTGTACGGAACCCTTCGTGCGCGAGTCCGTCTCGCACTTGGCCGGTTTTTTTGTATGTGATCGAAGGCAGTAGGCTCTAAAGAGGCAGATTTTCACGCTTATTCTGCAACTGGTTTAACCGTCGCGTATATAGCGGGTAAAGAATACTAGTACTTCCTATTCCCCTCTCTTCCCTTGGGTGTCGTAAAAGGCGACTAACGGACTAAAGACTGCACATACATCCAACAGCATAGAGCGGCACTGGGCTCACCACCTGTCACGCTGAGAAATATGCAGTCGCTATTTGGTGAAAAGTGGACTATGGTTACTTCTTGCTGTCCTCATTGCCTTCGGGGATAGGTAATAGTAGTGATTATGTGTACGTATGTACATATGTATGTATGTTTAGCAGAAGCAAACCTGCGGGCAATCATGTTTGCTCTCACAGACAACGCCCCCCGCTCCCCTAATAATAACATATTAATTGCCACAGACACGATAATTTGCTAGAACGGGCATTATCGGAAAACAAGCGTCGCATCGGGCGGGCGAGCGTAGTAATTTGTGGGAATTATCGAATTAATATTCATTGGTAATTAGGGGTTGGTGGCAAGTGGTAGTCTGTAAAGTCTGTTCAAACATTGTTAGGTAATAGACAGGGTTTTTGATATTTTTTGGGTATTTTACTAACTTTTACTAAGTAAATTTGAAATTTTGCTTTGGTAAAGTTAGTTTGTGTAAAAATGGCGCATTGTAGAACATTTATTTATCATAAAGGTTTATAGAACATCTATTTAACATAGATGTAGAGTTAATCGTTCTTATTAAATAGCGAAAAAAATATTTCTTTTCTTAGATAGGTACTTATTGACTTGTATATTCACTAGGCTTTTATAACGCGAAACAATTGCAACTACAAATTGGTGTGTTTTTACCGTATTTTTTCATTATATTTTTGCAACAAACGCAGATTTTCCAATCGAACAGTTAAGTGCCCTAACCAAATATTGGTTTAAACTTCATTCAGACACGAAGAGTTACCAGTTAGTTGGTAATTGGTGGTTTCCATTAAAACACCGGTCATTTGTGGCATGTCGAGTTATTAGAACAAATACTACGTCGACTACACCCGTAGACCTAAACACGGGCAGACAGTAGCATTTTTTAAATTTAAATCTAAAATTTAAATTTAAATTTTGTAGAAAAATACATTTTTTTTCTTAATTATAGTTTAACACGTCAAATTAAAAAATATATATTTTATTTTAATTAAGTAATTGAACACTAGCTAGTACTACCCGGAAAGCTATGCAATGCAACGTTTTTTTTGGCCAGGAAAGCGTCTCCAGAACTCACTACCAAAGTTTCATCACAATCTGATCAATGGTTTCGCATAGAGGACCAACATACAAACATAGATTTTTATATAAATAAGATAACCAACAGTCTACTTAAAATGGTAATAGAAGGCAGTACAAAACCTATTTAAAATCTAATATCTTGTACAAAACGCCTTAGTAATATACACAGTACGGTCACAGAATAACTAATAGTACTAACGATGCAATACGGCACACTAAAGCGATAAGAGATGTTTAAAAATCGGCTCTTAAAAGTTTTGAAATTACCAATTTAAAGTTTGCTAAAATGTCGTATCAGTAGACACACGACTTTTCTACACTCGCATTGTAGAAGTAGGGATCACGTAAAGTTATCCTTCACCAAAGTGAATTCAAAATAAATGTTTAGTTTAAAGTTTATCACGTTTTAGCAAAATTAAATTTACCACCTTTAGATAAGTAGTCGTAAATGATACAAAAAAAATGTCTACATTAGCACCGGGCATCGTTTTGTAATTTTTTTTAAATTTAGGTTATTGTTATCAATTTTATACAATATTTGTACACATTGCACCACTATCTTAATTAATGTTTTAATAGAGCCTTGTCGTGTTTTATTTACAGAACTTTAATTACTCTCAGTTTTTTCTGTATTTTCTTAACTCTATGGCATCCGATACTTAGGCATTAGGCGATACAATATATAATTTGTTAATTCGTAGTGTGGTGCGTAAACATTGGTCAGGGTGCGCAGCGCACCCTTCAAGAATATTTTAGGGTGTATTTAGTCTAGGGCTGCCAACAGTGACGCCAAAATAGTTGAGTAAAAGAGGCCCATCGCTCCCTTTCCCCCCTCACTATTCCTACTCCTTCCTTAAGGGGGGTTAGGAGGTGAAAACGGAAAAATTGTCTGTTTTCTTTTACATGTTAATATTTTAGATATTTCTCACTGAAATTTTCAATATGTACTACAGAACGTGTGTGAGGAGATGACTGTTTCCAAAACACGATTGGAAACATTTTGCTCGATAGAAAAAATCCTAAAGTTACCTCTAAAATTTCATATACTTAAATGCACATTACGACCGTGTTTTACAATAATAATTCCTATAAAATCATAAACACATATGTATATTTTTTATTTCTTGACTGATTCGGATTTCCAAAAAAAAATAAACATTTTTATTAGCATTTTGATAAAAATGTGAATGGCGCTTACGAATAACCGCGGACCTCGCACCGAGCAACACCCGCGAGGGCCCGGAATAACGGCGGAATTTTCGAAGGCCGCCTAACCCCCCTTAAAGATCCTACTCCTTTCTCAAGGCAGGCGACACATCTACGACTCCTCTGGTTTTTCGGGTGTCTATGGGCGGCGGTGATTACTTTCCATTAGTACCAGACCCGTTCTGGTTTGCCACCTTTTAACATAAAAAAGGTATAAGTATGTTTATTCAAAACTAGCGGCCCGCCTGCGACTCGTTCACGTGAACATCCCGTAGGCCCGCCTGTCTATTCGTAATTCGAAATGAATTACAAAATTTAAAAAAAATATAGACAGACGGTAGCGTTTGCCGCTTGTCTAGGGAGGCTGCAAAGCTCAGTTCAACGTATTTTGTATGGAAACGCTGCACATCTCTTCTCTTTTTAAATCTGTTCGTCCTATCTGTCGATTGTGAATGCCTAGTGAGTTCTCAAATCCGCATTCTCTAAATTTGACTCTACGCTAACCTCACAAAGGTCACGTTTGATCGGAAAGAACGAGATAGCAATAATGTGGTTAATTCAGCCTACACTGGATAGATAGCCACGACTTGCGGGTATCGGCAGGTTCAAAAACCCTGTATTATTTCTTCACTCCAGCGAGGCACCGGATTTATTTTGCCAAAATTGAACCCTTATTTTTAAGTAATACAGTGTCTTTGAGGTTGCTATAGCTTGCAAAATATACTGTCAAATAACTGTCACTCAATGGTAATAAACAGACTGAAAGAAACCGATTGGGCATGGTTAAGCACAGACACTGTAAGTCGACTTACAGTCTTTTGGATGGGCACGGAATCGTTTGATCGGAACGTGAGGGCCGAAGTGAGATGCGAGTTTACGATCGGACTTTACAGAATCCCACTGCAGGCGAGACGAAGGACAACGGCTTAACCGTAGAAGAATATAAAAAAACGTAATAATTTACCGGTTACACCTTTGATCCCATATAAAAAAAAGATGTAAAATCAACGCTCTCAAAACGACTCCGTCTAGCGTCTGCACAAAAAGAATACCCAGCGAGATATTTAGGTTTTTTTCCCTCTTAAATAATGGCTTCGTGCGTAATTATTATTTTCTTTACATTAAGTGGATGATAATGAGTGATAATAATGAACGTTTAATGGTAAATGATTTTCCCCCAAAACCTTCGAGACTCAATAAAGCTGTGGGTCTTTATTGAGGTCTCACACGGATTTCTTGAGAGAATTTGAAAAGTGATGTTGCACTGTTCTGTTTTATTTGCTAACACTCATGCACGTTCACGAACACTTAACATTGAATAATCCACCAGTATTTCACATTAATTTTCGACAAAACACAAATTATAGAAAATAATACAAAACTGCAGACATGACGCTTCACTTTCCCGCCAAGAAGTCCATATTTAGGTTCTCATTTCGTTTAGTAGTATGCGGGCTAAATGTCAACAAGATGAAGAGCTGCTTCAAAAATGTCAATTGTGTATGTCAAAGCTGCCACTATTCGTTACGATATAGTAGGTGATAATCTATATTATTGAAATTTTGCATTCACAATGCTAGGTAAAGGTTAAAATGTTTACTAGAAAAAAATCAACCAGTCTCAGGAAGCTCGAATGGGATTCGAACCCGTGACTTTTGGATTGCCGTGGACCAGAGCAGTGGACCGGCAATCCAAAGGTCATGGGTTCGAATCCCATTCGAGCTTCCTGGGACTGGTTGATTTTTTTCTAGTAAACATTCTAAAGGTGAAGTGTGTAATAACTTGCGTGTGTGTCAACCCTACTAATGTGAACTTTACCTACGTAGCCCTATCTATTAGTATTGTATGATTGATTTAATTTAAAACCATAAGTAAGGGTTTGATGCATACCGCTCTCACTCTCATATTAAAGATTATTTAATTATGTTTTTTTTACTAAACATGTAAGTAAATCAAATAAACATTTACTGTACCACCAAAAACTATCCAGAAGTCCAGGGTTGTGATCTCTTACGCGTAGAGTCGAATTTGTATACTTAATAGAAAAACAGATATTTCTAAATTGACTTGACCGGGAATTGAACCCGGAAACTCAGAAATGGCAACGCGAGAATCGGCGTGCTAACCACTCGACCACAGAGATCATCAGAGATTTTATAACCGTTGAGAACAAGTGATGACAGCGCGAAGCAAGGTTTTGCGGTCCATGTGCTGCAAACGCCTCAGTGATTCGCGATGTGGCGTCTCTATGGCGACCGACCTCCAGGAGGTCGCTTGACACACAAGGGGTTAAGGCTATGTATGAACAATAAGAGCTACCTATTTGGTGTTTATCTCTATTTATCTCTTCCCTTGGGTGTTGGAATATGCGACTAACGAACTTAAGACTGCACATGTATATGCTCACTCACCACCTATCACGCTGAGCACATGTGTTGTCTGTTGTAATTTGGTGAAATGTGAACTGCTTCTGCGGCCCTAATTCCATAAATGTATGTAAGTATATATGACCCACAACGTATAAGTTTCTACCACGGTGTTGCTAGCGTCTGTTTATTTTCATCGGCACAAGTGCGCGTTCGTATTGCTACAAAAAGTCGCGGGGTCTTACGACTCATGTGTCACGATGGTTAAACAGTTCTATTTATTTTCAGATACCACAATAAAGGCGGCAATAAATTACTATCGTCACGGAAGAGCAACAAGAGCGCGGCAAAGGAGCTCGCTCGCGCAGCCAGCGGCGCAAGAATTCAAATTAAAATACTACAAGATGTTACGACCGATCAATTCTCACGTCGCAGTAACGACACCAAATCTAATTTGGTGCCAAATGACAATTAACAAAGTCATCAATGCCTAACGAGCGGCAATCGCGGACGTTTTGTGCGATGTGAAGACGTGTCACTTTGACAGATGGCGGAGCGCGGGCGTTTTGACGTTTTTGATTTGGTTTTGCTTTTTTTCTTTCGACGTGTCGGCGCGGCGGCGGATGTGTGAAATCGTGCTTCTGTATTCCAGCCAGTCGTAATCTTAATTTTTAGTTTGTAATTCATTTTGTTTTAGTTTTATAATGTTTTGGAGATATAAGTAAGTTGTACGAACATCTAGGTATACAAAAATCAATTGCTGTTCGTTAGTCTGGCATAGACTAAAAACGGCTGGACCAATTTGAATATTTTTTAACTTTGTTTTGTTCTTTTTAATACAGAGGCGGTTTAGAAAAAAAAATTGTGAAAATAATAAATAAATTGTGCAAAATATTAATTTGCTAATTTAAACTTTTTGCTGTTTCTTACTTATTTGTTAAGACATTTGTTTTTTCTGTCAATTAATTTATCATTATGTTATTGGCCTAACCTTCAGAATAATAACTAAAACTAAAATGTCTTAACACTCCTAGTGATAAGACATTTGAGTGGGCACTCCGTTTGGTCACCATTTGTTTATGTCGTTTTTGAATTCGGTGTCATAAATGGTGACCGGTTTTTTTTCGCTAGATATTTGACGTTTTTGGCAACTTATTTTGTCTCTTTTTTAATGTTTATGGCCCATTTGAAAAAATAGGATAATTATACGAGTCTCATTTGGACTCCTTCTATGCTTTAGTTATTGTGATAAGGCCCTAACCACAACGTATTTATTAATATTTAGACAAGATAAAGTCTGTCGGGTCTACTAGTTACCAATTATATGTATTCGTATTCGTTGATGTTTTAGCGTTAATATCAATCAAATATACAAAAGGACACTGAAACGTTAAAATAACTTCTACTTACCTCAATCAAGTGAGAATCGAACGCACGTCTTCCGCTGACCTCTCCCGGTATGCGGAGAACTTGGGTTCGTTTCCCACCAGAAGTACCTATAGGTATAGAAGTATAATAGTAGTAACGCGTTCGGCGTTCTTTCAACGGTTCAATATCCTTAATTACACCACTGCAAAACGGGAGCCCTTTCGGTTGCATAATCTCTTTCGTCATAAAGTAGTTTGGCATAACAGTGTCAGCATAAAGTTTTAACGCATAAAATTTGTAAAGCAGAGTGTTATAAACCCATAATGGTTTCATCAGCATAAATTTAACTTACTATAATTGTCTTTATCATAACTTTAATCAGCATAAATGTAAATAACATAATTGCTATACGTCTAAATTTAGTTTTTCATAAAATACGAAACGCATAATGGATGAAGCACAGCGTAGCTATTGTCTCGAGTTTCGAGGTAATTTTTTTATTAGACAACAGAAATACTAGCTGCCCTACTCCTGAAGTAACTTTTTCTCTAAAATATCATACCCAGATTTTCGTTTTTTTTTGTTTTTCAAATATTCATATTATTAGGTAAATAAAGTAAAATGTCTTAAAAAGTTAATACTTTGTGTTTTCAGTAAGGTTGTGCTACAAAAGTCAGTGACAGAAACGAATCGCGGCAAAACCGACTCCACGTAGTCTTGTCTGCCCTACGCTAGAGTGTAATTTAAACCCGCGTAGGCGCGGAGGGGCGAGGCGGCCTGCGAGCTGAGGAGCAGGTGGGTTGAACGCCCGCCGCCGCGGCTGAGGCTGGCCGGCGAAGCCGGCCAGAAAGCTGAAGCTGCGATGGTGAGCGAAAGCCATCTGCGACGATAAGCTCGCATGGGACCGCCGGAGTCCCGCAGCGCCGGAGCCGTGACAGAAACTATGCCTGCAGCATGCTGCATGCCTGCCTGCGTGCTGCATGCCTGCTTGCATGCTGCATGCCTGCTTGCATGTTGCATGCCTGCTTGCATGCTGCATTCCTGCTTGAATACTGCATGCATGCTTGGTTGCATGCTGCATTCTTGCTTGAATACTGCATGCTCGCTGGCATGCTGCTTGCTTGCATGCTGCTTGCTTGCATGCATGCTTCTTGCTTGCTTGCTTGCATGCTGCATGCGTGCTTGCTTGCTGCATGTTTGCTTGAATACTGCATGCTTGCTGGCATGCTGCTTGCTTGCTTGAATGCTCCTTGCTTGCTTGCATGCTGCATGCGTGCTTGCTTGCTGCATGCTTGCTTGCATGCTGCATACTTGCTTGCATGCTGCAGCTTGCTTGCATGCTTCACGCTTGCTTGCTTACATGCTCCATGCTTGCTTTCATGCTGCATGCTTGCTTGCATGCTGCATTATTGCTTACATGCTGCATGCTTGCTTGCATGCTACGTGCTTGCTTGCATGCTTAAACGTTGCTACGATTAAAAGTTGTTCGATGATGTTATGGATTTCAATTATTTGAAATGTTGTATTTTTGTGATATTGGTAATGTTTTTCTGGAAAATGAATCATCTAGCATTAATAGCTTCGGCCAAACGTTGAGTGGGATTTCAAAACATAAAAATTTAAAAAAAATAACAATCGATAGAAGGCATTTCAAAACTTTGTTATTTTTGTTTTAAGTAAAAAGAAAATTATGGAAAACAAAAAATTACAAAACGTTTTAGGCCAAATAAAATTCGTACAGAAAAATTTCGAGTTTAAGATAGGTAACCCTAAATGTTAACTTTATGGTATTCTATATGACTGCCAATAAATGTTATGATTATTAATCGTTATTGTAAAAACATTTATGTATAAACATTTGATGCTGATATATCATTATTATAAAAGAAGTTATGGGGAAATAAAGTATGCCTAATGATTTATTCTGAATGAACGTTATGCGAAACGAGGACAATGCCAAAAAACGTTATGCAGCCTTAAAATATGCCTCTTTAATTTATGCAACCCAATATGGACCCCTGCAAAACATTCATATACTACTCACGACTATGATCCACTTGCCCCCTTACTCTTGAAACACTGTTCCGAAAGTTACGTCGTCCGAAATTTAAGTAATAGAACAATTAAAATAAAATAATTAAACTGTAAACCGCAAATAATTCTACCCTCCCGAGCTGTATTAGTGAAAATTGCGTTTTTAAACTAAATACATATCATAAAAGCCCAATGCAAAATCTACTGACCAAATTATATTTTTTAGAACTAAGATAAATTTCTAAATTTCTGTTTATTCATTTCTTCTGAACTCTTCATGCACTCAAATTTGATGTTTTTTCTGCCACGCACACCCAACATTAAATTTCATACAATGGTGTCGTCACTGAGACTCCTCCATGCACATCCAGTCGTGCTTTTTGCGACACATTCCGGCTGTTCATGAAGGCGTAGTGTGCCCCATTCACTCTATTCCCAGCATTCACTCTCCTTTTAATATCTTTATCATTCTTTCCATTCCTTACATCGTGGCTAGGTACACAAACTCTTTTAATTGCTCCACTTTTTCTCAATTATCACACCCTGTCGTACACTAGTCTCGTTGAAAACCATAACTTTCTTCTTACTTACATTCATTTTCATTCCTTTTTCTTCTACCGGTCTTTGCATACTAGTTACCATCTAATAAGCAAATATCGGTAGAACCATCTTTATTGGACCTTCTGCTGACCTCGCACCCAGACGGCTATCAAGTTTCTGTTGATGCACCACTAGGCTCATCAGACCACTGTCAGATTCGCAGCACTGTGCCTCTCACAGAAACTTTAAAACCGCAACCAGCGGCTAGCCGTCGAGTCTGGCATTATAGGTCAGCAGACTGGGATGGGATGCGAAGCTTCTTTGCGTCCTACCCGTGGTGGCGAGTTTGCTTCTCGCTGGATGATCCTGATGTCGCCGCTGACTCTGTTGTTGATGTGATATTGCAGGGAATGGAACTTTTCATTCCAAACTCTGTGGTTCCCATTGGCGGCAAGTCCCAACCATGGTTTGGTCGTTGCTGCAAAATGGCATCTCGCCAAAAGCGACAACATTACCAAGCCTGGGCTAATGCGGTGTCATCAAAGGGTCCAAACACCAGTGCGCTCAGAAAGAAGTACAACTTTGCCGCCAGATCCTTTAAGAAGGACATTGCCAAGGCGAAGTCATCATTCATAGGTAGAATTGGCGAGAGGCTAGTGCGTCTTCCTTCGGGGACGCGTGCGTTCTGGTCTCTCGCCAAAGCTATCTTAGGGAATTTTTGTCAGCCGTCCCTACCACCATTGCACAAGACCGATGACTGCCTGGCCTATACTGCAAAGGAGAAAGCCGATCTCTTGAGCTCTCTTTTCGCATCAAACTCGACCTTGGACGATGGGGAAAACTCTCCACCAACCATACCGCATTGCGCTTGTACAATGCCAAACGTTCAGTTCCTGCAAAGGTCAGTTCGTAAGGCTCTTTTTTCCCTTGATATCCATAAGGCGAGTGGGCCTGATGCAGTTCCACCCATTGTGCTTCGGACGTGTGCTCCTGAATTGGCACCAGTTCTGACGCGCCTTTTCCAGCTCTCTTACACCACTGGCGTCGTCCCGAGCTCTTGGAAGACAGCCCTTGTCCACCCGATTCCAAAAAAAGGTGATCGCTCAGATCCGTCCAACTACAGGCCAATAGCTATTACCTCTTTACTCTCCAAAGTAATGGAGTCCATTATTAACCGCCAGCTCTTAAGGTACCTAGAAGAGAACCAGCTACTAAGTGATCGCCAGTATGGTTTTCGTCGCGGTCGATCGGCTGGTGATCTTTTAGTGTACCTTACTCACCGATGGGCGGAGGCAGTCGAGAGTAAAGGGGAGGCACTGGCAGTTAGCTAGGACGTAGCGAAAGCTTTTGACAGGGTTTGGCACAGGGCTCTTCTCTCTAAACTTCCATCATACGGGCTTCCAGAGAAATTGTGTTCATGGGTTGCCAGCTTTCTTACTGGGCGTAGCATCAGAGTCGCAGTCGACGGTTCGTGCTCCGACATGAAGCCCGTGAATGCTGGAGTCCCGCAGGGGTGTGTGTTGTCCTCTACTCTGTTTCTTCTGCATATCAATAACATGCTACATAACAACAGCATTCATTGCTATGCAGACGACAGTACTGGAGATACACTCTACACCGGGCGAGCTAACATTTCTCTGGAAAGCGTCATCGAGAGCCGGAATAAACTTGTGACTGACACCGAGAACATGTTAAGTCATGTCTCGGATTGGGGCCGACATAACCTCCGCTTTAACACCTCCAAAACACAAGTTTGCGCATTTACCGCGAAAAAACATCCCTTCGTCGTACCTCTGAACTTTGAGGGAGCACCCGTTGATACCAATCCGATTATTGGAATCCTTGGCGTCGATATTTCGAGTGACGTTCTGTTGCGTGGTCATTTGGAAGGTAAAGCTAAATTAGCTTCGAAAAAGCTGGGGTGTGCTTAATAGAGCGGGTCAGTATTTCACGCCGGCCTACCGCTTACAACTGTATAAAGCACAGGTCAGGCCGCATATGGAATACTGCTCCCATCTCTGGGCTGGAGCACCCCAATACCAACTCCTTCCATTTGACCGCATTCAACGCAGAGCTACTCGAATTGTCGGCGACGTGGTTATTTCAGGTCGGCTCGATCCACTGGCTCTTCGGAGAGACGTTGCGTCTCTCTGTATATTGTACCGTATATATCATGGGGAGTGTTCTGAGGAATTGTTCGGCTTGATCCCTGCCGCTAATATCCTTCACCGCACTACACGCAATCGACTGTCATTCCATCCACATCACCTTGATGGATGGCGGTCTACTACTGTGCGTTTTTCAAGAAATTTCTTGCCTCGAACTACAGTGTTGTGGAACCAGCTCTCGGCGGCGGTATTTCCGGACCGTTACGACTTAGGGGTCTTCAAGAAACGAGCCTATTCCTTCCTTAAAGGCCGGCAACGCGCCTGCGATTCCTCTGGCTTTGCGGGTGTCCATGGGCGGCGGTGATTACTTTCCATCAGGTGACCCGCTTGCTCGTTTGCCTCCTTCTGCTATAAAAAAAAAAAAGAAGGACTAATAGAGACTAATACTTGCGTCGTCAGCGACGCAAGGAGTATCTGGTCATCTGCATAGAGAAGACATTTGAGGAGACATTCATTCTTAATCCACATTCATCAAATTTTGCAAACAACTGTTTATCTATAGATTAAACAGCCATGGTGACGTTAAATATCCCTGTCTATCACCCTTTTTGATGCTAAACCACTCAGTGTACGACCTGTTTAACCTCACGCAAGCAAGCACTGGAATCCTCGTAGAGATTTCAGTGTTCGAATGAGGTAGCCGCTTAGTCCATACATTGACTGTACCGACCATAGTTAATTTCTTACCACTTTATTATAAGCCTTTTCAAGATCCACGAAAGCCTTTCTCAGCTATGATTTTCAAGAAAAAGACCTGATCCGTACATTCTATTAATTTTCGAAATCCTGCTTGTGCATCCCATATTTTGTCATCGGTTTCTTTCACAACCCTTTCAATCAATGCTTTCGCATTTTGTAGTTTTTAAAGTCAATCTGTGAATCTTTCCTCTTGTTTATCTGCACAATAACAGCCTTGCACCAATCTCTTGGCTTGGCCGGTGTTAAGGCACAAGTTGAATAGACGGTACAGCTGAGGTTGCTATGACGACGCCATGTCCAGCCTTCAGCATCTTAACTGACACCCTATCATATTCTGCAGCCTTTCCTGACTTCATACTTTATCTTTTATCACAGTACATTTATATCTGAGCAGTAGTAGTACATAAAAGATACAGAACCTGCATCTTCTGGAAACCACCAACAAGGTCATTGTTCATTTTGTTCTTTAAAAAAAAATTAATAAAATAACTGCATGAAATGCAAACATATTTTTGCCTCAACCATGCAGGGTATTTTCTGATTGTTAAATCAGCCCTTAAGATAATAAATAATTATGTATTTTTACAACCTCTTTTTTTAAATAAAAACTAATTACTCTTAAAAGTAAGTAAGTACCTACTTACCTACTTACTTACTACACTGAAAACGTGCTCAATTTTCAGTCTGAGAAACTGTGTTTATGTGTAATGCTTTGGTGCACGTGTATACGAAGGTTAGGAAACTTGATTAGAATAGCGTATTTACTACATATTCCGCAATTTAAGCTTCTGGCTCCGTTTTTCAATATGAGTATATTGGTAAAAATTTGTTTTTTTTTCCGAAATGCCGAAATCGACGGAGTTAGTTTCATAAGCAATTTCCGAAACGGAAATCAAAAGAAATTGCACGCCCTAGCTGATACCGATATGGAATGTTTGTCTGGATCAGTCGTCAGCAGAAGGTCCAGGCAGTTGGCAGCATGTGAGTCTATATCTGGCACGCGCGTAGCGCAGTTCACAAGCTGGAAGAGTTTGTGCGATAATGCAAGTCTACGCGCCTCCCTCCCACCACAGTTGGTGGTGGGCATTAAAGTCCTCCAGAATAACTAGCTGCGCCGAGGGATAACGAACCAGTGATAGATCAGCCGACTGACTTAGTTGTTCAATTAATGAAGTTGTCTTCCGGTCCCCGCTGTGCGAGCGGTAGACAGAGGCGTAGAGAGTGAACTCTACTCTGGTGTCCACCAAAGCCAACAGCACTGATGATTTTGGCTCCTCAAAGCATTGAGACGCTTGAAACAAATGTCATCGCGGACATACACACAGACTCCGGCGTAAGGGATAAACCTATGTTCCAGAGTCTACCCGGAGTAACTGAGTTATGCCGGGTCTGCAGGACATTAAAATTTGATCTGGGTCTCGGTAAGGAACAGCAGCTGTTTCTCAGACTCGAGGTGGTGGTGGACTGAAACGAGATTGGAGTGCAATCCTCGGATGTTGGTGAGGTGCACTTTAAGTGGGAGGGAGTGCAGCCGTTGTGAAAAACGTTTCTTTGTTTTGTTCAGTGCCATGAAGGTTTAGGTTGGAGTGAATAGGCAGGAGAGCGGCAGTTGAGCAAGGGGCCATTTTTAATAATAAGACGGCAAAAGTTTAATTTATTTGGTTTTAATTTTAATCACTTATTTATGTTTTTAAAATTGTATTCAATATTAAGTACATTTATTACTAACATAGTTTTAAGTCTCATTTGTTACTAATTACTAACCCATGGATCCAATGGTCTGAAATAAATTATTTTATTAAATTTATATTATTAATCAGAGACTATTCAATGAGGAACACAAATTAGTCTACATGGCTATTAAACGCGAGCAAATCTGTGTAAAAAAGGGTTTAAAAAATAAAATAGGTAAAGTAGGTTCTTATTTACAAATACTGTTCTATTGTAGAGCTAAGGCCTCCAAGCTTGCCAAATGCGGTTTAGTGATCAGAAACCTTGACTATGCATCGAAAATCCGAACACACTTTGCCCGACCTGAAAATTGAACTATCTAGGGTAACCATCCGTCCGGATTAGTTCAACATGTCCGGAGTTTAAGACTCTATTCCGCACTTTGTCCGGCTCTTTAATTTGTCCGGATTTTGGAATATGAGCAACAAAACTACATGGGATATTAAATAAGTCTTTAATCTTTTTTATCTTCTCATTTATCTAAAAACAAAGAATGAAAAGTGACTTTTATCGAAATGTCAGGCTTTTTGTCAGGACTTTTCAAATTCCAAAATGGTAACCCTAACTATGCCCTCCGGAATCCGGATATCAAGCCAAGCGCTTGACCACTCGGCCACCAACGCGCTAAATAAGCTGAAATAGGTTAATTTGTGTGCTGTTACGAGCACAACGATTTATTTTCAACAGTAACGACGAAAAAACAACATGTTGTAAATCGTTAATGTCATTCGACCATGTCTCACAGATGTCATACGACCGCCATATTTAGAAGCGAAGGCGCGAAAGCATTTCGCGGCTCATTGACGTTTTACCGCGCAATTTTCAAAGACGTTAATATGTTGCCAGCCATAAAACAGCGCAAGCGGCGCGTGGGGTTGCCACTCTCGTTGTGTGTTTAAACAAATTGGTTAATTGCAGTTTAGATATAAATAGTGGCGGCAGGAAGTGTACCGGATTGTATGCAGTGATGAGTAAACCAACGTTTTGACTTCTTGATCACGACTGTATTATGATGAGTAGCTTCTATCTGTTCAAAACAAATTAAAATCAAATCATTATCTCTTTATAAGTAAACTTATTACTTATAATAAGTAAGCATTTTTGAATCGTTTAATTAAATATTTTTTTTCCTTTACGGATAGTAGGCAATAGAGAAAAGTTGTAAATCCTATGGAAATTGTATAGACTTATTTATTTTAATGACTTTATGTACACATAGGAGTTAAACAGTTTTACATTAATGGCCTCTATGGTGTAGTGGTTAGAACACCGGTCTCAGACTCAGAGGTCTCAGGTTTTATTTCCAGTGGTCCCTACTCGGTGTGGGACTACTTTTATTTAAGTCTGCCTGGCTATCCGCTATCCCATGGGATTATTGGTGCTCCAACAATTAAAGATAGGATTTTGTGAAGACCTTAGCAATCATTAATCAAAGAGCTTCGGTTTTATTAATACACAGAATAAAAAGAACTGCGTCTAGGTACACACGGCGTCAGATAAACCTACCCAAAACTGTCAAATTTCTACAATCAATTTTGAACTTTATGGTTTGGTTCTAAGGATCAATATTCATTGGAGAAATTTGACAGTTTAGGGTAGGTTGATCTGACGCCGTGTGTACCTTACCTTACCTCTAGGCAGACACTGCAGATTATACGTGTTATTAAAGCAATGTCCCTGGTTGTGTGATAAAAATAAAATAAAAACATCTCAAGATCCTCTGTGCTTCGGTCGGCTATTGTATTTAATTAGTCCATTATAGATACTTTCGAAATTCTATGACGAAAACTAATAAACTCAGTATTTGCCATGAATGCAAAAGCATGCATATTAAAACTAACAACACTAACATGTGCGTGCGATCAGCCAAAAATGTGCAAGTACGCCGCGGAGCCCTAACAATTACAATATTATAGATTTGATAAATAACACTGGTCTGACTTTGTAAACTCGGCGTGCAGCGTTTTCTGATGAGGTGCCCTTGTTGGGGTATTCCTCGAAGCGCACCCAATATGAAGCGCACCTAAACTATTCCTCCAAGCGCACCCGTTGGGTGCGCTTCAGAATAGGTAATATTATTTTTTCATTCCTCGAAGCGCACCCACGGACAAAAATAGAGAGGAGCTTAAAAGATTCGTAATATTGACGTCGATAGAGACTAGGACTAGGTGCTTATGCAACTTACTACATCAATAATAATTTAATCATGACAGTCATTTTGATCTAAATGTACCAGGGAGACATAAATGAAAAGAGGTAGATAGGCGCGTTAGCGATCTTACTTACCTTTAACTATCAGAAAAAAAGAAATGAACGCATAAAAGATTCGTAATATTGATGTCGATAGAGACTAAGACTAGGTGCTTAAGCAACTTACTACGTCAATAATAAATTGAATCATGACAGTCATTTTGATCTAAAAGTACCAGGGAGACATAAATGAAAAGAGTTAGATAGGTGCGTTAGCGATCGCACTTACCTTTAACTATCAGGAAAAAAGAAATGAACGAGTAGTAGTAGGTAGTTAGTTGCCATCAATCAATAAAAATAAACGTAGGTACGTTATTCGTTATCGATATTTTCTGATAGTTACTACAATGATATTTTATGTTGGTCATTAAGTTACTACATCTCTTTCAACATTTTGTCCTTGGGTGCGCTTCGAGGAATGAAAAATTAATATTTTATTTATCTATTCTGAAGCGCACCCAACGGGTGCGCTAGGAATAGTTTAGGTGCGCTTGGTCTGGGTGCGCTTCGAGGAATACCCCCCCCCCTGCCTTCTATCTTGCGCCGTTCGTTGCCACTACCCACTTAGTCCACGATAAATAAATATAATAAGTACCTACTCAACTTACACCGATAACAAACTAGTTTAAATCCCGAAATTCCCGGCTTAAAAATGCGCACGCGGTCGCCGGCCCGAGAAGCAAGAGGAAAAACCATTTTATCGGATACTTACTCACCTAAAAACGTTTACGCGAACACTACACATGGAAATGAAACACTTTTGTTACAGATCTAACTCTAAAACAAAACCCTAAAATGTACTAATAAACGCAAGTTAGATCCGTAAAAAAGAGTTTCATTTCAAAGGTAAATGAGTCTTCTGGAATAGCTTAACTTCCGCTCCGCTGTGAGGAAGACATTGGTCACCACGGCTTAATAGCCGAGATAGCGGGCTAGCAGCACAAGTAATTCACCCTTTCACATTTGCTGCTAGCTGCCTCCTGATAATAAATATAGGATGGAATTCGGTTACGGGTTTTTTTTTAATTCAAGATTTTTATTTGTGATGGTTTTTTTTTAACACAATAGCCTAATGGTACCTACCACAAGTTATCATTTCATCATACATCAAGGACGATATACAAAATTATCTAATTTGTCTATAGGATAAAATGTTTACTAGAAAAAAAACAACCAGTCTCAGGAAGCTCAAATGGGATTCAAACCCATGACTTTCGGATTGCCGGTCCACTGCTCTAAACGCTAAGCTACCGAGCGAGACCCAAGAAGACTCGTTGAATTTTTTCTAGTACTTAGTTGATAAATGATGATTTACGCTACAAGCCAGCGGTATTACGACACTGTGAAGGTTTACACCTTCACAGTCGAAAGAAATACTATTGCAAGTATATAACAATCAATAATTAACGTACGTAACGTAATTTAGCTTATACTTAAATATCTTTATTATTGAAATTTGCCTCGCAATTCTTTGCCTTGCATTCGAGCTTCCTGAGACTGGTTGATTTTTTTCTAGTAAACATTTTATCCTAAGTATATCTATATAGCATTGTGAATGCAAAATTTCAATAATAAAGATAAGTTGTCTATGTCATACTATACATACATAGGTACTTACCTACTCATAGGCAATGAGGACCGCAACCACGCATCCAGTAAACTGCCGCAATGCCCGCAATCTACCTTTCACCAAATAATATATAAACTGCACAGTTGCTCAAAATGGTAGGTGGTGAGAGGCATCACCGATTTATGCTGTTGGATGTATGTGCAGTCTTTAGTCCGTTAGTCGCCTTTTACGACACCCTTAAGGGAAGAGATGGGTTGGTATTCAAGTATTCTGTTAATAATGGGCCGCCACCACACTCCGCTCGCAAGTTATCGCAGTGTTATATATTTTTTAAATAAATATAATTTATAAATATATCGCGAAGAGTAGAAAAAGGGAAGGGAGGCCTTTGCCCTGCAATGGGACGACCATGGCTGAAAATAATAAGAATAAATTTAATCTAATTATGAGGCCACTACCTGGGTGGAACCAGTAGTGGCAGGAAAAGTGAATTGTGATGTGATTTTTAGAAGGGTACCTATTTCAGGTTGGTGATAAGCTAAAATAATAAAGTGATTTTTATAAATAAAAACCATAGCAACTACTCTGAATTATGTAGTAAAAACTTTACTCGTATTCGTATCACAGAATAACTAATACTGCTCGTATGTAATAAGTCGTACTAACGTCATCTATCGCTAAGTAGAAAAACTAATAAATTAGGACTTGATACAGCGCCATCTAGCGAACAGTAGCAGTTGACAAGGTCACATGTAATGAGCCATAGAGAATAATTTAGGTACGTTCGAATCTAAGAACTCGGAACAAGCTGTTGTCCAAGTTGCTTTTTTTAAACTTATTTACAGCTTACTGATTTTTCACTATAATAAAAAATATTAAAAACGACATCTGAAAATGCTATTTCGAGCGATATTAATATTTTTATTGTTAGCTATGTGACTTTAAATTATTCGCAACTTTTAAACGGGTTTCATTGGGAAAAAAAATTTAGGTACCTACTAAAAACAAAAACACGTCAACTGTCAAAATCTGTTGTGTCATGTCATCGTAGTATTTTTGTTCACAATATTTAACTGAAACTAATAAAAAAAGAGTAAAATAGGAAAGATTAGTTTATAACTTCGCTAGGAAACTGTTACTTTGGTATATCCGCCATGCATTGGTACGGAGGAAGTATTGCTGAAGCGGTAACGCTGTCAAAACAGCGCAACGCAATATTCGTCGTATTTGTCGAAGGTGAATGCCGATATTTATTATTTAACACATTTATAACACTCTAAACATACTTGTTATTAGCTAAAAACCATTATGACACATCAAATTATTGCCATACATTACGTCACATCTGCATCAATGCAAGGCTATATTTCGCAACAATCTATGCAACCTATTTATCTTTGCGTGATTAATTACCAAAACAGTACCTACCTTTTCTCTCTAGTTCATAAGGTTCACCCTCTTTTCACACACCTAAGACCGTAACTTTGTTAAGCTTTATGTTGTTTAATCAATGTATTTATTGCTGGTGTTTCAAAGGATAACCTATTAAATTTTTTTTTACTTGTCACGATTTATGATGACACTAGAGGACAACGTTCAGTTAACACTATCTGCCTAACTTTGAAAAAAAGTCTTGTTGATGTTATAGTTTTTTTTAGTCGATAACATTAGCTTTAAATAATTTTTTTCTTCCTACATTGTCATTAGTAAAATAACTTCTACATACTAGGAAAACATCCCACATCCCACTAAGTGCTAAGAACAACTACCTAGTAATACTACTCAAATTGTGAGAAAAAACAACTTTTTTATTGTACACACAAAAATACAGAAAACATAGAATAAGCATTTTAAAAAAATAATGTGGGCAAAGGCAGTCTTGTCGCTTAAAGCGATCTCTTCTCTACTAGCTTTTGTTTTCCAGCTTTAGTCTTTTTCATGGTAAACTTTTCACCCGAAAAAGTAAACTACAACCATCTCCAGGGCTGTATGTACCGAAGAGAAGCGGTATAAGTATGAAAGTGTAACAAACTCAAGTGTAACAAAGTCTAAAAAATAACAGTGTCATGTAGCGGTGAAAAAATACTACCACTACTACTACTACTCTCTTCCCTTGGGTGTCGTAAAAGGCGACTAACAGACTAAAAACTGCACATACATCCAACAGCGTAGAGCAACAATGGCTTCACCACCTGTCATGCTGAGCATATGACACGTGCAGTTGCTATTTGGTGAAGAGTGGACTATGGTAGAGGACTGTCCTCATTGCCTAGTCTCTGACTAACCCTTCAGGGATATTAGTTGTGGGGTAAAAGTTATGTATGTAACAAACAAACTCACTTCCATTTATAATTGTTTGGATTAGTGTTGCCAAACAACCTGTGCCAACAACAAAAAATTATGTTTTGTCTCGAGTGGTTAAGACATAGCTCGATATCTCAAGGTCCCGGTATTCTCAGTTTGGGTAAAGTGTGTTTTCGGATTTTTTGATGCTGCACCCGGGTTTGTGATCACCTACCCGGATTTGGCAAGCGTAGTGTTAAGCTAATGCCCATCAATTGATGACTTGATTTCAATGATTGAGGCCTTTGCAGGCGGCTTTGCAGGCGGTCTGTGGCGGAAGAGGGTAAACTGTACAATGTACTGTAACTGTATCCCCCAAAAATTGGAGGGTTTGGAGGAGGAGAGAGGGGAAGAGAGGGGGGTACCTCCCCTAACCCCTTATTATGTCCCCTCCCCTCTAGGAGACGCATAGTTTCTAAGATATGCAAAAAATAAATTTTGGGTTTATAAATCTATAAGTTACATTATTATACATTTAAGGAGAGAATTTGTTTTGAATTTGTTGAAATTTCTCAGAAAGGGATTTCTGTTTAAGGGTCGCCCTCTCCAATTTTGGTTTTCCTATTGTACAGTTTAGCCTGAGACAGTATTACAGGCTGTACTTAACTCAACTTTTATTTTGCAGGTGACAATGAGCTGTCCACCGACATGGCCTCGACCATTGAAGACTCTGATGTGGTGAAGCGCCTGTCAGACCTCACCAACTTCCTGGCGGTCAAGCTGAAGAGCGGCTCCCCAAACTACACACACTTCGCACAAATTTGTATCCTTTACAAAGTGATTATCTTGTATAAGGCTGTGGGATATATTGTTATACTCTTTTATAACAATATATCCCACACCCTCCACCATATTTTGAACTTTAATACAATTGAGATAAGTACAAAAATAAATAAAAAATTGATGGCGCAGTCGCTAACGTGTTAGGTTTAGATACTTGCCCGCTAAGCAAGGTTCGTAATGCCAAGTCGCTGGATGGAAAGGTGACCAAATTAAAAACATCTCAAGCTCCTTCATGCTTCGGGAGGCATGTAAAGCAGCTGGTCCCGGTTGTCGTCGAAATAAGACAGTCGGTATCCATCCACTCATCAACCCGTATTGGGCCAGCGTGGTGGGTTATGTTATGACCCAACCTCCCAGTGATGTTGTCAATGTGGGAAGCTCTGTGCCCAGCAGTGGGACGTTTATAGGCTGACGATTTGATTTGAAGTACGCAATAGTGTCCACTGACTCAGCACCCAGACCAGTTCGTGCCAGTCCCTTCGCTGTTCTTCATAGGCAGGAATGGCACCCCATTGGAGGTGGTCTGCGCAGGAGTGCCAGCCCCTAACTTGGCCACCAGGATCGACAGGATCTTGGAGCAGCACCGTGAGTGGTTTGATTGTTAATTAGTTACAAAAATGCAATAAAAATTTGTAGTGCTGCTTGCATGCGGCATACAAGCTTTTTAGATTAGTGAGTTAGCTGAATTGACACTACATATTTTTATTCCATTTTTGTATGCCATGTATTTCCGCAAAGTAATGCCTTATTCTATAAATAGACTGAGACAGTGGACTGCTTTTGCGGTCCTCATTGCCTGGTCTCTGACTAACCCTTCGGAGATAATAGTTGTAAATATAAGATGACTGCTAGGAACCGCAAGAAACTTCAAGGGTTGGTCAGGTCAAGGGGTTTATACATGACTAAAATGACAAAAAAGGAATTCGTGTTTTTTCGTAGGTACTTATCTTATCGCCCAGCTGACGGGGGCAACGGCCGGCCGGCCGGCCGCCTGTTGACCCGTCAACGTAGGTACTTATCGCCCAGCTGACGCGGACGGGTCAACAGACAGCCGTATGCTTTAAAATAAAATAGATACTCAAAGACTATCCAATTAAAATTCACAAAATGAATTATTTCATTAAGTGCGAGTCGGACTCGCCCATGAAGGGTTCCGTAGCAGCAAGTAACACCATATAAAAGTTCTTGTAGTTCGTTGTAACTTTGATTGATGTTTTAACAATAGTGTATTTAAAAAAAAAACTTACTAGGTCTCGTTCAAACCAGTTTTCGGTGGAAAGTTTGCATGGTTAATGTACATCATATATTTTTTTTAGTTTTATTATTCTCTTATTTTAGAAGTTCGGTTGGAAATCTCCGGTTTACATAGGCTATATAATAATTTTCATAAATTCGTCATGGGGTACGGGGTCCACGCGGTCGAAGTCGCCGGCGAAATATCACGGCGGTATAAACCCGTGTGTGTAGCGGCTAACTAACATAACATAATACTACCACCCTCTCTCTTCCCTTGGTGTCAAATTAAAACTATAAAGAAGGTTGCCAGCCGTAAGTGGCCATTTTGTTCCGAACAGACCCCTGCCCCGATCGGAAGGCTCCGATCGTTAGCTCAATCCATCGGGCAAGGAGAGACAGCTGCTGTGGCTCATCGCGGAATCAAACCGCAGTCCCATGCTCGCCAACAAACAACTTTACAATGCTGCCCTAGCTACAAGCAAGGAGAGCAAGTCATTCTCCTTCAACAACATACTAAATCTAATTAGCCAAATTAAAATAATATTAAATTATCTTATTTACCAAAGCTTATTTTCTAAAAATTTACAAACATCACTTAGTTACACCCGTGCCCTTGCCATTTTGTGCCATTGTCGGAGCGAATAAGTGAAGGTAGACCCTTACGCGACACGAAACGAAACGATCCAACGCGACGACGAAGGCCTCCGTGGACAACGAAGAGACTCCTAAGAAGACGGCCTTAGTAGCCAGGCACAAAAAAAACAAAAAAATTTACCTACAACCCGAGCGTTGCGCAGTTGATCGGTTTTACCGAGAAAGGTCCAGCAGAACCCGTTGCGTGAAACCCCCAAGAACGGACGAGACTTAGCGACTCGGTCCGAAGGCAGACCCCCCGTCGGCGGCTACACGGGTGAAGACGTCCACTGTGACAAAATAAACACCGAAAGAGCACTACACAAATAAAGCTCTTTGGACAAACAATATTCAAAATTACAAATTAGGTTACCTAGTAACACATCCAACAGACGTCAACCGTGACGTACTGGCCTATTGAAAGGCTTCACAATCCTCATGGGCATGGGCTACCATGTAGAGTAGACCATGGGAGGTTTCTCAATTTCCCAAACTTATGCATAGTTATGGAAATGGTACACAAACGCAATGACTCTAGACTATGCGGAGTCGAGTCGTCAAACTGTGTACATAATAGAAACAAGACCAAAATAGTTGGCACTACCAGCAGTGTAGAGCGACCCAGAGCTATCTGGGTGCCTAGTAGGACCCGTCCTAGTACACCCGAGCCCAAGAGTAGCTCAATTGGGCCAGGTGACAAAGTGTGGGTCTACCCGATGTAGACCAATGTATGTGCCGTTATCCCTGCGGGCGAATTTCATTACCGTTTCCGAAATTGACATTCTCACACAGATGCATGTACCGAGGAGAGGGTGACTTGTGTTAGCCCCGTCAAACTCCCGGTAAACATGCCAACAAACAATGTCGCACAAAATTAAAATTTCTAATCTAAGATTTCTTTAAAATCTTTCAAATAAATTTCACATTTAAGGTTTCCTTAAATCTTTCAAACCGCGGCCGCCGTAGTATAAATCAAAACCGTCCGTGGTTTTGCTCTCGCAAAGGGGCAGGCTAGCTATGGCCTGCTCGGGTCCCAAATCTCCAAAGAAGGCCACCGCCCGTCTGATACCGCGGGTGGTACTATAACCGTTGCTCGATCGCACTGCTTCACGCAAGCGCACACAGAGCGCGGTGCAAAGAGGGTTCCCTCCTTCGTGTAACCATCGGGCGCCCACCCGTGTGATACCCAAATCGCAGATGGGCCGGCGGCATGGTAACCTGCAGGCGCGGGTTTGCGCGCCTGTGCATGGTTCACCTTCCGGTGTGGGGGCGCGCCTCGCGCATGACTGGGCCTCCAGTCCGCTGGTAGGTGTGTGCTCCGCGCTGGAGCACCCCTGCCCGTGTAATGCTGCCACCGCTGCTGTGTGGTCGGTGAAGCCGCTCCCGATCTGTTGACACACAACAATAATAAATGGTGTGGTCCAGTAAATGCAACGCGGCGTTGAGGCCTATAGCCAAAGCAAAGGCCGCTGCGCCTTGCTATGCGCCGCCTCGTAATTACAGGCAGCCCTCGTTGGTCCTGTCACCGCGTCGTAGTGTGGCCTGGCTGCGGCTGTACTGTGGGATTCGCCTGGCGTCCCATTGAAGCCTGCGCCTCTGATGGCGGCCGGTCAAGCTGGGACGTCGCTACGACTCCCGCCTCATCGCCGAGGAACTTACATCGCCATCGCCATCGCGTTGTCAACAAAAAACAAATAACGAGGAATTAGATTCTATGTCCAACAATAGCACAAAGACAGGGCAATGTTCCCTACTAATGTAGCCTTTTAATTACAATGTAGCCACAACCAAAATTAATAAGTACATAAAAAAACTTAAACGGGTTTACAACAAGAAGCGCACTAACAAATAATGTGCAATTATTATTATTACATAGTCCCTATGCATAAATCAACCAATTTAAACCAATGTAATAATCAAATTAAATTTTAAAATTGGTTTTCAAAAATGAAGGCACAAACAAAACAAAATGTGCTATTATTATTGTATAAACCGTTATATAATAATCCAACCAAATTTCACATATGCCGCTGTGTAGAACAAAACAAATCTAATCGGTTCCAAAGAATTTCCCAAGAAAATTAAATAAAATAAAAATGTTCCTTAGTACTACATACGCCACTATGTAAACATTCATCCTCAATCATTTACCAAACAAATGTTACAAATGAATGGAACTCAAATTAATGAAACTAAATTATTTTCAAAGAAAGAAACAACTTAAATGTTACATAGCCGCCATGTAAACAAGCAATAAACTGCAATATTAATATATGTGTCTACAGCTTTGCAATCGCTAGACAACCAAACTACAAATATTGTGAATCAAATGCCTACAATATTTAAATATGTTTTCAAAATGAAACAACAAACCAAATCAAAGTACCACAATTTTCAATGCTTTAACTTTAAATTCTAAATTAAGTTTTCAAACAATCAAGGAACAAACAATATGTTTAATGATTTGCAAACCGCTAGAATCTTAAAATTCAGTTTGCACAACAAATGCAAAATTAACATCAAAAATATTTATTTGTTGTCACAAGTCGACACTACCCCAGCGAGACTAATTCTAAATTAGGTTTTTAACAACAAAGAAAGATAATTAGCGGTTATCATACACATCCACATAATATTTAATACAACCCACAGATATCCTAACTCAAATAAATACATTCTAAATGTGTAACCAAAATGCAATTATAGCAAGTTAGGTATGACAATTATTGCATTCTTGCAATGACTTTCCGCAATGAAATAATCCACGCATTCTAAATGCGAGACAAAACCCAAATTAATTATTGTTACACTACTTGCTATAATCAACGAAACAAAACCTACATATTACAACATTGCATTCTGAATACAATTTAATATGCGGTTGCTAACAAATTTAACACTAAAACTAATAACTAATTACTTGAGGTCCGTTGACAAAACCACGCTCTGGTTTACCAAAAAATTGTATGATATAGATAGTCTACCTACATCTTCCCTGCTACCAGGCTATTTCTAGCCAACAATGTATGGTCCAGATGGCTCACTCGAGGAACCTCTAATCTAAACCCTACAGCCTATGCTAACTTAATACTAAAGACCGCGCTCCGGCGCGTCTTCGGGGCTGGTACTATGGTGGTGGAAAGGCCCTAACTTCCCGTTGGCTACCCCCTCAGTACTGATCCCAGACAAATACGTGATGATACGCACAATACCACATAGCACCGTTCAATTGTACGCCACGTGTGCGTGTCGACCAAACAAATCACTGACTTTAAACTTATTAAAGTTCACACTGTTGCTGTTTATTATGGTCCGCCGAATTTAATGATCATGTGCCCTACACATCAAAATTACCAAAACAAAGTCAATATTCTCTACGCGACCCCGCGGCTAAGGTTCCTAACCTAATTCCAATGTGAGTGTCACACTGACACTGACAGTCGTCTGTCCAATACAAATTAAAACTATAAAGAAGGTTGCCAGCCGTAAGTGGTCATTTTGTTCCGAACACTGTTGTTACCCAAAGTGCAGGCAGTACTTACTATATAAGAGAAATTGTTATCCCAGTTGCATAAAAGTATATAATAAGCTACCTCACTCATTAACCGAAATGAATATAAGTACTTTTAAAAGAAAACTATTTTGAGTGGTAGAGCCACGCTGCGTTGCAGTACACATTGGGCCGGCTCGCCCGGCGTAATACCACCCTTTCACGAATATTCGGCGTGAAATAATGGCACTTGGTGCTGTTGTGTTTCGTCCGACCAGTGAGGGTTCCGGAGGCCCCTTCCCCCCCCCCCCCCCCCCTTCCTCCCAATTCCTATTCCTTCCTTAAACCTATTCCTCCCTTAAAGGCCGGCAACGCGTCTGCGATTCCTCTGGTTTTGCGGGTGTCCATGGGCGGCGGTGATTACTCTCCATCAGGTGACCCGCCTGCTCGTTTGCCTCCCTCTTATATAAAAAAAAAAAAAAAAACTGGCTTTAAATAAAATGTTTTTGTTCTATTAAAGATTTTCTAAATTGTAATATTGACATACTACAGTTTATAAAGTAATTTAATACAATGAATATAATAATACAATATAATACATAATTATTACCAATTAATGTTATTTGGTATATGTGGCGTATTACTCAATATAATGTAAATTGGCTATAATTGATAATTAATTATTTATGTTTTTTGTTTAATTATCTCCATTCACATGCCCTGCGTTGGCAAAATAGACGAACCTTATGATGAATTACCATCTTTTGTTCTATAACAGACAAAGAGAAACATCAACACGTTCAGTCGGGCCCGCCCTCCATGCAGCCTTCTACCTCCAGCCAAGACATAAGGCAGCAGACGACTAGTCTCCTGCAGTCTGAGGCAGCGGCAGCAGGACCTGCTCAGCAGGACACCTCTGCTGCTGCTACTGCGGGTTCTTCAGCTGTCACAGTTACTACGGCTTTAGAAGAAAATACCAAACCAGAGCATGAGACACCGGGTAAGTGTTCCAGCAGTTTAACCTGCCTTCAGCTCTAGCTGTAATCAAAAAACAAACCAGAGCATAAGACTTTGGGTAAGTACTCCAGCTTTTTCAGCTAATCCTGCTCATACTCCTCCAGCTGTTACATCTGATCCGTGCATGATACATTTAGTAATGGTGACGACTAGCCTGCTGCAGTCTGAAGCGGCGGCAGGACCCGCTCAGCAGAATACCTCTGCTGCTGCCGCTGCGGCTGTCACAGTTGCTACATATTTAGAAGAGAATATTAATGAGACACCAGGTAAATTAATTCTCAAGCGACTGCTTCTTGTATCTATCTACAGTTTATATGATCGAAGGCTGCCCCAACTGATACTTTCAATGATTATGTGAAAATGAATAAATAAATATAAAACTATTTTTTTGTTTGTTTATTACCTACTGTAACCGGCATGCGTTGCGATTTCACGTTTTTTTGGACCAGGAACCCTTGCGGGCGTTCCCAGAACACCCTACCAAAGTTACATTTCAATCAGCCCCCTTACTCTCGAAACCGATCGCTATTGTATCGGATTGGTATTGTGAATTTTCGTATTTTTTAGTTACTACACCAGCGCTAATTTGGATTCATATAGGGTGAACTAAATGGCATTGAGTTTTGTATTTTTTTCACTTAATATCCACGCAATATGAATCCATATTAGCTCTGGTGTCGTAGCTTAGGAGTACGAACATTTATTTGTTTATTACTTATGAAAAATATAGTGTCGAAAAAATTCCACGAGCATGATTTGAACCTGTATCCTTCTGGCAATCCGGGCGAGGTGCTCTTTCCAGTTGAGCTACCGCTACGGAAATTTTTTTGTCACAAAATTGTAAGTAATTACAACTTTTTTTCAATTTGTAATTTATTCGCAACAAAACTTGCGTTAAAATTATGTAAACATTAGTTTTTATTTATGTAGATTTTATGTACAGAGCTGGACGCCAGCACTACAACCTATCGCGACATGTCAATTTCTTCACTACATTTTGAATTTTGTTACTAGAGGTATAAAGTTCAATATGGGATTGGAGAATTTAGACAGTTTTGCGTAGGCTGACCTGCCATACACTAAAATGCCGTTAGCCGACCTGAGGTCGATTTTGACTTTTTGATATCATTGAACATAGAATAAAACGCGCCATCGAACTGTCTGACTAATTTTTTTCTATCTTTTTAGTTACCTGATATCGACATGAAAAACGCTGTTAAACCATTTTTTTTTAATATTAAAATGTTTTAACGTCGTTAATTCCAATTTCATAGCTCTCTTTTTTCAAATCACAAAGTTATAATCCCATGACTTAAATGCCGTTAATTAAAATACTAAACTATAATGTGGCTTATACACCAATTAACGTTTTTCAATAAATGGCGATTATCTCGAAATGTCACTTTTGTAGTTTTTTTTTTTATTGGCAACGGGTAAGCGCTTGTCCTTCATCTCACCTGATGGTAAGTGACGATAAGGCCGAAGGTGGAAGCGCGCTTCACCCGGAATCCTTAACCACTGAGGAACTGGCTATCTTATCCCAAACTGCCGGAACACAACAATGCTATAAACATCGTTGTTATGGCGACAGACTTAAATAAGATGGTGGTAGCTAGCCAGGCGGACTTAACAGCCCTACCACCAACCAAACCGAGCACACAAAGATGTACCCCCCGGTGGAATCGAACCCGGGACCTCTGGGTCTGAAACAGGTAGCTTAGCCACTAGACCACAGAGGCGGTTAAAATAAATTAATAATCAATTCAATCCTAACAGCGACATCATCCGAGCCAGCAGCCAAAGTCCAGAAAACGGAACACCACGAGGTGACCAAATCCGGCCAGGAGTATGACGTGGTCTGCGATGGGGACGTGTGTGTGCGCAAACCTAAGGTCGCTAAGGCAGACGAGGCTGGACCCAGCCAACGGCCCGAGCCTGTGAAACAGCCGGTGAGATCACATACATGCATTTGAGTAAAATTTTAAACACTGAAAAAAGACGACAACCTGAGGCGGGAGTCGAACCACGCACCTTCCGCATTCCGCGCGGCTGCGTTAGCCACTTGGCTACCGAGGTCTGGTTTTCACCCGTCGAAATTTGTACTGACAAATACATAAGCATCAAGCACTGGCAAAAAACGGAACCCTTATGGATTTGTCATGTCTGTCTGTCTGTCCGTCCGCATGTCACAGCCACTTTTTTCCGAAACTATAAGAACTATACTGTTAAAACTTGGTAAGTAGATGTATTCTGTGAACCGCATTAAGATTTTCACACAAAAATAAAAAAAAAACCAATAAATTTTGGGGGTTCCCCATACTTAGAACTGATACTCAAATTTTTTTTTTCATCAATTCAATACCATTATGGATAGGTCTTAAAAATGATATTGAGGTTTCTAATGTCATTTTTTTCTAAACTGAATAGTTTGCACACACACTACTAGTTGATAGTCTATGGGTAGGCCTAGCAACATGACAAGTCCCGTCCATGCTGTTTTACCGACGCCATTTTGACAGCTAAGGAAGTATGCACCGGCGGAGACTTTAAGTTTGCTTATTAATTTTGCTAAAAATCGAATAATCGTGAAAATACTATTTCAGGTGTTGTGATTTGTAATTGTCAGTCTAGATCTAATAATCAGTCTGAGTAATTCTTTCACCGCTACGCGACACCGTTAAAAATATATTTTATGCTAGCGGCCGCTCGCGGTTTCACCCGCGTGGTTCCTGTTCCCGTGGGAATATCGGGATAAAAAGTATCCTATGTGTTAATCCAGGTTATAAACTATGTGTATGCCGAATTTCATCCATATCCATTCAGTAGTTTTTACGTGAAAGAGTAACAAACATCCATCCGTGCGTTTATAATATTAGTAGGATAAATCAAAATCATTTTCCGAAATGTTTGTACGGGCGTTACCTTAGAATGGGGGCACCAATTTGGTTAATTCTTTTTTTGTTGTGTTTGTAATTGTCAAGAATTTCCAAATTTTTTTAGAAAATCGTCACGTGGCACGCTGTATTCACACGGACGAAGTCACGGGCGGGCCGTTTTCTAGTATAGTATAATTAGAGATAGTGTAATGTTGAAAAAAACAGGATGCCTCAGGTGGGAATCAAACCTACGTCTTTCGCATTAAATACTGCTCAACACTTTCATCTGTTCCACCAGATTGAGGTGGACCCACCAGAAGATGACACAGCCAACGTGGAAGAAAAGCTAGAACGAGCCAAAGAGCTGATCGAAGCCAGAAGGCGGGAAAAATCGGAACAAGAGAAAGAGGTATGACACATATTATACTCTCACGCCTTAATCCCCGAAGCATATTATTATTAGTAATTTGTATTAATATATTTATTTTTAATGTATTTTGTATAACTTGGCTACGTCATTATTTTTTTACTTAAAGGGAGAAAAAAGTAAGGCCGCCTCCTGAGTTTCTTGCCAGCTTCTTCTTAGTCGAAGGCTCTCCCAAAATCCGAACTGGCGGTAGATTAGTTAGGTAGGTAGTTAAGTTAGTTGATAAGATTTAACTACTGTTATAGCCTGACCGCAACCGCTGTACCGCGCCTTAGGTATGCGCGGGGAGGTGGGGAGTGGGAAGTAAAGAGCATGAACTCACATGAGATTCGTAGTGTCAGACAGATCTTACGATATCGAAGCACAGTTTATTGAATCTTTATATTTACGAGTATAATTACATCCAATCCGTTTTTGTCCAATATGATTTTTAGATAAGTACAATTAAAAAACCAATATAAATGAAAAAAACCTTTAATTCTTTGAAATATATAATATAAACATTCTTTGTTTGCTTTTCTTTTCTTAAAATATTCGGCCACTTTGAAAATGACAGTCTCGATATCTCGAGATATGCACGACCCATTTTTAGATATTTTATCTCATGTGCGTCTGGTCTGACACACTAGTTGCCGCCAAAATGACAAAATGGGGCAACTGTTTCCCCCCCTCCCCCCCGCCCCGCCGTTCGCATACCCAAGGCGCGGTACAGCGGTAGCGGTCAGACTACAGTTAACTTTTTTTTATATACATATTTTTTGACGTCAATAAGTACCTACCTGTAAAGGTTTATATTGAACTAGCAGAACGCCGGCGACTTCGTTCGCGTGGACCCCGTACCCCGTGACGAATTTTCAAAATGACTCCCCTCCGAAGAACACTTATTGTGACGTAACTAAAATGGTTAGACATCTATCGCGACACTTTTGGTAGATAATGGTGTGTTCTGCAAAGCCATAGTACATTATTTTATTCTATCATCAATTGTTTTCTTAACGCACGCGATTTAAGGAATTTATCTGAGTTTTAGTTAGTAAGGATCCCTAATGTCACCCAGAGATGGTGTAGCTTCCCAACGTTGAATTTTTTTAAATCGGTCTAGTCGTTTCGGAGCCTATTCAATACAAACAAACAATCAAATATTTCCTCTTTATAATATTAGTATAGATAAAGCATTTGACTTTAACTATAAAGGGTTAGTCAGAGACTATTCAATATCATCATCATCATCAGCCTATAAACGTCCCACTGCTGGGCTCAGGCCTCACACGTGGACAATGCACGAGGGGATATTGGGCCATAACCCACCACGCTGGCCCAATGCGGGTTGGTGGGTTTTAACGACAGTCATCTTACGACAACAACCGGGACCAACGGCTTCACGTTCCTTCCGAAGCACGGAGGAGCTCGAGATGTTTTAAATTTAGTCACCCATCCAGCGACCAGGCATTACGAAAGTTGCTTAACGGGCAAGTTCGCAAGCCGAACGCACTAGCCGCTGCGCCATCGAGCTCCTATACTGATGATTCAATATACAGAGACATAATAGAAATAAATTTAAAAATGTATTAACTAAATTACTAATTGACAAATGCTATTATAATATTAATGATTTTTGTAATGATTATGATATCTTGACATTTTAATTAATTTAACTTTTTTTTTGGATTTAGTTTAGTTATTCTTATTAATTGTTATAATTTATTGTTTGTTTGTATTGCAAAACATATCTTTTTTAAATATTCATATACCTCTATTGGTGAAACATACATGGTTTTAAATCAACACCAACATCACTCAATAATATGTACCTATGTTTATGAATAAATGATTCTGATTATGATTCTGAGAACCGCAGAAGCTGCACAGCCACACTCCACGGCACTAATAACCGCATGCAAGCATGTTAGGTGGTCAGCTCATCGCTGTTCTATGCTGTTGGATGTACGTTCTTTAGTCCGTTAGTCGCCTTTACGATACCCAAGAGAGGAGTTGGTAGTAAGTTTTTAATTATGAGCCGCCGACACACGGCTCTCAGAGGCTTAGGCTCGTATTCTAAAACCAAACTCAAATCTTTGCTGAGATTTGAAGCTTGCTTTGCTTTCAAGAAAGGGATGGTGCTATTCATCGCATGGGTCTGATACTCTAGTTCAAATGACGTTACCTCGATAGTCATTACCTCGATGTCTCTACCTCGACGGTACACTTCACCGATGGCTCGTTACCTCGAAAGGTTAATACCTCGAAGGATCTCTTCCACGACGGGTCTTTTCTTCGATGGTACATTTGATCGATGGGTTGTTACCTCGAAAAAATCATCAAAAGTACAGTAAATATAAAGTATATGTCTGTGTAACTGAAAGGTGTAAAAATACTAGTGAATTAAAATGAATATCGATATAATCATAGAGGCAACATTTATTATCACTCTGCGTTAAATTTACAATTTCTATGGTTTATAAGACACTTTTGTCTTATTCTTTTATCAAAATGTTACTAAAAATACACAATAAAAATAAGGGAGACTTCTAAAAGTCATGGGAATTATAACTATACTTTTTATGATTTTTCGAGGTAATAACCCATCGATCAAATGTACCGTCGAGGTAGAGACATTGAGGTAATGACCATCGAGGTAACGTCATTCGAACTAGAGTATCAGACCCTCACCGCATATATCGCCATCCCTTACTAACTGTATTCAAGCATGGATTTGATTTTAAAATACAAGCCTTAAAATTAAGCCACGTTACGGAATGATATAATTGCAAACATACACACATACATATAATCAGGATTTTTATCCCCGGAGGGTTAGTCAGAGACGAGGCAAATAGGGCAGCAAAAGCAGTCCTCTACCCATAGTCCACTTTTCACCAAATAGCGACTGCACATGTGCTCAGCGCGACAGGTGGTGAGCCCATCGCCGCTCTATGTCGTTAGAAGTATGTGCAGTCTTTAGTCCGTTAGTCGCTTTTTACGACACCCAAGGGAATAGAGGGGGTGGTAGTATTCTTCGGTTAGTAAATTGTTCATTATTCAAAATAGGCTGAGAGGCAGAAGGAGTTGGAACGCCGCTCCCAGGGCCAGGGCGTCGCCGAGCTGAAGAAGTGGCAGGCGGAGCAGGAGCTCAAGCAAATACAGGTGAGACTTCTCTGACTGTTCTACGTTTAGTATTGGTTTTTTTAATGGATATATTTTTTTTTAGTAAGACAATGAACTTTAACGTGTTCGCTTAGCATTCAATCGTATTGTGTGTACACGTATTTTCGATAGGGATTTAGTTACTCTTAGGCCCTTCGTACACAAGGCTACGCAAATCTCCGATACTAATGTTGTATATTATAGGCAAGGATAATTCTCCACCTCGGAAACAAATTTAATATTTAATGATTGCTCTGCCATCTTGGAAATCGCCGCGACTTAAGTAGTGAAGATCACAGCGCAGGTAGCGGGCGACTGGCGCACGCGAGTCGCGAGAGAAATGTCGGCGACGCGACTAGTGTACGAACCTCAATGGATTTGTATGGTGGTAGTCGCTTGGAGAATAAAATCGTCGAGTTTCGGAGATTTGCGTAGCCTTGTGTACGAAGGGGCTACGCAAAAATCACAGTCGAGATGTAATAGGCCTCTCAATAAACGTTGGTTAAAGTTACACTTAGGATTAAATTAACGCTGTGTCTATCTATCTCCTTTAACAAAAACGAGACAGCGTAGTGACGCTGTTATATTATCGAAAAATCACAGGCGAGATGTAATAGGCCTCTTAATAAACGTTGATTAAAGTTACACTTAGGATTAAATTGACGCTGTGTCTATCTATCTTCTTTAACAAAAACGAGACAGCGGAGTGACGCTGTCTCGCTTTTTTTAAAGAAAAATGGGCAAATGTTACACCTCGGTTTAAAGTGTTAAACGGAGGTGTAACTATTGGGCATTTTTATTAATAAGACGCTTAGTGCCTTACAAATAAACAAAGAATAAGCTATGAATAGTTATTCCGTGTTTTGTTTCTGTCATGTAAACATAATTTCAAATGAGAGTTAAAAGAGAAACACGGAATAACTATTCCTTCTGTTTTTTCGTAAGGCACTTAATCTTTGTCTGTTATCCTTTAAGAGGGTTTACGCATTTCGGTTTCCCATACAAACTTCCGAGTTAATTTTAATTAAACTTTGTATGCCAATGTAAAATACAGGGATCTAAATAGTTTAATGAAAACATTTTTAAAAAACGTTTATTTAGCTGAGTGATTGTGATTTAAAGTTAACTATAGAAAGTTTAAAAACGCAATAACTCAATTAAATAAAGGTTTTTTTAAAATGTTTTCAACAAACTATTTATATCCCTGTATTTTACTTTAGCATGCCAAGTTTCATTAAAGTTGGTTTAACGGTATAAAAAAATTTCGACTTGGAAGTTTGTATGGGAAACTGAAATGATATATGGGATTGTGTATCTAGTGTTTTGATAATCGAAGGTGAGCTACAATATAAATAATTATTTATATTCCCATCGTCTGCCAATCAGGAAGAACGCAAACGCGAAAAGATGCAAAACGACTTAGCCCGCCAAAGGATTCTGGAGCAGATCGCCCAAGACCGCGCGGAGCGGCGCGCTAGGGACCTGCCGCCCGCGCCCCCCGCGCCCCTCACGCCCCCCGCGCCCGTGCCCAGTGAGTGCCAAAGGACATCAGTTTTTAATGTTTTATGTTTAATGTTGACCAAAAACATAAGCATCAAGCACTGACAAATTTCGACGGTTGAAAGCCAGACCTCGGTAGCCAAGTGGTTAAGGCAGCCGCCCGGAATGCGGAAGGTGCGTGGTTCGATTCCCGCCTGAGGTTGTCGTCTTTTTTCAGTGTATTAAAAAAAATATTACTTAAGACATCAATTTTATTGAGCCTTTTCTAAAAGTGCCGGCCAACAAAAAAAATGGTACGTATTGTTAGAACTAGCCATTTTAAGAATTAGTTAATATGGCACAAAAGCTGTAGGATTGCTGCAAGCCAAGTTATACAAGTTCGAAGATTCATCATTTTCGTACATTTATTGATTCCTATTTTTTTTTTGTATAAACAGAACAGATGGTGACCCCACAGCTTTTGCGCTGCAATGACAAATTGCTTCTGATCATTAGTTCTAGCAGTATCTATCATTATTTTATGTTTCCCAGTCCTAGCACTTTCAGAAATCAATAAATGTATGAAAATGATGAAACATCGAACTTGTATAACTTGGCTCAGAGAAATCCTACAACTTTTGTGCTATACTAACTATTACTCCAAATGGCTAGTTCTAACAATACGTACTATTTTTTTTTCTTGGCCGGCACTTTTAGAAAAGGCCCAAAAATGTATGGAGCCCGAATGATCTCCTTTACATACACTAGCGGCCCGCCCGCGCCTTCGTCCACGCTAACTTAGCAAGACCGTAAAAGTTCAGCCATTAAAAAAATATATCTATAAAAACCATCCTCAGTTAACGCTCTATCTTTTAGTGAAAACCGCATGAAAATCCATTGCGTGGTTTAGGAGAATAGTGCGGTGCCACCGACAGAGGAAAACGACGACTTTACTTTATAATATGTAATGAATAGTAATGATATATACAGGGTTAACCCTCTATAAGGCAGTGTCAAATATATTTACACCATATTTTGAACTTTAAACAATTGAGATAAGGTCGAAAACCCATGAAAATTTTTAACATGCTTTGCTCGTTAAAGGTTTAATTTTGGACCGCCCGCCAAATTTTTTTACGTGATCCTATAGCAGCAGTAAGCAGTACAACCAAATAATGAAAAAAAAACATTTTTTTTTTACATTGTTGTCTCAACTTTTAAAATTATTGTCACCTAGCGCGCGGCCTATCGCGGTTATCAAAGCGCATGCGCGTGAACGCTATTATTCACCCCGTGCACCAATGACAGCGCGCCGTCGCTTTGACCGCGAGGGTGAGCGCACGCACCTAGATCTATAGGATATAAAAAGCAGGCAAAAAATTGTAATTAAAAAAAGAAAACATTTATTATTTTTACGTCAAATATTTTATTATACGGTAACCCTGTATATACATATAAATACACACATACATACAAGTCGCGCCTGCGACCTACAGCCCGCCGCGGCGTAATATGGCACATGTTTAGATTATGGTTTCGCACTGATTGATAACTGCAAGTCCATCCGTTTTTTTCTCATTGTCACCCTACTACCGATAATGCATCGCTTATGTTGCCAATGTTGCCATGGCAACGCGTGCAGTAGTGTTCCTATGCCTACGCTACGCTCAAACGCATTCATAGATAAAGTAGCTTCACTTTTGTGGGGGCCGTATTCATCGCTTGTCATATAATTTTCCTTACGGGAAAAATACGGAATAATGTATATTCGGTTGTTACTTGTTGTATGTTAATTTATGTGTTGCTATGCGGTCTGAATAAATGGTTTTTCTTTGTTCTAAATTGGCTACTTCACAGTTTACAACTGTCAAATAGCCAATTGGCTATTTGACAGTTGTAACAATAAAATGTGAAATATGTCGGATATGGTAGTTTATAATTTAACAATAATTACTTATCCAATAGTTTTTTTTATTAAAATAATTTGTAAATATTTTATTTTTACAAAATAATTTTGCGATTTTTATCTGTCTATTACAAGACCCGAAACACGGGCGCCCAAGATTAAGCTTCTGTGATGTGTCACATTTCACAAAATAAATAAAAACTATCTGTCAGGTTTAAAGATAAAATTTGTTTGTCTGTTGAAGTGTGACGTCACAGGGCAAAATGTCACGTGACCAATCGTTTTCGCGCGAAATTTGAAATTAACGAAGAAAAATATGTTTTCTTTCTATTAAATAAAGCTTTTTCGAGAAAAAAACATTGTAGGATAGGGGTATGAAATAAGCGTTTGTAATTTTTTAAATACTTTTCCGAGAACTGTCAAGTAGCCATTTTGTATGTGTGCGGTTGCAGCGGCGGGCGACGGCGGTTCACGAGCGCGCGTCCAGTTCAAGCTGCCCGACGGCAGTTCGCACACGGCGCACTTCGACGCGGACGGCACGCTGGCAGACATACAGCGGTACATCGCGGACAATCTGCAGGTGAGATCCATACATACACACACACATGACGCGGACGGCACGCTGGCAGACATACAGCGGTACCTCGCGGACAATCTGCAGGTGAAAGCCATACATACACACACACAAGACGCGGACGGCACGCTGGCAGACATACAGCGGTACCTCGCGGACAATCTGCAGGTGAAAGCCATACATACACACACACAAGACGCTGACGGCACGCTGGCAGACATACAGCGGTACATCGCGGAAAATCTGCAGGTGAGAGATATAAATATACACATACATACATGGCGCGGACGGCACGCTGGCAGACGTATAGCGGGACATCGCGGACAATCTGCAGGTTAGAGCCATACATACACACATACATGACGCGGACGGCACGCTGGCAGGCATACAGCGGTACATCGCGGAAAATCTGCAGGTGAGAGCCATACATACATACATGCATACAATCAATGAGTGTAGTGCCAACTTTTAGTTAAAATTCATTTAGACTATGAAACTGAACAATAACGTCAAGTTATTTTTATGTCAATTCCGTCAATTTTTTTTTATTTTTTCCAATTTATTTCATTACCTACTTATATCTTCTTTGCTGTCTTTAATGTCACTAACTCAATCAATTTTTAATCCAAATTTTTACAAATTTCCCAATTTTTTAAACATTTTCTTTCACACAAACCCTGTCCTAACAATTACAACAAAAAAAGATAGATTTTTATTAATAAAAATTTGATCGAAAGTTCCAGGACGTTTTTTTAGCTGTGATTCAGTTAGGCATTCCAATACGTGGCAGTGAAACATGTAGCTATCTCCCTCGCACACAGATGGCGGCCTCCTCCTTCACCTTATGGACCGCGTTCCCTCGTCGCGAGCTCACCGAAACGGATGCGACACTGCGGAGGCTCGAACTGGCACCATCGGCCGCGCTGCTGGTGTTGCCGAGGAGACAACCCACGCAGGTGGCCGCGCCTACCGCGCTGACGTCACTTATGGGTGAGTGTCATACATCGACCTCCGTGGAGAATATTACAGACGACCTCCTTGGTTCCGGTTTGTACACCGGTTTTCATGGTGTCAACATCTCTGAGGTGCGATTCCCGGTCGGACCAATTTAGAAATTATTGTTTTTCTAAATTGTTTCGGGTCTGGGTGTTTTCTATGTACTATCAACAAAATCTGCGGTATACCACCTTAAGGGCTATTTTCATTTGCATTTGTCCTGTCCCAACATACTTTTTAAACTTTTGCTACAACATCCCTCTATTAACTCAATAATCATAAAATTGTGAAGAGTGTCAAGATGTTAAAAAGGGATGTTTTGTTTGTCGTTATCAATGAAAACCAAAGGCGGAACGGGGTATGGCAACAATTTCTTTCTTTTAAATAAACGGTTCGTCGTCATTGGTCAATGTTAAACAAAGGGCGGGATGAACTGTGGTCATCTTGAGCAAGCAAAATTTTTTGAAAATGTTACTGTATCGGTTTTGTTGATAGTATGTATTTAAGAATTTTAAGTATGTTTATCCGTTGTCTAATAACCATTTAACGAGTTTCATAACGAAGCTTTTCTTGGACTTGATAATTAATGTGAGTGTAGGAATGTTTATTTATTTATTTATCTCTGAGGTCCCGGATTCAACTCCCGGTCGGGTCAATTTAGAGAAAAACTGTTTTTCAAAATAATTTTGGGTCTGGGTGTATTTTCTATGCTTACTTATATTTATCAGTTATCTTACCATAACGAGTTTCAAAAGAACACTCATCTTGGTCTAAATAATTGGTGTGAGCGCTTCGATCAACAATACCAACTAGATACCACGCCACGTACAAAATCAAAGCTAAATTCTGTCCACGTGAATAAATACTTTTTCAAAGCAATAAATTACACCTGTCACTTAAAAAAAAAAGACGTCAATAACATTTAGTGGTGAAATCAACCTTAAGGGGTAACAAATAAAGTACTTTTTCCTGTTATGCCTTGCGAGAAAATAAGAGCTCACTTCTCAACTGCGCTCTTATTTACCGAGACACATTTTTAGCGCCGACCTGACATCTAGTTGTATTGTTGATCGAAGTGTGAGCGTAAACAAATTTATTTATTATTATTATTATTATTATTATACATACACACGTACATACATTTTTATATCGTATTATGTATGTATGTACGGTCGGGGTCATTGTCGCTTTACCACATTGCAGAAATTTTCGGATGAAACGCGCCGCCCGCCCGGGTGCGTGCCCGTACCAAATAGTCGACGCGGTGTGCAAGGGATTTTGACCTTTAGACTAGTAAAGCGACGGAGTCAACGATAGTACATGCCTACATATATGCACGATTTAAAAAGAGATAGATTGCACATGCACGCACGCACGAAGTTCCCGGTCGATCACTTTTTGGCGATATTCGCTTGTGCTCCATTCCGCGCGCGCGTACTTACAGTCACGAGCAAAAATATGTAAACAATTGTAACTCTTAATACAACGGAATAAGAGTCAAAGTGTATACATATTGGTGCTCGTGACTACAGTACAGTAGCGTGCGCGAAGATAGTGTGCGAGCGAATGTCGCCAAAAAGTTGTCGACCGGGAACTTCCTCATACATACCTACATACAGTCGTGGTCAACTAATTAGGGACATTCAAGATAGTGAAGAGCAATAACCGGTTATGTACATATAAATATAAAACCCTATTGATTTTTCAGCACCTATTATTTGCATAATTTGGTCCGATTACTATACTATAAATGGCTGTAAATAAGAGAATAATTAAATAGAAAAAAGTATTTAATATCAAAGGTTGAACATGTATTAAATTTTAAGGTATAATTATGTAGCTGGACATTTAATTAAGGACAGTAAAGTATAATGATGAATAGAGTTAAACAAAACGAATAATCTCCAGTATTATAATATTTTTAAAAGCTCCATTTTATTACGTGTAAAATCAGTACCCAGTAGCAAAACCTTTGTTAGTAATTACCGCTTGACACCGATGTGGCATAGACATTATCAGTTTCTGACATGTTTCGATAGGAATGTTTGCCCATGCCTCACAAAAAGCTTGATTAAGTTGATCTAAAGTTGTGGTACGATAAGTTGAAACTTTTTTCTTGATTTCGTGCCAAAGGTGCTCAATTGGGTTGAGGTCCGGGCTATTTGCTGGCCAATCTAGCACCGATACTGACTGACTGGTAAGAAACGACTTGACTGAACGGGCGGTATGTTTCGGGTCGTTATCATGCTGAAACGTCCATATAATAGGGAGATGCTCCTCAGCATAGGGAAGCATAGTTTCCTCCAATATTGTTTTGTATTGATGTTGGTCTAAGTTACCCTGAACTTTTCTCACAGGTCCCACTCCACGTCCAGAAAATGAACCCCAAATTTTAATGTTTCCACCGCCATGTTTCACCTGCTTTTTTGTGAATCTTGGATTCATTTCCGCTTTTACAGGACGCCGTACGTATTGCCTTCCATCTGAAGAAATTAAATTAATCTTGGTCTCGTCAGAGAATAATACATGTTGCCATTGGGCGTAGGTCCAATGTCCATATTTACGTGCAAACGCCAAACGAGCATTTCTATGTTCTTTCTTCAACAACGGTACTTTGCGAGCCACTCTTCCGAACAACCCTGCTTCTACCAGACGTCGTCGAACGGTCCTCGCTGATACACCGGCTCTTTCGTCTGCCCCAAACACTTCGTGTTTAATTAAAATAGAGCCTAGAAACGGATCTTTCTTAGCTAACCTGGTTATCATTCTATCTTCTTGCGGAGTTGTTTTTCTCGATCTTTTTGTCCTGGGCACATTTAAAGCTGTGTTATTGCGCCTGAAATGTTGCACTGCATTGCATACCATAGTTTTTGAACAATTTAAATGTTCTGCTATCCCTCGGTAGGACCAACCACGCTCGACAAACTTCATGATAATTGTTCGTAGTGTTGGATCGCAACTTTTATTTTTGCCCATATTTCTTCAAAATAATTCTCAAAACTTAAAATTAAAAATCTGGATTGCCGCCAAAACTACCACAAAACAATAAAAGAAGAAATAAAAAAGTATTGAGATTCAAATTTTGAAAATAGAACGCAATATCTCAGTGTCCCTAATTAAATGGCCAGCCAGCATTCTTTGAACAAATAGCACACTGATAATCTATCAGCTATACTGTAAAGAGGTTTAATGTTTAAGAAGTTGTTATTGTTTGTATAATCGGGCACATCAATGACTAATTATACTTACGTGTAAAAGATATGGAATATTGTTAAGACTCGTTGGAAAATAAAAAATAAATTCACAATTTGGCTTAACTAGAGATTGTCCCTAATTAGTTGACCACGACTGTATATAAGGTGACTGCTAGAAACCGCAAGAAACTTCAAGGGCTGATCAGCCCCCTTACTCTTGAAACCGATCGCAATTGGATCGGATTGGTATTGTGAATTTTCGTACTCCTAAGCTACGACACCAGAGCTAATATGGATTCATATTGCGTGGATATTGAGTTAAAAAAATACAAAACTCAATGCCATTTAGTTCACCCAATATGAATCCAAATCAGCGCTGGTGTCGTAACTTAAAAATACGAAAATTCACAATACCAATCCGGTTCAATAGCGATCGGTTTCGAGAGTAAGGGGGCAGGCCATGTGTTTTAAACATGACAAAAATTATAAAAAAGAAATTCGAGTTTTTTTTCATTTTGAATTAAATTTTTCATTTTGCTAATTTTAATTAGATAGTCTTTGATTATCTAATTTATTTTAAAGCAATAACATAAAAAAATAAAATCAATCAAAAATAACGATTATTTACAACGCGCGGGCAGCGGCAGGTCCGACCCAACCGTCTGTTGACCCGTCCGCGTCGGCCGCGCGATAAGTACAGGTACTTCTACGTTAGTCTGCAATGAGACCGTTTGTTCTGGCCAAACTCCACCTCATTCGCCAACATCACCCAGGCTCATAACGGGCCCATAGACTACTCCCTGGGAGTGAAACGAGCTGGAGGTTGCTCTGAACATGGGGCGATACACCCCGTTATTACCTAGATAATTAGTTGTGGGTCTGACCTGCGCTGCTGGATGGCTGCTCAGGATAGTAATCCTGAATCAGTTGATCCCACGATGCGTAGAAAGGGGCGCACCCCCCAACTTCCTGGGCAGACGTCGTCCCACAGCCCACTCCAGGCCTCAGGAGGCAAGTCAGAATATTAACAAATGTGCGTATTTCTCTTATGTTATTGCTTTAAAATAAATTAGATACTCAAAGACTATCCAATTAAAATTCGCAAAATGAATTATTTAATTAAAAATGAGAAAAGCACAAATTTCTTTTTTGTCATTTTTGTCATGTTGCTCATGTTGCTAAAAATATGAATATGGACATGGGAATGCCCATATAAGGACAAAATATGAGCTTCAAATGTCAAATGAAGCTCATGTCCATATTTTTTTGCCGATAGACCCGCTGACCAGCCCTTGAATTTTCTTGCGGTTTCTAGCAGTCGCCTTATATACGTGCATACATACATATAACATTTACGACTATTGGTTAGTAGTTATATCCCTAGGGTTAGTCAGAGACTAGGCAACGAGGACCGCAGAAGCAGTCCACTGCCATAGTCCACGGCACACCAAACTACAACTGCACATGTCCTCAGGGCTTTGAACCGGTACCGAAAATACAGGCATTATATATGTAACTACCGGTATTTTCCATTTTTTCAACAAGTACCGGTGTATAGTACCTCAAAAATACCGGTATCTATCTGCAACGTTGCCAGTCTGTTTGTCACGTGAATACCGGTATCTATCTGCGACGTTGCCAGTCTGTTTGTCACGTGAATACCGGTACCTATCTGCGACGTTGCCAGTCTGTTTGTCACGTGAATACCGGTATCTATCTGCGACGTTGCCAGTCTGTTTGTCACTTGAATACCGGTATCTATCTGCGACGTTGCCAGTCTGTTTGTCACGTGAATACCGGTATCTATCTGCGCCGTTGCCAGTTTGTTTGTCACGTGATAAGCAGTGCAGTTAGCCAATCCAATCGCCACATATTTATCTTCTCGGTATCTCTCGCTCGCATTAATGAATTTGGTTACTTGGTACCGGTATTAGTACCGGTGTAATGTAAGTACCTGGTATTATATCTGTATAATATCTACCGGTAATACCCTACTACAATCCTACTTACCGGTACTCATCAGTTAACCTGTATTATGAATACCGGTATCAAATCGATACCGGTACCTTATTTAAGTCAGAGGTACCGGTAATTGAAAATACCGGTATTCCAAGCCCTGCATGTGCTCAGCGTAATATGTGGTGTGCCTGTGCATAGAGAGTGTCAGTCTTAGCCGGGGTTCGTAGTATTATTTTAGTGAGCTGTCTGAATGAAAGGCGGTATTCTTTCACCATTATTATTTTAAATATTTATTAACTACGTCACCCTCCACCTTCAGTGTGCGTATCATCTGTACGCCGATGACCTTCAGCTTTACACTCAAGCAAGTGTGGATGACTTGTCAGACGCCATTGGGAAATTAAATCGAGATTTGGAAGTGATTAACGACTGGTCCCGCAGGTTTGGTGTGGCCGTTAACCCCACAAAATGTCAGTCGATACTTATTGGCAGCTTGCGATTGATAGGTAAAGTAAAGCTTGATACTCTTGGGCCAATAGTTTTCGACGCTACGATCATACCATTCAGCTCAAGCGTTAAAAATGTTGGGCTACATCTGGATGGTACCCTCAGCTGGCATTCTCAGGTTGCAAATGTCAGCAAAAAGGTCACCTGGACTTTGCGCTCTTTGAATCGTCTGAGGAACTTTCTGCCGGTCGCGACGAAGGTGATGCTTGCACAAACTTTAATTTTTCCCATGGTCGACTATGGTGACGTGTGCTATTACGATCTCAATGCTGCCTTGCTTGATAAGCTCGACAGATTGCTCAACAACGGTATCCGATTCATTTATAATCTTAAGAAATATGATCACATCTCACAACATAGGTTAGATCTAAAATGGTTACCCATTCGCCAAAGGAGACGTCTGCGAGCCCTTACCACACTTTTCTCGTTTCTGAATTCCCCTAATGCCCCTTCATATCTCACTCCTCACTTTCAGTACCTTTGCTCCTCCCATGATAGGAATCTCCGGTCATCGAATAACTTTCTTCTTCTCTGTCCTTCCCATTCTTCTGGCTTTGTACATTCGTCCTTTCAAATCCAATCCATTCTCCTTTGGAACGCGCTGCCGCTCGAAATCAGGATGGCTACGAGTCGTGTGTGATATAGTGAATTACACTATCAGCACGTACTCAATAGTACGTGATAATTAAGGTCTTCCTGATTGACAAGGCGTCCTTCCTCTAGTCACGTATAGATGTGATGTTAATTAGTATTTAAGATGATACACTAGAGGATAAAGATTATTGATTCAACGCAAGACATTGTTTCATTTCGGGTCTCCGTCCCAACGCCATTACATGGCGACCGTGACATGGTGTCACAAGTCCGCGCCGCGAAATCGCTAGTTGAAGTCTACAAAATATCAGGAAAATAGTGCTACACGGGCCTACAAGAAGGACGAAGGAAATAAGAAGAAAAACTGTAAGCCAAAATTGTTTAACTATGGGAAACCCACAATCTAAAGACAATATTATTGTCAGTCAATCACCAACTCAATCGGCGGCAGCATCAACTCCCTTGGCCGTTGGGATGCAACTTTCAGAGATCTTTTTACTGACCATCGTCGTTGTACTAGCGGGCTATATAGTACTTAGGCTGCTACGTTACTTCAACGCACGACTACTAGAAGAGGTAGAACGCAGAGCGGTTCGACGGGCAATTGGACCAGCACAGAACGTGTAAGCCAGCACGAATTAATATAACTATGCTACCAAGAATCTATGTGTGTGTGTGAGTGAATTTTTTTTTTTCTAAAGTGTGTTCATGGCAAACCTGTCAGAACTCTTGAGTGAGCTTAAGGCTATTAGAGACTCTATTATTAAATTAAGTAAGGACAAACGTTATTCCGCTCAGGGGCAGAATAAGTTTTTAAGAGCAAAGGAAATTAAAAATATTTTTGAACAAATATCTGCAGACTTATGTAAAAAAGGGATAGATGCTGTAGAATTACAAATAACAAAAGCAATATCGTCAAAGTTTTTATGTAATTTTGAGGAAATCGAGTCACTCGTTAACCCGCATCATTCAGAAACGATCACAACCATGGCCACGTTCGATCTAAAAGTCGCGCTCACGCTCCTCCCAGTAGTAGATTGCGACGAAACGCAAATTAACCAACTAATAGACGGAATAGAGTATTATAATTAAACTGCAAAATGACGCGTCTCCTGTTTATGTCAAACCGTATAGAATACCGCACGCTCAGAAGGCTGAGTTAATAAAACAGGTAGGTAAATTGTTAGAAGAAGATATTATCGAAGAGTGTACCAGCGAATGGTCTTCTCCATTATTATTACTTCCGAAAAAAGCTGACAGTAGCGGTGAAAAAAAGTGGAGAATCGTAATAGATTATAGACTTTTAAATAAAAAAAATAGTAGACGAAAAGTTCCCGTTACCAAATATACAAGAAATTATTGACTCACTTTCGGGATGCTTATACTATTCTCATTTAGACCTCAGTTCTAGTTATTACCAGCTAGGGTTATCACCAGAATGTAGGAAATTCACTTCTTTTACAGCTGATAAGCAATATCAACTGAAAAGATTACCTATGGGTCTCAAAACGAGTCCTAGCGTATTTTCTAAACTTATGTCTATGGCTCTATCGGGTTTAAATTACGAGATATGTTTTCTATATCTCGATGACGTAATAGTTTTCGGGAAAAGCCTATCGCAGCATAATACAAATTTAATGAGTGTATTTGAGAGGTTTAGGTCAGTTAATTTAAAACTAAACCCTTGTAAGTGCGAATTTTTGAGGAAAGAAATTAATTATTTAGGGCATGTTATTACGCCAAACGGGGTGTTGCCAGACAACAGTAAAATCGAGGTCTTGGAAAAGTTCCCAGTACCTAAAAATGTAAATGAGATTCGTCGTTTTGTGGCTTTTGCGAACTTTTATAGAAAATTCATAAAAAACTTTGCCACAATAGTGTACCCACTAAACCGTCTTTGTAAGAAACATGTCGAGTTTCAGTGGACGGAAGAATGTGACGTGGCATTTCAGACCTTAAAAAAGTCACTTAGTTCATTTCCTGTCTTAGATTATCCAGATTTTGGAAAAGATAATGTTTTCCGGTTGCAAACCGATGCGTCAGGGGTAGCCTTGGGGGCTGTATTATCAAATGGAAATAATAAGCCCGTAGCTTATGCAAGCAGACAATTAAACAGTTCAGAAATAAACTACCCAACCATTCATAAAGAGTTATTAGGGGTAGTGTGGGCTATAAAACATTTTCGACCATATTTATACGGACGAAAATTTAAAATATTAACAGATCATAGACCATTGGTTCATTTATTTAGCATAAAAGATCCTAGTAGCCGTTTAACTAAGTTTAGACTTTGTTTAGAAGAATATGATTTCGATATTGAATACATAAAAGGTTCCGAAAATGTAACGGCAGATGCCTTATCGAGAGTCATTATAACATCAGACGAGTTAAAAAATCTAAATTCAAATTTTTTGGGGGTATTAACCCGTTCAATGAAAAGAACCATGGAGCAAAATAATGAACCCGCTACCTCTGGAAGTAGCAGGGTTGAGCCCCCTGTTGATCATAGGCAACCAAGAGTGGTAGATATTATGCAGAAATCACAAAATGATGTAAGGTTAGATATTTGTTCGTATGAAAACTTCGTGAAGTTGAGGAAAAAGAAAAGATACGTCTCACAGACGGGTGATATGTTATTTAGTGACTCTACTATTTACATAAATCAGGAATCTCTACTAATGGAGGCGCGCCGAGACGCAACGATAGGAGAACTGAGTGCATTATGTAAAAAATATAATATTGTAGAAGTCGTTGTGATTAAAAATGGGTTTAATAAAAAGTTTATTAAAATTTTGACCCAAACTTTCATGAAACATAAAGAATTACCGCGGTTATGTATTATTAATAACCAAGTTGAACATGTTACAAATAAAGACTTGATACGTGTTATACTAAATGATTATCATTTATTGCCGACAAGTGGTCATGTAGGCATAAATAAAATGACTAAGAATATTCGAAAAAAATATTTTTGGAGTAATATGCAAAAAGACATAACTGAATATGTGACTCGCTGTAAAGATTGCCAAAAGCAGAAATTTTGTAATAAAAAAAATAAAGAGAAAATGGTAATAACCACTACAGCATCTACTTCTTTTGAAAAATTATATTTAGATATTGTGGGGCCGTTGGAGGTCGATAATTTGGGTAATAAATACATATTAACAATACAATGCGAATTGACAAAGTTTGTAGAAGCTTACCCAATACTTGATAAGTCAGCTGAAACTGTTGCTAGGGTTTTTACTGAAAATTTTATTTTACGATATGGTACTCCCAGGGTTATTGCGACTGACTGTGGAACGGAATTTATTAATTCCACGTTAGAAACAGTATGTAAATTGCTAAATATTGATAAGTTAAATTCAACACCCTATCATCATGAGAGTATAGGTTCGCTAGAAAACTGGCACAAACATCTCGGATGTTACTTGAGAATACAAACACAGAATCAGTCGGCAAATTGGAGTACCTGGATACCATATTGGTGCTTTGCTTATAATAATTCTGTAAATACTAGTACCAAATACTCCCCTTATGAACTAGTTTTTGGGAAAACATGTAACGTACCTAGTAATTTAGTTAGTAAAGTTGATCCCTTATATGTATACGACAATTATCCATCGGAGTTAAAATTTAGATTGCAAAAAGCTCATAATGATGCCAGGAACAACTTATTAATATCAAAACAAAGTAGAAAAACTAATTATGATTTAGATTGTAAGGAAGTACACTACAAAAAAGGTGATCTACTCTTGTATAAGAATGAAAATTATAATAAATTGAATGACTTGTATTTAGGTCCATTTGAAGTTTTAGAAGAGCTAGGTACTAATGTAAAAATATTAAAGAATAATAAAGAATATATAGTTCATAAGAATAGGACTAAGATATTTAGAAAATAAGAGTTTACTTTTCAGGGAAGGGATGCCTAGCCTTTTCAGGGGAGGTGTGATATAGTGAATTACACTATCAGCACGTACTCAATAGTACGTGATAATTAAGGTCTTCCTGATTGACAAGGCGTCCTTCCTCTAGTCACGTATAGATGTGATGTTAATTGGTATTTAAGATGATACACTAGACTAGAGGATAAAGATTATTGATTCAACGCAAGACATTGTTTCATTTCGGGTCTCCGTCCCAACGCCATTACACGTGAGGCTTTTAAAAAGAAAGTCCGCATGCTCCTTTTTAATGAAACCATGGCAGAATCATCTCAGTAACGTCCTTTTTATAAGTTATGTAGTGTATTTATATGTATATATATTTGTATATATTTGTGTAAGTTTATATTATTATGTATTATATTTATGTAATTGTGTAAATATTTGTAAGTGTATTAAAATTTTATTAGATTATACCCTGTGTCACATTAATCGCAGAAAATTGCACCTACCATGTCATCTCTGCACCACCCTATGGTTGACTGGTAGAGAATGCCTCAGGCATTAAGTCCGCCATGTAATATACTATGTTGCAAAAGTTTAAATAAATAAATAAATAAATAAAAAATAATAATAATAATAATAATTCCTCACTCTGCATCCCTAACTACCGATAGTTTGAGTCTATCCCCGCTGCCGGTGGCAGACTAGGTTAAGTTTTTTATATTTAATATTGTAAATAATTTTTTTTATAAAATGTTGTAAAATTGTATTCTTAAGATGACTGTATATTGAATAGCGCGAATAATAATAATTTCAATAATTTGTTAACCGTTTTCTCTCTCATCTTACAGCGTTGTTCACTCAATTCTTCACCGCGTTCATAATGGAGCCGTCTCAACAGCTGCTCACCTGGCTGCGGGCCCGCCTCTCCCCCCCGCCCGCCGGCCGCTCCGGCTCCCCCTCCCCCCCTCCGCCGCAGCGGCAAACCCCCCCACCTGGCCTCAGGCGTCGGGGTAATATACACCGGCTGCCGGGCGACAGGGCCAGCGACGACGATAACAACACGTGGAACGGCAACTCCACGCAACAGATGTAGATTTTTAGGTTAGTGTGCGAGAGGGATGGTGATATGCAGGTGTCTCTTTCACTCTTCAGGCGATGGGGTAATTTTTTTTATTGTAAATTTTGTCGGTTATTGAGCCGTGTAAACATGCGAAGTTGATGGTATTTGTATGAGGATAGAGAATAAGATGTTGCGATAAAGCGTGCCACAGTGACGGCGAAATATCGTTGTCCCTTTCACTCTCGATGCGACGCGAGGTATTTTCAGATTGTTATTGTCGGCTATTGATTAAGTCGTGTTAACATGCGAAGTTGGTGGTATTTGTATGAGGATGTAGATTTAGATAGTGCGATAAAGACGGCGATATAATATCGTTGTCCCTTTCACTCTCGACGCGACGCGAGGTATTTTCAGATTGTTAATTTTGTCGGTTATCGATTAAGGGTGGACCAAACTGGAATAAGGTCTTATACATAGATTATACGCCGAATTTGTATGGACTAATCTCGGAGTAAGTCTTATTCCAGTTTGGTCGAATCCACCCTAAGTCGTGTTAACCATGCTTAAATTAAGATGATTAAGAGTTATTGATGAGGCACTGTCTAATATAATATTTGTACACTATTTGACTTTATTGGCTTAGTAATAAGGTTTTCTTTTCAACTCTCTTCGATTTATTTATGGCTGTGGATAGAGTACCACAAGCGGCATTCTAGTACGATCGGTTACGATGCCGTAATTACGGCATCCTAGTACAAGGTGTAGGCAGTGAATAGAGTGCCACAAGCGGCAACATAGCACGATCGGTTAACATGCCGTAATTTGACGGCATCCTAGTACGAAGCGTAGGTATAGAGTGCCGCAAGCGGCATTGTATCTCAATCGGTTCGGGAACAAATGTGACAAATAAAAAATATGTTACGCGTAACATATTTTTTATTTGTCATAATGTTCAGACGACATAATATTCAAAAGATATTATTGTATGGAGTTAGATTTCTGTTGTCTAATAAAAAAAAATAACGGCGTCAGTATTATACCGCAAAACTTACGGTTCCCTAACCGATGGAGATACAGTGCCGCTTGTGGCACTCTATACACTTCCTTTATTTATTGAAATTACGTGATAAATATTACATACATCGATTCACGACTTTTATCCCCAATGGGTTAGTCAGAAACCAGGCTTTAAGGACCGCAGCAGCAGTCCACTGCTGCAGTCCTCGTTTCACTAAATTGCAACTGCAGATGTGCTCAGCGTGATAAGCGGTGAGCCCATCGCCGCTCTATGCTGTTGGATGCGTGTGCAGTCTTTAGTCCTTTACTCACCTTTTACTACACCCAAAGGAAGAGAGGGGGGTGGTAGTATTATTTCACTGCTACGCGACACAGTTAAAACGTACTGAATAAAGGAGAACCGGCACTTTACATAAAAAAAATGCTTAACTTGTATAAGTACAATAGAATTCGGTCATAAAGTAAAGCTAATATTATTTGCTACCTAAACCAAGTGTTGTCTTATTTTTAACGACTCGCGGATAAGAGTTACTCAATTATTAATATTTTCTTATATGTTACTTTAAAAATGTGTAACGTGGCTGCATAAACCATAATTCTTTTGCTTTTAGAAAAGTGAAATGTCAACAATGCCGTCACGTCATGTTTGATTTGACAGCTAGCGGCTGTAAAACTGTCATCAGATATTACCAGTTATTGAATCACAGATTAAAAAATTCAAAAAGTATATAACTTAAGCATAGAACGCCGGGTCTCCTTTTGCATTTGTGGTTAGCTTCAAGTGCTGACGTCTGTACATTGGAATACAAACTATAATCGTCTTTCATTTACATATGATCCAAAAGCCATTAGGAATAATGTAAATAATATTAAAACCCGTTACAACATCAGTCTGTCACTATCAAATTCCTCTAAAATAGAATTGACCAATAGTAGCTTTATTTACATCACGTGACTCTAAAACAGTATGTTCGCGAATAAAAGTTTTTGGATTTTAAATCAAATTTCCACACTTCGTTTGTAAAAAAGTGCCTTTGACGGGTTTTGAAACTTGAACCCTCATTTCTCACATGACGTAAGATTAACCGCGATTGGAACAGTGCCATCAAGCGACGGACCCGCGAACCTGACATCTCGCTCCGTTCTCATACAAATCGGAGTTGAAGCACACTGCATTAGCTCTACGATCATTTTGAAGTCGATCATACAATTTTAAAAGCACAACCCATACAAACTGATTGATTGTAATTTTTTGTGCCACTTGCCTTCAATATTATATGTAAAAAAATGATAAATTAAACAAAATCCAAACGAATAATAAATGATTAAAAATTTTTTTTTTCTAGTTTAACTAGTATCTTTATTATTAATTATTATGACATGTTGTACATTTAATTTATTTACCTAAATTATTATACTTCTCATTATGGCCATATTTGTTGATTTTATATAAAATTGGAATATTCGATTCAACATTTATGTATTTTTATTTTAATAACGGTTTTTTTGTGTTTGTGACAACAAAGACGGATCGATCCTTTAAATGTATCATTAATCTATTTATTGTTTTGCCAACGAACGACACAAATCGTGTCTTTCTAACTCTAGTAAGCAAAACAGGAGATAATTGTATTATTTTATTGCGGTCGTTGGTTGGTCTTGCATTAGATTTGTTCAAAACATTTTTAGGTTATCTTTCGTTGTAAAACTGAATAATAATAATATACATTTTTATTCATTCCATTTAAAAAGAGAATATAACGAACTGTATAATATATTTAAAGCTTGAAAGGACGTAGACTCCCAAGCAAATTAATGTGATTTTACAATTACACTTTTAGAGTTCATTCAATCTTTTTTTCCCTCTTAAATGATAGCTTCGTGCGATCAGCACATTTAGCCTGTGTGAATTAAGATAAAATTAGTAATTATATCATTCAATCTTGAAAAACAGTGTATGGTAGTTTTTTTTTAAATAATTTTAATCGAGGAAGTTCCCTGTCGACCACTTTTCAGCGAAAACCCCTTGCGCTCCATTCCGACCGTACGTACGTACAGCTATGCGATTCTCTAATGCCCCCTCTTCACATCGGCAGACGCATCCGCGGACGTCATCTGCGGATGCGTCGGCCGACGTGTAGAGCCTGATTTGCGCGTCTGTGGTAGGTATCTAACGTCTGCTGGCGTCTGCCGATGTGAAGAGGGGGCATAAGCGAATAGACGCTACGCGCATGGCTGTGATCTGCTGTCTTTTTCCAATTCTATGAATATGAAAGTGACAGAGTCAATTCTCAGCGCTGCGGCAGGCTTTAACTTACAGAATCGCATCGCACTGCAGTAGCGTGCGCGTAGATGTGTGCAAACCATAGATTTAGGATGTACAAGATCCACAAAGTGTGGGAGCGAGAAATCCTTATTAAGTTCAAATCGCCCAAGAGCAAAAGAGACAGTAAATGAAGTACCGTTATGTCAATGTTTTCTCGCGAGTAAAAGGCCCTAGCCCGTTATTTATTCTGTAATAAATAACGGCATAACGTCCCAGCCTGTTCTACGTCGCGGTGAAATTCGTGCATTTTTATATTGACGCACCTTTGTTATTTTATGATCCTAAGTACATTTTGAAATTGCCATTGTATCTTTAAATTATATTTGTTTCATCATTAATATTATCATTGCATTGTCAACACCAAATTACAGTTTTCTGGTCTAGTTATAAACTATTTATAAATAATGATCACTGTAACATATTATTACGAATATTGATATAAAATAAAACTATTTGTTACAAACTGGTATTTGTTTTATTAGTTTTTGGGAATATCTTAAAACATATATTCATACATACAAATATTCACGACTATTATCCCTCAAGGGTTAGTCAGAGACCAGGCAATAAGGATAACAAAAGCAGTGCTCTACCATAGTCCACTTTTCACCAAATAGCGACTGCACATGTGCTCAGCGTGACAGGACAGCCCATCGCCGCTCTATGTCATTAGATGTATGTGCAGTGTTTAGTCCGTAAGTCTCCTTTTACGACACCCAGGGGAAGGGAGGGGCTGGTAGTATTCTTTCATCACTGTTAATACTCGAATTATGTAGGTACCCAGGTCACCAGCATTAAGATTTGTTGTGCAAAAATATCTGAACATTGGTAGAAGGCATATTTATATGCATACTAGCTGACCCGACAGACGTCATCCTGTCTTAATTATAAATGTTGAAAAAAATATTTTAAAAAAAGTTTTTTTTTTATAAGAACCTTCTGACAATAACAAACACAACTAAGAAAGAATTAGCGAAATTTTTCAAGCCGTTTTCATGTTATGTCGTGACAACGGAAAACGGGTTTCATTTTTATATATACATATATCTTCCCGGGTCTTTTAAAGCGGGGCGTGAAACGGCATTTATGCAGGATGTCTTCCACCAATGATCAGATATTTTTTTGCAGGCCGTCGATAGTCACATTTAATACTGTGTACTACCTACCTACATGAATAAAAAAAAGAAACAAATATTTTTATGTGAAAATGAGGCAAACGAACGGACAGTCACCTAATGGAAAGTAATCACCGCCGCCCATGGACCAAAACAGAGAAGGTACAGCTACTCAGTTTAAAAAATGCCTAACATTAGTGATATAAAATGATTAGGTACTTATATCATCGCCTTACGTGTGGTGCGGGGTCAGAATTGCACCACCCCCTCCCCTGTATCTTAGCGGGTGTCGTAAGAGGCGACTAAACGGATTTTGCTGGTGGGAGAGCTTTGCTCGTCCGGCGCTACCACCATGCGGACTCGTAAAACCCGCCAAGTGTTCGGTGCTCAACACAGGACGCGTTCCGGGTTCAGAGCCGTATACCGGAGCTTGGGGAGGTGCGGTGGCGGCAGGGTCAAGGTCCGGTGGGAGTCTTTGTGGACGCATTGTTCGGTTGACGTGGGTCGATTCGCCGGCCAGGGAGACCCGTAGAAACGGTGGTGCCGCTGGCCGCCCGCGGCATAGTACAATTCAATTCAATTCAAATTATTTATTGCGGGTATACACCCATAATGTGTTAGTTACAAAATTTCTTAAAACTATGTTAGTAAAATATGTCACGGATTCAGAACAAAATATTAAAATTACAATACGGTTTTACAATCACAATTTAAATTCCCAGTGATCAATCACACTCCGTGCGATTCGAACGCGTCTATTGTGCTACTGTAGTAAACAAGTAACCGGTTTTGCCTACGGCCCGTGCCTTCGCGTCGCGCGCCGCCGTAGGCTAATATACCTAGCCACTAACGTTAGTGCAGTATGAATCTTATGTCTAATGTCGTCTGAGCGGATTGACAATGACGACAACGCAACAAATCATGGGGATAATTTTACAGCATTAGATGAACAAATACTTATCGAGGACCATACACAACAGTTTGAAACGAGAATGACTGAACAAAGAGAAATAAGTAAACGCACAAGAGAAGAGGATAGCGAAGAAATCTGGACAAATGTCACGAGAAATTCAAAAAGAAAGCCGAGGGCAGAAAACACTACAACGAGAGAAATGTCTATTCAAATTTGTGTTACGACCAAAGAAAAATTACCGAAGCAGTTTGCGTTAGCCCGGTTATTAAAACAAAATGATATTAATAATATAAAGAAAGTAAAATATATAAACCCATATAAATTAGTAATTACATTTGAAAATGAAATAAGCGCGGAAAAGTTTATTTCATCGCCGGGATTTAATGATCTTGGGTGGCGTAGACAAAAAACTTGGGAAGTAGGTTTTTCTTACGGAACTATTAAAGACATTGACTGTGAGCTATCGGAAGAAGAATTGCTACAAAATATATTATCAGATAAGGAGATCATTTCAGCAAAACGACTTAATAGGAAAAGCCAGGATGGATGGTCACCGAGCGAAACTGTAAAATTATGTTTTAAAGGACCGATGTTGCCAGCCCATATCTGTTTAATTAATTTACGAATTAAAGTTGATCCTTATGTGTTCCCTGTACGCAATGCTCTAAATGCTGGCGTTTTGGACATTCAGCAAAGATGTGCCCGTCCTTTAAAATAATTTGTCCAAAGTGTGGTGAAAACCATGCAAATTGTGAAAAAAATGTGTTTAAATGTAGCAATTGCTCCGGACAACACATGGCCTTATCCAAAACATGCCTAATATATAAAAAAGAGAAACGTCTAAGAGAACTTATGTCTGAATTTAATTGCACCTACCAAAAAGCTTTAACTATCTATGTGCCCCCGTCGCCTCCCTACAGACTGGAAGAAAACTGTACTACAGAAAATTATGACGACAGTACCTTACTAGAAAATCCAATTAATACACCGTCATATGCTGAAATGTTAACAAGAACCCCTCAACAGATTTCTCAACAGAGAAACAAAAAGAAAAAGAAAAAGAAGCTACCTTTTTACCTATCGAAAAACGTTGTTGCAGACATTGATGTATCAAATTCGGAAGGTTCGGTTGGCAGCGAAGAAGCCCCAGAGGAGACCCTACAGGCGTCTTCTGCGAGAAGAAGCAAAAAGAAGAATTCAGCATTTCAAGAACTGATAGAAAAATTAAGAAATATAATTACGGACAAAAAAGACATTATTTTTGAAACGTTTAAGTTAATTCTAAAAATGGCAATTAATTGGTTGACTAATCTTTTATCAGACTTTATACCAAGCGCGGCCAATATAGGTTCATTTCTATTTTCTAATAATGGATAGTGTCCGAAAAACAGTTAGTAAAGTTAATATTATACAGTGGAACTCGCGTAGTTTAAAACCTAAAATTATTGAATTGGAGCAGTTATTATGTCAAGAAAACATACATATAGCTGCGATCAGTGAAACATGGTTTGAACCAGATACCCAGGTAAGAACGGAACGGAGGACGGAGTCATGGACCTCTTTTTGTTCGTCAATAGATGAGTCGGCCTCCGCTAGTGAACTGTGGCAAAAGATGAAATGGATAAAGGGAAACAAATCACCCAGGAAGTATGTCGATGAAGGATTGGCAAATTCTCTTCTACAAAATTTATGCCCCGATTACGTAGCGCGCCCACAACCCATATTCAACTCGAAAAATACTACACTAGGTACACAGATAACGCTACCAGAACTATATAAAAGTATTAAAAATTCGGACACGGCTCCCGGTTTAGATGAAATATCCTTTTCAATGATAAAGTTTCTCCCAAAAAACGCGATGATAATCCTGTTGAACTTGTATAACTCATGTTATTCATTAGGATTTGTACCAGAACAATGGCGACATATTAGCATAGTACCCATCCCAAAACCTGGGAGAGACCCCCAAGCACCTACATCACTTAGACCAATCTCTTTAATATCGTGTTTGTGCAAAATATTCCACTCAATTATCCAAAAGCGATTGGAATGGTACTTAGAAAAAAATAAGATGTTCTCTGAAAGCACTCTAGGTTTTAGAAAATGTAGATCTTGTTTAGATAATTTAAGTAGATTAGTAACTGATATCCAAATTGGATTTTGTCAAAATTGCATAACATTAGGTTGCTTTATTGATATCGATAATGCATATAATAACATTGATATTATACAATTATTAAAGAAATTAGACAATCTGGGAGTTGGACGTGAAATATGCTATTATTTGTGGCAGTTTCTCCGTGAAAGACATCTCAAAATTAAGGTGAATAATTCCCATCTAATTCGTGTAACGGAACGGGGACTAGCTCAAGGGGACCCTTTGTCGCCTTTACTTTTTAATGTAGCCACCATGGAGATATGTAAAATTATTAAGAGTGAGGACGTCAATATTTCTCAGTACGCCGATGATTTCGTCATTTATGTCAGAAAAAAAAATGCTATTGAAGCTAGTAACCAATTACAAGGCGCATTGTACCAAATTACAAAATTACTTTCCGAACTAGGGCTTGAAATATCAACGTCAAAAACAAAAGTATGTTTGTTTAAAAAAGGCCGTAACCGACAAAATTTTGTTCTAAAAATCAATAATTCTGTTTTGGAAGAAGTCCCAAATGTTAAGTACCTGGGGTTGTGGCTAGACCGGTTACTCAGATGGGCTAAACACATTAACGAAGTCACTGAAAAGGCAACTAAATACCTGAATGTGCTGAAAGTACTAGCAAGTTCACATTGGGGACTTCATCCAAAACACATAAGGAGGGTATACATTGCCATAGTGAGAAGTCGAATGTATTACGCGAGTTTTTTATTTGGAGATAGTAGTGACACTCATCTATATAAACTGGAGAAAGTACAAAATCAAGCAATGCGGGTTATAGGCGGTTTTATCAAAACTACTCCCATACATGCCATGAACAACGAACTGTGTTTGTTTCCTTTGAACATACGTAGAAACTACTTAGCCGGTAAACACTGGTTAAAAAGTAAATCATTAAATAGCAGTAACATAATGATTGATTTACTAGATAAACTACTGTTGCTTATTAATGCTTGGAATAGAAAAAATAAACCTAGGTTATTATCAATTCATGAGAAACTTAAAGAAATACCCATACATACAAGTAAAAATTTAGAAATGTTTACTTTCCAATTTTGGATGACTTATTTAGACATGTCTGAATATATACAGGAACACATAAGTACTATAAATAAGCCTAAACATCAGTATATAGCACCTGACATGAGAGAATTATGTTACAAGTTTTTAAAAGAACAGTATTCCGGATTTTACGAGATATACACAGATGGATCTAGAGAGGGAAGTGTTGCTGGAGCAGCTTTTTTTGACCCGCAACAAGATGCTCATATCTCTTTTCAAATTAATATAAAGTCGTGTATTATGTATGTGGAACTTGTAGCTATAAGTGAGGCGTTGTCTTATATAGTTTCTATCAACCATGACAAATTTGTGATTCTTACAGACTCCAAAAGTGCTCTTCAACATGTAGCTCGTTGAATCTCAACTTTTCGAGGAACACCGATAGCATACACAATAATAAAACAAATCTTAACATTAGGCCACCAATCCAAAAAAGTTAATTTACAGTGGATACCATCGCATATCGGTATTGCCGGAAACGAAATGGTAGATATCATGGCCAGGAATGCTTGTAGTGATGGAATCTTGTTAGACACAAAACCTTACTACGCGGATTGCTTAAATTATGTTAAAAGCCATTGCCACAATCTTTGGAAAGAATATTTCGATAGAAGGTCGCTGGAAAAGGGTATCTGGTACAAGACTATTCAACACAAGGCCCTAACAAAGTCGTGGATTGATAACTGCTCCTTAAACAGACCGAATGTTGTAACTGCTTTGAGACTTGGGACCGGACACATCCCATCAAGGAAGTTTACAGCACTGTTGGGCATAACATCATCCCCTAATTGCGAGGAATGTGACGTATTGGACGACGTATATCATGTCTTGATGGAGTGTAGCCGAAATGAAGAAATGCGTAGCCGGCTACGCCAGAGTAACAGTGGCACTTACAACGTTGGGGAGATGAATAGTGCTTTGTCGGCACCTATGTCGGATGCTGCCATAGCACTTTACAAATTGTATTTGCAAGTTTATAAATAAGTGTATGTAGGTAAGCTATACTTGAAAAATACTACGGAGCGACATTGTCAAGTCTGATAAAGCTCCTTAAATAAAGATTAAAAAAAAAAAATTAAAATTCTAATTCTAAAATGAAATAAAAATATACAATTGGAAACAAAATATAAGTGATAATAAAAATTAAAAATACCAAATTTAAATTCATGTCAACATTATAAATTAAAAACTAAAAATTAAAAATACCAAATTCAAATTCATGTCAACATTATTTTAAAACTTAAAACTTACGAATTCACAATATATCAAAATAAAATTTATATTATTAAATTATTAAAATTTATGTAATTATTTTTAATTTAGGGTTGGGTGACATTAACGCGAGCCCGGCGTTCTTGAACTACGTGTGCACATGTGAATGTGCACCCAATGCTTAATAAATGGATTATCCATTTTACAGGTTAATGCCCTCAGGTGGTGCTCCCTCGCATCCTGTTCATCAAGGACGATGTTCTCGTTCTTATGATGGCGTAAAAATCATCAACATGAGCCTCCGCAAACATTTGTGACGCGCTACAGTATCGTGGGCGCCCCATCAGAACTCTGTAAGCATTGTTGTATTGTATGCGTAGATCGTTGTAGGCCCGCTGCGTATGCTTAATCCACAGGCTGCAAGTGTAGAAGCTTTGGCAGTAAGCCTTGAAAAGAGTGATCTTCACTTCCTTCGTACACCGTGCAAACCTACGGGCCAGCATATTGCAGCGAACCGCCACCGCTCTCCGCTCTCGCTCTAAATCCTTATCATCAGATAAGTCCTCCGTGACAAGGTGTCCTAAATACTTAAATTCTTCCACCATTTTAATGGGAGTTCCGTTTAAGTTTACAGGAGAGACATAATCTAATGATATTCCTTTAGCCTTAAAAACCAGCAACTCGCTCTTTCTTACATTATAAGTGAGTCCGTGCAGTGCAGCGTATGAATCACACATTCCCATCAGCTTTCGGAGGCCACTGATTGAGGGACTCAACAGGACCATATCGTCTGCGTAGCTAATATTATTTATAAAAGTTCCAGCTATTGAGCAGCCGACATTAGCCCCACCGAGCTCATCAAGCAGCTGATCAATGTAGAGGTTAAAAAGGAGCGGAGATGTTAAGCCCCCCTGTCTCACCCCACCTCCAAAGTGTAGGCGTCAGAGAACGTGTCAGCCCACCTGACACGGTTTTGCTGTGAGCTGTACCAAAACCTCAACATGTCAACTATCTCTCCATGTACTTTACGGCTATAAAGTTTAGTCCATAGCTTTTCATAGCAAACAAGGTCAAAAGCTTTGGAAAGGTCGAGAAATGCCGCATACACCGGTGTCCGCCTATCCGTGTAATACTTGACCGTCTGCTTGAGCGCCAGAATAGCGCTTTCAGTTGACAATCCGCTTCTAAAACCGAATTGAGCGTCATTTAACTTTATATGGTTCTTAAGCTGGCGCTCAATCAGCCCGTCAAGCACTTTGCCAATTATAGTTGCAAGAGAAATTGGTCTGTAGTTGTTTATATCGGCTATATCGCCAGTTTTATTTTTAACCACAGGCACTACTACACTTTCCATCAGATCCCTAGGCAAATATGTATGCCTCACGCAGAATGTATACAGCATCGCAAGAACACGATAAATATGCGGGCCAGCATGCAGAAGATGCTCGACGGTGAGACCATCGTGTCCCGGAGATTTACCTCCTGACAATCCCTTTACTGCTTTCTTTACTACAGGAGCCCAACTAGGGCTAACCACCCTAGGAGGCTGCTCCACCAGGTCGCGCATAATCCCGAAGTGGCTCGTCGTGCCGGTCGGTGACCGGATTGGTGGGTCCCGGCGACTACTTTCGGGGGGGTACGGGGACCCTTCCGTCCGGCGGGTCGATTAACGTCTTACCGAACAACTACATGCACCAGTTCATGTTAGTCTTCCACACTTTGTCTTTTCCCCCTTGCTGCCACAGCATCTTCTTTTACTCACGCCCCCATCCAACCACCATGTCAGTGTCTAAAAACAATGCAGGTCAGACAGCGGCATCCCACTTCCCGACCACCAAGTCCCTTTTTGAGGTGGAGTTCACTAACATCCGTGGACTCCATTCAAACCTCAACGCCGTCCACCAACACATTGAGACGGCCCGGCCTGCACTGCTCTTTCTGACGGAGACACAGATCCGCCGTCCTGCCGACATTGCATATCTGCACTACCCCGGCTACGTGCTTGAGGAATGCTTTTTCGCGAAAGCCGGAGTATGCCTTTTCGTCAGGACGGATGTTTGCTGTCGACGTTTGCGCTGCTTGGAGGACCCCTCCTTCTCCATTCTATTGGTTCACGTGGATCTTGGTTCCAAGAGCCATGTCTACGCTTGCCTGTACCGTTCCCTCTCCGGAGACCACGAGACAACTCGGCTATTCGATTACCTGAGCTTGACTCAGTTGACGACGTACACGAGCGGTTTCCGTCTGCCGATGTGGTACTTTTGGGAGATTTTAATGCCCACCATGAGACCTGGTTGGGCTCTTCCAAAACAGATCACGCAGGCCGAACTGCCCACGCATTCGCTCTCACGCATGATCTGACTCAACTGGTTCTCCAGCCCACCAGGATTCCAGATATATCGGGTCAAGCGCCTTCCCTGCTAGACTTACTGGTGACGAGTCGACCAGCCGGGTACAGAGTGTCGATAAGTGCTCCGTTGGGCACTTCTGACCATTGCCTGGTTGGTGCCACCGTACTGCGCCGTAAAAGCTCTCCCTCAGTGGAGTCTAAACGGCGTTTATGGCACTACTCGTCGGCAGATTGGGATGGTAAGCGCGACTATTTTGCGTCCATCCCGTGGGGCCAGCGCTGCTTTGTGGGTAGGGACCCATCGGAGAGTGCCTCTGCTGTCGCTGACGAGATCATGTTGGGGATGGAATATTACATTCCCTACACTGATGGCGTCAGCGGAAGTAAGGCGCGCCCTTGGTTCAATCGCGAATGCGCCAAAGCTGTTGAACTTAAACAGGCGGCGTATCGCGCTTGGACCAAGGCTCGCACGCTCAACGATCGTAACATATCTTCCCTCAAGGTAGTCTTCAACAAGGCTACCAAAGTCTGCAAGAGAGCTCTCTCGAGAGCGAATGCCCAGCGCGTTGCTCGCGTTGGCCAAGAGCTGTTGTCGCACCCAACGGGTAGTCGAAGTTATTGGCGACTGGCCAAACGGTGCAAGCCAACTTTTGCGCGCCTTCTCTGCCCCCACTGCGGTACCCTGATGGCTCGTTGGCCCATCGGCCGCTAGACAAGGCTAACCTTTTAGCGAAGCTCTTTGCGGCGAATTCGCGTGTCGATGACTGCGGCGCGGAACCACCTACCATCCCTCACTGTGGTTCCTCAATGCCTAACGTCCAAATCAGACAACGTGACGTCAGTGCCGTGCTGCAGTCACTTGATGTGCGGAAGGCTAAAGGTCCTGACGGTATACCGGCAGTCGTCCTTAAAAAATGTGCTCCCGAGTTGTCTCCAGTACTGACACGCCTATACCACCACTCGTACTCTACTGGAATTGTGCCGGAGGCTTGGAGAAGGGCGAACGTCCAGCCGGTCCCCAAAAAAGGGGATAGGTCCGACCCAGCCAACTATCGACCTATTGCTGTCACCTCTGTCCTTTGCAAGGTTTTTGAGCGAATCATAAACAGGCAACTCATTCGCTACCTAGAAGATCACTCCCTGATTCATGATCGACAATACGGGTTCAGACCAAAACGATCAACGGGTGATCTCCTGGCGTTCATAACACACCTGTGGGGTGAAGCAATGGACAAGCACGGAGAAGCACTGGCTGTTAGCCTGGACATCTCCAAGGCTTTCGATCGAGTTTGGCATCGTTCGCTTCTCTCCAAGCTTTCGTCATACGGCTTGCCACCTCGCCTATGGGATTGGGTCGCCGGGTTCCTGCATGAGCGCAGCATTCGAGTACTCTGCGAAAGCAGTGCCTCACAGTTTCTGCAGGTGAACGCCGGAGTGCCGCAGGGTTCTATAATATCGCGCACGCTGTTCCTTCTGCATATCAATGATATGTTATCGTTGGGTAACATTCATTGCTATGCAGACGACAGTACAGTACATCGGCGTTATTTGGGTCACCCTGCGGCTAAGCAGGCCGATGTAGTGGAGTCGAGACGGAAGATTGTCATTGAGCTGGACGAGGAATTAGACCGCATTTATAAATGGGGCTCTGATAACCTGGTCCATATGGGGCTCTGATAACCTGGTCCAGTTCAATGCCAAAAAAACACAGGTCTGCGCTGTCACTGCTAAAAAGTCCGAATTTCTTCCCCAACCCTCCTTCCAGAGCAACCTATTACCCATCCAGACTGGTCTCAGTCTCTTAGGTATGGACATACACAGCGACCTCAACCCGAAGAGCTATATTGAGAGCATTATAACCACAGCCTCACGTAAACTCGGAATCCTGAACAAGGTGAAGCGGTTCTTCACGCCGGAGCAACGTTGTATTTTGTATAAGACTCAGGTGCGCTCCTGCGTGGAGTATTGCTCTCATCTTTGGGACGGATCTGCCAAGTACTTGCTCGAAGCTCTTGACAGGTTGCAAAGACGTGCTGTCCGTATTATCGGTAACGATGACGTTACGACCAGTCTGGAGCCGTTACAGCTACGTAGGGACATTGCTTCCCTTAGTGCTTTCTACCGCTTTTACCACGGTGAATGCTCTGAGGAGCTCTTTGACCTCATCCCTCCCTCTCCTTTCCTTTCCAGATCGACGCGTGCAGGTCTTAGAAGCCACCTTCATACCGTGCTGACCATCAAGACACGTACCAAAAAGTTTGGACAATCGTTCTTTTGCCGAACTGCCCGTATGTGGAATGCGCTTCCCGCACACGTGTTTCCTTCCTCTTTCTCTCCCGGGTTATTTAAGCGGGGCGTGAAAAAGCATTTATGCAGGCCGCCATAGTGTGAGCGTTCGGCATAGCGTGGTAGCGCTGTGATGAACGCTTTCACTTCTTGGGCTTCACTGACTGCTTTTCATCAGGCAGAGTGAAGCCGTTATGGCATGCCACAATAAAATAAAAAAATACCTACGGCCGGCGTACGTAAAACATGATTATTATGTACACACGGCGTCAGATCAACCTACCTTAAACTATCAAATTTCTCCAATGAATATTGATCCTTAGAACCAAGCAATAAAGTTCAAATTTGATTGTAGAAATTTGACAGTTTTGGGTAGGTTGATCTGACGCCGTGTGTACATTGTAATATTAACTACCCAACCAACACAAACTAGCTGTAAATTTATTTATTTATTTTATTTATTTATTTGTTTCTAAATACAACGGTGCGAACACCAATTACAGTAAATAGTAAAGTAAAGTAAATAGTAAAGTACATATTACACATACAAACAGTAAACACAAAATGAGAACATAAAATAAAGAAAAACTAAAACACGGAATAACAGATAAAAGTAAAAACATCATAACAAACAGGACGCGCATTCATCCTTCCCGCAAAACGTTAAACAACTTTTAAAGATATCCTTCCATCCATCCGCATACACATCACATTCAGGTTGATCGGCCAGGAGTGCATTTAAGTGGGTTAGTATGCGACAGAGTAAGCACGCGCCGCAGTGCGGGAGCGCGGCAACGCGAACAGCCGCCGCGGCCGGCACGAGCGCTGCAGCGCGTAGGTACCGCTCCGGGACATACAGCTGGCTTAGATGGTTGTGAAGATCGGGAGCATCAATACGACTACGGAGTATTTTTATGCCAATTAATATTTGGTCTTTTGCTCTGCGCTTTGCTCTGAGCTGATAAACAGATTTATCCGATTCTATAAGGCTCATTTCACAGTCACGCGTTTGATCAGCGCCGGCCACACGCGCGCGGTTACAATTACACTAGGGCTGGTTTCACAGTCTCGCGTTTGACCAGCGCCGGCCACACGCGCGCGCTACACTACATAGTAGTTGCGCGTTTGAACTGCGTGATGACTATGAAACGCAACTACAATCTAGTGTAATTGTAACTGCGCGCGTGTAGCCGGCGCTGGTGAAACGCGTGACTGTGAAATCAGCCTAAGCTGGTTTCAGATGCTGTTTAAAGTACTGGTTAAACGCTTATACAGCTCATAAGTGCGAAAGAGGACCAACAGCTTTATTTCTTAGAAAGGTTGGTTAAGCTCATAACAAGAGCTGATTAATAGCTGAACTGAGGCTGGTTAATGGCTTATTAGGTACTATGCTTTTATATACTCTATTGCTTTGCCATGTAACATCTTTAATGCAGGTTTTAGTATAATAATTATCTTATATTCGTTTATTTGAAGGAAGAATGGATTATTAAAGTATAAAAAAAGCAATGTGTTCGCAGATAAATATTCATGTCTAACAAAACACTTGTGATTCAGTGCAATTGTAATAAATATTGCTGGGTGTCTGTTTGTTTTTATCTATAATAATCGTAAGATGAATGCGGGGATCAGTATACTGTGAAAGTATGATATAAGTCAACATTTTTAAGCGCTCTGTAACGGTACAGAATGAATGGTATCCGTCCGTTAGTAAGGAATGTATGGGAGTAGCAGTAAAATAAATATTAATGCGTAGCACCATTAATATAATAAGCATGGAAAGGGAATAATAAACTAGTTCAAAATAATGGTCAATGGACTAGGGCTTTATCATTATTTTGAATTTCGCGGGGACTGCTCCGTGTGCCCCTTGCGACATAGGCGCCGTCTAGCGTGAGTTATTTACTTGAGCTTCGCGTAAGATTGTTAGTTTGGCTATGGTCTAGGGCTTTATCTTTAGTTTGAATTTCGCGGGGACTGCTCCGTGTGGCCTTGCGACATAGACGTAGGTTGGCAAGCCGGTTCACATACAGGCGGGCGCCACCTATGTTCTGAATACGGAACTTTTTATAATTTTACAAAATACAGAATTATTGGCTTAAGTCGATGATTATTGAGAGGGAATTGTTAATGGAAGGCTACATTTAGATATTCAAACATGTAATATTGGCTATCTGACGAGATTTGGTTGGATTATGGAAAAACTTTAGAATTGCGCGGCGGACGGCGGCAATGAGCGAGCGAGAGGTAGAGAAAAAGATAGAAAGAGAAGGAGGATGTTATCTCCACGTGGCGCAACGCGAAGTTCGCGTATAACAAATAATAAGCGACGCGAAGGCGAGGCGCATCGGGAAAACAGCTAGCGATTGGTTGAAGGGAAGAAAAGCGAAATGATGGGGAGGGATGTTAGGCGCGCGTGGCGCGAAAGTTAAGATGCTTGGGAAAAAGGAGGAAAATTAGCGGACATTCAATTATTAGACGTCGGAGGCGCGGTCCTATTTACGAGTGCGGTACGAACTCATACGTGAAAACAAGCGTCCGAGCCATTTTAGCGCGCTAAGTGATATTCGAGTTGCGATTTTAACTAACATTGGTTGTGAAATAGAAGTGAATATTAAAGTAAAATTCTTGTTATCGCGACATGAATAATTGTTAACAGAATGAAGTATTCTGGATCATATTAGCAGACACGAATAACGGTGGCAACAAAACTAATATGATTTCAACGGACTTCGGTCTGGAGGCATTTGACTGTATTTAATAATGCCGGCGTTATCTGTTACAACGCTAAATAATACACTATCTTCGAGAGAATAACGGGGGAGAGACAGTTGTCTCCCTAGTGAAAATTGAAGATAGGTCAGACACCAATTAGCTGGAGGTGGGAACGTACAACCCCGTCCAAAACCGTCCCGCCTCCTTACACACAGGGTAGTGTTAGGTTGACACACTGGGTATTCCTGGCCCGACGGATAGTCAGCTTAGGAGTCAGTTGCTTTCAGGGGCAATGCGACTCACACAACTCACCACGAAATTAAGGTAAATGTGGCTTGGGCCTAGATTGCAAGGTACACAAGTAGGGACTGTTAGTTCTACAAAATGTAAGGGGTTTTCTGGTAGTGCTTGGAACCTCGTCAGAGGAGGGCAGTTTCCGTCTTGGGTCAACCTCCATACTTTGTTGAAAGTAAAGCCAGATCTAACTGGATGTGCTTGGAAAAGATAAGGCGAAAGCCGATCTAAGACCGAGTGGTGGTTGTCTTTGAGAGTGGAATTTGTCTAGACTGACGAGGGGACGGACGCTGGTCGAAAACGCACTGTAGGGTAGGTAGACGTCTCATATATTGTTAGTTAGGGGAGGACGGCAAGGTGTTTGCACGCTGTGCGTACATAAACTAGGTACGTGGGCCGCGGGGCCAGGCTGGATTAATTCAGACTAATAAGGTAGGGATAATTAAGTTACGGTGCTAAATAAAAATTACGATGAAGTGATGTGGGTCCTATCTAGGCATGTAATCTGTTACCGTAGGCCGATAAAATTCTAATTGTTTTCCTAAAGTTGTTACCAATTAACTATTTATTTTAAATAATTAGCAGAAGTGTGGTAATATCGTACCATCATTACTTTGAAATACCTAAAAGTCTAGACTGGTTTCCTATTACAAGATAAATACTAAAAGTTATAGCAAATAAGCATCGCTGTACTGTGATGTGTGATTTCTAATACTGAAATGACCAAACAGGCATTTTTAGCTTTCCCTGAGGTACAATACGGTCTTAAAATAGCTACACTCTTCAAGGTATTAAAAAATATACATCCGATACCTATTGGTAAAATATAAGCTGAACCTAAAAACTAAAACCAGTTTAGAACTTAGGTTAATTCGTTGAAGCTGCGAATCCACCATAATAGGAAAGACATTACAAGCTATGAGCTTCTAATAATATGAAACATAGAAATAATTGATTGATAACAACCTGCTAATTAGCCTGATAATACAGTCTACTTATACCATTTGAATTCACCTTAATGGACCTCCTAAGTTATGTAAGTACTTACTTCTAATAATATGAAACATTGAAATATTTGATGGGAACAATCTAAATCCATCAGACTAATATCTAGTACAGTCTGCTTTATACCTATTAAAGTGAGTAAAGGATAACTTCTAAATATAATTGATTTAATGATTAACAGGGATAATTACCTGATTTACTACCTACTAATAATATATTAACTAGGATTTAGTAGGCTATCAAATTAACCACTCAGTCTGAGAGACAGGGGTGAAAGTTAATGGAAAACAATTAACTTAAGTTCACTTCCTAAAGTTAAGGATATTGAATAAATTAGACATCTTTTAATAAACTTAAGATGTGATAATCTGCCAATGCAGCCCATACAATGTAGTTATATTGGTACCTTATAAGACCTGTATAATGAATACTAAGAGTAAATAAAAGTAATTTTATCTGTATTAATAGCATTCTATTTTAGTTCACTGCCTGGAAGTGGGTTTTGAATAAATTATCCACCCTTTACAGAACTGAATATTAATTTTCTAATAAGACAAAGGGGCAGTCAGTTAATAAGGTTACATCTATAAAATAGACACAATAATCAGAGAAATAAGTGGGTCCTGTTGAATGCTGGCATCCCACCTCTGTTCGATAAGTGATATCATAAGACATAGTTATTGCATTGAATAATTAAGTTCTTAATGTGAAAAGGATATTTAGATGATAGCCAGCCTTGAGATAAACTCTATTGATTTATGAGGAATAATAATAATTAAATTGCTAACACATATTTCATAATATAAGATGAGATTAAGTCAGAAGTTGTGTTGACTCTCTATAAATTAAAGTCAACGTGGCGGGGCCTGAAAGACGAATGCGTTGAACGGCACGATATGGGCGAGGATGGAGCTCTTATATTTCCACAAGACTTTTATATTTCCACAAGACTTTTATATAAATTGCGCAAGACTTCTTATGTATCATGCTACTGTTAATAAATAATAATACCTGCAAGCTAAGCTATCATCTGATTATCTCTGAGTGGTTACAAATCTTCCCCGCAGCTGCAGTGAAGGATTTAGGTCACAGTTCAGACGGAGTCATTGCTAGGCTACACATATCTATGATATGATTTATAGACTGGTAGGTAATTAGGTCAGGAGAAAATAATTTAACACAGGGATAAGCCAATTACTAAACTTTCACGAAAAGAACTTGAGTTACTTAAATGCGGTTAACAACGGAGGGTTTACTAGACGATCTGGCCAAAATAGTATTTATTATAATATTACATTGCTTGACTGAAATTCACTGCAAATAGAATTAAGCTATGCTAAGGTTTCATCATCATACAAACACTACGCACTCCACAAAAACTCCAGACACAACCATTAGATTGTAGATAAATTAGGTTAAATAGTTTTAAGAATTAGATAATAAGTTCGATGATGTGTGTATGTATTATAAGGTAGAACTAGGTTAGAGAATTAGGTGAGGAGTAGAAGTTACAGCTCGTAAAAAAGTTCATTTGGGGAAAAAATGTGAATAAAGTAATTGTAGGTTACATGATGTTTGCGATTATTTACCCAATATTTTGGTTTCTAATTCCAATATTTTGGTTTCTAATTGATACCAATTACTTAAAATGTAGTAGATTTTAGAGCAAATCGGGAACCCTACTTATGTAAAAATGGGATTTCGTAATCCATGAGTAGGTACTTAATTAATGACGTCAAATTATTCTAACTTAAATTAAACAGTCTTAAATCTTTGTTTGAAAACATTTGTTTTAAAGCCACAAGCTGTTCAAAGGCTAAATACATTCTGTTATTAGGGTTATGTTTTGTGTGTGGCTGAAAGAGAGACATCAGTGATTTTGGCTATATAAAAGTCTTCCAGAAATATATTTTTAGCTTGATATTCCAGCGTTTTAGGGTACAATATATAAAAAAGATATAAAATAGGAAGACGGTAGGGAGGTCTAGGCATGCAACAGGAAGGTATTTTATTATCTTTATTGCCTAGTTACCAACTTGGAAATAATATTGACGGAATTAAACGTGTAGGTTATTCATTATCTGTCAGATACGTACATTATTACGTTATAAAACAGCCGAAACGCGAGCTATGAATAATTTATTCATAAACGCATTACGCGTTTGGTCCCGTTAATATAATACGCTAAACTCCTATGTATTAGGGCGATGAGCGGCTGTAGCCGGCTCGCCGCGGTAGAGCGATCAGTACCTAGCTCCCCGCCCTACCCCGCAACATAATTATTATCTAGTATAAGTATTTCTAATTGATGTAAAAGACCATTATGCCAATATTCACCTTGCTCAAAGAGTTTTAAAATTTGTCGAGGTGTACGCAAAATTATTCTAGAACCATAGGGCAAAATATCTGGAAATCGTTTATTTAAAATTCCTGCTAAGTTTTTCAGCCCATCTTCTAGATTCTAAGTATAGGGATCCCATGACATTTGACGGTAACGATTGACTAGATTCGTTTTCTGTAGGATTTACAATTCGCCGCATTTAAGGGATTTCTAATGCTCTTCATTGTCTAACTTATAAAGGAAAAGGCTGATTTAAGGTTATGGTCTAGGGTCTTATAAAACTGGATTTATTAGGGTTTTGAATTTTTCCAGAAAATAGCTATATAGAGTTTTAAGACGTACCTACTCAATGGATTCTCTTTTACTTCTTAAGCCTTTTTAAAATACTGTATCGAACTATAAGTCTAGAGAAATGTTAATAGCTGTACAGTACAGCTTTTATATGTACAATTGCTTTCTTTGAAACTATTATAGGGTTGATAACTTGTAAACCGCCTCTTCGATCTAGTGGCTAAGCCACCGGTTTCAGACCCAGAGGTCCCGGGTTCGATTCCCAGCGGGGGGTACATTTTTGTGTGCTCGGTTTGGTTGGTGGTAGGGCTGTTAAGTCCACCTGGCTAGCTACCACCATCTTATCTAAGTCTGTCGCCATAACAACGATGTTTATAGCATTGTTGTGTTCCGACAGTTTGAGGTAAGATAGCCAGTTCCTTATTGGTTGAGGATTCCGGGTTCACGCGCTTCCACCTTCGGCCTTATCGTCGCTTACCATCAGGTGAGATGAAGGCCAAGCGCTTACCCGTTAAGGATAAAAAAAGATAACATATTGTGTATTAAATGCTTTATTACAGCAAAAGGCGTTAATGAAATTACTAAATTCTATAAACCAGCTGATCACGTTGTGAAAACTATTCTAAAGCCCTAATTAAACTTATGGCTGTAAGTTGACTTATATCATTCCTTTAAACTGCTAATGTGTTGGTTGGGTAAGAATATTGTATCAAATTAAACGATAAAGATATATTATTATTTTATTTTATAAATATATATAATATATAATTAATAAGATATAATTAATTGAATTAGCAGATCTGACTTTCTGCATGATTAATAAAAACCTCAATGGCGAAATAGAAATTGTAAAGACAAATTGAAACACATTCTTTTTTTTAATTTCATTTGTGTGTTTTAGAATTTAGAGTCGACATTTATAATGTAAATATTTGCACACCTACGTTAATAAGGTAAAAATATTGTAGATCTATTATTTAATGAATGTAACATCTTGACTGTACACAATATTTGAGCAAATAAATTATTTGATTTGATTTGATTTGATATAATTAAATATTATTATACGTTAATCATAATCACTGTACACTGTAACAACGCCTCTATCTGTTTAACGCCACTATGACAGTTGCTTTCAGAACCAGAGCTCGAAGCTAGTCCAGCTGCAGCGTGGAGTGAGACAAGGAGACGTCATATCTCGAAAACTCTTCACTGCTGCACTGGAGGACGTGTTTAAGCTTCTGGACTAGAGAGGACTCAGCATCATTATTAACAGCGTGTACATCAGTCACCTTCGATTTGCCGACGATATAGTAGTCATGGGTGAGACCCCAATGTGTTGCCAGTGATGACATACGGTACCGAAACGTGGTCGCTCACTATGGGCCTAATTAGCAGGCTCAAAGTCACGCAAAGAGCAATGGAGAGGGCTATGCTCGGGGGTTTCTCTACGTGATCGAATCAGAAATGAGGTCCCCCTGAGTCCCCGACACATGACATGTGTCAAATCATAGATTGTTCATCGTTCTATAGATTTAAGAATAGACTAAAATTGAATTATGCAAATAATTTTAAATGAACCTTACAAATGTAATAAATAAAAGTGCAAATTGCATAAATACAAGTTGCTGAGCTGTTCGTTTGCGTAACACCGAACACTAGTCATACAACAGGTTAAGAATGAGTCACAAGTTAAAATATGTCACAATTTATGTTTTGATGGTATTTCAACCTAATTGATGCGAGACTTGTAATTTTACTTTCATTGTATACTAGAGTTATATCGTTGGGAGCACTACCTATCTAGGTACTAGCGTGAATCGGGTTGCGTTGCAGTGACTGTGGGCGCGCGATTCGAGACTGTTTAAACCTTTTGTCAGAATTATTAAATTACCTTCGAAAATACTTATGAATGTTTTTAGTGGTTTTGCTGCTTTATGTTGAAAGCGTGTGCGCGCTTATTATCGTCTAGTAGTGTTAGCGCTCGTATAGAAATTGAAGGTGTAGAAGCTGATATTATATTCCTGGTGGTTGGGGACGAATTCCTAGAAGTACCTGCACTCATCCGACAATTGTTAACTGAATAGAAACGTGATTGTGTCTGAGAGCTCTGCTCTGCTCTTTTGGCAACAATGGAAAGAGTAGGTACCTATACAACTTCTTTATTCCCACATAAGGCCGTACCGGGTAGTCACAGTTTTTGGAATTGACCGTATGTAGGTTAGCTGCGATATTCGGGCTCACAGCTCCCAGGCGCTAAAGAAAAAAAAACACGCAGGACAGAGGTAGCTGTTGATATAATGTTAACAGGGTTCACATGTCAAATAATAATAATAAACGTTAGAGTTTATGTAAAATTGACAAACGAAATACTTTGTTCATATGAATTTTTATTATTAATATGAGCTTAATGGTGAAATTTTATAAGTACCTATAATATGAATAAACATTGAAATGGAATATGAACTTATCTATGAAATAGGTTTAGTAGACTTAATTCACCCAGGCTATGCAACTAGGGTTACCATCCGTCCGGATTAGTCCGGACATGTCCGGACTTTTAGGCTTTAGTCCGGTTTTTGTCCGGCTCTTTAATTTGTCCGGATTTTGAAATATAAATAACAAACTACATTTTAAATAATATTAAAACTTTGCTCTCTGTATGCCTATAACGCAGTGTGCCTAAGTCGCGTTATGCCTATACGTCATTCAAATAAGCGTTTGGTCTATATCTCACATTGCCCATTTCGCGATACGACTATGTCGCTATTGCATTATATCTCACATTGCCCATTTCGCGATACGATTATGTCGCTATTGGTCTAATTTTTACATGTAATCTTTATTAACTTCTCATTTATCTAAAAACAAATCAAAAAGTAAGTAAAGTGTCCATTTTGTGACTAAAAAGTCCGGACTTTCATCGAAATGTCAGGCTTTTTGTCAGGACTTTTAAAATTCCTAAATGGTAACCCTATTATGCAACCTACTTTAGTAATGTACCTACTGCTGGGCTTTGTAAATAAAAATATCTGTGAGTTAATATTAATTACATATATATACATACATATAACCACGACTGTCCTACATGATTCTCCCCGAAGGGTTATTCAGAGACTAGGCAATGAGAACAGCAAAAGCAGTCCTCTACCATAGTCCACTTTTCACCAAATAGCGACTGCACACATGTGCTCAACGTGACAGGTGGTGAACCCACCGCTGCTCTAAGCTGTTGAATGTTTATGCAGTCTTTAGTTTGTTGGTCGCCTTTTACGACACGCAATGGAAGAGAGGGGGTAGTGGTAGTCTTTAGTTTGTTGGTCGCCTTTTACGACACGCAATGGAAGAGAGGGGGTAGTGGTAGTCTTTAGTTTGTTGGTCGCCTTTTACGACACGCAATGGAAGAGAGGGGGTAGTGGTAGTCTTTAGTTTGTTGGTCGCCTTTTACGACACGCAATGGAAGAGAGGGGGTAGTGGTAGTCTTTAGTTTGTTGGTCGCCTTTTACGACACGCAATGGAAGAGAGGGGGTAGTGGTAGTCTTTCACCGCTACGCGACACGGTTGATTGATCATGAATGTGAACTTATTTATAAAATTTAATATGAATGAATATTGATTATGAATACGAATATGAATAATTTACAAGTTGTTTAAATAGTTAAATGAAAATAACTTCTATAATGTGCGAGAATTGTTTGACCTAAAGACGACTCGTGATCAACATAAATAAGTTTGGTCTCATTAGTGTGTTATGTATGTCATAATGACATTGTACGCCTTTAATAGATTCATTGTGAGGAACTCAACTAAATTAAGTTTGATAAGACCTTTATGTAACCACAATTAGAACAATAAAGATTATTTTGATTGTGATATATAAATTGGCCCCAATCGTGAGAAAATGAATTGGGATGAATTGAATTAGGTTGAATTGAAATTGGGTTAAATTGAAACTGGGTTGAATTGGAATTAGGTTGAATTGAATTAGGTTGAATTGAATTGGGTTGAATTGAATTGGGTTGGATTGCATTGAATTGAATTGGGTGAAATTAAATTGGGTTGAATTGAAATTGGGTTAATTTGAAACTGGGTTGAATTGAATTGGGTTGAATTGAATTAGGTTTGAATTGAAATTGGGTTAAATTGAAATTGGGTTGAATTGAATAGAATATGAAATTGAATATGAAATGAAATGTAAACAAATATTGGGGATACCTTTCGTTGATATAATTTATCTATTCTTAAAATAGTTTGGCATAACAAATTGGGTAGAATATTGGGTTGAATTGCATCTGGGTTGAATTGAAATTTGGTTGAATTGAATTGAATATGAAATAAAATATGAAATGAAATGTAAACGAATATTGGGGATACCTTTCGTTGAGATAATGTATTAATTCCTTAAATAGTTCGGCAAACAAATTTGGCAAAATATTATGTTTTTTATATAACATTACTTTGGCATAATTGATTTTTGGCAACCATATGTATTGTGGCACAATAATATACTTAAGACATATATATTTATGCATAATTATAATTTGCATAATGGTTTAGACACAGTGTATAGTCGTTTATGAGTATTTTGTCAAAAAGGTTTATAACTAGGTATAAATGAATAAAAAAATTGTTAAGTAAGAAATGATTTTCATGCGAATTTGGTATAGTTACTTATATGTGTCTGTAAACATAACAATTAGGTATGTAATGTATTCTATTTTCTATATTTTATTTATCCTATATTATATTGTGTAAAAGTAGGTTTAGGAGCGTCGTACCTTTTCTCTTAGAGAATTTTGTTCATATCATGATTGACTGGAATTGATGGAATTATTTATTTATTATTTTCGGATTGATATGTGAGAAATGCACATATCAGTTCACGTTAGTCGTGGAAACATGATTAACAGGATTAATGGAATTATTTATTTATTTATTTTCGGATTGATATGTGAGAAATGCACATTGTCATATCAGTTCACGTTAGTCGTGGGAACATGATTGACAGGATTATTTATTTTCGGATTGATATGTCAAAAATGGAAAAGGGTTCACACATCGGTTCACGTCAATCATGAAAAAGGGAGTTGGTTCATTTTTGAATTGAGATGAAAAATTATTATTAAGTATATGAAAATGTAATATTTTTTAATTTGATACAGAATTGAAGTAAACAGTAAATGTGTTTTAGTATTTTACTAGTGACTTTAAGAAGAACCTGATTAAGTCTAATATCATTATTATTAGTTGTGAATTATGAATTACAAATTGGTAATAGATAATAATTATTGGCGAATTCCTTAATGATATATGTAGGTATATAATTTAACTGTTCGATTTTCCGGTTTGAACACATCTGTTAAGTTATATTTAGTGAAATCTTGGTAGGTATGTTTAAGAGACAGTGTTTGTACTGAAGTGTTTATACAATTCTGATAATTAGTTAGTTGGATAATTTGATAACGTTAAAACATGTTTTTTATATTGCATTTTTTTCCCTTTTATCACTAAGATTCTTAGATGAATAAATGCTGGATGAAAATGCTTTTTTTTACAATAAACCTACTAGGCTGTCTGGCACTTGACCGCCACCTGACCTGATGACGATACGGCCGCAGGTGGAGCATGCCTGTCTACTTAGAAACAGCTTATTCAATATGGCCTTGAAGGAGTCCAGGTTGTACCTACTGTTAGAGGATCATACTAGCAGGCAAAGCGTTTTATTCTATAGGCATTAGAAGGGTGGAACGCCTGCCTTCCTCTTGTGCCCCAAAGGCGGAAAGGGAATCTAAAACAATTTAATAGTTTTATCAATATTTTTTCTTGCAAACTCTTTTAAACAAACACTTGTTAGTTGTATGCAAAGTTAAATTAAAAGAGTTCATGTGGATCACAAATGATACTGATTAAAGAATACCTCTTCCCCAATATGGCAAACACCCCGTATGGCGAACGCTACACGTCAATAAATATTGTGATAAATATCGTGATATTTATTGATGGATCTTGGGCTGGATCACAGCACACCCTACACCATCAATACGGATCGCGTCAAAATTACGTACTTTGCACGAGGCAGACGTGTAGGGTTGCCACTCGCACTTTAAAATAGAGTATTGTCTCTTTTTCATGTAGGCGTATATAATCTACGCTACGACACCAATAAAGTACGCTAACTAAAATTTTTTAGTAAATAAAAAGTAAATTAATGCTCTAAGGCTAAAATACTCTATTTACGTAAAAGACAAATATGTGTCAAATGTTGCAAAAAGCAACAAAAAAAACGTTTTTAAGGACAAATAAACAAAATGTAAATAGTACATGGTTTGTTACCCTATAGAGCTGAAAGTAGCTTATTTACTCCCTCGAACGGCAATAGTTCGAGGGAGAAAATAAGTCTTTCATTCACCCGAGGTAAACACTGAGCTTTTAATTACGAATGGTAAGTAACTAAAAATAAAAACATGAATTAGCTAAAAAAACGAGTGAGTTTTATTTTACATAAATCTACAACTTTATTAAGATATTTAGTTCAAGTTAATGGTAAAATTAGTAATAATTTGAATCTATGGACAACACAGGCCACGCCCACACAGTCCACGCTTCAGCAAGAAACTACTGCACAGTTTGCACATGTGCTTAGGTGGTGAGCCTTTAGCCCGTTAGTCGCTTTTACTACACACACGGGAAGAGAGGGGTTGGTAGTTTTATTTTGATGTGCAGAATTTAGCCCGTTAGTCGCTTTTACTACACACAAGGGAAGAGAGGGTTTGGTAGTTTTATTTTGATGTGCAGAATTTAGTCCGTTAGTCGTCTTTTATGATACCCAAGGGAAGCGAGAGGTTGGTAGTATTATTTTGAGAAGCCCATCGCCGCTCTATGCTGTTGGATGTATGTGCAGAATTTAGTCCGTTAGTCGTCTTATACGACACCGAAGGGAAGAGAGGGGTTGGTAGTATTATTTTGACGAGTCCATCGCCGCTCTATGCTGTTGGATGTATGTGCAGAATTTAGTCCGTTAGTCGTCTTATACGACACCGAAGGGAAGAGAGAGGTTGGTAGTATTATTTTGACGAGTCCATCGCCACTCTATGCTGTTGGATGTATGTGCAGAATTTAGTCCGTTAGTCGTCTTATACGACACCGAAGGGAAGAGAGGGGTTGGGAGTATTATTTTGACGAGTCCATCGCCACTCTATGCTGTTGGATGTATGTGCAGTCTTTAGTCCGTAGTCGCCCTTTACGACAGCCATGGGAAGAGATGGATTGTTAGTATTATTTTAATAGTAAGTCACAACTACACATGAGTTACTGTTCAACAAATATGATTGTATTTTGATATTGCATGTCGTGACTACCTATAATAATTGAGACAGCACTTAGCATTAAGATAAACTTGTTTTTTGTTACATTCGAATTACTGTATGTTTTGTTGGTAGTTGGTAGAAAAGTATTACTTTTCACCCGCTTCTCAGGCAACTTCAAACCTACTTTCCGTGTATGAGGAATAAAAAATACTTTATTCATTCTAAAAAAGGTGGCAACCCTAGACACGATAAATATTGACGCGCGACACTACACGCAAGATAAATATCACGATCTTGGATCTAACATTGGATCACTGGATTTCCAGAAATCCTGCGATAAATATTGTGATCCGTCAAAACACTACACTACACGTCAATAATTATCGTGATCCGTCAGTATTATATTGACGGATCACAATATGGATCTTGCGTGTAGCGTTCGCCTATGTATTTTTTATTTTTATAAACACAGCCGCATCTCGCAGTGCGACTGACAGTTTTGCATTGGCAAGATATTAATTCTAAATCATTCAGAGACACGCATGGCTTTAGTGTTGTATTGGAGACAATTTGGGGTCATTTAATGTCCAACCGTGTCCTGTAGGTGGTGGTAAACTTTGAATTGCCACATCTGCAGTTGCCCAAACGTAATATAATTTAACTTGGCAATGCAACTTACAAGTGTCTGTTTGAAAGTGTTTGCAACAATAAATATTAATAAAACTATTAAATTGTTTTAGATTCCCTTTCCGCCTTTGGGGCACAAGAGGCGGGCAGGCGTTCCACCCTTACCTACATAATACACTGGTTATCACAAAAATCATTGGCCCACCTACAATTTACACGAAAACTCATGTTTTAAAATTTGAAAGAAACAAATTGTATTATATTCGTATGATATTACGGCGCCCGCAGAGCCGTATAAAGTCATTCGACCCCATCACAGAATATAACGAAACCTATTGGTCTATAGTTCGTTCAAGATGTTCCCTCGCGGATTGGTCTGGCTTGGCAATGAGCTACGGTCAGTTGTTGTCCTGTTGCTGGCTTTTGAGGTCATTTATGTTATGTTCACGAATTCTTCTTCTCACAGTACTGTCACTTATATGGCTATAAGTGACAGTACGGTAAGTGCGGGGTGTGGCCACCCCGCACTTCACTTCACTTCACTTCGTCGCTGGAGATCTACACCAGAAAGATGTAGATAAAGACGATGTTACAATAAAGGGGCCATCTCTTTGAGTGATGACCCTTTGTCTTCCAGATCCTGTTCTTCTACGGTACTGCTCAGTCTCTTGAAACCTCTGGTAAACTCTCCAAACTGCAGATCGACTGAGATGTAATCTTCGAGCGACAACACGTTGACTAAAACCCTCTCGCAGCAAAGCCACAACTTTACAACAAAACTCAAAATGCCGTAACGATACAGAAATGCTGTAATGCGGCTGTTATACTGCTTTGATGTGTTACTTGGGAATTAAGTGTTTTATAAAAAATGCATAAATACTTAATTAACTTAACTCCCTTATTCATTTAATTTATAGTGATTTCAAATTAAGGCTAGGTGTAAGTGAAAATTTTAAATAATACGTTCTTAGAATTATTTTTGAAGTAGTAAACAGTAAAATTAAAATCTGCAATAATTTATGAAATATTGTTGAGGCTTTATTCTGTGGAATAGACCCGATGGAAACACGAATTGATAAAATTGGCTTGATAGAATTAATTCACTACATATTTTTGTGACATTTTATCTTCGTTTCTGGGTTTTATTCTTAAAATAAGTGATTTGATATTATAAGTCATTTACCAAAATGGAGTTCATAGATAACTTGAGGGATTATAACCGATCGTTTTTTTATTATATCTATCAATTTTTTAAAATATAAAAAGCGGAATGGGAATTCGCGCCGCTTCGCTGTTGTACCCCTCCCTTACCGTCGCTCGTACCGTCGAGGGAGCGAGAGAGAAGCGCTCGAAATACCTACCTTTAAGTGGGCCTTATTCGGCGCTTGTACCTTGGATTCCTATTATTCTGACGTCATAATAACTGATGATAAACTCATGTCGTACGTAAGTAGTTATTAATAAACTAACATACATAAGACATATATATTCACGACTATTATCCTCGAAGGTTTAGTCACAAATGATAATAAAATTATATTTAGCGCACTGCGAGTGGTAGAACAAGTTCATATTATTTGTGAGTGTAATTAATTCAAAGTAAGTAATTTAATTGTTAATAATATTTTTTCTAAGTAAAAATTGTTTTAAAACATGATAAGTGTATTAACAGCTTTCCCACTAGACGTGAGTACGTACAATGTGTTCTTTATTATTAACCAAAGACAAGTGCTCCCTGTTATTAACTAATGAATAAGTACTAGGTGCCTATTTCTTAGACTTGCATTAAAGCTGTTCTTGTTTTTTTTACACTGTAACTTTTTTAAACATAAGTATCTACTGACAACTTTTTATAATAATAGCTATTGAGCTTTATAAGCTAAGCTCAAGGATAATAAAAATAACCTAAGCCATTGAAAAGTCGAAAAAAATAATTGTGGAGTGCAATTCATGCATCCGCCATAAAATTCAGGATTCCCATTTATTCAACGTTTCAATATCTTCGCAAAATTTTAGGAAAAAATATCAAATACTTATTACGAGCCTATTATAAATGCACTATTGTTTTGCACCCTTGTGGACCTTGTGATACATTACATTATTTTAACCGCCTCTGTGGTCTAGTGGCTAAGCCACCGGTCTCAGCCCCAGAGGATTCCCCGGGTTCGATTCCCAGCGGGGGGACGTATTTGTGTACCTACTTGGTGTGGTTGGTGGTGGTAGGGCTGTTAAGTCCGCCTGGCTAGCTACCACCATCTTATCTAAGTCTGTCGCCATAACTATGGTGACAGAACTTTACAGAAACGTATTCCATATCTTCTAAATTCCTTACCTGCTGTTTTAAGAAATGAATTACCCAAAAACAAGTTTAAATCATTGTTGAGCGACTTCTTGCACGCCGCAATCTAGCTTAGCGATAGCAAGGCTGAATTGCGAGATGTAGGAATTAATTTAATTGTTACAACTCTGACAATATCTAGTTTGTACTTACGTATACTTATGTATAGCATAATTGAGACTCCCGATCCCGCAGATAAACCGTCTAGTATGGTTTTGTGGGACAATGTTATATGTTGTTGTACGTGTCATGATATTATTCAATAAATAAATAATAATAAAAAATAAACAATAATTTTTATAGCATTGTTGTGTTCCAAAAGTTTAGAGATAAGATAGCAAGTTCCTCAGGGGTTGAGGATTCCGGGTGGAGCGCGCTTCCACCTCTGACCTTATCGTCACTTACCATCAGGTGAGATGAAGGCCAAGCGTTTACCTAGCGCTATCGCGCTAATGCAATAGAATCAACATTGAATCGTGCGTGTCACGTCCTCTCTTTCCTTGAAAGTGTCGTAAAAGGCGACTAACGGACTAAAGTCTGCACATAGGTACATCCAACAGCATAGAGCGGCGATGGGCTCTCCACCTGTCACGTTGAGCACATGTGCAGTCGCTATTTGGTGAAAAGTGGTGAACGTCAAGTTAGCAGCCTCACCACAGAATTAGACGGTTTGGACTACGTCAAATAATTGTGTAACTACCTATAAAAATTTCATAAATTTCAAAAAAAAATCTACCTTAACTTTAAGAAATACAGTTCGTATCAATGTGATTTATATGTCAAAAAACTGTGCATAAATAGTGAATCGCATACGCAAACGAATGATGGCGAGTCCCATACAACATTTTGTACAAAAAAACAGAAAATATCTACAGAGAGTTTGAAACTTCATTTGAAAGATAATCTATATGCCTATAGAATATTTTTAAAACCCGGCAATATAAAATATTTACAATAAATAAGAACTAATAAGTAATAGTGTAATTCCATTGCCTACAAAACAAAACTGCCCGTGCCGTTCTTTAGGGTTCTTTGTTTCTCTTAGGATTTTCGGCTTGTTTGTTTGTTTGTTTGTTTAAAATTGAAATGCAAGCTGCAAAGATGCATGTAAATAAATAGTTAAGGCGAAATAACACAGTAGTCAGTAAGTACGGCGGCAGATTGAATAACTTGAATGACGTGCGTGACAGCGGCAGCGTTACGGTGACAAACACAAGACATGAAAAGGAAATAAAGGAATTCTATTCTATTCTATTCATGACAGTCACAGACAGATGACAGTTGCTGTTTTTTATGTATGGCTCCGAATTGCTAAAAATGCGTTTCGTTCAATTAATTGTGTACCTACGCCTGGCGTACTCACCATGGAATTCTGTTATTTCAAGAATGCCAAAAAACTGTACCCAAATAGTACTAAATAGTGCCCAAAGGAAATAAATAGTACCTTTATAGTTAAAAAGTTATGGATATAGTTTGGTGAGTACGCTAGGCGTAGGTTCTACGCCTAGCGTACTCACCTCGTTGCGCGAATACAGAACCAGCAATGGCCCTCATTTCTATCTCAATAAATAGTACTGAAAATAGTACCCTCTAGGAGTAATAGCGTAGCGTACTCACCTCAGTTCGGAAAATCTGAGTAAGCTACAACTATAACTAGTATGTCAAAAAACTGTACCCAAATAGTACCAAATAGTGCCCAAAGGAAATAAAGAGTACCTTTATAGTTAAAAAGTTATAGACATAGTTTGGTGAGTACGCTAGGCGTAGGTTCTACGCATAGCGTACTCACCTCGTTGCGCGAAAACAGAACCAGCAATGGCTCTCATTTCTATCTCAATAAATAGTACCGGAAATAGTACCCTCTAGGAGTGTAATTTGTTATTTGACTTTTACACTAGAAAGTCATTAAATTTGATAGCAAACTTCTACATACAAAAATTACGTGTGGTACAGTCGAGCACATTGAATGGTAAAATATTATTTTTATTACCAAAGGAATTGTGATTGGAATAACTATGAAATTCACTAATAGATTTTATTCGTATTTTAAACACCAGAAAAATAGTAGTTGTTTCTTTTATAACTATATAAAACACATCCTACCTTATAGCCTGTTTATTAACAATAAATTTTCACTTTAATTTATTGTACTAACTAACGTTACTCTCGAGAAAAAAAAACTGCTAATATCTTTCGAATACAACTGCAAACCGTCCGAAGTTACCCCAACGCGCCTTACGCGATACAGTAAAACTTTTTATACAGTCCAGAAAACTAAGAATATGATTTAATTTGTTATTCTACGATTAATAAAAAACAATGAAGTATTTCTGTAGGTAAGTAATAATAATACATAATATATTCAAACTGAGTAGGTACCTACCTACCTAGCTAATGAAAGATCAACTGCAAATCGACATGAACATAAAATGCTATTACTGATGAAATATACATAGGTACTTACTTACTCATTTAAAGATCACTTTCACATCACAATTAAACAAAATTCACAAGTTTTCTCCATTAATTGTTTAACAAATTAACTATTCGCAAACCTTTGCGGTGGCAAGTCAAAGTAATCAACTAAAAAAATCGGTTCCCGAAAACTATGCGTTCCCACCGCGGCGTCAAGCAAATTGTTGTGTATTGCAATATTGATCTTTACCACTTTCTTATTACAGGTCAGTTTGTAAGTAATTAAAGTAAGAAGTGTGATAAGCGCCATCTATTGTAACTTGTTCATACTAAGATGCATCGCTGTCGCGCGTCGATAAGTTGCAATATGATCAACAAAAGTAACAGATTGTTGTCGCACATTATTGAACTTTCAATTTCAGACATAAGATAAATAGTTCCTTATATAGAAGGTGCTCTTTCCCTTATGAAATCCAGCAAAAAATACGATAGTCAATATTTTGGAAAACATGGATCTTATTTTTGAGAAAAATAATTATAATCAATTACTTAACTGACATTAAACTTCCTCGTTACGAATATACACCTATTAAGTAAAGTTTCACAAATAAAGTTTCACAGCTTAAAACAGAGAAAACAATGTTACAGAAGGAGCTGTCGGACGTACAAAGGCGCCTCAATAACCTTGAGAAATCATCACGTAGCCGTAATATTGAGATCCAATGTGTTCCGGACCGTCGCAATGAGAACGTGTTAGCTATATTCAGAAACATCTGTGATGTCATCGGCGCAAAAATTGAAGACCCTGCTGTATGTGCGGTGAGAAGGGTCGCTAAGATGAATGTTAATTCTACACGTCCCCGTAACATCCTTGCTACACTTCCATCTGAGCGCCACAGGGACAACATTTTGTCTGCTTTCAAAAGATATAACAAAGAGAATCGTTCTGACCCCTTGAATTCAGCTTTGGTGGGTATTTCTGGTGATAAAATTGCTATTTACTTAGCTGAACATCTTTCACCGGACTGCAAAGAACAATACTCTGCCACGCGTAAATGGGCCAAAGAGCACCAGTTCAAATACGTATGGATCAAGTATGGCAAGATTTATCTTCGCAAACATGACAACTCTCCGGCAATCCATGTAAAAAAATTTTGACTGTTTGACTAAACTAAAATAACTTTATATTAACTATCTTCGTCTCCATTTTTGCTGATAAATCATATATTTAAGCCTTTTTTAATTATTTTTTAATGGATCAGCAATTTTTATTGTATTATCAGAATGTCAACAGAATCAGATCCAAAACTAAAGATGTTTACTTGAATGTGTTGTGTTGCAATTATGATATTATTTGTTTTACTGAATCTAATTTGAATGATGGCGTACATAGTAGTGAGTTGTTTGACGATCGCTACAATGTTTATAGGCGTGATCGCCTTTCCACGTCAGTTACGAAAACTGACGGAGGAGGGGTGGTCGTCGCTATTAAGAAAAGCATTAATACTACTCGTCAATTGAATTGGGATAGTAGGGCGGAAGATATTTGGGTCACTATAGGTACCGATTCGCCTAATCTTTTTATAAACCTATGCGTTTGTTATCTACCTCCTGACATACAAAGCGATTTGTTAACTGATTTTCACAGTAACATACAATCAGTCTTACTGCATAAGGCTAACGGTGCAACTATCACTATCGGAGATTTTAATGTGCCCCATTTGTCATGGTCTAGAAAAGGATCAATTCTTGTCCCGAGCCACTCCAATGATATTAAATCTAGGCTACTGCTGGATACTTTGACTCTAGGTAATCTCTCTCAATTTAATCATATTCATAATTTGAATAATCGTTGTCTTGATCTTGTTCTTTCTAACGGAACAGAACTGAATGTCATGCACGCAGATCCATTGTCCAAAGAGGATTGTCACCATCCTCCCATATCAGTTGATATTTCTTTAAGCAAAAAGCGTAAATCGCTTAAGAGTAACACGTTACCCCGTTTTAATTTTTTTAAAGCTGACTTCCAGAGCATTACATTTGACCTTGACTGTATTGATTGGTCTTCTGTTCTCAATCTAAATGACATTGATGACGCCGTTCAAAAGGTTTATTCAATTTTGAATGACATTATAAGGAAACATGTTCCCCTATATAAGAGTAATGTCAACAAGTTTCCCCCATGGTTCTCTCCAGGTCTCATAAGATGTTTAAATGAAAAAAAAATACCATAAACGGTTTAAAATGTACTTGAACCCCAGAGATTATGACACTTTTTCAATGTTGCATCAGCGTTCAAAGCGTCTAATGGATGAATGTTACAAAAAATATCTGTCGTTAGTCGAAGATTCTATCAACATCAATATTAAATCATTTTGGAGCTATGTTAAAAGTAAGAAAGGTAACAGCAGTGAAATTCCGCAGACAATGAGACTGGACCTTGTTTCTCCCTCCGATGGTAAAGGTGTGTGTAAGCTCTTTTCAACATATTTCAGTTCTGTTTTTGAGGAAAGTGGTTTGCTGACTTCTGCTTCTGCCGTTCCAGATTTATCAGGCAATAGTTTCCTTTCACTTTCAAAAATATCAGTAAGCAGCTCTGAGGTACTGAGTAAACTTAAGAGGCTTGATCCAGGAAAAGGGGCTGGCCCCGATAGGATACCTGCGATATTTTTTAAAGAATGTGCCAAGCAGCTCAGTCTCCCTTTGTCACTCATTTTCAATGCATCTTTGAATCTTGGAATATTTCCTTTTACTTGGAAGATAGCCAATGTTATTCCGGTCCATAAAAGCGGAGACTTATCAGACTGCAGAAACTATAGACCCATAAGCATTCTTTCATGTCCAGCTAAAGTCTTTGAATCAGGGGTTTATGACTACTTATATTTCTATATTAAACCTTATCTATCGGAGAAACAGCACGGTTTTGTTAGAAATAGGTCTACCGTTAGTAACCTTTTAGAATATACAAATACCTTGTGTCAGACGTTTAACAGACGAGGTCAAATCGATTCAGTGTACACTGATTTCCAAAAAGCAGTTGACAAGGTGAACCACCATTTGCTTGTTCAAAAGGTTTGTAAATTTGGAGTTCATGGTTCGCTTCTTCGATGGGTTCAGTCGTATCTGTCAAAAAGACATCAGTTAGTGGCAGTCAAGGGATTTTTATCGGAACCGGTGGAAATTAGATCGGGAGTTCCTCAAGGCTCCCATCTGGGTCCTCTTTTCTTCCTTATATTTATTAATGATCTTGCCACAGAACTGACATGCCCAAGTTTGCTATATGCGGATGACCTTAAGGTTTTTCTGGAAATAAACTCGATTGACGACTGTAACATACTTCAAGGAGAGCTCGAAAAGATCGAGGAATGGTGCAACTTGAATAGGATGTTCTTGAATGTAAATAAATGTACGGTTATATCTTTCACAAATAAACGTAATAAGCTGATTTTCCCTTATAGGTTGCATGGTCAAGTGCTTGACCGTAGTTATGAGGTTAAGGATCTCGGTGTGCTCTTTGACGACAGGCTTTCATTTAGGAGTCATTATGAGTACTTGTCACGGAGCACCTTGCAACTCTAGGATTCATATATAGAATCACAAAAGACTTTTCTTCAACCAACAGCTTGATTCTCTTATTTCATTCATTGATAAGAAGCAAATTGGAATATTGTTCAGTTATTTGGGCTCCTTATTATAAAAATCACTCCATGTTAATTGAGCGGGTACAGAAAAAATTTCTGAGACTATTAAGCTTTAGGCTTAGCCTTGGTCGGAGCTTAACATCATATGAAGATAGATTGCACAGGTTTGCTGTAACTGCTTTAAATGTAAGGCGTGAACTTATAGACCTTACTACTCTACACAAGTTAGTTCACTCAAGCCTTGAATCGAGTTATCTTCTCTCGTCACTAAATATTAATATAAAACTTAACCCTAGACGTCCTCTCCCAACGTTTGACGTTCCTACTTTCCGGAATAATATATCTTTTAACAGCCCTATTGCTCGTATGTGCAGAGAATTTAACAAACTTGCTATGGATCACAACTCGCTTGATATTTTCAATAGGAACACTAATGTGTTCAAAAATTCCATCAAGACCTTATTAGTCGACCCAGATGGCTAACCGCCCATGAGTTTTAATAATTTTTAACTATTTTAAGTAACTTTTAAGAATCTTTGTTAATCTTTTGTTTACACATGCTAAGCACATATAAACTAGTTGTGTTAACACATTTAGGACATTAGTCTAGTGTAAGATATTGTTAAACCTATTATGTATTTATAACTTTGTTACGATTAATGTCTGTTGTGTAACCTAATAAATAAATAAATAAATAAATAAATAAATAAATATTAATTTCAACAAAATTAAAAGTAATATGTAGTAGGTACATAATAAGTAATAATAATATTATGAGTTCGCCTGTACCTCATGTCAATGTATGTAGAAGTTTGCTATCGAATTTAATGACTTTCTAGTGTAAAAGTCAAATAACAATTACACTCTTATTGGGTACCATTTCCGGTACTATTTATTGAGATAGAAATGAGAGCCATTGTTGGTTCTGTTTTCGCGCAACGAGGTGAGTACGCTAGGCGTAGAACCTACGCCTAGCGTACTCACCAAACTATGTCTATAACTTTTTAACTATAAAGGTACTATTTATTTCCTTTGGGCACTATTTGGGTACAGTTTTTTGACATACTAATTAAAGTTGTAGCTTGCTCAGATTTCCCAAACTGAGGTGAGTACGCTAGGCGTAACCTACGCCTAGCGTACTCACCAAACTATGTCTATAACTTTTGAACCATAGGGGTACTATTTATTTCCTTTGGGCACTATTTGGTACTATTTGGGTACAGTTTTTTGGCATTCTTGAGATAACAGAATTCCATTGTGAGTACGCCAAGCGTGGGTACACAATTAATTACAAAATTAAAAAAAACTCATTTTCCCCGGTAGAAGTTACTGTTCTGAAGGCAAGTATTTAAAACATATCAATACAATTTTCTCTATTTTTTTATATACAAATCTCGTCATCATTCTTTCAATAATAGTACTTCAATACAAGCCGAGATATTACGTTCTCTAAGCGGGCTGCTAAGTAGACGTTACTTCGATTCCAGAGAAACGGGTACAAGTTTTAAACAAATAAATAATTACATGAAAAATTTGTGCGTAAAATAGTGAAGACGATATAAATAAAAAAATAATTCTTTTTTGCTATTTCCAAAAATCGAATGTAAATTTCTACCATATTATGCTATACGTCACTATTTATACACAATTTTTTGACGTATTCAAAACCATCTAATTGAACATGATTAAACTTGACGCTCACGAAAGTAATCGTAGAGGACTGCTTTTGCTGTCCTCATTGCCTAGTCTCTGACTAACCCTCCGGGGATAATAGTCGTGATTGTAATGTATGGATGTATATAGGATGCGGTTGCAAAGTGGCAAGTGTCTAGCTATGCTGGTCTGTCTCCTATTTATTTATGTAAAGTGCAGCCTGTATACTTACTGTCCCACTGCTGGGCACAGGTCTCTATCATTGAAATCAAGTCATCGCTGCAATTGATGGGTATTGGCTTAACCACGCTTGAAAAATACGAGTTGGTGATCACAAACCCGGGCGCAGCATCAAAAACTCCCAACACCTTTTCCCGACCTGGGCCCTGATTCTGTATCGCAATCTATAGATTCCACACCTAAACCTTACAGTCGGGTCCGCTGCGCCAGATTTTGAACAGAACATTGTTCGAAAACATAAATTACTCAATGGGCCACATTATTACTCAATGGGCCACATTATTACTCAATGGGCCACGCCCCTTATTTTAGCTTTTGCGCTGCAATGACAATTGCTTCAGGTCATTAGTTCTAGCAATATATATCATTATTTTATGTTTTCCAGTTTCAGCACTTTCAGAAATCAATAAATGTATGAAAATGATGAATCATCGAACTTGTTTATCTTGGCTCAGAGCAATCCTACAACTTTTGTGCCATATTAACTACTAGCGGCCGCTCGCGGTTTCACCCGCGTGGTTCCCGTTCCCGTGGAAATATCGGAATTAAAAGTATCCTATGTGTTAATCCAGGTTATAAACTATCTGTATGCCGAATTTCGTCCAAATCCATTCAGTAGTTTTTACGTGAAGAAGTAACAAACATACACACTCACAAACTTTCGCCTTTATAATATTAGTGTGATGTGATTACTCTAAATGGCTAGTTCTAACAATACGTACTATTTTTTTTTGTTGGCCGGCACTTTCAGTAAAGGCCCAAAAATGTATGGAGTCCTTTCTGCAATGAATATTGATCCTTATTAGCCAACAATAAAGTTAAAAATTGATTGTAGAAATTTGACAGTTTTGGCACATGAGTAATTTACTCATGTGGTTTAGGGTAGGTTCAATGATATTATATAAAACAAGAAGCAGATATGTCATAAACGCGCGTGAAGTGAAGACTCAAATACGTCCCAATTGGGACGTCTTGTATGTAACTCTATGCACAAGAAACATTTGAAGTGCAATCATTAAAATTATTGCTATCTCTTTCATTTACGTGCCATTTCGTATCTTTTGTTTTTCTTATCAGAGAAACTTGTCAATGTGTGCAGCTCGGAACACATTTAAAACGCAAATTACTATGAACGTAACATATCTATAGTTTATAATATCATTGGGTAGGTTGATCTGACGCCGTGTGTGCGTTAATTTATGTGCAAATGTTTTGTTTACAGAAACTCGTAATGGTGAAGTTGGGATCTTTGACGCTACTGGTCATCTTGCAAGTCTTGTACAAAGTGAACAGTGAAAAGGCTTTCTTGAAAGAAAACAATTACGTGGCCGACCAGCCCTGGAATTTCGAGACACTCAATGAAGGCGAAGCGTTATTATTTGTTTTCGACCTGGTATTATCATCCCATATGTCAGTTATGAATAATAATTTCGGTACATTGTTTTACGGTGATTCACTCAGAAAGTGTCCGGAAGGGAAATCGTTATTTGAAATGAATAATGGAGAATTTACATGTGTACCAAATGATGACTGACTGACTTCAAGAATACTAACTTTTTTTTACTTTTGTGACAAGCTGAAAATGCATTTATTTTATTGAAAAATACTAATAAATGTCCTAACCTAACCTTAAGGTTAGTCAGAGGTTAAGCAATGATGACCGCAAAAGATAAAGCAGACTTCACGAAAATATTTAAAAATATCCACAAATAATAGATAAATAAATAGATTTATTACTTAGCTATGTAAATATTTTTTACAAATTAGTTTTGATCAAACGCAAATAATATACGATTCATTGATATCCTGATTACAAATAATAATACTTAACTATACAGTGTGTTCGGGATAGGTCTAGCGATATTTTAAGGTCATGTTATACAATCAATTTTGTGTAGAAAAGCATCCCCTCTTTGAGCATTTATGGCCTTCTGATAAAATGGCCGCTATTTTAAATTTTCAGGAATTTTTTTTCTGTTGCTGTTGAAAAAAAAATCCTGAAAATTTAAAATATCAGAAGGCTATAAATTCTCAAAGGGGGGATGCTTTCCTACACAAAATTGATTGTATAACATGACCTTAAAATATCGCTAGCCCTATCCCGAACACACTGTATTAATAGAATAGTTTTATATTTATTATATATCGCTAAATCATACATAGGTACGTCATAACTAATATAAATTTATAAATCACGACTCCATTCCATGACTCCACTCTCAAAACGAGCCCTTTCTAGTGCACGGTGAGCGTAGGTAGTTTGGATTTATATCCGTAAACGCACTTTTTTGTTTGTTTGTCACCTGACCTGACGCCACATGAGTAAAGAAACGGAACAGAGTCTAAGCTTCTAGGAGCATACGAAAATTCTTACCTATTCTAGTAGGGCCGGCAAAAGAGAATAAAATAAAATAAACAAACTTTTATGAGCTTTTTATTATGAACCTATGTAGACAAGATAACTTATTACCTATGTATATTTACAAATTGCCTAGTCTAAATATTTTTCATACATACCTATATAACATTAAGATTTGAGCGACCTACTTAAACATATCGCTAAGGGTATAATCTGATTTTCATTTACTTACCAGTACACTCCTTGGGATAACACCTTATTTTATACCTTTATTACGTTACAACCTATAACGTCATTACACGTCAGGAATACTGCCTATTTTATATGCGAATCACCGAGTAATGCGCGTCTACGGTGTATTGTGGATGCCAAGGCAGTCGACAGCCAAATTCATTTTAGGTACTTACAAGCTTTTTCAACCCATCTATTCGAAAAGGACGACTTGGTTGACCTTTGAGTGCACCCAAAGGTGGTGTTTTCTTTATGAAACTTTTAGCGGGCAGTAATGAATTTGGGCGCCGCAATTATCTTTGCCTCGCACTTTTTGTAGTATTATTTTGATAAGCCCATCGCCGCTCTATGCAGTTGGTTCTATGACGTGCAGTCTTTAGTCCGTTAGTCGCTTTTACGACACCCAAGGAAAGAAAGTGGTTGGAAGTATTATTTTGATGAGCTCATCGCCGCTCTATGCTGTTGAAACGCCTCTCTTCTCTTAGGTGTCGTAAAAGGCGACTAACGGACTAAAGACTGCACATACATTCAACAGCATAGAGCGGCAATTGGCTCATCAAAATAATACTACCAATCCCTCTCTTCCCTTTGGTGTCGTAAAAGCGACTAACGGACTAAAAACTTCACATACATTCAACAGCATAGAGCGGCGGTGGGCTCATCAAAATAATACTACCAACCCCTTTCTTCTCTTGAGTGTCGTAAAAGGCGACTAACGGACTACAGACTGCGCATATATCCAACAGCATAGAGCGGCGATGGGCTCATCAAAATAATACTTCCAACCCCTCTCTTTCCTTCGGTGTTGTAAAAGGCGACTAACGGACTAAAGACCGCACTTACGTCCAGCAGCATAGATCGGCGATGGGCTCATTAAAATAATACTACTAACACCTCTTTTCCCTTGGGTGTCGTAAAAGGCGACTATTGGACTAAGGACTGCACATTCCTTCAACGGCATAGAGCGGCAATGGGCTTATCAAAATAATACTACCAACCCCTTTCTTCCCTTGAGTATCGTAAAAGGCGACTAACGGAGTAAAGATTGCACATACACCAACAGCGTAGTGCGGCGATGGGCTCATCAAAATAATACTACCAACCTCTTTCTTCCCTTGGTGGTCGTAAAAGGCGACTAACGGACTAAAGACTGCACATACATCCAACAGCATAGAGCGGCAATGGGCTCATCAAAATAATACTACCTATCCCTTTCTGCCCTTCGGTTTCGTAAATGGCGACTAACGGACTAAATATTGTACATACATCCAACAGCATAGAGCGGCGATGGGCTCATCAAAATATAACTACCAATACCAACCCCTTTCTTCCCTTGAATGTCGTAAAAGGCGACTAACGGACTAAATACTGCACCATACATCCAAAAGCATAGAGCGGCGATGGGCACATCAAATAATACTACCAACCCATTTCTTTCTTTGGGTGTTGTAAAAGCGACTAACGGGCTAAAGGCTCACCACCTAAGCGCATGTGCAGTCTGTGTTGTTGTTTCTTGCTGAAGTGTGGACTGTGTCGGCGTGGTCTGTGTTGTCCATAGATTCAAATGATTACTAATTTTGCCATAAACTTTAAATAAATATTTCAAATTTAAAAAAAGTTGTTGATTTATGTAAAATAAAATTCACTCATTTTTTCATATTGTTTATGTTTTTATTTTTACTTACTTTCCTTGTATTCGTAATGAAAAGCAGTGTTTACCTTTTGTGAAAGACTTACCTTCGAACTATTAGCACAGAATAATACTATTGGTGCCTGTTGTTGTGCCGAGGTACACTGACGAAATTAAAGACCGAAAACTATTGTGAACTAACCGTTTATTATAAAGCACATGGATTATTGCCACGACAGAGCGACGCAGGTTGTCGCTGGTGAGGTAAAATGCGGACTGCTGGCTCGGATCGAGCGGCGCTCGCAGGCGCACAGTGTCTCAAATCAAAGATTGGAAGGTATACAAAAACATTGAAAGAAGACGACAACCTCTGTCGGGCCTTAACCACTTGGCTACCGAGGTCTGGTTTTCACCCGTCGAAATTTGTCAGTGCTTGATGCTTATGTTTTTAGTCAACATTACTTCATCAAATCTTAGAAGTTTTTACCTCTGAGATTAAATATATATTATAACATTATAAGTTAAAAAATTTTGACTATGCCACTTTTATAATTTATTTATCCAGCCGGCCGACTAACCAGACAACGCACTGTACACGTGGAGCAGTTTCGCGTCGTCGTTTTACAGCTACATACATACATATATTCATGACCATTATCCTCAAAGGGTTGGTCAGAGACCAGACAATGAAGACCGCAAAAGCAGTGCACCATCACAGTCGACTTTTCACCAAATGATAACTTCATCATGTGCTGCTTAGCGTGACAGGTGGTGAGCCCATCGTCGCCGCTCTATGCTGTTGAATGCAGTGCAGACGAATTTGGCTTTTTAGGACACCCAAGGGAAGAGATGGGGAGTAGTATCACAGAATATAGTATTCTATTATCCTTACAGATAACCATATTTCACTGTAAACTAAAGATAACCATACGTCGACTCGACGTGCGAATGTTTGATTTGAGTGAGCATATTTTGGATTATGTATATACTAGGTTTATGAACGTGGTATTTTGTCTTAATGCACGTAATTGTGTACTGAGTAAATAAAAAAATGAGTTTATTTATATTTTTATTAGAAAAAAAATAAAGAACAAAACAAGGTACTTCTCACTTTACAAAACTTAAACATTTAGGAATCTCTCCGTCAGTCTTATAATTTACTATGTAAACTTTTTTAAATGAACTTTTTGTAATCTCTATAATATAAAAAAACGTAAGTTAATATCACTTTTTATTCATTTTGGCATCGAAGGCACTTAGGACAGGCCCTGGACTTGTGCTCCCCACAAATGGAATTTTTGCAGCTGTCGCACATTGTCTTTGTCATCCTTCTAATTTTTGATGGGCAAAAGGCACAATATTTTCTTTTCTTTGGGTCAGGTACACCTTCACGTTGTGTGGGAGGTTCGGCTTGTCTTTTTGGCAAAAACTACCAATTTATTCTTTTATATTTGTCGGCAAAGTAAGCATTATTCATCAAGCTATTGCTGAGTTTTTATATGAAATCTTTACGTCCCAGCGGGTTTTTTTTCTTGGGTAGGACATTTTTACAGTAAATAATGTATGCGTTTATAAATGTCATATTCAAGATCCCATAAATCATAGCCCTGGGCCACCTGTTTGTTTTGCGGCTGCACGACATAGAAGAGCATACTTGGCGAAACACTTTCAGGAGTTTCATGGTCATTTTCAAACACATCTTTAGAATCCAATGGGTTTACCACTAGTGGAGCACATACCTCATAGTCTTCGGCATCACTCTGTACTTCATCTTCTAATAATGTCCGTCCGACTTCTGAATCTCAATAACACAATTTCCCAAAAGTCGAAAAACTAACTCTAACGATAACCATATGTCACTTCGACGTACGACGGTAGGTGAATATTTACGAAAGTATTGCATTTACCAGAGCGATACGGGTGTGTCCTGCAAACTTCGACGGCTGACTGAGTTGGCTGGCAGGAACGGCCAGTTTGGTGACGCGAAAAATAAACGAGTTATATCGATTTTCATAATCGATGACGTCGATTCGACGTAGGTTATCTATTTAGGGTTAATGAGTCGCTACTAACACAGCACCTAACTACAACTATAGCCGCCATGCCACGCCATGCTGTCTTGACACACCGAGCGCGGTTGTAACGCGTGCCCGCTTTGCAACTGTATTGTTTCGTGTCGTATCCCGCACTGCTTCAAAACTGCTGTTGGTGTGTGTGTGAGAGCCTTAAAGGATAACGGTACGTCCATCATTGTGATTAGTCCACAGACGTATAATAGAATTCTATTACATGTCTGTGGATTAGTCACACCACCCAACGATATTAATGTACACACTTTACCTCAACCACAAATGACTTCAAGATGTGCCTCTGACTAACAATTAGTATAGTATGTACAGGGTAATATAATATATGAATAATATCTTTGAAAAAAATGCCTACAGCCGCGCGGTCACGCGATAGGGCTGCCCACCTACAGTGTTTTAATTAAGTATATCTGCCTACTTTGAGTTTCTATCTAGTTTTGTGAATGTATTTTGTGATTGTAAATATCATATTTTTTGTTTAAACAAATAAAATATGTTGTGAATGATATATCATTCCTAAAGGAAGCACTTCAAATTGCACGCAATCTTATTCAATTTAATGTTTTAAACACAGACTGTTAAGCAATAAAAATATCGTAGAAAATATCAAATAAAAAAAATTACTCAGAAATTAACGACAAATCGTAAGAAATAATTAGACTTTTTAATAAGCCACTTTCGCAGTGCCGCCGGATCGCTGGATGGATGACCAAATTAAAAACGTCTCGAGCTCCTCCGTGCTTCGGAAGGCACGTTTATCCGTTGGTACCGGTTGGTGTCGTAATATGACAGTCGTTCAATCAAACCCACCAACCCGCATAAGGCCAGCGTGGTGGGTTATGATGGCCCAATATCCCTACGTTGAAAAGTAGTTCTCCGCCAACGTATTCGATAGCATCTCCATTTATTAGTCTAATGATAATTTCAAAATCAATCAATCGTTTAATTCAACCCGGAGGTTTTAACACGAACGTACCTGGTGTGTTCCGTCCTGGCCCGGCCACGGCGCCTAAAAAGGTAATGTTGTGTGTACTTTCATGTAGCCAATACTATCTACTACTAATCTCTAGCCATTACGCATACACTTCCACTTCTTTCGTGAAGTCTGCAATAAAATGATATTACTATAAAATCATAAATCTTATTGTTTTTTATATCTCCACAGTTCAAAAATGTTTCCGTAATGCACAAAATATGGGTAAATTTCAAGCATATTTTTTTGGGCGTGCTAACCTTTATAAAGAAACTATCATTCAAAACAGACTAAACACACGCGTTCATGAAAATATACGTCGTAGCTAAACCTTAATTATAAATTCTCCGAAAATATTGTGTTCTAAAGGGTGCCTCACAAATTATAAGATTCATAGCATCTTAATCTATAATCTAGCGCATTTGGTTTGGGTAAAATGTGAAAAAATAAATTCGCCATTGCAATGACGGAAAAAAGTCCGCTCTGAAAATTTACCCATATGTATGGGATTACTATTATCATCAAATTCCTGTAAGACAACGTGTAATGCATCTTGCTTGTTCAATAATCCAGCAAATTTTAATAAAATATTGTTAACTTATCATTATCCATTTTACTATGGTTACTGACGAAAAAATCCTTACCTTTCATTTTTTTTTGACGAAAAAGAGAGGGTGCTTTTTTTGGAATCTACTTTCTTTAAAACTGGGAAGTAGTACGGAATAGTTCCCTTACACAGTTGTAATTTAGGTTTTATTACATTATTGTTTGACAATCGCATGTTCATTAGGGCGCCTCTTGACGTCGGCAGATGCGTCCGCGGACATTGGCATATGTATCCACAGAATAAATTTTCACGAGCTGTCCACACGTCTGTAGGTCGATCAGTCTATGTTCATTCTGGGCAGACGTATCTCGCGCTCGCACACGCAATTTTAATAGTTAAAATCAATCACATCAAGTTATTTAAGTAATTTACTTATTTATTTACACATACTTACTTATACATATAGTAAATCTCACGACAACCTTTTATATTTATTTATTTAATTATTTGGCACAGTTACAAGATACAAATCACGACATTTATTAAACAAATAAATTAAAAAATAAAATAGATTAATTTGCATCTCTATAACAACTATGCACAACATGCAAATGAAATTTAAAAAATAATAATAATTGTGTGGCCTATTAAGTGTAACAAAGTAAGACACAAAATAACAATATTGTTAACTAAATATTAAACAAATGTGTTGTGAACCATTAGGACACGTCTATGTTATTTGCAAGCACACATAAATTATCCGGATCTTTAATAATTTTTACAAATGCATTGGGACTCTGGAAAAATATATCTAGTTCTTTACATAATAAATTATATTGTCTACAAAAGCGCACTAGTGGATTGTTTTGTGACACATTATTTTTTGCAGAAGGTACTACAAACAGATATTGCTTTTATCATATTAAATTGTTTAATGACGTTATAAACTTTGATTATATACCTACATGTATAGTCAAAGGTTTTAAACTGTTAAAAGTAAAAGTTTTGAAGTAAAAGTTTATTTTTTCTTTTTAGCGCATTTAAATAAAGCTTGTTTTTTAAAAAGTATTTACTTTTAATTTATTTTTTACTTTTTAGTTATCACTGGACACGTTTTTCATCTGTTCATCTCACTGTTCGTGTGTACAAAATTTATTCACGTCCATCAAACCACCACAACTCATCACCCATCAAAAGTAGGTACAAGAATTAAAACACAAGAAGCACGCGTACACTTTCAATCGCAACTCCGATCACGTGCAGACGTGTGGACAGACGCCGGACGTTGGCGCCGAATCCCTTTGATGCGTGCCACAAAAACGGACAACAGTCGGATGCGAGGCAGATGCATCTGCAGACGTTAAATGCCTACCACAGACGCGCAAATCAACCCCGTCTACACGTGTCGGCCGACGCATCCGCAGACGGCGCCTTTAGACGTTTGCAACGTAGACGCAACTCTCTCCCAAAAAGCGTAACTTAGTTCAGCTGCTTAAGCTATTAGAAAAATTAGGCATTTTACAGACGTGGAAACTGCTCGATTAGTCTATTTTAGTTACTTTCACAGTGTTATGTCCTATGGTATTCTACTTTGCGGTAAAGCAGCAGATATAGAAACTATTTTTATTTTACAGAAAAGAGCAGTAAAGTCCATAAATAACCTAGGATCACGTGACTCCCTTAAGGAGCTGTTTAAAGAAATAGGTAAATATTTTTACAGTTGCATCACAATTTATTTATAACTGTATTGTTTACGTGCGTCAAAACATTTCTCATTTCAAAAAAAATTGTGATATACACAAACTAATTACTAGAAATAAGTATAAACTTGTAATTCCTAAATTTCGACTTCAGCAAGTTTATGATACAAAGTGTCTTATTTTACAATAAAATCCCGAACGATGTTATAATTTTGCCCTTTGACAAATTTAAGACACATGCTTGGGACAGACTTTTAGAAAAGGGCTATTACACTGTAAGCGATTACATCAATGACAAAAATGCATGGAATTAACATTCTCTAGTTTCGCTCACATTGTTCTGATGCGTTCATAGTGCCAGAGTAAAACTTTTAGATTCACTTATGTTTTTATCTTTTCTTTTATTATATAATTGTTTTATGATCATTGATTGTATAATTTGGTAACGACATATGTTTTGTAAATGTCGTTACTTGTATATTACAGTAGAACTCCAATTATCCGAACTCCGACTATCCGGATCGCCGATCATCCGAATCACAAAACCACCACTTGCAACTGCTCACCGTCAAGCGAATGCGTGACCTGGCTGCCCGAAAACGGTTGAAGACCGCAAAACAGCTTACATTGACGGAGATGTTTAAAAAACAATGATTTTTATTTCTAAACTTGTACATAAGTACATTTTATTTATATTTAAACATGTGAAAATTTCATGTTTCTTTCATTTAATTCAATAAAAAAATAGTGCAATATCAAAACGTAGCTTTTATTCTCTCCAAGTGACAATTTTTTAAAAAAAAATCCGATTATCCGAATATTTGGTTATCCGAATGGGTCCCGGTCCCCATTAATTCGGATAATTGGAGTTCTACTGTATTATAAAGCTGTGGAGTTTCTTGTGCCCGTTCTTCTCCACAGCTAAAAGACGTCCTGAATGGGTAGGGTAGGTGGGTGGGTTCCTTTGCCTATCCATCCAACCATAAAAGTAAAATTAAATTTAGACGATTCATAATGCTTATTTTAAGCTTACTGAATAAATAAATTTTGATTTTCGTATTTTTTTTTGCCTCCTGCTATAAAAAAATAGCGACTACACATGTGCTTAGCGTCACAGGTAGTGAGACCATCGCCGCTCTATGCAGTTGGATTTAAGTCCATTAGTCACCTTTTACGACACCTAACGAAAGAGAGGGGGTGGCAGTATTCTTTTAATGAGCTGCTACGCGACGCGGCTCATAAAACAATACACTGACTACAATAACGCTATTAACGAAACTAACTTTCACGCTTAAAAATTATAACGTGGTCGTTGCATCATAATAGCGTTGCTAACTTAAAACAAATACATTTTCAGTTAGCCCACGCTTTCTAATTTGAGTTAAAGATTACTTTTAAATGGCTGCCGTTTGGCGCGCATTCATTTAAAATGGCCGACTTAAGGATGCGGCGTATCAATGAAAAGCGAAAGTAACCGGTTTCCTTGACCGATAGACGGCTGTTATGTTATGCGGCGCGGCGGGTTTGTTCGCGGTGCGGCGCGGTGTTAGTTTTTAATTATAAAAAACTAATGAAAAAATATATATTTAAATTTAGAAAGAAAATTATTAGCGTGTTCTGAACCCGCATGTGGAGCAAACTTGAATAGATTAATCACCCTACGTCGACATTTTCATCATCCTAACCAACACAAGATAATAAAGGAATAACTGCCTACCACCGACTTGTAATAGGGCCAAATTCTATGAAAAATGCTTATTACGAATTGAAATGACACACGTTTTACTGATCTAAAACTCATAGGACAATAAAACACGTTAATAACGACAGAACTTCTGAAAAAATACACAACAATAAAAATTGTATGTATGAGACATGAAAAATCTCAAGACATTCTTATAAATTTCGTCATAGATTCTATAAAATTAATACTCTGATGATTAAGCAAGGGAGAGGTGTACTTTAATTTTAATTTGGTCTGCGCTTCCTTTCTCCTAAACACCTTCCAGGCCACACACCTTGGACAGGGAGGCGGGAGTCAAGAGGAGCGGCAGCGCTCCACATAACCATCCGCGTCCCCCGAACTTGGTAACCACCACATAGGTTATGAGTTTTTCGTAATATAAATAAAAGTTTTACATACATACATACATACATATTATAACACAAGGCAAGCAAGGCAATGAGGGCCGCAAAAGCAGTCCACTGCCACAGTTCCACGTTTCACCAAATGATACGCTCACACAAATTATCTAGACCAAGATGAGTATTCTTGTGAAACTCGTTTATATGGTAAGATGACGGATAAATATACATAAAACATAGAAAAAACACCCAGACCCGAAATCAATTTAGAAAAACAGTTTTTCTCTAAATTGACCCGACCGGGGATCGAACCCGGGACCTCAGAGATGACGACACCATTAAACCGGTGTACAAACCACTCGTCCAAGGAGGTCGTCAATGATAACTGCACAGTGCACATGTGCTCAGCGTGACAGCTAGTGATCCCAACGCAACTCTATGCAGTTGGATGTATGTGCAGTCTTTGGTCCGTTAGACGCCATTTACGACATCCAAGAGAAGAGAATATTCGGCGGTAGTAGAAGAGAATATTGACGAGCCGCTACCAGCACAGCACTTTTTTATGTTTTAAATAAATAATAAATATAGGGCATAGGGTCTAACCGGACATAACCGTGTCGCGTAGCGGTGAAAGAATACTACCACCCCTAACTAACGGACAAATACATCCAACAACATAGAGCGGCGATGGGCTCACCACCTGTCACGCTGAGCACGTGTGCAGTTCCTATTTGGTAAAAAGTGGATTATGGTAGAGGACTGCTTTTGCTGTCCTCATTGGCTAGTCTCTGATTAACCCTTTAGGGATAATAGTCGTGATTATATATATGTATGTAGGGCATAGGGCGCTGCTCGGCTCAGCAGCGCGAACAGATATAGTGTGTAACAGTTCTTTGAGTGAAAGAAGAAATGGGCGCTTCGGTCATCGCCGTCCGTGCAGGCAGAGCCAGCAAGCAGCCAGTTTAGCGCCGCACACCATAGAGAAATGACGTTATTTTCGCGCCATTTTACTACACTACGCGTGCCGCCAAAAAATAATCGTGTTTAAATTTAAAAAATAAACGTTAAAATGGATCTGAGAGAGATCATCAAGTGGTTTATACCGTGCTTCCATATATTGCTACTGAAATTGAATAGAATGGACGCGCGATTCACTATGTTATGTATATTTTTGTTTTTAAACTGCTGCCCTACTTCTGGGGCGCATGTCCATAGTTTTAAAGTAAGTTTAAGTGATGATAAGTTTGCGGATACCAAAAATGTAGGTTTATTGAATGCACTGGATATTCCTAAGTTAAACCAAAGTGATGTTGTGCCCAAGAGACTAAATGAAGATGCGAGAAGTGTAGAAGACAGTTCAGTTGGTAAGACGCAGAATCTAGTAATGTCTAATGGTTTTTTTTTGTTGGCTTGGTTCGTGTTAAGGCACAATTTCAAAATTTAAAAATATAATAAAGAAAGCTATATGAGATTGCATTTGAGTCTGAACTTAATTTACCAACACTCAGAATAAAAAATCGGTAGAACACACAGTTACGAAAAGACTTCAAGCTCCAAACAGGCGGCTTATTGTATGACTTCAACATCTATAGCAAAACCTTTTATGTAGAAGTACCTACACTGCTTCGCTAGTTTGATTATTATAAAATTAGATTAAATAATAATAATCAAACTAACGAAGCAATGTACTTCTACTTGAAAGGTATTACGTTAGGTGTTGAATTAGCATAGCAATTTTCTCTACATAGAATAACTACTGAAGCTTATTATTCTAAGGGTCTCTACCATAAAGTTACTATTTTAGCTAGGTATAGTAACTTCATGGTATCTACACTTTTCCTGCAAAAAAGTTTGCATGTTACCTACTAATAATTTATTAGCACATTCTACACCTTACAAATTATGTAAGGTTTCACATTCCCGCTCAAAAGTTTAATTTTATGTGTGAAGTACCTACTTACTTTATTATCAATTCTCATAAAATCAAATTAAGTAAGTAGGTAAGTGCTTTATTGCGTAAGGAAAAAGGTAAATACATAAGTAAATGAGGGTACTTATTGCTAACAGTAGTAGGTATCGGTTAATCCCACGGAGTAAAATTTGCCCCGTGGTTAATCCTACTTTTTTAACACATTGACTGCCCAAAGCCAGACACAAACAATTGAGATTTAATTGTTTCTCGGTCACCGGTTTCGTGACTCATGATTTTAATGAGTCTTTTATCCAGTATTTTGACTAAAGGCTATTATTTTAATATAATGTATTTTTGTCAAAAACTTACCTTCGTGGTTGCAAGTCTATATTAAGCCAATGCCAGGGTTATCACGCAAATAATTGCCTTTAAACAAGAGCACCTTACATTTCAGGTGACTGTTGAGAAGGTTAAAACCGCCGTTTTAAACCGCTTTTAAATCACAATAATAAAATGGATATTGTAATTTTTGATATTTTTTGCAAATGTACACACGCCTGCTCAGATCAACCTATCCACAACTGTCAAATTTCTCCATTTGACATTGATTTTTATACCTGAGTGACAAAGTTCATAATGTATTGAAGAAATTAGACATTTTGTGGTAGGTTCGAGCCTGTAAATAGATAGTCACATTTAACTTTTAAAAAACGTATAGGTTTACCTCAAATTCAAAGAGGTTTGATGAGACTATAAGCTCTCCCGAAAACTAAGTATCGAATCTTTCTATTATACTTAAGTACTTACATAAAAATCAATTAATAAGGTTCAAAATTTATTGTAGAAATATGACATTTTGTGGTAGGTTGTATCTGTAATCTGTATATATAGGTACCTACCTACGTTTTGTTACGTCAATGTTTTTTGTTAAATTCATTTGTGTTTTCTACTATCTGCGTCAGCTGAAGATTTGTCGGTTGTCTTGTCGGTTATTTGAACAATAGATTAAATATTAGTGATTTTATACGTTATGTTCTCAGTGGCGGGTTAGATTACATACATACACACATAATATAATCACGACTATTATCCCCCAAATGAATAGTTTTTTTTATATATAAGAAGAAGGCAAACGAGCAGGCGGGTCACCTGATGGAGAGCAATCACCGGCGGCGCGTTGCCCATGGACACACCCGCAAAACCAGAGGAGTCGCAGATGCGTTGCCGACCTTTGAATTGGATTAAGGAAGGAATAGGAATTGTGTGAGGGGGGAAGGGGCCTCCGGAACTCTCACTGGCCGGACGATACACAACAGCAACAAGTGCCATTATTTCACGCCGGATATTCGTGAGAGGGTGGTATTACCCCGGGCGAGCCGGCCCAATGCGTGCTGCAACGCAGCGTGGCTCTACTACTCAGTCAGTGTCACTCATTTCGCGCCACCCAGGGGTCACGTGTAGGGTCTCAAGGGTAAGCCCACGGACGCGAGTAACTTTAACCCCGAAAGAGACTATCATTGAAGCAGTCCTCTGCCATAGTCCACTTTTACCCAAATAGCGACACATGTGCGTGGCAGGTGGTGAGCCCATCGCCGCTCTATGCTGTTGGATGTATGTGCAGTATTTAGTCCGTTAGTCACCTTTTACGACACCCAAGGAAAGAGAGGGGGTGGTAGTATTCTTTCACCGCTATGCGACGCGGTTACTTATTAGATTAACTAATTATCCAAAAACGGATTGAGCGGAGCTGTGTGGTAATTGCTCATTAATTCATTATTATAAGAATACTTGGAAAGCATTATCTTTCCCGGGGTGTCGTAACGTAAAAGGCTACTGACGGACTGAAGACTCAATTGCAGCCGCCTATGTGGTCTAGTTGCTATGCTATCAATCTCAGAACCAGAGGTCACGGTCCCAAATTCAATTCCCAGCACAGCAGGGAGTACATTTTTGTGCACTTGGTTTGGTTAGTGGGAAGGGCTGTTAAGACCGCCTGGCTAGCTACCACCATCTTAGTCTGTCGCCGTAACAACAATGTTATTAGCATTGTTGTGTTCCGACAGTTTAGAGATAAGATAGCCAGTTCCTCAGTGGTTAAGGATTCCGGGTGAAGCCCGCTTCCACCTTCAGCCTTATCGTTACTTTACCATCAGAAATGTTGTAAATGGAAAGCTGTATATACATACATATAATCGCGACTATTATCCCCGAAGGGTTAGTCAGAGACTAGGCAATGAGGAATGCAAAAGCAGTCCTCAACCATGACAGGTGGTGAGCCCATCGCCGCTCTATGCTGTTGGAAGTAAGTCCGTTAGTCGCCTTTTACGAAACGCCCAAGGGAAGAGAGGGGGTGGTAGTTTTCTTTCACCGCTACACGACGCGGTTAAAGGAGAATGACCAAGCCAGCCTATTCGATATCTATTGCGTCTTAATCATTCACAAATCAAAAGTGTTATCTTAAGTTATAATGATTACTGTTAAAAAAGGTTTTCTAAAGAACGCCGCGTTAAGCGTCAACTGATAATTAAATGCTGAACTGAACTTATAGTCATATGATAACAGTTGTCATAACCTCAAAATACCTAAAAAGTCTTAAGCTAAAAATGAAGATAGCTTCAAACTCCCGCATGATATTGTAATGTAAATTTTTCCTATTACTATTTATTTCATTAAAACGCTGTGTTACGCTAGCTAGCTAAAAAACTAACCTAACTCCCATAGTAAAAAGGTCATTCTCCTTTAATATTATTATAACTACCTAATTACGGTCTCAAATTGCATTCGTCATGAAACGGTTGACATGGTTTTCTCAAATTACTTTCTTCGTATCAACAATGGAATGTTTAATTAGATAAGTCCACTTTTACTTTCTCTTAGTGGTATTAAGCGGCGATGGGCTCACCACCTGTCACGCTGAGCACATGTGCAGTTGTTGGTGAAACGTGGACTATGGCAGTGGACTGCTTCTAAGGTCCCCATTGCCTAGTCTCTGACTAACCCTTTGAGGATAATATTCGTGATTATTGTATGTAGGTATGTTATATGGGTCTGGTACCTAATCCCGAATGACAAAGCCCGAATAACATATCCCCGAACACTAAGGCCCGAAGAATCACTTGCTCGACCGCTTAAAATCTCGATGGTTCATAAGCCCGAAAACTCAAAAGGCCGACACACAAATGCCCGAACACTATTCGCCGAAGAACCCATTAGCCCTTATGCTTAAAATCCCAATCGTTCATAAGCCCGAAAACTCTTTATAAATAGATACTAGAGATACTAATTGTTTGTATTTAATTAACATATTACTACAAAACCAATTACCTACATTTCAATAAATAATTTCGAATAAATTAACATTAGAAAACCAAACAAACTACAGATAAAAAATTAATAATAATAAACAATTAAATCTAATTACTTACTATCATTTTATTTATAACGTAATTAATGTCAAACAGCTACTTATTTAATCAATTAAAAATAAATTAAATTAATGGACGGTCCCTAAACCGTTGGTCCCGGTTGTTCTCGTAAGACGCAGTGACCCGCATTGGGCCAGCGTGGTGGGTTATGGCCCAATATGTGTTGTTGTCCATGTAGGAAGGCTTGTGCCCAGCAGTGGGACGTTTATAACGATGGCTTATTTATGGCAACGCTACGTAATTGAGCGTTGGTACTTTAAAATAGTAGGTAATATTAAAAGTTTTAACCTCCTCGCGTAGCGGTGAAAAAATACTACCACGCCATTCCCTTGACGACCTCCTTGGTCGAGTGGTTTGTACACCGGTTTTCATGGTGTCGCCATCTCTGAGGTCCCGGGTTCGATCCCCGGTCGGGTCAATTTAGAGAAAAACTGTTTTTCTCAATTGATTTCGGGTCTGGGTGTTTTTTCTATGTTTATGTATATTTATCCGTTATCTTACCATATTAACGAGTTTCACAAGAATACTCATCTTGGTCATAATTAGTGTGAGCGTAAACAAAATTTTTTTTTATTCATTTATTTGGGTGTCGTAAAAGGCGACTAACTGACTAAGGACTGCACATACATCCAACGGCATGGAGTAGCGACGGGCTCACCACCTGTTCCGCTGAGCACATAAAAGCAGTCACTTTTGGTGAAAATTGGACTATGGCAGCTTTTCCGGTCCTCATTGCATAGTCTCTGACAAACCCTTCGGGGATAATAGTCGTGATTATATCGACGGTGAAAAGGAAAAGCAAACCCAAGTAACAAAGTTCTCCTGTAGTGCACAGTTTACAGGCTTACAGCACTAGTACCGCTCTTTTAGTGGTTCCAGGTTTTACTACCAAGCTTATAACAGGTTACACGGAGTTCGTTTGGGTTTATAGTACACCTGCTCTTATAAGTTGACTTGTAGTCGTGTGTAAATCGGGTAATGCCGGTCAGGAGCTAATACCGGTCATCTTGCTACACATATAAATCGGCCAAATACATGCACGCACACAGGTACATCATGTGACGCCACCATTCCCCGTACCGCGGCATCTACCCCCGCTCAGTTCCAATCACGCGTTGAGGTCTGGCGCACGTCGATAGTTTTCGCACCAATTTGATCTAATTTTTCGATCTCCGCAAATAAGAGGTGAGTTTTGTTTGACTAGTTATTTTAACATTCTGAATTAGCATCGGTGTTGCCAAACTATTCATGCACAAGTGTTATTATAGCTTTTTTACATTCGGCTTTAGATTTTAGGGTAAATGGAAAATATTTCGCTAAATCTAGCATCGGGTAATAACGGTCAATGATGACTGGTATTACCCGCATAAAATTTAAGAGTAGTTTGCAATTTAAATGAAACAACTTTTACGGATCTACTCGCGTTTATTTTACTTTTGCAGGGTCCGTGGTCACAGGGAGACTGAGGTGTTGGTCATCTCATAATTAGTTAGTAGCTTGTATGCCCTCATTTAAATTTAATCAGGTGCGTTCCGTTTTACGCAGAAAGAGCTTACAGTATCTTTTGGTCTGGCAATATGGTGTTGGGGCTGAGATTTAATATTTTGTATGATGGGGTCTCAGGCTGGTGGTAGATCCGTAAAAGTTGTTTCATTTAAATGTGTAGTGTTCGCGTAAACTTTAGAAAACAATAGTAGTTTGCAAGTTTACATGATAATTTTTTTTACAGAATGCCACCAAAACAAAATAAAGCACGCACAAAGGCGCAGTGGAGCGAAGCGTCTTTGAAACTGGCATTTCAATTAGTAAAAGATGGGAAAAAAATAAGAGAAGCGGCCCGATCTACTGGCATTCCATTTTCTACTCTGCAAGAGCGATTAAAAAGTAGTAATTCGGACATTCCGCAGCTGGGAAGAAATACCATATTTACCAAAGAACAAGAAGATGACATGGCCTCCCGAATTAAACTCCTCGCAAATATATTTTACGGCTGTACTGCAATGGAAATAAGGAAGATGGCTTTTGAATTTGCAGAAAGAAATGGCATTGCACATAACTTTAACAGAACCTATAAAACAGCTGGCAAGGATTGGCTCGATGGATTTTTGAAAAGGAATAGCTTATCTGTGCGGAAAGCCGAAGGCACGAGTTTAAATAGAGCAGCTGCTTTCAACAGGGAAGAAGTGACCCTATTTTTCAAATTGCTCGGGAACTTAATGGAGAAATATAAATTCCCTCCGAGGAACATATATAATGTAGACGAAACCGGCGTGACGTCTGTACAAGACCCAGGTAAAGTGGTCGCACAGAAGGGTCAGAAACGTGTGGGCTCAATTACTAGTGGCGAAAGAGGGCAGAACGTCACGGCAGTGTGTGCTATGAGCGCCACTGGTCAATTTATTCCCCCAATGTTTATTTATCCAAGACAGCGACATTCAACAGCTTTGGAAAGAGATGGGCCACGTGAGGCTGAATACAAATGTTCCAAGAACGGGTGGATCAACGAAGAGCTTTTTGTAGAATGGCTGAGGCATTTTGTCAAGTTCGCAAAGCCTACGGAAATCGATCCGGTTTTACTCATTTTGGATAATCATTCCAGCCACATTTCCTGGAGTGCGTTTACATTTTGCAAAAAGAATAACATCGTAATGTTATCATTACCACCACACGGATCTCATCGTATCCAGCCGATGGACGTATCTGTGTATGGTCCCTTTAAATCTGCGTATAAGCAGGAATATAATATTTTTATGAAGACAGATTTGGGACGGAAGATTACGCAAAATGACATCGCTTCGCTGTTCAGAAAATCTTTTCAAAGAGTGGCTACTATTCCCAAAGCCGAAGCAGGATTTGCTGCGTCAGGAATATATCCTTATAATCCTAATATATTCACTGACGAAGATTTTTTGCCATCTGAATTTCTGAACAACAGTGAACTTGCTTGTGATGAAGAGAGGCTCGATCATAATAATAGAACACCAGAATCACCATCTCTGCTTGTTGAAACAATTTCCCAAATCCCGCTGCTCAATGTCGATTGTGAGAACCCAGTTTGCTCAACTGCTGGCATTTCTGCCGTTGTTCTATGTAAAGAAACGCCAGCCTCTGCCATCCCGCAGCACAACCTCGATTGCGCCAACCCAGATCCTTCACCTGCTGACATCTCTTATGTTGAATTGCGCAATGTATCGCCACTGCCAGCCCCTGTCATCCAGCAGCACAACCTCGATTCCGACAACCCAGACCCCTCAAATAATGACATCTATGTAACATCACCGCCAGACCCCGAAATTTTGGAGCCATTAACTTCCAGCATCTCATCAGTCAAGTACATAGATTACAACAACCCTATTCCCTCAACTTCCGGATCTGACATTTCAAACACTAAGTTTTATAGTAAAATAGTTACTGTAAAAGATCTTCTTCCGGTTCCAAAAACACTTGTAAAGAAAAAACCACAAGTATCTCGCAAGCAGCATGCCACTGTTATAACAGGCACTCCAAATAAAATCATTTTATTTCAGAAAGAGCAAAAGAAAATGGCAAAAGTGATAAAGGCTGAGATGAAAATTGAGAACCAGAAAAATAAATCAGGGCAAGTAAAGAAAAAAGTAACAGGAACAGGAAAAAAAATATCAATTAAAAAAGAAAAGGAAACAAAAGCTACACAAGTAAAAAGGTTGAAGAAAAAAGTTGAGAGCTCACACGACTATAATACAGCAACCGTTGAAACAAAACGGACAGACTTATTTGATGATGATGAAACCGATATTGGTGAAGATTTAGAGAACGAAATTGGTAATCAGAGAAAGAAGAGGATACTAGTGAAAACCTTTGAAAAAGAAATGAATAGGAAAGCTGCAGAAGTAAACAGGGTGAAGAGAAAAGTACTCCAAGATGAAAACATGAATAATGACATGAGAGGGAAAAAACTGAAACTCACAGGGATAAGAAGGGTAAAGAAAAAAGTAGTTCCGGATAAGAGGACGGATGACGACCTTACATCAAATTCAGAAACAGAGATGACAGATTTACGTGAAGATGACGACACCGATTTGGATGACGATATTTTTAACAAATGCATAATTTGCGATGATTATGGGCGGGATAACGAGTTATGGTACAGGTGTGTGCGCTGTGGACGTTGGGCTCACTCTGAATGTTCAGGGTACGATTCTGCTGCTGACTATATTTGTGAATTATGTTTTTAGATACTTATTAGAATAGAATAAGGCATGACCGGTATTACCCAAGGGCTGACCGGTTTTACCCACCTTTGCGTGTAATACCGGTCAACTTGATTTTTTTTTAAATGTTTATTGTATTAAAACTATGCTTACTACTGATCTCAATTACTTTGCCATTAAAAGAAGAATAATTATGTTTTCGTTTGTTTTAAGTTTAATAAAGAAATGTTGATTCATACTTATTTTGTAATGAGTTTTCCTTAAGTGACCGGCATTACCCCATTCTACTAGAAGGAAATTGTAGGCGCAGTAAAGGCTAAGATGGCCTATAAAAGGGTTGCATAGGTGTAAATACACTTGAGAAAACTTGCTCCAGTAAGTTACACTTATAATCGCCTACAAGAAGTAATTATAAATCCGCTATAAGTATCATACGCCAATAATAGTAATTTATAGACTAAAACCATTTACACTTGTTACTTGACCTTATAGGAGTGTATAAGTCAACTTTATGTGCCAATTATAAGTGAATTAGTTCTACAGTGGTTTCTTCTAAGAGTAAGTGTACTTAGCATTATTGTGGACTCTCGAATACTGTTACAGTCTTAATTTCTTTAAAAAGGTTTCTTGTAAAACTATTAGTGTCCAAAGATATCTTCGTGAAGTCCATTTAAGAAGACAATTGCTTTTAATATTTCTCCCATCTTCACGGCCATTTTGATTTCTTTTGAGTCATTGGGTTTTTATTAAATTATTACAAAAATGGATATAAACAAATGGAAATATGACCATGATAGTCCGATCAAAGTCACAACTAAAACATAAAAATAATGAACTCTTAGTTATTAAAATTAAGCATAAGACATTTGTATGCGGAACCCTATTTCGTCACAATATGGCGCGACAATGCTGTTAGGACTAATATTATTTTTAAACACAACTTAGTTAATACGCCTTGTTCAAAAGGCGAACAAAAATTGAGATGTAAAACACAATATACTTCACCGAAAATACATACGCGTTTGCCGTGCAATTATGTATGCGTATAATATTACGTGCAAAATACTTGATATTACATCTTATATAAAATAGATGAAGTTACTTTTATTTTTTTTATTTTTCTCCACAACTGCACAACAAGACATCAATTCACAAATGTTTGAAGTAGCTAGTAATAGAAGTGCGGAGTACGTTACAAGTCTGCCTGGTTCTATTAAAAGCTCATAGTGAGCTTCGCGGGAGCAAATGGTTCTGCGTAGTCCAACTATAAGTGTATTATTGGTCTAAGTGGTGCTCGCCAAGTCTACTATGAGTGTTTTATTAGCAAAAGTACGCGTATAAAATGGGCCCTTTTCCGTGGTTATAAACTTTTACTAGCCTGTTATAGACCTGGCTCCGGAACCACTACAAGACCACATTTTGTTACTTGGGAATGTAACGCCATTTGGCCAATTGTGCAGCAAAGTTGTTTAAAGTTAAAAAAAATGAAAAACTTTAAACTTCTAAATTTTGTGAACAAATCAAGTTGTATGTGCTTTATATTATGTATTTAATTGAAATGAATTAAAGTCAATAATTAAAGAAAAAAGTGGCGTTTTGAGTAAGCAGGGAAAAACACTTCATAGGCCATTAACAAGAAAAAACTTAAAAGAGTAAATAAATTCATTCGCCAAATCTCTATAAAAATTCGGGCGAAAATTATTTTAAATACCAAATCAAATTAAAAACATAAAATGAAAAATGCTTCATGACACTACAATGAAAAAAAACAATATTTATATAAAAGAAACTTTTATGTACGATGATGCCTGTTTATTTTTTTAGATTGATAAAATAATTTATTGACCTTTTACTATACTTGCATGCAATGCATATTTGCATTTTTAGGATAGGGATTTACTAAAGTTAACAAAACAAATAATAATACAAGTTAATTCAAACAAAACTTTTAATCGTCATGAAAAACTGGTTATAGTATCAACTTAATAAAAGTTCAAACATTTTACATTAATGTCACAGTGAACATTATATGACGTTTAATTTAATTATTTAAATTACTACCTAAATAATGGTCCTACTAAGATACATAATAAATTAATAAGTAACCGATACGACCTGTTTATTTAAAAGTATGGGAATAACAACTGAAACGCCACGACTTGTCTTTTACTTTCGAGGAACAAAACGTGTTACATTACGACACGTCTAGACATTATTAGGGAAAAAGTATTGAAAGGCCAAATTAAAAACTAATTAGGAAGGGTAAATTGCATGATGTGTCATCTTCGTAGAAAAATAAGATTGATCAACAACTTAAGAGGCATTTACAATATTTTTAATTAATTTATATGACATTGTACAAAAAATATATCATAAAACTGTCGCTAAAAGGGAGTGCATTTTTAAAATACCCAAATTTGTACTTTAAATGAAACGCCAAAAAAGGCTTCCGAATGGCTTCTTACCTAGACAGATTGATAGAGAATCCAAAACTCTATCGAACTGTATATAAAAGTCATTTTCGGCTAAAGTGGCGTTTCATTTGTTTTTCTTTCCACCATCGATATGTATATGTAAAACTCTTAAGAGCCAAGTAATTTATGTAACACTAGCGGTCGCACCCGCGTGGTTTCCGTTCCCGTGGGAATATCGGAATAAAAAGTATCCTATGTGTTAATCCAGGTTATAAACTATCTGTATGCCGAATTTCATCCAAATCCATTCAGTAGTTTTTACGTAAAAGAGAAACAAACATCCATCCATACTTACAAACTTTCGCGTTTATAATATTAGTAGGATTAGTAGGATCATTCTTAATTTATTTACTTATTCTTTAATCAACTAGGTATAAAACTTTGTTGCGTTCTTTATTTGTTCCGATTGTGATGGAGGCGCAAGGCAGCTCGTTAAAGAGTTAAGTGCTCGCCTGCTTGATGCTTCCGGTGACAAGATGACTGGCAGCTACCTCTGCAAAAGTCAAAGTCAAAGTAAAATTATTTATTCAATGTAAACCTTTACAGGCACTTATTGACGTCAATACTAATAATAATAAAAAAAAACAGTTAACTAACTTGTAGTTAAGACTTAACATCTAATCTAACGAGCTATAGTCTGTGCCAGACAAACGCGCATCGCTACCCCCAATGACCTTTTATAAAATATCATTGGCTACCCCAGTAGGTACCACTGCACGCCGAAACAGAATCACGTCGAACCGAAATATAAGCCGTGGTGATAGAATTCTGTGTAAACAAACGTATCCTGGTACGAGACAAAAATAGCGGGCAAGTGTCTCTCCCCTATAGCGACACAAACGGCTAAAACTTATGGGTAATTTATCGTTTTTTGGGAAGAAAGGTGAAGAATGATAAATCATAATGAATTGTTAACTTAAAGTTATCACTTTAAGGAATAAAATTAAATGTGATTTCCAATTGTCGTATTGATATTGTGGCAAGTACCTAATAGAAATTGGAAATATGTGAGTTTTTGAAGTAAAATAATCTGCCAGCGTATTAGCCTGGCAATCCAAAGAGGTAATATTGCCAGCATTCTTGGAACCGTACCTTTGAGGAAGGAGTGGGGATGGACTTCCGATACTTTCACTCACCTGACCAAACGTAACAGCAACGCGTGTCATTATTCACGCCGATACTCCGTGCCACTTGTCTAGAGAGGTAGATGCAGACCAATCGATGTCATAGTAAAAGCTATATTTTCCAGCAAAAACTACCTTCTAATAACCCCTTGGACGGATGCATTAAGGTCGTCTTGAGAAAACGATAATTTTGTGCCGTTTGAACGCAAATATGTGGAGTATTGGATACCACGTAAAAGTAGGTCGGTTTCACAACGTGAATCATGGCGTCGTCGCTCAGTTTTGAATTCGTCATAGCAATAATAATAATACAGCCGTGAATAGTGACTTACTAAACGAATACTACTACCCTCTGTATTCCCTTGAGTGTCGTAAAAGGCGACTAACAGACTTAAGACTGCACATACATCCAACATAGCGGCGATGGGCTCACCACCTGTCACGCTGAGCATATGTGCATGTAATTTGGTGAAATGTGAACTATGGCAGTTGACCGCTTCTGCGGTCCTGATTGCCTGGTCGCTGACTAACCATTTGAGGATGATAGTCATACGAATCTACGAATATATGTATTGCAGATATGTAATAATAATATTATGGGTTGGGCTTGTTAAGTCCGCCTGGCTAGCTACCACCATCTTACCTAAATATGACGCCATAACATCGATGTTTGTAGCATTGTTGTGTTCCGGCAGTTAGAGATAAGATATAGCCAGCTCCTAGGACTCTTAGTAAGTGAAAACGGAGAAATTGGCTGTTTTCTATTAGCAGTCACTCAAAAAAAATTTGATATTTCGCACTGAAATTTCTAATATGTACCTATTACAGAACGTATGTGTGATGGGAGGACTGTTTCCAATACACGATTGGAAACATTTTGCTCGATAGAAAAAAAAGAAGTTATGTACCTCTAAAATTTCATAAAATAAATAAATAAACTATCCTATACTCACACTAATTATCTAGCCCAAGAGAAGCTTCGTTTTCGTAACCATTTAACAAGTTTCATAAACTCGTTAAAAGGTTACTAGACAACGGATAAACATACTTAAAACACTTATTATAATACATAGAAAACACCCAGACCCGAGACAATTTAGAAAAACAATAGTTTCTTAATTAACCCGACCGGGGATCAAACCCGGGACCTCAGAGATGGCGACATCATGAAAACCGGTGTACAAACCACTCGACCAAGGAGATCGTCAAAAATGCACATTACGACCGTGTTTTACAATAATAATTCCTATGAAATTACAAACAAACACATACCTTTTCGATTTCTTGACTTTTTTGGATTTCCGAAAACTAAACATATTTATTAATTTTTTGTTAAAAATGTGAATGGCGCTTACGAATTACCGCGGACCCCGCACCGCGCAACACTCGTCAGGGCCCGGAATTTTCGCTGACCTCCTTAACCCCCTTATTTGAGGATTTGGAGTGAAGTGCGCTTCAATCGGTCTTATCATCACCTACGATCAGGTGAGATGAAGATCAAGTTAATAAATAAATAAAAAGGTACTTAACACAAAAGTAGAGTTCTGACTCTATACGATTATCGTAGAGTATCGCTTCTATTGATGGGTGTTTTCGTAATCACCAAGCTCTGGCGAAATTCGGGTTGATGATCTGATCACAAACCTGGGCTATGCATCGATAAATGCGACTCTGCCCGACCTAGGAGTTTAACCTGGGACTTCCGGATATCAGCCACGGTAACCGTGTTTAGATATTTACATAATAATAACTGTACTTGTGCAGAAACGAATTCAATAAGTCATTTTGCTACTCGGTCTATTTGAGATTTGGTCCTATTAACGATGTGGTCTTTTCGAGAACCAGTCGTTTTGCTACCCGGTCTAGTTGAGATGTGGTCTTTTCGAGAACCAGTCGTTTTGCTACCCGGTCTATTTTAGATGTGGCCTATTAACGATATGGTCGTTTATAGAACCAGTCGTTTTGCTATAAGTCATTAGGAGATATAGGCTTTCTGCAGAGATGGTCCTTCTGAGATCTGGACCTTATGAGGATTTGGTCGTTTTCACAATGTAGTCGTTATGATACCAACTCAACAAAACAGCCCTCTACCATAGTCCACTTTTCACCAAATAGCGACTGCACGTGTGCTCAGAGTTACAGGTGTTGGCCCATCGCCGCTCTATGCTGTTGGATGTAATAGTATGTGCAGTCTTTAAGTCCGTTAGTCGCCTTTTACGACACCCAAGAAAAGAGAGGAGGTAGTAGTATACTTTCACCGCTACGCGACACGGTCATAGAAGTAAATAACTCCGGGTAAACTCCGGATTAAGCCTTTGTTCAGCTGTGGGATGTTAGGCTCTCGATGCACCGGCGAAATTCTTCTAATTTGCTATGCAGAAAGCCTTATAAATATTTTGATCCACATTAATTGTGTTGAAAGTTTCATGACTTTCTAAGACAATGTAGCGTGCATACAGAACAAATCTAATTTACATAATCTTCGTGACTCGAATGCAATCTTCCATTCCGGCTTGGAGTAAGAAAAACAATAAAGGGTACGTCAGGATACCATGAGAGATTAAAGAAATTCAAAATGACCGATCTCTAGACTCGACGTTACCAACAGCGTCACATTTTTTTTTAAAGATTGTTATTAATTTGCGTTTAACATATTATTAATAGTCCCGTTAACCCATCCTGTTAATCTAAATGACTGTGGCGGAGTGGGTTCACGTCAGTAGTCTAACGGAGCTGTGGGGACTGAACCACGATTTCTCGCGTTCAACCCGAGCATCTATCCACTCGGCTAATGACGCGTCAAAGCTTTGATAGACTTTCCCGCTAAAGAAGTCTCTCAAAGCTTTGGTTTACTTGTAACTTTTAATTATGAGGCTAAAGACGGACTTTAGCCTCATACTTAAAAGTCTTTAGACTGCACATACATCCAGCATAGAGCTATTCCTATTCTGTGATAGAGCGGTGATGAGCTTCACCACCTATCGAACTGAGTACATATTTTGTTGTTGTTATTGTTGTAAGGTGGACTGCGGCAAAGGACTGCTTTTGCTGTCCTAATTGCCTTGTCCCTATCTACTGACCCCTATAGGGTATCGCAGCTGGAACTACGGGTCCGGCTGTGTTTCTCAGGAGTACTACGGGGTTCCGGTTAATGCCCCCGACTGGTTGTGTCTAAACCGGCGCCTCCGGCGGGATTCCGGACGTGGGTTAGACTCGTAGTGGTTTGTAGTTAGCTGTAGAGCTTGGGAATGTTCGTTTGTCCTGGTATTGTGTGCCAGGACTTCCAAACTCGCGCACAGCGAGCGGGGCCTCGGAGCGGTCTCTGTGGGGTCAGCAGCGAAAAGTCCTGCGGGGAATGTGAGTTTCCCTTTAAGTTAGCAGCTTTGTCCGGTGGTTCTCATTGGACATTGGTGTTGACATCTCCGGTACTAGTCTAGAGAACTAGTAGAGGCGGCCCCCTATATGCCGTAGCCTCCGGTCTCGCCAGGCGCGTAGGACGTGGGAACTGGCTAGGCGCCCGCATGGGTTCAGAGAAGTGAGTCTGCTTACTACTCCGCGACCAAGGTGGACACTTAGGAGTTGACTTTAAAGTCGACGACCCGAGCAGTGGCAACAGCGAGTTGTGCCCTTTGTGCAACGAAAACAGCTCCGGTTACCTATTTATGAGTAAGTCACTAGTCTATGAGTAAGTACCGAATGAAGAGCGTGCTTCGGCGGGCACTGATTTGGCGTCAAGACCTAACGCAGATGGTCACCTGCGCGTGTATTATACTGGCGCAGGGACGTCTGGCACTTCTTGCATAACCTAATGGTTGGTCTCGAGGTGCCAGTACAAATAAAACTTAGTGAGTAAGGAGAGGGGATGTCCTCATTGCCTAGTCTCTGACTAACTCTTCGGGGATAATAGTCGTGATTGCGTGTATGTAGAGTTTCTTTTAAATGTTGAGACCTCTTTTCTCTTTCTTCTGTTCTGTTACGTTGAGTGTTCGTGTAAACTTTTGAAATCAATTTTTGAAACGGTTAAGTAAACCAACTAAGTAACTATTGTTTTCAATTACCTTCACGAACCGTAACTTTATGTAACCGCCAAGTTAAACTGTGGGAACTGTCCGTAGCTTAACTGTGTATTGTCTAACTTAAACCGTTGACTAAACGCTACATGCGTACCGTTGAAATGCAGAAATTATGATGTCTTTGTTACACTGAGTAGTTTTACTACTGAGTGACATTTGAATTAACTTTAGCGGTGTTACGACGATATTTTTGTTCAAAGATATCGAATCGAATCCGCGTCCTCTACAATCCTACCAGTGACCTTACCGCCACAGAGGTATTGATTAAACCTTCGATCAACAATACCAACCGAAGGATTAGACCAACGAAATTTTTCAACGCTTACATTATGTTTTTATAGCAACGTGTCTCATCAAACCTTTTAGAATTTACATTCGAATGAAAATATTTTACAATATTTTAAACATTCATAAGACTGCTTTATTTGATGACCTCCTTGGTCGAGTGGTTTGTACACCGCTTTTCATGGTGTCGCCATCTCTGAGGTCCCGGATTCGATCCCTGGTCGGGTCAATTTAGAAATTATTGTTTTTCTAAATTGTCTCGATTCTGGGTGTTTCCTATGTATAATAAGTATGTATTTAAGTATGTTTATCCGTTGTCTAGTAAGCATTTAACGAGTTTCATAACGAAGCTTCTCATGGGCTAGATAATTGGTGTGAGTGTAGGAAAATTTATTTATTTATTATTTTATTATTATAGATTCGTCACATTTGATTATTTTCGTTAAAAAACGCTCAAATAAGCTCAAAGATAAGAAAGGTTGAAAAAAAAATAATTTCGTCGGTCAGGTGGCGGAATGGTCAACGCAGCTGCCCGGATTGCAGAGGACGCGGGTTCGATTCCCGAATAAGGGTAGACATTTTTTTCAACGTTTCGTTATCTTTGAGTTTATTTGTGCGTTTTTATCGCAAAAAATCAAAAATTACGGATAATTTAGTTGTTTTTTATTAAAAAATGTACAACAGAATACCAGTTGTGGGATTAGATACATACATACTCACTTACGGGTATTTTCCCCTAAGGGTTAGTCAGATAATAGTCAATGAGGACCGTAAAGCAGTCCACTGCCATAGTCTGCACCCTAAAAAGCTGCACATTTAGGTGGTGAGACCATCGGAGTTTTATGTTGCTTTGATGTATGAGAAGCCATCTGTTAGTCGCCTTTTACGACAACCAAGATAAGAGATGGGCCGTAGTATAAAACCGTTAAAAAGAATTACTGATGTGTGGGCAAAAACCGTTTCCCAAATTATCACATCGGAAACTATTTTTCCCAAATTTTCAATAGGCAAAAAAATTTACAAAAAAATTATCATCATGAGAAATAGTTTTGCATACTTAGGTACCTAATAGCTACTATAAAGGCAATACGTATCCCGTAATACCTAACCGTTAGACCGCAGAACCGTAGAAGATTTCCGCATGCCTTCACACCTAAAAACATTGACCACAAAGTTCTTTGACCACACCACGGAACACAACTGACGAAGAGCGAAGACAATTAGATCACTTTTTACGTGCCAAAGCTACATCGCGTTATGTAGAAAGTGAATTCGTTAGCGTGCGTTAGCGTGTCACGCTAGAAAAAGTAAGAGTTTGATGACCATTACGACTTGTTTTTTATTTGTTGTTATCACGGCGTGTGCCAGAAATGATTTAATAGTTTATTTTTAATGACATTGAACAACCGAGCCTAAACCTGATGGAAAGTGCTCTATTTTTGTTTGCACTTGTCGTATTGTGTAACTTTGTCGCGCAGCGGTGAAAGAATACTACCGCCCCCTCTCCTCCCTTGGGTGTCGTAAAAGGCGACTAACGGACTAAAAATTGCACATGCAGCCAACATAGCATAGAGTGGCGGTGGACTCACCACCTGTCACGCTGAGCACATGTGCAGTCGCTATTTGGTGAAGTGGGCTATGGTAGAGGACTGCTTCTGCTGTCCTCATTGCCTAGTCTCTGAGTAACCCTTTGGGGATAATAGTCGTAATTATATGTATGTATGTATGTACTTACCCTCCATCTACTGATAAAAGAGACTTAGTCTTTTAAGGCCTTTAATAAATACATGACTTCATTTTACACGACTCAAGGCATGACTGTATATCCTTCAAACCAGAACGAACTGGTGGCGGCTTCTACCTACCTAAATATCTGTAATTATTAAATAAATAAAAAAGTCTCGATTGACAGTACTGACTAAAAGGGCTCATACATCCAACAGCATAGAGCGGCCACGGGCTCACTTCCTATCACGCAGGCTCATAACTTATCACACTGAGCACATGTGCAGTGCTTCTGCCATCCTCATTGCCTAGTCTCTGACTAACCCTTTAGGGATAATAGTGTTGAGACTAAGTATGTCTGTATGTTATTAAACTAACATTTACCCGCGACTTCGTGCGCCTGGTCTATTGTTATTACTGTGTGTTTTAAGGATAACAAGTATCCAATATCCTTTTCTGTACACGGGACGTATTTTTTTTGTTTTCAATAACAAGATTTGCTCATTTCCGTTAATATATCCGTTATATACATACTATGCAGATGTTTCCAAGAAGAATACAAACGTTTCGTGAATTATCCGTTGATACTAAGTTAACCATCACTCGTGAAAATTTTCTGACACAAAAACTGGCGCAACTGTCAACGTCAAATTTGACAGAATCGAGCATAGACTATGCGATATTTTGCGATCACGATGCATAAAATGTACCACAGAACCGAAATAATCGACCTTGTTCATACTAAAGTAGTCTGTAAGTCTATGAATCGACGGTACAAAGTCAAGTGTGTTTTTGTAGGTGCGGTCTCATGCGACCGCTTGGGGGCTGAGGGTAGGCTTGCCAACTCAAAAAAAGGCATTTCCGGGATTACCCAGCTCGACATCCGGAACTTGTGTATATTACACGGGACACAACAAATACCACATATAAAATGGTTAGTTAAAAAATAAATGTAGGTATATATTTTTTATCATTTAATAAAAAAATCAATACAAATGCTTAAGAGGCCACATCAAAGCTATGATTTTTGCGTAAAATGGCCAATTTTGGCGTTTTTGATCTCAGAAACAAAAATACGTAAACAATTTTGACTTATTGAATAGTGTAGAATAGCTATTGGCATAGTCGTAGCGGCCTCGCTTTTAGTAAATTTGCTTAACTTTTAAATTAAACCCAAAAATGCAGAGAAAGATTTTCATAAAATGCGAGACGGCACTTTTTTGAGCTCCTAGAAACTACCTACTGTTCTAAACAAATGAAATAAAAAAATTATAATATTATCTTATAAACACCCTCATTTTAATGAAAATAAGGGTGAGTTCCACCCATGAAACTGAACAACTTTTACCAAGAAAACCTATGTGCAAAAATGTCATGGGTGGAACTCACCCTTAATATCATTAAAACGAATAAAAATAGAGGGTGTATTATAGTCGAATAGTTCGTAGCGGCCTCGGATTTTTTAGATATCATAGATTTATATATAGAAAAAAAATCTTATTCTAAACCAAAAAACATCGAAAATCGCTTTAAGTTAACTGTGAATTTCTCATATGCACGATAATATTATTGAGCAAAATTTATACCAGAATAACTGTTAGTTACTTCATGAGGAATAAAGATTTTATATTTAATTTATCATCCTATTTTGATAAAAACGATAAATACAACTGCGAAATTATTACAAAATGCGATGCGCCGGCCGTCCGAACTCAGCTTATTCGCGCAGAGTGGAAATTAATTTGTAATATTAGCATGAATTTATTTCGATAAAAAACGGTAAATGCAACTGCAAAATTACTACCTACTAAATGTGAAAATAGGCATTTTAAGCAAAAATCACATACGAGATATAATAGGTATAGGCCGTAGAGCCCTCTTAACTCGAGGGTAGTTGGTACGAGATAGATACTTATATCATATTATCACTGATTTCCGGGACAAAATGCGTCCCGCAAAGGGTCATGGCGGAACGGCCCAAAAATGACCCAGAAGCAGGACGTCCCGGAAAATCCAGGACGGTTGGCAAGCCTAGCTGAGGGGTAGCGTGAAAGCGTAACAAAGAAACCAAATCACATAATGATAGGCCTTTGCCCAGCAGTGGGACAGGGCTTCAATAGGTTATAGTTAAGTAGCAATAAGTTGGTAACTTAACTGTGTCGCGTGGCGGTGAAAGAATACTACCACCCCCTCTCTTCCCTTGGGTGTCGTAAAAGGCTACTAACGGACCAAAGACTGTACAAACACGACCAAAAATATGTAAACAATTGTAACTCTTATTACAATGGAATAAGAGTCGAAGTGCATACATATTGGTGCTCGTGACTGTACATACATCCAACAGCGTAGAGAGGCGATGGGTTCACCTGTCACGCTGAGCACATGTGCAGTCACTATTTGGTGAAAAGTGGACTGACTACGGCAGAGGACTGCTTTTGTCCTCATTGCCTAGTCTCTGACTAACTCTTCGCGGATAATAGTCGTGATTTATTTATTTTTATTTTATATTATTATTTTATTTATTTATATCACTTATAAAAGTAAACACATCTAGTAGGGTTAATTGTGCAACCAGCAACATTGTCCACAACAGAGGTAATTATAAAATGTTTGAGATAGGCACCAGTACACTACACTAAGTCTACAACACACATGGGAAAACATGACTTAACAAATATAACAAAACAAACAAAACATGTTCCGTATGACATAAATGTAGCAAAGTGCCAAAAATTAAACATGTAGAACAAATCAAGGATCTTATTCTATCAATTACTTAGTTACTTGTGTGAGAGAATTTGTAAAATCTGCTTTTTAAATTGGTTAAACGATAGCTTATATTTATACTGTGACGATAGTGTGTGATGATCGTAATTATCTGTATGTATAATTAAGGACGACCAAATGCACAGTTACAAACTTATTGCAGTTAGTAAATTGGTCGTCCCAGATTGCCAATACAGGTTATTCCGGCCACACTGTTGAACGCATACGGAAGACATTGAGGTATTATTAATAGAGACACACCGCAAAACAAGTTTTTGGTGCACTAAGTTTCGGTGGCGGGCCGTGGGCTGAAAACGCCTCAGTGATTGTAATCAATTGCCAATTCGCGCACCAAAAATTGCCTCTATAGTTAATAATAATTTAACGACGAAAGACGACAAATTAGTGATTTAGATATATCAATGAAATTAGTAGTGTCACTTATTCATAACATCCAATCTGTAAAGGTGGGTGATTGCGATGGAAAAAGTTGAAATTAATTTAAAATCGACCAACATAAAGAATGTTATGTTATGATTATAAGACTAAAACAGCCTTACTTAAAAACGATACCTACTTAAATTACAAATGGTATATTATAATTTATTATCAAGCTTTTGAACACGGCTTCGCCCGCCGTAATGTAGATTTTAAGTAAGGCTCTAAAGAAAAGGAAGTCAGCATCGAAACAAATGCAAATCTGCCTCACCGGGAAACAGGCGTTTTTTTTTTTTTTTTTTTTATCCTAAGCCCGGCAAATGACCCCACTCCACCTGATGTTAAGTGGAAATGAGGTCCAGGCGCGAGGACAACTGGTGCAGCGTAAGAGACGTAGCATCAGTCATCCTCACTCTGCCGGCCCACAAAGTGCTTCTTCACGCCTCGTTTGAAGGACCCTATGTCATAGGAAGGAGGGAATACGTGTGCTGGTAGACTATTCCATCTTTTGGAAGTGCGGCAAAGAAACGAGTCACCAAATTTCTTTGTGCGTGATGGAATGTTAGAGACTGTAAATTGGTGACTCCGCAGAGCAGCACGCGTACTCCTATGGAGGAAGGGAGAAGGAGGGATGAGGTCAAAGAGTTCTTCAGAGCACTCGCCATGGTATAAACGGGAAAAGACGCTGAGTGACGCAATATCTCTACGCAATTGCAAAGGCTCGAGAGTTTTAGTGACCTCAGCATTGCCGATAATGCGCACAGCGCGGCGCTGCAATCTGTCCAAGGCATCGAGAAGGTACTTTGCGGAGCCGTCCCAAAGGTGAGAGCAATACTCCACGCAAGACCGCACCTGTGTCTTGTATAATAGACACAACTGATCAGGCGTGAAGAATCGCCGCACCTTGTTCAGGACACCGAGTTTACGTGAGGCATTTTTAATCACGGTTTCGATGTAGTCCTTTTGGTTCAGATCGCAGCGGATATCCATACCGAGCATGTTAATACTGCTCTGCAGGCCTAGAGATGTACCCTGAAGAGAGGGAAGGGGAAGGAATGGCGACTTTTTCGCTGTGAACGCGCACACCTGTGTTTTCTTGGCATTGAACTTCACCAGATTATCGGAGCCCCATTTTGAAATGAGGTCCAACATCCGATCGAGCTCAATGACAAGATTTGCTCGCTAGTTATGTATGTATTAATATTAAATGCTACAGCTTTCAAGTCAATGCAATTAAGAGGTACGACCATTTATGCCTAATATAATAAAATTCACAAACTTTCTCATTAAAACCTTGATGGTACTTGATGGACCTACTTCCCGCTGACCTACAATCATGAAAGACAAGGTCTCGAAGTTCAGCGAAAGTTCAAGTAGGTGCTTACCTTCCAAAATAACATACATACATATTGGTGCTCGTGACTACATCGCAAAGGTCTCTATCATTGAGCTCATGTCATCGATACAATATAGATAGGTATTAATCACCGCACCTGCCTAAGGGCGGGTTTCCACTGACGCGGAGTTGAGCGGAACGGAGCTGAATTGACCAATACGATGCTTGAAATCTCCACTACATAAGATTTCGAGCATCGTGATTGGTCGATTCAGCTCCGCTCCGCTCAGCTGAGCGCGGAGCTCCGCGTCAGTGGAAACCCGCCCTAATGCGGGCTGGTGATCACAAACCCGGGCGCTGCATCGAGAAATCCGAGAACACACTTCGCCCGACATGGAAATGCAACCCGGTACCTCCAGACTTCGATCATCTTAGTAATCTAACTCATCTAAATCACATTAGCCCCAAATTAAAACATAGCCCAAAAACTAAGCACGCTGCTGGACAGCGAAGTAAACCGAAAGCTTCACTGTTTCAGTACTTATAGTATTTTGTAACGCTGCAACAAAATAAAAATAATAATAAAAAATGTTAAAATGTTTGCACCTCCGATTCTACAGTGTATAAGTTCTCTCCATCCGACTGGTTGTCTGGAAGAAATCGCTTTAAAGCGATAAGACGCCAAATTGCAACTGTGTATCGTACTTGTTTTTTTATGTTTAGTGTATAATATAATATAATGTATATTACTGTTGCAATAAAAGTATTATCTATCTAGGTATCTAATGTACTGACGTGAACCCACTCCGACACAGCCATTTAGATTAACAGGATAGGTTAACAGGACTATTATTAATAATATTAAACGCACATTAATAATAATCTTTATTGAAGCGAAAAGCTCCAACCCAGAGGAAGCATGAGACTGCTGTCATTTGTCATTTGACATTGCCGTCCAAAGGACAATGACCAATTTTTATGGGCAACTGGTGCCTTTTTTTTTGAGCGGCGGTCAACCAAATGTTATTATTTTTGTATATAAATATGAGGAATAATAAATGTTAAGAAACCATACTCTTGAACTCAGTCCGAGCCGAGTTATAAAGGTTTAAACACATAGAAAATTATAATTAATGAATAAAATTCTGGTACTTTGTACTTCCGATTTTGTTGAGCTATGTCACAAAAATAAATCTTAGATAGTTGTCGTAATATTGCTTAATTACCCAACATGTGCAAACATATTACCTTCCATATTTCTTTAATTTGATATCTTATGAGTTCAGATTACGAAAGCCAGGTCGTAACGTAACAACACACTCTTAGAAACACTTCAAAAACACGTACGCTACAAAGGTAGAAGGTGTAGTAGAAGTAGAAGAAGTAGAAGTAAAGTAGTAGTAGTAGAAAATGACAATTTAAATAAAATAAATGGAAAGGGTCAACTCTGCCGATGACTGAAAAGGAATTTCTGGAACCCTGCATTGTGATTGACCCGGAAGGCCGCGCGACGAGCTCTCCTAGGCCAATGACAGTGCAAACAGTCATGTAGCCAAAGAAATATTGTTTAAATATGAAGTTAATGACAAACTAAAGAAATAAAATCCAAAACTAAATGAAATAGCTAGAAAATACAATGTAAAATTTTTTATGTTTGAAGTCATATAACTCAGTCTGGACTGAGGATACACTAATCGGTGTTTTGCACTTTTTTATTTGTAATTATCACCCGTATTAAGAAATGGGTTTCATCGACCGCCGCGGCAAAAAAAGGCACCAATTTTTGGCAATGGCTTTTAATATCTGTTGTGGTGATGATATGGCCGAGTATCAAAAGTAGCTCTGTGACGATTCAAAAACAACATTGTATAGAATACGAGTAGATGGAACCACTTTATAGAACGTATTTTATAAGTCTGTTTGTATTTCAAAAGCAACTATCCCTTTTCAGGAAGAACCTTCGGCCGGCCGCTGAAGAAAATGATGTCAGCCCTGATCCCGCTGATCTTCCAGATCGGCGCGGCGTCCACGTGGGCGGTGGTGGCAGCGCTGGTCGGCATCAAGACGTTGGCAGTGACCCTGATCATTCTGAAGCTGCTGCTCGTAGCTGGGGCGGCTAAGGTAACTAGCCACCATCCTCTTTATTATTTTTGGGTGCCCACGATTCGGGTTTTCCCATGCAGTAAGAATCAAGAATCAGGAATCAATTTCATTTATTCAAGTTAGGCCATTAGATTACAGCACTTAAGAATGTCATTATGCCATCGGTTCGTAAGTCTATCTATAAGGCAAGAACTCAGCAAAGGCATTTTTTTGTCCCTTTCTTTTATTGCGTCAATTATAATTGAATAATGCCCTCCCTATCATAGAAGGGCACTTTTTAACCGACTCAATTCGACTGAATGTTTTTTTTTTTATTATTATTTTTTTGTATGTTTTTTATATATGATAGGGAGGTTATTTATGGTGGGACCCATATTCATCATTCTATTCTGCTCTCCTTCATGCCATTTGTCTAAGCCGTTGTTGCAAACGTTCTTAGGCAAAGGTAACCGCAACCGCAACCGCTTCCGCCGTATACATATTTTTTTTATATTCTGATAAGTTCTCAATGTTGTCCTTGGGCGTGCCTGTTGAAATAGATCTGAGTTGTAAAATAAATAAATATACAGGTATCCCATGATATAGGGTCAAGCGGAGGCCCAGATGTAAGAAGAACATGTCTATGTATGTTCCGCGGTTTTTTAAAAACTCTAGATTGAATACTTTTTTGGTCACTGTGACTCTTTGTAAGACAAAGGTATCTTTTATAAAGGCCTGTGTTTGTGTCTCATATTTTGAATACCTGAACACAATAACCGAAAAAGTTCTTAAAGTTAGAGTTTTCTTAAAACAATTCATAGTTCAAAAACTATTGATAATCGCAGAACATGCTAGCTGTGATTTGGGTGTTAATAGAGCTGCCTCTACCTCAGGGCTTCCGTTTGACCCTATTTCTGGGAACACCCTGTATAGTACCTACTGTCAAGACTATAGTTAGTCACGTTGTTATTTCTCATTGTGACAAAATAACATATTACTAAAGTTACACAAAACATTATGACGTATTACACCTGCTTATTTAGATCTGAGTGAAAGGCACTTTCTACACTCGCATGCGTGAAGAGTGTGATGTCACATTTGCCATAAGTTAGAGCGAGACGGAAGACGTGGAAATGTGTTTGCGAGAGATTTTGGAGGATGTGATTTTTGTATGCGGTTCTTTGGAATGTGGAAGTTTCGTCTTTAATCTAAAATGCTCTCTAAAATCCTAAATAGTCAAAAAAGAGAAAAAATATTTATGATGTTCTATATCTTTTCTGCATAGAAGTACAAAAGTCACATGTTTAATATTTACAGCTCAATATAAAAGCAGTACAAAATTCTGACCTAATGCCGAAAGACATTACCTACAAGTCTACAATAGATTAGATATAATGATAGGCAAGTAGACTATGCGAATGAGGGCTTACAGACTTAAAATAGGTACCACTCTGTGGCATAATACCAATTATATAAGAAAATAAATAACATAATACCAAATAAATAAATAAAAAATAAGTAAGTATCCAACCCAACTAGCAAAACGGTGTGCTATAACAGTCATGGCAACGTTCCTGTTTTACTAAACAGTTCTATAAGAGCGTCGTTATAAGTTGTATAGATGTGGAGTCAACGTGTATTCAACGGAATTTAGGCGCAAATTACTCCACTAATTGGTGCAATAGAAGCAGAGTAACTGTGGAATAAATCGCCTAATTATGGAATAGATGTGATTTAACAGCAAACCTAACACATTTTAGAGCAGTAATAGCATTGTCGCGGCAACTACTGCACTATTTAATGGAGTTAAAGTTACATGGTTTCCAATATTCCACAAAATAATGCTATAATGGTTGCCGATATGCTACAAATCGATATTTTGATGCGATAAAAGCGAATAAAATACTGTTGTTTCAAAAAGTTCTGCTTTAATGCAACTGCAACTGAGTGAACAAATACCAATCTCCTCCTTATGTTATTATCCAATAGTAATGGAAGTACTCAACCAAATATGAATTTTGTAGTATGGTTGTACGTGTACAGGTGTAGAAATCTTGCGAAATTAATTTATCGATAAAGTGATATGCCATAATTCACATATATTTATGGGCTCTGCTAAAAACGTTACATTAATAAATAAATAATAAAATAATATATAAATTACACGAATTTGGTGAATAGATTGCTGTTATAGCGCGTAAATTCGATCATGTGTTGAATAACTGTGACACTGTTCCACTATATTTAATAAATGGAGTTATTTTAGGGTTCCTGATTCAAAGTCGGTAACAAAACTTGAATGGTTAGATATAACTATAGATGTAAAGCTGGTTACTAACATTTCTAGCCTGGCGGCTAGAAACGGCTTATTTGGCTTATTATCGTTTCTAGCGATAACTAGCGGCTGAAAACGGCTGCTTACATTTTATTGTACAGTTTATATTCACATGATTTAGTTTTTGTTTTTGTTGTTTTTCTGATTTATTTACTATAGGATAGGTACATTTAACATTAATAGACATAAACAGTGAAATTTGCATCCGTATTATGTGTTAAATACTCAAAATTCTCATACAAAATGTGACGCAGCAGTGGAATAGGACTATTTTAATTTATTTGTGATAGATGTTTTGGAAATATCTATTTATCTATGAAATAAGGTGTGGACAGATACCTAGTAATAGTAAGCATTTAGTTGTATTTCTTCAATGCACCAAAAGCCTGTGAGCCTAAATTTTGCCGCGAGATTCCTGCGTTTGGTTTATAATGATGATTAGATCTAAAGTAAACTAATTTAGCTACCTTTATTCTTATAATTTTCATACACCATCATATCATATCATATCATAAACACAAACTCTTGTTTTAGTTTCAGTTTTCTGTTTCTCTATAAATTAAATAATGGTGTATTCCGTGTTTATTTAAAAAAAAACAAAAAAAGCAGAACATAGTAAGTCCTACTTTTTAACAAAAATAAGATTTTAACAATTAAAAAATGTAATAAAAATCGTTTTTTTTTTCGATGTCAAGTCCGGTATCTTCTACCCGGTATCAAGCGGCTGGTTATTCGTTTCTAGCCGCTGGTTTCGGTAACTACCGGCTTACAAGCCGCTGGTTTACAACTATAGATACAACTCTATAATCTGGTAGCCACTGAAATGATTCAAGTTTTTTCTCTTTCTAGATGATTGTTTATAATTATGAATGTGGACACATGGCAGGAAACGCATTTTATTTTATTAGAAAGGTGCTACGGATGTAGAGTGGAAACAGATTTGAATACGAGAAAAATACATTTTATTCTAAGTCTCTCTGTCTTGTTCATTTTCAAAACTCTCTGGGTTTTCAACATCTGAACTGCAATTACAGGAATCTTCAAAAACTCATTATTATTAACTTCTATTGCAAACAGTGAAGCCTGACAGTCGACTTCTTCACTGTGTTCTATCAATTTAATTAATTAAATATGAATTTCAAGATTGTCGTGAACTAATAAATTGTGTACGGAACCACTATCTTCAGAGTGGTTAAGAAAATATCCTCACATTAAAGCTCTAAAGGTCACTAAAAATCTGTTATTGCATCTTGTACTGAATAAATGTGATATAATGGCATTGAAAACAATTCTAGTTTAGTAGCTGTAATCTATAAGCTATTATTGAACTAGTCGATTTATAACGCTGTATCAGTAATCATGACGCTTTTTAATAAACGGGTAGCAACTATTCAGCAAATTGGCTCCGATAACGGAACGTTTAGTAGTGGCTGTATAGTTGCGACCTACACAGACAAATAGCTAATTCAATGCTCTTATAGCGCTACTATAACAAACTCATGTTGAATAAACGAGTAATAGACACTATTACACGATTGTCGAATAGTTGCGGTGTAAGTACGATGAATAAACGTTTATACGTCATAATTATAGTGCACAATAGGGAAAATAGCTAAAAAGTCACACGAACGCATCTTTAGCACAATATGATCACGCGGTAGCCATTATTCAACATTTATTCGATCTTTAGTGGAGTAACTGATCGCTTATTCCACTACTTTGCTAGTTGGGAATTACAATAAAACATTACTAACATTGTATAAATTAATTTGTACCTACTAAAGTATATTGTATTATTCTTACTATTATTATTAGCATTGTGACTGGCTAATAGTGGGTTGAAAGTTTTCTGTAAACGAACATGTTTAAAAAAAAATAACAATGCTAAAATAGCATTGTTGTGTTCCGACAACTTATAAGTTCTGTGAGAGTTAGAATAACTAGTTCCTCAGTAGTTAAGGGGCCCAGGTGAAATGAAATAAGCGACTAAGCATTAAGTGAAATCAAAGCCAAGTGCTAACTCAATAAATAATAAAATTAACAAAATCTGATTCCGTAATACTTTATTAACAAATTATTACTAACAACTAAAAGACCGGTAGGACATTATAGGTGGGACCACGATAGTCATTCACCCAAAACTGGATCTTTTGTTTATTTATTATTATTTATTTATAATTTATTTATTTATTATTTATTTATTTATTACGGTACGGTGCGGCGTTCGGTTTGCGATCTTCCTCGCTAAGCAACTTTCGCAATGCCGAGTCGCTGGATGGTGTGACCAAATTTAAAAAACATCTCGAGCTCTTCCGTGCTTCGGAAGGCACGTTAAGCCGTTGGTCCCGGTTGTTGTCGTGAGATGGCAGTCGTTAAAACTCACCAACCCGCATTGGGCCAACGTGGTGGGTTATGGCCCAATATCCCCACATGCTATTGTCCACGTGGGAGGCCTGTGCCCAGCAGTGGGACGTTTATAGGGTGATGATGATGATTACTAACCTGTTGAAGAATAAAAAATACTAACATACACTACGACTATTACCCTCTAAGGGTTAGTCAGAGATTAGGCAATGAGGACCGCAGAAGCAGTCCCCTGCCATAGTCCACCAAACAACTGTACATGTTCTCAGCGTGATAGGTGATGAGCCTATCGCCACATGCTGTTGGATGTAGGTTTGTGCAGTCTTTAGTCCCTTAGTCGCCTTTTACGACACCCAAGGGAAGAGAGGGTGGTAGTATTCTTTCAACTCCACGCGACACGGTAAATTTAAAGAGAATAAAAAAAGTTAAAAAATAAGTATTTTTCAGGTGGGAGCGCTGTTTTCTAACAAAAGCCATCATCAACACCAGCCGCATGGATGGGAACCACACCAGAAGGAAATACATCTGCACATACACAACGGCGGACACAATACGCCACATGAACAAGAACACATAGGTAACATAATTCAGCCTCATTAAAATTTGTGAGTGTTTATTTATTTATTTATTACATTTGTTTATTTTATTTTATTTTATTTATCGTATTTGTTTTTTTTTCTTTCTTTCAATTAATTCGTTTATTTATTTATTTAATAAGCAAACAGTCTTAGTTATCTACGTTATCAGTAACTCCACAAAATAAAGCTTCTTCATAATGTAACTTTACAACTAGTATTTTGTTAATGTTAAATTATTATTTATTAATATTATGAAATATCACACCAACATGATAAGATATGTGGGTCGTGAAAGCCAAAGAAGAATACTTTTAGTTTTTTTACTTCATTATAAAGAGTATTTTATTATAAAGAGTAGAAGTGACATCTAGCGGTGAGTAGAAACAATATTAGAAAAGTAAATTTAGCATACTAGTGTCATGTTACCAAGTAGTTGAGCCGTTACTTGAAAGATGTCACTGACGCAAAGTGTTAAGTTCATTTTAATGTCAATAGATGTCGTCTTAAAATTGCTATTTAAATATTTGTTGATAACTCTTGGAAATCAGTAATTGTGTGATATATTAAAATAAACAACGTCTCGGTAGATATTTTAATTTGAATAACTGAGATATAAATCAAAAATGATTTTGTTAGTTGGTCTACTGGTCACTAGATGGCGCTGTACTAAAACTCATTTCCGTATCGTCTTTCTTATTACAGCTTCATGGAACAGAAACGAAGTGCAACTAGTGAAACCAGACAAAAACCTCAACATGGTGATAAATCCGTATTCGGCAGGACCTCAAACCATCAGTACGCCGTTCGGAAACTACGTCAGAATAGATTGATACCACCTCAATATTTTTTTATGAAATATAATATCCTTGTTACCTAACTTGAAAAGTATTTGAAAGTTCAACCAAAAATTTTGTTTATAGATATCTTCTTATTACATTTTGTTTATTAACTATAAATATTGGCATTTATTAAAGTTGTGGTACCTATATAATTTAGGAATTGGTGAAACAAAATTAGTGTTGGTAATTAAAAAAAAAGTAACTCGATTTTATTCGTTGGTTTTGTTTAGCGATGTGTTAATTTATTTGGCTATTTAATTAAACCTATTTATTTACTTTAGATACCTATAATGCCTGTTAATATGACTAGGTAGCAATCCTAATTTTTACTGTAGCTATAATAAAGAATTAAGTACTTACCGTAATACATAATTGCGTATTTTTTTTCTTACCGATCGTCTAGTAAAAAATGAAGACATTGTGAAATGCAATTTTTAAATAGTATTATCAAGAACGATACCTATTATTATCAAACAAAACTGAAAAACCAGTTAAACCTTAGATAAACCAAGGACGATATATCTTCCTTGGTTTAACCATATTAGTTATTCTGTGGTTTAACTAAAGGTTTAAAGGGTAACTAGATTTAACTAAACTATTATATACTTAATAAATATTATCTAATTTGTCTATGGTTATACCAAAATAGTAGAATGTTATACTTTCCAACACAACATTTTACACTATACAACAAGAGCTTGCCCGAACCAAGGCGAACTCTTTTTAGGGCCCTTTACATGTCGACTGCGATTTTTGCGTAAAATGGCCAATTTTGGCGTTATCGATCTCAGAAACAAAAATACATTTGACTTATTGAATAGTGTAGTATAGCTATTGAAATAGTTCATAGCGGCCTCGCTTTTTCTAAATTTTGCTTAATTTTGTTAATTAAACCCAAAATTGAAGGTTTTTCATAAAATGCGCGTAGGCACTTTGTTGAGCTCATTGATTGAACTACTGTTCTAATCAAATGAAATAAAAAAAATTAAATGTCATCTCTTATATAGACGTATAGTGCGTAGCGGCCTCGGAATTTTTAGATATTATTGATTTTGCAAAAAAACTTTGAAAATCGCTTTAAGTTAACTGTGAATTTCTCCTATCTACGACTAAATTGAGCAAAATTTATACCAGACTAATTTTTACTACATAAGGAATATAAATTTTATAATAAAGGAGAATGTTTTTTTTACTATAGGCCCTGGTCCAAATTTTTTTGCAGCCCCCAATTTTGAGACCACTGTGGATCGACTTACGCATTCGAACTTAGTATATGCGAAAAGACGCATAGTTTTAAAGTTATATTGAGTTATTAAAACACCTATTTTAATTAGGATTATTTTAGTGCATGGCATTTTTAGCTTTTATTGATCAAAAATATTATTATTTTACAGGCTATAGCTAATTGGCGACATAACAGTGACATGATAGAGTAGTGATTTAGACGAAAACAGGGGTCACATCCGGGTTTGATTCTCGGTCGGGTTAGATTTACATTATTTAAAAATATATTATACGTACATAATGAAAGGTATAAAGGCTATATAAATAAAAACCATATGTTCTTGAAAACATTTATCATCTAACAATCAAACAGTGGTTTTATAAATCATTTTCATCTATGGTGATACTATCTAGAAACTGTGCTGGATGGTCAATATCGGTATAACGTGTCCACGCTAAGAACCACACAATAGACATTATGTGAGCGCAAGTGCCTACAGTACGTCTTCCACTCTTAGAAGAACAGTAATAATTATTTATAGCTTCCAACCCGCGATTGTCTGAGTTTACAAGTATTTATGTATGATAAGTCCGGCTACGAGTATGTCTAGATTGTATTTTCCCTCTTAATAACCAGAAGTTATTGCCAGTGATGTCATAATTATTTAAAAAATTATTCAAATCGACGTTGTCTCTGTATACTTGTATGGTATAAACACCATTACGGGCGTGTTCGCTGTAATAACTCCTGGCCAGTTTTAGTTGGTAAGTCCCTAATGCAAACATAATAGTTCTTCCTCAGACAGTCGCGGAAAATCTCCTAGTGCGGGTATTTCGGCAGACATATTTTCAAACTGAACTCGTCGGCTGTTGAGGTTATGGTCATACACATATTGCGCCAGACGATTTTCAATAATGATTCTGTTGTTGATTCTTTCCACAAAAGCAGGGGCGTTTACATTATCAGTGATTGGGTCGTGGAAGGCATTTGTAATGGCCGCAGCATTCCTAAAATATTCTTGCATATGAGGAAGAGCTCTATTGAAATACTCCTGTCTGAATATCTTGAAATCTCTCTTGATGCGGCTATTCACTACTTCCACGACCCATCGACAAATCGTTAATAAACGAGAATTATTTGTGTCAGCCGTCGATAATTGAGTTGCGCCTCTTTCAACCGTTTTGGGCATATGGATATCATAGCCGCAAGCTTCATTGGGCACAGCATCTCTAAAACCTCTATCTAAAATAAGGACGTCTCCTTCTTGGAAGAACCAGTTAAACACGTTGTTGTTATGATTTACTAAATTCTTTAAAATACTAGCATCAGATGTAACGGCTTAGTAAGGTCCTGTTACTTCTATTATATAACCATCGCAACACACAATAAGAAATGGTTTTAAAAGATTTAAAAGAGTAATCCACAGAAAATAATCGCACAGTACACAACAATAATGTGATGAATGTGAACGCTGATGGCTTAGGGCGTTTAGTGGCAGCAGCCTTTTACTTTCTCGACCACAACTATTAAAAAAAAAACTTTAGAATAAGCTATTTAATTTTTTATTATTTTGTGATAATTTTGTTTTTGTTATTTTAATTTCCAATTTTTGTGACATAATTTTATTGTATAGGTACTGAGACTCTAGTTCTAAAGATTTTTAAATTTTTATTTGATGTATGTCATGTCGGTGTTTTGGACGCATAATCTGTAAACCAGCATGTAAAATGAAATAAATATTAAAAAAAAATAAGCGGGAAGCGTTAAAGAAGGACTGCGCTGATATTATGCAAATAAAGTGCTAAGTTGCCTTTCCGTCGTAATGACAAAGGATCGCTGTTCATTCTAGGTAGGTACCTGGTTCGGCAAACTCGCGTGCTAGCTAAATATCTGTTCTAAAAAAGGTTGCTGTATGTGCATAGAAAGTGAGACATGAGCTTTTATATTTTTATGTATTGGCTATATCTAGATTTCTGACAGATTTTTTCGATTCCATAGAAGAAAATGTTGTACATGAGCTGATCTTTCAAACGAAACATGTGGCAAGCTTGGGGGCAAACTTTGATTATTTGGACCAAAAAAAACATTCTCCTTTGTTATCCTATTTCGTTAAAACCAATAAATACAACTGCAAAATTACTACAAAATGCGATGCGCCGGCCGTCCGAACTCAACTTATTCTCGCAGAGTGAAGATTTGTAACATTAAGCATGAATTTATTATCCTATTTCGATAAAAACGATAAATACAACTGCAAAATTAGTACAAAATGCAAAAATGGGCATTTTACGCAAAAATCACATTTGAGATGTAATAGGCCTCTTAATAATTGCTTTCACAATTTCGTCCCTAGATGGCGTTACGTCGATTCTCAACAATAGTGGTTAACTTTGACATGATACAATATTTAAGAAAGTTCGAAGTTTAGGGCCTCGCACTCATACCAACTGTCTATAGTTATAATTATTTAATGTAAGAATATCGTCCTAGTGGTCAGACCACCTAGATTCAACTCCGATGTCCCGGGTTCGATTTTAAGAGCGGCTAGCGGGCCGGCAAGCAGCGATTCCAATATACTTTACCTAGCTACCATCGAAATGCGTCGCTTTACAGTCAAAACTAATAATTAATAGGTATCTACCTATCTGTTGTTTTGGCTACTAAGTAGAGTAATAATATTATTATAAAGAATAGAAAAGAAAAAACTTTATTTGATACAATACAGGCGGTATCGCAGGAGGGAGACTCGCCTTTAGTGTTAATTGCCTTGTACGCGCATCACTTCAGAACGGCTGTATCTATTTGGCAAATTCTTTTTTTGTTGTGTTAGTAATTGTCAGGTGAAGATTTGTATAAAAGAACATTTTTGGAAACTCGTCGCGGGGTACGGGGTGTCCACGGTCCACGCGGAGAAAGTCGCGGGCTTTACGTACGAGGGGTGTTCAATAAAAAGTAATAAATGGCATATGAACTCCTTGAACAACGAAAATTAAATACTGGTAGGCACAGATTTTCTTTTCTTATTTTAAAAATAGAAGTCATTTGTTTTTAACCGACTTCAAAAAAAGGAGGAGGTTCTCAATTCGGTTGTATGTTTTTTTTTATTTGAAAGGATATACTTTCAGATTGGTCCCATTTTTATCAAAATCCAGTTTTGATGATGGAATCCTCAAGGAATTGAGGGAACTCCTCAAATATTGTAGGCATACCTATAGCAATTTTGGTATTTTCATCAATAAGTAAAGAATTTACATTCAGAAAGTATTATTTGATGAAGTAGAACTGATGAAGAAGACCACAGAATGCCATTGGAACTCCTCAATGATAAGTATTTCACGGGTGGCGATAAGATATCTCGATTAAGATAGTTAAGCGACTATGACGAAGCAAAAGAAGGCAGGTACCAGAACTCAGTTCTAATGGTGGGATCCTTGAGGTATTGAGATAACTCCTCAAATATTGTAGGCACACCTATAGTGATTTTTTTATTTTCAGCCATAAGTCAAATGAGATCCACTCCGGCAATTAATCCTTCCTAACTAATATTGAATATGCGAAAGCGTGTTTGTTTGTTTGTCCGTCTCTCACTTGCGCATCGACCTGATTTTGCACATACTCGTAGATAGCTGAAGGACAAATAGTGACCACTTTGTGAATAGGCCACTTTTTATCACTCCTTCCGAAACATTTCTATTAGGATTTAAAAATACACTATTTACACTATTAATTCTGTCACTTCTTATCTAAATTCATCTTAACATCTTTATGCCGATGGCTTACAAATTTACTCTCAGGCCTCGGCTGAGAACCTGTCAGAAGCGATTGAGCAGATCAATGGTGACTTGGCTACGATCTTCGACTGGAGCAAGCAAGTCAAAAACGTCCCTGTAGTTTGCCTAACGGTGAACCCTAGTAACTCGCAAGTCATCATCGTAGGGGGGTCTATACAGCGTTCACGAGTAAATCTGGGTAACTTGCAGTCTGTTTTATGAATGTAGTAGATTTCCTACTCTGTGATAGGCGTTTCTCGTTTTCTTCGCTTGTCGCATTTAAACGGCGCTGTCTCATACGAGCAGCGCGTTTTGTAGGTTTACCAATATTCGCTTTCGATAAATAGATCAGAACGATTCACTAAAAAGCGAGAAATAAACAAAAATTTTAACAAAAAAAAACCGACTCCAAAAAATTTTACTGAAATAAATGCACTAAAACGTAAAAAATAATTGCGTAGTTTAATTTGTTCAATTTACTTGCAATATTAACCTTTGTTCTACTCAATCTTATAAGTAATCTTAATAATTCTTTTTGGAGTCGGTGCCAGCCAAAGACATTAAACTATTGGTGCCAGCCTAATACGACAATGTAGCAATACCTAATAAAATCTATTTACAAATGAACACGACAACTTTTACAGGCTAATTAAACATATTTACAAATAAAAACGACAATGGGGTTAAACGGCAGCGAGGCCGACCTAGACGGACGTGGAGAGATGAGCTTGATGCTTACGCGAAGGATTGGCCTACACACGCAAAAGAACGCGAATACTGGAAGGGGGGGAGGGAGGCCTTTGCCTTGCAATAGGACAATATGGGCTAATATAATATTATTATAGTAAGTATGTCGTTTAATGTTAATGTTAAATTTATCTTGGCTGGCACCGACTCCAGAAATAATTTTTAAGATTATAAGATTGAGTAGAATAAAGGTTAATATTGCAAGTATATTGAACAAATTAAACTACGCAATTATTTTTTACGTTTTAGTGCATTTATTTCAGTAAAATTTTTTGGAGTCTGTTTGTTTTTGTTAATTTCTTTGTTTTCGTCGTGTCGAAGCGTGGTAGGTACGCAAAATGGATAAAATTGAAATTCGCTCCGTAATAAAATATCTCTACCTGAAAAAAAATACTACTGAGCAAGTAAATGTACATACATATTATTATTTTATATTACGTATAAGTATGTGTAAGTAGTTATATAAGAATATATTTTTATTAATTAGTTTATATATTATGTTAATTTGTTTATTAATCTATTAATTAGTACTTGCGCACTTCCTCTATCCTCTTTCCCAGGTTCCATAAACCAAAGGCTGTCTGGAAGAGATCGCTTTTAGCGATAAGACCGCCTTTGCCCATACTAGCTCTAAGATTATGTAATGTGTGTGTTCCTTGTGTATGTGCAATAAAGTGTTCATCTATCTATCTATCTAAATATAGACCTGAAAGGGGGTTAACCTTTCATGGGCGAGTCCGACTCGCACTTGGCCGGTTTTTAATAATTGCTTTCACAATTTCGTCCCTAGATGGCGTTACGTAGATTCTGCACAAATAGTAGTTAACTTTGACATGATGGAATGTTTAAGGAAGTTCGCAGTTTTCAGTCTGAAGTCTTCAGACTACCGTACTGAAGACTTCCATACATACAACAGCACAAAGCCAGGTTTACCACTGCCAATCACGCTAAGAGGAATGGATATAAAAAGAAAAAGTAAAAAAGTTTGTTGACAAATACATAATATTAATTTACAACTCTTTGGATTCTAGGTAGAATTGTATATCATTTCCACAATTCTACCTAGAATCCAACTATACTCGTATGGCGAACACCCTGATGCTATTTCTGCCTTCAGATAGCCGCGTTCCGCTTTAAAGGGTCCTAAAAAAGTACAGCCTGTATATGTCGCAGTGATATAATAAAAACAGAGATTTGGTCAATTCCCGAAGTGATTTGATCAAATCACGGAGGATGTTAAAATTACAATACGATTTTATAATTTCCCTAAACAAATCTAGGGATTTGAACACCACTGGAACATAAATTGCCCTACTGTAGGTCACGTGATAGGTTAGGTTTCGAGACTGTTTTTTTTATTAGACAACAGAAATACTAGCTGCCCTACTCCTGTAGGTCACATGTTTTTGGTCATTTCACGGAACCAGTTCTGGTATTTGTTCAAATTCCTAGATTGATCCGTGGTTTGATCAAATCTCTTAGGGAATTGACCAAATCTCTGTTTTTATCATAATTATCCCTGCGACATATACATTATTATTGAAATTTTGCATTCACAATGCTTTAAAGTTAAAGGATAAAATGTTTACTCGAAAAAAATACCGCTGGCTTGCAGCGTAAATCATCTACTACTAGAAAAAAATCAACGAGTCTTCTGGGGTCGGTAGCTTAGTGGTTAGAGCAGTGGACCGGCAATCCAGAGGTCATGGGTTCGAATCCCATTCGAGCTTCCTGAGACTGGTTGATTTTTTTCTAGTAAACATTTTTACCTGTATGCTGTTCCACTGCATGGCCTTTGCCATCCATAATTAAAATCAAGTCATCACTACTATTAATGGTTTTTGGCTTTATCACCATGCTTACCAAATGAGGGTATGGTGATCACAAACCCGGGCTATGTACCGAAAAATCCGAAAACACTTTTTACCTGACTTGAGAATTTAACTCAGGTATATGAGGCGTTGAAGCGCATAGATCCAGTTGCATCACTGGGCATGAGGCATAGGAACTTTAGCTTGTGAGTGGTTGCGCGTGTGATGCTCTCGGTGCCGCGCGTCCATGGGCAATGTGCCCTAAAGTCATCAGGCAAGTTAAAATATTGAATACAAAACAAAATACGAAACGCATAAATGTAAAAAACAAATTACAATTTGTAGTTGGCTTACAAAGTAAAAAATAAAGATGGTGTTGATTAATTTCGGCGGGCGTGTATTAATTCCACGGTAGCTCAACTGGAAAGAGCTCCTGGATTGCCAGAAGGGTGCGGGTTCGAATCCTGCTCGTGGAAATTTTTTCGACACTGTCTTTTTCAATATGTAATTTGTTCGCAACAAAATTTGCGTTAAAATCATATAAACAATAACAAAAAAAACTGTTAACGCTCACACCCATTATCTAGCCCAAGAAGAAAAGTTATTGAAACCTGTTAATATGGTTAAACTAGATATCGCATAAATATACATAAACGTAAAAAACACCCAGACCCGAAATCAATTCAGAAAAACAGTTTTCTCAGGTCAGTCAGTCAGTCAGGTCGACTCGACCGGGAATTGAACCCGGTACCTCAGAACTTCTTGACCAAGGAGGTGGTCGATGATATGATGATGAGGTATGAGATGAGGTATGATGAATGTTATGGGAGTAAATGAAGTAAAGGATGTGTATTAGGATCTTTGCCAATGGAAAGCTGTGGTCTCTGCCCACCCCTCGGGTAGCGGACGTGATGTGTGTATGTACAATGGCGGACTCCGTCGCTTTACCAATCTAAAAGTCAAAATCCCTTGCGCACCGCGTTGTCTATTTGGTACGGGCACGTATCCGGGCGGGCGGTGCGCTTCATACGAAAATCGCTGCAAAGTTGTAAAGCGACGGTGACTCCGACCGTACAATCGAGCAAGTTCCCGGTCGACTACTTTCATGCGATATTTGCTTGGGGCCGTCCATTAATCACGTGAGGCTCGAAAGGGGGGGAGGGGGTTCAGCAAAAATCACGAATTATCACAAGGGGGGAGGGGTAGTAAGATATCTCGTGTATTTATTTTTCGTCAAACACGCGATTTCTAAACCAAAAGCGGCGTGTAGCGTGGCCTTGACTCGCCGCGCCGTGTAAGTACCTACCTACTATTATTTGTGGGGCCGTTGCCTAGTTCTAGAATAAAATTAGATTATACCTACTTTATACCTGTATTAAAAAATTAGTCTAGTTAGTCTTATACCTCACCACGTATCACCAAGGGGGAGCGGGGGGCTTAAAAAATGCTAAAAAGACATCACGTGATTAAGAGGGTTTACGCATTTCGGTGTCCCATACAATTTTCCAAGTTGAAATTTTTAAAAACCAGTCAGCCATTTTGATGAAACTCGGCATGCTGAAGTAAAATATAAAGATCTAAATAGTTTGTTGAAAACATTTCTAAAAAACATTTTTTTCAACATAAATATTGCGATTTCTAACTTTCTATTGTGAACTTTAAATCGCAATAACACGGCCAAATAAACCTTTTTAAAAATGTTTTCAAAAAACTATTTAGATCCCTGTATTTTACTTTAGAATTCAAAGTTTCATTAAAATTGGCTTATTAGTCTTTAAAAATTTTGACTTGGAAAATTGTATGGGAAACCGAAACCATTCCGGCCGCGGCGAGTACGTGCCGTAGCGTGCGCGTAGATATAGCGTGCGAGGAGCTCATGGCGCAGCGGCTAGCGCGTTCGGCTTGCAATCTTGCTAAGTAACTTTCGTAATGCCGGGTCGCCTGATGGGTGACCAATTAAAAACATCTCGAGTTTCCTTCGTGCTTCGGAAGGCACGTTAAGCCGTTGGTCCCGGTTGTTGTCGAAAGATGGCAGTCGTTAAAACCCATCAACCCGCATTGGGCCCGCGTGGTGGGTTATGGCCCAATATCCCCCGTGCTATTGTTCACGTGGGAGGCCTGTGCCCAGCAGTGGGACGTTTATAGGCTGATGATGATGATGAAGATAGTGTGCGAGCGAATGTCGCCGGATAGTTGGCGACCGGCAACTTCCTCGACTGTACATACCCTACATAAGTTCTGTTAGAGGAAAATTATATCAAACACAATGCTTGCATCCGTAGGTGTGTACCCTCGTGACCCTAGTGACCCCTGGGTGGGGCTAATTAAGCATTTGGTGGTAGAGCCCAGCTCGCCCGGTTATCGACTACCGTGCGGCAGTGTACGCCAGTCAAGTGATCTGTGCTCGTCGCAGGTCGCGTTCCGGAAACAGTACTGCACTACCGGAGCCAGGGGAGCGGCTATTGTTGCAAACAGTGGACCAGAGAGTTCTGCCGTGGAACCATTGAGCGGGAGACGAGACTCGACACGCCGGCCAGGGAGACGCGTAGAAACGGTGGTGGTGCCGCTGGCCGCCCGCGGCATAGTACAGGGGCCCAACCGGGGCTGACCACCTCGGGAGGTTGCCTCACCAGGTCCCGCATAATCTCGGAGTGGATCATCGTGCTGGTTGTGACCGGAAATGGTGGGACCCGGCGACCACTTCCGGGAGGGTATGGAGGCCCTTCCGTCCGGCGTGTCGGCTGTGGTTGTAACGCTCTTCCAATGCTGAAGCGGAAGACTCTCACTTTGCTCATTTCTTTGCAACAGTAGTGGCTCCTTGTTCACGTCCCTTCCTTCCCCTATTCCAATGACAGTGCATAAAAAGAATGAAGGTGATACAGCGGCTTCCTCCTCTCCCACCACCAATTCGCTGTTTGAGGTTGACTTCACTCACATCCGAGGGCTCCATTCTAACCTCAACACCGTCCACCAACACCTCGAGACGGCGCGGCCTGAGACTCAAATTCGTTGCCCTGCTGCACGTCTTACTTAAAGTATCCCGGCTATCAGCTTGAGGAACAATTCCTCGCGAAAGCCGGAGTGTGTCTATACTTAAGGGCTGACATTTGTTGTCGCGGTCTGCACTACTTGGAAGACCCCTCCTTTCCCATCCTTTGGGTGCGCATTGAATTCGGTTCCCGTTGCCATGTCTATGCGTGCCTATATCGGTCCCACACGGCAGATGCTAATACAAGCAACCTTTTTGACCACCTTGGCCGAGTGACCGATATCGCGCAAGTGCGATTCCCAAACGACGAGGTGGTGGTTTTGGGGGACTTCAACGCCCACCATGAATCATGGTTGGGCTCCTCCAAAACTGATCACGCTGGTAGAGTCGCTCATGCCTTCGCTCTGACGCAAGACCTGACACAACTGTTAGACCAGCCCACCAGGATACCAGATATCGTAGGTCACGCGCACTCCTTGTTGGACTTAATGCTGACGAGTCGCCCTGCAGGTTATAGAGTGTCGGTGCTTGCACCTCTAGGCTCGTCAGACCACTGCTTGGTGATTGCCACAGCACCGCATAGCGCTGGTCCACCGAAAACGGTGGAGACCAAGCGTTGTCTGTGGCACTACTCGTCGCCAGATTGGGACGGATTACGTGGTTACTTTGCGTCCGTCTCATGGGGCCAGAGCTGCTTTCTTGGGAAGGACTCGTCGGAGTGCGCTTCTGCCATCGTTGACGAGATCTTGTTGGGTATGGAATATTATATTCCGTTCACAGATCTTGCCAGCGTTGGTAGAAAGCGGCCTTGGTTCAATCGCGAATGCGCCAAAGCTGCTAAATGCAAGCAGGAGACGTATCGTGCTTGGACGAGGGCTTGCGCACTAAATGACCCTAGTACCGGCTCCTTGAAGGCGGCTTACAATAAGGCCTCTAGGTTTAATAAGAGGGCTCTTGCAGGAGCGGATGCACAAAGAGTGGCGACGGCGAGTGTAGGGCAGGAGTTGATCTCGCACCCTACGGGTAACCGTAGCTATTGGCGGCTCGCTAAGTCCGTGCAGGCCAACTTCTGCTCTCCCTCTCTGCCTCCGTTGAAATATCCAGATGGCTCGTTAGCCTAACAGCCGCTTGAGAAGGCGAACTTGTTGGCTGACCTTTTCGCTGCTAATTCGCGCATCGACGACTGAACCTGACTCTCAATCGTGTCTCCAAGTGGGGATCTGAAACCAGGAAAATAAATGCCAGGAAAACCCAGGTTTGTGCATTCTCGTCAAAGTTAACTCCTTCCTTACTCTTCCCTCTCTTCAGAACTCTCCTTTACCAATTTCAGTGGACCTCAGCATTCTTGGCATGGACTTCGGCCAGGAACTGAATCCAAAATGCTACATCAAGAGTGTTATTTTAACTGCCTCCCGTAAGTTGGGTATTCTCAATAAGGTGAGGCGTATTTTCACTGCAGAGCAGCGCTGTTTGCTGTACAAGACTCAGGTGCAATCGAGTATGGAGTATTGTTCCCATCTATGGGACATAAGAAGTGCGGTACGCATTATTGGAGATGCTAAGGTTACAGTTTCTTTTGAAGACCTTCAGTTGCGTAGAGACATTGCTTCTCTCAGTGTCTTCTACCGAAATTACTACGGAAAGTGTTCTGAAGAACTTTTTGATCTAATACCGCCCTTCCATTCCTGTCCCGGACTACACGTGCTGGTCTTAGGAACCACCATCATACTGTGCAGAATATTAGCACTCGTACCAAAAAATTTGGCAAGTCGTTCTTCTGTAAGACCATTCATTCGGCTTTGGAATTCTCTGCCGGCGCATGTTTCCCAGCTCTTATAATCCCGGGTCTTCACGTTCGACGCGGTAGTGATTTTTCTATTCTTACCATTTCTGCGGTACCAGGCGTTGCACACCTGGTCATAAAACTTTCATTGTGGCGGTACCAGGCTTATTAAACCCTGTAACTATTAAGAAACTTAAATCCTTTTTTTGGTTTCATGTTAAAATATATATAATTTTTTTGCTTTGAATATTATCAATAATGAATTAAATGACATGACCTGGGCGTGAAAAAGGCGTTTGTCAACAGCTTGTTTTGTTTAAAATTTATAGTTATAATAAAATACAGGGTCTTATGCACCCTGTACCACACTAAATAAGTGACGTTTTGTGAATTTTTTAGGGATGGGAAATAAAAATAGTTTTTACCTATCCCATACATGTACTGTTAGTACCTACTTATGTATGTACTTATCTGCTCATGTGCTTATGTGTATGTGAGTTCTATGTAGCTGTACTGTACTTATGAACTATAATGTATGTGTACACGCCTGCAGATCAAACTATCCGAAATTTAAAATATTTGGTGGTAGGTTGAAGTTCTGGCGTCCGTCTGTACATAAGCGTAAGGTAATAAGCTTAGTAGGTCAGTACCAGTACATAGGTAGGTACATTAGTTAATAAGTAGGTAGGTACGTAAGCACATCAGTAATCTTAAACGTAAGCTTATTTACTTTTATACAAACATATACTTAATAAGCTTATCTACTTACTACATAAAACTACATAAACTACGTACTTACATAAAACTCAAGCACATATGCACACGAGTGCATAAGCACATAAGTAGGTAGGTACTAAAAGTCGTCTTTTAAAACGGAACATAAATAATAGCAACGGAGGTATCTATAACAAAGTGAAAGATATTCTTCAACCTCCTTGGTCGAGTGGTTTGTACACCGGTTTTCATGGTGTCGCCATCTCTGAGGTCCCAGGTTCGATCCCTGGTCGGGCCAATTTAGAAATTATTGTTTTTCTAAATTGTCTCGGGTCTACGTGTTTTGTATGTATAATAAGTATGTATTTAAATATTTTAAGTATGTTTATCCGTTGTCTAGTAACCATTTGACGAGTTTCTTCGAAGCTTCTCTTGGGCTAGATAATTGGTGTGATTGTAGAAAAGTTTAATTTCATTTAATTTAATTCCTTTTTCTCCCTTCTCCATGTTAAAGTGATAAATTTAACAGCTAATACTGTCGAACGTCAGTCGAGGCGCAAATATTTTTTAGTCTCAAAGAAGAATAACCTAGCTACTTACCATTGACGACAAACATACAATTTTTGGTTAATAAAAGTAACGCTATCCATTTTAATAGTATTTTACATTTTATAGGTGCAAGTGGTGAACCTATTTGCAAAATCTGTGAAATAAAATACTTTGGCAACGACGACGACGAACGGCGGAATCAGCAAAGAGGGTAGAAAACACCCCACCGTTTTTGACCTATTTCCGCGCTACGCTCTTTTTTATGAAGACCATCAGTCTTTATTATCTTATTTGTAAGTATATGGTTAGTACAGAACCCTCGATGCGCGAGTCCGACTCGCACTTGACCGTTTTTTTGTGTCCGTTTGACTGCAGACTAAATGTTACTTTTTTGTAATAAAATAGAGAACAAAAACCTACCTACAGGAAACGTAATAAGGTAAATAAAGTAAATAGTATTAATGACTCACCTGTCATTGACAAATCAATCTATAATTCGATTGCATTTTGACATCACTCTCTTCACGAACGTCGTAATTTAAATTTATTCTTTTACGGAACCTTTTCGTCGGTCTTGACGCCATGTCGATGCGTGCGTACTTCTCGAATGCGGTCCAACACTTACCGCGCGAAAGGTACGCGGGGTACCAGGAGCATTCGACCTGGTTTCGCACTGTAATTAAAGGACATCAGGCAAATTCCTTTGACTCCACTGGACTCCATTTTAATAACACATCTTGGATATATATTCATCTCTTTCCTACACCGAACCAAATTGAAGTCATGCCTTTCGCACGACAAAGAAGTTTATAGTTTTCTTAGCCGCACTGTAAGCGAGACACATACAAGGTGTTTTAGACCTGGTTTCGCACTCAACGTGTTAAAACGGGGCGTGAAACGGCATTTATGCAGGCCGTCATAAATGGGTGCTTGTTACCGTGCTTGCTCCACGGTGAGGAGCGCTCTCATTATTTTGGACTGCATCGGCTGCTTACCATCAGGCAGGATGTAGTTACTATGACGTGTCACATTAAAAAAAAGTCTAATGTCTGCACCCCAGCACTAGTTGTCAAAGTTTGACACATGAGTTACCGGGCTTTTGGTGTTTGTGGTAAAATACTCGGTTGTAATTTTAATAAATAGTAATTGTGAAGAATTGACTTTATTCTTATAAAATAAATAACACCCAGCACTTGTTGTCAAAGTATGACACTCGAGTTACCGCGCGAGTTAAATTTTTTTTTGACACGCTACGAGAGCGCACAACTTTTGTTTGCTTGACCTCACCTTCGTAGACCGAAACAGCCGATTGGTGTTTTCTTTCGGGCTCATATGAATAAATCCACGATTCATCACCCGAGACGATATTGTAAACAGCATTAGAGCTCCCTCTATCGAACCGTTGCAGAGCAGACCGACACCAAATAACACGAGCCGGCTTTTGTTCTCGGTCAAACGATGGGGCGCCCAGCGGGAAACTAACTTCCTGACACCCAGTTCATCATGCAATATTATTTGAATGGCTGTCATCCCAATGCTGAGAGAAGCCCGTATCTGCTCGTATGTCACATGTCTAATTAACAGCATCGATGTTTTCTTGTGTTACCGCTGTTTTTGGCCGACCAGTAGAGGGAACTGTGGTAAGAGATGAACGTTTTCGACGAAACTCAGAATACCAGCGATATTTAAGGTGACTGCTAGAAACTGCAAGAAACTTTAAGAGCTGATCAGTTCAAGTGTTTTAAACATGACAAAAATGAACAAAAACGATTGCAGACTAACGTAGGTACAAGTACTTATCGCCTAGGAAGGGCCCAGCTGACGCGGACGGGTCAACAGACTGGGTCAAGGGCCGGCCGCTGCCGTCGCGTTGAAAATAATAGTTATTTAATAGTTAATTATTCTATTATTCTTTTGTTATTGCTTTAAAATAAATTAGATAATCAAAGACTATCAAATTAAAATTATTTAATGAAAAATAAAAAAGCACAAATTTCCTTTTAGTCATTTTTGTCATTCTAAAACACTTGACCTGACCAGCACTTGAAGTTTCTTGCGGTTTCTAGCAGTCGCCTTTTATAGTCGTTTTATTAGGTGCTTCATGTTCATAAATAGAAACAAGCGCGGCAAGACATTGTTCTTGAGATAAACCTCGGCGAAAGTTGTGAAAAATTATCGCACGGAAAAATGTTCCCGCGTAAGCTCCATGTTCTCTGACTGGCATTTTAATTTGAAATGGCTACCACTATTTTTTTATTATGGTTTTTTTAAAATGGAATTAAGTTCGAAAGAATACTAAATTTCAAAAACTAAAGGATTAAGTCTAATTTATTCAAAAGTATTTATTCCATTCCCGATCTTTTCGGTGTGGCCCTCGTATCTATCAATCCGGGAGATCAGCTTGTTTATTCTTAACGGACCCTTGCTTTTTGTCTACGGCGCCATTCGATGACATTGAATGAGATTCGATTCACTTTGGCTTTCAAATTAAGTAGTTATAATGTCTCTGACTACGATATGTATAGCTGACCCGCATACAACACCTAAACATCCAAGAAGATGGGGGTACGAACACAATTATGTTTTTTTTTTAATTTCGCTATTTTTTTATTTTTTTTTATTTATTAAAACTTTTGCAACAATATATTACATGGCGGACTTAATGCCTAAGGCATTCTCTACTAGTCAACCATAGGGTGGTGCAGAGATGACATTTTAGGTGCAATAAGCTGTGGTGACAAAATATGTAAAAAAAACAATAAAAATATATTTAAGCATATAATATATACTTATATATAAATAAACATATACATAGGTGTAGGAATATACATAAATACTTAAACAAACATATAAATATACTTACATACACTAAATAATTTAAAAATAGTTAATAATTAAAGCTAATTGATTGCTTTGCTATATTATTACGTGTACACACGGCGTCAGATCAACCTACCCAAAACTGTCAAATTTTTACAATCAAATTTGAACTTTATTGCATGGTACTAAGGATCAATATTCACTGGAGAAATTTGACAGTTTAGGGTAAGTTGATCTGATGCCGAGTGTACTTCACTTATACTTAAATAAAACAATAATCTTTAAATAAAGCGACAGTAGGATAACCATGTAGCGGTAAAAGAATGCTCTCTCTTCCCTTGGGTGTCGTAAAACGACTAACTGACTAAAGACTGCTCATACATCCAACAGCATAGAGCGGCGATGGGCTCACCACCTGTCACTCTGAGCACATGTGCAGTCGCTATTTGGTGAAAAGTGGACTGAATGTTCGGTTAAGTCGCTATTTGGTGAAAAGTGGACTATGGCAGAGGACTGCTTTTGCGGTCCTAATTGCGTAGTCTCTGACTAACTTTTTGGGGATAGCAGTCGTGATTATATGTATGTACTTATGTACTTTTGTGGTTAAGAAATTGTCGGTTAGTTACCAAACGTCTGAGGATAAAGTCCAAGTCCACACGCCTCATACATACAAATAGCTTGAAATGTATAAAGTCCTAGCCGTGACGTCAGCGGGTAGATAGGGTTGTGACCTTTTATATACGAGCAAACAATTATTTATTATTTACATTACCTACATTATAATGACGACTATTATCCCCGAATACTTTGTCAGAGACTAGGCAATGAGTACCGCAAAAGTAGTCCTCTGCCATAGTTCACTTTTTACCAAATAACGACTGCACATGTGCTCAGCGTGGCAGGTGGAGAAACCATCGCCGCCTAAGCTGTTGGATGTATGTGCAGTCTTTAGTCCGTTAGTCGCCTTTTACGACACCCAAGGGAAGAGAGGGGGTGGTAGTATTCTTTCACCGCTACGCGACACGGTTTATTATTTATTTATCTATCGGCCTGTCTACTGCCATAAATCCAGACACAATAGAATACTAATTCAATAGTAGTAACCGATTTATGATTTATGGTTCGCACTTAAACGAGAGGTTGGCAATTTCAAGATGCAGGATTTATGTAGGTATACATTAGAATAATCTGGTGTCGCATACCGGCTGTCAGTGAATATTTTATTTTCATACAATCAATATGAAATCAACCACCAACAACGCATGACATTGACACTTTGTGATTTTAGTCGCTGCTACCTGTCACATAGCGATCGCAAATCAAAAAGTTTTCGGTGTAGACGACTGGAGTCGTCAGTTGCCGACTCAAGCAACATTAACACTAAATAATTTGTATTGTGCTGTGACAACTACATGCCATAATATGCAGCTATGGTTGCCTATGATGTGCGATGTCGGTAAAAAACGGGCGACCGGCGACTGTATTCGGTCACCGCTACAGGATACAGCAATTACGGTTTAATGTAATAGTATCTAGTGTCGGCAACACAGTTGCGTGGTGACGAATAATTGACGCAATTCGGACTCGGGTGAAATTCCTGAGTTCACTACACAAAGTGCAATGCGATTTATAAGACTAAGTACATAAGCGTTCGTTAAATATGACATAAATATATGTCCATGCATAAAATCTACACAGTATTTGCAATTAAATTTTCAACTCCTATTGCTAGACTTGAATGTACTGGTTAAGGTACATATATACATACATATAATCAGGACTATTATCCCCGAAGGGTTAGTTAGAGACTACGCAATGAGTACCGCAAAAGCAGTCCTCTGCCATAGTCAACTTTTCACCAAAAAGCGACTGCACATGTGCTCAGCGTGGCAGGTGGTGAGCCCATCGCCGCTCTAAGCTGTTGGATGTATGTGCAGTCTTTAGTCCGTTAGTCGCCTTTTACGACACCAAAGGACGAAAGGGGGTGGTAGTATTCTTTCACCGCTACGCGACGGTTACTGATTAGGGTAAATTTAGTAAAAACTATTATTTGTTTTATTTTTCTTATATGATAACTCGCTATGATTTAGCCAGCGTCGAGCTATTCAAAACTACAAGCGGACAGCCCTGCAGCAGGCCTGCCAACCTTGACACAGAACAAGCAACGTCTAGAGCATAGATCACGATAGATCTATGATTTGAGCCGAGGTTGGTAGTTTGGCGTGAGGTTTTAATAAACACTTAACGAGTTGACACACAAACACAACCAATAATCGGTGTCCGTTTATTTGTTTTTGTTTATTTAACAAAGTCCACAGCTCTGTCATACATACATATAATTTACGACTATTATCCTCAAAGGGTGAGTCAGTGACTAAGCAATGAGGACCGCAGAAGCAGTCCACTGCCTAGACCTCGTTTCACCAAATTACAACTGCACATGTGCTCAGCGTGATAGGTGGTGAGCCCATCGCCTTTCTATGCTGTTGAATTTATGTGCAGTCTTTAGATAAGATAAAGACTTCCTCCTGACGACCTCCTTGGTCGAGTGGTTTGTACACCGGTTTTCATGGTGTCGCCATCTCTGAGGTCCCTGGTTCGATCCCCGGTCGGGTCAATTTAGAAATTATTGTTTTTCTAAATTGTCTAGGGTCTGGGTGTTTTCTATGTATAATAAGTATGTATTTAAGTATTTTAAGTATGTTTATCCGTTGTCTAGTAACCATTTAACGAGTTTCTTCGAAACTTCTCTTGGGCTAGATAATTGGTGTGAGTGAAGGAAAGTTTAGCTTTAAGATAAAAATAAAATGTAAAAGAAAAATAAAAACAATTTATTCAGTACAACACAACACATTACAATTTGGTTATTTAATTTAAACAGAAATAATCTTGTAGTAATGTAAAGGAATGTACTCAGCATAATATGCCGTGGTGTCACAATGACACCTCGACGCTGGTCTTCCGTACATGCCTATGCAGTGAAGCACTACTATGCGCAGCAAACTTTAGTCCATTAGTCGCCTTTTACGACACCCAAGAGAAGAGAGAGGATGGTAGTATTCTTTTACCGCAACGCGACACGGTTATCCCTCTCTATCCCTCTCCTTAATTCCTACTCCTCCTTGAAAGGTCCATACCTACTCCTTTCAAAAGGTTGGCAACGGATATTTTATGCGCCTCCTCTGGTTTTGCGGGTGTCCATTAATTGCGGCAGTGATTAATTTTCATCAGGTGACCACGCCAGCGCATGAATGCCTCCTTTTCTTATTTAAAAGCGGAATGTTAGTGGACTATGGTAGAGGACTGCTGACGTCATTGCCTAGTGTCTGACTTACCCTTCGTTGATAATAGCACAGAATAACTAATAGTACTAAAAGGGTACAGAAGGTTCACTCTCTAACGACTGTCACGGGAAATTGAAACTTATCGTGTGACCCGAGCGTTCATATTCCGTTAAGCAACTGACTCGATATCGATTTGACGTCATGACGTCACAGAGCGTAGGGTTTACGCGCGCGTGCAGGGATTACGAGTTAAGCGACTCGGCGCTTGGTGTTCGGTGCGTCGGCTCGCGGCAACCTTTACTGCCATACTACATACGCCACAAAGTTAGTTTGCCATAGAAAAAAGTATGTGTAAATTCGCCACACTGTTATTTTCGACACAGACAGCAGAAAAATCAAACAATAAGTGTAGTAAAAACATCAATAACTTTAGAATAAAATAACTACCTTTCATTTCGAGCGCTATAAACTAACTTTCCTTGCTACCGGTACTTTATGCAAAAATGATGTACTATGAAGACACAGGTCTTTGGTCTTGTCTTTGGTCTGGTCTTTGGAATTTACATTCAATGTATGGAGTTACAAAAACGTGGCAAACTAACTTTGTGGCGAATGTACAACAACCCGTCTAGGCGGCCTGCCTGGGAGGCGCGCCAAACGAACGTACCTAAACTGCGGATTGACACCCCCCTGATAATATTTGTGATTGTATGTATGTATGCAGTGGGGGATGGCCCTCCGGTTCCTTCACTCACCAGACGAAACACAACAGCAACGAGTGCCATGGTTTCACGCCGATATTCCGTGAGGAGGTGGTATTACGCCGGGCGAGCCGACCCAATTCGTGCTGCAACGCAACGTGGCTCTACCCCTCAGAAATCACTCATTAAAATAAATAAAAAATAAACTTTCCTACACTCTAGACTAGACAACGGAAATAATAAATAATAATACATATTATTTATTTATTTATTTATTTATTGTTATAGTATAGCTAAACTTAAATTCATACTTGTTATACATAGAAAACACCCAGACCCGAGACCATTAAGAAAAACAATATTTTCTAAACCCGACCGGGGATCGAACCCGGGACCTCAGAGATGGCGACACCATGAAAACCGGTATACAAAGGAGGTCGTCCCGTGATTCCTTTGAAATTGCTAAAAATCCGGCCTATTTCCTTGTGCACCCAAATTATGAACGTCTGTGCAAAATTTCAACTTGGGTTTGGGACCCAAGTGGGTTTAGGCTGGCCATTAATGAGTCAGACAGCGCGTGAGTCAGCATGTCGATTCTGTAAACGCTCGTTCGTAAACTCATGCATACTTCGATCCAAACGTTTCGCTGAGGAACTGGTTATCTTGTGTTTAAACTGTCGGAACACAACAATGCTATAATTAGATAAGAGGGTGGTGGCAACCAAACCGAGAACACAAATATGTACCCCCGCTGGGAATCGAACCCGGGAGGACCTCTAGGTCTAAGGCCGGTGGCTTAGACACTGGACCACAGAGGCGGTTAAGGGTGAATCGCGCTTCCACCTTCGGCCTTATCGTCTCTTACCATCAGGTGAGATGAAGACTGCCCAACTAGCAAAATAAGTACTTAAAACGATCTCAAGACTACTTTTATTGTCACTTATAAGAAACTTGTATCATGCTACAAAGCTGGATTTGGGCGCAGTTATAGGAGCGTTTATTTCTATAACTATCTTATAATCATCTTTTAAAATGTTACTAAACCCTATAATATACTTGACGAAGCGCAATAGCTTCTATAATGATATGAGACTACACAATTACAAGCACAAACGCTCTTGTTAGTATCTGACATAAGTATCTTACTAAAGCAATCTTGTTTTTAATGCACTAGTAATGTACTTAGTTATTAGTAATAAGTATATTTTATTAGAAGTTATCTTTTTTGTTCCTTCGGCTGGTGGTTCCGGTTGTTTTGTGGTAAATACTTAATAAGAACGTATGTTTCTATTACTATTATTTTGTATTATTGTAAAACATTAATTACTAATAATATATTGTCAATATAGTTTATGAACTCGTGGGGAAGTCTTTTTTACTGTAAATGTGTACCGCAATTTAGTTATTTTCACAATCCCCTCCGAAAAATAGCACATTAGTATATTGTTGTAAATAAAATATTTCATCAATTCTTATGAATATTCGCCATGTTTTGAAATTGCTCTCCATTAAGTACTATATAGTATCATTGTAGGTAAATTAGTACTTGTAGCAGTATCAGTCCAGATAACTGGCCTCCATTTAAAAACAAATTAGGGTTCCCTTGAAATATGCCTGCTAATGCTAATTATAATTCTTTATACCTATTTGTCACTTTTCTCCTGTAACCACCACTCCTTTTCAATCGTTTCCAATCGCTTAAATTCATGTTCAACTTATTTCCTCAAGACGAAGGGTAACAACTGAATCTCAACAAAATGGCTGACGTTTACTAATAAAGTTATTGATCTAGTAGCTTATAAGCTTTTTTGATCAAATAGCGCTCTTATTAAGTACTATTAGATTTAAAAGAGTCTCGAGCAAAACTATACCGGCGCAAACTTATAGTGATCTCAGCTAACTACCTTATTATATCATGTTTTCTCACAAAATGCTACTATAGGATCAAAATGTTATTCTAGATTATTTAGTTTTACAGTAAACAATTATAAGAGACTTATTCCTAAAAGTGTCCTAAAAGAAAATCTTGTAGCTAACTATAAGACTAACTTACAAAGACAAAACCTCTTGAGAATATCTACGTTTCTGAAATGCTATTACTAGTAAAAGTGTCCTATAGATGTTTTGTAGGTCAGTCTTGTAGCGAACTATAAGACCGAGATATAAAAACGAATGCACTTAAATATGTTAAGGCTTGGCAAATGCTATTATAAGTTAAATAGTCTACCGCAATGTCTTTATAAGAACGTTATTAGTAGTGACAGACTTATAAACTTTCTTTATAGGATTACTTTGCTAGTTGGGTGACTACCCATAGTAGATAAAAAAAAAGATAAATTATGCATATTACCAGAATGGTCGGAAGAAGAAGAGAAGCAATAACAAACGTAACAGAATCAATAATCTCTTAGATATTTATTATACATGTAACATAGAAGTCTCGAGGCATTCATATTCCAAGGCCGTGGTTTAAGATCTGTGAATCAGTCTTGAAGTTAGAGGTGACATCTTATGTGACCTCACTGTAGTATTTATTAAGTTAATATTTTACATACATACATGCATACATCCATACATACATCCATACATACATACATACTGCTTTCAATTGCTACGGTCCTGTCACATATATCCTTTGTTTTAAATTAATATTTTTATAATAATAGAATTTTACTGTTTATTGAGTAAAAGGCAGATAAGTAATAAAAAATAAAACGCCGTTTTAAGTAATGAGCCCTGTCAGAAACATACATAGGTACATAGATATAATAGATATATAAACACGACTATTATTCCCGAAGGGTTAGTCAGAGACTATGCAATGAGGACAGCAAAAGCCGTCTTCTACCATAGTCCACTTTTCACCAAATGGCGACTGCGCATTTGCTCAGCGTGACAGGTGGGGTGAGCCCATCGCCGCTCTATGCTGTTGGCTGTATGGGCAGTATTTAGTAGCTTTTTACGACACCCAAGGGAAGAGAGGGGATGGTAGTATTCTTTCACCGTTACGCGTCACGGTTAGAAAAATACAGAAGCGCCGTTATTCTGCCTGAAAGCTGAAAAGCGTGCACTGTTGGACTGCTGCCTCCCCCAACGATCTCCTCAATGTCCGATCCTGTGCTTCTATCTGTACTATCGACAGTACAGTTAAATGACAGTAATTTGCTTGCCAAACATTCTCATCGAATTTAGCTGGAGTATAGATATATAGGTAGCTACTCTAGCCAAATTCGATGAGAATATTTGCAAACAAATTGCTGTCATTTTTTTGTGCTAAAATATATAATTTTATTCGGATATTAACTCTGTTTTTGGAAGAAAAACACCATAGTTAAAAGTAAAAATATTTGGTATTTGCACACTGGATATTTGCACAAAGAACCAAGCTCGATCGTAAACTCGCCTCTCACTTCGACCCTCATGTTCGGATCATTAGAGACCTTTGTGGTGTTGGCGTAGAGTCGAATTAAGTTAATGCGGATTTGATAACCCACTGCCGTGTGGTATATGCCGGCTCTCTTAAAGAATACTAGCTACCCATGTCATCCCTTGGGGGCCGTTCAACCCCTCAGCGCCCAAGCGGTCGCATGAGACCGCACCTACAAAAGCACACTTGACTTTGCACCGTGTTTTGATAGATTTACAGACTACTTTAGTATGAACAAGTTTGATTATTTCGGTTCTGTGGTACATTTTATGCATCGTGATCGCAAAATATCGCATAGTCTATGCTCGATTCTGTCAAATTTGACGTTGACAGTTGCGCCAATTTTTGTGTCAGAAAATTTCCACGAGTGGTTCACGTGAGGCTCGAAAAGAGGGTGACGGGGTTCGGCAAAAATCACGAAATATCACAAGGGGGGGGGGGGGGGGGGGGGTAGTAAGATATCACGTGTATTCATTTTCTCATCAAACGCGCGATTTCTAAACCGTAAGCGGCGTGTAGTGTGCCTTGATTCGCCGTTGAAGAAAATATAACAACCTGTGACCTTTCTGTCTAGACATTTTTATCATGTTCCTTAATTTTCTAGAATAAAATTAGATTATACTTTATTAAAGATAATATTCTAAAAACTTTAAGATTCTAGAATTGTAGGTACTAAAAAATACACGTGATTTTGGGTGGGGGAGGGGGGTTGTTTAAAACCTCACCACGTGTCACCCAAGGGGGATGAAGGGTTAAAAAATGCTAAAAAACATCACGTGATTATCGGACGGCCCCTTGGGTGTCGTCAAGGGCGACTAACGGACTAAAGACTGCACATACATCCAACAAACAGCATAGAGCGGCGATGGGCTCACCACCTATCATGCTAAGCACATGTGCAGTTGTAATTTGGAGTGCCGTGGACTATGGCAATGGACTGTTCTGCGGTCCTCATTGCTTAGTCTCTGACTATATATTACTCCTCACAGGATCGAGTTTTGAACAGTGCCTTTATATAAACGCTCTGCAGAAGTAACACAAATGTTGTGAATCAACATCATTCCGTATAACGTGGGGACCCTGAGACCGTCTTATTTGAATTTTAAACATATCGCGAAGGCGCGTTAGGCTAAACGACATTACACATATCAGGTTTGCTCAAGGGCGTCGGGTGACGTCATCACTAAATATATTATTCATACATACATGAAAAAGATTCATGACTATGATGCCCAAAGGGTTAGTCAGAGACTAGGCGATGAGGATTCCACTTAAGTACAAGACATAGAAGCATTCCACTGCCGTAGTCAGCCGCGCTCCAAATTACAACAGCTGTGTTCATCGCGATAGATAGTGAGCACATCGCAGCTCTATGCAGTTGGATGTATGTGTAGTCTTTATTCCATTAGTCGCCTTTACGACACCCAAGGTAAAAGTCGTATAGTGAGTCGCTAAACACACGGCAGCGCTGTCTGCTATTCGCTATTCACGACAATTATTTACCTTCTTCATTTCAATTTACTAAAAAGGAAAGTATAACATTACCTAGGGCTTCTCAAACTGTAAACGTCACAGTGCGTCGCTAACTCGCGACGCACAATTTGGGAAACAATTAAACAAGAACTCGCAAATTCCAAGAGCGTCGCAGTATAAATAAGTTAGATAGAGTATCTTTATTATTGAAATTTACGCATTCACAATGCTATATAGATATAAGATAAAATGTTTACTAGAAAAAAAAAAACAAGTCTTAGGAAAGCTCGAATGGGATTCAAACCCATGACCTTTGGATTGCCGGTTCAGATAGAGTACTTAGATACACTTAGAGCAGTATTACTTTAATATTCCTATGCTAATTCTCATATGAATTTTGCATAGTAAGACTAAAGTGATATTGCTCTAAGATGTGACAGCGGGGGCCCACTTTACCTGACCTGGGAGTTGAACCTCCGGATATCGGTCCAACCACCACTCGGCCATAGAGGCGTTGTTAAAAAAAAGTTATAATAATATAACACTTTATGGCACAAATAAATTACATAAAGACACACGTTACACAGGACATATACAAAGGTGAGCATATCTCTAGAAGAGATCTCTTCCATCCAACCCTATAGCTGTGGTGATAAAAATTTAAAATGCGGGACTTATTGCGCTAAACTTATATAAAGACATAAATTAAATATATTTACAAATATATTTGATGACCTCTTTGGTCGAGTGGTTTGTACACCGGTTTTCATGGTGTCGCCATCTCTGAGGTCCCGGGTTCGATCCCCGGTCGGGTCAATATAGAAATTATTGTTTTTTTAAATTGACTCGGGTATGGGTGTCTTCTATGTATAATAAGTATGTATTTAAGTATTTTAAGTATGTTCATCCGTTGTATACTAGTAACCATTTAACGAGTTTCTTCGAAGCTTCTCTTGGGATAGATAATTGGTGTGAGTGTAGGAAAGTGTTATTTTATTTTTATTTATTTATATAAATAAGTAGCCATACACATATAAGATATAACAAACAAATTAAACATATACTATTATTATGTTACTGATTATCACTTAAGTTTGATAGGTAAGGTAGTGCTCTTTTGTTAATTTTATTCTCTAACTCGGAATGCTTCACTGCAGCTACCTACTTAGTCATTCAGAAATGTTGGAAATAATTAAACAATTTTGGAAACATAGGAGGGAGGCCTTTGTTCAGCAGTGGGACAATACGGCTTAGTAATAATACATACATAAATTCACAGCTATATCCCCAAACTGTTATTGCCGTCTTTATAATAAAAAACCGGCCAAGTGCAAGTCGGACTCGCCCATGAAGGGTGCCGTAGCAGCAAGTAACATCATATAAAAGTTCTTGTAGTTCGTTGTATCTTTGATCGATGTTTTAATAATAGTGTATTTTCTTAAATTAATTAATTTATGACGTATTAAAAAAAATACTTACTTACTAGATTTTGTTCAAACCAATTTTTGGTGGAAGTTTGCGTAGTAATTAATGTACATCATAATTTTTTTTTAGTTTTATCGTTCTCTTATTTTAGAAGTTACAGGGACACACACACAAACAAACACACACAAATTTTACCAATTTGGAAGTGTCTCTCGCGCAAACTATTCAGTTTAAAAAAAAAGATATTAGAAAAGTCAATATCATTTTTGTAGAACTATTTATATACATATATCCCACACATATGGGTTTGATGAAAAAAAAATTCTTGTGTTTCAGTTCTAAGTATGGAACCCCCAAAATTTCTTGTTTTTTTTTCTATTTTTGTGTGAAAATCTTAATGCTGTTCACCAATGATGTTACAATAAAAAGAGGTAGATGTGTTACATGTGCCAAAAAGTGGCAACAGAAAACTATGCTAATTGGCTTACCTTAAGCGTAGTCTCACAAAAGCGTTAGCAGTGTTGACACTTTGACAGTGTCAGTTTGCATGTATTTGTTTTCGAAAATTAATTAAAAATATGCTGTCCTGTGTCATGCGAACTACACAAAAGGTCATGAAATTATATATCATGAGTGAGTTTAAATTTTAATTGATTTAAGTTCTTATTATTTATCAACTACAAAATGTCAGAATAAATTGTGTCATAAAAATATAGAGTGCGACAGCAAATTGACATGTAATTCGAAATGACACAGCGCTACATGTATCTGTCTTGTTTACGCTCTTACTAGTTGTCATGCTATCTTGCTTACACTTTAGAATACGATCAAGTTAACTCGGCAGATGCGGCCATATGAGATCATCGACTAGAAGTGACAAGTTATCTCGGCCGTATAACATCGTAATATTTAGTGAGTATAGCGCATGCTCAGGTTTTCGTATGTACGACGCTTCGGTCCATTATTGAAATCACATTAGTACTGACATAACCTATCTACCTCTTTTTAATATAATATCATTGCTGTTCACAGAATTAATACATCTACTTACCAAGTTTCATCATTATAGTTCTTATAGTTTCGGAAAAAAGTGGAAAACATACGGACGGACAGACAGACATGACGTATTCGGGTTCCGTTTTTGCCATTTTGCTACGGAACCCTAAAAATGGCCAAATGTTACACCTCGGTTTAAAGTGACGCTGTCTCGTTTTTGTTAAAGAAGATAGAGACAGAGTCAATTTAATCCTAAGTGCAACTTTAATCAACGTTTATTAATAACAAGGCAAAGGATTAGTGAGAGACTAGGCAATGAGGACCGCGAAGCAGTCCACTGCCACAGTTCACGTTTCACCAAATTGCAACTGCACATGTGCTCAGCGTTTTAGGTGGTTAGCCCATAGATTTAGTATGTACACACGGCGTCAGATCAACCTACCCAAAACTGTCAAATTTCTACAATCAATTTTGAACTTTATTGTTTGGTTCTAAGGATCAATATTCATTGGAGAAACTTGACAGTTTAGGGTAGATTGATCTGACGCCGTGTGTACAAGATACATGAAGTGTGGGAGCGAGAAATCCTTATCAAGTTTAAATCGCCCGAGAGCAAAAGAGACAGTGAATGAAGTACCGATATGTCAATTTTTTCTCGCGAGTAAGAGGCCAAAGCGTCCCAGTCTGTTCTAAGTAGCGCTGAAATTCGTGCATTTTTATATTATTCTTTCGATTTAACATTAAGAATATTAAATGTATAATTATGGTGACATGTTCTGTACGTGAATGTGAGGTTACAGGGCGAAATAACCCGAATCAATACACTTTACATTTCACCAATACAATGTAGGTAGGCTTTTTGTCACGTCTCCGAGCCGTCATTGTATCTTGTGTACATCCTAAATCTATGGGTTAGCCCATCGCCGCTCTATGCTGTTGGATGTATGTGCAGCCTTTTGTCCGTCACTCGCCTTTTACGACACCCAAGGTATAGGTTGGTAGTATCACGGGTAGTATTCTTATAATAAGCTGCTTATTACACAATCCACACGGCACGGCACGGCAAAAAAATTGTTAACAAAAATAATTATGACATAAAAACTCTTGCTGTCACTTTCGTAATCTTCTATTGATGTTGTCGTTGAAAAGGGACAAAACGTAACCTCTATCAGGCTATGTCTGAAACTATTGGAATACACAGACAAAGCCAAGGAGAGGCTAGGTCAAGGTCCCGAATTTATTTTCTTCTTTTTTCTTCTTTGATGTCTCTTCTTCGATATATTTTCAATCTTCTTTGTTCTAGTGTCTTCTTCCATATAATTATGCTTTCTTTTTGACGTGACAACGTCTTATAAATTGGTTTGCCGGGTGACACTTCAAGAAACTGCGTTACGCTCCGCTCACGTTATGCGCTCACAATGAGAGCGAGTGAGAGGCACGCGTCCCTTCCACTCGGGCATGGTTAGCCCGCCTAAGAGCGAGAGAGACAGACATAAAAAGTGAAAGGCACGCGTCCCTTCCATATTATTTCATCCTTCTTCCTACTATACGAATGAATATTCACATTAAAATTATTTTACCACTCAAAGTCGTTGTCACGTAAAACTTTCGCCCGTATACCGACTTTACAGGCAACCAATTTTTTTTTGGAGTTCTTCTTCTACACTGTAATTTTTTTTTCAAATTTCTTCTTCCACTTGTTACTTTTGTTACTAAGAGGGAGCAAAAATAAAGGCCTCCTGAATTTCTTGCCAGCTTCTTCTCAGCCGAAGAATCTCCCAAAATCCGAACTAGTGGTAGATTAGTTAGTTAGTTAGATATTAGTTAACATTCAACTTAATGTTAGTTAACTGTTATTTTATTAGTTTTTGACGTCAAAAAGTTCCTGTAAAGGCATATCTATATTAATAAAAATCAATTGCCGAAATGTTTGTTTGCGTATCAATTCAGAACGGCAACACCTATTTGGCTAATTCTTTTTTTGCGCTCGTAATTGTCGGAACTAGGTTTTTTTTATATTTCTTTTGGAAATTCGTCCCGGGATAAGTACAAGGTGTTCACGCAGACAAAGTCGCGGGCGGGCCGCTAGTATTGAATATATATTTTGACTTTTGACATTTTGTTTCTTTCATATTTCTAGGTTTTTAGCATAGAATAAAAACTAAAGCATAAAAGAATTCCAAATGTGACTCGTAATAGTTGTCCTATTTTTTCAAATGGGCCTTATAGATTAAAAGAAAAGAGACAAAATTATTGCTAAAAACGTCAAATGTAAAGCGAAAAAAAACCGGTCACCATTTATGATACAGAATTCAAAAACGACACAAATGTAACTCGAATGGTGACCAAACGGAGTGCACACACAAATGTCATAGCACTACTTCTATGCTTTAGTTATTATTCTGATTTTTTTAGTCTGGCAATGTCATGTCACTCAGTGATAGAGTCCGGCTAACGAAAGCTGAACCAGGAAAAACGCGGCAAATTTAAAAAAATCATGACTGGGTAAAACAGGGTCACTCACACAGCTGCAATTTTCTCATTCTAAATCTAAGTTATTATAACATATTAATAAAGTTCAATGTACGGTACTTTTCTTTCGTAACGCAAGCGCTTGTGCTGAAAATCAGCGTTACGTGTGAATCGTAGCATGCCGAGTAAAATGTAAAAGCCTGGTTTGGAGACACTGTGCATGCAGCAGTGTATGCAAAGATCTAATTTTTTTTAATTTAAGTAAGTTCAAGTTTTTATTTATTTTCTGTTATATGTACAGTGTTGCTTAAATTTAAAATACTCCTTTTTATATGTGATCGAAGATTCTAGTGTAGGACGCCCTCTTGCGACTGACAGTAAAGCGACTATATACCTACTTACGCATTTAATTGAGAAAAGCCGAAATTGGGCTCAGTCGTATGCATTGGGAGAGGCCTATGCTATGCCCAGCAAATAAAATTACAATTTCTTCTTCATTTGTTAAGAATGCTATTTTGTATTCTTAACAAATAAAGAAGATAATTATTGTAATTTCTCATTATTTTTTATTTAAGAGTTTGAGGGTCGATCTCCAGAGGCATTTTTTTTCGTGTCGGGCTGGATAAACCCATTTTAAAATCGAAAAACGTTTTCAAAATATTTTTGTATATACAGTTTGGTGTTTAATCTACGTGATACAAGGCTAATATTATGAATAAATTTATTTTAAATATTTAAAAAAAAATCTTAAACCCTAAAATCCTGATCGCTCTGGGTTGACCCAACTCCCGATTGAATGAAAAAAATATTCTTTATCTTTTTAATGAGAAGGTTCATATGAAACAACTTATTTAAATTACATAACAAATAGTTAATCTTCATAGTAATAAAATATTTTTAGCTATATTAACAATACTTTTGCCACAATTTGAATTTAAAATCGTGACCGGGCATTTTATCTCATCGCTCTGCGCTGTGGTAAAACATCGCGCTCTTCCCTAGTTACACTCTGTAGACACTCTATTTCCCTCCCGCGGGGCAATGCTAGTAGTGGTCTAACCGCCGAGGAGGATACCTGTGTGCCACGTTCCCGGGCTCCAACATTACGAAGGTAAGTTTATGATTGCTCTGGATTTGGTTTTCGAATTTTATAATTGCTATGGCACGTTATTTAAATTAAATAGTAAGCTTGTGAATGTGTTTGTTATGTGAATTAAGTGATCGTTATGATGTTTTTTTATGATAAGTAATCACAACTTTCTACTGCTTTTAAATTCGGCTATATTTATGATTTTGTGACTTTTTCTGATCGCTATGGCTGTGATTGCTCTGTCCAAACAGACCAGAGCGATGACATTTTGCATTAATTGTACGTTATAAATTTATTTTAAGTAGTAGTACCGGACTGTAACAATGATAAACGATGAACTATGCATATAACCTTTAATTTAAAACCTTTCCTTGGTTTCTTTGGGTAACCTATTATTATATTGGCATTTAGCTAACCACAACTGTAACCCTTTCTTCTCTAAAATGTAATAGCAACCATTGTTGCAGATTGAAATCATGCCTAGAAATCAAGAAAAACGTCTTATGAAGAAATTGGCTGAGCGTCGTAGAATGGCCAAGATAAAAAATTATCCAGATCTATACGCACAATGGCTTGTAAAGTCAAGAGAGAGTAACCAAAAGAAAAAGCTCTAGGCACAGTACTACCAATAAGTTATTTGACTCCAAGCCAGCAAAAGGTTCGTAGGAAGTAAAGTAGGTAGAGTTCTCGACGATAATATTTAAAAAAAAGGGATAAGTTACTAGCAACTGATGAGCTCCCAATAAATGAAGAACCTATCTATATATCTGAGAACCGTGATCCTCTTTCAAATGTTCCTCAACCATCTCCAACCTTAAGCACCAACAATGTAACAAAACATAGAGAGATACTGCAAACTGTAACACTAGATGTTGAAAATGAGTTTAACATTATTAATCGTATAAAAGTTCATTCTCAGACAAGTTCCTGTCTTCCAGAACCTTTAAAGAATACGAAAATTTTCTTATTTTGATTCACCCGCGTCACTGGTTAGTAGACAAAGAAGAATAACAAGATCTCAGCGGCTATCGCAAGATACTGAACGAACGAACGAACTAACAAGCATTGGCAGTGCTTCCTCCAGCATCTGTCCCGGTAGTCCACAAAGCTCAATTAGCAACATATCACATACGTCTCAAAAAAGTCTAGATATATTCCCTAAACATAAAATATCGTCAGTTCCAAAAAACCTCTCCATGGAAAGGTTTTGAGATTGTTCTTAATAATGATGATCGATCTTGTTCTTTATAAACGTTAGTTTTCTTTAATGACTTTTTAAAAACTAATATTAAATGATCTTTATTTTTGAAATTTTGCATTCACAATGCTATATAAACATAGGATAAAATGTTTACTAGAAAAAAAATCAACCAGTCTCAGGAAGCTCGAGTGGGATTCGAACCCACGACCTTTGGATTGCCGGTCCACTGCTCTGAGGTCGTGGGTTCGAATCCCACTCGAGCTTCCTGAGACTGGTTGATTTTTTTCTAGTAAACATTTTATCCTAATATTTAATGAGTCTAAGTCATTTTATAACTATAAAAGACTGTAGGTATTAATGGTTGATTTCAAAAGTTTTTTAATTTTGTCTCATTAACCTAGAAGTGATTTAATTAAGTCCAAATATATAAAACTAAGCCAAAAGTTGATTTTTATAATTATGTTAATTTGTTATTTTAGCAATTACTTTATATAAAATATTCCGTATTTTGGATATGTATGACTGACAATACCTTTTTCTAAAATAATACATTTCTCTTACATATAATCTTGTTACACGTCCACTGAATATGACTGAAAACGGCTAAATAAATAATATTTTATCAATATATTTTTTTTTGTTTCACTGATTTCACCATTTATGATCGCTCTGGCACCAATTATGATTGCTCTGGTCGCGAAATTTTTGGATCTTAAATATTTCCATAACTGTTTGTGTAAATTGAAGGCCAATAGTAAAAATGTACTATTTGCATATCATTCTTTTTAATGAGATACATAATTACCATTAAAAATCAATATCTGAAAAGCACCAGAGCGATCACACGAATACGCCCGTTTTGGAGATCGACCCTTGAACGTTCCCTCATTCAATAACAATAATTTATCATTAAATGATGTCTGATATTCATTAAATCCATGTAAAACATGACTATATTATTTTCTTTCTTTTTGGTGTTTTTACACATTTTTATGGGATTCTAACTGATTGATACACAGTTTTTTTTTTACTGTTTAATGTGTTTCGCTTTCGCTTCCCCTTTTTGACAAACACACTAACACACAAACACATAAAATAGAAATAAAGAGTTAGTATAAAATCGTACCAGCTTTACCTGTAACATGTTCGTAGCACAGGTAGAAAAGATTTCAACGCGCGTAAATGTCACAATAAACGTCATTCTGTGTCATTATTATAAATTTCTTGGGAGTTTCTCCCGTGTTCTTTTCGAAAAAACACGTGTTGAGACATTGTTGATAGACTCCATTTTTAATTCATTCTACCGGCAAACTTAATGTTAGGTACGTCGAAAAGCAAATACTTGATTTCAAGATGCATTGGCACAGTATATAGGCTTATACTTTGCTAGGTTGGTTGCTATGAACGGTGGTTTATGTTTTATTACTTTTAGGTCAGTTGCTTAAATCCGTGGGTTTTCTTATAAACAATAATAAAAATTATTTTTTTCGTCATAAGCAGTTCACTGTCTAAAGAATATGATAAAGTCATCGATTGTAATGGACCTAAGAAGGAAAAAGAAAAAGATGCACATATTTACACTTATCTCACCTGGTGGCAAGTGACGATACTATTTTGACTTATTGAATAGTGTAGAATAGCTATTGCCATAGTTCGGAGCGGCCTCGCTTTTTGTCAATTTGGATTAACTTTTTAATTAAACCCAAAATTGCAGAGAAAGATTTTCATAAAATGCGTAAAGGCACTTTTTTGAGCTCCTAGATTGAAATACTGTTCTAAATAAATAAAATAAAATAAATTAAATGTTATCTCTTATAATTATATAGTCGTATAGTTCGTAGCGGCCTCGGAATTTTTAGATATCATTGATTTTATGTAGAAAAAAATTTATTCTAAACCAAAAAACTTCGAAAATTTGCTATATGTTAACTGTAAATATCTCCTGCGTCTACAATAAAATTATTGAGCAAAATTTATACCAGAATAATGAATTTAAATATCCTATTTCGATAAAAACGACAAATACAACTGCAAAATTACTACAAAATGCGATGCGCCGGCCGTCCGAACTCAGCTTATGATGCAAGCAATAACGATTGCAAACATGCCCCCGCCCGACACTACTCACCCAGGCACACTAAACTTGCACACTAGTTTAGAACCAAGACACGCACTCGTACAACAAGAACTCGCTCTATTACAGGATACGTTCGTAACGTACCTGGTTCTAGCGTAACCCCCCCCCCCCCCCTCTCCCACGACATGCGGTTAACCCGAGCCGAGGACCGTCCCTCTTAAAGGCGCCTTCGGGTATGTAATAGGCCTTATAGTAAATAATAATTTCTCCGATTGAATTTCAGTAAAGATGTGGAACATTACAGAGTTCTCACACGGACTCATTGGAAGACGTTACACTGTTTTGTTTTATTTGCCTACACTCCATCCACCATTATGTCACATTATGCATACATATAATCACGACTATTATCCCCGAAGGGTTAGTCAGAGACTAGGCAATGAGGGCAGTAAAAGCAGTCCTCTATCATAGTCCATTTTCACTAAATAGCGACTGCACAAATGTGCTAAGCGTGACAGGTGGTGAGCCCATCGCCGCTCTATGCTGTTGGATGTATGTGCACGTGCAGTGTTTAGTTCGTTAGTCGCCTTTTACGACACCCAAGGGAAGATAAGGGGTGGTTCTATTCTTTCACCGGTACGCGACACGGTAAGTCACATCAATATTAGAATTTTATTATTATCTGTAGTTTTCTATCGTAATTTTAATTAAAACTTCAACAACATTATTATCATTTAGGCCAACCTTCTTTGTATGTTACTGAATTAGTTAACCAACATTGTGTCTTAACAAAAAGTAGTCACTTAATATATTGAATATGTGTTCTTTTAAATAAATAAATCTTTTTTTTTTGCTCGCCTATTATACTGTCCTACTGCGCAAAGGCTTCCCCCAAATCCTTATATCTAATAAATAAATAAAAAATAAATAAATCTTTCCTACAATCACACCAATTATCTAGCCCAAGAGAAGCTTCGAAGAAACTCGTTAAATGGTTACTAGACAACGGATAAACTTACTTAAAATACTTAAATACATACTTATTATACATAGAAAACACCCAGACCCGTGACAATTTAGAAAAACAATAATTTCTAAATTGACCCGACCGGGGATCGAACCCGGGACCTCAGAGATGGCGACACCATGAAAACCGGTGTACAAACCACTCGACCAAGGAGGTCGTCGTCTATATCTATCCTCCCTCAGTCACCTAATGTCGGTCTGGTGCACAGATCTTATTTACCTATTTATTTAATAATTTATTAACATCAACAAGAATAAAATTAAATATAACAGTTAATCGTTCCAAATGCAATCTTATTAATTATAGATGTTACACGATCTTAATAAAAATATTTAACAATATTTTAAATGTTCAGTTAAGATAAGATTGCATTTTAGATTTTTCTAATTTGTCGTTACCAAGTCATAATACAAAATATGAATTTGAATGTAAACTATAATTACAGGATGGTCCAAGCCTGATGCATATAATTTTTTTTTTTAATAGTTCACCAAGGGACCTGTCAGGAACCGCTAGGAAAAATCAGTTCTCACCAGATTACAAGATATGTTTTTTTTATTGAAATTTTTCAGATATCTCTACCTTGATGTACAAAACATTTTTTGACTTTATTTATGATTATATCTGCAATTTTTTTTGCAGGTGTTTACCTAATTAGCCTTTTCTTACAGAAAAAAAATCAGTTTGATTGCCTGTTTTTAAGTTGACAAAATTTTCAATCAATCCTAGAAAAAAGTATTTTCCGAAACTTTACCGTACATTTTAAAGTGTTATCAAAAAATGAAAAGTAGGTGTACAGCTGATTTTTTCCCAGCGGCTTCTGACAGGTCCCTTGGTGAATTATTTAAAAAAAATTATATGCATCAGGCTTGGACCACCCTATATATGGTATAAACTCTATACAAATTAATCATAAACAATTAGAAATAGCTGTTGGAGTACTTGGAGCATTTCAGACCCAAGCTGTTAAGTCGCACTGACTAGTTACCTCTTTGAACTTTGCGTGCTATTTTTATGGCTGAATAAGATGAATCCAATTTTATTGTAAACATCCACAGTGTAACCTTATTCAAGTGCAAATAAATACATTTCATTTAATTTCTTCTTTGTAATCTAAAACTTTATAATAAGCTTTTTATAAAGCTTTTCTTTGATTTTGATTTTAAATTTATGTACAATAGTCGTGATGTATGTATGTATGTATGTATGTATGTATGTATGTATGTATGTATGTATGACACCGCGAAGCAAGTTTTTGCGAACTGAGTTGTGTTAATGTGCAAATTGCACAAAGCCACAAAGAAAACATAAAAAAGATAGGTTTTTATTTTATATTATTACTAAGCACCCATATTAATACTAAGTTCTTCCAAAAGTTCTCACAGAGATTCTAATTTAAAATTTAAAACAACCAGTTCGTCTTGACCTTTTCGTGTTAAAAGTGTTATGTTGCAATAATACCTATATTTCTACTATGACATCCATTAATTATGAAGAAATGTTCGAAACTGATCAAATTACTTTTACATTAAATTTTATTATTTCATTCTTTATCTACAATGTGATAGGGGTGGTACTTCTAACCCGTTAAGGCTAAGCACTACATCTAAATTCATCGACAAAAAAAATAATATGGGGGGTCCAACCCTCCCTATAATTTATGACCATTTTTACTTTATGCGATATCAAAGGTTTCCTACGTCGGAGAAACATGAAAAAAATGGCAAATGGTAGCTAATGACACTGGCAAACTAATAAATTACTTTGTTTTGTATGTTTGAGATTATTTTAGTGAGAAAAAAAATCATTACTTAATTATTTTGCGATTTAAAATCACTTTATTTTAAGTCCTAATTATTTTTTTGTCGATGAATTGAGATGTAGTACTTAGCCTTAACAGGGGGGTTACTCTCGAACGCAAACTCAATCTTAATACAATTCCAATGCGATTAATATGTATCGATATTGGGATAAGTAAAGATAATTCCGGAACGCCACCTCGATAGTAATTTGTTCAATCAATTTCCACGCAATTTAATTCCAATGTGGCGCTATTGTCGCTCACAAAAGTGCCATTTGACATTTTTTAGATTTGTGATTGGAAATTGAATAATGCAATTCTGTTTCAAGAGTAGCCTACCTGGTTAGAAGTACTACCCCTATCACATTGTATATATATTAGTAAACATCAATTTCCTCGAATGTAATGCTCAAATTGCCACTTGAGAACAGTTAGACCGATTTGGTTGATTCTTTTTTTGATAAGTTAAGAGTAGTCAGGAGAAGGTTTGCATGACAGAAAAAATTGTCTCCACATACTGTGGATATTCGTCACGGGATACAGATGTTTACGCTTCTAATATAATTATTTATGGTTCGGTAAGCACATTATAATGGTAGCGGTGAAAGAATACTACTGTAGGGAAGCCGTGGTACGTAGTTATCGATGGTATGGTAGATGCCACATTGAGGAAGGCAAAGGGAAGATCTTCCTCTGAGCTGGGTGGTATAGCTCGGGGACCGAGGTTTTTTTTTTTATAAAAGAGGGAGGCAAACGAGCAGGCGGGTCACCTGATGGAGAGTAATCACCGCCGCCCATGGACACCCGCAAAACCAGGGGAATCGCAGACGCGTTGCCGGCCTTTAAGGGAGGAATAGGTTTAAGGAAGGAATAGGAATTGGGAGGAGGGAGGGGGTGTAGGGAAGGGGCCTCCGGTACCCTCACTGGTCGGACGAAACACAACAGCACCAAGTGCCATTATTTCACGCCGAATATTCGTGAGAGGGTTTTATTACACCGGGCGAGCCGACCCAATGCGTGCTGCAACGCAGCGTGCCTCTACCACTCAGTCAGCGTCACTCATTTAGCACCACCCAGGGATCACGTGTAGGGTCTCAAGGGTAAACCTACGGACGCGAGCAACTTTGACCCCCAAAGGTCCAACGGATGTCAGTTGGAGGTGCTATATATGGCGAAGGAGGTGGTGTAACTTCGCTACCGCGATGCAGGCTTCCCATACTATTTCTGTTGTAGTATGGAGATGTCGCTGGCTTGGCCTGTGGCGCCAGTGTTGACACGGTTGGGAAGGTGTTTGCTTTGTGTCAAACTATGTGCGGCGTCATGCATGTAGGTGGCACCGCCACACTACCTACTCTCTTCCCTTGGGTGTCGTAAAAGGCGACAGACGGACTAAAGACACCCATACATCCAACAGTACAGAGCGGCGATGCGCTCACCACCTGTCACGCTGAGCACATGTGCAGTTGCTATTTGGTTAAAAGTGGACTATGGTAGAGAACTGCTTTTGCGGTCCTGATTGCCTGGTCTCTGACTAACCCTCCGGGGATAAAAGTCGTTATTATTGTTTGTATATGTATCATCACTTCGTTGAATTCACGCCTCTGTTCAGTGGCTGAACTAGTTAAACAAAATCTATGATCGAAATTCGTAACGAAAATGTAATTCATACTAGTTACTTGTAGTTATAATTCTTATCGAGGATATAATGAACATTAATTGCCGAATGTATGTATATAAGCGCATTACTTAAGAATGGCTGCCACCTATTTGGAAATTATTTTATTATGTGTTTGTAATAATAATTGTCAGGAGGAAGTTTGTTGCAAAGAGTTTTTTATGGAAAATTTATAGGAAACTGGATCGAACTATGCACAAATATTTTATCTAAAAACGAGTATGGGACTTACGCGTTTTTAGGCAACTACATATATTCATATGAAAAATATCTTGCGTATCAATAAGGCACAGTTTGGGAGTTCGGCTGTCACATGGTATCCTATTCTAAGCATGTAACTATGGAGATACGAGTGTTGACAGGTGTTTACGCGGACGAAGTCGCGGGCAGGCTACTACTATTAGCTCAGCTGTCGTAACATCAGACACAATAGAAATTCAATTGTTAGCAACCTCTAGGAGTCTTCCTTCGTGACTTATGGAGTTAAGGTCAAATTTTATTTGAAGAATTTGTAAACAAAGTCCACGTGAACACCCTGTACCTACACTGTGGCGGATTTCCAAAATATTCTTGCCAAATACGAACCTTGTCCAGACAAGTTCAAACACAAAGAAAAAAAATTAGCCAAATGGGAATAGAATAGAATATAGAATAGAATAGAATATATGTTTATTTGCATTTAAGGTAAGGTAATAGGTACATATAATCACGACTATTACCCCCGAAGGGTTAGTCAGAGACTAGGCAATAAGGACAGCAGAAGCAGTACACTGCCAACGGACTAAAGATACATAGAATAGCAATATCGGCGGGTTTACCACCTATCACGCTGAGCACATGTGCAGTCGCTTATTTGTGAAAAGCGGACTATGGTAGAGGATTGATTTTGCGGTCCTCATTTTTATTTCAATGATAGTGTCCTTTCCTGATTTAATTTTGACTTTGACTAAATAAACTCTTCTAAAGCCGACAAATAGACTAATTGAATGGGTCGCGTGGTGCAAACCAACAATCGTGAATTTTTTTTATGTTTGTTTGTCCTTGTTGCATACTATGTGAAGATATGTATGATTTATATTAACATAATGAACAAAAGGAAATAGGAAATATAACTCTTACGTGGTCAACACATGCCTGCTGCGTGATTAAGATAAATGATTCAACATACTTAACATTATACTGGTACAAAGTCAATTACTTATAATAATAATTAAAACAATTAAACATATTTTATAGAGTACTTTTATAATTAATTTCAAAGTCAATGTATTCATTGGCGACCTCCACGTCTCGTCGAGGTAAGCACGCCGGTTCAGGGCCCTTATTCTGTAACGATTCCTTGTTTCAAAACCACGTTAATTCCATAAAAAGTTACGATATCTTCCCAAAAACGTATGCGTTTGACGTTTGTGTGCGGTAAGGTTTAGGTGTGGAATCTATAGATTGCGATACAGAATCAGGGCCCTGGCGTCGTGCCATCTCTGAGGTCCCTCTAGGGTCCAATAGGTACCCGGTCGGGTCAATTTAGAAAACTACTGTTTTTCTAATACGCCATTCTATAAGTACAAAGAACAACTATTTATATGGAAGCAACTCTGAAAGGCTTTAAACTATTCTAACTATGTATTAGAACAATGGTGAGATTGCCCCAATTGTTCGATTCCAATACTAGTTATATTAATTTGGTCTCCCATCCGTTAACACAGCATCCCGAAAGTTGCTTAGCTTGCAAGATACATACGTACATACATACATATAAACACGACTATTGTCCCTAAAGGGTTAGTCAGAGACTAGGCAATGATTAAAGCAAAAGCAGTCCTTTACAAAAGTCCACTTTTCACCAAATAGCGACTGCACAAGTGCTCAGCGTGACAGGTGGTGTGCCCATCGCCGCTCTATGCTGTTGGATGCATGTGCAGTCTTTAGTCTGTTAGTCGCCTTTTACGACACCCAAGGGAAGAGATAGGTGGTAGTGAGTATTCCTTCACCGCTACGCACACGGCCGTTGCGTCATCTAGCATGTTATAGTAATAATATAAACAGTCCCTTATAAATACTTAATAATTGACAAAGAAAAGCTTTATAAAAAAAGCTTATTATAAAGAGTCAGATTACACAGAAGACAAAACAGCTTGGCTCTGAACTGGAATGCTCCAAATACTCCAAAAGCTATTTCTAAATGTCTATAATTAATTTATAGTATGTACCGTATATATTTTATATTCAAATTATTATTTTGTATTTTATGACCTGGCGACAACAATTATCTTTATTTATTTTTTGTAAATATCGTAGCTTCTGTGCGCTGTGGTTTCTTACGTTTTTGCCACAGTTAAAAAATGACGTCCTGAATGGGTGCGACGGTAGGTTAAAAATTTAGACTTTTCAAAGTACTTATTAATTGAGTTTATTGAATAAATATATTTTGAGTTTGAGTTTGACATTTGTATAAATAGTTAAGAGTAGCCAACATACTGTCCCACAACCGAGAAAAAGTCTCCATTATTTAAATCAAGTCATAACTACATTGATGGTTATTATTGGCTTAATCGGGTTATTCCCAAAGGATAAAATGTTTACTAGAAAAAAAAACAACCAGTCTCAGGAAAGCTCAAACGGGATTCGAACCCGTGACCTTTAATTTTTTCTAGAAAAAAAAAGTTTTTCTAGTATACATTTTATCCTATATTTATATAGCATTGTAAATGCAAAATTTCAATAATAAAGATATTTATAAGCAATTACGTCTTTATCGATTATTAAATACTTGCAATAGTATTTCTTTCGAATGTGGGGGTAGACTTCACAGTGGTGTAATACCGCTGGCTTGCAGCGTATCAACTACTAGAAAAAATTCAACGAGTCTTCTGGGGTCTCGGTAGCTTAGCGGTTAGAGCAGTGGACCGGCAATCCAAAGGTCACGGGTTCGAATCCCGTTCGAGCTTTCCTGAGACTGGTTGTTTTTTTTCTAGTAAACATTTTATCCTATATTTATATAGCATTGTGAATGCAAAATTTCAATAATAAAGATATTTATAAGCAATTACGTCTGTATCGATTGTTAAATACTTGCAATAGTATTTCTTTCGAATGTGGGGGTAGACTTCACAGTGGTGTAATACCGCTGGCTTGCAGCGTATCAACTACTAGAAAAAATTCAACGAGTCTTCTGGGGTCTCGGTAGCTTAGCGGTTAGAGCAGTGGACCGGCAATCCAAAGGTCACGGGTTCGAATCCCGTTCGAGCTTTCCTGAGACTGGTTGTTTTTTTTTTTCTAGTAAACATTTTATCCTATATTTATATAGCATTGTGAATGCAAAATTTCAATAATAAAGTTATTCCCAAAGGTCCATGACTCTATTGTTTTCAAAAATTATAAGTTTATACTTTGTTGTTAATGGAAATCAAAATTCCCAACGGGTCCACGACATTAAAAATTTAAAAAAAACATTTTATTTTCCAGCAGGGCCATGAGAAAGTTTTGTACAATCAACATTAAAAGCTGGGTTATGAAAGGATAGAAATTATTCATACATACAAGTTGTTGTTTTACGTTTTCTGCACTTCAAATAGCACCCACCCTCATATATCGTTTTTGTTGATTGTACTTCAGATAAGTCTCGTGAACCTGTTGGAAATTCATATAAGAAAGTTTTAAAATATATTTTTAAACTAGCGGCCGCTCGCAGTTTCACCCGCGTGGTTCCCGTTCCCGTCGGAATATCGAGATAAAAAGTATCCTATGTGTTAATCCAGGTTATAAACTATCTGTATGCCGAACTTCAACCAAATCCATTCAGTTGTTTTTACGTGAAAGAGTAACAAACATCCATCCATACTTACAAACTTTCGCGTTTATAAAATTAGTTGGAAGGAAGTAGGATTTTATGAACCCAGTGGAAATAGAAGAACAATACTTATAATGATAGTATTAAGTTGAGTTAAATAAATAAATAAATAAATACAGTCATGGACCTTTGGGAATAAGCCGCTTAATCACCAAGCTAGCTAAATTCGGGTTGGTGATCACAAATTCGGGCTATGCATCGAAAAATCCGAAACGAGGTGTAAAACAATATAACTTTAATAATTATAATTTTAACCGTAACTGTGAAGCGAAGCGGTGAAAAGGTGGTAGGGGTACTATCACCCCCTCTCTTCCCTTGGGTGTCGTAAAGGGCGACTAACGGACTAAAAACTGCACATACTTTCAAAAGCATAGTGGTGATGGGCTCACCACTCACGCTGAGCAAATGTGCAGTCGCTATTTGATGAAAAGTGGACTATGGCAGAGGACTGCTTTTGCAGTCCTCATTGCCTAGTCTCTGACAAACCCTGAGGGGATAATGGTCGTGATTATATGTATATATATGTAATTATAATCTTCATAAATCTTCGCGAGCAGTAGGAAAATATTAAAAAAAAATAACAAATGACAGTTTGACTTTGGAATCATAAAAAAGAGGTAAAACACCGACCGACCGAACACAGAATTAAAATATGCCAAATACCTGTCTGACTGCATGAGGTGACGTCAGCAACACTAAATATTTCAAAATGGAAGACAGATAAAAAAAAACAAAACACCGCGCGAACACGTCTCTTGTACACAGGCACAGATACTAAACTGAATGCAGAGTTGGTCTAATCGCGACGCGAGAGCAAAGCTATCAAATCGATACGTCCTCGGTATTATCGCTAATCGATTAATTTCAAAAACTGGTCGCGCCAACTTTGATTTTTCGACGAGTTTATCATTCATTATAAATAATAATGTCCACACACCTTTTGAAAGCGCGCGAAGACGCAAGCGCCATTTTGAAAAAAATATTAATAGATACACAATTTTATTGTTGCTTAAGCTGTGTTGAATGCGAAGGCCTCATTGAAATTGGGTTATCGCTACAATTGGTTAGCGTAATCACCCTTACAGCATTAAAGCTCTAAGTAATCACCACCACTTGCCAAATGAGGATTGGTCATCACATACCCGAGTTATGCGTTGAAAAATCCGAAACACTACAAAACAAAATATCAATGACTAAACACAGAACTAAGAATAGGGATACAAACTTTAGACATGACGTGTAAATACTAGACGGCAAAAATGAATGGTTGTCACGATTCGCGATATAGTTTTTCGTTGTGTGGCGCCTTTTTCGTGGATGCGCGAGCACTGGCCGCCAGACGTTAGACCGTTGCCGGATTTTAAAACGATATAGGAAAAAAAAACGCGTGCGCAAGGAGTGGTCCACCATGGTATGTGGGCGAATTTTTGGCGCCTAATTTTCGTTGCGGTTCTGTATATAACCATCATTAGTTTAAACCGTGTGAAAGAATACTACCACCCCCTCTCTTCCCTTGGGTGTCGTTAAAGGCGACTAACGTACTAAAGACTGCACATACATCCAACAGCATAGAGCGGCGATGGGCTCACCACCTGTCACGCTGAGCACATGTGCATTCCCATTTGCTGTCCTCATTTCCTAGTCTCCGATTAACCCTACGGGGACCCTCATAGCCGTGATTATATGTTTATGTATGTATATATTTTAAACAGATCATCATCAGCCTTTATAAGGCACAGAGCACATGTATTCCTTGAAATCAAACTTCGTTCACAATATCTATAAAAACAAAATGCACAATCAATGCTCTAAAAAGTCTGAACAAAAAGAATAAGTATATTACGTAGATGTTTAGGTAGGTATCATTTCGTTTGGTAATATGCGAGCGAAATATCAACACGAAGAAGTGCTCCTTCAAAAATTGCTATTCCGCCAAAACACTTATACTTACTTACCTTATAACACCTATAACATGATGTATTTATATTTTCATTTCGTTTTGTTAGTTGGTAACAGTTATTGGCCCTAATAGCCTTACACAAAAAAATGTATATATTTATAAGTTGATGGCTGTTGTTATCCTGAATAAAATAAATAAATCGAAGCTACCATTATTCCGCTACAGTTTAGTATAGGATTGTATCTCTAGTTTTTATATATGAACGAAGGTATCAAACGCCTCGTAAAGATCGCAAACAGGTTTTGCTGCTGGCGCGCGGATCTCTAAGCCCCTTCTACTAAATGTCAGCAGTCAAGGTTACCTTGTAACGTCGACTGGCAAAATGTCATATGTTAATGCTAATATACACGGATAGACCGCTCTCGACGGAGCTATAAAACTGTTAGAGATATATATCTGTGCCTTTGTTGGGAATATTGTAGGAACTATGTTATGAACTTAGGAAAGGAAATGAAGCAAAGGAATTTCCAGGCAATAATGTGTGTGTATGAGTGCGAGTTTCATTTACTTCTCGATTTTAACCACCTCTGTGGTCTAGTGTCTATGCCACCGGCCCTAGACCTACAGGTTCTGGATTCGATGCCCAGCGTGTAGATGATGACAAAGATGTACATCTTTGTGTACTAATTTGGTTGGTCTTTGTGTACCATCTTGTCTAATGCGCCATAACAACAATGCTAAAAGCATTGTTATGTTCCTACAATTTAAAAATAAAACAGCTATTTCCTCAGTGGTTGAGGGTTCCGGGTGAAGCGCGCTTCTACCTTCGGCCTTATCGTCACTTACCATCATGTGAGATGAGAACCAAGCGCTTACCGTAGAGGAAAAAGTGAATGTTAACTTTATATTGGTTCGAAGAAGTGTCACATTGCTCGCTTTGTTGAGGCCTCTGGTGACAAGAAGGGTGGCAGCTACCTCAGCCAGCGTATTAACCTGATAATCCAAAGGTGTAAATGTTGCCAGCATTCTTGTGACTTTGCCTATGTGCCCACAGCTATAGGACATCTTTTATTTACTGTTTTAGTTTTCGTAGAAAAGAATATTTATAGTTAAGGTAAGTTAATTTCTCTTGTATTCTTTTCATTTGTGAGATGTTGTTTTCACTATTTCGTCACTACACTCACACTTTGGTTCCATCATTTAGAATTTAAAGTAAACTTTTAAATTTGTAACTGATCGTAACTCGAAGGAATTGTGGAATTATCTCGCACTAATTACACTGATACCTCACGTTGTGTGAAGTTGTCGATGCCTATGTACAAAAGGTAAAAAAGATTCAAAATTCAGATAATCATTGAATTAGTTTATGCTACAATAATTGAGAACTATTAATGTCAATACGCCATCGTTCGTTAGTTTGCAAGGGTGGAAGACTTTGTAATGAGAAGAACCAGCAAGACACATCAGCAAGGGCACACTTCTTATACAACAAAACAAAACTTGCTATACTTTGCCGCATGCCGTGGCAATCCATTCGCAAACGCCATCTTAGTTTGTCGTGTTGTATGCACAACTCATTATTAACAAAGATTAAGTAACAGTTCTGAGCGGCATGCAGGCAGGTAAATGTTTAATGATTGGCTTCTGATGCCGCGGAGTATAATTACCATCTCTCGCCTTGCTCCCCTATAGGTGTCCCCCTAGGGGAGGATTTAGGAAAAGAGGATTAAGGAAGGGTAAGGATCCTTGCGGATTGCGGACCCGGATCGGACCGGATCCGTCGGGTCTGAGAAGTGGCAGGAGAATGAGGCGGCAGTTTGCTCGCTCTATTCCCTCTTACCTATTCCCCCGTGGGTGTCAGAAAGGATTTATTTATTTATTTATTCTTAATTGCAAAATTACAGCAAAAGGCAGACTTAATACCCTGAGAATGCATTCTCTACCAGTCGACTAGACCAGGAAGGATCGTAGCAAATGGAAAACTGTGTTGAGATGATTAACTGTCCTGTTTACTAAAGTAGTAACTGTACCAATAGGCTTTTTATTCGATTTCAAACATACTTTTTCAGTTAATTTTAAAATAATTACAACAGCTGTTAATATTTGCATTTAAAACTTGGATCCTCTTTATCCGTTTTTATAACAGGTTTTGTGCTGTTGCGTTTCTAATGTTTTGTAAGTGTTTTTGTCATGTCTACAATAATAAACTATTCTATGTCACCTCGCTAAGCCATCGGCGATCAATGCAAGGCTACGCTTAATTGATTGCAATCATTATAATCTATTACACCATCTGAGGCCGATGGATTATGGTCATTGAATTAGAGGCACGAATCATGGCTAGAAGACCTAATTCGCTCTTCAAAGTTGTTTTAATAATTAAGGGATAAAAACGAACCGTTTAAACAGCGACTATCAGAGTTTCTGTCTCTTTAGATGCAGCGTGGTAAGACCTACCAATACCCAGAAGACTTACTTTACTTCAGAATTTCACGACGAAAGGAGTTTTATTTAATGCGATCTATTCTAGTAGTTATAGATATAGTTATATAGGGTGTTCCAAGAAATAGGGTCAAGCGAAAGCCAGAGGTAGAGCAGCGAGCAGCTCTAGGTGCACTTAAATCACCCCCATGTCTTAATAAACAAATGTATATAATGTTAATCCTATCCTACTAATATTATAAACGCGAAAGTTTGTAAGAATGGATGGATGTTTGTTACTCTTTCACGTAAAAACTTCTAAATGGATTTGGATGAAATTCGGCATACAGATAGTTTATAACCTGGATTAACACATAGAATACTTTTATCCCGATATTCCCACGGGATGCGGGTGAAACCGCGAGCGGCCGCTAGTGTTTATATAATTTTAACGCAAATTTTGTTGCGCACAAAATAAAAATTGAAAAAGACAGTGTTAAGACACGGTAGCTTAACTGGAAAGAGCACCTCGCTCGGATTGCCAGAAAGGTGCGGGTTCGAATCCTGCTCGTGAAAATTTTTTCGACACTGTCTTTTCCACCCCCATGTACCTATGGATCGCGATTTTCAATAGTTTTCACAATACCTACTCTTTCCTCAAAGCCGGTAACGCATCTGCGACTAATCTGGTGTTCATGGGCGGCGGTAATGACTTTCCATCAGATAACACGCCGCCAGCTTATAAAAAAAATCATTCGGTCGAATTGAGCTGTATGAATTATACAGCTCAATAAAGTGGCTGTTAAAGTGACTAAGCTGAATAAAACATTTTGAATTTATAACACTTGCATTCAACGAGGCGAAGGACAAACGTTTCTTCCTGTAAAACTAGTAAAGTATTCGCCCAATGCTGTCCCACTGCTGGGCAAAGGCATCCAACATTGAAGTCGCTCCAGAGTGTTACGTCAAAGTCGTAAAATGTCCAGTGTCAAAATAGCGTCCAGAGAGCTGAGTGTAAGTTTGTAAATGTACAAACGTTACTATCGCGTTTGTGTTAAGAGTTTTGATTCTCGATCTTATTTACTTAGCATTAAGATCTATCTGTCAAAACTTAACTCAAACGCGATAGTAACGTTTGTACATTTACAAACTTACACTCAGCTCTCAGATCGTAAGAATTCTATATCTTACAGCGTCTAAGTAGTGCCACGTCTAAGTCTCCTACGGTCCAAATCGTGAAATGTCTAAGTCGTAAAATGTCAAGTCATCACTACAATTGATGGGTATTGACTTAAAATCACTTTTACGGTTGGTGATCGATCAGTGATCACAAACTCGGGCGCAGCATCGGAAAATCCGAAACACACTTTACCAACTCGACCTAGGAATTGAACACGTGCGTGCGATTTGCTACTCTGCCATGGAAACGGTAAAACTCAAAAAAAGGATATCGTCATTTGGTTTAAGGTTGCAGCCTCCCTAGCCAAGTGTCAACGCTCCGCCCTGTCTAATCGTAAATTATTAAAAAAAAAACTCACACTGATTATCTAGCCATAGATGATTATTCTTTTGAAAATCGTTATTATGATAAGATAACGGATCGGAACGAAATCAATTCAGAAAAACAGTTTTCTCGCGCGCATTGTACGACGAATTTTGAACAGTCAGAGGGCTAACGTTTACCACTTGTCTAGAAGCGCTTGCTAAACGAGATTCGTCTGTGTATCTACTCGTATACCTTATATACTTATACAGAGGGTCGTAAAGTACACGATAACACCTGGTTTTCGTCTCTGGAAAGCAAGTGTATCAAGAGGCACCAAAGAAACAACAACTCCCCCAGTCCAACCCACAGGTGCCAAATGCGGAAGACTTTGTCGTTCGCGCATCGGCCTACACAGCCATGGAAAGAAGTTCTCCCAGTCCCAGTACACTGCATAAACAAATCGTCTGAAACAGACGCAGGGGGCCAATGATAAGTACAGAACGTCACACAGACCAGACAAAGTCGGTAAGCAAGCGTTAATATTCCAAACACGGAATAAGATTTGACTGTTCAACGTTTCACACGTGGAACATTGGAAGTGTAAATATTTTATAAGGCGCGTTCGGTTTGCGATCTTGCTAACTAATTTTACGCATTTCGGTTTCCCATACAAACTTTCAAGTTCTAAATTTTACAAATCAATCAGTCAATTTCAATGAAACTTTGAATGCTTTAATAATTATAAGTATACAGATATCAAAATACTTCGTAAGAAAACATTAAAAGAACGTGTTTTTAAAGGAGAATGACCATTTTACTATGGGAGTTAGGCTACTTTTTTAGCTAGCTAGCGTAACACAGCGCTTTAATGAAGTAAATAGTAATCAATAGCAGCAATCTTCGATCAACAATTGATCGAAGGCAGCAATGCTCTGAAATTTGAAGAAAAAATTAAATTACAATATCATGCGGGAGTTTGAAGCTATCTTCATTTTTAGCTTAAGACTTTTTAGGTATTTTGGAGGTTACCTGTGATAACGAATGAATAAATGATTATGATTATGACAACTGTTATCGTATGACTATCAGTTCAGTTAAGCATTTATTTATCACTTGTTTCTTAACGCGGCGTTCTATAGAAAACCTTTTTTAACAGTAATCATTATAACTTAAGAGAACACTTTTGATATGTAAATGATTAAGACGCAATAGATATCAAATAGGCTGGTTTGGTCATTCTCCTTAGAGCAACTCTCGCAATGCCGGGTCACCGGATGTGGAACAAAATTAAAAACATCTCTAACTCCTCCGTGCTTCAAAAGGCATGTAAAGCAGTAACAGTCCTATTAAAAGAGTATCTTGGGACGTATATAGGCTGATGAACCTTATATAATTAAATTTATAGCGACTGTTATTTTATAAGACCTTAATATTTTCTATTCTATTCTATTCTGTATTCTGTTTTGAATTAATTTACTTTAACAATTATTAGACCTGTATTCTGAAGCTGAAAAAACTTAATGTACACTATAAATAGCTCGTATTTTAGAGTTACTTACCTCTTTAGAAAAGATATAAAATGTATTGTCAGACCCGTTAAACTAAAATAAACTTTGTGACCGCAACAAATAAGTCTTATTTTTATATCGTATAAGCATCTTAGTCGGTTAAAATTCAAATTACTAGTCTCACGCACCGGAAGGATGCGAATTCCAAACCGTGTCAGCATTTGGTATATAGAGATAGATGGTGCCTTGAAGACGGTTATTAGGATACTTTTTCCCGCGAATCATGAACAAAGTCACGGTCAAAAGTTTGTCATAAACAAAAATAATATAAAACGAACTTAAAACATATTACAATATCAAAATGAATCGATACATTACAGCCCACGCTAAAATGACCTAGACCGTCAACTAACCTTTAGAACATAGTCTAGACAATGTAGGATGTGGGATTGTTTTTTTACACCGCGTGAATCGTTTTTACCTGACTGCTGATAGAAAATTATTTTACACTTCGAGAACATGACAAAATTCTTAAAAAATAATTACTGCAACATTATTCAGTCTATAAATGACGTCCCACAGTTAAACATAGATCTATCCCACTTTGCCCGACCTAGGTATTGGACCCTGGACCTACTGTTATCGAGCTGGGCGCTTAGGTACTAAGCCAACGAACTTAAAAAAATATAATTGTTTAAACATTATTTCAGGCTAATTCAATTCAAAAAAACTATTAATAAACTTAATTTAAACTAATTAAATTTAAATCTAATAATTAAGGTCTAATAATAACATCAAACATTTGTATTCAGCGGGATCCAGTGAATGGTACGGCCTTGCATTCCTCAGCGTTCGATTTAAAAAAGAAGTCGAAGAAGCAAACGCAAGATGGCGCTGGGTCGTCATGTCAGCTGATTTTTAGCGAGGTCACGGCTGCTGCCTTAATTTCTTCGGATGATGCAAACTATTACGTTGACTGGTTTTATTAAACAACCTAAAATAAATTATAAATTCAAGATGGACACATATTTAGAGACATATATTAGAAGAATACTACCAACCCAATGATAAACCCATCTCTTCTCTTGCATGTCGTAAAAGGCGACCAACAGACTGCACATACAACGGCGATTAACTCACTAATTGAGTATCACGCTGAGCACATGTGCAGTTCTTTGGTGAAACGTGGACTATGGCAGTAGACTACTTCTGCAGGCAGCATTGCTCTCTGACTCAAACTTCAGGGATAATAGTCAAGACATGACATGAGCCGCCCGAGTAGCAAAATGTATCCTAGGACCAGATATTTTTTAGTCCTATAGAAATCCTATTAACGTTTATAGGACCGCATTTGGGCATACTTAACAGGACCATTGCGACCTATAGTTATTTGTTACAGTCCGGTAAAGTGCAAGTGTAGTTTTGGCTCATTAAAAAAAACTGGGTAGACAAAAAAGCTCGATATTTGGGTACCTCACGAGCTCACTGAAAGAAACCTTATGAACTCATTTGTGATTCTTTATTACGACGTAATGAAACCGAACCATCTTTGAAGAAGCTGATAACGGTAATGAAAAGTTTATCACGTACGACAAGAACGTGCGAAAAAGGTCGTGGTCAAAGGCCGGTCACGCTTCACAGGCTGCGGCGAAACCTGGGTTAACTCGCAACAAGGTTGCCATGCTGTGTGTGTGGTGGGATTGGAAGGGCATTATTCATTATGAGCTGTTAACACCAGACAGGACCATCGATTCTGAACTCTACTGCGAACAACTGATGAGATTGCTTTAAGCAAGAAGTTGAGAGAAAGCGACCGGAATTAATCATTTTTATCATGATAACGCTAGACACACATTCAATTTTAGCCACTCAGCAAAAATTATGAGAGTTTGGCTGGGAGGTGTTAAGGGGAGGTATTTCGAGCGCTTCTCTCTCGCTCTCTCGACGGTACGACGGTAAGGAACGGGTATAACAGCGAAGAGGCGCGAATAATCGCGTTTTATATTTTAAAAAATTGATAGATGTAACAAAAAAAACGATCGGTTATAATCCCTCAAGTTATCTATGAACTACATTTTGATAAATGAGTCATAATATTAAATCACTTATTTTAAGACTAAAACCTAGAAAAGAAGATAAAATGACAAAAATATGTAAATTTGTGAATTTATTCTATCAAGCCAACTTTATCATATCGTGTTTTCATCGGGTATGTTCTACAGAATAAATCTTTAACTATATTGCGTAATTTTCGCAAATTTTAATTTTACTGTTTACTACTTCAAAAATTAATTCTAAGAACGTGTTACTTATTTGAATTTTTCACTAACACCTAGCCACCGTATAGTCTTGACCTTGCACCTTCAGATTTTCACCAGTTTCGGTCTCTTTAGAATTTTTAGGCAGTTAGGGTTAAAATTTGTGTTATAGATAATATATTAAAAACATTTGACACTCTCAATAAAAAGAAAACTGCTGATCTGTAGGGTAATTCCGTGGCCGTCGCTAAATCAGTAATTATGACAATAGCTCCAGTTTTAGCTTGCATATTTAACGAATGCATTGGCTGTGGTGTTTTTCCTGACCTAATGCAACATAGTAAAATAATTCCATTGTTTAAATCAGGTAGCACTTCTGACCCCTCCAATTTTAGACCTATTTCTGTGCTACCCACATACAGTACAATTTTTGAAAAGTTGATGCTAGACCAAATTCATTTTCATAGAAATAAACTTTTACATTGTAAACAGTATGGTTTTACTAGGGGTCGCTCAACAACTGACGCCGGTGTTGAGATTTTAATCCAAATATTTGATAACTGGGAGGAATCACAGGATGCCCTAGAAGTACTTTGTGATTTATCTAAGGCTTTCGATTGTGTTTTACATGAAACATTTGGCAGGAAGCTTAACCACTATGGAATTAGGGATGCTTCTTTGAGCCTTCTAATCTCATACTTGAGTAACAGGATTCAGAAGGTCGACATTAACGGTAAAAGATCTCCGGGATCAGTGGTTACAATTGGAGTTCCGCAGGGTTCAATACTTGGTCCATTCCCAAGTAACAAAATGTGGTCTTGTAGTGGTTCCGGAGCCAGGTCTATAACAGGCTAGTAAAAGTTTATAACCACGGAAAAGGGCCCATTTTATACGCGTACTTTTGCTAATAAAACTAATTATAAACTAAACTAAAACTAAATACTCATAGTAGACTTGGCGAGCACCACTTAGACCAATAATACACTTATACTTGGACTACGCAGAACTATCTTATCCCGTGAAGCCAACTATGAGCATCTAATAGAACCAGGCAGATTTGTAACGTACTCCGCACTTCTATTAATAGCTACTCAAACATTTGTGAATTGATGTTTTGTTGTGCAGTTGTGAAGAAAAATAAAAAAAATAAAAGTAACTTCATCTATTTTATATAAAATGTATTAACAAGTATTTTGCACGTAATATTATACGTGCATACATGATTGCACGGCAAACGCGTATGTATTTTCGGTGAAGTATATTGTGTTTTACATCTCAATTTTTGTTCGCCTTTTGAACATGGCGTAATAACTAAGTTGTGTTTAAAAATAATATTAGTCCTAACAGCATTGTCGCGCCATATTGTGGCGAAATAGGGTTCCGCATACAAATGTCTTATGCTTAATTTTAATAACTAAGAGTTTATTATTTTTATGTTTTAGTTGTGACTTTGATCAAACTATCATGGTCATATTTTCATTTGTTCATATACATTTTTGTAATAATTTAATTAAAACCCAATGACTCAAAAGAAATCAAAATGACCGTGAAGATGCGAGAAATATTAAAAGCAATTGTCTTCTTAAATGGACTTCACGAAGATATCTTTGGACACTAATAGTTTTACAAGAAACCTTTTTAAAGAAATTAAGACTATAACAGCATTCGAGAGTCCACAATAATACCAAGTACACTTACTCTTAGAAGAAACCTCTGTAGAACTAATTCACTTATAATTGGCACATAATGTTGACTTATACACTCCTGTAAGGTCAAGTAACAAGTGCAAGTGGTTCTAAGTCTATAAATTACTATTACTGGCGTATGACACTTATAGCGGATTTATAATTACTTCTTGTAGGCGATTATAAGTGTAACTTACTGGAGCAAGTTTTCTCAAGTGTATTTACACCTATGCAACCCTTTTATAGGCCATCTAAGCCTTTACTGCGCCTATAATTTCGTTCTATACACGACTATAAGGCAACTTATAAGAACAGGTGTACTATAAACCCAAACGAACTCCGTGTAACCTGTTATAAGCTTGGTAGTAAAACCCGGAACCACTAAAAGAAAGGTACTAGTGCTGTAAGCCTGTAAACTGTGCACTACAGGAGAACTTTGTTACTTGGGTTCTTGTTCTTGGTTTATATTAATGACTTACCTTATTTTGTAAAAGACAGTCATGAGATAGTATCGTTTGCTGATGATACTTCACTTTTATTCAAAGTGAAACGACGACACCCAAATTATGACGATGTGAATAATGCGATCTCAAAGATTGTTACCTGGTTTAGCGTAAATAACTTGCTATTAAACGATGGAAAAACCAAATGTGTAAGATTTGTATTGCCTAATGTGAAGCAAGTAACAACTAGTGTACAAATTAAAGATAAGAATGTGAATGTGAAACTATCTTTGTGCTTCAGTAGAGGGCTATTCGTGCAATCTATAAACTAAAGGCTGGTGACTCTCTCAGAGAGAATTTTAAGAATATAAATATAATGACAGTTGCATCACAATACATTTATGAAAATTTGATTTATGTTCATAACAAACTGAAATGTTTTCAAACAGATATATTCACAATGTAAACACTAAAAGTAAGTACAAATTAGCAGTACCTTATACTAGGTTCCATAAAATAAATAATTCTTTTAAGGGTCTGTGCTTAGAATAATAACGCTATAGAAACCAAGTTCGCGCGCCTATTTTGAAGCACATTAATTGGAGCCAGAAATGGCACCAAACGCCAGACCGCTCCGTAGTGTTCAATGTCACAGCGCGCCGAACGTGTCTCGTGAAAACAAAAAAAAATGTCGGTTTGTGCAGTTAAATTGTGTCACAACACATCTGAAAAACAAAAGAAGTGTAATAACATCACTTTTCACAGGTAAGCTTTCAGTATTTCATAGTATCTTGTAGTTAATTAGGTCAAAATATAAACGTACTGCAGTGTGATTCTCTAAGTTAAAGCATCGGTAGCAGCGGCTGCCGCAGTGCTGTCTCTTTCATATTCATAGAATTGGAAAGAGACAGCAGATCACGGCCATGCGCGCACGTCACGCGTGTGTGAATCGGTTTAGTGCTTCATTTTTGACAGAGCGCTTGTATGAAGACTATCTTTCTATAGCGTTATTATTCTAAGGGTCTGTGTGTAAGATTTTACAACAAAGTACCAAATGATATTCAGAAATTAGATCTTAATAAATTTAAAATCAGAATCAAAGAAATGCTTTATAAAAAAGCTTATTATAAAGTGTCAGATTACAAAGAAGACAAAACAGCTTGGATCTGAAATGCTCCAAGCACTCCAACAGCTATTTCTAATTGTCTTTATTTAATTGATACTACATAGTAAGTATTGTAATTTTGTATTGCATCATTTATTATTTTTTAAATTCATATTTTGTATTGAACTGGTAACGACATATTCTTTTTTTTTTGTTTGTAAATGTCGTTGTTTTGTCCGCTGTGGTTTCTTGCGGCTATTCTTTGCCACAGTTAAAAAATTATCTCCTGAATGGGTGGTAGGTTAAAAAAGATTTGGACGATTCAAGTACTGATTTATTGAGTTTATTGAATAAATATATTTTGACTTTGACTTTGACTTTGGTTAACATCACCAGAGATTACTGTGCTAATGCTAGTGTTTAATGGTTGTGAACAGCCGATCACTCTAATAATAGCAAATGCAAGTCACATATAAGTAGAATCTGACTTAAAAATAGTAGCAGGGCGTGAAGTTTGGTGCAAGAAATCCATTAGAAGTCACGACATAGTCAAATCAATCTTTTAATATCTTCGACCTATAGTAGCTATACTATATCCAAAACATTTACAGAATAACATTTCTTCTAGAAGAATAATACAAAACGTTATCAAGAATAAATAGTCTTATTAAATGCATTTATAGTAGCTTTGATATTTATTTTTACAACATGGACTTATAAGATTAATTCCTTATGAGAATAATATACGAGTAGTGTAATCCTGTTAACGTTTATAAGAAAGACCTATGTATGTAGTAAGATCGGAAGTGCTTAAAGCGTAAATAGTCTAATTAGATGTTCTCGTAAACGTTTATAAGACTTCGTAATAGGATCAAAAGTGCTTGTAGCACAAATAGTCCCTTAAGCTGCTTTTATAAGATGTAATTTTAATCAAAGCGTCTATGATTGTGCTATAAAATTTTTAGTCTTATAATACGTCAACAATTAATAAGGGAATATTGCTACTTGGGGAGTGCACAGTCGAGGAAGTTCCCTGTAGACCACACTTTTAGGGATGATTTATATTAGAGCGGGCCGTGCACGGGGCGTGTCCCGTCCGGGCCCGGACGGGGCCCCTGACGGCGCTACCGATTTGAGACGTTGCATACATTTTGTATGAAGCAGTTCATATTACACCGTGCATGATCCCAAATCATAGTCGTCCGGGCCCGAACGGGACACGGCCCGCTCTAATACACCGTGACAGGTTAGACGACGGACGCATTTAAGGAGGTAAGCTAGTAACTTAATTATCTACATCCCTTTTAGTTAAAAAAGGTTATAGGAAATTTTAAAACACGCGAGTTATTACGCATTTAAAAAAAAAGTGAACTGTATTCATTTCGCATGTAGGTTATAAACGCACGATTAAGGGAGGCGTTGTTCGCGCGTGCTTTGACGTTACTAAGGTAGTACGCGCGCGTTGTAAATTGTAAATAAGCAGAAAAACCATTTTAGTTAAAAAATTAAAAAGTTAAGGTGGTGTTTTTTCATTTTTAATGGAACAGGTATCGGCTCCTTATACACCTCCTTTAACGCGTCCGTCGTCTAGCCAGTCACGGTGTATAAATACAAAATGTATGCAACGTCTCAAATCAGAGGCGCCGTCCGGGCCCGGACGGGCCTCTGGGCATTCTAAACTATCTATAGTAGACTTTAAATTGCAATAACTCAGCTAAATAAACGTTATTTAAAAATGTTTCAACAAACTATTTAGATCCCTGTATTTTACTTTAGCGTGCAAAGTTTCATTAAAATTTTTTCATTGGTTTTTAAAAATTTCGAATTGGAAGTTTGTATTGGAAACTGAAATGCGTAAACCCTCTTATGTCAACCGAGTTATTGTCTTGAGACCTGTGTGACCTGTCAAAACGTTATTTGTTTGTATTTGGAACGTCTTTGTCATACTTGTATACATAGTGTTAGTTGGATTGGTATAATATTATATTACATTAAGTAGGTAATGTTATTTGGTAAAGTATCATGTTACTTGGAGCGGTTTTAATATTTAGCGCACCATTAAGTCATTGTCAAGTCAAGACGAACACCTGATGGGATGAAATCACCGCCGCCCATGGGGGTGTCCAAAACCAGAGGAGACGCAGAAGAGCGTCGCCAGCCGATGGCCCAGAGGTCGGGGGGGCAAGCCGATGTAAATGAAAGAGGCGATTATAATAGAACGGTACAAATTCCCAATGTGTAAACTCCACGACTTCTTCTCTTCACTGTACTGTACATAGAGGCGTGCCTAAGGTTACAGAGTAGGGAAATTTTTATTTTCTTGTGATTTTTAAAGGTTAATAATTACCTACAGTTAATTGTTTTTTAATGTTTGGGGGGGGGGCAGCTGCCCCTATTGCCCCCTTGGCGACGCCCTTGCGCAGATGCGTTGCTAACCTTAAGGAAGGAGTAAGAATTGTTAGGGGGGAGGTGGAAGTGAGTGCCCTCCGGTACTTTTACTCACCGGACAACGAAACACAACAATAACGAGTGCCATTGTTTCACGCCGATATTCCATGAGAGGTGAGAGGATGGTATTACGCCGGGCGAGCCGGCCCAATGCGCTTGACTCTACCACTCAGACAGTGTCACTCATTTAGCACCATACAGGGGTCACGTGTAGGATATCAAGGGTTAACCTAGGGATGCGAGTGACTTTAACCCCCAAAAGTTTCGGATACGATTACAAAGTAAAGCTCCTGGTAAGCCCAGCTGTTTAATTTAATTTCATTTTATTTGGGAAGCTTGGGGATGGGAGTGACAGGCCGATATCATTAATTAAGTTAAATGAATAATAAACCGTGTCGCGTAACGGTGAAGGAATACTACCACCTCCTCTCTTCCATTGGGTGTCGTAAAAGGCGACTAACGGACCAAAGACTGCACACACATCCAACAGCATAGAGCGGCGATGGGCTCACCACCTGTCACGCTGAGCACATGTGCTGTCGCTATTTGGTGAAAAGTAGACTATGGCAGAAGACTGCTTTTACGGTCCTCATTACGTAGTCTCGATTATGTATGTTTTCTCTATAAAGTTGCAGGTAATTCCCAACCACTATGTTGCAAACAGTCCGCAGTCTCAAGGTATGTATGACATCAAACAGCTGACTGCTCATCGTGAATATGTATGAGACGCGACCCGGATGTCTATAGTTCAGGAGATGACACCATTATGAAATTATAGTCAGGCATCTTAGCACAGTTCTAAAGATATTTTACTAAAGATATCTTCAGGGGTGAATGGATAAATTACATGGATAGATAAATACATCCATGTACCCTTTTTTCTACCAGTGAATTCTCCTTATTGATAACACCACAAGACGGGAATAGTAAGATTTTATGCAGCTCACCTTCGTCCCCTTTCCACACCGAAAACCTTAAAAAAACTATCTTAAGAAGTAAGGGATGAGGGTAAGAAAGAAGGAAAATAAAGAAATATTTATAAAAAGCATAAATATGTATCTTTATTATTGAAATTTTGCATTCACAATGCTATATAGATAACGGATAAAATGTTTACTAGAAAAAAAAATCAACCAGTCTCAGGAAGCTCGTGTGGGATTCGAACCCACGACCTTTGGATTGCCGATTCTAGGGTCTCGGTAGCTCAGCGATTAGAGCAGTGGACCGGCAATCCAAAGGTCGTGGGTTCGAATCCCACTCGAGCTTCCTGAGACTGGTTGGTTTTTTTTTTTTTAAGTAAACATTTTTTTCTAGTACTCATTTTATCCAGCATAAATATGGTTATTTTCTGATGTTTTATCGTTATATATCGTTAAGAGGGTTTACGCATTCCGGTTTCCCATACAATTGTCTAAGTCGAAATTTTAAAAGACCATTTAGCCAATTTTAATGAAACTTTGCATGCTAAAGTGTAATACAGGGATCTAAATAGTTTGTTGAAAACATTTTTAAAAAGGTTTATTTCGCTGAGTTATTGCGATTTCAAGTCCACTAAACTTTAAAATCGCAGTAACTCACTTAAATAAACGTTATTTAGAAAGGTTTTCAAGGAACTATTTAGATATATATATTTTACTTCAGCATGCCGAGTTTCATCAAAATTGGCTAACTGGTTTTTAAAAATTTCAACTTTGAAATTTGTATGGGAAACCTAAATGCGTAAACCCTCATAAGAAGTAAGGGATGAGGGAAATAAGAAAATTAAAAAATATTTATAAAAAGCATAAATATGGTTATTTCCTGATGTTTTATCGTTGATATAGTTCAAATATAGTCAAAGATAGTGAAACGTTGAAAAAAATCACTACCTCAGGTGGGAGTCGAACCCACGTCAAGCATGTCGTCATCAAATCCGCATTCTCTGCACTCTTCCCTACGCTAACGTCACAAAGGTCACTCTTGATCGTGAGGGTCAAAGTGAGAGGCGAGTTTACGATCGAGCTTTAGAGACATGCTGTTGTCTACCTACATCCTACTAATATTATAAACGCGAAAGTTTGTGAGTATGGATGGATGTTTATTACTCTTTCACGTAAAAACTACTGAATGGATTTGGATTAAATTTGGCATACAAATAGTTTATAACCTGGATTAACACATAGAATACTTTTTATTCCGATATTCCCACGGGAACGGGAACTACGCGGGTGAAACCGCGAGCGGTCGCTAGCATATACATAATTATAATCACGAGTATTATCCCCGAAGGGTTAGTCCTAGATTAGGCAATGAGAACAGCAAAAGCAATTCTCTACCATAGTCCACTTTTCACCAAATAGCGACTGCACATGTGTTCAGCGTGACAGATGGTGAGCCTTTAGGTCTTAATTCCGTTAGTCGCCTCTTACGACACCCAAGAGAAAAGAGGGGGTGGTAATATACCGCTACGCGACACCTTAATAGACAACGCTGTTGTCTATTAACTCTTTAGCTTCAGGACTATAGCGTGCTATGGAGGCGCTTAACAAAAAAGCTCGAGTATTCCGCAATGAAGTGATTTAACTCATTTAGTTGCGCTCAAAGATAACGGGTCGTATGAAATGACGTTGCGAGGTTGTATTACATTACAACCGTTACATACAATACATATTACATTACAACCGTTACATACAATAAATATACAATGTGATAGGGGTGGTACTTCTAACCCGTTAGGCCAAGTAAGTACTACATCTAAATTCATCGACAAAAAAAAATATGGGGGTCCTACCCCCTCCCCCTATAATTTATGACCATTTTTACTTCATGCGGTATCAAAGGTTTCACACGTCGGAGAAACATGAAAAAAATGGCAAACGGTAGCTAATGACACTGGCTGACTAATAAAGTACTTTGTTTCGTATGTCTGACATTATTTTAGTGAGAAAAAAAATCATTACTTAATTATTTTGTGATTTAAATTCACTTTTTATAAGTCTACATTATTATTTTTTGTCGATGAATTTCGATGTAGTACTTAGCCTCAACAGGTTAGAAGTACCATCCCTATCACATTGTATATACACATACATACATACATACATATATACATACATAGGTAAATACATACTTTTACATAGGCAGAGGTTTCCATTTGCTACGATCCTGACAATCTCCTTTTGCTAGTTTACTGGGAGTAAACTAGCAAAAGGAGTTTGAAGAATATTAATGAGACTGAAGAATACAAAAGAACTTAACTATGTAAAAGTAGCGGCCCACCCGCGACTCCGTCTGCGTGAACACCTCGTATCTCGTGACAGCTTTCTAAAATATTTCTTTCATACAAACCTACATACATACGGGGTATTCCTTGAAGCGCACCAGTTTTGAAGTGCACCGGACCAAGCGCACCTTAACTATTCCTCCAAGCGCAACTTAATTTTTTACTATTGTACATTAAAATATTAAGTTGGCTATGTTTTTGATTTTTTTTCTTTCTTATGTTTTGTTTAATAAATTATCTCCACTTTGACAGCTTGTTAAATTTATTTTTATATAAAACCTTGTTTCTTATAAACAATATTTTAGGACGCGCTAGGTAAAATATATTTTAAACGCCAGCCATATAAAATGCTTCATCACCATTACAAAAACAAATATCAAATGATTCGATGGAAATAAAATCCCAACTCAGATATTATAACACTGTGAACTTAACTTGACATTGCAATCACCAGACAAAGCACATATCCACCTATATACTAATCAGATATGTATATATACATCCTCCGCGCGATGGTACGAGTTACCTTGTAGTCAAAGTCACAATCAGTTGCCCAATCAAATCAACGTATTTGTCCCAAAAATATATATGACCCGAACGAGCGTGGTCGTAAACGTTGAGCCGTGAGATTTGGATGTGGCATGGGTATCTTTGCATTTAATGCTATCCTTAGAACGAGACACTTCCCGACCCTCTGGAAGATCTCACAGGTGGTCATGATTCATAAATCTAGAGAACCCGAACAAGAAGCTTCGTCTTTTCGACTCATGAGTTTGACTCCAGTCCTTACCAACTATGGGAGAGAACATTCCTCACTAGACTCACCGCAGCCATTAACGATTGCAGTGTCACGCCATCTCACCAGTTTGTCGTGGTTTCCATAAGGCTCGGCTAACTCAACCATCGAACAAGTCCACCAAGTATACCATACGATTTGTCAGAGTTTCGAACACGAAACATACTGCTCCGCTGCTTTTCTCGATGTTCAATAGACATTCGATCGAGTCTGGCACAAGGGACTTTTTTTTTTTTTATACTAAGCCTGGCAAATGACCCCACTCCACCTGATGTTAAGTGGAAATGAGGTCCAGGCGCAAGGACAACTGGTGCAGCGTAAGAGACGTAGCATCAGTCATCCTCACTCTGCCGGCCCACAAAGTGCTTCTTCACGCCTCGTTTGAAGGACCCTATGTCATAGGTAGGAGGGAATATGTGTGCTGGTAGACTATTCCATCTTTTGGAAGTGCGGCAAAGAAACGAGTCACCAAATTTCTTTGTGCGAGATGGAATGTTAGAGACTGTACATTGGTGACTCCGGAGAGCAGCACGCGTACTCCTATGAAGGAAGGGAGAAGGAGGGATGAGGTCAAAGAGTTCTTCAGAGCACTCGCCATGGTATAAACGGTAAAAGACGCTGAGTGACGCAATATCTCTACGCAATTGCAAAGGCTCGAGAGTTTTAGTGACCTCTGCATTGCCGATAATGCGCACAGCGCGGCGCTGCAATCTGTCCAAGGCATCGAGAAGGTACTTTGCGGAGCCGTCCCAAAGGTGAGAGCAATACTCCACGCAAGACCGCACCTGTGTCTTGTATAATAGACACAACTGATCAGGCGTGAAGAATCGCCGCACCTTGTTCAGGACACCGAGTTTACGTGAGGCATTTTTAATCACGGTTTCGATGTAGTCCTTTTGGTTCAGATCGCAGCGGATATTCATACCGAGCATGTTAATACTGCTCTGCAGGCCTAGAGATGTACCCTGAAGAGATGGAAGGGGAAGGAATGGCGACTTTTTTGCTGTGAACGCGCACACCTGTGTTTTCTTGGCATTGAACTCCACCAGATTATCGGAGCCCCATTTAGAAATGAGGTCCAACACCCGATCGAGCTCAATGACAAGATTTGCTCGCTTCATTTCGGTGTCTACCCGCCCAGCCGTTGGGTGCCCGTTATATCCCCCATGCACTGTGCTATCATCTGCATAGCAATGAATGTTTCCAAGAGGAAGCATGTCATTGATATGCAGAAGGAACAGCGTGGGGGATAGAACGGAGCCTTGAGGAACACCAGCGTTCACTGACATGAACCGCGAAGCGCATCCATCCAAAAGGACACGGATTCTACGCTCATGCAGGAAGCTGGCAATCCAGGTACAGAACTGAGCGGGCAAACCGTATGCCGGGAGCTTGGAGAGAAGAGCTTTGTGCCAGACCCGATCAAAAGCCTTGGCTATGTCAAGGCTAACTGCCAGTGACTCGCCACGCTTGTCAATAGCCCCCCAGAGATGTGTGACATACGCTAGAAGATCACCCGTTGACCGTTTTGGCCGAAACCCATATTGACGATCGTGAATTAGGGAGTGATCTTCTAGGTATCGAACAAGCTGTTTGTTCAATACTCGTTCTAGGATCTTACACAACACTGAAGTTACGGCTATAGGGCGGTAATTAGTCGGATCTGACCGATCTCCTTTTTTAGGGATCGGTTGCACATTAGCTTCTCTCCAAGATTCCGGCACACAACCCGAAGAGAGCGAGAGACGGTACAGACGCGTTAACACAGGGGACAACTCCGCTGCGCACAATTTCAGGACTATTGCTGGGATGCCATCAGGACCGTTAGCTTTCCGGACATCGATTGACTGCATTTCCGCACGGACATCACACTGCCTGATTTTAATATCAGACATTGTGTGGCCACGGTGAGGAATTGAGGGTGGCTGTGCATCACAGTCATCGATCCGGGAGTTAGCCGCAAAGGTTTGGCCAGGAGATCGACCTATTCCTGCGGCTTGTGAGCTAAAGTTCCGTCAAGACATCTCAGTGGTGGCAGCGAGGGTTGGCAGAAGTTGGATTGCACGGCTTTGGCCAGACGCCAGTAGCTACGGCTGCCTGTAGGATGCGTCAGGAGTTCTTGGCCTACTCGTGCAACGCGCTGGGCATCCGCTCTAATGTAGGCCCTCTTACACGACTTGGTGGCATTATTATAGGCTGCTTTTAGCGAGCGAGTTTCGGGAGCCCCATGAGCTTTACCTCTGATCCAAGCGCGGTATGCCGTCTGTTTGCTCTCAACAGCGCTGGCACACTCGCGATTGAACCACCGGTTGCGTCTGCCTTTGCTGATAACATAGGAGTGTGGAATATAGTATTCCATTCCTAATACTATCTCATCAGCAACGGCAGTGGCGCTAGCGGTCGGGTCCTTGCCACTAAAGCAGCGCTGCCTCCAAGGGACGGATGCAAAATACTCCCGCATCCCGTCCCAGTCTGCCGACGCGTAGTGCCAAATCTGGCGTTTCGAAACCGCTGTTGGCGGGCGCGATGCCAAGGGCACTGTGCTGGATATCAAGCAGTGATCCGAGGAACCTAAAGGAGCTCGAATCTCCACCCGGTATCCAGCTGGGCGACTCGTCAGCAGAAGGTCGAGTAAGGAGGGCGCATGGCTAACTATGTATGGGATCCTGGTGGGCTGGTTCACCAGTTGCGTCAGGTCATGCGTGAGAGCGAATGCGTGGGCAGTTCTACCAGCATGGTCTGTTTTGGAGGAACCTAACCACAACTCATGGTGGGCGTTGAAGTCCCCCAAAAACACCAGTTCCGCCGATGGAAACCGCTCCTGCGCATCATCTGCTACCCGACTAAGATGTTCAATTAGTCGAGTTGTCTCTCCATGTCGCCGTTATGGGATCGGTAGACGCAGACGTAGACACGGCAATGAGAGCCTAAGTCGACGTGTACCACTAGGAGGGAGAAGGATAAGGGTCCTCCAGACAGCGCAGACGGCGACAGCAAACATCCGCCCGAACGAATAAGCAAACTCCGGCTTTGGCTTTGAAGGACTCTTCAAGCACAAAGCCGGGATAGTTCAGGTAGGTGGTGTCAGCTGGGCGGATTATTTGCGTCTCCGTCAGGAACAACATTGCTGGCCGTGCCGTCTCAAGATGGTGGTGGACGGCATTGAGGTTTGCATGGAGTCCGCGGATGTTAGCGAACTCCACCTCAAACGGTAAGGTTGTGGTGGGGGTGTGCACCGCTGTAGAACCAGTTTTGTTGTTAGGCGCTGTCATTTTAGGAGTAGAAAGAAAGAGGCGTGAATCGAGAAAATGATGGCGCGATGCGAATGGTCAAAGTGTGGTGGCCTGTTTCCCCAGGAATTTGCCCACAGACGAGTATTATTAAACTGCCGAACGGAAGGGCCCCCGAACCCCCCCGGGAATGGCCGCCGGGACCCCACCTTCCGGTCACCAACCGGCACGACGGACCACCCCGAGATTATGCGTGGCATGGTGAGGCAGCCTCACGAGCTGGTTAGGCTCGCTTGGGCCCCTGTACTGTGCCACGGGCGGCCAGCGGGACAACCGTTTCTACGGGTCTCCCTGGTCGGCAGGTTAACGAAGTCCTCCTGGCACTGGTTTGACGGAAGCCTCCACAGACCAAATACATCGCAGCATCATCCTCTCGAGCTCTGGTTATACACTGGCTGATCCCGAAACGCGACCGACAAGCAGTCACTTGACGGGTTTTACACCATGCGTACGGTGGTCACCAACCAGACGGGTCAAGCCCTACCACCAGTGAAGCAGATCATCGCTCGAAAGAGTCCGTTAGTCGCTTCTTACGACACCCACCGGACGGAAAGAGGGGCGGCGATTGGTATTCTTTCTCCGTCACCGCACGGACTGCTAGCAAAAGTAAAAGAAAAATTACCACACTCAATATTTCCTCTTATAGCATTGTACCTTTCTAGCCTTTCCTTCCAAGTTAAGCAGGGGCATGCCAGATCAAGACTGCACAATATCGAAGTTGGAGTTCCTCAGGGAACGTTACTCGGCCCTGTACTATATACTATGTATTTACGTCAGACTTACCAATGTCAAATAAGATCACAGTTGCGACCTACGCTGATGATACGGCGTTCCTTTCAGTTAATGCTGACCCCATAGTAAAACTTGGGAACGACCTTCTACCACACTCTGACTGCGTAAAGTACCTCGGATTCCACTTGGATAGGCGCCTAACCTGGAAAAATCACGATAGATGAAGTCAACCTAAAGTTCCGAAACTTGTACTGGCTTATGGGCAGAAACGCAGTACTATCAGTGGATAACAAGCTCCTTATTTACAACTCCGTCCTTAAGCCAGTCTGGACGTATGGCATTCAGCTGTGAGGTGTAGCCAGCAAGTCCAACGTTCTCTGTCTCCACAACGAGTGCAGAATATGATTTTGAGGGCGATCGTTAATGCTCCTTGGTTCACGACGAATGACGAAATTCACGAATACTTAAACATGCCGACCGCGACATCGGAAATCGAGCGATTCCGGCATCGGCACATAGAACGTCTGTCTCACCACCCTAACCCTCTCGTCGCTGAGCTGTTAGATGCATCAGCAATAGTGATGCGCTTAAAAAGAAGCCACATTTTTCTGATAAAGCAGGGCCGCGCTGGCGGATTTGCTAAAAATAATCATCAAAAAAAATGTCTGCTTGAGGAGCTCGATGGCGCAGCGGCTAGCGAGTTCGGCTTGCAATCTTGCCCGTTCAACTTTCGCAATGCCGGGTCGCTGGATGGTTCAAAAATTTAAAAGCATCTCGAGCTCCTCCGTGCTTCCTATTACACTACCTATTGATTCCGTAACAAATCCCACTAAAACACGTTTAAAAGCCATTAGGAAAAGTGACACTTGTATCAAAACCCACTAAAACACCGTCTGTCACTATCAAATTCCACTAAAATAGAGTTGGGTCACTATCAAATTCCACTAAAATAGAGTTGGCCAAAGCTTTATTACGACACGTAACTTTAGAACAGTACCTATGTCGCTATTGTTGTAGTCGTGAACGATGCTTTAAGCGGTTTTGTATTAAAATTTAAATATGAATTATTGTCTTCGTTTGTAAAAAAGTGCCTTTATGGGGTTTTTCAAAGTAGACCGTCACATATACTCACGAGTATTGTCACTCGACACTTCTATAGCCAAATATCGCATCCACTGTCACCTTCCAACATCCAGGGCCCAGATCTAAGCCAAGACCTTCCTCGAAAGCCAGGTAGAGTGACGTCACCGCCTAGCCCGCTCCACACCGGTTTGCGAGCTAGCTAGCGTGCCGCGGCGTCGCTCGCTAGCTCGCTAGGAATGCGATGCGACCGGTTACGAATTTAAGAACTTCAAAGAATTTAGTACTTACCCCGTCAAGAGTACTTTTAGACTTTGTTCGCATATAAAGTAGTAATTAAGTCGAGTAGCTATACATTGCTTTGCTAGTTTGCTTATTTGAAACGTATAAAAAGAAGGCGGTGTACGCAGTGACAAAAACCGCCGGGTATGCATGAAAAGAGTGATGGGTTTGAATAAAGCAAAGGAAGGGTGCAAGGACCGTAGCAGATGGCGATCCATAGTCTCTTTGCCTACCCCTATGGGAACAGGCTCATATCAAAATATTTTGGCTTAGTTAAGCTTATTTTTTTAATACTTGTATAAATAGTTAACTAGATAACGGTGAAACATAGAATACACGTCTGACCGGGAATTGAACCTGGAAATAGACGACGCGACGCCAGAACCGGAGTGCTAACCACGGTGGTCGTAAAACGATCGAAAGGAAAGGTTGGTGATCACAATGCATTGAAAAATCAGAAAGACAATAATTTGCCCGACGACGCCGACGTGAATATTAAACCCTGGACTGGACCTCTGGTTACCGGGCCGAGCGATGACGCAGACTAGGTATCTTGTAACAAAGATTGCTTTTCAATAACAAACAGCAATTATTTAATAAATGACTACACCCGGTACGCCCGCAACTTCGTCCAAGTGCACACCCCGTACCCCAAAAAACTCAAACTCAAAAGTGACTCAAAAATAAATTTTCTAATTAAACCTTATTCTAACAATTACAAACACAACAAAAAAATATTAGATAAATAGGTGTAAAGTGATGCGCGAACAAACTAAATGTTTTCTATGATACAATCATTTTTAAAAATTATTTTTTTAATAAATAGATAAATGTTTGTTACGCCATCTAGCGGCGAAAAGTTTTACTACTCTGTGTTGGTGATGCTATTACTATTAGTGACATCTATTGGCAAGTAGCATTTATTTCACTGCATCCAAGATATTTTTACTATTTAGTACACCCATGAAAGTAGATGGCGCTAGCTCCGCCAAAATGGGCAGACCGCGCATGTCAAAAATACCTACTGTCATTCTCATAACATTTTATTTTGTGATATCGTGAAAACGAGTTGATTTTGCGAAATTATACGGACGTGTTGACTACGGGCATGTTTATCCAGTGCATCCGGACTAAAACGCGTATTGAACTTCTGGGATTATGCATTAGTGTACGCTAAATTTGTGTGGTGGACGGTGGTCGCGAGTTCATGAAAGAAAAATAAGATTTTCACACAGTTTTCTTTTGGTTTTCGTCTCCCGCGGTGCAAAGGGTAAGGACGTGTCCACCGACTCGCCTGTATATTTGTTGCATTCCTGAAATGTTGTGAATGTGCTGAAACTTCCGAGTTCCGAGTGTGTGGTTTTCTATTTTTGACATTCGTCTCTATTATTAGTGTAAATCTGTTTTTGATGAATTACATACGAGGAAAGGCGTACAAATTGCGTAAGTACACATTTTTTTTTGTTTTTCGACGAAGAAAGGTATTACTGTGTTCCTACGTATCTGGTAGTTAGAGGGTCTTGGTCAAAAAAGAGATGGTCACGACATAACAGTCTACTACTACCTACTATTGTTTTACGAACGCTTACCGAAGCCCGAGCAAAATTCTCTATGAATCTTACAAGTTTCATGAAATGTTTCTACTTACTTACATTCTTTTACTTCAATTTAACTAAAGGTTTATTACCAAACTAAGTATGACTACCCACTGTTTAAATAGTTACTTACACATTATTATTTGCTCATGGACAGAGAAATTAAATCATTAAAAACATGTTTCAGTAAACAAACAGTATGAAGATATGTAACTAATCACCTCATTGACTTTTTTATTTACAAATAATATGTTGATTGATACCTACTTACCAAAATTTCTCTAATCACTATTATTAATTATTTTAAACAATAACAATAAGCCCTCTATCTTAAAATAGTTTATCTTAAGTTCTCAGGTTAGTGTGCCTTTTGGCAAAGGCCAGCAACTTCCACTGTTGTCTTTTCGCTTTATCAGTCATATGTGCTTAATAAATACTTTCTTATTCTTTGGACTTATCAACTACGCTATTGTCGGTGCAGCCTTCACCATCATATCTTCTTTCCTCATTTCAGTGTGGCCTGCTGCAGTGCGATTCTCTAAGTTAAAGCCTTGGTAGCAGCGGCTGCCGCAGCGCTGAGAATGTACTCTGTCTCTTTCATATTAATAGAATTGGAAAGAGACAGCAGTTCGCAGCCATGCGCGCAGCGTCTATGTGTCACTAAGAGAATCGCATAGCAGAGGTCTCCCTCTCACAGCAGCATGTCAACACATTTCTTTTGTGCAACCCCTGTCTGATCACTCTGCCTCCTCAGTGAAAATGACTGCCATAAGCTTGGCCAACATCTTTAAGGGTGAATAGCCTAAAATCTCCCGCCTAAAAGCCTCCTCCACTCTACGTTCTACTTGTTTTGGGGGAATAGAGTTGACGTTTCCCTCTCTCTGTCTTACAAATACTTTATTTCAGATCCAATTACAATAAATTCAAAATACTAAACTTCTTTTTTTTTCTTGTTGAATCTACAATCAGTCCCCAGTCTATAGGCAGATGAGTTCAGTGTTCAGTGGCAAGTCGAGTGAGCTCCCCAGTAGGAGCCTCTACTCACGGGTATAGCTCTAGTAGCGTTATTCAAGCTCCAGGAAGTCATGTTGCTTCAGTCGTCTGGTATACTGCTGTATGCTCAATAGGCGATCCAGCTCGTTAGGATGATGTATGAGCCGCTGCTTGTATTTAGCAGTTGCGGCACGTATTTCCTCCTTAACAGTGGTCATGTTGAGGTGTTCATGGATTTCGCTATTTCATCATAGCACATTCACAATGGATCACAGGATCTTATTTTGTTGGAGTTGCAGGACGTTTATATTGGAGTCGGAGGCACTACCCCAGAGCTGGATACCATACATACACACCAAATACTAAACTAACCGTCAGGATCGTAGCTAATAGAATGGTCTTCGAACCCCCTTGGTAAAGGGGTGTGATGTACATATATATAAATATGTAAGTGTAAACTAAACTAGACAAACCATTAATTAACATCATCCCATAAACGTTCCACTGCTGGGCACAGGTTATCCCACATACACAACAAATGGAAGATGGGCCATAATAACCTACCATGCTTACCAAATGGGTTTTGACGACTGTCATCTTACAACCACAAACTGTTTGTCTTACAGTTTGCACAGTAGGAGTGTATTAAAGGATTTGACACACTGGATGCGTTCAACGGTCTGCGGTCAGGTCAAATTGAACGCAGCCAGCATTGCAGCAGCATTGTCAGTCTCTATATATTTTATATAGATATGTGATCTGACCGTGCGAGTAAGCGGAAGGAATGGAAGGAAGCGTACGGGCAGGTAGGTGGACAGCGGGCAGGGCAACGAACGGTCACGGATAGTTTGACGTTCGTAACACAACAGAGTGCACACAAAATATTTCAGAAATATAATGTCTAACAATCAAACAGAGGAGTCACCACTGATTCACGCAGTCAATTAACAAAAGGCCATTATTTGCCCTGCCCGCATCGCCCTGATCGCTGGCTGGATTCCCTGCTACCCGGACCGCTGACCGACTGCCTTGCGTCGACCGCTGACCGATTGCCCTGACCGACAATGCTGTTCATACATAATGCAGGCTGTTTTCAATTTGACCTGACCGCAGACCGCAGAACGCATCCAGTGTGTCAAATCCTTAACACTCTCATGATTTCGAACACATATTGTACCTTAAATCCAAACATCGGGCTCACCTACCTTATTATTGGCATCTGTACCAGTTTGTTGGAGATTTATCTAGATTCTAAATTCTAGAAGCAAAGTGTTCAATATTTCATAACTCAAGTATGTTTACTATATGAAATCAATAAATTGGAGTAATTAAGTAAGTTTTTATCTGTGCACAAAATTATTTAACATAATAATAGGAACTGATGACAGCAAATATGAAAAAGAAAATCTAAAACTTTTAAACTTAATAATTAATAAATATATTAAATTACACCTTCTGTTTACATTGTGATTTATAGGCATTTATAGTCAATAAAGCTGTAATGTGAGTATAAACGTAGGATAAAGCCAAGTTTTATTTTGTTATAAAAATACACAGGGGCACGGAAAAGTAGTTTGCATTATGTTAACAATTTAAAAAAAAATTATTGCCATTTTGCACATGGTGGACAAGCAAATCAGAATTCGCAATTTTTTTTTTGTATTCTTTATCTATTTCTTTTCTGTACCTTTCTGTACCTACACTGCCTGCGTTATTTTAATTTATCTTTATTTAATTTTTTATATTTATCTTGTAAGTGTGCATTTGTTAATAAATATCTTTCTATTCTTTTCTATTCTATTTTGAGGTAAAGCTTTGGAAAAGCCTTTGCAACCAATTGGTGTAATAATAAGATAGCATTAAAAACATAGGGAATCATCAAAATAGTTGCTTACTACACAATAATCTTAAAAATATGTTAAGATTTTATTTTTTTTAATTTAAATAATTACACGACCTTAGCCATTACAATAATCAATGTAAAATGAATTAAATTAAAAATATATACATTACCTACTACAATGATATTATAATATCATTGCATTATTAGGAATAGATTAAAAATAAGAACATTAAAAAAAAGAAAGTTCAAAAATAAAAATAGTCAAAAACAATAATTTAAATGATAAAAATTATTAAATTAATAAAAAAAAATCAAATAATCAAAGCAAAGAAAATCATAAAATAGTCATTCATTTACATACATGTTTGTAAAGATGTTTCTTTAGTGCACTGCAGAGTGTTTTTTGCAAATTTTGTTCTAAATCATTATCGTTACATAGTAAAGTCGCCGTATTCCCGTGTATGTGGCTCCGCTTTGTTCTTCTAAACCACGCAATGGATGTTAAGCGATTTTCACTAATAGAACTGAGGATGGTTTTTGTTTATATTGTAGATATTTGGTACCATACCCATGAGCCCACAGTTGGAGGACATCTTTTATTTATAGGTTTATTTAGGAAAGTACTTTAGTTTTAACCCCTTCGGAGCAAATTGCACAAAACGCAAAATGTACATTACACGGAAAAAGTAACAATGGCAAATGTACACTATACCCAAAAAGTAACCAATGGCAAAATGCACAATACGCAAAATGTACACGACGCATAATGTGAAATACGCAGAACGTACAAAGCGCAAAACGTACATGTATACGCAAAATGAACATTACGCAAAATGTACACTACATGCAAAATGTCCAATACGGAAAATATGTAATAAGCAAATATCAACACGCAAAATGATCAAAAAAATCGTTTTTATCGAAATAGGATAATTCATTATAAAATCTTTATTCCTCATGAAGTAACAATTATTCTGGTATAAATTTTGCTTAATAATATTATCGTAGCTGTAAGAGAAATTCACAGTTAACTTCAAGTGATTTTCGACGTTTTTTGGTTAAAAAAAACTTAATTATAGTTTTTTTTTTCTATACAAAATCAATGATATCTAAAAATTCAATTCAATAAAAGAGATAACATCCAATTTTTTTTAATTCATTGTTTAGAACAGTAATTCAATCTAGGAGCCCAAAAAAGTACCTTCGCGCATTTTATGAAATCTTTCCTGTAACTTTGGGTTTAATTAAAAAGTTAAGCAAAAAATGCAAAAAGCGAGGCCGCTACGAACTACCTTACCTATGCCAATAGCTATTCTACACTATTCAATAAGCCAAAATTGATAATGTATTTTTGTTTCTGAGATCAAAACAGCAAAATTGGCCATTTTACGTCGAGATGTAATAAGGCTCTTAAGAGCTTAAATGTTGATGATGAAGGAGGTAGCTAGCTAGACCGGTTTAGAAAATGCCACTTATTACATACATATCTACATACACATTATAATCATACTATATCCTTAACATACTATTATCCCCGAAGGGTTAGTCAGAGACTAGGCAATGAGGACCGCAAAAGCAGTCCTCTGCCATAACCCATAAATTTTTCCACAAATAGCGACTGCACTTGTGCTCAGCGTGACAGGTGGTGAGCCCAGTCCGTTAGTCGCCTTTTACGACACCCATGGGAAGAGAGGGGGTGGTAGTATTCTTTCACCGCTGCGCGACACGGTTTAGTTGAAACACGCATTCTCATATCAGCGATAGATTTTAATGTTCAACCAAACCTTGCTGCTTGAGATTGCAAAGGTCATGGTTGTATGACTCATGGAGGACGCGAACTCTACTTTAAAGAGTGATGTCATATTTTTTTATCCACTACGAGTAAGCCTTTGGCCTTCATCTCACGTGATGGTAAGACGATAAGGCCAAAGGTGGGAGCGCGTGAACCCGGAATCCTCAACCACTAAGGAGCTGGCTATCTCATTTCTAAACTGTCGGAGCACGACAATGCTATTAACATTTGTTGTTAAAGCACCAGACTTTAGATAAGATGGTGGTAAATAGCCAGACGGACTTAACAAGCCTTGCCACTAACCAAACCAAAAACACGAAGATATACCCCCCGCTGGGAATCGTACCCGGTACCTTTGAGTCTAAGACCTGTGGCTTAGTCACTAGATCACGGAGGCGGTTAATCTTTTAGCTGGTAGTGGCAATATATATGCCACCATAATTTGAACTTTATTCCGTTGTAATAGGATGGAAAACCAATTAAAATATTTAATGTTGTACCAGTTAGGGTAAAATGACCTGACCAGCCTGTAGCAATTGTTCATTCAACTCTCACAGCCAAATGCCATAGGCAACCAGCCATTCTGACGGAGACTAAATGGTCTTTTCACCATTGAGCTTATAGGGTTCCCACACAGACAAATTTATACATACGTATCACGACTATTATCCCCGAAGGGTTAGTCAGAGACTAGGCAATGAGGACAGCAACAGCAGTCCTATATCATAGTCCACTTTTTCACCAAATAGCGACTGCACATGTGCTCAGCGTGACAGGTGGTGAGCCTATCGCCGCTCTATGCTGTTAGATGTATGTGTGCAGTCTTTAGTTAGATAGAAATTCAATTGTAAGAAACTTCTAGGAGTCGTCGTAACAGAAAATGGAACAAAGCGATAAATAAATAATCATCACCAGTCTATAAACGTCCCACTGCTGGGCACAGGGCCTCCCACGTGGACAATAGCACGTGGGGATATTGAGCCATAGCCACCACGCTGGCCCAATGCGGGTTGGTGGGTTTTAACTGCTGCCATCTTAGGACAACAACCGGGACCAACGGGTTAAAGTGCCTTTCGAAGCACGGAGGAGCTCGAGATGTTTTTAATTGGTCACCTATCCAGAGACCCGGCATTGCGAAAGTGGCTTAGCGGGCAAGATCGCAAGCCGAACGCGCTAGCCGCTGCGCCATCCCATCGAGCTCCTAAATAAATAATAAAATATTTTTTCTATGCTCACACCAATTATCTGGCCCTTGGTAAGCTTATTTTTGAAACTTACTAGATAACGGATAAACATACATTTAAACCAGAAAAACACCCAGACCCGCAATCAATTTATTCAAAGAAATTAAGGGCGAGTTCCACCCATGAAACTAAACAACTTTCCCCAAGAAACCTATGTGTAAAAATGACAAAAAGTTGACGACAAAAAGTATGGGAGGTCGATATTTTTTTGTCATTTTTACACATAGGTTTCTTGGGGAAAGTTGTTTAGTTTCATGGGTGGAACTCGCCCTTAATTTCATTTAAACGAATAAAAATTAAGGGCGTATCTGTATATATGTAAGAATCTTCCAACCCTGAAAGTTACCTGAACACGTTAACTTGACCTTCGCGCCACAGTTCAAGGCGGCTGACTCACCACCGCTGAATCACTACTTCGTTCGCCCCAAATTGTATGTTTGCTCCATTTCCACCGGGTGGGTTTCTCGGAGATCTGAAGGTCAATGGTTTAATACCTTTTATTGTTTTTGGGGGCAGGCCTCCAAGAATTTATAGCATTAGCAGCCCAGATAACGTGCTGAGGTTTGATTGAGCGGTGGGGTTGCTAAAGTAAAAATCTCGGTTAACCGGTACACTATCGTTATACCAGACAGAATAGAAATTAAGTTTATGAGTCTTCGTGACATAAAAGGGTTTAAGTAAGGGCAGAGTAACATACATTATAGACTCACGACTATAGTCCCCAAAGGGTTAGTCAGAGACTAGGCAATGAGGACCGCAGTAGCAGTCCACTGCCATAGTCCACGTTTCACCAAATTAAGAATAAGAAACATTTATTAACTTGCACACACTTACAACGAAACAAGAATAATCTCAAAAAATAACACAAGGACGAAAATTAGACAGGAACATAAAACAGATACCTACTTAACTAAAATTACAAACAAAAATCAAAAAATTAAAAATAAGTCAGCTGTGCAAGGCCAACGGGTAGCTGCCTCAGCGATGCTTTTGTGGTATTGGGCAGAAAGCCACAGAAGCGCTGGTTTTCAGACAGCTCCCTGGACGTGAGGTGCCGTAGACAGATGGCCTACGTAAGATGGTAATAAGTAATACGAAATAAATGATAATATACTTAAATAAATGCTAATATAGATATTTAAAATATACATAAAAGTAGAAGTAAGAGTAGCTGCAAGATATCATATCCCGTTGCCGTTAAGGAGAGAGAAGAAAAAAATATATAAATAAAATTTATGACAGAATAACACACATATAAAGGTTTGTTTACCTACTAAATTACAACTGCACATGTCCTCAGTGTGATAGGTGGTGAACGCCGTTCTGTGCATTTGGATGTATGTGCAATCTTTAGTCCGTTAGTCGCCTTTACAACACCCAAGGGAAGAGATGAGTTGGTAGTATTCTCTTAATGAGCCGCCACTACAAAAAGCTCACTTCTCTTTGTGTTCTTAAAATTTAACACGATTGTATAAACTTGAGGATTCCTGAACGCTCCTATATCACATGCTGTGCTCCGTTTACGACTGCTCCTGTGTATACAATTCGCAATGTTTATGGAATCCAGAATAGAGTTATGGCGCCTGCATACTGTGAGACGAACGTTGTATTGTATCAACTGTTGTTTTTTTGTTATAGTTTTTCTTTCATATACCTAACCTACCTAGGCTTGCGCAAACGTAGACACTTTGTGTTGGCAAGTGTCTACCTCTCAACAACTACAACTGGACCACAGTGTACTGAACGCACTGAAAATCGCACAACGGCAACTAAACGGATTAAACGGACGGACGGATGCAAATTGCGTCTTTGCATGATGGTGTACCGCTGTCATGCGCCACCATGTGGCAATAAAAAGAGGTGTGGGTCCGGATCCATAAATTTTGTTTACATATTTTAGCTTTCCATAATAACCATTGACATAACAATAGTGTTTATATCCATAACTGATATGCCATAATCTCACTCCACATAAGATTCGCAAATCATAATTACATTAGTACTAACGTTAAATTGTCATAAACTTATATGTAATAACCATAAATTTAAAATAATATAACTCCTACAACAAAATTGACATAATTAATTTATTACATAAAAACAAACCTAACCTAACCTAACCTAAAATGCTCAATACCCTTTTTATAGTATAGTACAAGGTTATATGGATTTAAAAAACTGAATGAACTGAACCCTCTTGATGAGCCGCTACTAGCTCAGCACACACTCCATAGTATTTATAATTAACCCCTTGAGGATCGTAAAACCGGACACAATTGAAAATCAATTGTTTCGCGACCGCCGGCGGTCTTATAATCCTTAATCTATTAACCGCCTCTGTGGTCTAGTGGCTAAGCCACCGGTTTCAGAACCAGAGGTCCCGGGTTCCCAGCGGTGGGTACATCTTTGTGTGCTCGGTTTGGTTGGTGGTAGGGATGCTAAGTCCGCCTGGCTAGCTACCACCATCTTGTCTAAGTCTGTCGCCACAACAACGATGTTTATAGCATTGTTGTGTGTCGGAACACAAGAGTTTGAGATAAGATATATAGCCAGTTCCTCAGTGGTTGAGTATTCCGGGTTCCGGGTGAAGCGCGCTTCCACCTTCGGCTTTATCGTTACTTACCATCAGGTGAGATGAAGGCCAAGAGATTACCCGTTGCCGAATAAAAAAAAATAATATCAGTTAGGATAATGATCCAAATCTATTTTGGGAGTAAGCCAAAATGCTGAAGTCACCCATCCGTGTTGTTTTTAGCTTTTTTTTATTTTTTAACCGTCACTGTGGTCCAGTGGTTAGCTCACGTCTCAGACCCAGATTCCGAGTTCGATTCCCCGCGTGTGGCATAACGGACGGTCTCGTCCCTTGGGTGTCGTAAAAGGCGACTAACGGATCAAAGCTCACCACCTATCACGCTGAGCACATGTGCAGTTGTTATTTGGTGACACGTGGACTTTTTTTTTATAATAGGAGTCAAACGAGCAGGCGGGTTACCTGATGGAGAGTAATCTCCGCCGCCCATGGACACCCCAACACTAAAGGAATCGCAGATGCGTTGCCGGCCTTTAAGGCAGGAATAGGAATTGTGGGGGGGGGCACTCACTAGCCGGACGAAACACAATAGCACCATGTGCTATTATTTCACGCCGGATATTAGTGAGAGGGTGGAATTACGCAGGGCGAGCCGGCCCAATGCGTGCTGCAACGCAGCGTGGCTCTACCACACAGTCAGTGTCACTCATTTAGCACCACCCAGGGGTCACGTGTAGGGTCTCAAGGGTAAACCTACGGACGCGAGTAACTTTAACCCCCAAAAACTATGGCAGGGAACTGCTGCTGTGGTCCTCATTGCCTAGTCTCCGATATATCCTTTGGGGATAAAAGCTAGTAATATTATTCTGTGATAAAAGTCGTGAATATACGTTTGTAGAAATGTAATTATATCAGTAAGTACATTTGTAGGTGTAGCTTTTAACTCATTATAATAACATTTTAGTTAGCTTTCCTAAAATATCTGCATTATATTGTAGATGACTCAAAATAGGTACTCACTCACGCACACGCACGTATTCATTCTCTCGCAAATAATGAATGAAAAAGACGCACAAACAGCACTAGTATAATCAGCTGGTTTAAATGATAGTGTATATTATAAATTATAATTATGTTATGTACAAAGAATACTACCACTCTCTTTTTTCCCTTGGGTGTCGTAAAAGGCGACTAACGGACTCAATACTCATACTTCCAACAGCATAGAACGGCGATGGGCTCACCACCTGTCGCACATGTGCAGTCGTGTTGCCGCAATCGCTATTTGGTGAAAAGTGGACTATGGCAGAGGACTGCTTTTAGACCGATAGCGCTAGGCTATTTTGGGGTCATAAGTTTAAAAAATTCTAAAGTTACTTTTTTTCTTGCTTGTCGATACAGTCGTACATAACAAGCTTATTAATGCGTTTTGTGTCACATCTGTCACTTGCATTTTCAGCAATTCGATTTTTTGTGGTTGATTATTTTTATTCAATGCAGAAGTGGCAAAATTAATTTAAAGTTTAAAATAATTATGGTATCATATCTATGATAGCCTGCGGAGTGTGCAAACACAGTTTGTGTCATCTTCGTCCAGTGCAAACTGAATTAGGGTCAGTATGTAAAAACATTGCAAACAAAAAATTACAATTGATGAAATAACTATTTCCTATCTCAGATCACTTTCATATGCCCATTAAATAATTTTGTGCCAAATTAGGCCACGCAATTGTAAGATTTTTTATTATTTGGTTTTTTCAAGCTACAAACTCATAAAAAAATATTACAATGATTAGAGTTCACATATTCAATGTCATAAATGCATGAAAAATCGACTTTGTAAATTTGTGTCATTTTCATGCACGATATTTAAATGAATAAAACAGAAGCAAATTGTTGCGGTCTGGCGGACGCGGGCTAACCCGGGCGGACGCGGGCAGGCGACAGCGGGCGGGGGGGCATACGCACGCACACACGTTCGTTCGGTACGATTTCTTTCATTTAAATTACATACCTATCATATTAAGTATTGATTGACTCTTATTTATCACCGCTACGTAATTAACAAATGTGTACCTACCTATAGTGATTACAATATTGACGTGCTAATTTTGAACGAAGCGCGTCTGCAATCCCTTTACCTACGAATGGCAATGGTCAATGTGGTCAATACTTTGCTCTGATGCTACGGCCACACTAGACGGCGAAAATACTGGTTCCGTTTTCGCTATAAAAACTTCGTGTTCCGTTGTCGCGATAATCTTGAACTTTGTCGCGATAATGCAATTTAACTACCTAGTGGTGGGTAATATATTCAAAACCATATATCGATATTTGATATCGGATTATTAAACTATGGTAGGTAGGTACATAATTATATTTTAATATCGGTATCGACCATCTACGGACTATTAAAAATACAATATCGTGTTTTTTCCACTATTTAGTTTCAGAACGCATCGAATCGATATTGAATTTTGATGTAATATAGGTACTTATAAGTTTCTTTTCAATAGATTTAGACGACTCAGTCAGTTTACCCACGTTCTAAGTGAGTGAGTGCCTATTAATTAAGAGATAATGATTTAGTTAAGTAAGTTGAATTTTTCTAAAATAAAATGTAGGTAAGTAGGTACTTACCTATAATAATTTTATTTCATTAAACATTTACAAACACAGTTATTTGTTAAAAAGCTACCGATCAATGATAATTTCAATAAATATAAGCGATACGGTACAATATTCTCTAATTGGATCACGTACAATTATAGTGATCTCAACGCACACCGCATTTCTAACGCGATATAGTGTTTTCCAAAATATATAGATTCAGACCGCATCGATATCGGATTTGACGAAATTGATGCAATAATTATACGTTTCAGTAACTATATACGATTTGTATCACCCACAATCACTTCTAATTTCAATGGAAAAAATGGAAGAGGCGGTTGCGCTTTATTACATGTCGGCAAATAATTATTTACTGCATCTTTATTATTTGAACAAAATAAATACAAGGGTGAAAATAAAAGACGATGGTGGACGTTATCTATCTATACACAAAAATCGGACAAAATTAGTACTTTTATATTGTTTAACTTTGCTTAAGTTTGCTAGTTTTTAATACTAGTTTAATTGTAATATTTGATCATTTGCTTACAAATAAAAACATTTTAAAATGTGTTTTTAAATTGGGAATAGGAAGGTTATAATTTCTTCCAAATAAACTTGGAAAAGAGTTGGAATAACTATTCGCCAGTTATTTTATGTATTCTGTGGATTGGTCTATGGTTTTATTCGTTTTGCCGTCACTTTGATACCTGAATGTTCGTGATACAAATTAACTTTTGTTCATTTTAAAATTATTATTACCACTTAACTCTTAGGAGAATTCGTTTGCTTTAATTTTTATTTAATTAAAATTGATAACATATTAAAAAGTAAATATTTAAAAGGCGGTTTGATGGCCGGGTGGTCTAGCGGTCAGCGCCAAATGCTTTGGTTGTGAGCACGAGTATGTGTGACCGAGGCATGGATGTTTATTAGTATTTATGTGTTTGTTTATCCGTTATTCAGTCACCATAGTTCGGGCTATGCTTAGTTTGGGGCTGAATGATTGGTGTGACAGTTGTGATTTTTTTTTGTGATTTGGGTCTTGGGGGGTTCCATAAAACCGGTTCTAATTCGTAATATTGTATTACTTCTTATACTTTATCGAATCAAAATCAATCCATAAATTATCGAAACCGAATAATTTCGATAGTCGTATTTGCAACACATTCACACCTCAAGTTGTCTTGCAGTCAACTAAAGTGTGCGAAAAAAGTATAACCGCACGAAATTTATCGCGACAAAATCCTTTGATGTGCGGCAATTAACCGACAGCGGCGCGTTAATGCTACGGCCATACTATTTTCAAGATTCGCTTTGTCGCACGCAATACGTCTGGCCAAACACTTCGTCTTAGCGCGATGCATCATTGCGTTAACGCGCTGCTGTCGGTAAATTGCCGCTCATCAAAGAATTTTGTCGCGATAAAGTTCGTGCAGCTACACTTTATTCGCACACTTTAGTTGACCTAAGAGCAGTTGACTGCGAGACAACTAGAGGTGTGAACTCTGTGAACGTGTTGCAAATACGACTATCGAAATTATTCTGTTTCGATGATTATGGATTGGAGTAACGATAAAATATTAGAAGTAATAAAATATTACGAATAAGAACCGGTTTTGTATTACCCCCAAGACACAAAACACAAAAAAAAATTACAACTGTCACACCAATCATTCAGCCCCAAACTAAGCATAATCCGAACTATGGTGACTGAATAATGGATACACAAACATACATAAATACTAATAATCATCCATGGCTCGCTCACAAAATGCTCGTGCTCAACACACAAACATTTGTCGCTGACCACTAAACCACCCGGCCGTCAAACCGCCTATTTGTGCAACCCCGTCCTATCACTCTGCTTCCTCAGTGAAGATAATTGCCATTAGCTTGGCAATGTCCTTGAGGGCGAAGATCCTAAAATCAACTAGTTTCGGGTAGGCCGATCCCAGAAGATTCATTCTTATCCTGGCAAAAGAGTCGCAGTCACACAGTAGGTGCTGCATGGACTCCGTTTCCCCTCCACATGCCCTGCACAGGTTGTCTGTTGCTAGTTGCATTTTGTGGAGCATTTGTTTTATGGCACAGTGCCCAGTCAGGGCACCGGTGATTAATCGGGCCTGCCTTCGCCTATGAAGGATTTTGAGTGTCGGGTAGCATTCGGTTCTATGCCTGTTTTGGATGTGGTCCTTGAAGGCTTTGTTGATGGTACTCGATGCTAGTGCCACAAACGGCTCAGGACCAATATATGAGGTCCCTGAGCCCTCCCTAGCAAGTGCATCGGCCATTTCATTGCCTTAGATTCCCATGTGGTACGTTAATATCAACGTATCCACATCAACCTCACCCTGTTGTGCCTACCAAGCTTGTTTAAGGCTTTCGTGGTTTCAAGCACAAGGCTGGAGTAGATTCGAGGCGATATAAGTGTCTTGGCTGTCGCTCAGGATGAATATGTTACGCTTCTTGGGAGCAAGTTCTAGATTCTTTTTAACGCACAGGAGAATTGCGAAAGTTTCTGCCTGAAAAACAGAAGCGAACTTTCCCATACTCTGACTGTGCTTAGTCAAGTTGAAAGTCAATGCTAAAGATACCTGCTCTAGTGCCTGACTCCATTTTGGATCCGTTGGTGTACCAGATCAGGCTGTCTTTCTCTGGAGACGGTGGTCGGTGTCCCGAGTTGGAATATGTATACTGAATTTAGCTTTTTATGACTCTGCGTCTCTTTCATATCGCAGTCATGCGCGCAACGTCTATGTGTCGCTTAGCTGAAACTATGTATTTTGGGAAACACTAAGTATCGCGTCAGAAATGCGGAGTGCGTTGAGATCACTAATCTATATTGTACGTGATCCGATTCAAGAATATTGTACCGTATCGCTGATGTTTATTGAATTATCATTAATCGGTAGTTTTTAACAAACTAATGTGCTTGTAAAAGTTTAATGAATAAAATTATTAGAGGTACATAAATTTATTTTAGAAAAATTCAACTTACTTAACTGAATCCTTATCACTTAATTAATAGGCACTCACTCACTTAGAACAAGGTAAACTGACTGAGTCATCTAAATTTATTGAAAAGAAACTTATAAGTACCTATATTGCATCAAAATCCGATATCGATTCGATGCGTTCTGAAACTATATAGTAGTGTAATAAAAACACGATATTGCATGAATTTTTAATAGTCCGTAGAAATAATCGATACCGATATCACCGATATTAAAATATATGTTAGCTATAGTTTAGGAATCCGATATCAAATATCGATATATAGTTTCGAATATGTTACCCACCACTAGTTAAAATGCATTATCGCGACAAAGTTCACAATTATCGCGACGTCGTCGCGAAGTTTTTTATGATGTTGCCAAGCTTTATCGCGACAACGAAACATGAAGTTTTTACCGCGATAACGGAACAAGAACTTTACCGCGATAGTGTGGCCGTAGCATAACGCGATGATGCATCGCGTTATTATGACGAAGTGTTTGGCCAGACGTGTCGCGACAACGCGAATCTTCGCACTAGCGCGATAGTGTGGCCGTCGCATAAGGGTCAATATTATTTTAGATTGAGGGATGAATTATATTAGACCGGACCGTGCACGGGGCGTGCCGTATGCGTGGCCTGGACGGAGAACTGATTTGAGACGTTGCATACAGCATACATTTTGTATATAAATTAGGCTCAGGGCCCAGACGCGAGCATGACGCTTCGATTCGCTTCGAATTTTGCCTGCCGCGCGCCGGCGCCGCCGCCGCGCCCCGCGCCCGCGCTCTTTCCCGCGCTCGCCCTACACTTGTTTATAAGTCTGTTTTTTATTAAAATAAAAAGAATTCGTGGATAAAAACGACACAAATTATGAATAGTGTTTTGTTACACCATAATTATCAAAAACACATAAACTCTAATAACTTGCACTTTCTTTTGTGGCTTTTACAGGGTTTTGTAATAAAAAAATGAAACATCTATAAATATCGTGGATGAATTCGACACAAAATATTTTAAACAACAGATATCAGTACTCTAAAACGCGTAACACCTATTTAACCTATTGTAATATTCTTTCAGAGCTAGTTGGGCGACGTGATAAGTACTGGTTAAATATCAGGATTCTCGTGGACAGAAATGACACAAATTGCCTATGTGCATCAGTTACTACTTCGTTATTATCATGACAGTAAAATTTTCATCTCTAATTTTCTTTTCGTCCAATACTGATCGAAGCGACAAATACCTAAATTTCTACCTATGCAAGTACCTAGGGTGACACAAACTAATATATTAGGTTGGGCAAAAGGTCCGGAAACTATATGTGAAACACAAACAACTTTAATATTTTTGAAACCTCAAAACCTAGCGCTATCGGTCTATTTGGCAGTTCTCATTGCCTAGTCGCTGACTAACCTTTCGGGAATAATAGTCGTGATTATATGTATGTATGTACTAGTGACCCGCCCGCGACTTTGTCCGCGTGAACGTAATTATTATGTAATAAGTATAATTATTTTTCTTTTTTTTTCTCTAGTTGACATGACAGACGTTGTCCTGTCTTAATTATGAATATTGAATTGGGAAAAAAAAAACTATTTTTTTTCATAAGAACCTTCTCCTGGCAATAACAAACACAACAAAAAAAGAATTAGCGAAATCGGTCAAGCCGTTCACGCGTGATGGCGTGACTAAGGGAAATAGGGATTCATTTTTATATAATAGACTAGCTGACCCGACAGACGTTGTCCTGTGTTAATAATGAATATTTAAAAAAAAGTGTTTTTTTTTCTTTCTTAAGAACCTTCTCCTGACAATAACAAACACAACAAAAAAAGAATTAGAGAAATCGGTCCAGCCGTTCACGCGTGATGTCGTGACAACGAAAAAGGGGTTTCATTTTTATATATATAGATAGATAGATATAGATAGCAGTGTGGTACACTCATTAATAGAATACTACCGTTCCATCTCTTCACTTTGGTGTCGTAAAAGGCGAGTAACGGACTAAATACTACACATAAATCCAACAGCATGGAGCGACGATATGCTCACCACATATCACGCTGACTAGTGACCACAGTTGTAATTTGGTGTGCCGTGGACTATGGCAGCGGAATGCTTCTGCAGTCCTCATTGCCCAGTCTCTGAGTCCCTTTGGGGATAATAGTTGTAAGTGTATGTAAGTATGTATGTATGTATGAGTGTAAAAGTGCGAATGTATGTCTCTTTGTGACGCCCACGCGTGCGGCGCGGCGGGCGACAGCTTTTTACGCGGTATTTCCGGCTGCTGGGGGGGATAAGGATGCGCTGTGCACGTGTCTGTAACTTGTCGATAGAATACGCTATCGAACAATGTCCAATTTAAATCTTTAAATAGTAAAGTATAAGGACGACCTTGGGTTCTGTGGGACTCCTTTTCTCCTCCGCCCTATACCTAATAATATGTAGTGGTGAGTCATTGTCATTGACTGTCCTTATATATTTACGTTCACACCAATTATGTAGCTTAAATTAAGCTGCTTTAGAAACTTGTTTTTAGAATGGTTAACTAATTACGGATAAATAGAATACACCCAACCCCGAAAACAATTTCGAAAAACTGTTTTTTTTATAAATTGATCCGACCGGGAATTGAACCCTCAGAGATGGCATGACTCCAGAACCGGTGTGTTAACCGCTCGACCATGGAGGTCGTCCAAGGAAGGGGAGGCCTACCCAGAAAAAAAACTAGTACGTAAGGGACGGCCCTTATGTAGAGAATCTGGCACTGTTCAGTCAGTACGGCTTGAGGAACCATAACTAAAGGTCTAACATAGATGTATGACAGTAAAACTATCTAACAGGTGAAACGTGGACGGTGGTAATGCACTGCATTTGCGGTCCTCATTGCCTAGTCTCTGACTAACCCTTTTGGGATAATAGTCATAGTTAAACATAATAATATGGTTCATGCTCTTGTTACATTTGAGATTTTGTCCCTTTTGGGGAAAAGGAAGAAAATCCCAAATGCAAGCTTCAGTGGGTTGTTATCCAATAAAACCATAAAATGTTCAACAGCTAGGCAGTATATTGTAAAAGAACACACACTAATATTTTGTCCAACAACAATAAAATAAAATTAATAAATTTTATTTCACTCTTATTATTCAAAAGAGGGGGTTAGTCACAATTTTTCCTTATATTATGTTAGGTATAAATCATCTACATTACACCTTTTAATTTATTTAGCCGGAAATAACATAAAAAAAAACTATCAGTTGAAATTGACCCTAGGGTCAATCTCAAATGAAAGTTCTACAAACTTTCTATTAATTTTGCCAACTATAATTTCCTGTTTAAAGTAATCTAAACCTTATTCCAAAGCTATATCACCCCCTAAAACACACTAAAATCCTAAGAGTCAAAAATGACCAAGCGGGTCGGTGATAATTTTAATTTAAAATAAATTTTATAATACTGTTCCTACTACTGCCTAACCAGCCAGCTAATATCTCAGTCGTACGAGCTAGGGTCATGGGGGGTCGGGATAAACCAGTACCGTCTGGAGTATGATGTTGAAATTAAAATTAAATTACTCCGTCTCTTGAAATATTAAATTAAATGTTTTAAACCGTTTAACCGTATTAAAACTCTCACACGTTTAAAGCCGATACTCTAAAGAACCGTGGGGTTATACCGATATAAAATTACTAATTTTGGGGCGCCAGGGTCTGGATGTAGACCCGAATCTGGAGACGATTTCACCATACAACTTCACACAGGTCGAACTCGCAGATCCTCAAAGGTTTCATAACTTCACCAACGCTTGGTGTAGTTGAATATAAAAGAAAATACTATAAATACTATGTTAAGGTTTCGAAACCCTAATGTAAAAATATGTTCCTGAATAAAGAACGATTAAACCCAGAGTGGGGGTACAAAAAACCGTCAACGCCTGTTTGGCGACAGCTTGCTGGCAGCAGGTGGCCGCTGGTGCCCCGAAGAGGCAGGTCTCGCGTCCAGGCTTTAGGGCCCAGCTCTAAATCCTGGCGGCGAGACGGGCCTCTCGAAGCATGCGCTAGGATAACTTATATCTACGCGTGGCTGCCAGCGGCGTCACGACCGGTTGGTTGTGGCACGGATTCCTGTAAATAAACCACACACTTGTTGACTATATTCTCAAGCTAATGACGCCTTAAATCCACTACATTATTACGACCTCAGATTAAAACAAAAGGTGACTACGACTCATGCCTACCTGAGTGCATTGATCTCAACTTATCGCACCACTTCACACCAGAGATTGACTCGTTTCGGCGTCGCAACTCCGCAGCTCTCCCTTCGCCGGAAACACTTATAAATCGAAGGCCAGCTTATAATTTCTACTTCCATTGTCGGGTAATTCATAAGAAATTGTTCTTTTACAATTTTCCTTCAAACCAACAAAACATCAAATATGACGTCTGTCACAACTCGCCCTCTGCTAACAGAATTTGCCAACAATAACAACACACGACCTAAAAAAAAAAATTAACGTTTAGCAATGGGAAATGCATTTTTCTTTAATTTAAAATTATGTTTTGTGATATTTAACTCACTAATCACCCTGTCTTAATATTAAGGAGTATTAGTTTCCTCTCTGGTAACCCCTACGGGCAGAGACAATATCCATATAAAAAATATTACTCCCGTTCGAATGTTCTAGATAAAAGTCCTTATAGAAAAAATTAGTTCTATTTCCGGATTTGCTTGAATTAAATTTAATTACTTAAAGTAATTATTATACATATTAATTTATTATGTAATTTATTATTAGAACTGTTTCGACTATTTTTTAAAATTGAATCTTTTATGTGAAATTAAAAGCTGACAGCTACTTCGCCCCGCTACCGCTAGGCGTCGCTACGGTGGCTGTCATTTTGTCTATGGTGTTATGTCAAATACAAAACGTAAACACGGAATAAAATCTCTTTAGATGTAAGTTTAAGTCTTACTAAAACTGATTTAGAAATATGTTTTAATTGAAAATGCAAGAAAAGTGTGTCTTGTAATGTGTCAGCCAAGGCTCCATGTCTTTAATGTGAAGAAAAATGGATTTAATTCAAACAAGCTACACGGACTAATGTTTTTGGACATTTGATCATTCTAAAGGATGATTTCAGGTAAGTCCTATTCAACCATTGCGAACTTCTTTTGTAGATTAGTAAAGGCAGACAGGGCCACGAATTTACAACGTAACAGTACCTCCCCAACCACCAGAGATTTGACCGACCAGGGCAAATCTCGACGCTGGCCCTCCAGCGTCACACTACACTTCAAACAACCAAGCAAGCACAAACAACCAAAAGAAACCTACCCGTGTAGCTGCACTACACAATAACTTAAAACTTTCCTGTAAATAGCTATACAATATGCTATGACAGTAAAAAAACAACAAAACGCAGCCTTGTGTACGACAATTCTTCATATATATATATATATATATATATATATTTAAATATACAAATATCCCATATATATATAGTTTGTATATCCCAAAAAATATACAAACTTCTATATGAATATAAACTAATGTACATAATAAATATAATAATATCAATTATAATATACTCTTACATAAATCTAAAAACTTGGTGGCTATGCAGTTAACATATTATCACAGTGTCACCAACCGCACTGTTGCCTCGCGTTAAGGCTTTTGGTACCAGTCACTGATCCGCTGGGGTGTATGGCTTACTTTTTTAACAATACTGGTTACTGAAAAGTCACCACAATAGACTCACAAAGTGAGTCTGATCCATTAAGCAATATGGAAAAGACAAACCTTTAGGAGTTCAATATGAATATTACTAAAATACTAGATTATAAATGATGGATTACTTTATATATATTAAATACACTAATTATGGTTATAATGATATTATTACATAAACATAAAAACTGGTGGCTATACAGTTAACCTATTATTACAGTGTCACCAGCCGCACTGACGCCTCGCGTTAAGGCTTTTGGTACCAGTCACTAATCCGCTGGGGTGAATGGCTTATTTAACTATACAGGTTACTGAAATAGACCTACAGTTATCCCACTGGGTAAGTCTGATCCATTAAGCAATATGGAAAAGACGAAGCCCAGAGAGGCACAAACTAATAAATATATACACCAAACGTCTATATATGTTCTACAGGTTAGGTCTGATCCATTTACAAACATGGAAAAGACGAAACCCAAAGAGCTATACAATAATAAATATATGTTAGAATCGTCTACACGTCCAAGTCTACCCTTCCTAACAAACGATACCTCCTCAATACACAAACATCTAAATGCTCCTACCAACAAGCAAATATTTAAAGAAATGCCCAGTAAACCTCTTACACGGCTGGGCAGCCGTAAACCAAAAACAAAAAACCCACAACCCAAACCAACAAAAATTCACCACCACCTAAAAGTTTGGCTAACCGCCCCTAAATAAATCCTACAAAAAAAAACCGAATTCCATCAAAGCAGCCTACACGCCCGCCAATAAATGGCCACCTTCCTCAGGACTATCACCCCGTTGCCTTACCAACGGTCCGGAGATTGAGGTTTGGCTAACCGCCCACAAAGAAAATCCAACATAAACTTATTCCGTCAAAGCAGCCTACACGCCCGCCAATAAATGGCCACCTTCCTCAGGACTATCACCACGTTGCCTTACCAACGGTCCGGAGATTGAACCCTTCCATCAAGGTATCTAACCTATAATATTAAAATATATAAAAAAAGGAATTAAAACATTCCAACTTAACAAATAGAATGTCATCACGCCAAAAGTCGAAACTTTCCAATGCGCAAAAACACAACCACAAACATCAAGCTCCTCTTAAGAGCTTCCAGCGCCGCGGCATATACAGCCACAAACGCCCAAAGTGCAGTGACTTAAAGGCATATACAGCCCTCCTTCGTCACTTTTAAACCATCTAGCAACCAAAATAAACCACATAACGAATTCCAGCACCGTGGCATATACAGCCACCAATGCCAACAACAGCAGCGACTACAGGGCATATACAGCCCTCCTTTGTCACTTTTCAACCGCTCACAACAAGCAAAACATTGTACCATGATACAATGATCGATAAATTACTAAAACTAATACATCTTAGTCTTCCCATGAAGACTTAAAGTCCTTGATGTGCCATTCACCAAGGTTTTTACCGGAACTACAGCCTTCTAATTCATACACTAGGGGGGAAAGTTTTTTCCTAACAAAACATTTTTCATATTTAGGAGCTAATTTAGCCATAAAAAATTTGGAGGCGTCACTCTGTGGATATGTCTTTTTCCACACAGTGTCACCCACCTCAAATTCTAAGGGCCTCCTCCCATTGTTATAATGACGAGCACTACGGTCATGTGATTTAATAAGCGCGCCTTTCACTTTATTAAAAATTTCCTCTAAGACGCCTAACTGGTCCGCATATACACCGCGAGAAGCGCACGCCAGGGTGAGCGGTCCATCGGTATTATTGCCGAAAACCTCTCCGCAACTAACTGCCTCCCTACCATGTACTAGGAAGAATGGGGTAAAACGTGTTACTTCATTAGTGGAAGTGTTTATTGCATACTGAATTTTCGAAATATTAACATCCCACGATCTATGGTCATCTTCCACAAGAATTGATACGGCGGTCATAATCGTACGGTTATAACGTTCAACTGTGTTCACGCTGGGGCAATAGCGAGGTGTAAAGTGAACCTGAGGTACCTTGTACCTCTCCAACAAAGATTTAATTTCATTGCCCGTGAACTGCGTTCCGTTGTCCGCTATCACCGTACGGGGTATGCCGTGAACCAAGAAAACGCCATCTTCAAGTTTCTGCGCTATAGCCTTACCAACAGCTCTTCGTAAAGGAAAGAGCAAACAATATTTCGTAAAACAGCATACGACCACAAAGAGATATGTGAAGCCCGCTCTAGACCGTGGCAAGGGACCAACGAGGTCAAAACTTATTGTTTCAAACGGTTTAGAGCAGTCTTTCGCGCTACCTAAGAGACCAGGGGTTGGCAATTGTGAGTGTTTATATGCGGCGCACGTATCACATTTCCCCACGTAGTTAGTTACATCCTTATACATGTTAGGCCAGTAGTAACGTAGTGCAAGTCGTTTATAAGTTTTAAATACTCCAAAATGTGGAGATAATTCACCACTATGGTGATTCTTTAAAAGTTCCAGACGATTTCCCTCCGGTACCACTTGTTTCCAATCATAATCACTCGCCACACCGAATTTATTTTTTGAAAAACGAAAAAGTTTATTGTCTCTAATAATAAAGTTAGGACACGACCTAGGAGTACTAACACACTTGTCCCACAACTTTTGGAACCAAGTGTCTGCGTCAGACACCTTTATTTCGAGCACCGGAACGGCACGCGATAGTGCATCTGGAACTACGTTGTCCTTGCCCTTGCGGTGCTCAATAACAAAGTTGTAAGGCGATAACCGACAACCCCAACGAGCTAATCGACCCGTAGGATTGGTTAAATTAAAGAACCACTTCAGGCTCGAGTGGTCGGTTATCACCTTAAACGCAGGACCTCCCTCCACATAAGGACGAAAGTGTTCTACAGCAAAAACCACCGCTAGGGCCTCTCGCTCCGTCGCCGAATAATTGCGTTCTGCCGAATTCAGTGAACGACTACAATATGCTATTGGATGCTCCTCTCCCTTTATAAACTGAGTCAGAGTGCCCGCTATCCCAAAACTGGATGCGTCACAATGAATCTCAAATGGCTGGGAAAAATCGGGACAAGCCAATACTGGTGCAGAGACCAACGCTGTTTTTAAAGTAGTAAACGCGGTTTCTGCCTCAGCAGTCCACTTAAAAGGCGGGGCTTTTTTGCTAGTACTTGTAAGTGCATTTAAAGGTGCCGCTATAGAACTGAAATTTTTAATGAAACGTCTATAATACGACGCTGTTCCAAGGAACATTTTCACCTCCTTCCGGGTGGTAGGTGTGGGAAAGTTGACTATTGACTGAACTTTCGACGGATCAGTGTGTAAACCATGTTCATCTACCCTGTAACCTAGATATTTTAACTCCCGACGAAAGAAACAGGATTTTTGTAAGTTAATCGTTAACTTAGCCTGTCGTAACTTTTCTAAAACCCGTTTAAGAAGCGAAATGTGTTCCTCGAATGTCGATGAGCATATTATAATGTCATCCAAGTAAACAAACACTTTATTATTAAACTCAGGACCAAACAGTATGTCCATTAACCGTTGCTGGGTGGCTGGTGCCCCCGTCAACCCAAAGCACATAACCTTAAAATGGAAAAGACCTCGTCCGGGAACCGTGAATGCGGTTTTTTCCTTAGATGAAGCGGAGTCAAGCTCAATTTGCCAAAATGCAGATTTTAAATCAATTGACGAAAGGTATCGAGCGTCACGCAACTGATCTAAGATGTGAGAGACGTAGGGAAGCGGATAAGCATCTTGTTTGCTGACTGCATTTAATTTTCGGCTGTCAAGGCAAAATCGCCATTCTCCGTTTGGTTTAGGAGCTAATAGGACTGGGTTATTCCACGCGCTATTGCTAGGCTCTACTACTCCCATCTCTAACATCTCATCCAGCTGGCGGTTAAGTTCCTTAAGGCGTTCAGGTGATAGTGGATAATAACGCTGTTTGATAGGAGAAACATCACCCGTGTCTATCTTATGACGCAACAGTTGGGTACGACCTAACCCTTTAACCTCAAAAGACACCTTCTTAAATTCATTTATTAATGACTCCGCTTTCAACCTCTGAACGGGTGTTAATTCATCAAACGGCTGCAAATGCCTAACCTCCGATACGCAAGTACGGAGTTTAGAGTTTTGAAAATACTTAAAAGGCAATCTATTAAAAATTTCAGGAGCTAAATTAAAAGCCTTCCAAAAATCAACGCCAAAAATTAACGGTGTGGTGATATCAGGAATTATATAAAATTTAATAACTTGAGTCACTCCCATAAGAGTAACTGGTAAATATAAATAACCCTTTACGGTTGCACGCGAGTCATTGGCTGTTACGATGTTGCCCAAGCACCTATCATAGTGTAAGGTTGCACCAGCTTTTATGAACTGTTGGCCAACATCGGAACCCAATACTGAAATGCATGAACCCGAGTCAAGTAAACCGTAATAATCCGCATTATATATAGAAACGGTTAAATGCGGCCGACCATCCTCCCTAGTCTTATAACGTACTGAATCTACTCTTAAAGAGTTTAAAAAAACTTCTAACCATTTTAAATAGTTGTCCCAATCGGACTTAATAAAATTATGGCTGTAGTTCCGGGAAATTAATTTTTTGAATTGCAGTTCTGACAGGGTTGACCTTTAGTCCCGACTGCTCTTTTATTGCAGTTGGGGCACGAAGGTGTCCTCACACCCTTCTTACCGCAACGAAAACAAACTACTTCTGTGGATTTGCAAGTAGATAATGAGTGGCTCCTTACCCTACAACGAACACAATACATAGCAGGATCAGCTTGCACGGCCTCGATTCTCAAAGAACCCCTCGGAGCTTGGTAAGCCAAGTCTGGTGCAACAAAAGAAGCGGTAGGTTTCGGCGGTTCGCGGAACTGTGCCTTGCTAACAAAACCTAGCTCGAGTTGCCTACACTTCTCCTTTAATTCCTCCAGGGTATTGACCGCCAACATTGACAACGCCGTCGCGTATTCCGGCCGCATGTTGAACTTAATCCGTGCCAAACGCTCAGGTTCCGCTACTCTATAAGAGAGCCTGTTGAAGAGGTTCTCCATGACCGCTATGTAAATACAGGACAATTCAGTTTGCCCCTGAGTCCTATTAGTAATTTCTGAAATGAGACGCATATCGTAGTCTGGCGGAGCGAACGCTGTGAGTAAATGTCTTTTTAGTTCCGACCAACTACCAACCGACGCTTTTATACCACGGTACCACAACAAAGCACCATCAGAAAACAAGTCCAGAGCTGATTTATGTAACGAAGTTTCGCTTATACCCCTAGCTTCGCAAAGTTCCTCGAGACGCTCTATGAAAGCTTTCACGCAACCGGTACCATTAAATTTACAGTCGAGAGATCTGACTGTTGCATCCTTCTTACTATAATATACGACTTCGGGAGTAGGTTCAACTTCAAGGACGTTCGGTGTCTCTGGTGCCGATGTAAACGACGCATGGAAACTCGCGTTAATATTATCAACTTTTGACAAATAACCGTTAAGCTCTTTGTCAATAGTCTGATATACGGAATCAAGTTCAGGAGGGGGAGTTACCCTGCCCAAGCGATGAAAAAGGTGGGAACTTAAAGCCTTTATACGGTTAAATTTTTTAAAATTTGAAGGATCTTTTCCTATTACTTCGGCGACCTCTGCCAATTTGGCTTTAATAATTTGTAATTCTACTTTAGGATCCCGAGTAGTCTCTACGATATCGTCTGAGCAAACTAGTTTACTAAGTTCCCTAATCTGAACTCGTAATCCCTCTACCGTTGTCGCCGGTGCTGCGTCTCGAATCTCCACCTCATACGTAAGCTCGTCTTTATGAAGCAAATTAAACGAAATTGGGCGTTCCATTTTGGATTTAAAAAAAAAACAACTAAAATATAAGCTGGCTTCCTCAATAGGCAGTTTCAACCTAAGTATACAGTTACAATCCACAGAAAATAGTAGTAAACCACCACAAACACAGTATTATAATAATAATACTAAAAACACTTGCATTAAAAAAAACCACTTATTTTCAAATAAAAATTGTGTCAACTATAACCTATTGTGTCATAAAATAATACTCTAGTTCAGCTGAGTACAATAATTAAATAATTAACACTTGTATACATATAAAACAAGTGTTATGAACGTTTAAAAAAAAATGCACTATTAATACATTATTTTAAAATAATAACGAATAAAAATTCGTTATTAAAATAAAATGGGAGGAATCCGTGCCAATGCACGCGTGACGGTTTTTCTTAAAATTAATAATCCCCACGGTTCCAGAACGCTATCGGTATTCTGGCTTTTTAGTTACAGCATAAGACATAACCACTATCCCTAACCAAAACACACGTTGAGTGCGCCACTGTTACATTTGAGATTTTGTCCCTTTTGGGGAAAAGGAAGAAAATCCCAAATGCAAGCTTCAGTGGGTTGTTATCCAATAAAACCATAAAATGTTCAACAGCTAGGCAGTATATTGTAAAAGAACACACACTAATATTTTGTCCAACAACAATAAAATAAAATTAATAAATTTTATTTCACTCTTATTATTCAAAAGAGGGGGTTAGTCACAATTTTTCCTTATATTATGTTAGGTATAAATCATCTACATTACACCTTTTAATTTATTTAGCCGGAAATAACATAAAAAAAAACTATCAGTTGAAATTGACCCTAGGGTCAATCTCAAATGAAAGTTCTACAAACTTTCTATTAATTTTGCCAACTATAATTTCCTGTTTAAAGTAATCTAAACCTTATTCCAAAGCTATATCACCCCCTAAAACACACTAAAATCCTAAGAGTCAAAAATGACCAAGCGGGTCGGTGATAATTTTAATTTAAAATAAATTTTATAATACTGTTCCTACTACTGCCTAACCAGCCAGCTAATATCTCAGTCGTACGAGCTAGGGTCATGGGGGGTCGGGATAAACCAGTACCGTCTGGAGTATGATGTTGAAATTAAAATTAAATTACTCCGTCTCTTGAAATATTAAATTAAATGTTTTAAACCGTTTAACCGTATTAAAACTCTCACACGTTTAAAGCCGATACTCTAAAGAACCGTGGGGTTATACCGATATAAAATTACTAATTTTGGGGCGCCAGGGTCTGGATGTAGACCCGAATCTGGAGACGATTTCACCATACAACTTCACACAGGTCGAACTCGCAGATCCTCAAAGGTTTCATAACTTCACCAACGCTTGGTGTAGTTGAATATAAAAGAAAATACTATAAATACTATGTTAAGGTTTCGAAACCCTAATGTAAAAATATGTTCCTGAATAAAGAACGATTAAACCCAGAGTGGGGGTACAAAAAACCGTCAACGCCTGTTTGGCGACAGCTTGCTGGCAGCAGGTGGCCGCTGGTGCCCCGAAGAGGCAGGTCTCGCGTCCAGGCTTTAGGGCCCAGCTCTAAATCCTGGCGGCGAGACGGGCCTCTCGAAGCATGCGCTAGGATAACTTATATCTACGCGTGGCTGCCAGCGGCGTCACGACCGGTTGGTTGTGGCACGGATTCCTGTAAATAAACCACACACTTGTTGACTATATTCTCAAGCTAATGACGCCTTAAATCCACTACATTATTACGACCTCAGATTAAAACAAAAGGTGACTACGACTCATGCCTACCTGAGTGCATTGATCTCAACTTATCGCACCACTTCACACCAGAGATTGACTCGTTTCGGCGTCGCAACTCCGCAGCTCTCCCTTCGCCGGAAACACTTATAAATCGAAGGCCAGCTTATAATTTCTACTTCCATTGTCGGGTAATTCATAAGAAATTGTTCTTTTACAATTTTCCTTCAAACCAACAAAACATCAAATATGACGTCTGTCACAACTCGCCCTCTGCTAACAGAATTTGCCAACAATAACAACACACGACCTAAAAAAAAAAATTAACGTTTAGCAATGGGAAATGCATTTTTCTTTAATTTAAAATTATGTTTTGTGATATTTAACTCACTAATCACCCTGTCTTAATATTAAGGAGTATTAGTTTCCTCTCTGGTAACCCCTACGGGCAGAGACAATATCCATATAAAAAATATTACTCCCGTTCGAATGTTCTAGATAAAAGTCCTTATAGAAAAAATTAGTTCTATTTCCGGATTTGCTTGAATTAAATTTAATTACTTAAAGTAATTATTATACATATTAATTTATTATGTAATTTATTATTAGAACTGTTTCGACTATTTTTTAAAATTGAATCTTTTATGTGAAATTAAAAGCTGACAGCTACTTCGCCCCGCTACCGCTAGGCGTCGCTACGGTGGCTGTCATTTTGTCTATGGTGTTATGTCAAATACAAAACGTAAACACGGAATAAAATCTCTTTAGATGTAAGTTTAAGTCTTACTAAAACTGATTTAGAAATATGTTTTAATTGAAAATGCAAGAAAAGTGTGTCTTGTAATGTGTCAGCCAAGGCTCCATGTCTTTAATGTGAAGAAAAATGGATTTAATTCAAACAAGCTACACGGACTAATGTTTTTGGACATTTGATCATTCTAAAGGATGATTTCAGGTAAGTCCTATTCAACCATTGCGAACTTCTTTTGTAGATTAGTAAAGGCAGACAGGGCCACGAATTTACAACGTAACACTCTGATAAGCGGAACTTTAGTTTTATTTTTATCGTAATGTCCCATCCCATCCCTATCCGTGGCACTCTCGACATTGACCGCTGACGTCCTAGTGATGTAACCATACGAATATGCGCTGATTGACTAACGATGTAGTACTATAATTAAGTCCGCCATACATGCTTTGCCATTTATTAAATATTATAGACTATTAACTAAATGCGCGCTTTTTATTATAATTAACCCTATACTACAGACAGACTATGGATAAATATTGTTATCTGAGTACATTAAGCAATGTTAGTGTCTCAGGTCAGGATCGTAGCAAACGAAAAGCTGTGGGCTCTGTTGGGGTAGCTACCTGCTAGCCAGGCGGACTTAAAACTAGCCAAGCTCTGCCAACCAAACAGAGGACCTGGTTTGAGACCGGTTGGGGCTAAAACTCTTAAACCTTTGCAGAGACTAGACAGCAAAGGTAATTTTCTACCATAGTCCACTTTTCACCAAATAGCGACTGCACATGTGCTCAGTGTGACTGGTGGGCCTATAGCCGCTCTATGCTGTTGGATGTATGTGCAGTCTTTAGTCCGTTAGTCGCCTTTTACGACACCCAAGGGAAGAGAGAGGGTTGTTGTATTCTTTCACCGCTATGCGACGCGGTTACCAAATAGAACGGTTACGGTTGTGAAATACCAAATTGAAATATCCTGTAATCAACCACCAACAGATTAAATATTAACTCGCGCCCTGTAGATCCGAACAGGAATAGCTTTAAACATTTTTAGCAGGCTATGACGCAAGCGCGCCTGTGCAGTCAATGTGATGAATCGATATTAGCGATGCGATAAATCCAATTAACTGCTGAAACTGATGTTGAATAAACACTGAAGAAGTGGCGAAAAGATTCCTGCGAGTGGGATTCTTTTCGCCACTTGTCCGATCCGTCGCATCTACCCCCAAAGCCCCCTTGTCTGTCATGAAGACACCTAGAGGTTGGTAATAATTAAATTTCTATTGTGTCAATTATATAGGGTTACCACCTTTTTTTAGGACAAATAATAGTAGATGATGCAGGGGATAAAGTAGTGTATTATGTAGCGGGCGCCCCGTATTGAATCCCAAGCAAAACGAAGGATTCTAGCGTTAACTCCCGAGCGCAGCGAGGGAGTTTAAGACAAGAATCCTGAGTGCAGCATGGGATTCAAATTCGCCCAAGACGAAGGCACCTTTATCCCCGAGGAGCATACTCTACTTTTCACACATCTACGAGACAATAAAAATAAATTTTCTGTATTCGCGCCTCTTTTGTTGTGTTCTATTTTTCTTTTATTTTCTACTCGTGGTGGCCAGTTCGATTTCCGAACAATTTGGTGAATGCATTGAATTAATTATGTACCTACCTAATACCTATCGTAAATGTTCGTATGCGATTTCTATTTTATGTTCCAAATTAAAATCACATTAATGACCAGCGGGTCATAATGAAAATCAGTACAATATTAATGCCCTGCTAAACCTCAGGTCTGTAATGACTTAGGTTAGGTTTGCATGACATATATTTGACATTGTCGAGCAGGTGGTGTGAAAAGTATTTTTTCATTTTGTTAGAACAAAAATAAAGTACCTACAATAGCATAAAAAAAGAGTATTTATTTATTTGTCCTTAAAATCGTATACATATTTTTTTGCTTTTTGCGACATTTAATCAATATTTGTCTTTTACTTAAATGGTTTTACGTAAATAGAGTATTTTAGCGTACTTTATTGGTGTCGTAGATTATAAAATACGCCTACATGAAAAAGAGGACAATACTTACTCTATTTTGAAGTACGGGTGGCAACCCTAATTACGACAGCTGAGCTCAGAGCTGACAAGTGGCGAACGCTCACTGCTGTGTACTGTGCCAATAATTGCTAGTGATAAAAAAAAATACAGCAGCGCGTGCGCATTGTACGACGAATTACGAATAGACAGGGGGTAGAATTTGCCACTTGTCTAAGGGGGCTGGTTTTCTAGTAATTCTGCACAAGTCCTTTGATGATTGGCATAAGCGCTTGTTGAATAGAATGATAAATATAGAGGACTAGCGGCCGCTCGCGGTTTCACCCGCGTGGTTCCCGTTCCCGTGGCAATATCGGGATAAAAAGTATCCTATGTGTTAATCCAGGTTATAAACTTTATTAACCGCCTCTTTGGTCTAGTGGCTAAGCCACCGGTTTCAGACCCCGAGGTCCCGGGTTCGATTCCCAGCGGGGGGTACATCTTAGTGTGCTTGGTTTGGTTGTTGGTAGGGCTATTAAGTCCGCCTGGCTAGCTACCACCATCTTATCTAAGTCTGTCGCTATAACAACGATGTTTATAGAATTGTTGTGTTCCGACAGTTTGAGATAAGATAGCCAGTTCCTCAGTGGTTGAGGATTCCGGGTGAAGCGCGCTTCCACCTTCGGCCTTATCGTCACTTACCATCAGGTGAGTTGAAGGCCAAGCGCTTACCCGTTACTGAATAAAAATAAAAATAAATGTATGCCGAATTTTCTCCAAATCCATTATATAGTTGTTACGTGGAAGAGTAACAAACATCCATCCATACTTACAAACTTTCGCGTTTATAATATTAGTAGGATTGTTACAAGAAAACGAGACGTAATTTCATTTAGGTAGCAACTTCAAATTGGTGTTTTAAATTGACAAAGTCATTAGTCGTTTATGGGACAGTGTAAGTAAGATTATTACTTTACGTTTATACATACATATAATCACGACTATTATCCCCGAAGGGTTAGTCAGATACTAGGCAATTAGGACCGCAAAAGTAGTCCTCTGCCATACTCCACTTTTCACCAAATAGCGACTGCACTAATGCTCGCTCAGCGTGACAGGTGGTGAACCCATCTCTGCTCTATGTTGTTTGATGTATGTGCAGTCTTTAGTCCGTTAGCCGCCTTTTACGACACCCAGGGAAGTCTTCACGATTATACGGAAGACTATTTTCAAAAAAGGCGTACTTACCTAGCTCCATGAAAGTAGAGAAAATCTTTTTTTTTTAACTTTTCGTCGTTTTAAGTCGATTTTGACTTTTTGTTGGCAGATGTTGACAATACTTTTCAGACACTCTCTTTTCAAGTTTTCTCAAGAATTCTGCTTTTAGTCTCAGTAAAGTCCGAGTAATTATTATGGGGGTTTGAGAGGAATATCATTTACTATTAAACATTTCTATCATTTTCTAAGAAAATATTTTGTTAATCTCTAAGGCGCTGTACAAACATAATAATAATAATAAATTTTGTTTACGCTCACACCAATTATCTAGACCAAGATGAGTATTCTTGTGAAACTCGTTTATATGGTAAGATAACGGATAAATATACATAAACATAGAAAAAACATCCAGACCCGAAATCAATTTAGAAAAACAGTTTTTCTCTAAATTGACCCGACCGGGGATCGAACCCGGGACCTCAGAGATGGCGACACCATGAAAACCGATGTACAAACCACTCGACCAAGGAGGTCGTCAAAACTTGGACGCTTTCTGACTTCTGTTTTCTTTCTTTCGGGAGATCACCATACAAATTACGTTGGCGCATCGGCTAGACATAATAAAATTCCATCTCAGCACATGTTGAGCAGCTTTTACACAAGCCCATTACTGTTTTCGAATGGTACAAAGAAATAACCGTGTCGCGTAGCGGTGAAAGAGTACTACCACCCCCTTTCTTCCCTTGGGAGACGTAAAAGGCGACTAACGGACTAAAGGCTGCTCATACAACCATCAGCATAGAGCGGCGATGGGCTCATCACCTGTCACGCTGGGCACATACATGTGCATTCGCTATTTAGTGGACTATGTTAGAGGACTGCTTTTGCTGTCCTCATTGCCTAGTCTCTGACTAACCTTTTTGGAATAATAGTCTTATATGTAATGTAAAGAAATACTTCAAAATCACAGTGAAAATGGTACATAAAGAAATAGCACAGTGGGCTGTTATGACGATACATCTTAGAATGGCGGACGTACACGTGTGGATACTAAAACAGTTTTATTTCTATCGACATTTGGTGGAATTTATAATGCATACACATACATATATGCACGACTATTATCTCCAAAGGGTTAGTCAGAGACTAGACAATGAGGATCGCAGAAGCAGTGCATTGCCATAGTCCACTTTTCACCATAAAGCGACTGCACGTGTGCTCGGCGTGATAGATGGAGAGCCAATCGCCGCTCTATACAATTGTATTCATCCTACTAATATTATAAACGCGAAAGTTTGTAAGTATGGATGGATGTTTGTTACTCTTTCACGTAAAAACTACTGAATGGATTTGGGTGAAATTCGGCATACAGGTAGTTTATAATCTGGATTAACACATAGGATACTTTTTATCCCGATATTCTTACGGGGACGGGAACCACGAGGGTGAAACCGCGAGCGGCCGCTAGTACATACATATAGTTACTCATGTGCTATTATCCTCGAAGGGTTAGTCAGAGACTAGACAATGAGGACAGCAAAACAGTCCTTTATTTACCATAGTCCACTTTTCACTAAAAAGCGATTGAACTTGTGCTCAGCGTCATAGATTGAGACAAGTGGACAGCCAATCGCCGCTCTATACATTTGTATGTATGTGCCGGCTTTAGTCCATTAGTCGTCTTTTATGGCACCCGCGAAGAGATAGGTTAGTACCTAGTAGATATTATTTTAATAATAATCCGCCACCACACACCTCATGTATGAGTGTATGATATATTGTTTGTTATTGTACAATCGCCATTCATACGCGAGCGCTTTACGTCATACGCTATACGCGAAACGGTACACGACGTCACAGACTTATGAAATATGGAACTCTGCCGGAATAGGGAAATGGCGTTTAAAATTGGACTGTGTTTCTGGAGAGAGGGCTGTGTTTCGACATCTTAAAGTTTAACTTTTCAATAAGGTTTCCTCCAAAATAAGATGTTAATATTGTGACAATGAGTTCTTGCAATATGGCATAGAGGCATTTTAAACTGTTGCCCTGGTTGTTGTTTACATTCGTAATGTACCTGATTGTCGCGTACCCCCCACTTCACGGTAAACCCGAGCCGAGGTACCGTGCCGCTTAGAGGCGCCCTCGGGTTTTCCGCTCCCTACCGGCTCGAACCCCCAGAGGCCATGCCATCCCCCACCGGAATCCCTCTGGGGAATTTCGAACATCACGGCTTGAGGAACCTTTAAGTTTCTCGCCGCCCCCAAACAAGCCCGGTAACGCTGTAAAGGTCATCTGCGACCGACAGCACTCACACTCAAAAATATTTGAAAAATTGTTGTTGTAAGTAAAACGATGTTAATGACCCTCCAATCCAGCTCGCATTGTTCATGTAGGAAGTCCTAATCCCACCAGTGGTATCTAATCTATACTCACATAATGATACAATATACTCACTTCTCATTGACTAGTCTCTGACTAAACCTTAGTCTTTTATTTCCGTAAAGCTCTTGCCTAGTCTCTGACTAAACCTTAGTCTTTTATTTCCGTAAAGCTCAGCAAGGGTGTCATACATACATGCAATCACGACTATTATCCTCGAAGGGTTAGTCCGAGACTAAGCAATCAGGACAGCAAAAGCAGTCCTCTACCATAGTCCACTTTTCACCAAATATCGATTGCACCGCGTGACAGGTGGTGAGCTCATCGCCGCTCTATGCTGTTGGTAGTAGGTATGTAAAGTCTTTAGTCCGTTAGTCGTCTGTCTGTTTGTTTCTTACCTATTGACTTATATACCTACATATTCAGACTAACTTTAGCTTTCAAACAGTAGTTAGTAGTGGCAGCTACAAACTGAGGCGGGGCCCTGATTGATTATAATTATGTTGTGTTGTGTTACATACATACATACTTATAATCACGACTATTATCCCCGACAGAGACTAGGCAATGAGTACCGCAAAAGCAGTCCTCTGCCATAGTCCACGTTTCGTCAAATAGCGACTGCATATGGGCTCAGCGGACAGGTGGTGAGCCCATCGCCGCTTTAAACAGTTGGTTATATGTACAGTCTGTAGTCTGTTAGTCGCCTTATAAGACACCCGAGGGAAGAGAGGGGGTGGTAGTATTCTTTCACCGCTACACGACACGTTTAACACGCTTAGCGCCAGTGTATACTATAGTATATACACCATTTCCTTTTGTCCCAGGCCAGCGTATCCCTGGATATACGCCACAGGAGGCTCACTTCGGAGGCCAGTGTATTTGTCTGTATACATCGTGCCGTACATTTTGTATGAGCGTTATATTGCCCTGGCCCTTCCAAATCGCTGGCTATAATTGACTAATTAGTTTAATTCAATTTGGAGTCTGTATATAGAACAAATTTTTTTTTTAAAAGGAATAAACAAAAAAATATGAGATTTTAATAGTTATTACGGTTTTATTGAAGAAAAATATCATATAACTCCAGATTCGGTACATCAAACGACATGAATTTATTAAACTCTTAAAGCTCACTACTTGTGTGCTTCATTGAAACATGGTCGGCAATAAAAATGTTTGCATTTGTTGCATATCGTTCTTACTTAGGCAGCTTATTTTCTTGACCTGCAACATTGCTGCCTTTTTTCCACAAATAGCGTAGCAATTAGCAACCTTTGCACCACCCTTTTTTATGCGTATATACTATACGTGGCCTATGCCTTCATTTTAGTCAAAGGTTGTACTCCCACCCAGGCCAGTGTATCCTATAGGATACACTGGCACCTGTACACACCTCATAAATGGGGGGTAAAAGAGCATGGGGGTGAGAGTGGGAAAGTTCCAATAACGTTTTAGGGCCAGTAAATGTCATTTCCGCAATTTAAAAAAAATGGTAGTTCCAAGCTATTTTTCGTCGGGGTGCTTGGCGCTAAGCGTGTTAAGCGAGGGTGAATCTTTTATACACATGACGAAGGCTGTTTTTTTCATCATTGGTGATGGTAAGGAACATACTTTTGGTCCTTCAATCGAGGCGTGAAGAGGCATTTTGTGGGCCGGCAGAGTGAGGGCGACTGATGCTACGCCTTGTTAACGCTGCACTGTTGTCTTCGCACCTGGCTCCGTTTCCACTTAACCTCAGGTAGAGTGGAGTCATTTGCCGAGCTACGTATAAAAAATAAGATTAAACTTACTCCGATGGCTCTCTCTCTCTCTCTGAACAACTCTCCAGAGATATTTTTAAGACACCTATGCTCTTTTGACGCTACGATCAGAGGATCGTAGCATCAGTAGAGCCCATACTTACACCACGGCTGTTTTCCCGAGACCCGGCTTTTCATTTGCTACGATTCTCACAGCCTTAAGACCATCCCTATTTTTTTTTCTTTGAGTATTTGATGCAGGTATGTCTGTCAGGATAGTAGAAAATGGAAGAATGTGGTCCCTACCGCCTGCCTAACCCTCCGCGAAGCAAGCGTCATGCATGTAAAAATCTTTTAGTGTGGCTTTCTTTCCTAAGTTGTCCATTCTTTGCCACTAGTTAGAAATAGGATGCCTACAACAACGTTGACCAACAGCCCCAGCAGTAGGCCCATTTGCTCCAAACCAGCGCGTGCGCAGGGCCACAGCGAAAGTGAAAAGATCACGCTCTTGGCACGCGCCGCTACGGTCCGCTGTATTATTAGGCGGACCGTGACGTCATCGCCGCCATTTCGGACCAGTTCCTGCCTGTTTGATACTGGCAGACTGCTGAGTGTGAGATTTATTCATCACTGGCTTTCGATCGCGGCTTCACTCACGATAATTTTGAGCAGGAAAATTTAGGCCCTTAAGCTTCATCAGGGCCCCATTTCCAATGTCAATGTCCGTACATACTTACATTTAATCATGACTATTATCCCCGAAGGGTTAGTCAGAGACTAGGCAATGAGGACAGCAAAAGCAGTCCTCAACCATAGTCCACTTTTCACCAAATAGCGTCTGCACATGTGCTCAGCGTGACAGGTGGTGAGCCCATCGCCGCTCTATGCTTATATGGATGTATGCACAATTGCATTGTGCACTCTTTAGTCCGTTAGTCGCCTTTTACAACGCCCAAGGGAAGAGAGGGAGGGGGTGGTAGTATTCTTTCACCGCTACCACAGAATAATATTACTACCGCTACGCGACATGGTTATGTCTTCTTTACCCATTTATGTCTTTACCTGAATTGGTGAAAGCGTAAAGGCTTCGATCATTATGTAAGTATATCTATTCTTATTGCTTATAGTGGCCCCGGATCACCGTGGGCCCTTATTCTGTAACGATTCCTTGTTTAAAAATCACGAAAGTTACACTGAAAGAACAAAAAGGTTGATATTGCACGGGTTGGCGACACATTAGTTGAATTAACAAAGTGATGGGTTAAAGCAACATGAACAAATTGTGGTTTTCACAGAAAAGTTTTTGTTGATATGAAAACAGTTGTTTTTACCTATTTGTACATGTTGGCGTAACAATTCATGCATAATTCAATAGGTAATTGTTGATTTTACTGTTCAAGTTGTTGAAATAACCATTTTTAAAGTTAAATTTACAAAATAAATACGTTAAAACAACAAAAGATATATGTAATAAGTTCAAATTACCGTAACTGATCAACAATACAGTTTTTGTTCATTCAACAAAACTCAAGAGTAGGTGCTATATTAACCCTAAAATTTTGTTGAAATATGGTAAACCCAACTAATAATTTCTTTCCGTGTATATCTTCCCAAAAACGTATGCGTTTGACGTTTGTGCGCGGTAAGATTTAGGTGTGGAATTTATAGATTGCGATACAGAATCAGGGCCCTGGTGGCACGTACACGGAAGTACAGGAAGTTTTGATGGATAATATAAACCCTTACTTGAGGGGTGACTCCCAGCCCCAGATTAACCATTAGCGTCTTCTCGGGCGCCATAGTATGTAATGCATCTTCTCCTGGGCCCTTATTCTGTAACGATTCCTTGTTTCAAAACCACGTTAATTCCTTAAAAAGTCACGATATCTTCCCAAAAACGTATGCGTTTGACGTTTGTGCGCGGTAAGGTATAAGTGTGGAATCTATAGATTGCGATACAGAATCAGGGCCCTGTAGGGTATAATCTATGCTAATAAAATATCAATTGCCCCAAATGTTTGTACGCGAAAAATATATGGTCGCAACGTAGGATGTAAAAAAAATGATTTTATTTAATACAATTTAATAAAAAAGGAAATTACAATATTCAACTTAAGTTATAAAATAGAAGACGAGACTCGACCGATGTTAGGTAAAGAATGTCTTGCAAAACGACACGATGAGGTGAGGCACGCAGGGCGGCGCGGGGCGGCGGCGGCAGCATGCGCAGCGTCAGCGACACGTGTTAGCAGTTGTTATGCACCGTAATGAGGGCAGTGCATGTCAGCAATATACCTATACTAGGCTTGCGTAACACCTCCACCCGTAGAACAGCGATTATTGAAGACGCTTGTCGTAAATTGAGCTGGAGGCTGTTTCTTGACAGATCTTGCTGGACCAGGAATAGCATAGACTCCTTGAAGTTCGGGGAAGGCCTCATCTTGGGAGATGTCTGTCTTGATCTTTATGTGCTTTAGGCGATACTTGCGGTAGATTACACCAATAGCTAGTGTGCTTACACTAAACACTAAGACATACATTGGAATCGTTGTATGATAGAGGCTGTAATCTTGATCTTGTACTGGCGTGATGGGTGTTTGCAGAGAGATTTTGGTATTTGCTGCATGAAGATGACTTAGATTGATGGAGTTCAGCTTGAATTCTGGATCCATATGAGATTGCGGCCTATTTTCTTCAGGCATGTCCATAAGTTTTACAACTTGGCCTCTTAGGCGATCTTTGATGTTTGATATTAGAAACTCTGGCGTTTCTACGTAGCATCCTTGTGGGATCATTATAAGATAGCTGCCTTGGAACGTTTGGTGGAGATCTTGACCACAGGAAAGATGTACTCTCGTGGGATACGGGAAGCTGGCCGTATAATGTTTGTCGTCGAGTTCTTCGAATGCTGGATGTTGCAGTGATACTGTTACTGGTTTGCAGATAGGTGTTCTCTGTTGTGTGGTTATCAGCGTGTGAATGCAATCTTGCGAAGTCTGGCCCTGCAGATTCTGTGTTTCTTCACATAGATACCCTTTACTAGTCTTCGGGCATTCTGCCTCTATGTACTTGAAGTCTTTCAAATGGATGGCAAGGAAAGGAGTTACGGGACTCAGGATTTCATTATACTTATTAGGTATTATAGATAATTTAAATAAATCGTAAGATGAAGGTAAGATGATAGGGAATTTAAATACTATTATAATACTATTTCCCGAGTAGTATGCGCCTAGCTTTATAACGTCATAGTACTCTCTAGTATCAAGATCGATAATGTTATCTCTACCGTATAGTTCTCGTAATTTACTAAGCATGGTCTCAATCAAAGGCGGGCTTATAATAGAATGATGTATGGTTGAACTTCTAATAAAAGCTAATATATTTTGTAACTTTCCTATTTCTAAAGAGACTGAATCCATGTTGTCACTTAAGATGAGAAGAACCTGAGCTAAATGGGCGTACTTAACTAGATCATTGTCATTAGTAGCTACGCTTTGCCTTATCTTATTTAACAGAGATTCTATCTTATTTTGATTATTTACTATACTATTGATTATTTTAGAATATTGAGATGACCATTCTTTCGTAAGACTAACATGACTATTAAATTCAGTGATTAACTGATTTTCTTTATCCTGAAGGTTTTTTATGACAGTGTTATAGTGAATCGCGTCGGTATAGTCAAGGTTACCCGTTATACTTTTTACTACTGAGCCTAGACCATCTACGAGTCCTCTTTTTACGCGATTTGTTCTAAACGTTTGCAGCTGTTCAGATAGAGTAACGAGCTTTTCTTTAAGATAGTGAATATGAGGCTCAAACAAAGAAGATGTCTTATTATTAAGTTCAGGGCTTACACTATCTAACTGAGACGTAATTGAATGAATTTTATCCCATATGTTTTGAAGATCTATAGACTGTAAGAATGAGTGATAGCTAGACACGATGTTAGCGGGGCCCAATCTAAATGGTAAGACTCCGGGTCCATTGTCGAGAGGTTCAAGTTTTATCTCCTGCGCTAGGGTTGTCTGCAGAAGAATGTGAAGTGCCAGAAGGATCCTGCAACAAGCAGGCACTTTTAGGTAATCTCTTTAACCGGGATTTTGCAATAGGGCCTCGTTTTTTACGCGTGTAAATGTGTATTGGGAGATTCGCCATAACTGTATCCTGAGTATAGCGAGGGGCTAGTTTCTGGCGAGATGCGAAGGGATTTTTAATAAAGATTTGTTGCTCGTTGGCATATTCAGATTCTGGCTCCCGATCCTTATTACGATTGTCAATTATATTCTTTCGTAAACTAGAACAAGATTCATGTATCAACCCGTAGGCACAATTCATCTTATTTTTATGCTCTGTTATATACTGTTGCAGTAAATGCGTTGATAGGTCTATATCGAAAGGATCACGGGGGTCGAAGTGACCTGTAATAACTTCTAATGGTTTACATTTAGTGAAAGTATGTATCGTACTATTATAAGCTAAGAGTGCGTAAGGCATGAGGTTAATTACTGATTCGGTTTTCTTATCTATTTTTAAAATGCGAAGATGTTCCAATATTGTAGAGTGGAATCTCTCAACGATTCCATTCTCGTTAGGAGTATGTGGAGCGATCTTGTGATGCTGGACCTTGTGTAGCCTTATAAATTCTGCGAATAACTGATTATTAAATTCGGGTCCATTATCGGATACTAGCGTAATCGGAATGCCGTGATGAGTGCAATATTTTAACAACGCCTGAACTACACTTAGCGCTGTCCCGTCTCTTAGATAATAGGCTTGTGCATACTTAGAAAAGGAATCAACTATGGTTAGAAATTTTTCGCTCTGAATAGTAAGTAAATCTAAATGAACTAATTCGAATGGTTTACTAGCGGGAGGAACTAATTTAAATTGTTGCTTTATAGGGTTGCGATCGTACTTAGCTTGACCGCAAACCGTGCACTCATTAATAAATTTGGAGATGTGATCTCGCATTTTAGGCCAATAGTATTTAAAAGATAGCGCTAGGTAACATTCATTTATACCGCGATGGTTTGTTTTACCATCGTGGTACTTATTAATTATGTCTTGCTGCTTTAAATATTCCCTAACATTTTCTAGCTCTCGCTTAGTGATCAAAAGATTCATTGCCGAATTTTTAAATGTTGATTGAATTATTGGTACTATCTGGTACATGGCTTGAGGAGGATTTATCAGTAGCCCTGTCTTGATTTTTGGATGAACGTACTCTTTTATAGCACTGATGACATCGTCTTCGAGATTGGATTCTGATAATTGGATACTTAGTCGCGTATGTGTTTCAAACGGCTTTGTTACAATAGGTCTACTCTTGATATCGCCCACTACATTAAAAATTATCTGTTTCGTGAATTTATTTAGAGGCTCGTCTGTAATAGGTATTTCTAAAATTGGATTTTCCTCATTAGTGTGAACGGTGAGAGTTCTAGATTCGTCTGCATCGTCTATAGCTGTGATTGTTCTAGATTCATCAAGAGATGGATCTTGTTCCGACGGATTTACTACTATAGAGCTAATTTCATCATTATTTAGTTCGATACGCGACAGGGCATCTGCATTCGTATTGCATTTACCTTGTTTGTATACTACTGTGTAATCATATTCAGAGAGTTTAAGACGCCAGCGTGTAAGACGCGAATTAGGTTCTTTTAAATTCATAATCCACTGGAGTGGTTTATGATCTGTGATTATCTTGAATTTACGGCCGAAAAGGTATGGTCTGAAGTACTTGCAGGCCCAAACGATGGCCAGAAGCTCTTTTTCTATTGTACTATAGTTGAGTTCGCTAGTATTCAATGTACGAGATGCATAAGCTATAGGTTTGTCTGCTCCTACTGAACCTTGCGACAATACAGCGCCAATAGCGACGTTTGAAGCGTCAGTTGTTAACAGAAACTCGCGTGAAAAATCAGGATACTGGAGAATTGGATCATTTAATAATAACGTTTTGCAGTGTTCGAAACAATCTATATAGCCTTGATCTAGTGTAATTTTGTAGCCTTTCTTTAAGCAATGGGTTAATGGTTTAGTAAGTTTGGCAAAGTTTGGGATAAACTTTCGGTAATATCCCAGTAACCCGAGAAAACGTTTGATCTCAGTTGCAGTTTTAGGCAGCGGATACTTTTGTATTGCAATTATCTTGTTAGGATTTGGCTTTACGCCATCTTTACAGATAACATGACCCAAAAATTCAGTTTCCAGCTTCAAGAACTCAGATTTGTCCATCTGAATCTTGAAGTTGGACTCTCGCAATTTTTGGAACACTTTCTCCAAATTTAGAATGTGCTCCTGCAGTGACGTACTAAAGATTATGATATCATCAAGATATACTAGGCATATCTCGTTCTGGAGGCCTCTCAAGACATTGTCCATCACCCTTTGAAAGGTTGATGGAGAATTTTTTAATCCCATCGGCATCCTCAAAAACTCATAATGTCCGTTCTCGACATTGAATGCGGTTTTGTGAATATCTGAGGGATTCATCTCCACCTGGTAGAAGCCACTAGCCAGATCAAGAGTTGTAAAATACTGGCACTTGCCAAGTTTGTCCAGTACATCAGTGATATTTGGAATCGGGTATTTATCATCAACCGTTTTCTCGTTTACTTTCCTGAAGTCCACGACAAGACGCCATTTAACTTTGCCTGAGGCATCAGCCTTTTTGGGCACTACCCAGATAGGTGAGCTCCATGCAGAATCAGAAGGTCTTATAATGTTCTGTTGAAGCATTTTTTCGACCTGGTCGCGAACTTCTTGTCGGTGGACGTAGGGATATCGGTAGCTTTTAGTATGTACTGGGATTTCATCAGTCGTTCTTATGTTATGTTTTATCTTGTTGGTGAATGTCAAAGATTCTCCCTCGAGATAAAACACATCCGCGTAGTTTGCGCATACAGCTTCCAAATTAGCAAGCTCTTCTGCGTTTAGGTGTTCGGTACGTAGACGTGACAATACTGCTTTAGCGTGATCTGATAAAATCTCAACACGTTCGGATTCAACATTAAATAATTCGGCTACTACGGGGCGGTCCATAGAAAAGATGATGTCATTAGATGAGTTATTGGTAATTTCTACCCAACCACGGTTATCCTTTACTTCAGTTAAACATTCAGAAATTAGGCAGTTGCAAATTATTTGACTTGTAACTAATACATCTCCGTCTTTACTATTTACAGGCAAGCGGACCAGTTTAGAAGAACTAGCAGGAATAATTTCCTCATATAAATTTGCGTTGCGGGAATCATACATCTCTATAGGGATCTCCGCATTACGAGTTACTAGTGATCTATGTTTTAAATCTATATTAGAATCCCATTTGTCAAGAAGGTCTAGTCCTAATAAGCCATCAAAGAAATTATGAAAGTCATAGATAAATAGGTTAAGATCGTCCGTCTCTTTAAACTCTTTGAAACATGGTAGTGTAATAGAGTAATCGTTTTTACTAGTGGCGTGCACATTAGTAACTTGAAAAGGTTCATAATTTAGCGGTACTTTGTTAAAGTATTTTTCTACAGCCTGTGGGCTGATAAAAGATTGATTAGCTCCCGTGTCGAGTAAAAATTTAAGAGGAGGGTCGCTAATTTGTATGTAACCGAGTTGTCTCTGAATTTGAAAGTTAACCTCTATTTTCGTATGTTTGATTTCGGAACTTTCGGAAAATTTTCCTCTCCGGATGAGGTTGGAGTCTGTTCTACTTCTTCTACTTGCGTGGTCTCGGGACCTTGACCCTGCTCATAATCGTGATAGTAATCGGGATATAGTTCATAAGAGTAATCTTGATAGTAATCGGAATAATCATAGTCGCATTCATAGTATGGATTGTAATCGTATTCTAAATTATTAAAATTAATCTCGCGAGTTTTAAAGTAGTTGGTAGGCGGCGGGTTGCCAAATTTCCGCCAGTCGTGCCCAGATGGGGGTAAGGGCTTGGGTACGAAATGACTCACACCACTCATGGGTCGCGGATTGCCAAAATTATACGGTTGCTGAGGCTGAGGTCGTTGGGGAACCCTAAAAGCGTTATTCTGCACGTTATAATTTGGAGGTGGCGCTCGGAACATTTGTTGCGTTCTAGTAGGACCACGAGGAAGCTGCATCTGAGGCATATTCGGCTTCCAACCTTGATAAGGTTGAAGTGGCACTGACTGTTGCTTTGGCAAAGACTGATTATTATAATTTAGTTGTCTGGAAGGACCAGGCAATCCAAAGTTAGGCATTCTCTGAGCAAAGTTATTTAGAGGTAAATTAAAATTCGAACCGGATGCTGGCTGTACCCAGTCTTTACGGCTCGGACCTTCGTTACGTTGCTGCAAATATAGCGTGTTTAACTCCTCTTGAACGAACTCAAGAGCCTTTTCCATTGTCTCGGGCCGCATGCAACGGATTCTGGATCCTAAGGGGTCTTTTAAACCGCGTAAATAGGATTGTAGTGTAAGTTTTTGATAAAGAGCTCGTTTAGCCTCGATTGTAGTAACGACAGCCTCGTGAAGCGAGATATATGTCATTATCGTACTGTATAAATTTTGGCAGCGCTCGTAAAATTCCTGAGGGGAACTGGAGCCTTGAGTTTGCATAGACAAATCACTATAAAGAGCGGTCTCGTCGCGATGGTCAGCGAAGTTGTTAATCAATGCGTTACGTATTCCGTTCCAGTTATCAGGAATACCTGACGAATTTATCAATCTGGCTGCGGGCCCTGTGACTTTATTAAGTATGCCGTTTATAAGGGCTAGGTTTGATAACTCATGCCCATCGGCTACATTAAAATGTGTAATCACTAACCGGTCACATAAATTAATGAAGCGCGTCAGAACGTGCGGGTTTCCGTCGAACTCCGGTACTAGCCTAAGCGACTTGTAAATTACGTCAATATCGTCATGAGCCATTATTTGTTCTAAATTTCTACTCTCGTCTATATTGCTATACCTACTAGACGACCTACTAGATTGCCTACTTCGTGAGCTACTCTCGCGTGAACTCTTCGGATGAAAAATCTTGGCGATTAAAGTACACACAGAAAATACGATAAATTTACACAGAAAGTAAAATGCAGTAAAAAGAAATAAAATAGTAAAATAGGAACTAGGAATAACCAGACCCTGGAAAAGTCAAGGAAAGGTAGGAAAAATATAAGGTAAGGTGAGCAAGGATTTGAAAGATTCAAAGTACTTACAGCATCACTTCTTTTACAGAATCTATGTCTGGATTCTCCTTGGCTGCAACCACTTGTAGATTCGGGATAATCGCGGTGACTCGATATTAGAAATCTACTCTACGATTATCCTACCGACTGCGCCAAAAATATATGGTCGCAACGTAGGATGTAAAAAAAATGATTTTATTTAATACAATTTAATAAAAAAGGAAATTACAATATTCAACTTAAGTTATAAAATAGAAGACGAGACTCGACCGATGTTAGGTAAAGAATGTCTTGCAAAACGACACGATGAGGTGAGGCACGCAGGGCGGCGCGGGGCGGCGGCGGCAGCATGCGCAGCGTCAGCGACACGTGTTAGCAGTTGTTATGCACCGTAATGAGGGCAGTGCATGTCAGCAATATACCTATACTAGGCTTGCGTAACACGCGCATCACTTCTGAACGGCTGCATTTATTTGGCTAATTATTATTTTTTGTTGTTTTTGTAATTGTCAGGAACTCAGGACTAGGTTTGTATGAAAGATTTGAAATTCGTATCGGGATGCGGTACGGGGTCCACGCGGACGAATTCGCGGGCGGGCCGCTAGTTAGGTAGCATATAAAAATGTCAATGTATGATTGGAACGTAGGTGTCTAAATAAATAATGAAAAATGTGGTGTCTTGTCTAAGTACTAAGAAAGAATGCCTCTTTTCGTGACAAGTTGTTAGCTCGTCGGTGGCTGCTTTGATAATGATGTTTACATACTTATACGAACCTCTTCTCGCGGCTGCGCGGCATCCGCGTAGATGAAATAGAGTGACACAATGATTTATTTTTATTTATTTCATAGAAAAACTTACAGCTATTACAAACATTTGCTCTAATCAAACTTAAAATAATTATTAGCTACTAACAAGTTTTCACATATATGTTATAAAGTAGGTTATAATTATTTTTGAGAACATGCGGTCTAATTACTAATCTTGGAGTGCACTACAATTAAATATTATTAATAAAAGCTATAAGGCTAAGGTTTAGTTGGTGTGCTACTTGTTTAACTATTTAGTTTTAGACGTACAGAGGCGGAATTTTATTAGTTATAAATATATATAATTTAGTAATAGTTATTACTACCTACTGCTAAAATCACGTTTTAATTATATCCGGTTCGAAGGACCATCTTAACCACCCAGGGCAGGGTAAAGCCTTTGCTCTTTGGTAATGAAAACGATAAGATGTGTGTCAAGATCGTGCAAATGGAAAGCCTTGCCTACCCCTCCGGGAAACGGGCGTGATACACTTATGTCTGTCTGTCTGTATGTTTCTTACCTATTGACTTATATACCTACATATTCAGACTAACTTTAGCTTTCAAACAGTAGTTAGTAGTGGCAGCTACAAACTGAGGCGGGGTCCTGATTGATTGTAATTATGTTGTGTTGTGTTACATACATACATACTTATAATCACGACTATTATCCCCGAAGGCTAAGACAGAGACTAGGCAATGAGTACCGCAAAGGCAGTCCTCTGCCATAGTCCACGTTTCGTCAAATAGCGACTGCATATGGGCTCAGCGTGACAGGTGGTGAGCCCATCGCCGCTTTAAACAGTTGGTTATATGTACAGTCTGTAGTCCGTTAGTCGCCTTTTACGACACCCAAGGGAAGAGAGGGGGTGGTAGTATTCTTTCACCGTTACGCGACGTTTGTTTATACATATATAGGTATATTTTTTTATGTATCTATTAATGTTTCTCTCTCTCGCTCCCACTTTCCATTTTCACGATCCTGACAAACTGCTATCCTTGGCTATGTTGAGTTATTATTTTCATGTTAAGGTGTATATTAAAGTGTGTTTAATTTACCCAACCTGTTCTTGTGCTCCGAACACAACTAGGGATTATGTCACACACACCCCTCCCCACTGCGTTGATCGAGCGCATATATATCAAGCACTCCCCTCTGGAGACGACGTATTCAAAGGATCTCTAAACGAAGGCAAAGTTTGTACGGTCGGCCTCAGAAATAGCTTAACACCTTAGGCTGACATAGTACTAAGGTGTAAAGATAGCTAGTCATCGTATAAACTAATATAAAGAGGAAGACCACTGTATGTAAATAAATGTAAGAGTTATACTCATTTACCCCAAAACATAGATATTAGAGTAAGTTAGAAACCAACAGCATAAATAAATAAATAGATAGATAGATATCATAGCATAGATATATAGATAGATAGATATCATAACAAAACGGTACACCCACCGTTAGAGAATGAAAAGCGATGGATGCGTGTGTGGGATGCGGTATGGAAGTACGAGAGGAAAAATTGCGAGAACTGGAACGAAAGAGAAATAGAAATAAAAATAAGGCTCCGATTTTGTTGGAGGAAGCAGTATGAAAAAAAATATATAAAGAGGAAAGATTTGTTAGTTTGTTTGAATTGAATAGGCTCCGAAACTACTGGACTGATTTAGAAAATTTTTTAACCATTAGAAAGCTACATTCTTCCCAAGTGACATAGGCTATATTTTATCCCGATATTCCCACGGCGAGGATCCGCTAGTTTATGTTTTATCCCGATATTCCCACGGCGAGAATCCGCTAGTTACAAATAATTAAAGTCGCTGTTTTCCTGTGTCTGTGGCTCCGCACTATTCTTCTAAACCATACAATGGACTTTTATGCGGTTTTCACTAATAAAAAGAGCGATAATTCAGGATGGTTATTGTTAATAATTTTTAAATATTTTGTACAAAATGGCTGAAGTACCTATGACGGTCTTTCTAAGTTAGCGTGGACGAAGGCGCGGGCGGCGCGGCCCGCCGCGGCGGGCCGCTAGTATAGAATAAAACAAATGCTCCGCATAATACAATTGGCAAAGCAACAGACTTATTGTGTTACTGTGACTCTCTTGCTAGGAAAATAATGAATCTCCTGGGATCGGCCTACCCGAAACCAGAAGATATTAGACTCTTCATCCTCAAAGACATTGCCAAGCTTATGGTTGTCATTTTCACTGAGGAGGCATAGAGATAGAACGGGGTTGTAATTTTTGGCCACCCATCCAAGCCGCGATCGCGCTTAGAAAGCTTAACTATCCCGATCGTTGTTGAAGAGCACACGACGGCTTACGCTCGCTCGCTTGCTATCCAACTAATTGCGTTCACCAATTAAACGGTGTGCGAATTAATTAAATCGGATCCCCTAAATTATCCCTTAACGAATAGGTTAGACCTGCCCTTTGTAACAGGCAACTATCACATTGCAATCTGAACTATATCCCGTACGGATTAGGGTCAGATTCGAATGATCGTCGGCGGCAGTCCCGGTTCGTCCCGGTGACCCAGTGACCGGGACCGATAAAGGTCGAGCGGAGCCGACAATGCACGAGCGGCGTTTCATCTGAGTGCCGAACAGACTTTTGTTCCTGATTCAATGCACGTAAACGTAAACTTTTAAGATGACCGGTGATATTCAAGAGAGATAACGACTGTAGAGAATGTTTATAGCATTAATTCCGCCATTTGTAATTGTTTTGTGCAATAAAGTATAAATAAATAACGGTGCACAGTTAGGGTTACCAGATGGAGTTTTCAGGAATTTTCCTGACATGTCCGGAATTTCAGCTGTCTGTCAGGGAAACAGGGAAAATTGGAAATTGTCAGGAATTTAAAAAAAGAGCAAATATAAAAAATAAAATAATTATAATCCAAAGAATAAAATCTAATTATTAATAATCAATTAATTGCTTATTTATTATTTAATATTCCTAGAATATCCATGATGGAGTTATTTTCTCTTTCTATTTTTGAGATTTGTGACTGGAAGACCGACATAAGAGAATGCACAAAAAATAAATAACTTGTCGTCGCGCCTTGCCGCGCCCCGCACAAATGATACTTTTGCTGCCGAAATGTCATTAAATTTATTGCTGAGGCAGGGATTTTTCCAGGAAAATTTCTTTTCGGGTCTGGTAACCCTATGCACAGTTAGTAAAGCAAAATAGCATTGGTACCATCACTACCGTTACCCGGAGAGGTAGCTTTCCATTTGCTACGATCCTAAGACAATTCTTCTGCTTAAATTATGCACATGCACCCGACGTGCATTTAGGGTAATCTTGACCTAAACTTTTACGAGAACGTCTCTGATCTGGTTGCAGTTAGGGTTGTCAACTATACTGTAAAAAACAGTATTGTACTGTTTATCACTACATTATACTTTTACTGTTAAACAAAAATAAAGTATACAAAATACTGTTATAGTATCACTGTGCACTGGTAACCATATACCTGTTTATAAAGTAAAAAAGCTGCGAAAGTTGTCCGCGTGGTGCAGCGCAGCCATACTTCTATGAAAAAATAAAATACTGTCCATTTTTCTAAAATACTGTTTAATTTTCTTATTTAACCTTAAATTACTTTATTTTTTATTTTTAAAGTTGGTAACCCTAGTTGCAGTACATGCACCGAGGTCTTCCCCTTTGAGGGGTCCAGTACGGTCTCGCAAAAATTTAATGTACTTACCAACGAGTTTACCAAAGAGGTGATTAAATAGCTGTGCTTTTTGCTGAGCTGTTACTTGAAATCTGTGGTCTTATCTGTTCTGAGCTGGAAGTTTTCATGTAGACGAAGTCGCGGGCGGACTGATTAGGTATACTAATACATTAAAATCAATTGCCAACGTATGACGGGGCATCACTTTAGGACGGCTCGACCGATTTGTCTAATTTCTATTTCGTTGTGATCCTTTTTTTAAAATTCCTCATTAGATTCACGAGGTCACGAACGGGGTATTCCTCCCTGGATTCACGGGGTCACGAACGGGGTATTCCTCCCTGGATTCACGGGGTCACGAACGGGGTATTCACGCAGACGAAATCGCGGACGGACTTGCTAGTATTGAATTTAACTTTACTTGACGTTGTTAGCTGCATTTTATTATTATAATAAATATGAGTTGACATATTATGTAGCTTAGGTACGTACCACATAAGTATGTAGTGTACCCACACGACGACGATAACGAAGCCCGTATAATTCTCGTAAAAAAACCACTCGCTTCACCCCTTGTGACGTCACCGTCGTCCGAATTAGATTGAAAATGGCGTCCGTCGATGAGGTGACCACGTGACCTTTACACAAACCGACCCCTTTGTGGACTAGGCTGACTACGCACTGGCTATAGTACATTCTATTATGTAGGGCCTTTTCTTCAATCACATAAACAAGATGCACAATTTCACAAACGCTCTCAAAACGTCCGCACAAGAAGAGTCACCTAGCGAGATGTTTTTAGGTACGAATGGTAGCGTGCGAGCTAAGTCTACAAATGACGATAAGTGCTCCTTCAAGAATTGCTATTCTGACAAAACACACGTCAAATGTATATGTCAAAGCTGCCACTATTCCGCTACGATTGGGTTTAAGGGATTGTGACGTTGTGTATTCTAGTTTTTATGTTTTTTTTTAATTTTTTTCATTAAATAATGAGGCAAACAGCAAGCGGGTCACCTGATGGAAAGTAATCACCGCCGCCCATGGACACCCGCAAAACCAGAGGAATCACAGACGCGTTGCTGGCCTTTAAGGAAGGAATAGGCTCGTTTCTTGAAGATCCCTAAGTCGTAACGGTCCGGAAATACCACCGCCGAGAGCTGGTTCTACAACACTGTAGTTCGAGGCAAGAAATTTTGTGAAAAACGCACAATGGTAGACCGCCATCCATCAAGGTGATGTGGATGGAATGACAGTCGATTGGCGTGTAGTGCGGTGAAGGAAATCAGCGGCAGGGATCAAGCCGAACAATTACTCAGAACACTCTCCATGATAAATGCGGTACATTATACATAGAGACGCAACGTCTCTCCGTAGAGCCAGTGGATCGAACCGACCTGAAATAACCACGTCGTCGACAATTCGAGCAGCTCTGCATTGAATGCGGTTAAATGGAAAGAGTTGGTTCAGGGGTGCTCCAGCCCAAAATGGGAGCAGTATTCCATATGTGGCCTGACCCCGTGCTTTGTACAGTTGCAAGCGGTGGGCCGGCGCGAAATACTGACTCGCTCTATATTAAGCACAGCACACCCAGCTTTTTCGAAGCTAATTTAGCTTTGCCTTCCAAATGACCTCGAAACTGAACGTCACTCAAAATATCGACGCCAAGGATTCCAATAGTCGGGTTGGTATCAAGGCAGATACACTACCGTGAATCAAGGAGAGCTCCCTCAAAGTTCAGAGGTACGAGAAAGGGGTTTTTTTTCGCGGTAAATGCGCAAACTTGTGTTTTAGAGGAGTTAAAGTGGACTAGGTTCTGTCGGCCCCAATTCGAGACATGACTTAACATGTTCTCGGTGTCCGTCACAAGTTTAATTCGGCTCTCGATGACGCTTTCCAAAGAGATATTAGCTCGTCCGGTGTAGAGCGTATCCCCAGTACTGTCGTCCGCATAGCAATGAATGCTGTTGTTATGCAACATGTCATTGATATGCAGAAGAAACAGAGTAAGGGACAACACACACCCCTGCGGGACTCCAGCATTCACGGGCTTCATGTCAAAGCACGAACCGTCGACTACGACTTTGATGCTACGCCCAGAAAGAAAGCTGGCGACCCACGAACACAATTTCTCAGGAAGCCCGTATGAATAGAATAGAATAGAATATAATTTATGCCAAAACTGTTTACAAATTGTGCAGATGATAATGCATGAAGTTGAAAACAACGGTATACCCGTATCGGATATGCAATAAACCAAAATAAATTATAATGTAAAAGTTTAGCGAGAAGAGCCCTGTGCCATACCCTGTCAAAGGCTAGGGTTGCCACCTTCTTTTAGGACGAATAGAGTATTTTTCATTTTGTTAGAACAAAAATAGAGAACATAGCATTAAAAAACGCAAGCAACAAAAATACGTTTTTTAAGGACAAATAAATAAATACTCTTTTTTTTATGCTATGTATGTATCTATTTTTGTTCTAACAAAATGACAAAAATACTCTAATCGTCCTAAAAGAAGGTGGCAACCCTAGCAACGAGTGCCATTGTTTCACGCCGATATTCCTTGAGCGGGTGGTGGTGATGAACTCATGTGGTAATACCACCCCCACGCCGGGAGATCCGGTCCAATGCGTGTGGCTCTACCACTCGAACAGTGTCACTCATTTAGCACCACACAGGTCACTTGTAGTGTCTCAAGGGTAAACCTACTTACGCGAATGACTTTAACCTCCACACCTACTAACAAACTAACCTTTTATATAACATTAGTGTTGAGTTAGACTTAGTTCTAAGTAGGCCTAGTTGCCGTTCTACGCGGGAACCTTGTTCACGTAACCGAATGGCCCGTGACAGCAACCGCAGTGACCTTGCCTTAGGCCTTGGCCTTACGAACCTGCATGGTGCGATAACAAAGCTAACAAGCCATTTTGAACCTTCATGCTGTAGTAATATAAAGACGCTTGTTGTGTAGTGTAACAGTTTTGTTACACTACCGGCCGGTGATGGTACGTCAAAAGAGACTAATGGGGCTCGCTTTTTGCTGCATAGCACTTTCTTGCAGGTACAGGGTGTTCTTTTTATATACTGCTGTTGAGGTTTCCGGTTGTCGCTACAGGGCTGGTGGTGGTACGGTGAATTTTACATATCATTTGCAGTTTATGGTAGTTAAATAATTAAATTTTAAGCGGGGCGTGAAACGCCATAATTATGCAAGCCGTCATGAATAGATACGCTCTTTACCGTGCTTATTCCGCAATGAGAATCGCTCTCATTATTTTGGACTGCATCGATTGCTTACCATCAGGCAGGATGTGACGAGTCACTTAAAAAAAAACTGCAACAAAATGCTAAATGGAAAGGCTATTGCTAAAAAAACCGGCCAAGTGCGAGTCGGACTCGCGCACAAGGGTTCCGTACCATTATCTATAAAACTTTAAACGATGTTTTAATAATAGTGTATTTTTTTAAGTTAATTAATTTATGACGTATTAAAAAAAAACTACGTAGGTACTAGATCTCATTCAAACCAATTTTCGGTGGAAGTTTGCATGGTAATAATGTACATCATATATTTTTTTTAGTTTTATCATTCTCTTATTTTAGAAGCAATTAAGCTATATTTTTTGTGTGAAAATCTTAGTGCGGTTCACAGAATACATCTACGTACCAAGTTTCAACAGTATAGTTCTTATAGTTTCGGAAAAAAGTGGCTGTGACATACGGACGGACAGACAGATAGACACGACGAATCCATAATGGTTCCGTTTTTGCCATTTGGCTACGAAACCCTAAAAATGACTTTTTTTATCCCGACCCGTCTCTGCGACTTCGTCCGCGTGACCATCTCGTATCCTGTGATGACGAATTTCCAACCTTTTGTCCTGACCATTACACAAACAAAAAAGAGTGAGTGTATGTATTTATGTAGGTAGGTATGTAGAATTGTTAACTGTTAAGGGGATCCTGCACGAAATTGTGAAAATTTACGTATTTTTAAGTTACTTGTACTATGCGCTGAATTAGTTACATATCTTACATTAAAAGAACTTACGTAAGTTAGCCTGATCGTTGCACAAGGTCGTGGCCTTGTTGAAATTTGAAACAAACTCTTTAAACAATAACAAACAATACGTAAATCTAATGACTCCTAAAAACATTTTTTTTTGACAACATTCTTAATTTCACGCATGAAACAATAATTCTTACATGACAATATTTGTATTGATATTCCGCAGGTCGCCCCCATCTTAAAAAAGTTAATTTTAATTTTTAACACAAGCGCGTGATGGTTTTGTACATTTCGCAGAATAAAAACATTGCTCTAATCAAATTACTAGGTCTGAAACTTCAAAGCATAATTGTTCTAATTTTAAATATCAATGTGATTGATTTTGCTTTGAAGTTCATTATGGGACTCATGTCAGGTTTTGCGATCGCGCGGCACCCTCTTAAGTCAATAGGGCCCTTATTCTGTAACGATTCCTTGTTTCAAAACCACGTTAATTCCTTAAAAAGTTACGATATCTTCCCAAAAACGTATGCGTTTGACGTTTGTGCCCGGTAAGGTTTAGGTGTGGAATCTGTAGATTGCGATAAAGAATCAGGGCCCACAGAGACAAAATAATGTGAGTCCTGTCAAAACGTCAGTTTTTTTATTTTTAACTGTTTTGCATGAGAAGAGTATTTTTCATACTCGTACTTCATACGCGTACCTATTGACTAACAGTGTTGCGTGTAGCGGTGAAAGAATTCTACCACCCCCTTTCTTCCGTTGGGTGTCGTAAAAGGCGACTAACGGACTAAAGACTGCACATACATCCAACAGCACAGAGCGGCGATGGGCTCACCACCTGTCACGTTGAGCACATATGCAGTCGCTATTTGGTGAAAAGTGAACTATGGCAGAGGACTGCTTTTGCGGTCCTCATTGCCTAATCTCTGACTAACCCTTTGAGGATAATAATCCTGAATCTTATGTATGAATATGTATACGGACCTATTGACCTAAACGTCCTTTACAGGGCGTTACACGGTCTGTAACGTAGGTAGGTCGCGCACCTCCCCGCGCATCCCGACTGCCAGCACTGGATGCTGTGGCTATGAGTGACCTACTGATCTAATTCCTGTAGGGAGTAGATAATGAGCGTGACAACTATCTGGGTGGTGTAAGTGAAAGTATTATGCTGTGGGTAAATTAGTATCACACTGATAAGATAAAAAGAGGTAGATAGCCGCCTTACCGTTCTTACTTACCTTTAACTATCAGGAAAAAAGAAATAAACGAGTAGGGCTAGGTGCTGCAACTTAGTAGGTCAATAATAAATTGAATCGTGACAGTTATTTTGAAATAAAAGTACGGTAGTACTATTACCCTGTGCTAAAAGTACCAGGGTGACATAAATGAAAAGAGGTAGATACTCTAAAAATAAACGTAAGTAGGTACGTTATTCGTTATCGATATTTTCTGTTAGTTACTACATCTCTTTCCACATTTTAACTGCTGGTGCGCTTCGAGGAATAAAAATATAATATTTTAATTACCTATTCTGAAGAGCACCCAACGGGTGCGCTTGGAGGAATAGTTTAGGTGCGCTTGATCTGGTGCGCTTCGAGGAATACCCGTTATTTGGTGTGCCTTGAAGGTGTGGCAAGCACTGCCTTTCTTGTCCTTGTTGCCTAGTCTCTGACTAGCTGTTTGGGTATAATAATCTTGAGTGTATGGTATGTATGTATATATCATCATTAGCCTATAAACGTCCCACTGCTGGGCACAGGCCTCCCACGTAGCATAACACGTGGGGATATTGGGCCATAACCACCACGCTGGCCCAATGCGGGACCAACGGCTTAACATGCCTTCCGAAGCGCGGAGGAGCTCGAAATGTTTTTAATTTGGTCACCCATCAGTGACCCGGTATTGTGAAAGTTGCTTAGAGATGATCGTAAACCTAGAGAGTATGTATGTAGATTTAAATTGATTAGATAGCCAGTTCCTCAGTGGTTGAAGATTCCGGATGAAGCGCGCTTCCACCTTCGGCCCTATCGTCACTTACCATCTGGTGTAATGAAGGTCATGTGCTTTTAACCGCCTCTGTAGTCTAGTGGCTAAGCAACCGGTCTTAGACCTAGAAGGTCCTGGGTTCGATTCCCAGCGGATGTATTTTTTTTGTAAGTACTTGGTTTGGTTGGTGGTTGGGTATGGCAGGCTAGCTACCATTATCGAATCTTAAAGTCTGGCGCCATTACAATCAATGTTAATAATATTGTTTTGTTCTAAAAGTTTAGAGATAAGATAGCCAGTTCCTCAGTAGTTGAGATTTCGGGTGAAGCGCGCTCCCACCTCCGGCCTCTTCGTGGATAAATAACAAAAACAAATAACTTTTATTTCTGTACCAGAATATTTTTATAAGACTAATTGATCGACTTAGATGTAACGCATCCCATGCGGCCCACAGTACTTTGTCGCGAGTGGTGACGTCACCCAGCTTGTGCCGGTGACCCAGATGCGGGCGGGTCATCGACCCCCATCCCGGGACTGAACTTGAGGGAGGCGAGTGCAGGATGAATCAATAATGATACACACGCCCGCTATTGCAAACACTAACGCTATTAACCGTATCGCGTAGAGATAAAAGAATACTACCACCTCCTCTCTTCCCTTAGGTGTCGTAAAAGGCGACTAACGGACTGAAGACTGCACATACTTCCAACAGCATAGGGCGGCGATGTGCTCACCTCCGCTCACGCTGAGCACATGTGCAGTCGCTATTTGGTGAAAAGTGCACATGTGCAGTCGCTATTTGGTGAAACTATGGTAGAGGACTGCTTTTGCTGTCCTCATGGCCTAGTCTCTGACTAACCCTACGGGGATAATAGTCGTGTTATGTATGTATGTTTTCAAACTGCGTGACTCGCTTGCTTGTTTTCGTGCCTCGGAAGGCATGTAAAGCCGTTGGTCCCTGTTGCTGACGTAAGATGGCAGTCGTTAAAACCCACCAACCCGCATTGGGCCAGCGTCGGTGGATTATGGCCCAATGGTCCAACCTCGCCATGTGCTGTTGTTTATGTAGGAAGGCCAGTGCCCAGCAGGACGTTTATCGGCTGATGATGATGATGAGATGTATGGTATAGCGACTCTCTAAAAGAATGCTACTAACCCCTCTCTTCACTTGTTGGGTGTCATAAAAGGCGATTAACACGTTAAGCGCCTTTTATGACACCCATCATCTGGTATACACCGCTGTGCTTCTGTCCAAGGGATGATACACTTGGCGCTTAACGTGGTAAAGCTATGCGATTCTCTAAGCGACACATAGACGCTGTGCGCATGGCTGTGAGAAATGCTGTGTTCATGGTTGTTACAGCCGTCACATCGTTCGCTGCAGTCAAAGAGGAAATTAATATATTACGGATATATACTGCAGCCGAGTGGAGCTAGTGTAGTAATATTATTCTGTGCTAGTTTCGAACAGCGTTGAAAATTATTTAGAAGAATAATGGCTGTGAGAAATGCTGTGATCATGGTTGTTACAGCCGTCACATTGTTCGCTGCAGCCAAAGAAGAAATTAATATATTACGGATATATACTGCAGCCGAGTGGAGCTAGTGTAGTAATATTATTCTGTGCTAGTGTCGAACAGCGTTGAAAATTATCTAGAAGAATAAGTACCAATGGTGCGCTCAAAGCTGTTGCAGCCGCTGCTACCAAGGCTTTAACGATGTTTGCGCTTAGGGAATCGATCAGCATAGAGCGGCGATGGGCCACCACCTGTCACGCTGAGCACATGCCCAGTTGTAATTTGGCGTAACGTAGACTATAGCAGTGGACTGCTTCTTTGGTCCTCATTGCCTACTATGTATGATGATGATGCATAGAGGCATAGGAACTGTATAGCTTCAGGGTGGTTGCACGCGTGATGCCCCTCGGTGCCGCGCGTGTTTATAGTCAAGGTGGCCGCTACGTGCATCCATACCGCAGTAAGGCCCAGATTCCACCAAAGCGGAGAGGAGACGAGAGGAGATGTATTTTGAATAACCAATCAGTGGCCGACACGGTGCATCCACACCGCAACCGCAGTTAGGCCCGGCTTCCACCAAAGCGGAGAGGAGAGGAGACGAGAAGAGATGTATAACCAGTCAGATTTTCCACATCTCCTCTCCACTTAGCTTCGGTGGAAAAAAATAACGAAATCTGATTGGTTATTCAAAACACATCTTCTCTCGTCTCCTCTCCGCTTTGGTGGAAACCGGGCCCTACTTTTTGTGGACCAACATTTTGTAACATGTGGAGACATTGGATTTTATATGAAAGGTACTAAATGTTATCATGTTGCGAAATGTTGCTCCTCAAAATGTAACTGCGGTATGGTAGCCATCACAAGGTTCTTTGTAGGTATGCTCGGCTCGTATGATTCACGTCAAATCGCGAAGGGCCGTGTCGTGTGTGTCTAGGCAAACCGTGAAAGTGCTGTAGGTATATTAATACATAGCCTAATCGTGTAGCCATCTTGATTGCATTCCTACCTCCAATAACTTATATGTGGGTGGACCGTAAATGTCGGGGTGTTTTTTGTTCAACCTTATCGCACGTTTTGACCTAGAAATGTGTTTTGTACACACAACAACGTTTCAGACGATACAAAACTGTCAAAGTTTGCCATACGATTTTCAACTGTAACATGTTATTAGTTAAGTTTGAAATTGCTTGAAGATTTTTTAACGTTTTGGATTAGTCTACTGTGATGTTGTCCTTACTAAGAACTCTTTATTGGTCTCGAATAAGTTTATGTCGTAAAGTGTGGGCCTTGAGACGTTAAGGATTACGCAGAACTAGTTGATGGTAGCGGTGGTGGTTTTCTTGTTTGCGCCGTAATGACTAACGACAGGATTGCGTGAAAATCTTTTGTGCTGTGCACTGACTGACATTGGTGTATGAGGGGCGCGCGCGTTCGGTTTTTTTTGATACGCACGACTATTATCCCCGAAGGGTTAGTCAGAGACTAGGCAATGAGGACAGCAAAAGCAGTACACTGCCGCACTTAGCCGTTGCCACCCGTACTCTAAAATAGAGTATTGTCCTCTTTTTCATGTAGGCGTACTTTATAATCTACGACACCAATAAAGTACGCTAAAATACTCTATTTACGTAAAAGACAAATATTTGTTAAATCTCGCAAAATGCAACAAAAAATACGTTTTAAGGACAAATAAACAAAATTCTCTTTTTTATGCTACTTATGTACTTTATTTTTGTTGTAACAAAATAAAAACAAATGCTTTATTTGTCCTAAAAAAGGTGGCAACACTACACACTCCATGGCACGCCGAATACAACGTCAATGTGCTCAGTGTGATAGGACTGATAGGTGGTGAGCCCATCGTTGTTTTAAGCTGTTGGATGTATGAGCAGTGTTTAGTCTGTGTGTTAAGTCACCTTGTACGACACCCAAGGGAATTATTAGTATTATGTTTATAATAAGCCGCAAAAGATGTGTGTCAGACGTCAGTATCTGTCTGAGCAATTACCACTTGCTCCTTCTCGGTGCTCTTATAGTTGCCCATTTTTAATTGGCAAATTGATTGCGTTGATCTTCGGAAGACAGTAACACGTCAGGCGAACTAAGTCGGCTTCAATAATGTAATCCATTATTTCATTAGAATGAAAGTCGGCCGTGGATGTTTACACTTAGTCCTTATAAGGCACACGCGCGTCGCACTTTTAATACAGGGTCGCCATGTAAACGTGCGGTGTTAGGAGATGATTGAAAGACAAGCGTTGGTAATAAACTGTTTACTGAATAGCAACACGCACTTATAATAAGGATTACATGGTACATAATATAAGGTAAACACATATGTATACTTAGGTGTATATTCTCCCTTACAGTAGGTAATGGAAATCTGGGAGGCGATCACGCTAAATAATCTCAACCAAACCACAACTGAACCGTAGCAGTTCTGCCGACTTTGTGTCGTTGCATGTATTGTTGATCGAAGGTTGCATGTGTCAAACGCGACAGTATTATAAGAAGTACGTCTTATGCCGCGCCCGCACGCTTGACACTTGCTGCAAACTCCAAACCTCTACAAGTACAAACGTTTGGATTTGTGATTTGTTCGTCGGATCGGCTTCAAGCGCTTGTAAACCAAGCCAAACGCTCTACCAACACGCTTGAATTTGTGACGGCTTGTTGAGGGTTGCCAAGCGTGGTCGCGGCATTACGGTTGTGGTCCAGTTGTGGTTTGGTTGAGATTATTTAGCGTGATCGCCCCTCTGTAGTCTCTGCCTACCCCTCTTGGGAAGCGGGCGTGATGTATGTATGTATGTATATATGTATGTATGTATGTGTGTATGAGCCGCCACCGCACAGCACACAGCTTTGCGTTCCGGTTGTAAGTAAATTGTAAATTTACACGAGCAGGATTCGAACCCGCACCCTTTTTTTGTTTGTATAATGTACCTACTGTATGTGATTGTGTGATTGTCAATAAATGTCTACTGACTTACTTACTTTAAAATTCCATCCTGGCGTTTGTTTGTGTGTCTTTTATGAAAAATCTTTACACTCAGGCCCGATCTCTCCACCTGATGTTGTCCATGTGGAAATTCCTGGCGCCCAGCAGTGGGACGTTTGTTGACTATAGTAGGTATACTACTGGTAGGCTTGCCAACCGTTCCCGGATTTTCCGGGACGTCCCGCTTCTGGGTCAATTTGGGCCGTCCCGCCGTGACCCATTGAGGGACGCTTTTTGTCCCGGAAATCAGTGATAATATGATATAAGTATCTATCTCGTACCAACTACCCTCGGGTCAGGCAGTAGGCCTGTGTAATTTGTTGTAACGCATTATTAAAATTTCTTAATACATGGAGGATCATGATGATTTGTGGAAAGCACACTGTCCTCAATACGCCATTGAAAAGCATGGTAATGTAGACAAACCCTTTATGAGGCAATTTCGCTTAATACTTGTTTGTCTATTAGGTCAAATCCCAGATCCTTTTAGTCAAAATAATTTAATAATTTAAATTGTTGGTCATACATTTTGTACCTATTGATTTTTTATTAAATGATTTAAAAAATGTATGTAGTTTTTTTTTCCAACTATTTTATATGTGGTGTTACCCATGTCCTGCGTAATATACCCAAGTCCCGGATGTCGAGCGGGGTAATTCCGGAATTTCCTTTTTTTGGAGTTGGCAAGCCTAAGTACAGGTGCTGCAGTGAGTCACAGTCAAATTGGAATTTACTGTTTCTTGTTATTTTTTAGCCGAGTTTTGAGATTTTCCATTTTGTTCACTCATTGTGCGGTTTGTATCAAAGAACTGGTGTTAAGGAAAACACAACCATACAATATTTTAGCTGTATCACGGTATTATGTAGTGGTGTTATTGTTATTAATTAATGCTCATTTGATCGTGTATAGGTGTTTTCCTGAAGTGTAGCTGTGATTTTATTATGTCAGACAGACTACGCCGTCTTATTGTAGAACGTGGAAATTAAAACTGGTTTAAACCCGATGATGTCTTATATTAATGTTGTTAGAAGCAGATAGAGACAGCGTAGGTTTTAAACTAGGTTTCACATTTGACAGCTGTTTACTATGCCAATTTTGCTAGTAAAAAATACAGCGGCACAGAGCTGTTATTTGGTGAAACGTGAACTGTGGCAGTGGTCTGCTTTAAGGTCGTCATTAGCTCATTGCCTAGTCTCTGAATAACCCTTTGGGGTTATTTGTCGTGAGTGTAGCCACCTAAGATTTTCTTCTCGTACTTATATGCCGATTTTTTTACTTATTATAACCTTAATTTTTCTTTATACAAAACCAATTAAGGGTGAGGTCCACCCATGAAACTGAACAACTTTCCCCAAGAAACCTATGTGCAAAAATTACAAAAAAAAATTCGATCTCCCATACTATTGTCGTCAGATGTTCGGACAGTTTTGTATGGGGGGTCGACATTTTTTTGTCATTTTTGCACATAGGTTTCTTGGGGAAAGTTGTTCAGTTTCATGGGTGGAACTCACCCTTAATTATTGTTCTGAACAACTTTCCCCAAGATACATGTGCAAAAATGACAAAAAAAATTTGATCTCCCATACTATTGTTGTCAGATGATCGGACAGTTTTGTATGGGAGGTCGAAATTTTTTTGTCATTTTTGCACATAGGTTTCTTGGGGAAAGTTGTTCAGTTTCATGGGTGGAACTCACCCTTAATTGGTTTTGTATAAAGAAAAATTAAGGTTGTAGGTATATATGCCGACCCGCGACCGTACGAGCGGTTATGTTAAACAATATACAATGTTGTTATTATTATATAAAACATAATAATTACATACTACGCAGTATTACTATTTTGTGCTGCAACTGTGAATTAAATGTATTGCTGCTCTCAAGACTAGTATAATTTGCTATGATTATTTTGCTCATATACATATGATATTAAAGCAATTGTAATACAAGTATAAAATATGATTAGATTACATATAAATGGTTATGTCATCCGGTTATTCTATATTTTATGGAGTAGGTACTAGCTGTCCGCCCGCGACTTCGGCCGCGTGAACAAACAAACGAATTTAAAAAAAAAAATTTCATGCGAACCTTGTCCTGACAATTACAAACACAACAAAAGAAGAAATAGCCAAATAGGTGCAGCCGTTCTCATGTGACGCGCAAACATCTATTGGTAGCAATTGATTTTTATTTACCCATATAGATTTTTTAAATTATTTTTTTTGTTTCAAAGGGTCTAACAATATCAATAAGCGACCGTTTAAGGGGAGCATCTATACATCACACTGAGCATGCTCACCAAATTTGGTCCAAAACTACAGGCTCGTTACCGAGATAATCAACAAAACATTATCATAATTCACCAAAAAATACACCCTTTCCAAACCCGTACAGCTGTACCTACTACACGGCTACACGCACACAAAGATAGCCGAAACGCCTACGTGCGTGTTAGTAAAGATACAGTATGTTTCATGATGTGCATTATTTTAATTGATTTAGTTTGTTAGAAAACATAACTTTGAAAAATCACTATAAAACTGGAGCCCATTTTTTGTCATTGTGTTCAGAATGATGTATAGATACCGCCCTTAAACGTTCGCTTATTGACTTTGTTAGACCCTGAGTACATATATTCTGTGATAGCGATCGAATGGAGTGAGTATTCGCCAAATGTCTGTAAACTTGTCTGCCGAATAGACGGGGCGTTTGCCACTTGTCTGGGTGGGCAGGAGAGAATAAAGCCAAGCACTTCCTCATGGTATAAATAATTCGTTACCTACTCAACATAGTATAGTATTCATATTCACATTGCCAAACGCAACGTTTATCTAATCACAAAATAAATTAACAAGTTACATTATACCGCCATTAAGTATGGGTACCTACTTACTGAACTATTTTGTTTTTATCTACTATTAGCGCGTTCGTTATTTAGTTATTTTTAGTACCATAAAAATACACGGTGTTATAAGTAATTATATATACTTAATTAATGAGCAACTCATATAATTATACTAATTACATTACATTATAAACATTAACCGTGTCGCATAGCGGTGAAAGAATACTACCACCCCCTTTCTTCCCTTTGGGTGCCGTAAAAGGCGAGTAACGGACTAAAGATTGCACATACATCCAACTGCACAGAGCAGCGATGGGCTCACCACCAGTCACGCTAAACACATGTGCAGTCTCTATTTGGTGAAAAGTGGACAATGGCAGAGAACTGGTTTTGTGGTTCTCATTGCCTAGTCTCTGACTAACCCTTCGGGGATAATAGTCGTGATTTATGTGTGCATGTGTCTTACATACTCCTACGCAATTGAATGGGGTATTCCTCGAAGCGCACCCAATATGAAGCGCACCCAGACCAAGCGCACCTAAACTATTCCTCCAAGCGCACCCGTTGGGTGCGCTTCAGAATAGGTAATTAAGATATTAATTTTTTATTCCTCTAAGCGCACCCACGGACAAAAATAGAGAGGAGCTTAAAAGATTCGTAATATTGATGTCGATAGAGACTAGGACTAGGTGCTTAAACAACTTACTACGTCAATAATAAATTGAATCATGACAGTCATTTTGATCTAAAATTACCAGGGAGACATAAATGAAAAGAGGTAGATAGGCGCGTTAGCGATCTCACTTACCTTTAACTATCAGGAAAAAAGAAATGAACGCTTAAAAGATTCGTAATATTGATGTCGATAGAGACTAGGACTAGGTGCTTAAGCTACTTACTACGTTAATAATAAATTGAATCATGACAGTCATTTTGATCTAAAAGTACCAGGGAGACATAAATGAAAAGAGGTAGATAGGCGCGTTAGCGACCTCACTTACCTTTGACTACCAGGAAAAAAGAAATGAATGAGTAGTAGTAGTTAGTTGCCATCAATCAATAAAAATAAACGTACGTTATTCGTTATCGATATTTTCTGATAGTTACTACATCTCTTTCAACATTTTTTCCGTGGGTGCGCTTAGAGGAATGAAAAATTAATATTTTAATTATCTATTCTGAAGCGCACCCAACGGGTGCGCTTGGAGGAATAGTTTAGGTGCGCTTGGTCTGGGTGCGCTTCATAATGGGTGCGCTTCGAGGAATACCCCAATTGAATGACAGAGATCGCAGCTTTTTTTATCTGTCATTTGTTATCTCATAGAAGCTAAATGCACCATTAGGTTAATAAACATATGCTGAGACGCAGGCGACGCAGTTCCGCGCAATGCAGTAGGCTTACTCTTGAAACACAATTGCATTAATCAATTTCCAATCACAAATCTAAAAAATGTCAAATGGCACTTTTGTAAGCGACAATAGCACCATATTGGAATTAAATTGCATGGAAATTGATTGAACAAATTATTATCGAGATGGCGTTCCGGAATTATCTTTACTTATCCCAATATCGATACATATTAATCGCATTGGAATTGTATTGAGATTGAGTTTGCGTTCAAGAGTAACCCCCCCGAAGCAGAGGGCCATAACTAAATTTCGGCCGATTTTCGTTTGCAACGGTACTCACAGCTGTTCCAGTCCTTCCGAAATTTCGTTCATAGAAAATAGGTTTGGCATTTAGATTTTAGAATTTTTAGAAAATTGTTTAAATTAACAAAAATAACGGAAAGCGCTACAAATAGCAAACGAAAATCGTACGAAATTTCGTTTCGGCGAAAAAGAATAGGCCCTCTGCTCTGCACTGCGCGGAACTGCGACGCCTGCGTCTCAGCATACGCTTTCTCAAAACGTACGCACAAAAAGAGTTGGTAAGTACGGTCAGGGTCACCGTCGCATAACCACTTTGCAGCGATATTCGTATGAAGCGCACCGACCGCCCGGGTACGTACCCGTACCAAATAGACGACGCGGTGTACAAGGGATTTTGACCTTTGGACTGGTAAAGCGACGGAGTCCGCCATTGTACCTAGCGATATGTTTAGGTAGGTACTCATGGCGTTAAGTAGTGTGCGAGCTCCTTTAAAAAATTGCATAATACATCCATATATAAATCACGACTATTATCCCGAAGGGATAGTCAGAGAATAGACATTATGGACAGCAAAAGCAGTCCTCTACCATAGTCCACTTATCACCAAATAGCGACTGCACATGTGCTTAGCGTGAAAAGTGGTGAGCCCATCGCCGCTCTATGCTATGTGCAGTCTTTAGTCCGTTAGTCACCTTTTACGACACCCAAGGGAAGACAGGAGGTGGTAGTATTCTTTCACCGCTTGTACGTGCTATTTTGCTAAATCTCATATACGTCCCGCAGGCCATGGTACTGTCACGTATGAATTTGCTAACCTTAAGGGGGTCCTGCACGAAATTGTAAAAATTTACGTATTTTTAAGTACTTGTACTATGCGCTGAATTAGTTATACATTAAAAAAAACTTATATAAGTTAGCCTGATCATTGCACAAAGTCATGGCCTTGTTGAAATTTGAAACAAATTCTTTAAACAATAACAAACAATACATAAATCTAATGATTCCTAAAAACATATTCGACAACTTTCTTAATTTTACGCATGAAACAATAATTCTTACATGAAAATATTTGTATTGATATTCCGCAGGGCACATTTTTAACATAAGCGTGTGATGGTTTTGCACATTTCGCAGAATAAAAACATTGCTCTAATTGAATTACTACCTAGGTCTGAAACTTCAAAGCAGTATTGTTCTAATTATAAATATCAATATGATTGATTTTGCTTTGAAGTTTAGAGAGAAGAAGTTCTTTCATTAAGAGACTTGTGTCAGTTTTTGCGATCACGCGGCACCCGCGGTTATTGGCATTAAAATTCCCCTTTCTTTTGTTACAGATTAATGGCGTCCTACATTGTGAAGAAGCACCGCATAAAATCCAAACACCACACCCTCTCGCCCTCCGTCTTCTACTAACGACAATTAAGATGCTCGCCACCGTACGCCGTCCACAAGCAGTCATAAACAATATAAAACGCAATAGGATAACACTGAACAACAAAAAGAAAAGTATCGAGCTTACCATCAAACTCTTTCAGTGTACTGAATTGAGAAATTGAATCACACTTACAAGCGGAACTGAGACTGCTGCTCGCTGCTCTTTTGTTCTAAATTAAAAATAAAGCTTTAATCCAAAAAGTTTTTCGACGGAACCATCTTTATAAGATATTAATCTAGTAGTCTAAATAAATAGTTGCCTTCTTATTAATTAGTAGTGGTAGTGTATACCGTGGTTGGTCCAATTACTTGTACAGTGCTAAGTTCTTCACACGTTTTAATTGATGTTAAGGAGCCATACGTTATATTTGGAGGAGACTATCGAATTTCGAAGACGGAAAGGTCAGTATTTTAGTTTTAGTTAATAAATGCCATTTTTTTATTCGAAAACTAATCTAAAATAACCTACTATCGAACTATTCGAAGTTCCGGCTGATAACCGCCTCTGTGGTCTAGCGGCTAAACCACCTATCTTAGACCCATACCCATTACCCAATCGAAACCGGGACGGGTTCGATTGCCAGCGGGGGTTCATCATTGTGTACTTGGTTCGGCTGGTGGTAGGGCTTATTAAGTCCGCCAGTTACCACCATCTTATATCTAAAGTCTGGCGCCATCATTTTGTTGATACACTCGAGAGCAATGAATCCGGGTCACGTAAAGAAACTTATAAATCTCGGAAACTGTTTAATAGACAATCAAATACTTAATCCTTAGATGAAAGTAATAAAAGAAGAATGGGCAAAACGTCCCCCCTCCCCTTGTAACACTTACATCTATGCATCAAATGAAAGTACTTGAAAAGTGAAGCATTTTATTGTATGACAGCAAATCTGTCAGGTATTGGAAAAAAAAGTTATTGAGAAGAAGAAAATTAAAATAATAAATGATAATAGATAAATAGATAGATAGATAATACTTTTATTGTAACGTAATAAATAACACAAACATTAATAACGATAATATAAAATTTAAGTCAAGATTTTTTCTTGAATTTAACTACATCCTCATTTTTCATTTTTTTTTCATTTTCCCTTTTTATTCATTTATTTATTCGCTCGTTCATATTTGCTGTCCTTACAACAAAATACACTATTTATTTCGAAACTTACCATGTGGGAACTTACAAGGGGTGGGAAGGGACGGCTTTCATACAAAAACGCCCATTTTTCTTTATGAGTCACTACATTCTTTCTTTTTCAAATTTGATTTTTTATAACATAACTTTACAAACTAAGAAGTTTTAACACCTTCATTTAAGGGGTATTTAATTGTCTATTAAACACAATTTCATTAAGTTAACATTCTTAGTTTCCGAGATTTATTGGTTTCTTTAATAGGTTTGTTAAAGTGACCCGGATTCATTGGTCTCGAGTGTAGCATTGTTATGTTCCGACAGTATAGAGATAAGATAGCCAATTAATTTCTCAGTGACTGAAGATTCCGGGTGAAACGCGCTCCCACCTTCGGCCTTATCGTCACTTACCATTAGGTGAGATGAAGGCCGAGTGACACAATGTCTTATACATTTATCATTTTACTCTTCAAGCGTTTATGCCACTCGTATGTGCCCTAGGACTTCTCGATGTCGGGCTAAGCGCTTTTCCACACGTTCACTGAGGCGTTACTATAAAATTATTGTGCCGTTTCTGTTCCAGCGTGCCAATCTACGCAATGGAGAGGGCGGAACCGGAAAAGCCTTCCGAGGACGGGGCGCAACTCAACAGGAACCGGGTATGTTATATACATACATACATAAAATCACAACTATTATCCCCGAAGTGTTAGTCAGAGACTAGGCAATGAGGACAGCAAAAGCAGTCCTCTACCATAGTCCACTTTTCACCAAATAGCGACTGCACATGTGCTCAGCGTGACAGGTGGTGAGCCCGTCGCCGCTTTATGCTGTTGGATGTATGTGCAGTCTTTAGTCAGTTAGTCGCCTTTTACGACACCCAAGGCCCAAGGCAAGAGAGGTGGTGGTAGTATTCTTTCACTAATAGTAACTAAAATAGTTAGACATATTATGCAATTTTTTGGGTGAAAATTTATAAAAGTCTACACTAAACAAATTTTACCTGTTTAAAACAAACAACGGGCGGTTTACTATTAATATTATGAAAGAGACAGAAAATGTAATCTGCCTTGTGAGTGTTATTAACGCAAAGGTGAAATAAAAACATGGTTTTATTTCACCCGTTGAATATTGGAAAATTGTGACTAAGTACAGAAAGGAGACCTTTCCTCTTCCCATACAACTACGGCCACGCATGTACCTAAGATTCAAAGGACCAAAATGTAGGAAAAAAAATCGTAGAGTCCAGAAATATATGTATTATATTTTTTATTATATTTGTACCACCTAAAAATGTCATTAGAAAGGTTTGATGGCTTGCAACATTAGATTAATTTAACTGGCAAACAAAACTCTCTCGCTGTCGGGTGCGTTTCGTTAGCTTACCTAAGGGCCAACTAATTATTAGATAAAAGTCGTAAAGTAACTTATTTTTACATAAACATAACCGGTTTTTAGCAAAAACGTGATAAATAGTAACAAAAATAAGTGTTTTTAACTGTTTCAAATTAAAACTATTTTAACGGGACCTTTAATTTTTTTTAATGCATTTAACGCGATAGTATAAAGTTGTTGCGAATTATTTTGTGCGTTTGATTATTTTTAGAGAGATAGAGATTAGTAGACCGACTAAGTGAGTTTATAGGAAACCTCATTTGAACTAGGTTTTGCACCTATTTATTATCCATTGTAAGTTTAGATCTCAAAAAATGCTTTTTTGTTTATTATTATAACCTAATTAATGGCTATCGCGTGTAGCATTAAGCCAATTTCAAATGGTTTTATTTTTTAAAGTATATTTAGTATTGTACGGTAGATAGAAATAAAATGGAGTCTCACAACACGTGTTGTTGCTAATACACAAACCGTGGTCTGTGTGCTAATAGAACACGGGAGAAACCATGTTTTTTGTTCATCTACAAACTGTCAACATCACAAAAAACCAGTATGGCAGTTGTCACTGTCATATTTTCGCCCTTTATTTGCTCGTTTCGTTTCATGTTTACGAGTTTTAAAACCATCTAAATGATTTTTTTATTTACCAAAAACATACTACTTTCGGCGTGTTTTATAGAAAAATGATATCATCAAGTGTTTCTGCATAATTAAGAGGATATTTTAAAATAAAGTGTACCTCGGTACATTTTGAGCCCAAATGGAAAGGTCTCCTTTGCAAATATGTGATGTTACTAATTAATTTTCATGGCATATTGCACACCATTAGAAAGGGGACAGTCCAGTGATGTTTTAAAAAAATTGGAAGAACTAGATCACTTTTAGTTTTTTTTTAATTGAGATCGAAAGTTGTCATTCAAGTTTAATTTTTTTACTTAAAAACTTTGCGGGGCTGTCAAAAGAAAAGTAGACGTTGCTGGTTACTAATTTTGGTATCGATAGAAGCGTACAACGTTACAAAATAAACATTTTAAAAGAAAAATTAAGCTAGACCTAACATATTTTTTGTATTAAAATTTAAATGTAGACTTTTATAAATTTTCACCCAAAAAAATTTAAAAAAATTCAGTTGGACCAAGATTTTTTATGGAGGCTGAAGAGGTAGCCAAATACCCCTCCAACCACCCCATTCGATTTGGTACATGATGCACCAAACACCCTGTATAATAAAAGGATATTACGTAAAAAATGTGCTTATTTGTTATGCGATTATATGTACTTTACTCGATTATAAAAAATCCCGAAAACAGGCCAAAATAAAAGTCTAAAACGGATGATTTCTTACATTTCTTCAACATAATTTTTAAATGTTAGTAAATATTTATTTTGTAGTACCTACTACAGACAACCTGCTAATTCATTCAATCCTATAAAGTCTATAGTACATAAATGTAGACAAAAAACCTATAAAACGCGCCTATTTGCGCCCCTTCGCTGTTACACCCGTCCCGTACCGTCCGTCGTACCTCCGAGAGAGCAAGAGAGAAGCGCTCGAAAGGACTTTCCATAATGGAGGCCTATACCCAGCACTGGGTGGTTGCGGGTTGATGTGATGATGAAGACATACATAGGTACTTAGATTGACGACTATTATCCCCAAAGGGTTAGTCAGAGACTAGGCAATGAGGACCGCGAAAGCAGTCCACTGCCATAGAGCTCTTGAGCAGTCTTCAGTCCGTTAGTCACTTTTTACGACACCCAAGGGAAGAGGTGGGCTGGTAGTAGTATTCTTTTAATAATGAGCCGCTACCTCACAGTCCAGTGTGGTCACAACACAGTGGAATAAGTGTTAATTTTTATGCCACGAAACCACACTCTTTCCCAATTTTAATTTTTTCATGGACTAACGGACTTAAGACAGCACATACATCTAACAGCATAGAGCGGCGATGCGCTCACCACCTGTCACGCTGATCACATGTGCAGTTGCTATTTGGTGAAAAGTGGACTAATAGCAGAGGACTGCTTTTGCGGTCCTCATTGCCTAGTCTCTGACTAACCCTTCGGGGATAATAGTCGTAATTATATACATATGCATTATTTCAGAATATATCTAAATAATTATTATACCCATTATATTTTTTTATTCATCATCCAGAAAATTGCTTGTGTTAAGAATGGGTTCCGGCAGTCTAATGGACTAGTACTTATTTATTTATTGCACACTTTTAGCTGACGTAATTTGTAATATTATCTTATCTTATCTTCACAGAGCTTCAAAACGAAACAGCTGGTGCGCAGCCAGGCCATACGCGAGTCGCAGTCGCCGCCCCGCGCGCTCACTCCCTCCCCCGCACCGGCTGACGCCAAAAATAACGTCAACAACAACGTTAAAAATAACGTCAACAACAACGTTCAAAATAACGTCAACAACAACGTCGCGAGCAATGACACCGGTGACGTCAGGAGCGAGTGCCGTATCGTTGAGTGCGGGAAAGACAGCTGTGGAGACAAGAAGCAGACGGTTGAGATACAGGTGACTAATCATCATCACTAAGCATATAATCACGACTATTATCCCCGAAGGGTTAGTCAGCCAAAGTAATGAGGACGGCAAAAGCAGTCCTTTTCTATAGCCCTCTATTCACCAAATAGCGACTGCATATTTGCTCAGCGTGACAGGTGGTGAGCCCATCGCCGCTCTAGGCTATTGGATGTATGTGCAGTATTTAGTCCGTTAGTCGCCTTTTACGACACCCAAGGGAGACGGGGACACTGGTGGTATTCTTTCACCGCTATGCGACACGACAAGCGCTTTTACACAAAAACAGCAATTTGTTTCAGACTAGCGTTTTAGATCCGCTTTTAAGCTCGTTTTTGAAAGAACGTGTACGCGCATAGGTTCTTCGAGCGTTGACGCGCATAATAATATAAGCTCGTATAAGCGCGAGCAAGAACATGTCCTCAATTCATGTTTCGAGCAAACGCGCAGGAATGAGCGCGTACACGCGCGTTCGGTTTAATGTAGCGCGCGTGCAAGAACGTATGCCAAAAACGAGGGTATACGCGCAGAGAAAACGCTAGTCTTAAACCGCCCTCAGTCGTCTATTCCTCAGTACATAAAAACCAAACTTTTCAACCGTTACCTACCTGTAATGACCTACGGTGCAGAAACGTGGACTCTCACGATAGGGCTGGACCAATTCAAAGTAGCTCAGCGTGTAATGGAGCGAGCACTGCTTGGGGTTTCTCTGACGGATAAAAGCCGCAACGAAGTTATTCGACAGAGAACTAAAATGACCGACATAGCTCGCAGCTCGTCATATCTGCAAAATGACGGACGTCTGTTGAAGCAGGCATATCCTAGAGTGGAGACCGCGTCTAAGCAAACGCAGAGTAGGACGCCTTGCAGCGCGATTGGCAGTCCGCATCCTTATGCGGACTGCCCAACAGCGGGATAGTTGGCGCTCATTAGGGGAGGCTTACGTTTAGCAGTGGACGGCAATATTCCGAAGGGATAACTTTATTTATTTACTGTGGTGATTTTTCCAATACCCATTAATTGTAGCGATGACTTGGTTTCAATGATGGAGGCCTTTGCGCCACATTGAGACAGTATATAGGCTGTAATTTACTTTTTACTAATGTAAAATTCGCCCAAAGATAACCGGTCGCGAGTGGGACCCTCCACCCCCGCCTACACCCAACGAGCAACGTCACCGCGCGCGCCGCTGGCTCCATAAACACCATTCGGAGCCGACGCGCGACCGCGACCTGTTATCCAACCACCCACGCGTCAGCTGCGTGTGCGGCGCCTGCGCCAATTGCCCACACTGCAGGTCGGTCATTAAAAAAATCGTTCATTCATTTATTTTTTGTTTATTCTTTCATTCGTTCATTTGTTTAGTCAATCATACATTCAGTCGTTTATTTATCATCATTTATCCGTTCACCATTCGTGCGTTTGTTTAATCATTCATCATTCAATCATCAACATTAATCATTCATTCACTCTTTATTTATTCATTTGTTTTTCTTTCATTTATTCATTCATACGTTCGTTCATTCATTACTCATTGATTCATATACCATTCAGTCGTTTAAGTAAGCGTCCCCCTGGCTCTTGGCATCACAAACACCACTCGGAGCCGACGCGCGACCGCGCCTTGCTGTCCAACCAGCCGTGCGTCAGCTGCATGTGAGGCGCATGCACGAACTGCCCGCACTGCAGATTGGATGCTCATTCGTTCATTAGTTCATTTGTTCACTCACTCATTTATTCTTTTACTAACCATTAATTTATTTACCATTAATTTATTCATCATTCATTCAATCGTCCGTTTATTCGTTAGTTAATTCATTCAGCCGTTTGTTCATTCACTCATTCAACATTCAGTCGTTAAGTATGCGATCCCTTAGCTCTCCAACCACCCGCGCATCAGCTGTTAGTGCGGCGCCTGCGCCAACTGCCCGCACTGCAGGTCCTTCTTTCATTCATTCACCATTCAGTCGTTTAAGTAGTAAGATGCGAGTATGGCAGCCATTATACGGTCAATCCAGATCGCGATCCTTGATTGTGATCAGTGATCGCGATCCAGATTGACTGTGTAACGTGTAGATTGACAGATCGCGACATCGGATCACAAAATATCTAGAAATTGGCATACTGCCAATAAATTAGATTTAAGTTTTGTATTGAAATTCCGATTATTGACATGGCAATAAGTTGAAAAATAATAGTTTTATGCAAAGTTTTAACAGGAACACATTTAATTTGCACAGAAACCAACAATAACAGGTACTAATCACAATACATACATATAATCACGGCTATTATCCCCAAAGGGTTAGTCCGAGACTAGGCAATGAGCACAGCAAAAGCAATCCTCTACAATAGTCCACTTTTCACATAGCGACTGCACATCTGCTCAGCGTAACAGGTGGTGAGCCCATCGCTGCTCTATGCTGTTGAATGTAAGTGCAGTATTTAGTCCCTTAGTCGCCTTTTACGATAATCACAATAAATTATCATATAAACAATTAAAACTGAGTGCCAAAAATTGGAGGGGTGCCAGCGTTAGGGCAAGTTACACTAGGTGATATTAATTCAAAAACGTTTCAAACTCGGTACATCCTTCGATTCTAACAGCAATGGTTTTATTACGTTCAGGGGTCGGCGGCGGAGACACATCTGCACAATCAAACAGGACTCCGGAATCGCCTGCTCCGATGACTGCCCAGACTGTTTAGACACGGAAACTACAGGTATAACTATTATTATATTGCATCATCCTCCACATACTTTCATATATTCGCGACCAAGGGCGTCGCCTGGGGGGCAGTAGGGGTAGCTGCCCCCCCTCCCCCCCCTAGAGATTTAAAAAAGATACGTATTTAACTGTAAAAATCACAAGAAAATAATATTGCCCTACTCTGAAACTTAAGGCACGCCTCTATGTATAGTGAAGAGGTCGTGGAGTTTTTTTTAATACAAAGCCTGGCAAATGACCCCACTCCACCTGATGTTAAGTGGAAATGAAGTCCAGGCGCGAGGACAACTGGTGCAGCGGAAGAGACGTAGCATCAGTCACCCTCACTCTGGCCGGCCCACAAAGTGCCTCTTCACGCCTCGTTTGAAGGACCCCATCTCATAGGTAGGAGGGAATACGTGTGCTGGTTTACGCATTGGGACTTTGTACCGTTCTTATTACAATCGAATTTTTCATTATATCGGCTTGCCGCCTCTTCCTGGGCTATCGGCTGGCGACGCTCTTGTTCACGACTATTATCCCTGAAGGGTTAGTCAGCCAGAAACCGGGCATGGGGACCGCAAAAGCAGTCCACTGCCACACTCCACGGCACACCAAATGATTACTGCACATGTGCTCAGCGTGACAGGTGGTGAGCCCATCGCCGCTCTATGCTGTTGGATGTATGTGCAGTCTTTGGTCCGTCAGTCGCCTTTTACGACACCCAAGGGAAGAGATGGGGCGGTAGTATAATATTATTTAGCTGCTACCAGCACAGCACCTAATCCATCATCATTACTAATATTAGCGAAGTGATGCGTGTACAAATATTTTGGCAATTGATTTTTATTAATATAGATTTAATGTAAAAGAGATTACAAATTGCAAAAAGTCAAAAAGAAATCCACAAGCCAGTACCTGTACCCTTCTGACATTCCAGGTCAGTAGGCCTAGCATGCGAAATAGCAAAAATACCACAATTTATGCAAAAACTACTGTTAAGTCTATTTTTGACATATTATATAGAGTTTCTAAGCGCATCCATGTGTTTTTAGTGTCGATAAACATAAGAGATAAATGAATAAAACACGAGAAAACAGGTCCGAGAAGAGTTCTCGTGTTGTGCATGCTATAGTCTGACCGCTACCGCTGTGCCGCGCCTTGGGTATGCTAGCGGCGAGGCGGGGGGGCGAAACAGTTGCTGTTGACTGTCTGTGTCAGACGCACATGAGATAAAATATGTAAAAATGGTTCGTGCATTATCTCGAGATATCAAGACTGTCATTTTCAAAGTGGCCGTATATTTTAAGAAAAGAAAAGCAAACAAAGAAAGCTTTGAATATGAAAGTGATGCAAATATCGCCAAAATCGTTGCGGAGGCTACGGGATACTACGAAAAAACTGTAAGAAATGTAACAACTGCGGGATATTCATCAACTAATTTGAGCCGACTGAAATTTAGTTCACCAAAAAAACAGAAAGTTATAAAGAAAAAACATGTAATTGATGATTTTGATTTATATTTCCAATAATTAAAGATTTATTTCATTTTATATTGGTTCTTTAATTAATTGTACTTATCTAAAAATCATATTGGACCAAAACGGATTATATGTAATTATACTCGTAAATATAAAGCTTCAATAAACTGTGCTTCGATATCGTAAGATCTGTCTGACACTACGAATCTCATGTGAGTTCATGCTCTTTACTTCCCACTCCCCACCTCCCCGCAGCTTACCTAAGGCGCGGTACAGCGGTAGCGGTCAAACTATAGGCCGGCAGGTGTGTGTGAGAGAGAGGAGATAGAGAGGACAAAGAAAGAGAGAAACATTTATTAACACACAAAAAATAATACAAAAATAAGGTGCTCTTTTAATTAAGCTACCGTGGCTCTTATCCAGTCCGCCAAAATTTTTCAACACTGTTCCGTTTTTACTTTGAAAGCCAAAGGCGCCCATTTAATGTCAACAACTTCCATAATAAATATTATAGAGAAGATTTGCGTAAAAATTATATAAAAGAATATTTATAATGTGAAAGAGAGTTTGTTTTAAGTTTTCACTCATAAACCGCTCAACCGATTTTAATGAGTTTTGGTATGAATAGAGATAAAGGGCCCAGCAATACGAAGCGAAGCGAAGCAATGTACTCCTAACTACGACTAAATTACTTGCCTATTGCGAACTAGGCTTTAAATTAATTTCATAACTATTTTTCAGGACCCGATGGATACAGAAAATCAGAAAGTCTCGAGGAACATATATATTACTGCAGGTAATGCCTTAATACTACTCCATTCTTCTTTCTACACAATTCACTATTCAAATAATTATGGTGTAATCAGTAAACACAAATCCGGGTTATCAATTGGAAAATCTTAACGACTCAAATATTTACTTACTTATATGTATTTACTTATTGTTATATTGCTATTTCAGGTGTCCAGAGCGAAAAGAGAAACCAAAGTACATATCTTTAAGTCGAATGGATTCGGGTAAGCCAATATCATACGTAACGTAGTACATTTAAAGACAGTTTTCTAACGACGCACCATTCTTTAATGTTAACGCAAAAACATTGAAGTTAGTTACTTTATTATCAATCTACCCGCGTGTCTCATCAAACCTATTAGAATTTACATCATATGAGATATAAATAAAAATATTGTACAATGTTTTAAACATTCAGTTGAGATAACACTGCTTTATCCCCCTGGGTGGGTTATGTATAGGACAAAAAATTAACTAAGTAATATTTACTAAGATTACTATCACTATACTTACATATTTGATCAAACCTGTTTTTCGTGTAAACTGCATAACCTAACTTATTATAGATTCGTAATATTTAAAGATAAAAAAAGTTAAAAAAATTACTCCAGCAAGTGGGTAGTCGTATATTCTTTTTAATGACTACACCCACCTGCTTTAGTCGTAAGCGTTATTTTCCAATTTAAATCAAATATCACGAACTAGTGTTTGATTTTTTTATTTATTTGCCATTACAGAAGAACGGCTAGAGCCGACGGGCGCTGAACTAGTGGCGTTCATCAAAGAAGTTCTTAACAAGGACGCCCGCGACCGCCAGACCATGCTCAAGATAGAACGGGAGCTACACTCATTAGTCAGCGATGCCGGGTGAGTGCACGGCTTTCATACACTCATACATACATAAATATACACTCACGTACATACATAAAGACCATGCTCAAGATAGGACGGGAGCTACACTTATTTGTCAGCGACGCCGGGCAAGTGCACTGTATTTATACACTCACATACATACATACAAACCATGCTCAAGATAGAACGCGAGCTACACTCATTAGTCAGCGACGCCGGGTAAGTGCACTGTATTTATACACTCACATACATACATACAGACCATGCTCAAGATAGAAATGAATGTATCATTTTATTCAGCGCCGGGCGAGTGCACTGCATTTGTAACTCACATACACTTACATACACACATACAGACCATGCTCAAGATAGAACGGGAGCTACACTCATTAGTCAGCGACGCCGGCCGAGTGCACTGCATTCATACACTCACATACCTATATAATATAAAAACTAGAAACAAAATCCTATACTTACTAAATCGCAGCGTAATAATGGCAGTTTGGACATTATACATTTGACGATTATGTGTTTTGAAGAATAGCAATTTTCGA